>OX465193.1:16105367-17415846 GCA_949987655.1 Polymixis flavicincta | reverse complement strand
GTACCGAGTTCGGATGCTCTCTCTGTTTCAGGTGCTTGAACCAGCCGTCAACGTCTCGGCCCAACGATTATCGGATCAGGTGCGCGTCATTCAGCACAATCATAGATTGGATGACGCTACACTTGATCGACTGCGCTCGGAAATGCAGAATAGTTCTGCTAGTAACCCTCCTCCACCCCAGAATGTCGTGCATATGCCTGCAGACGTACCATTGCAGGCAAACCAGCAGGATAAGGAGGACGAAACCAGTGCTATATCTGCAGAAAACCAATGCAATGTGGACATAAGGAGCATTCTGGAGGATGCCATCCGTGAGTACCGGTTCACATCACCTAACCTTAGACCACGGCTACCACGTTTGCCCATGAATAAAAAAAACAGAGCACTGGTGTGTGCCCTGGATGCGCTGTTACCAAATTTTATTGAAAGCAGCGCAGACCTTTGCGATACACACTCAATCTTGTATTGCACAGCTGTTGCGGCATGTCGTATAGCTCATGTCAAATTTCCAAATACTGATCGAGCTACACAACCGAAAGCCGCCGCACCAGCCTGGCAATGCAGGATTGAGCGTCGTATTAATGAGGCCAGGGTACTCATCGGGAAGCTCATCTGCTTCAGGGAGGGCAATACACGCCCAAGGGTGATGCGCTTTGTGAGGCGGGCGTTCACGGGAACTAGTATTAGTCCTCGTGAATATGCATCCCGTGTCACAGAGCGCATCGACTTCCTGAAGCAGAAAGTTTATGCATGGGCAAACCGTATCCGTCGGTATAGGCGAAGAGTGGACCGGTACACTCAGAATCGCATGTTCCAGAACGATCAAAGGTGGGTATACAGAGCTTGGGAGCGACCCATTCCCACTCAAGGTGTGACTGACGCGTGTCTACCAGATAGTGATGACATGAGTGCGTTTTGGCGAAGCATTTGGTCGACTCCCGTCAGTCACACTGAAGGTGATTGGATGCGTGTTGTTGAACGGGCGTGTGATTCAATACCAGACATGGGGGCTATTACCATCTGCCCCCAAGATGTAGCTCGTGCAGTCCGTCCGTTGCCTAACTGGAAATCTCCAGGACCGGACGGACTGCACAATTTCTGGATTAAATGGCTACAAAGGTCACACGCTTGCTTAGCTTCACAATTCCAGTCATCTTTAGAGACTGGTTCGCTACCACAGTTCTTTACCACAGGTATTACCCACCTGCTCCATAAATCGGGTAGTACTGCGGAACCTAAAAATTATAGACCTATAACATGTTTACCGACGGTCTATAAAGTTCTTACATCCATTCTTAGAGCAAAAATTTCACACCACGTCGAAAGCAACGCAATTATGTCGGTGTCTCAGAATGGATGTAAGAATGGGTCCCGCGGTACTAAGGAGCTGCTCCTTATAGACATGGCCATAAGCCAACAGGTTCGTAGATCCCGGAAGGATCTGTCGACATGTTGGATAGATTATAAGAAGGCCTATGACTCGGTGCCACATACATGGCTCATGAGGGTGCTGGAGTTGTACAAAATAGACGCGACTCTACGCACCTTCTTGATGTCATGTATGAGGCAATGGAGGACAGTCCTTCTGTATCCAGGAAGTCGACAGATCCGGGGGACCGATGAACCGATAAGGATTGAGCGTGGAATATTTCAGGGCGATAGTTTGAGTCCGCTTTGGTTTTGCTTAGCCTTGAATCCTTTAAGCACACTGCTAGAGGATTCAAGTCTGGGCTATCGGTTGAGAAGAGGTGGTCAGGTGATATCACACCTCCTTTACATGGATGACCTAAAACTCTTTGCCCCCAACAATTTGCAACTGATGGAGCTACTGAAGGTAACAGAAACCTTCAGTAGCGCCATCAGGATGGAATTTGGTGTGGACAAATGTGCAGTCATGCATGTAAAGCGAGGAGGAATTATAGAATCCGTGGGAACCCAACTTACGGATTCTATACACCTTAGATCCCTCTCCTCAACCGAAACCTACAAGTATTTGGGTATGTCGGAAGCATTAGGCATCAATGCTGACAACATGAAACAATCGTTGAGGGAGCGCTTCTTTGGCCGCCTGAATAAAGTGGCAAATAGTCTTTTATCAGGCGGAAACAAGGTGCGTGCCTTCAACGGTTGGGTCATGCCGGTATTGATGTATTCTTTCGGCATACTCAAATGGACTCAAACGGAACTAGACGCCCTGGACAGGAAGGTCCGTACATTGCTGACGGCATATCGGATGCATCACCCACGGTCATCAGTGATGAGACTGTACATCCCGCGGAAGTGTGGGGGTCGAGGCTTTTTAAATGCTAAGACCCTCCACAACCGCGAGATTTGCAGTCTCAGGGAATATTTCCTTTACACTGACGTGGGGATGCATCGAGATATGGTCGCAGTGGACAAGGGCCTCACCCCGCTCTCCTTGGCGAAAGAGAACTGGCGCAAACCTGCAGTACTGGATACTAATGATCGTAAGGAAGTATGGCAAAGCAAAGAGCTTCACGGACGCTTTTTCCGGGCTCTTCATGGGCCTGATGTAGACTTTTTGGCGTCTGTATCCTGGCTACGTTTCGGCGAACTCTTCGGAGAAACCGAAGGTTTTGTCTGTGCGATTATGGATGAAGTTATCATGACGAACAACTACCGGAAATACATTGTCAAGGATGGTACGGTTGACATCTGTCGGGCATGCCACCGTCCCGGTGAATCAATCCGACATATCGTTTCCGGTTGTTCTCGTCTTGCTAACGGCGAGTATTTGCACAGACACAATCTAGTAGCTAGGATTATCCACCAGCAACTTGCTTTGCAGTACAACCTTGTGGAGTCTGAAGTACCATACTACAGGTATGTGCCCGACCCAGTTCTCGAGAATGGTCACGCCACATTGTATTGGGATCGATCTATCATCACTGACAGGACTATTGTAGCCAATAAGCCTGATATTGTGGTGATAGATCGACGAGAGCGTCGTGCAATGATTGTTGATATTGCTGTCCCCCATGACGAGAATCTCGTGAAAGCTGAGCAAGATAAGAAAATCAAATATCTTGACTTAGCTCACGAGGTTGTCGACATGTGGGACGTGGACACAGCAATCATTGTACCGATAATCATTACAGTAAATGGCCTAGTAGCGAAGAGCCTCGATCAACATCTCAGGAGGCTCTCATTGCACGGCTGGATCAAGGGCTTGATTCAGAAAGCAGTACTCCTAGACACGGCACGCATAGTCAGGAGGTTCCTTTCTCTAGAGCCCTGACCACCGGCATCTTGGACCCTGCTCCTGATGCCGTTGGGCCACTATTTTTTATATTTTTAAATGTTTTTTTTAATGATTTTTGTAAAAATATTTAAAAATGTACTAAATAAGTATAAAAAATAAAATGAAAGAGATATATAATATATATATATATTATATATATATTATATATATATATAATATACATACAATATAAAACCTATGAAATTGCCGTTCTGCAGTACTGGCCATTTCAAATCAAAATAATTTTTGTTTGGCTAAGAATTCTAATTTCAAATTAATTTTATTTTAAAAACATGGATTTTTTTTTCTAAAAGTAGTCATTTCTTTATTGATTAGTGTTACATTTTCATCGCATTTCAATCTTTTTCGTCATCATGGATACGTTAAAAATTCGAGTAATTATGGAATATGAGTACCGTCGTGGCAGCAACGCGGCACAAGCGGCACGCAACATCAACGACGTTTACGGAGCTAACACTACAAACCAACGCACCACCTGTTATTGGTTTGCTCGCTTCCGTTCTGGAAATTTCGACCTGAAAAATGAACCTCGCGGTCGTCCGAAGACTTTGGTCGACAATGACGAATTAAAGGCGATTGTGGAAGCTGATGATACACAATCTACGGCTGAATTAGCAGCAGCTTTCGACGTTAGCGTCAAAACAATATTGGTCCATTTGCGTCAAATTGGCAAGGTAAAAAAGCTTGACAAATGGGTGCCCCACGAACTCAATGATCGCCAGCGCGAAGTACGCGTCGAGACGTGCCTTGCACTGCTCAACAGACACACAAATGAAGGAATTTTGAACCGCATTGTTACCTGCGATGAAAAATGGATTCTGTTTGATAACCGTAAGCGCTCAGCAAGTTGGTTGGATCCTGGTTCAGCACCTAAACAATGCCCTAAACGAAAACTTACCCCTAGAAAAGTGATGGTCACTGTTTGGTGGTCTAGCGCCGGTGTGATTCATCACAGCTTCTTACCAAACGGGGTGAGCATTACTGCAGATGTGTACTGTGAAGAACTGAACACAATGATGGAGAAGCTGGCGCATCTCCAACCAGCATTGGTCAATCGCTCGTCTCCGCTGCTCCTGCACGACAACGCGCGACCTCATACTGCACAGCAGACGGTCTCCAAGTTGCAAGAACTGGGGTTGGAAGCTCTCCGTCATCCGCCCTACTCACCAGACCTTGCGCCTACAGACTACTACTTTTTCCAGAATTTGGATAACTTCTTGGCGGGAAAAAAATTTAATACCCGAGAGGCAGTACAAAATGCCTTTGAAGAATTTGTTGCCTCCCGTCCAGCTGATTTCTTTAAGAAGGGCATCAATAAACTGCCACTGCGATGGCAAAGATGCATTGATTGCATGGGTGATTACTTCGATTAACACAAATAAAAAATTCATGAAAAAAATTCGTTTAAATTTTTTCATACAAAACGGCAATTTCATAGGTAAAGACCTATTATCTACTTAAATTCAAAAAAAAAATTTTATGTATAAAAATTATTTTGGAGAAGCCAATTTTTCAGTTGTTTTTTGAAGAAATGTAATGGTAGTTCTCGTATTCGTTTTGGAATATGGTTGTAAACTTTTATGGACATAAGATAACTGTTTCTATAGTGGAGAGTGCTGTTACAAAATTGGTTTTTTAACTTGCTGGGGTCCCTTTTTGTGAATCTATTATTTTCGGTTATTGTGGAGAAGAAGTGTGAATTTTTCCTAACAAATATGCCTATTTCTAAAATATAAATAGAACAGATCGTTAGAACCTTTAATTTTTTAAAAATTGGTCTACAACTTTCATATGGAGGCGCCCCAGTTATTGCTCTTAAGCATTTTTTTTGCGCTATGAAAGCTCTTTGAACTTGAGACGAGTTGCCCCATAGGAGTAAACCGTACCTCAATACAGATGCTACGTAGCCGTGATAGGCGCTGAGTGCAGCTTCTTCATTCGCTGTTTTGCGTAGTTCTCTTAGTGCATATACAAATCTGTTTAGTTTTTTACATAGATTTTCAATATGTATTCCCCAATTACAATTTTCATCTAATGTCAGACCTAAAAATTTTACACTATTTTCTTTACTAATTATTTCGTTATTGGGGTTTAAAATAATTTTTGGGGGATTTTGTTTGTAGTTTGCAAATTGAATGAATTTTGTTTTGGATAAATTTATTTTTAAGTGGTTTTCATTTAGCCAACTTATTATGTCGTTGATAGTTTGATTTACTTCTAGTTCATGTAATGTTTTGTTATTTTCCGGTATTATTACTGACACATCATCTGCAAATAGTACACACTTATGTTTTGTTATATTTGGTAAGTCATTAATGTATAAAAGGAAAAGAAGAGGCCCAAGGATGCTTCCTTGAGGTACTCCAGACCCATTGTGTCTATATAAAGATTTGTATACCATCACAACGAGTTTATCATTAATGCGAGATACTTCAACACACTGTTGTCTATTACTGAGGTAACTTTTTAGCCATTCTAACGCTGGACCTCTGATGCCGTAGCGCTCACATTTATCTAGGAGTGTGTTGTGGTTAACGAGATCAAAAGCCTTGTTCATATGTAGGAAAATTACGGAAACTGAGCGTTTTTTATCTATATTATCTGTAATGGACCTCATTAAAGAGAATGCTGCCAGAGTTGTTGACTTACCTTTTTGAAATCCATTTTGTTCTTCGTTAATAATTTTATGTTTATTTATAAATTGAACTAAACTATCCCCAGGTGACATAGGCTATAGTTTATCCCCCTATTCCCACGGGAACGGGTACTACGCGGGTGAAACCGCAGAGCGCTGCTAGTGTTTGATTAAAACTACACTTGTATAAACATCTGTGGTTTGTATTGTTGTGGTACGCGGTTTCAGATCTAAAAAAAATCGATCTACAAAATCGGTGATCAGAAGTAAAATCCGCGGTCAAGATCGCGTCGGTGCGCGATGCGATCGTTTTCAATGATAACGCCCTACCCCTAGCCCCTGCCTGCCAGTACCGTAGTAAAACATAGTGGACACTGGACTGTGGGTAGTCAGGATCACTTACAATCACGACAGTAAGGTAAAGGACGGTTATCAATGGACTAATCGTGCGAAACGAATGATGCGATGCGAGTCGAAATAAAAAATAAACAGAAAAATATACATGCAGCCTGTGTCAAACGCTGGTTGCTGGGAACGAAGAGAGTAGGTGAGTCCGAGTTGATTTTTTATCGGCCTCTATGAAGCAGTTTACGATTTTTTTTTTATTTCGCTGAACGTGCTTACGTGATTTTATAGATGCGATCTTACGGTAATACCTAGGTACTGTATTTCTATAAGTTTCAATGCACCACATGAAAGATCATTTCAATCTAAGTAGGTATATCTTTTTTTCTAGAAGATTATTAGCTATTTGCTGGTTGATGAAGGGATTTGAGCATCTTCCACGGGTCTGATCAAGTCGAAATTTCGTATTCTATTATTTCAATGATATTAGACGATCAAAATAACCTTGAACTGATGCTAGAGCATCACCTGGAATTTCCAGGATAACCAAGTTACTCACCAACAAACAGCAGATGTATCGTGTTTGGGCTCATTGAAAAGGTCTCAATGGATAGGTTATGGATAAATGGTGATCAGGACGAGGAATGAGGATAAAATAGTAGGGGAGACCGAGGTCAGTTGTGACAATTTTTACATAAAGAACATATCTCAACAAAGAAACATACCACGATTATGAACTCTATGCCACAATGTAGCTCAATCCTTACTCTTTTAAAAACAGGCATTGAAGTCAATGAAAGTTATAAGGATTCTGAGAAAATCTACGAAAACTGAAACTACTCCTTTTGTCACAACTCTCCTAAGACCGAGGTAAATTGTGACAGGTACCAAGGTAAGTTGTGACAGCTGGGCAATGATATTATAGGTGTTACTTATAAAATCATTGCAGCTGGGTATCTAGACTATATTTGATAGATAAAAATACTTTTTTATGAATTATATACAACAGACATGTTTTTTTTTAATGAAAGTAGTGTAATTTATCTTTGGCATAATTGTACGATCTAAAATATGTAGATCTACTTAACATGATAACTACATTAACATAACAAATATCAAATCTTGTATATGAAATTATGCCATCATTACGAGGTCAGTTGTTTTATAATCAGTTAAAATTCTTAATTTAATCTGTAAAACAATTATGACAGAGGTATTGCAGCTCGCCCCCAGTCCAATCTTCGCAAGACCTTCAAAGCAGCACAAGCAAAACAATCATTTTATGCATCTTCTTCGTCATCAGTTGCACTTTTCTTGTTCTCTTGTCTTCTTGCACTTTTATCAGTTTTTCGTGAATAATTATTAGGTATTCTGAAACAAAAAAAAAAGCAATTCAGCATGCAACACCAAACCACATGCCCAAATTAGTTCCGGACAAAAAAAAATTTAAGACAAACTTTCATTGCCGAATTATTTTTATAACAAACTTAGGTAGTAAGAATTGACTAAAACAAACAAAATAATAGGTAATAATACCTATGAAATTGCCGTTTTGTATGAAAAAATTTAAACGAATTTTTTTCATGAATTTTTTATTTGTATTATAATCGAAGTAATCACCCATGCAATCAATGCATCTTTGCCATCGCAGTGGCAGTTTATTGATGCCCTTCTTAAAGAAATCAGCTGGACGGGAGGCAACAAATTCTTCAAAGGCATTTTGTACTGCCTCTCGGGTATTAAATTTTTTTCCCGCCAAGAAGTTATCCAAATTCTGGAAAAAGTAGTAGTCTGTAGGCGCAAGGTCTGGTGAGTAGGGCGGATGACGGAGAGCTTCCAACCCCAGTTCTTGCAACTTGGAGACCGTCTGCTGTGCAGTATGAGGTCGCGCGTTGTCGTGCAGGAGCAGCGGAGACGAGCGATTGACCAATGCTGGTTGGAGATGCGCCAGCTTCTCCATCATTGTGTTCAGTTCTTCACAGTACACATCTGCAGTAATGCTCACCCCGTTTGGTAAGAAGCTGTGATGAATCACACCGGCGCTAGACCACCAAACAGTGACCATCACTTTTCTAGGGGTAAGTTTTCGTTTAGGGCATTGTTTAGGTGCTGAACCAGGATCCAACCAACTTGCTGAGCGCTTACGGTTATCAAACAGAATCCATTTTTCATCGCAGGTAACAATGCGGTTCAAAATTCCTTCATTTGTGTGTCTGTTGAGCAGTGCAAGGCACGTCTCGACGCGTACTTCGCGCTGGCGATCATTGAGTTCGTGGGGCACCCATTTGTCAAGCTTTTTTACCTTGCCAATTTGACGCAAATGGACCAATATTGTTTTGACGCTAACGTCGAAAGCTGCTGCTAATTCAGCCGTAGATTGTGTATCATCAGCTTCCACAATCGCCTTTAATTCGTCATTGTCGACCAAAGTCTTCGGACGACCGCGAGGTTCATTTTTCAGGTCGAAATTTCCAGAACGGAAGCGAGCAAACCAATAACAGGTGGTGCGTTGGTTTGTAGTGTTAGCTCCGTAAACGTCGTTGATGTTGCGTGCCGCTTGTGCCGCGTTGCTGCCACGACGGTACTCATATTCCATAATTACTCGAATTTTTAACGTATCCATGATGACGAAAAAGATTGAAATGCGATGAAAATGTAACACTAATCAATAAAGAAATGACTACTTTTAGAAAAAAAAATCCATGTTTTTAAAATAAAATTAATTTGAAATTAGAATTCTTAGCCAAACAAAAATTATTTTGATTTGAAATGGCCAGTACCTACTGCAGAACGGCAATTTCATAGGTAAAGACCTAATAATATATATAAACCATCAAAAGAGACATTTTAAAAACCATGCAAAATAAGATAACTAGAAAATAAACTTCAATAGGAGGGTTGTGACAGCGTGTCACAAATCTCCTAGGTGCCAAAAACCGCGACCTGCACAATAATAATTCGTAATTTCGAAACAAGATGCATACTCAGCAATACACTGCCACGCTTTGAAACATCAAAAACTACACAATAAAAGAAAATATAGCGTATCCACGTGCAAGTTATTTGTCACGATATAAATACTATCAATATTGTTAAAAAACTTACTTTTCGGTTTTTTTTCCACGCACGTCGTACTCACGCAATCGCTTGCCGTACACCTCTGGCGGGTACTGCGTCAAGTAGCGCGTCTCAGTAATAATCGTGCGTTGTTTCCTGCTCACTAACGGTCATAGGTTCCGAGAAATCGTCTTTGTCACTACTCTCCTCTGTTACAACTGTCCTCGGTCTCCCCTTACAAACTTCACACTGTGAGACGCATACGCAACGCTGCGCAGATTTAAGCGAGACATCAAGTAGAAAAAGCAGGAAAGAAAAGTTAAATTAAAAATTAAAAAAACCCCCGACCCAAACCTCAAAAAGTTAAAAAATTATATGTATAGGGGACGGTCAATGAAAACGCCAAACAGAGGAGGCCTAGCATTTTCATTAGCCGTCCCCCGACTTAACCAATGCCTTGATCAAAATATTACCTACAACTTAAAAGGCTACTTAATTATTACTTTTTAGAGTTCTGTTTGGGTCGGGGGATTTTATCTTTAACCGACTTTTAAATTGGAGAAGATAGGTAGCCACAAGCAAGTCCGGTTAAGCAGCCAACACCGACCTCCTTGGTTGACCTGTGAGATTTCAAGCCCAAAAAAAAAATTGTTCCAAGTTACGCATGAAAAGCATAAACAAATAATAATGTAGGATGATAAGTATAATCCTCTCTAAACACTAGTCACGGGCTCGAACTGACTGGTGGGCCTGACTAAAAAGCACGCTGTCTCACCAGGCTTCGTGGCCGACAGAGGTGTATAAGTGATGAGCAGTTAGACGCTAGTCTACAAGCACAACATTATTGAGTGAGCTGCAGGATCAGTTGTAGTAAAAAAGGGCGCATAAAAAATTAAGAAAAGTCCTTTGGAAGATCGGGTTTTCAAAAAAAACCACTGCATAAATCAATGACCAAATAAGTTTATTAAACTTTTCGAAATTGAGCTTTGTCGGTACCGACTTGGTTTTCGAGATTTTACACTCCTTGTATTACCTTAACACGCCCAAAGTTAGGTTAAATTAGCAAGAAAAACTAATCTTTGTCGGCTCATAACTTTTTAATGGGTTTTTATTTTAGTATTCTGTTTCCGTACAGACAATATTAATAATGAGACAAAACCATGCCATGTTTAATTTTTGATGTAAATAGTCAAACAGTGGAGTAAAACCCTCCCGAAGTATGTACCTATGCAAAAAATGTGGACTTGTTTTACCTTAAGTTTCCCTACAACGCTCAATCTATTTAGGAATTCGCTAAACAAACCTATTATCCTCTTTCTAGGTGATGTTCGAACGCATCCTGTACATCTGGGCGATCAGGCACCCGGCCTTGGGCTACGTGCAAGGCATCAACGACCTGGTGACGTCGTTCTTCATGGTTTTCCTGCAGGAAGCGGCTCCGGGCCAGGAGCTGGACAACTTCCCGCTGGACAAGCTGACGGAGGAACAGCGGGACATCATTGAGGCTGACTCCTTCTGGTGCCTCTCCAAGTTTCTGGACAGCATCCAGGAAAATTATTAAATAGATATTTGCTCAACTGGTATTCAGTATAAGGTAGGTAAGTGGGGTAAGATGACTTTTGATTTTGATTTATAAAAAGTTTGATTTTCATTTACAGAAATTAAGTACGCCTTATTGAATGGCATTGGCATCAATCATAATCAGCCTATAACGTTCCCACTGCTGGGCTACAGGCCTCCTCTCTGTGAGAGGGAGTGGGCCGTAATACCCACGCCGCGCCGCGCGCCGGCCCGATGCGGTTTGATATATGTCACATACCTTCGAAGTTTTGGTTCTAGGACATGCCGGTTTCCTCACGATGTTTTCCTTCACCGTTTTGAGAGCAGTGGTGATGAAATATTTTACACAGACTAAAGCGCCTGTCTGGGTTCAAACCTACGCCCTACATCTCGTAAGTCGCGCCAGTTATCTACCACTGGGCCACCACTGTTCTATGGCGTAATAAGACAAACAGTAACTATCGGCTATGTGGCTATAGCTGGTTGTATCGATGGTTTTAATGATTATAATTGTGTAAAGATACTTGTTACGTTGGCGAATCTGACCTAAAAATTGCAAAAACCGTAATAAAATTTTAAATTCGCGGGTTAGCCTGGTGCTTAAGTGGGCTGGCGCTGGAGGAGGCCCCGCACAAATGTGTTGTTGTTTTGTTGTTGATTTTATCGATATAGACATCGACGATGGACGAAGTCAAGCTACCCTCTCGTCTGTTGGACAAATTCAAATTAATTGTGTTAATTACTTTACACTTGAAAGCTTATAAAAAAAAAAATTGTGGTGTGGTAACGAATTATTGCTCAACATCTGTAACCTACACAAAAAGTTACTGATCATTTCTATATGTTGTAATGAACAGTAAATAAAATAGACATTTCACTTTTGTAGAAATCTTACAGTAAAACTTTAACGATAAAATCTTTGCACACACCTAATCACGACACACGAGAACGCAATTACAGTGCCTTTAAGTTATTTGTGAGCAAAACACACTTGGACGTGTTCCTGGACGACAGCCTATGGCCGAATAATGTTTCTTTCAGGCGTTTTGTTAACTGGAAAGACAAAAGTACTGTCAAACCTTCTGACGAGGGTGAGAGGCACACCACTATACCTGATAATGGCAAGAAAGATCTATAGCAACTTAATATCTTATAATTGTAAGTCGCTGAAGAGATCCGTTGATGGTGTTAGACGTCTCTGTAAGTTGGCTGATGTCATCGTACTGCAGGAGACCTGGCTGCCGCCGCACGACCTGCATTTTTTGTATGCAGTAGATGATGAGTTTGGGGCCACGGGAACCTCTGCTGTGGACACATCTGCGGGCCTACTACGGGGGAGGCCTTTTGGAGGTGTCGCCATATTATGGCGAAAAAGTGCCTTTCAGTCGGTTAAAGTGTTAGAGTGCAATGACGTTCGCTTAGCAGCTGTGAAGATAAACTATGTAAGTGATAAATCTGTGATAATATTTTGTGTGTATATGCCTACTAACTGTTCTGAAAATTTACCTAAGTTTACACAATGTTTAAGTAAAATTTGTTCAATTATTGATTATAATAAAGACACAGAAGCAATTTATATTTTAGGCGATTACAATGCGCATCCTAAAGAACTTTTTTGTAATGAAATGCTGGCTTTTTGTAACGATCAGGACTGGACATGTGTTGATATAAAAATGCTTGGCGCCGAATCTGATACGTTCACTTTTGTAAGTGAGGCGCATGGGTGTACCAGGTGGTTGGACCATTGTATTGTCACGGGTGCTGCACTGCCGTCTATAAAGCGTGTATGGGTAGAACGGGATGTGCAGTGGTCTGACCACTTGCCACTCATTATTGAATGTGACCTAGGCCAAGTTAGTAGTAAGGAGAGGGTAACCCATACACTGGCGTTTAATAAGATTCTATGGGGCGAGCGCACGAATGAACAAATTGAATCTTTTTATAAAAGTTGTCACTCTCAACTGAGGGAAATTGATTTTCCTGGAGAACTCTCGGCTTGCTGTGATGGTACTTGTTGCAATGTAGAACATAGGAACATATTAAAAAACATGTATGTAAAGTTAGTTTCTATCCTGTCTGAGGCTGCAGCCAGTTCTAACGAGCAAAGCGAGTCACGGAGGAGAGGTGGCTATGTTACTGGTTGGAATAAGTATGTGGCAGATTTTCACAGGGAAGCCAGGCTAAAATTTTTGGCGTGGTTTCAAGCTGGGAAGCCTAATAATGGCCAATTATATTTAGACATGTGTGAGACTAGAAGAGTTTTCAAAAAACGATTAAAATGGTGTCAAGATAGACAGGAACAGATAAAAATGGATATTCTTGCGTCACACCACACTGCCAGAGACTTTAAAACGTTTTGGAAACACACGGACAAAATGAATGTAAAGTCTGGCTTCCCTGCGAGTGTAAATGGCATTGATGATCATACTATGATAGCTAATCTTTTTAAAAATTATTTTAAAGTCGAGCCGCAGTCTGATTCCAACACAAGCCGATGTGACGATGCTGGGGCTATCGCCCAGGAGCGAGTTGTTAAATTTACTGCGCGTGATGTGCAAAAAGTGATACTTGGTATGCAGAGGGGTAAATCTCCTGGGCATGATGGCCTCAGCATTGAGCATCTTAAGTTCGCTGGTGCTCACCTGCCGCGTGTGCTCTCCGTGTTTTATAATTTATGTTTATGTCACGGTTATTTGCCCGAAGAGCTGACAAAAACGATTGTGGTACCGATTGTCAAGAATAAAACTGGTGACATGTCTGATAAAGAAAACTATCGGCCCATCTCACTGGCTACAATAATGGCCAAGGTGCTTGACAGCTTGCTTAACAACATTCTCCGGCAGCACGTAAAGCTGAATCATGCCCAATTTGGGTTCAGGAGTGGGCTGTCAACAGAGAGCGCAATCTTGTGTCTTAAGCAAGCTGTCGGGTACTACACGGAGAGGAAGACGCCGGTGTATGCGTGCTTCCTGGACCTGTCCAAGGCTTTTGATAGGGTTTTATATAACAAGCTGTGGGCCAAATTGAAAGGCGCGGGTGTGCCGGCTGAAGTCATCTCCATATTGCGCTATTGGTACACGTGTCAGAGGAATCAGGTGAGATGGGCTGGGGCGCTATCTGATGTTTATGGCTTGGAGTGTGGTGTGCGGCAGGGGGGCATAACCTCTCCTCTGTTATTCAATCTGTATGTTATTGACCTCATCGGCGAGCTCAGCAGTACTCATGTGGGATGTTTTGTAGACGGAGTGAGCGTAAATAATATCAGTTACGCGGACGACATGGTACTGCTGGGACCGTCGGTGGGGTCGGTTCGTAAGCTTGTCTCAATCAGTGAGGCGTACGCGGCGGAGCATGGACTGAGGTATAACTCGATGAAGAGCGAGGTACTCGTTTTCAAGAGTGAAAAGCGGGGTCCTGTGCATGTTCCGCCTATTATGCTTAATGGTGCGGCTCTGCGGGTGGTGAGCAGCTTCAAGTATCTGGGGCACATTGTGACAGAGGATTTGCAAGATGACGCAGACATAGAGAGGGAGCGCAGAGCATTGGCAGTAAGGGGGAATATGGTTGCGCGCAGGTTTGCTCGCTGCTCGAGGGAAGTGAAAATTACTCTTTTCAAGGCGTACTGCCAATCGTTATACTCGAGCAGTCTGTGGGTAAATTTTACACGCCGAGCTGCTAGTGCTCTGCGTGTCCAATACAACAACGTCTTCAGGATGCTGATGCGGCTGCCTCGCTATTGTAGTGCGTCCGGAATGTTCGCGGAGGCGCGAACGGACGGCTTTCATGCGGTTGTTCGGAAGAAAGTAGCCTTTATGTTACAGCGCGTGCGAGGCAGTAGCAACAGCATCCTGCAGTTGGTTGTATCTCGTGCGGATTGCCCTATCCAGAACAAATGGATGCGCATTGTGATGGGTGTTGACTAACATAGTATAAGATTTGACTAACACAATATTTTCTAATAATTTATTTCTCTGTTTTTGATTTATTTATAATTTAATAATTTATTTCTCTGTTTTTATAATTTGTATGGATTGATTTTTTATCTGAAATAAACTGATTAATAATAATAATCAGTCCCTCGAATCTTTTTTATAATTTATAGAACGTGTGGAGGACTGCAAAGAATTTTCTCACAGAAGCGTGTTAAAATCAGGATGCATAAACCACTCGCCACCTGTTGCCTTCGCCTGGTAACATGTTGCGATAAAAAAAAAACTACTTACTTGGAAAAATAGAATAATGGCCGGGATTTGCTATCCGTGTGATTCGAATTTTGAATAATATTATGATTAAATCAAACGTGGTTTTATTGTATGAACATGAATGGATACAGAAATTGTATATTTGAAATAGACTACAACGGAATAAAGAACATTTTATATCGCAATAACTTTTTTGATTTGATTTCATGGCTTCGTCATGGTGGTCTCGGATTTTTAATAAAAACTTAATTTGTTATCATCATGTCTTACTGCGGCATTTCATATTTTCATCAAGTAACCAATGAGCAGTATCATTTTCTTAACAGAGAAGATTTTTTTTTAAAGGAGGTAGTTACCCTAAATATCGTCGTTGCTGACTGTATCCAAAGGTGAGCTTTTGTCAATCAAAACCTTGAAAATCGAAGTCTTGTTTACATTATATATTATGTACAGAGGCCAGCACATCAACCTATCCCAAACTGTCAAATTTTCCCAGTTGAACATAAACCTATTCCTTTGTAATAAAGTTGAAAAACTATCAAAGAAATTTGACAGATTGGGGTAGCTTGAAGTGCTGGCCTCTGTACATGTGCATCTTACTTATGTAAAATGATCAATTTTAAGTTTTCAACACAAAGTTCGATGCCGGGCCGTGACTAAGAATTAATTTTATGCATTCAATTATTCGAGACGACATTTTGATATTTATTACATTTGTCTTGTAACATTTCATGTGACGACAGCATTAAAATATGTATTTCAGATATTTATGGCACACGGTTCTAATGAGCTGGAGTTTCTGTCACTTGTAAAATAGAAGTACGAGACTGGCAGCACATCTATCCTGGCCTTTCGAAATGGCGCATCTTGCAAAGGCCCACATCGCCTTTATGTCAAATTCGGTACATTTAACTTTAGTTCCAAAATTCGCCGCATGTCAATGTAAACTGGATGATGGGGATATGGGAGTGAAAGTTACGATTCTTACGATGGCTATTTTAAATCTCACTTTCGAGTCGTATTTGGAAGAAAAACGATCAAGTACCGAAGGGTTTATGGTTTTATTATAACAAATGAGTTTAATGATGAATGATGTCGAGAAATACAGCGATGAATCGCATTAAGACTCAGATTTGCAACAAAATGGTTTGAGGCCAGAAATAATGGAAGTATTTTTGTGTTTCATTGTGGGTCTGCTTAGGTATCCTACATTTAAAATATTTTAAGGACCTCTATTTTTCAAGTTGACTGTTGGCCTCATTTGCAATAAATACACAGGTCGATTCATACCGATAATAAAAAAATCATGAATCATTTTCATGATTTTTTTAATTTTATATTTGAACTTTAAATCACTCTCCTGTAAAGTTAGCTCAATGTCGCTTAGTAAGGGTTGCCTTTCAAGCGTCGATACATATATTTATTTTTATTCGGTATTAGGTTAGTAGGTAATTTTGATTAGAGAGGGCACTTTGTCATGTGTGTGCGATCATCAGACCGTGCATCACAAACAGTAACTTATTTTTATTAATTTGTCTCAGCTGTAGTTAAACACTTCATAATCCAAGAAATTCCCGCGGAAAATGCTGTCGGCCATTCTAACAACCGCGTCATTATTACCCGTCATTTTTTTGATGTCATTAAACGCTGTTAAATTGCGCTGGCATTAGCCACTTAACTTCTAGGTGGGAATCTCGGAATTTACTGCGAAGTACTTATTTCCTGTAATCCTGGTTGAATGGGCCGCCTTGGTCGCATTGGCCGCCGTAATTACCTTTAGATCTCTAGATGTTACGTACTTTGTGCAATTGTGCGGCTTTAACAAGGAACAGTCGGTATTTGCGGTATTTCACAAATGTCTGGTTTTATATTTCCGCTTTCTTCTTAATAGTACGTACCTACTTTCTTTCTAAGATGTCGAGTGGCCATAGCACTAGATTTAAATATTACTATCGTGGTTAGAACCTAGATGATGCTAGCACATTAGCGTAGGGATTGGCACAAGAAAACAGAGGCCTATGGTCAGCAGTGATTCGGACAGTGGAAGATGATGACGATGATGAAGTTGCGAATCGGTACCCAGTTAGAAAAAAAAACATAACATAATACTTACTTATCCACATTTCGCCAGATAAGTGGTATCTATGTTCTTGTTGTATTGTTGTTACTTAGTCAAAAAAGAAATTCGGGTAAATACGCCATTTTAATGACTTGGTACATATTTTTGTCACTGTCTGTACTCGTGATTAAAACAAAATGTGAACTTCGTTAGTGTTCAATCCATTATAAAACAAAATAAACAATGCATAAATCAGAATAGTAAGTTTTACGACAATTTAACAGGCTTGTAGTTCGTAAGTCAAATGTAAAAGGTATTTGTGCGTGACTGTACATAGTGTGTGCGCGGCCGCATATTTTATTTTATATTCAATTGCATACATTTTTAATCAGCTGAGTCTTCAATTTCGCACGTTTGTAAAATTTGTTTTCAGGTGGAGTAGCGATAAAGTTGTAGCGGCCCTACAAATTAAAAATACTTCGCAACAAATCTAGAAAAACGCAAAAAGAAAAATTGGCGCCATCTACAGTGCCACAGGCGAACGAAATTAAGAAATCCTACATCGCACAGTCAGAGTTTACCACGACACTCGAACGTATACAAAATCCCGACATCAACTGCCGGGCAGTTGCCCAATCGCCGTCACCGGGACGTCACGCTCGGTTTTGATAATCTCGTTTTTTGGTGACGGCTGCGGTGGATAAACAATAAATGCCCTAAGACTACGGTGGCCGCCACAATGCGACATAGCGTCCGCAATTTTCCGTCGAAGAATTTTCCACTGAAACGTTATACAGGAAAGTAAGTTAGTGTGTTTTCATAATGAGCGTTTTTTGATACCGTAAAGGGACAGCTGTCATAGAAATTTGGCATGGGGTCAATAATTGCCAGCTGTCACTGCACCATTATAACTCGTTCTCTTTCTAAAGCACGATGTGTCATATTTACATCTGGGAACTGTATGTAGGACAGGTACTCATTTCACTTAGTCCCAGATTCCCAGTCCCAGTTAAGAAAATGTGGACAGGCCCGTTATACAGGCCACTTGGCGCCCAACTACAAATTCAATTACAAAGAGAAAACATGCTCTTTAACGCTATTAGTTCCAAATCACTACAGAACCACTTATTTTTGTTTATTTAAGTAAGTACCTAAATATCGGCGTTTGCCGCCACAGACTGTTTATAAAGTCGAATCTACTACTAGATGGTAGGAAAATAGGGAAACAATTTGTTGGTAGCATTTTGAACTTTATTTCAATAGAAACAAGAGTGTAATGTGTTTGTGCTAATAATATAGGTAGGTATGCACTAATGCAAGCTTTCAGATAATTATAGTTGGGTATTTGAAGGCAAGTAAGAATTTTATTCATGCTGGCTTTTAAAAGTAAATTCGTAAGAATTCTTCAAACAAGGTCAATAAGATTACATGTAGACATCCACCAACCAATACTGGGCTCGCGTGATGGGTTATCTATGGCCCACTCCCTTTCACAGAGGAGAGAAGGACAGTGTCCCAGGGGTGGGAACATTATAGCTGATTATGCTAAGTTTTGGTACTCTAGATATTTTTGGTATTCTGCTTCAGTTCCTATCTATATCGACCTTTGGAACACGATCGCTCTGTTGAATAATTGGAAGACGTCCAGATGAGGAACAATCTTTGTGAGAAATCAACGTTTGGCGGGGTTATAAGATTAACATCGGATGGAAAGGATGCTTTACGGCGTGGTTGCTGTCTGCAGCTAGAAAGATGGATAATGCCATCGTGTTCATTCTCTTGATCCTATTTTATATGTGCTAAATAAATGCTCACAGGTAGGGTAATCTAGCGCAGAAGACTAGCCCTATATTTGATTTCGTCCTATCTGATGTCCTAGTAGGGGATCATTCTCCCATACTTCTACTTCTTCGTCGTATCGATGATTCCTTTTTTTTTTAAGGGCTTCATAAGAAGGCTAAAAGATACCAAAAGGGCAATGGAGGGGGCTATGCTTGCAGTTTCCCTACGTGATCGTATCAGAGGAAGAGATCCATTCCCCGAAGAATTGGTTGTAGTGGGCAGGGTAGGGCACATTGCTCGCAGAACTAATGGCCGATGGAGCCGAAAGGTTCTGGGTTGGCGACTGCATAGTGGAAGACGTAGCGATGGAAGGCTTCCCACAAGATGGACCGTTGACCTGGTGAAGGCCGCAGGAATCCGCTGGATGCGAGAAGCACAGAACCGGTGCTATCATCCAACGTTATCGGTCGCATTTGTGCACTGTTTTACGGGCCACTATCTGCAAGCATTTGCAACTGCTGTCGAGCTCCGTGCAGGGTTTTATATTTACCCGCGTGAGCACGTCGGATCTACGGGTCAGGGGGCCTACTTATAACTCCGTCAACGAAGATACGGGCCCCACCGAGAGTAGTTCGAAACTTCTTAGTGAATCCTACAGCTAATTAATTAACTTTGTTGGACGGGAAAAAACATATCGGGAGCAGGGACAGCTGTCAAATCGTGTTGTCATTCATTCTTACACAGAGGATAATATTGCATTCTTAGTTCAGGCTCCAAACCAATGATATTATAATAAATCATTGCTCCAAACGAATGCTCTGTCCGTAAGTGATACGGAGTTGGAAACGCCCGTTACTTTGACCAAAAGACGGACTTCGTGCTTATGGAGTAGCCCACAGGCGCGATCAACCGCCGACCGTCACCATTCCTGGCGTCTGCATGCCGCAGCGTGGCACACCCGCTGGGTTCACCGTCGCACCACGGCTGAGCTAGGAGAGTACTGCGCTGCTCCCAAGGGAATTAAAGGAATCCTGTGACCATAGACCTACCTACCCCATTTCTCTTACTTATTATTTTATCAAAATATATTTTTATGTTGACAAGGTTACGTGGTCTTATTTACACCCTCACGTAAACCCATTCCGTCACAGAGCCCGATGTCCACCAGTGGACGTTTTTCGGCTGAAATTATGATAATGATGAATATTAAATAAGAAAATCGGAAATCGGATTCAGAAATCGGTCACTTCGACCGCCTTAGCGTTACGTACAGTCGCCAGCAGGTCAAGCTATCCCAAACTGTAAAATTTTCCCAATTGAACATAAACCTTATTCGTTTGTAATAAAGTTGAAAAACTATCAAAGAAATTTGACAGATTGTATAATTAGCGCAGCAGCTAATCAAAGAAAGCTTCATTTTTCGACTCGTTTCCCATAAATCTTTGTATAATAAAATGATTTCTCTTCCACATTTATGAAAGCCAGACGGTTTAGTTTAAATCATGACAATTTATGGGTTTATTTAGAAAATAAGGAGGTGTAAATATAGCCAGCGCCATTTTGTTTCAGAAATATGATGTGTCTAATTAGCAGGTTGGGAATTAAGCTATTTTGTACCTACTAGGTGTTTGGATACGGCTCTTTTATTGGATATGTTTGTTATGTAAGTAAGTAGGTACTCCTACTTCACCACATATTATAATATAATGTCCCTCGCTGCGTCAGTCTGTCTGAAAGGGATACCAAAAACTACGACGACGGCGACGCGACGGAGTGATTCATAAAGAAGATTAAGATATATAATTTCATTATAGTTTTGTGTAAATTGGCTGAATTATGACGATGATTGTTGAAGATGACGGAAAAAATCATGCCGATTTAGCTTTAGTACTACGCGTACTAAACCTCTCAATCGGCATGATTTTTAGGGTTCCGTACCTCTAAAGGAAAAAACGGAACCCTTATAAGATCACTTTGTTGTCCGTCCGTCCGTCCGTCCGTCCGTCCGTCCGTCTGTCAAGACCGTTTTTCTCAGGAACGCGTGGAGGTATCAAACTGAAATTTCTATATGATACTTAGTTCTACTGTCCCTGGAAGCTGTAGAAAAATCAACCTTCTAAGTCAACGCAATCAAAAGATACAGCCATTTAGGCCGCAGATTTCCGCAAATTTTCGAAACTCGCACGGGAATCAAAACCTACAGGGTACTTCCCGTGAACTTAGAATCTTGAAATTTTGTACGAAGTCACGTCTTATAGTACAGATATAGGAAAAATTACGAAAACCGTAAATTTTTAGTTTCGTCATATAAAAAAAATTTTTTTTGACAATTTTGAACTTTTACTTATATACCCACAGGTTTGTACGGAACCCTCGGTGCGCGAGTCCAACTCGCACTTGACCGGTTTTTGACCTTGAGGCCTTGCATGATGCCGCACGAATGTAAAAATATCACGACAGGATTTTTTTCGAGCATTCTATTTGACACATGTGTACGTTCGTCAGCCTTTTTTTTTTTGTTGGGTAATCATCAAATAACTTCTTCCGCTCTGGGTGGAGCAGGAGGGCGTGTCAGACTTTTACTGATTAAAACCCACCCTTGTTCCCTCAGTAGCCTGTATGCCAGGGGCGGTATCTCTTTCGAACAAACCCGCACCTCTGGCAGGCATCGGCCCTTGCGGGCCCCATCACTTTGTGCTGACATCTCTTTGAGGCGCGCGTGGAACACAACGCGCCGTCGACTTGGGCTTGGTCCTTACCGGACAACGAGCTACCCATTACTCGCCGTCCGCAAGCTCATGCCTACGGTGGCCGGAAATCAGCCTGGGGTTCCCGACATCTAGGGCGTCTCCTGCGGCGGTTAGCGCGACGGGGGAGCAGAGCAGGCCGCTGATTCGTCAGTGCAAGCCGCTCATTCGTCACCACTCACAGCGTTCCGTCCCCCGCCTCGCCGCGCATACCTAAGGCGCGGTACAGCAGTATCGGTCAGGCTATACGTAGGTTTCATGAATTTACAGTAACCTAAAATCAACACAGTAATTCGTAATATTTACGCTAATTAACAATTAAATGAACTGTAAAATAGTGACGTCATGTTAATTAGACAGTTTATATTTTATTTATATTCATTCTGCACTGCAGTCACTAACGGCGGACTGTGACGCGGAGTGTGAAGGAATGAAAGGGTTGCGAATGCGGCATAAAATTTTCTTGACATTCGTCTTCTACAAACGGTCACTGACTTCTTCGTAACATTCTCGGTCGTGGTCCTCATGAAGATTCTTGTCTAGAGGCTGATTTGATTTGTCTCACGATTTCTCGCCATCTACTCAGGTTTTTTGTACAAGGGATCGCCTATTGCTGATTTAATCTGGTCAGTCTATATCATAGGTGAGCGACCGCATGGCCGTGTGGCCTATACACTAACCTGCACGACAAGGCGTTCTATAGACTCACCGTCAGGCCTCGAGACGTGTCCTAAGTATTTGAGGATGTGCCTTTGGATCAGAACAGATAGACGATTTTTGATGTCGAGTTCTTGGCGTATAGAGGTGTTGGGGCGAAACTTGAGCCACGATACCCCGAGCATTTTTCTCGAGCACCATATTTCTTTCGAGTTTTCTTCTTCTTCTCACGCACTCATGTCATACAGCGTCCACGTCTCAGCAGGCTATAAGAACATAGGGATAATCAGTGTTAGAATATCTCCGCCGGATCTTGAAAAGCGCTATAGGTAGCAAAAAAATATCAAAATGTTCAGCATAGGAAAAGCCAGCATCACTATCATCATTGCTAATGCAACAAGGCTCTCAAGTTTCTCCTTAAAAGGGACATTCAGGCAGATTATCTTGACCACTACTTAAAAGCTTGGACTAAACAACAAGAGAGGTAACAACTACAGCACTAATAGATTTCTTAGAGAGTTGAAGTAGGCATGCAAATGTTATTATGTATTGTCAAACAAGTTTAGTCTCAGTAAGCATGTCGCTACTGTAGCAAGATAGCATTATATCTCTCACACCGGTGCTCCAAAATCAAGAGAATTCATTCGTCCTGACAGATCCAGTAATTTAGGTCTACATCTGGACGTTAATATGAGACATTTAGAAAGAGACGAGACTACCGAGCTTTTCTAATATTCCGGACGGATATTGTAAATCCATACGACATATTTAGCATAATTATTTCATACAGCCGTGCAAGGTGGTCCGACATCGTAAGGATCATATCGCTTAAGACTCAAGGCCCAGAGCTTTGATCGAAGAGACTCTAGGGCATTAAATATACCTCATCCATGCTCTTACCCCTACGCACATGCGTGTCACGTCGCAGGAAGTTTACGACTCACGCGCACAGTTTCCTCGTTCGCAGGATGTTTTGCAGCGCGCGCGCAACCCGCCCGCTCGTCCATTGGACGTTGCAGCTATTTCTGATTTATGTATGTCGTTCTCGTGATGGATGAGTGCGTCTTGATTGGGAAATTCTGTGTTTTACTGTTTTGGTTGTAGAGGTAAATGTTTGGCGAAAATTTTCAGTGTGTTGACGTCTTTTGTAGGCAGGTTAGCTTTGGCATTTTTCTCTTCATAAGCATCTTCTAACCGAATATAGCTTCTTCAATGTGCCGGCCATATTAGCTGTAGTAGAACCGATTACCATTGGGGTAGACCTACGTGTTCTAGAGTGGAGACCTCAAATTAGCAAATGTAAGGTAGGACACTCTCAGTCTCAGTGGAGCGACGATCTTCGCAGGGTGGCTAGCAGCTGGATGAGAGTCGCCGAGCATCGAGCTGAATGGCGTGCAATTGGAGAGGCCTATGTCCAGCAGTAGACTGCTGTAGGCTGATGATAATGCAAGCTTCTAGATATCTAAGTGATGGCATGGCAACAGCTTGGTAATTACTGTATTTTCTATGATAATACTTAGCCCCCCCTGTTTCTCGTTTGACTAAATGGCTGGAGAATTATCTTGCATGCAGTGATACCTGACTTGCAATGGGCTTGCAATATTTGTGATGAATTTCTTAACCTTAATTTTTTTAATAATCACCTGTATCTCGAAATGTTTGAAGACTACTAACGTCTACAACCAATGCGTCGTGCCAATACAGACATACGCTGACGAAAGTGGACACTGACAGGTCGGGGTGGTCCACAACTCAGATTACAAGCACTCTATGGAGCGGAATTTGGAATTATGGAATTTCTTTATTGAAGGAAAAAATTAGAAATGAAGTTTTCCGGAAAAGAACAGGTAAGCAAGGTGAAGTGGCAGTGGCTGATGGGAAACAAGCCTTGTAGTGGAGACTGCATTTTGAAAAGCGTGGTGTGGGGTGCCCCTACCTAGTAGGACCAACGACCTTAAAAAGGTGGCTGGGGCAGTCTAGTTGCGAAGCCGGAGGACAGGGTGTTATGGAGCAGCCTGGGTAAAGCCTATGTCCAGCAGTGGACTGCGATAGGCTGAGTTGAGTGATTGACCTAATATACTCGTATCTTTACTAAAACCAAAGCGTAGTTCCCATAGCTTAGCATAACATTATTTTCTTTATTTATAACTTCATGGCTCAGAGGACCAGTCAAAAATTCATAAGATTGTTTATCATGCCTAATGAGTCCACAATATTCCCAATGCTGGGACACGAGCCTCCTGTCTGAGGGAGTGGGCCGTAGAACACCACGCGGGCGCAGTGCGGATTTATAGAGGTCACATGTCTTGAACTGTTTTGGTTCTGGGACATGCCGGTTCCGTCACGAGGTTTTCCTTCACCGTATGCAGCAATGGTTATGAAATAATTATCACAAAGTAAAGCGGCTGTCTAGGTTAAAACCTGCGGCCTACAACTCTTCGAATAGCAATGCTGGCATTAGCTAAACTAAGACTCATCGGTCTATGTAGTATTGTATGTGATGTCCTTGAATCACAACTAAAATCTCCCAGACTCCCAAAGCCCAAAACACAACGATATGTAACTTCTCAACTCCATACGCGTACTCTCCAGTTAGACTACAGACTAAACATCCAAGTCCGCACTATTTTTCTAACAAAACCCATGCAATCTATCCAGCTATGTTTAGATTACATGAACCACTAAACTAAGAGCATTAGTAACGAATTGTAGAACAATTTAAACGTTTCTATTTAAAGATGGACAGGTGCGAAGCTTTCGGGTCAGTTTTGCTAGGAATTTAAAGGTCATTACTGCAACTGTTTTCTGTTACATCATCTAGTTATGTAATTTTATTGTGCAGCTGTAGTGGTCGACGACGTGGTAGTATTTTTTTTTATTATGATCTTTGGCACGGGTTTCTAAGTGACTCATGCGACCATTCAATAGTGTAAAATGTTTTAGTGCCATGGTCTCTTATTAAGAAGTCAAAAACAAAGCAATGCTGCTGCTTCTTGTGGCTAAGTGGGTAGGCAATAACAGCCGCTTAGGTCGATTGACCGGTTAAGCTACGCTTGCCACGGTTGGTCCATAGATGGGTGACCATCTTCACATACCAAGACCTCTCCGTGCTGTCATACGTGAATCTTTGACAGTAGCGGCTTTGTTCAAAAGCGGTTTGAAAGCGTTTCAACAAAGAACTTTTCTACTACACAATCAATAAATTCACAGACGTTTTTCCAGAAAAAAAAAGAAAACGTAATCCGCCTATAATGTTCCCACTGCTGGGACACAGGCCTCCTCTCTATGAGAGGGAGTGGGCTGTAATCCACCACGCCATTGCGGGTTGGTAGATGTCACATGTCTTCGAATTTTTGGTTCTATGACATAGGAAAACATGGTTTCCTCACGATGTTTTCCAGTTTTACTTCACCATTTTGAGAGCAGTGGTGATGAAATAATTTACACAAGATAACGCGCCTGTTCGTAAGTCGCGGCCGTTACCATTAGGCCAGTGGTCCAGTACAGTAACTGGCATAAAAGGGTACTTTGTTTGTTCTTTTTCATTACCACAGTAAACCGCGGCACCAGAACTTTACAAAGGGATGTTGTTATAATAATACTTGCAACGGGTTAAGAGGCGTGTGCTGACTACAAAGATACCACGTGCCTTAATCTTAAACAACAGAACAGTTCTGTTAATACATACAAAAAAGCTGCAGAGGGTAGAAAATTGAGCTTTTTGAAGTTCATAACTACCTACCTTGTGTTGGTCAACTTTTGTAATGAACACTTCTTTCTACATGGGTCTCACATGTATAATTTCAACATGAATGATGTAATCAATTTTTTGCAACAATATATTGATTTAAAAGAGTGTCCGTGGAGCTTTTTTGCCCGTTTTTCTCCATAGGTCACCAGCACATGAAGCTACCCCAATCTGTCAAATTTCTTTGATAGAAGTTCAACTTTATAGCTTGAACGTAAGCGTCATGTTCGATTGGGAAAATTTGACAGTTTGGGGTAGTTTGATGTGCTGGCATCTGTACCTGCTACGCTTTTGAATACGCTTCATTTTTCTGACTGATCGCCTCCTTCACAAAACCAAACGGTAGGATAAACCAATCACAGAGACTCGAAAGTCTCTGTGATTGGTTTATCCTACTGGTTTGTTATTCAATCACGCAAAAACGGCTGACTGGATTTTCATTAAATTTGGTAAGTACGCAGATAGTTATTCAATCACGCAAAAACGGCAAACTGGATTTTAATGAAATTTGGTAAGTACGCAGATAGTTATTCAATCACGCAAAAACGGCAAACTGGATTTTAATGAATTTTGGTAAGTACGCAGATAGTTCGTTATTCAATCACGCAAAAACGGCTGACTAGATTTGGTAAGTACACAGATATTTTATAACCTGCATTACACATATTAGGATACATTTCGGACCTCCACGAGGGCCTCCTAGAGGAGATAAAAAAGATAGAGATTTCTGAAACCTGTTAGAATAAACATGAAACTACGCAACTTTTAATTAAGAAATAACTCTCAATAAAAAAAATAAAAAAAATGTTTATTGCATCAACTTAAAATAGCTTATTCTAGTTGCAATGGGGAGAATCCTGTTAAGCAAATAGCATGCTTGTGTTAGGATGCTCCACCCTTCCCCAGGTTATTTATTTCCTATTAAGTTTCGAGCATCAACAAAATAAATTATATAAACATAAACCAACAAAAATAAAAGAAAGAAAAGAAAAACATCAAAAAGCGCGCTGGGACGTGTGTGTTAAGTGTGGCGATGGTGTGGAGGTAGTGGTTGTGAATGTATATGTGAGTAGTGGTTGTAAGTGTGGGAGTGAGGTTTGGGCCTACACGTAATACATGGTGTGGATTTATTATTGCTAGCTAACCCTACGAACTGATCTTGGGATCGGAAAAATAATGTCCCTAGGACATTATCTTCCATTAGCAGCAGAAATAACATATAGGTTAGTGTTTTATATTTATTTAATTATAGTATCATTGATTGAACCATATTTTCTACTTCGTCATATGTCTTTGTCTTAAGAGGCCTACGTACAATGAACTGTCCATACATACGTAATACCTAAATCATTTGCAACTTGAGCATATTTCCATCATATTATGATGATATTCGGATTCAGACAGTATTTATCTAGGCTCGTAGGGGTTTTTTTTTCCAAAATACTTACCTGAAATGAAGTTTAAGCGAATTGCATTTCGCACATTTTTACCGCGTAAATGACATGTTTTCTCACTGTTTTTTTGGTATTATAACCAACAATTTCCGTAATATTGTTGTCTCAGAAGCATAGCTCATATTATCAAGTTGTAAAATGACGAAAAAAATATTAAAATACAATAAGTTTTCATTCATCATTTTTGGTATTACGGAACACGTCCAAATTCATCATAAATGGTCAGTAGCTAGTAGCGCTATCGCGTCAAGCCATTGTCAATGCGTGTGTGATCGTACTGCTCACTGTAGGTATGTATCCTCGACAGGTACTAACACTAGCGCAACGATAGCAATTTTCAGACGAAATATTGTCTCCGCCCGAATCCTAGTTGCGAGCTTCGGTCGTAGGATTCTTAAGCCATTTCGACAAAGCTTAAAGAAGATACCGCTGAAGTTCCAAACAATCGTAATAGTTTTTTACATCAATTAGTCTACCCAACCCTTTCACAAAGGTGTTGGGGCTTCCAGTCTAACCGGATGTAGCTGAATACCGTTATTTTCAAGGAACGACTGCCTATCTGTCCTCCACATCCCAGCAATACCTCTTGAGAAGACGAAGACTGGATGTCAGAGTATCTGACGTAACGACTGTCAAAGATCTATAAATGACAGCAGTAATGGTGCCGATAAGTAATGCAAGGTCACGGACCGTCCTTGAGCTTCGAACTGTCCCGCTGTAACCCACTTTTTTATCGACTTAAAAAAATACTGTTTTAAACGTGTCAAACGTTTTCTAAGTGTAAAATGTCGCTGCATGACTTAGGTAACAGCCTAGGTTTGGCTATAGTTTAAAAGCCATTGTTCTGATCGTACATATGCCATGTCAATGCCCTATTGATGACAAGCGCAATTGATATATACCTAAATCGTTCTCTGTTTGAGCCTAAAACAATCGTCAGTGAATACTTATATGGCGTTAATTATGACTTGATTCAAATCGTTTATTGTTATTGCCTACCAGGACACCTATGTTCAGTGCTGATACCTATCTAGAATCTAGGTAAAGTCAACAAAATAAACATCAGGACGTATTGCGAGCCTAAGGTGTTTTAATTAATCTCATCATCTGCCTAGCCTTTTCCCAACTATGTTGGGGTCGGCTTCCAGTCTAACCGGATGCAGCTGAATACCAGTATTTTACATGGAGCGACTGCCATCTGACCTCCACAACCCATTTACTGGGTAACACGAAACCCCTTGGTAAGACTGGTTGTCAGACTTTCGGGCTTCTGACGACCCGTAACGACTGTCAAAGATCCACAAATGACAACCGGGACCAACGGCTAAACGTGCTTTCCGAGGCACGTATGTAAAGATGGTCACCCATCCACGGACCAACCGCGGCAAGCGTAGCTTAACCTGGTCGATCGGCCCGTGCAGCTATTGTTATTTAGCCACAAGCCCCTCTAGCCCTGTTTTAATTAACCTATAATTGATAATTAGGTAACCAATAAATAATAGGTACATTAATTTATTTTTCTCAAATGTAGTGGTGCCACAATCAAAGAAGCAGTGTCCAGAGTCTCCATAGCTATGTAAAAATGTAGTTGTAGTTGTCATCTCGAGGAAGCAATGTATGCGATTTCTGACTGTTTAAGATCAGAGGGGTGATTGCGTGACACATTAACAGTAGGAATGGCTTTCCTTTTGACAGATCCTGATTAATAGTGTGCTACGCAATCCCTTCAGTGTATTTCAGCCGTTATCCTGATAAATGAACATAAATATTACCGACCTATAATTTTTTAAAGTCCACACCGTTACATGCCAAGGTTCGAACCTTCATCCTGTTATGTTTGAGTAGTTTTAGTTACCCTGCACACTTATCTCTTTTGCTGTCTGTACCTGTAATCCAACTATTTATGACACTATAACCTAACTGTTTCATCGTATCGTTATTAAGATCTTACCTAACAAAGTTTAGTTAATTAACGTATAATTTTAAGCTAAATAAATGGTTACATAGGACTTATACCAGCTCCCTATCTTTGCATGATTATCAAGAATGTAGGTGAGCAGGGGTCGAGGGCTCGAGGTGTTAAGCACTACGAAAATGCAGTACAATTTTACACTCTATGTTACTGAGCGCACGATTCAATTTTGACTAATCTCTTGCCTAGGGGTCAACGTGTAGGATTCTACGATCGTGGGGGTGATAAGGGTAACCTCCTTATAACCCCCACGATCGTAGAATATTTAGAAGGAAACCGTTATTATTTATTGTTATGTACTTTTGTGTGAGTTTTTACTGCTTTCAGTGTTTTTCCTATGCAAATGACTGCCCCGTCAGTCTTTTAGTTGCATGCTCAATTCGTGGTCATAAGGTCACGGGGTTGATCTCCAGCGGAAAAGTTTTATCGAGTTTTTGCATTAGGAATTTCTCCTTCGGATTAGCTTTCATCGTTTAGTATCCTGCTTTTCTTCAGTTAATTAACTAAAATAAATGTTGTATCAATAGTATCATATTATTGGTGGTTATTAAAATTATCAGAACATCGATCTATAAAAAAGAGATTAAATAAAAAAATAAAAAAATCATAAAGCCCGACTGCGTATTTAATTTTATTTTAAGAGGTGGACTCCATTTTACCAACCCCGCTCCTATGCTAGCCTCTTCCAGGTTTTACCCGTACACAAAACAATGTCGAATAAAACTTTATTAGTACTACTTTTAAGCAATGTCATGCAGTCGGAGGCATCTTTTATTTTTTTTACTTTATTGACACCGACTAAGATGTGTAGTAGTCAACCTCTTATTTTTGTTTTTTTTATCTATCATTTTTATAGTTCACATTTTTTCCAAGAATTACCAGGATTACGTCATGAATGGAGGTGCGGATAATTGCCCAATAAATCAGTGGTCCATCATGGTTGATGTGTGACCTACATCGTCCATTGTGTACAGAGCCCATAACTCAACTGTCATGTCAATGGCCCAATGAGAATGAACGAAGCAGAGCGTGTACATGAAGTGGCTTTTCTGCGTAAATTGGCAGTTCATTGAGCGGTGAGCCATATTATACCTACCGGTGGGTTTATTGCTTAAGGTGACACTTGCCACATTTTTTCAACAATCAAAAATTTTACATCAAAAATTAAACATGGTATGGTTTTGTCTCATTAATAATATTGTCTGTACGGAAACAGAATACTAAAATAAAAAGCCATTAAAAAGTAATGAGTCAACAAAGATTCGTTTTTCTTGCTAATTTAACCTAACTTTGGGCGTGATTAAGTAATAAAAGGAGTGTAAAATCTCGAAAACCAAGTCGGTTCCGACAAATTTCAATTATCGAAAACTTCAATAAACTTAATTGGTCATTGATTTATGAAGTGGTTTTTTCAGAAAACCCGATCTTCCGAAGGACTTTTCTGAATTTTTTACGCGCCTGTTTTATACTGCAGTTCACTCAATGATGTTGTGCGTCTAGAATAGCGTTTAAGTGCTCATCACTGATACTACATACCTCTGTCGGACACGAAACCTGGTGAGACAGCGTGCTTTTTAGCCAAACCCACCAGTGAGTTCGAGCCCGCGACTAGCGTACCGTTAAGGGGAATCTACGTTTGCGCACTGGTTAAAAACTTACCCTGTATGACGGATTTATGCCCGAATTTACATAAAAATAAAATAAAAACATGTCGAATTGATAACCTTCTTCTTTTTGAAATCGGTAAAAAAGGAGTAGATGTTCAATGATATTTACAAAAATGTGGACATAATCACATTGCATTGAATTCGCTATAAATACATATCTACATAAGTAAGATGTATTTTCAATACAAAGTTATCAAAGAACACGTTTGTAAGTATTGTAAGATACAAATAACGAGATTAATGGAAAAATGAATAACATTGTGAGTTTGACTTGAATACGATCATAAACGATGACTTGGAAAAACAGTTTGTGGGTACTTTTATACAGGTGCTTACAGCTAAGCTCTTGCAAGTTTTTCTGGACGTTCAATTTCAGCATTTGTTTTCAGCCTACCAGGCAGACAGTCAGAAGGTAGGTATACTTCCTGCTTCGTTAATTTAGTGATCGCAAAGAGGATGACCTTGTGAGGGCCGCAGGAGTCCGCTGGATGCGGGTAGCACAGAACCGGTCGAAGTGGCGGAGCTTGGGGGAGGCCTATGTCCAGCAGTGGATGTCTTTCGGCTGAAATGATAATGATGATGATGAAGAGGACTGCTGAGTGTGGTGTCCTGGTTTCGGTTCCTGTTTTGGGGAAACTCTGAGTACCTAACAGCTTAGAGATGTGTCCGTTTAACAGGTAAAAGCCCTGACAGCTGCCAAGTGGATCTATGTATATGGATCCGACGCAAGCGCAAATAATGCAAATATTTAACTGTCAGGGCGTTTACCAGTTAAAGGTAAAAGGTACTGACCAGTGGCGAAAGCACCATATAACACGATTTCTACCGGCTTCCCTTCGGGGATTCGCATCGGTATTTCTAAATTCGTTTTGGATTTATACATATAATAAAACAAAGTCGCTTTTCGTGTTTAAACTACGCAACGGATTTTAATGCGGTTTTCATCAAAAGACAGAGTGATTCAAGAGGAAGGTTTATATGTATAATACACCGACCTCCACACGGGTGAAACCGCTGGCAAAAGCTAGTTATTGATAAGTCAGTAAATTAAAGCCGACTTCGCTTCGGCTTCTCTTTTAGACAAATTGACACCTCGCTGCTGGTACTGACTCATACAACACCCCGTGTCTGATCAGACTAGGCCTAACTTGTGGAGTGCCTTTTCACATCCACCTCGGATGACCTGAAGAATGCCACTGTTGCCGAAATCTACGAAGCCACTTACTGGGCTGAAACACCGACGAAGACAAAACAAAAACAACGACGAAGACTACCATCGACATGAGAAGAATGTTATAGTTTTGCCCCCTATCACCTACATCATCATCTGCCTACTTTTTTTCAACTATGTTGGGGTCGGCTTCCAGTCTAACCAGACGCAGCTGATTACCAGTAATTTATCTGATCTCCACAACCCAGTTACTGGGTAATACGATAACCCTTAGTAAGACTGGCTGTTGGACTTTCGGGCTTTTAACGACCCGTGCTTAACGTGCTTTTTCCGAGGCACCGAGGGGTCTTGGTATGTAAAAATGGTCACCTATCCAAGGCCCAACCTTGGTAAGCGTAGCTTAACCTGATGGATCTTCCCCGTGCGGCTATTATTACTTAGCCACAAGTCCACAAGCCCAGCTTCCCTCTGCTACCTGTAGGAGATTCAATTTTTTTTTGTTGGAAAATGTAGGTAACACATGGCTACACATCAAGCAGTATAAGCTGATCTCGTATTGTACAGGATTTCCGTACAGTGCGAGATCAGCGTAAACCGGAAATCTATACCTTGATGTGTAGCCGTGTGTACTACGTATTTATTTCTACCTACTTTTATGGAGAAATACAATCACGAAGATGTTCCAAATTTCTAATAACTTTTCCTTGTTAAAATTTTATTCCCTTGACCGTTTGAACTCAAAATCCAACGGCCATTCCAAACGGTCAGACAGTTTGATTTTTACTTATTGATATTGATTAGACAAATGAACATCCCCATGGCTTAATGGGACAATTGCTTCACATCCGTTTCATTAATGATCAGCAAATAAGAGGACCGTGAATGTTGGCTATCGAAACATTGGAGTAACGACTTAGTAGGTACTTGGTAAAAAATGATTTTATTTCTGTAAGTAGGATTGTAAAATCCTTTTTGTTTTTTGGTCAAAGTTGGGCCGTCGAAGTACACGTCCGCATCTGGAAAAGTGCCCAGAAGAGTTTGTTACGGTTTCACGCTAAAATGGCTGAAGCGATTTAGATGAAATTTAACACATAGGTAGACCATGGCCTGGGTTAGGACAAACGATTCCTTTTATTTCGATAGTACATTTTTCTTTTTTTTTTTGGGTAGGTAATCATCAAATAACTTTTCCCGCTCTGGGTGGAGCAGGAGGGCGTGTTAGACTTTTACTGACTAAAACCCACCCGTGTTCCCTCAGTAGCCCGTATGCCAGGGGCTGTGGTATCTCTTTCGAACGAACCCGCACCCCTGGCAGGGTTTCGATAGTACCTACTTACGTTGCCGTGGCATAATTTCCAGCCTCCACGCGAGCTAGGCCACGTGCAAAAGCTAGTTATAAATATTTTAAGTACCTGTATTTCACATAGCGGTTCTTCTTATAATTATTCCGGAAGAGGGTCATGTTTGTCTGACTGTCAAAATAAAACTACATGAACAAAGCTACAAAAACCAAGGTCAAAGTTCAGATCCGCCTAAATAATCTAAATAATACATGTTGGTTTGTTACTCATTGTATTGAAACATGTAACTTTTTGTTCTCGGTTATGTATGAGTAACTGTACCATTTGACAACTGATTTACATCCACTTTACATTCAATACCTTATACTTCGGCTTATTAGTCGATTCGTACGAATTTAATCGCCCGAATCATGTGTACACTTTTGATATCGAAGCCTCATGGCAGTAACAATATCTTTTCTATTGAGTGAACAGAAGGCCAATTCTACTAATTAAAAACGTTCGCAGTGTCATCTCGGCGACAATCGAAATTCAAAAATTGGACAAAAATGTATAGGAATTTTTGACAGATTGACACCGAGATCAGACTGTGAACGTTCTTAAAATTAGTAGAATTGCCCCTCAGTTATCTATCCAGGGAATTATTAGAGGCTCAGGCTGAATGGTGTTGTAGGTACCAGAGATACCTTTTTCTCTAGATCTCACATCATAGATAAAAGTTATTTGAGAAAATTGGTAAATACTATATTTTGGAGTACCTTCTACACAGGACCTCTTATAGCATAAACATCAACCACCTCATTGCAAATGTATCCCGGTAAGTGACAGAATGGCTACGTATTTTATTACCTAAGTTTATTCTAACTATTTTCAAGATAACTACGGTCAAAAGACCTTCCGTTTAAAATATCTAAAGATCGTTTCACCGATTTTTACTGGTGATTTGATATTGCGAAAACACGAATAACTAGACAATGGTAAAAACATTTCAACAGCGCTCGCTTTGTTGTGTCGTCCATTAGGTATTTCATACATGGTTGAAATTCAAATATCTTAAAATCTCATTAGATTAATCGTTCGTTAGTGCGATTAATTTTAGTTTAATTAACATAAAGTAAGTTAAACAGTAGTTGAGTCGACCAATATGCGTTAAGAACATAGGTAATTAAGTGAATCAACCGTAGTTATCTTGAAAACAGTTAGAATAAACTTAGGTTATCATAGGTACCTACGTAACGGACAGAATCCACTGCAGTATTACAAATTTAGAATAAGGTATTTTACTTTATATGAGAAAAAAAATCTAAAAATGTAATATTAAGATAAGCAGCTTAAGCAAAAAGCAGTCGGAAAATGTTAGTTTTAGTTCATGAAATAACAAAATCCATTTAAAATTCAATTCAAAAATTTCAGTTTTATAATCTGTTTTTAAACACCATGAAATAGTAGTTAAATACGTCATACCGCTGAATAAACTAATCAACTGAACAACTTTGTACTTTTATTATTTTCGTAACCAAAGTAATTTTTATTGAAATAATATCATAAATTACATTCAGGAGCAGCAAACCAACGATATGTAGAAATAATAACTCATTTTTTCAATTACAAACAATTAACTTACTAAAAATCAGCGCATTTGTTTACTTAGCAAACTGACGTCATACCCACAGACCAATATGGCGTCCACTGCGTCCAGCGTTTTCGTCAAATTACGCGCGAAATATGAAATTGTAAAATCTAAATGCATTTTTATTGCACTAATCGGTTGAATAATTTTTTTTTTTTTTTTTGTGGTTTATTAAAATTTTTGAATCTAATTAAGACACTTTTCAAAAAAGGATGTAATACCCTATTCTGTTGAAGTAGCGCCACTACTGCGTCTTGTGTGTCAAATAATGATGAATAGGTTTGGTAGAGGACCTATAGTCTATCCACATTTCGCAAATTATGTTTAAAGTCCCATTAATATAGGGGGCGAGCCTATTGTCATCAACCGCGCACAAGTCCAGACACCGGACTGCGACTAAGAAATTCCTGATGGAAACACCAAATAACAATTTTCCCGACCTGGGAAACGAACCCTAGAAACTCTTGCTCAGGAGTAACGCTTCCGACTTCTAGATCAACGAGGCAGGTCAATGATGATCAGATCATTTTACTAGCCCAAATCATCATCATCATCTCTACCTGTCCAAGTGTCCAGACTATTCCCAACTAAGTTCCAGTCTAACCGGATGCAGCTGAATACCTATATTTTACATGGAGCGACTGCCTATCTGACCTCCACAACCCAGTTACTGGGTAATATCCCAAGCAGCACACATAGCTGTATAACCACTGGACAACAGAATTTTTGAAAACTCGAGGCTGTTATGTCTTTTGTACAAGGGCAATATATCCGGCTACACAGCTTCTATAATTCTAAATTTGGCCCCAAATTAACCAGCCCTGAGCATTGTAGTAGCTTGTTAATAGCTTTCCAGAGCATTGTAAGAGCTGGACATGGGCTGTACAATAGCTTAGACAGCTGTCAACAGGCCACTATCAAGCTCCTTTCATTCTCTTAGACAGCCCAAAGATTGTGTATGGCTTCATTACGGCGATTGTTGAATCTACAAAGAAAAAGCAACAAACGACTATTTGTGCAGTGCCAAACTATAAAATGTAGGCAAATATAGTTAATTTCCAATGTAAGGTAAGTATTTTTCACGTTTATTTGCATCTCTATCGGTAAATTGTACTGCGGATGCCACTTTACTGTTAATATATATAGTGATATTATCAAATATTAATAGAGTTTACTAAAATAAATATACAAAATAAATACGGTGTAGAATCATTTATGGATTTTTACAAAAAAAAAAAAACCATTTTATGAGCATTCTCATATATTTGTAGCAATTAAATAGTGTGTTTTTCCTTTAATAACTCTGAAATATCATAAAAATTTAACAGACATCAGTGTTTTTTTTTTCATCTGTATTCGGCTTATTTACATTAAAATGGCGTCAATTTCTTATCCAGCAATAATTCTAACTAAATTCTCTAGAACTTCACTTTGCTGTGCAATGGCCATATTTAATTCTATTAATCAGCTGAGAACTGTACGCTAGCTGTGGAATGGTTTTCAGTTATTCTAACGACTGGTGAAAGCAGCGTCTTAGGGATCTCTAATCTTGATAGAAAACCATTTCGGGTATTTTGTAATCAATTAATAATAGTGTATACATTTTTGTTATAGTGCCTGTAATAGATGCTTTGGCGCTTTAGAGCGTTTTACGTATTGGCACAATCTCTTACTTATGACGTAGTAGGTAAAGATGCTAATGTTATTGCTAATTAATTCTTTTTGTTTTCAGAAAATAGAAATGTAGTTCAAAAAAAAGGGAAAGAAAAATTATCATACCAAGTGCTTGGGAAAAGATTGAGATGGCCTATTAAAAACGTCACTTCGAAATTGAATAAACTAGAATATTCAAAGCCTCATACAGATTGGAAAAAATGCAATGCAAATAATGAAACGGTCATCCATTGCAACATACGAGTATAATAATGTAGAAAAAGAATTAAGTGAAATGTTGAACCATAGTAACACGTCTGGAGAAATAAATATATTAGATGAAATCGTTGACCACAACACATTTAGTACATATTATCTCATGACGTTACTCAAAAGTGTTTTTTTTATATTTGGTTCATTAGTTGGTTATTTAAACAGTATTCTGCTTAAATAACCAAAAATGGTTTAACATATAGAATTACCAAAGCCAAATATAGGAGTATGTGACTGATAAAATTAAACACAGTAAATGTATACCATTACTTTTATTTTTATTGACCATTCCTTACCCAACAGCTATAAATAAATAAAAACTTTTGAGTGCCACTGACACGTCTTTATTGTTTTGTAACGGCCAACAATATTAAAATTTGTCTTCTCATAAAGACGTGGCGCTGAGGGCATGAAAATGTACGTACGTTTTATAAAAGCCCTTGCGGGTGAATCGCAGAAAAAACATCTAATCATGACTGTTAGCAGACCGCCTCGTCGGGCGGCTGGTGCGGGTGGGGCCGGATTTGGCGGAGAGCCAGTTTGGTTTCCGCAGGGGGCGCTCCACGGTGGACGCCATCATGCGCGTGCGAGCCTTCACGACGGGGGATGCTGTGGCCCGGGGTGGGGTCGTCTTGGCGGTGTCATTAGACATCGCCAATGCCTTCAACACCCTGCCCTGGAGTTGCATAAGGGAGGCACTCCGGTATCACCGGATGCCGACCTACCTCTGTCGTGTGGTCGAGGCCTATCTGACGGACAGGGCCGTCATCTACCCCGGTCACCTCGGAGAGTGGAACCGGCGAGAGATGTCGTGCGGTGTCCCACAGGGATCGGTCCTGGGGCCGTATCTGTGGGACATCGGGTACGACTGGGTGCTGCGCACCGAACTCCCTAGCGGCGTCAGTGTAGTCTGCTACGCTGACGACACGCTGGTCCTGGCGCAAGGGGGGTCGTACCAGGCGGCGGCCGACTTAGCGACACAAGGGGTTGCGACAATCGTGGATAGGATCCGGCAACTGGGACTCGAGGTGGCATTGCACAAGTCCGAGGCCATGTGGTTTCATGGTCCTCGGAATGCGCCACCGACGGGTTCCCAGATAACGGTGGGAGGGGTTCACATCGGCGTCGAGTCGACGATGAAGTACCTGGGACTCGTCCTCGACAGCCGGTGGAACTTCGCGGAGCATTTCCGCCGTTTGGCTCCCAGACTGGAGCGGGCCGGGGCTGCGTTGAAGCGGCTCTTGCCCAATCTAGGGGGGCCAAACGCCTCCTGCCGGAGGCTCTACGCGGGGATCGTGCGGTCCATGGCCCTATACGGGGTGCCGGTGTGGGCGCCTACATTGAGGCGCCAACCAGCTCGAAAGCTGAGGGCGTCCCATAGGGTCATGGCGATCAGGATGATCCGAGGATATCGCACGATCTCCGGCGAGGCGGCGGGCCTCCTTGCCGGATTACCGCCATGGGATCTGGAGGCAAAGGTCCTCGCGCAGATATGGGAGTGGCGCGAGGAGGCCAAACGCCGGGGCGTAACTCCGCTGCCGCGGGAAATCGCGGCACAGCGGACAGAGCTCCAGCGGGATCTCATGGTGACATGGAGAGAGCGATTGTCGCAACCCAGTGCTGGGCACGCCACGATTGCGGCGGTAAGTCCCCTCTTTGAGGAGTGGTTTGAGAGGCGGCATGGCGTCCTCACCTTCCGCCTGACGCAGGTCCTCACCGGACACGGTTGTTTCGGGAGGTTCCTGTTTCGGATAGGGCGGGAGGAAACGCCCGGGTGTTTCCACTGCGAAGATCGCCCTGAGGACACGGTGGAGCACACGGTGGCGGTCTGCCCTGCTTGGGCGGAGCACCGCCGTGTCCTCGTGGAGGCGATCGGCGGCGGCGATCTCTCGCGTCCGGCCCTGGTCCAAGCCATGGTACGGAGCGAGAGGGCATGGGGAGCCGTCACCTCCTTCAGCGAAGCAGTAATGCTCGCGAAGAGGGAGGCGGCGCACGTGAGGGAGAGGCAGCATATGCGCCCTCGCGACCCCAGCCGCCGCAGGATACGGAGACGCCCTGGGCGTCGGGAATCCCAGGCCGATTTCCGGCCACCGTAGGCATGGGCTTGCGGACGGCGAGTAATGGGTAGCTCGCTGTCCGGTAAGGACCAAGCCCAAGTCGACGGCGCGTTGTGTTCCACGCGCGCCTCAAAGAGATGTCAGCACAAAAAGTGATGGGACCCGCAAGGGTCGATGCCTGCCAGGGGTGCGGGTTTGTTCGAAAGAGACACCACAGCCCCTGGCTTAAGGGCTACTGAAGGAACACGGGTGGGTTTTAGTCAGTAAAAGTCTGACACGCCCTCCTGCTCCACCCAGAGCGGGAGAAGTTATTTGATGATTTCCCACCCAAAAAAAAAAAAAAAAAAAAAAAAAAATCATGACTATTATGATCTTGCTTGTTGATAGAAGGATTCCGTCATTTAATAACTGTTTTATTTCTACTACAAAATCTTCTAGATAAATATCAAGATTCCTCGGTTTTCCGACACCAAAATAAACGCCAATAATAAATGGGCTATTTCAATAACATTACACAAAATCGGCCAAAACTCATATTTCGAACTTTTATTTAGAGGGAAACCATCAGTGCTCATGTTCAAATTAATGCTCTTAATATTTTCTAAAATGTCTTGTCAATGGTGCCGATTCTGTTGTCACAAAATTCTTTAAGTTAGACTAAAAATCACCAAAATTTAGTTTATTCCTGTCAAACGACGATTTCCAATTCTGAAATTGACTAAAGTGACACAACTTAACTATATTTTAGTTTGGCAGCACTAAGATTGCACTGAATTATTAGTTTAGTGAAAATGGTAATTTTGCTATTGTTGTTATCAATTTCACTATTCTATTCAACCTAAATTTTGGTTGTCTAACTAATTCTGACTATTTTTAATCGCGATTAAGTAGGTGTGGAATAAAATTAGTTGTCAAAGCCTAAAATTCACACCAACGCGCGACGGCTCGAGTTCTGGTGCAAAAATAGTCCTGTTTTTTTTTTTCTTTTCTTTTGCTTATATCTCGAAAATGGTGTGTCCTATCGCAAAAATAATGGAAATTTCGACCCCCTTTAATGAACCCCAAACACCTCTAAAACTCAACATGTGGGTAATAATTTTTCGTATTTTCCATGAAAAAAGTGAAAATTCCATATAAATCACGTCGAGGCAGCCGCCCCTGCGCGCCGCTGGTTCTAAAAAAAAATCACAGGGTAGGGCAAACAAGTACCACGTTGCGAAGCCAAAACATACCACTTGCTAGTCGCGATTGTCAAATCCGATTTTAGTTGTGTCAAAATTGTTTTTAAATTTAGAGATATTTTTTTTGCAGAATAGCGTTAAGATTCTCATAGTCAAAAGTAAGGAATTTTATGCCGTGTTCCGAAATGCAACAAAAGTGATAATATCGCGAACCCGACCAAATTGAAAAGTCAAAAAATTTAATGGCTATCAGATCATTAGTACTGATTTTTATTTTGGTTGGCTTCGCGATATTATCACTATTTGTCTAATACGGAATGCGCCCTATGTTATAGTTTAGTTAGTTTAGTTCGGTGTACAACAGAATCGGCACCAATGCCACTTACTTAAAACTATAGTTAGCGGATTGATTAGTCCATTGTGCCAGTATTCACCACCAGATTCGATTAATTTTATGGTAATTTTTCTACCTGTACCTATGTAGAATCGTTCTCGGATCTTTTCGTACAATATCTGGAAATCTTTAATTCACTATTATTAGTAATTCCATCAGTGCATCTTGAGCAATATTTCTCTTTATTGCCCATAAAATATAATATTTAAATGAAAAACACTTTATTTAAAGAAGAGATTCTTTAAATAAAGTGTTTTTCATATAAATATTATCTTCCTCATGTCTGGTTTGATTCAAAACTTTCACCATTTCTACTTACAATCATTGTTATAGAAAGGTCACGGACCGAATCCTTTAATTGTACGGAACTATGATCATTGGTAACAAAATCTATGTGATTAAGTCGCGTTACGGGGTTATGACAAAATTGACGTTATCATAGCACTACTCACCTAAGTCTACTCTTCAATAATTCTAGAGGCTGTGTGATAGCTAATATTTACACTATAAGCTTTGGAATTAAAGTAGAGTAATACTACACTAATTTACAGCTCATGCAGTCTTTAAATGCTTTTAGCCAGCAGTGTCAAGCTCATTCAGGAAGCATTATAATAGAATTATTGTACACCATAAAAAATACCAATGGCTAAATTTTATTCTCTAATACAGTTCAAAGCTTAGAAAGGGTGTGACTTTATTCCGTTAACCAGCTGTTTACAAGCGTTGGTCTTCTTAACCAGCTAGTAGCATTATACGTAGCCAAACGCTGGACAATGGTTATTTCAAGTTCTACTAAAATGCATTTTGTTGTTTTTTTGTCCATTGTACAGCCATTAGTCAGCTGTGCTGTTTAACAGTGTAGAGATCACCCAACATACAGTCCCAAGAATCGTTTTATCCATTAGTACAGCTACATAAGAGCCTTTGACTGTAATATAGCTTGTTTATGGATGTAATCTTCGCTAATGTGCTGCTTGGGATACGATACCCCTTGGGAAGACTGGTTGTCAGACTTTCGGGCTTCTGACGACTCGTAACGAGTGTCAAAGATCCACTAATGACGGCCGGGATCACCGGGATAACGTGCTTTCTGAGGCAGGCATGGAAAAATGGTCATCCATCCAGGGACCAACCGCAGCAACCGCAGCTTAACCTGATCGATCAACCCGTGCATCTTATATTACTTAGTTGTGACTAGCCCTGTTTTAATTTTTATTATAATTATTAATTTTATTTAATGTAAAATAATCGCAGCAAGACAAAATAATTTCGAAGTCAATTCCAAAGTAATTCTCAAAATAGACTTGTAATGTAAATAACTAAACAATCCAGATGTTAAAGTTAATTGAAATGGCGATACAATAATAAATAGTAACATAATTTATTCTCAATAAATCTTTGCTGCACAATCGTGTATGGCAATTAAATGAATCCTTATATCAAGCTCTTGATCCTTTCTACTTTGGCCTGATATGATTTACATATTTACATTTTCATCTCTCACCATATTAAATACCGAAATTCGTCATCTGCCTAGCCTTTTCCCAACTATTTTTTCTGGGGTCAGTTTCAAGTCTAACCGTATGCAGCTGAATACCAGTAATTAACGTGGACTGCCTATCTGACCTCCACAACCCAGTTACTGGGTAACACGATACGCCTTGGTAAGACTGGTTATCAGACTTATACGGACTTCTGACGACCCGTAACGACTGTCAAAGATCCAATATCTATTTCTGTTCATTCAAAGCTAGCACAGCGATTCTATATTTTCCTTGGTCCTTATGTATACAACAGAGTTAATACAATCCTACATATGTACTCAATGGTTTTTTTTTTTTGGGTGGGAAATCATCAAATAACTTCTGTCGCTCTGGGTGGAGCAGGACGGCGTGTCAGACTTTTACTGACTAAAACCCACCCGTGTTCCTTCAGTAGCCCGTATGCCAGGGGCTGTGGTATCTCTTTCGAACAAACCCGCACCCCTGGCAGGCATCGGCCCTTGCGGGCCCCATCACTTTTGTGCTGACATCTCTATGAGGCGCGCGTGGAACACAACGCGCCGTCGACTTGGGCTTGGTCCTTACCGGACAGCGAGCTACACATTACTCGCCATCCGCAAGCTCATGCCTACGGTGACCGGAAATCGGCCTGGGATTCCCGACGCCCAGGGCGTCTCCGTATCATGTACTCAATGGTTAAATGTCAATGCAAAACTACTGTAAGGAACTGGCTGCTGGATTTGGAATATGAAGGTGCAAAAAGCATCATCTAAACCATTAAATAATTACATCCCACTGGAAGCCGACCCCAACATAGTTGGGAAAAGGCTAGGCAGATGATGCTGATGATGATGATGATGATGAATTACATCTCACTCGGTTCTACTAATAAGCACAAACACCTGTACCGGACTTACATGCACACACACAAAAAACCCTCACACATTCACACACTACACACACAATCCTACAATTATTTCACCTTATCTTACACTTCACAAATATAACCATAACATAGTTTTAGTCTTACCTCTCTTTCAAAATTATTTGCTATTAGTGTTATTTACAGTCTAGATTAAAATGCCATACAATGTGATCATGTTTAAAGGGGTGTGAGCCTGGACATCTGTCTTACAGGTCCCGAACCTAGTTCAGACTCCAGCTCTCACAAAGGTTCTAGAATAAGGCAAAAATGTATAAATTTACCTTTATGAGAGAAATAAACTATATAAACTAAAACTAAAAATAATATTCCCGCAGTTATACAAATTAAATTGAGGAATCTATATTTTTTGCGCAAAATGTAATGCTACTTCTTTCTCTGTCCTCATTCCATTGTTTTGGTTCTTCTTTCGTTGCCATACCCTTATTTCAATCAGTTCATTTATCTTTGCTGAAGACAGCCGTTCTTTCTTACCCTCATTTTAGTCTTTATCCTGGAATGATGGAATATATCCTAATCTTGTGGTTTCATAGCAGTTGATAAAAAAAAAGTAAAATAAAAGTGACTGAAGATACTGCTGTAAAGTTATTTCTAGTAAGGAAACTACTTTAATATCATCATTAAATCTAAAAACATGCCCAAAAATTGTAGCTTCGTTGGACATAATTTATTAGCGCAACGTAGAAGCATAAAGCGTCAAAAGTTTACGACGATTGACTCACACATATAGCCCATAAAATTTTAATTCGTTTCCATTCTGTAACTGAAGTGAATGAAATTCTGGAAATTCCTGGATAAGTAGGTGAACGCCCATAGTTTGTAGATGATGTAACTTGATGGTCCAATGAGGTACCTGCATAATAGAATCATTACAGCGAACTTACCACCGGTGAGATGTCTTTCCAAAAACGTTTTCAAACCTGAATTCTTATGTTCCTCAAAATTTTACTTCAATCAATCAACTCAGCCTATCGCAGTCCACTGCTGGACATAGGCTTCTCCCAGGCTGCGCGACAACACTCTATCCTCCGCCTTCCGCATCTAGTCTGTCCCAGCCACCTTTTTAAGGCCGTCGGTCCATCTAGCTGGGGGGCGTCCCTCACTACGTTTGTCGATACGCGATCTCCACTCCAGGACTCGTCTGCTCCAACGTCCATCGGTCCTTCGATAAACATGGCCATCCACTGCCACGTCAGCTTGCTCACTCGACTACGGTTCTTTCCCGGCAGTTACCTACTTGTAATATAGGTAGATGGATGGGCTTAGGAAAATCTACCGATCTAATAATCGATGCTAAGATCGCAGGTTGGATAAACCAATTGCTAATCCACATGAGTAAACACCAATACTAGCACCCTTACTGCTTAACACACTATCAACCATCATTTGAATCATTTTGAGGTATACTGTAACCCATCGCTTCATTTGTTCAAAAAGTTGTCAGCTCAACAACGTAAATGATGCAATGAATGTTGTTAAACTGTCAAAATATAAGCCATTCCAACTATCTGTGTGCTCTGCAAATACCCTGTAGCAAGGCTTTGCTACTACTGAACAAATATCGTGCATTTTAAATCCGAACCCAATTTAATTCCAATTCTACCAAAGCTCACACATTCTCACAATGTTTTTAACGCGACATCTTCGACGCCGGCGCCGGTCCTTCGATACCATCTTTCTGGTCTTTTTATCCTTGCTTTGCTCCGGTAACTAATTGGCAGGGTACGTGGTGAGATTGTCACGGGTTCGTGCCAGCGAATTCTTGTTGCTGGACAGCTAATTAGGTGCCTAGTCATTAGTGGGATTTTGGATTTTTTGTGTTTTTTTTACGGCTACTGTACGTTTTTGGTTGATTTATTTTAGTTTTGCGTTTGTTTGAATTTCAGCATCGTTAAGTTTTTGGTGGTGAAATTGAATGGTTACTTTATTATTATTTGGTTTTATTATCAATGCAACTGGATTATATTCGTGGCTGCATGTTTCTCTCGTTAGCCTTTTTTTATTTGTGTCACTATAATTTAGGTTAGTAGCCCAAAAGGCTGACAACCAGTGTTACCAATGGGTATCATATTACCCAGTTACTGAATTGTGGCGGTCAGATGGGCAATTAATATTGCCTTCATTATGCAATCTTACTAAGCTTTTCCCCACCTATGTTGGGGGGCTTCCAGTCTAACGAAGCACAGCTAAATACCTGTATTTTTACATGGATTGACTGAATAGACTACCACAAAAACTATTTTGCAAAAGTTGGTCCTACCTTCCAAGTCACAATACGAACAGCGCAGGCTTTCACAGAGCGATACATAGCAATTAACTCTGCACTCTAATATGCAGCGAATAAATTCAACTTAGATAATATCGCCAGTATTCTAGTTCTGCAGCCAATGGAACTACTAGTGTTGGACGGGTCTGATTTTCGCGGGATACTCCGGGACTTTGTGAGGAAACTTTTGCGTTTGAATGTGGTGGGCTATTAGAAGAATACCAAAGAAACGATGGACGGACTGTGTGAGAAATGATATGGCTAGAAAGGAAGTGACTACTGGGTTGACGAATAACAAACAAAGAAGTATGGAAGAATAATACATTATGATCCGTCAAAATAAATTGGAAAAACGACATGCGAATGATGATGACGATGATTCCGGTATTTAGTAGCCTGAGTATTGAATGTGGATAGTGGCGAAATAACCAACTGGTTTGTTTTGTCTTGGTAACTCTTCAAGGATCTAGTCCTTTAAACATAATCACCCTATAATGTTCCCACTGCTGGAACACAGGCCTCCTCTCTGTGAGAGGGAGTGGGCCGTAATCCACCACGTGGGCCCAGTGCGGCTTGGTAGATGTCACATGTCTTCGAATTTTTTGGTTCTAGGACATGCCGGTTTCCTCACGATGTTTTTCTCAAAAGAGAAGTGGTGATGTAATAATTTACACAAAGTAAAGCAACTGTCGGGATTCCACCTACAACTCGTAAGTCGCGGCCGTTACCACTGTCATTTATACATAGGTCATTACATTAATCACTGGTCCTATTACAATGATAAAGACTAAACTTCAGGTAAATATGCTCTATCTAAAGTTATTTTTTTTAGCAAAGCTTTGTGATGAATTGATAATAAATCTATTAAATGCTGTGTTATAGAGTTAAGATATCTCATTTTAATATGGCGCACTCCTGAGGATAAAGTCATGAATTAAACAAAACGGCTTTTGGTTGAGAATATTTTCTCGTTTTTTTGTCTAGTGGAGTTTGACAAAAGATTTAATTTACTGACGATCCTTCTGCCTAGCCTTTACTTACATTCGTTTACGGACTTGAAATATTGAAATTGCCACCTGAAAACCAGCGCTGGGTGTCTCACGCCCAGCAAATGCTGAGATGGTAACCCTTTCGGTATGGACACGCTCCGCACAACTGATACTGCATTTTTTTTTGTTATGTTTAACGTTCTCTTTTTTAACGTGTTTGTTGCTGTTGTGTTGTGTCTGTGTCGAATAAATGTTTTCAATGTTTTCTATTCTATTCTAAATTAATGTAAATTCTCACCTTTCCCCGGTTTTCGCATCACTACCAACCCACACGTATTGAAATTGAGATGTTTGATATTGATTATGGCGGCGTGGGAGGAAATTAATTGGTTGTAGTGATATTACTAATTATTTTACAATCTAAGACTATCGCACTCCTTGTTGACAAGCTGGCCCTTGAATAGTGAAGTTGTGAATAATGTTTTTGGCATGGTTACGTCTACAGCTTTAGCCAAAGTAAAAAAGGAATGAATCCATACTATTTGTGACTTTTTTCTTTAGGCTAAGTAGAAATAGTCACACGGGTCGATCGATCAGGTTAAGCTACGCTTGCTGTGGTTGGTCTGTGAATGGGTGACCATCTTTACATACCAAAACCCGTCCGTTATGTCGTTGGTCCCGGCTGTCAATCGTGGATCTATGACAGTCGGGTCGATAAAGCCCGGAAAGTCAACCTGTCTGTCCAAGGGATATCGTATTACCCAGTAACTGGGTTGTGGATGTCAGATAGGTAGTCCCTCTGTTAAATTGAATAGTGTGTTACCTGTCAATTTTAACCAGAAAATGTTTAAGCGTCGTTCAATACGGGGCCTAGTTGTAGCAAACTAGAAACATCACAATGATAAAAAATGGGAAATTGCATTATGTAGGTACTTTATATGAGAAAAATATAGATCGATATAAAACTTTGGAATAAGACGTGAATAAACTGGCATACGATGCTCGATATCAAAATATGCATGGCATTAACAATTTAGTACTATCTCACACCATATCGACAAGCAGACATGGTTTGAATAGTAAAATTGTTAGCTATCGTTTAATTGCCGCGAACGTATTGACAGCTCCTGTCAGCGAGTTATGAGTTGTAACTTGTTGTACCTGTTTGGAGGAGAAACAGTTGACAGTCGGATGGTTGTAAATGGTTGGAGTTATTTGCAACTCTGCGAGGTTGTCGTCACGCTATGCGTGTCGTCTATTTTGCATTTGATCTTTGACACTGCGGTAACCTGGTAGCTTATTAACAGGGTGACATATTATTTGAGAAAATTATAGGCTTCAATAAATCTACCTTAATACCATGAGCAATAAAAACCACTAGCTTCCGCCCTGCGGCTTCGCTCGCTTGAAAGTCGGAAATTATCCCGCGGGAACGTACTACCGGGATAAAAAGTATCCTTTGTGTTAATCTAGCAGTTACAACTGCAAAGCCCTGGGTGAGGTCCTGGGTTCTATTCTCAAGCGGGAATGCAAAAATGAGAGAGATACCAAAATCTTCCATCTATGCAATTCAACAACAATTTAATCCCATTCCTCCCAACAAGAAGCATTTTATCGCCATTTCAAAACCTATAAATTATACACACAAAAGAGATCGAAAACCAAACAAACATTTTGTTTATAAAAGAGAACACATACGTCAAATCAAAGTCTCCCACACAACTCGAATCAAAGGAGACGAGAACAAAAGGATGTTGTACACCATTCCACGGAAATACCCCCATCTTTCACAACACTTTCATGGAACTATCAGCCTTTGGCCCTCGCAATAGAGTTGGTAAACGCGTGGGGGTTTCGGCTTCGAAATGTACAAGATTGTGGAAAGGTGTACCATCAAACGGTAGTGCAGTAATTAAACCGATTTGTTCCCTTGTGTTGGTCTTACGTAAGTACTATACGTTTTTGTGCAAGTAAGTATTTTGAGTTCCGGTGCATTTCAGCTACGCTTGCGCATGCGTTACGTAAAAGATGGCTGATTACGTCAAATGGATGGGCAGCAACATACCTACCAGTGCCTTAAAAAATTATAACGATTTTATGGTTTATTGCAAAATGTCTTTCCATAACTTTAAACTAAGTTCTACTAAGTTCTATGTCTGTAACTCAAGTTAATTGTTATTGCCTCAGGCAGTCAATTAGAGGGCAAACCAACGTGAACTTATCAATATTTTTTAAATAATCCTGCCCGTCATTATAAAATACATCTCACAGACATCTCAGTTAGGTGCCTAGAATTTTCTCAACTATATTGGGGTCGGCTTCCAGTCTAACCGGATGCAGATTCGTTCCAGTATTTAACATGGAGCGACTGTCTATTTGACCTCCACAACCCAGTTCGGTAATACGATACCCCATGGTAAGACTGGTTGTCAGACTTTCGGGCTTCTGACGACCCTTAACGACTGTCAAATATCTACGAATGACAGCCGGGACCAACGGCTTAACGTGCTTTCCGAGGTACGGACGGGTCTTGGTACGTAAAGTAGTCACCCATCCACGGACCAACCGCAGGAAGCGTAGCTTAACCTGATCTATCGATACGTGCGGCTGTTTTTATTAAGCCACAAGCCTCTCACATCCCAGCAAGGTATACCAATGTATTGAGCAGTCTGCAGACACATTTCGTAACTCTAGTCTTTAACGTTCGAGTAAGAAGTATACAGGGTAAATTTTCAACCAGTGCGCAAACTGTAGACAGCAACCGACGAAAAAAATATCGGCTGTTTCATAGAAAAGTCCAATAGGTACCTACGCGGTCAAAATGTATGGAACAGTTTTATTTTTTGTATAACCGACGAAAAATTTCTGCGCTGGGGCTCTAGAATGATATATGCTGAATTCATGGTTACAGTTTGCGCACTGGTTAAAAACTTATCCTGTATTAGGTGCTAGGTTTGTCTTTTCTATGGGTCTTGGTGAGTTTATAAACAATGGAATGGTCGGGAACCAACATTCAATAAACTCCTAGGGTGAAACTCTTTGTGTTAGTATTGCTAATTAATTAAATTAATTAATTATTTGTGCTATTACTTATTCATTTATTAATTAAAGAACGAAAACAAAACAAAAACCAGTTCCCTACAGCTCTAGTTTCAATCATAGACCAAAACGATGTCGAAACAAAAAATAATCACTGTTCCATTCTTCACACCTTTCTCTTTATAACAATACAAATTATGTTTAACTGCTAATGATCGCTAAACGGTCGGCACAATGTATGTGCGTTCTTCTGTAAATTATTTACCACGTTATTGTTTGCGGTTCGTTAAGTTTGTTTATTTGTTTGTTTATTAGTTTATGATTAGACGCCGTCTTGTTATAATTGGTTGGGTTTTTATTGGTGTGTAATAATTTTTTAGGGTTCTGTAACAACAACTAAGACTTCGCCGTCCGTCTGTTGATCACAGGGCTGTATCTTCTGAACCGTACCAGGTCATCATCTTAATAGGGTCACCGATATTTCACCAGTGGGGGGCCAGCCTATTTCCAACATAATTATTAATTCAATATCTATAACTTCACATTCACACTAAACAGCAACACACTACGTACACATTTCACACACGCTTCATCAAATGTTAAATTCTAAGTATTTCTTTTTAATATTATCTTTTTAAATTAATTTTTGTTGACATTGTAAATTAAATAGGCGAAGACACTGGTCCCTATGATACAGTTAACACTAGTTTAGTGACCAGGGGATTCAAACTTGTGTATACTTTTATGTCAATAAAACTTATTGTATTGTATACATAATGATACATATTCAGCCTATAATGCTCTCACTGCTGAGACACAGGCCTCCTCTCTGTGAAAGGGAAAGGGCCGTAATCCACCACGCGGGCGCAGTGCGGGTTGGTAGATGTCACATGTATTCGATTTTTTCGGTTCTAGGATCTGTCGGTTTCCTCACGATGTTTTCCTTCACCGTTTTGAGAGCAGTGGTGATGAAATAATTTACACAAAGTAAAGCGCCTGGCTGGGTTCCCACGAACTTACAGCCCGCAAGTCGGGGCCGATACCACTGGGCCACCACTGCTCTATTCATTTTCTCTCATCATCATCATCATTTCAGCTGAAAGACGTCCACTGCTGGACATAGGCCTCCTCCAAAAGGGGGTTTTGCCATAATCGCCACGGTTGGCAGGTGGGTTGGCGATCGCAGTATGGTGGTAAAATGCATAGAGAACGCTGCTGCCCATTCATTAGTAAGTCCCTTAGTCGCCTTGTACGACACCTACGGGAAGGAATGGGATGGTGCTATTTTTTTTACGTCCGGCACCAGACGGAACAATTTATTTCCTCTATCTCTGACTATTTCCTTCAACCGGGTACGTATCCAGACTCCGGGCTGCTAGAGAGGAATTCCTGATGGAAAACCCGAATAACACTTTCGCCGACCTAGGAAAAGGGTTGCCAACTCTCCCGGAATTCCGGGATTTTCACGGAAAAAAGGCATTCGATTTTAAAATCTCCCGGCTCCAGGAACGTAGCGAAAATCTCCAGACTGGCGACTGGCAGGCAGTGGCGTGGCGGCGATCTATTCTCCGTCATATGCCTACATGATGGCTCTCATTGCTTCCAGCTTTAGTGTTTTTAGCGTAGTAAATGAAAGTCGCAATCGGCTGAATGAAACATATGTAAAGTCTGAAATACAAGTGTGCACAAATTTCATAAGGTACAGTCACGAGCAATAATTATGTAAACACATCGCCAAATTCAAAAGCGATTTTCTTTTAAATAGCGATTGCAGCCTTGAGATAACTTAGATATTTCGTTACAGTGTGGGTTCCAAAATATTATTTTCATAATAAAATAAGATTACAATAGTAAAAGTGGAGAAAATCACTTTTAAAAGTTGGTAAGCGTATACATATTATTGCTCGTGACTGTACACATGTAAAGAATTCTATGATTTTATTATTTGTAATCAAAAGGTTATTACAAGCTGCTTGCAGTGTAAAAAAATGCAACTTTTTTTTACCTCCCGGATTTCTTATCAATTGAGTTGGCAACCCTGGAATCGAACCCATGAGCTCGCGCTTAGCAATAGCGCTACGACCACTAGACCAACGAGGCACTCGAAATTCACTCATTACCAGTTAATCAAAACCTTTTATCAGTGAATCATTACCACGTAAATCACCAATATCGATAAAAAATCTTTCCTAGCCTTGACAGTTCCTTAAATCCTAATACAAGGCTCGAGGTATCGAAAAGCGACAAATCACAGCTTGACATTGTAGTGTAGCAAATAGACCCGCTAAAGTGCCGTCATTGGTCTACAATACGAGTGCCACAATTGAATAACGATTTTAATGCGCACACGGCGAACAGGGGTCCGAAACAATAGTGTTGGGATTCATTATGGAGGAGTTTTATCGATGGGTCAGGAAATATCTATTATGTTTTTAGGAGTTAGGAATTGGTAAAAGGTATCCGTGAGTGCCTGACTTCCCGGTTCGCCTGTTGAGAGAGCGTAAATTAAAATGTAATTGAAAACCTTTACTTTGTGTGCAATGCAAAAGAAGGCCTCCTACAAAGTGAATCGATTATCTTGTGAAGGCTGCAGGAATCCGCTGGATGCTGGAAAAAACCGGTGGACGGTTTTGAGTGCAGTGGGGACGTCACGCTACCATTCACTCTATGTTCTACAATTTCTCGCACAATCCATTCATAATTATTTCTTTGGCCTCCCCTCCGCCTTTCCATCGATGATAATTTATATTAATTACTCATGTGCATGTAGGAGTTTTATAGGGTGGTTTTAATATATATTAGGTATTTGGTTTCACTATAACTTTTACAATCAAACCTGTCGAACCATTGTTTATCGATATCGATATGTCAACAATTATCACTGAACATCACTAAGCTGTAGTGCACTTATCTGAGACACAGCTCGTCAACGTGGAGTGTATACGGGACTCGTTACTTTGATCTAATGTCTCGCGTCTATCTCGACCCCGCAAACTATGCCAAAACATTCAGAGCAAGGTACTGAGATAGATGGATCTTTCTCGTTTAAAAAAAAAACTCGCTAGAATTGGCAGCCATTCCTGATGATACAGTACTTCAACGAGCTTGTGTTTAAGTAATAACAACCGTACAATTCGATAGAACAGGTTAAGCTACGCTTGCCGCGGTTTGTCCTTAGATGGGTGACCATCTTTACGTCAAGCCGTTGGACCTGGCTGTCTGTTGTGGATCTTTGGCAGTTGGTATGACTCGTCAGAAGCCCGAAAGTCTGACAACCAGTCTTATCGTATTCGCTCCATGTAAAATACTGGTACTCAGTTGCAACTGGTTGGACTGGAAGCCGACCTCTTCATAGTTGGGAAAAGGCTAGGCAGACGCTCCAAAAATGCTGCAAAGATTTCACGACTGTTGATATTTTAGAACGCTGGGTGCAATCTGATAGTCAGCTAAGCCAAATCAAAGTTGAATATGCCTGGAACTGGCTAAAGATGCATTTTCTTGATCATGACGAAAAAGCGTCGATCATCATCATCATGCTGAAAGACGTCCACTGCTGGACATAAGCCTCCCCCATGCTCCTCCACTTCGACCGGTCTTGTGCTTTTGCCATAATCGCCACGCTTGGCAGGCGGGTTGGCGATCGCAGTATGGTGGTAAAATGCATAGAGAACGCTGCTGTCCATTCTCTAGTGAGTCCCTTAGTCGCCTTCTATGACACCCACTGGAAGAAATGGGATAGCGCTATTCTTTTACGCCTGGCACCACACGGGACAAAAAAGCGTCGATCATAAAAAGTAAATCTCATTTATCAGTTCATTTACCGAAATAAAGAGCTGTTTCTTCAGAAAATTACATGAGTTTCAATCAAGGTAATGTTAGAATTAAGAAGAAAAATGGCTGTCTTCTAGTAGTCTATAATAACTCTTCCTAGATCAGTCTTTATCGTTTTCACGCTACCGTTTCATGTCATCCAACTAATGTCCAGAAGAACACGTTCATTGCTGCTTTTGTGCGAAACACTTTGTTCAAGCTTCCTAGTAAAAGATCGATGGACATCATTTTACCAATATAAAGGGTAGAGTGATGCAAGTCGTAAAGAAAAACGACCGCATTACTTTTCCGAACATTTTCTTCAACAGAAAACTTTCTTGATGATTTAGATTAAGTGAAATAGTGAAATCTTTGGCGCCGCATGTATTCTGAAAGAGAAAAAAAAGTATAGTAATAAAGTGTCTTGAATTAGCTATCACCCAGTTTGGTGCCGCTGAGGACTAGTAGGGACACCAAAAGTCACGATCAAAGATGGGATAGTGAATAAAAAGGATAAGGAACACGTAGATTTCCAAGCCGTGTGTTACTTATAGACTAGGTCAGTACTATGGAAGTCAAGTGTCACTATGTCCAGGCTGCACGGCTTTGGATAGTTTATAGCCTATAACCTTAAAATATAGGATACTTTTTATCGCGGTAGTACGTTCTTGTGGCATAATTTCTGAACACCACGCGGGCGAAGCCGCTGCCAATAGCTAGTATAGCATAATCAGCCTATAATGTGCCCACTGCTGAGATACAGACCTCCTCTCTGTGAGTGGGAGTTGGCCAGAAGGCCAGGCCATGAAGACGAGTAGCGTCAGCACGTAACACACACACACACTTCACTATTGAATTGGCCAGTACCGAGAGCTCCTGCGCTTGCACACACATTCACAACGTGTTTTGGTAACCAAACGTAAAGCAGTGCGTGTCGCTTCGTGTGATAAAAATACTATTTATCAATTATTACTTGACAAACAATTTTTAAAATAAGGTTCCCTTTTTAAATTGGCCTCATCCTAAATCAGGAACTCCCCCAAATACGCTAAGCATGGCAACACTAGCTTGTAGTTTTATGCGTCGATAGTGGTCTCGTTCGGATATAACGCCCCATTAGTTTTTATGTCCAGTGTTGCAAGCTGACAAATAATATTTTTCCTCAAAGTCGTTAGTGTCAACTCAACGATTTTATACGCAGTTTCTATTTAAGATAACCTGAGAAATGTTCTATGTAAAACTAGTTGTATCTAGAGGATTGCTTGGCTTTATTTATTTATCTTGTAATGAAATATTGGTTGCGTGTGACGTTGCGAAAATATGGATGTTGCCAGAAGCGAAATTAGCAATTCAGGGAAAGATTTTAGAATTAATTGTGATGTTTTGACATGCAATCAAAACTTTCATAGTTTATTGGTAACAATGAAAATAATGACATTTATAATAATATTGCCTTAGATTACAATCGTGTCGTATTTTCAGTTTTAGTTGCTCGATCGATCGGCATTTTTTATTAATACTGGACTGTAAATTCTCAAAAAAACTTTTAGTTAGAAACCTTTATTTCGATCGGTCTAAAACTATGTAACTGTGTAACTAGGTATCTACTTATTCGAACATAGGTACCTACTATATAACCTATATGTTTATGTATAGCAATAAATTGGTATCCATGTGACGTCATCCCGCAAGATTAAATTCCATCTGATTTCCACTCTCCCACGGGAGTTTCTTTTTTTAAATAAAATGTTTGTGCTAACAATGGCAATACCGCAATTGTCAGGATGCTCAAAAGGAAATTAAAAAAAGATGACGTAGAAGATTCAAAAATTTCGAACGTTGCGTATTTGAATTTGCATATCCGCCGAAAAGAAACGTTCTCGTTGAATTTATTTTTGCAGCCAGCATATTTTTTTCTGGATAAAGATCTCTACAGCCGGTAGTACGGATATATCGATTGAATACTAAAATCTATGACAATGGCGAGTAATGTTTTTACATTTTTGGACAGGGGAACAGTTTTTACAACCGGACATTTTAATAAAATCTCATTTATAGTGCATTGTTGTCTGTTTGTGATTTATGATTGGTGTCATTGTCATCTGATGACAGGACGATTTAAAATGTCAATGGATGATATTGCTCTTGTACCTACGTCAAGGACATCGTTTGACGTGCGTTATCGTGCATTGCGTTTTTTGAAGGAAATATATTTTTGTTCTAGTTCGTTACTCATCAGTGGATAACGTGCATTAACCGTCAAATGTCCTTAAAATACAAATCTAGTTAAAAATAGATTATTTTTTTATCAGGAAAACGGTTATGCCCGGTAATCTACATCCTTTTTTATGTTTTTTAATCATTCGTCCGTGCGTAGCTATATCAAATATTACTCAAAAGTGATGTCAACCAAAGTCATCCAAAGAAAAACCTTACCTACTGTTCAAATGATAGTTAAGTACGAAGTAATCTTTACTTTTTACCTTCTTCGTTTTCTTACTAAAAACATAATCTTATTAATTTTAAGAAATAAATATTTATTACATCTTTTTAGGCAATAAGCAAAATGATCCATGCATAGATTCCGTGAGGTCTGTGACTGACTAAGGTAAGGATTCACGACCGATGTAAAACCAGGTAAGGTAAAATTAGAATTGTTCCCCAAAATTCAATTCCAATTTATTCTATAAAACAATGAAATAGTGCAATGACTAAACTAACTTTAGAGACAGTGCACAGTCAAACCATTTATTTTAATTAGGTACCTACTTATATAGAATTTCAAAATGTATGCACAAAATACAGATTTTTATTTTTTTTGGTTTTGGCTTCGCACGGTTTTATTCATCTAGCTAGTGTCAAGTAATTTTACTTTTAAATCAAGTAAATGGCCCGATATCAGGCAGGAAGTTCAAAAAAGTCATAGACAGTCGAGTCAAAGTCATTGTAAAGCGGTAGTAATTTATTTATATGTTAGAAATTATTCCAAATTATTTAAAAAAGTTTGTTGGATGGCCAAGTCGCGTTATTTGAGTTCTAAGATTAAAAACAGTAGTAATGTAATTAAAACGACTTGGAATATTATTAATAGTGAAACGGGAAAGTCTAGCAACCGAAATACTGACTACAGCCTGTCTATCAATGACAACATAATCACATCAGACTCGCAAGTCGCCGCGGCTTTTGAAAATTTCTTCGCAGATATTCCCGTTTCTACTACAAAATCACTAAACTCATCACCTTCTGTTGCTGAGTCTTTGCTTAAGGAAAATGTTAATGTTTGTGATTCAGAATTCCATTTTGAACATATTAGCTGTAGAGATATAATTAAAACCTTTCACACTTTAAATGTAAAAAAGACTGCAGATCTGTGGGGTAATTCTGTAGAAGTTGCTAAGTCTATTATTGACATTGTAGCACCTACTTTAGCTCTTATATTTAGTAATTGTATAGACTGTGGGGAGTTTCCTGACCTAATGAAGAATAGTAAAATAATACCTTTGTTTAAATCAGGTAGTACATCAGACCCCACTAATTATAGACCTATTTCAGTACTACCTACCTTTAGTAAAATTTTTGAGAAATTAATTTTAGAACAATTGCAAAGATTTTTTAATAAACATAATTTATTACATAGCAAACAGTTCGGTTTTACAAGGGGTCGTTCAACTACCGATGCCGGTGTTGAACTCTTAGGGCATATTTACAATGCATGGGAAAATAAATACGATGCCTTGGGCATCTTTTGTGATTTATCTAAAGCATTCGATTGCGTGCTTCATGAAACTTTAATCAGGAAACTCCGCCACTACGGGATCCGGAACACCGCTCTGGATCTTCTTATTTCATACTTGTGTAATAGGATTCAGTGTGTGTTGATGTAAACGGAAAAAGATCTCCCGGATCCCTAGTATCAATGGGAGTCCCACAGGGCTCGATTCTTGGTCCTTTCTTGTTTCTTATTTATATTAATGACTTGCCTTACCTCATAAAGGATAATCATGATATAGTGTTGTTTGCGGATGACACTTCACTTTTGTTTAAACTTGAACGTCAGCAACTTGTTAATGACGATGTAAATAGCGCAATCTCAAAAGTAGTTCACTGGTTCAATGTTAATAATTTACTTCTTAATGAAAAAAAGACCAAATGCATTAAGTTTACGCTACCTCACGTTAAGCAGGTGAAAACGAATGTGTTGATAAAGGGCGAAGAATTGAATCCTGAAAATAGCACTGTATTCTTGGGCTTAACTTTGGATGCCAAGCTTCAGTGGGGCCCACATATAGCCAAATTATCGAAAAAGCTAAGCTCTGCAGCATACGCTGTTAGAAAAATTCGTAATTTAACTGATATAGAGACAGCCCGCTTAGTGTACTTTAGCTATTTTCATAGTGTAATGTCGTATGGTATTCTATTGTGGGGAAATGCCGCCGACATTCAGACTATTTTTGTCTTGCAGAAAAGAGCTGTTCGATCAATTTATAAATTAAGTCCGAGACACTCTCTCAGAGATAAATTTAAGGAGATTAATGTAATGACTGTGCCTTCACAGTATATTTATGAAAATCTTTTATATGCCCATAAAAATATTAAATTGTTTAAAAAATACAGTGATATCCATAGTATAAATACTAGGAACAAACACAAATTTGTTGTACCATCAACAAGGCTCAAGAAAATAGGTGGGTCATTCAGATGTCAATGTATACGCTTCTATAATAAACTTCCAAGCCATGTTCAAGATCTAAGTCTCAATAAATTTAAATCATTCATTAAACGTAAGTTGTGCCTGAAAGCCTTTTATACCGTTAAAGATTATATAGAGGACAAAAAAGCTTGGGATTGACCTGCTCCAATTTTGTATACAGTGTTTTTTTTTTTTTAATATTTTTATTTTGCTCTTTGACATTCGATTATTGTTATATACACTTTGACATTTGATTATTATTATATACACTTTGACATGAATATTTACTTTGAGAAGTATAATATTATTTTGCTTTAATTATTGTGAATGTGAGGACTATGTGGTATTTTTGTTTTTGTGTTTCATTTCTTTCTCAGTTCATTTTTAAAGTTAATCTGGCAGTTTGAGTACTTTATGTGGCCTACCCAAATGTCCTTTCTTTGGTATTGTTCGTCAAATCGTTGAGCTCCTCAAGTTCTGAGTTGAGCCGTATGATTACTGATACATGCGTGCACTGATTGGACAGGTCCACTCAATCTGTGTGGTTTCTTTCCTCAAAAGACCATTTCAGACACCAATCCACATGGTCTTCACATGATCTGACCAAGATTATGTCTGGACTTTAAAAGAGACTGTGACCTCTGAGTTTGTTTCGGCCTTTCTTCTCAGAGTAGTCAGTTAGGAAACGCCGACCTCACCTAGTTTAAAAAATATGATTGACGTGTAAAAGTGTTTGTACAAACCTACTTACAGAAATAAAATCATTTATCATTTATCATTTAACTTTACAACAACCTATTAGGAGTTTTTGGGCGGAACACGAAAAGTCCACGTTAGTCACTTATTTTCACCTTCAGTACACTTGTGCACTCACACGTAACTTAAATTGAATAATTCACTACCAAAATTATACAATTTAATGCACTATTTCACGAAATTTCATGAAAATGAAAATTTGTACGACATGTTCCAACGCGATCCCGCTAAAAACTCAAAATATTGAATTAATTCTATTCGCCCCTTCCAAAAGATAGTTTCGTGAGGAGAAGAATGAGCTAGAAATTCCATACAATATTTTGTATTCATATTTATAGCCATTTAACTGCAAACAGTAAATAACTTTTTGAAAACAATCCGATAAGCCATTGCACCAACAGATTTTTACTGCAAATAACTCCTTTCACTCCAGCTTATATGATTTGTATCATGAGGCTATTTTACCTCCATAGCATAGTGTTGGGAATCATCTCAGTTGAAGTCTGACAAATAATTTCGAGTATATGTGAAGACGACGCCTTTAATTCTGAAGAAAGCGTTCAAAGTCAGAATAAATCGCTCTGTGGGCGCGTTTCATTTTGCCTTTCAAGATACATAATTCTCCTAGTTTGAAGGGCAGGTCTCTTACTGATCTGTAATAGCCAAACCTATCTCTTATACAACACTGATGATACTTAGACTAAGAGTGAGTTGCACCAACTAACTTTAACTATAAACGGAGATTTGATGGGTGGCAAGGGTCAGCCATCAAATCTCCGGTTAAGTGAAATACGGGTTGCACAAATAACGATAACATTTTTTTAAATATTTTTATTGTCTATACGGAAACAGAATACTACAATAAAAAGCCATTCAAAAGAAACTAATTGAAATTAAAAAAAGATGTAAATTTTATTTTAATCTGTTTGTATTTAGTAAATTTCCCTTAATTTTGTGTATAAGAAGGCGTGGCATATGTTGGCAATTCTTCGACGCCGAGGTCCGTGCGTACCCTTCAGGTGGAGCCCGGAGCGTGCAGGCACTTAGTTTTTAGCCCTGACTGGAGGTCTTAATTTATTTACGCACCCATGGTTAAGCAGCCGACAACTTCCTAAGCTAACATGCGAGTTGCCATTCATAAAAAAATCAGAACTTTATCAACCGCAACTCTCCTCAAGTAAATATTTTCCTTGGTCGCAAGCTCGCAACGCAGCCACAGAAGACGTGACGTGTACCGCCAGCGGAGTCACAACAGATAGTGGAGAGCTCACGTTAGTAATAGTGGGATATTTTCATAGGACGACAGCAGGTGCTAGACGCGGTTCTGCTGTCCGCTACATGAACTTTAATTAGCATAAGTCTGTGTCTGAGACCTGAAGTTGTATTTTTATTACGTAAGAGAAATGAGGATCCGAAGTAACAATGTTCTAAAAACTATGAAAACAATACCTACTCACTTTGGATTGAAGTATTGGAGCATTTTGGTCCAAAACTTCAATACAATGTTGTATTTTAACTTATGTAAGTTTATTTGAAGTAATTAGCAGGAGAGTGACCTGCAGTTTAAATACCACGCGTTTATTGAAAAATCTCACCGAAGAAATAAGTTTATGACAACAAACCTAAAGTGTAGCCATATCAAAAAAATAGCCACTAACATTTTTGACAAAAGACTTCGTCTTGTCTCTTGTCACCCTTTAATCTTTTATATTTATATGACGGTGCAACAACAAATAGTTAGATTTTATGGTTTTTGTTAATGTTACTGTTAAAAATACCTTTGACGAAAACTATAACGTAGCTCTTGGTGCAACTCACTCTGAGTATTTTGGTAAATAAATGATTACTTACTTACTTTGAACTCTTTGGTCTAATCTGTCAACTCATGAATATAACCAGGCGTAGATGGCGGGACGAACTTGACCCTTACATGACGGATTAGTCCATATTGCTGCCGTCATTTAACTAGAAAGGCGTTAACCCTCACTTGGTAAATGTTTACTTTTTAATAGAATCTAAGAGATGTCAAAATGTTCTATCTTTCTGTCTAACAAACATTTTACAATACAAATAGTTCGCAAGATATGAAAAGTTTGTAGGCCGTTAAGTAATATAATTTTGAATGATTCCACCACTTGAAAGCGTCTATAGTTAAATGTACTTTTGTGTTAAATAATTTAACTGCCGGATGAAACGATTATTTTATAGTATCAATTAATTAATGTGTCCCACAATCAGTAACGTAAGTATCACAGTTTTTAAGAAATAAAGATTCGCGCGTTTTTGCCATTTTCTCGAAAACAACTTTTAGGGCTTAACGCCTTTCTAGTTAAAGGACGGCAGGATTCAGTTGAGTGGAAAATGGAGAGGGAGGTATTAGCCCTGCAAAGGCACAATACACGCTGATTATTATTATTGGAATCAGTCAGAAATATTTTTTTGTACTTGCTATGTGAACAAAGTCGCAAGCTACAACTAGTCTATTCAAATAACAGATAAGTTCGCGTGATCTTTGAGGTGGTGAACAAGGCAGAACATTGTTTATGCCTTCGTCTATTAAGTTTCAAACGATCGTTCGTTCGGACTGGATTGTGTTTCCGAATAGATTGTGTTTCAGAACATCGAGCTGGCTAGACTATAGACTAGTATTCTTTTGTTTTATTTGAAGAACAGAGGGGCAATTCTGCTTATTTTAAGAACGTTCACAGTCTGATCTCAGTGTCAATCTGTCAAAAGTTCCTCGAGTTTCCATATATTTCTGACACATTTTTGAATTTCGATTGTCGCTGAGATGACACTGCGAACGTTTTTAATTACGAGAATTGGCCTTCTGGTATTTTTACATTTGTTTAGGTATATGGGCGAATTTCAACAATAGGTAAGTATAACTGAACGAGATCAGCACATTGCTAAACAGCATTCAAGATCCGTCAGTGTCATTATTCTACAACAATGAAGACATTGACAGCTCTTCAAAGCTTTTTCGAGTTCTGATGATCGCGGATAGTTTCATAACGCGGTCAAAATGTATAGAACAGCAATTTTTTTTAATACTCAACTAAAAGTTTCTACGCTGTCTAGAATCACATGCTAATTATTGGTTACAGTTTGCGCACTGGTTCAAATTTTATCCTGTAAGTACAATTCGAGGATGCAGTGATTAGAGTAGAAAAACTCCACTAATCCGATACCATCTTTAAACACTACAAACTAAAATAGCTATAATGATTGAAATTAGCAATCAATTGGTATCTAATCGTCTTAATAGAATGCAATTGTCTTGGCCTTGCTTCCCAGAATTGAAGAGCTCTTGTATCAGTTAATACAGATCGCTTTGCATGTTAAAAGAGTAACCGTGGAGTTTCTTGCTGGCTCTACCTACTCCATAGGAAACAACAATTTGGAACCGTGCACCTAGCTTCTGACGTTTCATAAGTGCCCATGCAGGTTTATATGAAATAAAAATATTTTGATTTTGATTTTTTGATTGAACATTTACGATTTTTTACAGCGTTCTTTTTAATGCCAGCATTGTCCCGATAAAATTGGGCAAAATATTACTAGGTAGGTACGCATATTATTGTTATCGGTATCCTACATGTTTATGAACTAAGAGATAAGTTCTTAATATAAAAAAAAGGATTTATTGTCACTGAAAACAATAATAATCCTCTTGCGGATGTCCTGTGATAAAAATGTTTAATTCCTCCAAATCAGCGAATGATTTATTTTCATTGTTGTACTTTTATAATTTTTTTAAACATCATCGCAACAGTAAATTGCACCATTCAATAATTGAATGCTGATATCCGCGGTATGTAATTGCTGATGCTCTTTTGTTTAACTAGTGGTTACCTGCGATGATGCTCGCGAGTTTCTCATTCTGAAGACGATAAATATAAGATAGATCAATGTTTTCTAACAAATTTGTCGTCGAGTTAACATATACAAGGTGTAATTGTAACAGAATAAACGTGAGCTCTTTTTTTTTTTTTTTTACTTATTTCAAGACAATAAGACTCAATTTTAAATGTATAAAATAATGCTAGAGTTAACACAATTTTCATAATCATAATAGTTGGCTTAGTCAAGATAAGAAAATCAAGTATCTTGACTAAGCTCATGAGGTTGTCGTCATGTGGGACGTGGTCTCAGCAATCATTGTACAGATAATCATAACAGTAAATAGCGAAGAGCCTTAACCAACACTTCAAGAAGCTCTCATTGCGCGGCTGGATCAAGGGTTTGATTCAGAAAGCAGTACACCTAGACACGGCACGCATAGTCAGGAGGTTCCTTTCTCTAGAGCCCTGACCACCGGCATCTTGGATTACATCCGTTAAGTTTAACTTCCACTTTATTGAACATACGCAATTTTAGTTTGTTCCTTGTGGTACCGGACCTAAAGAATAGCACCATCCCATCTCTTCCCGTGGGTGTCGTAGGAGGCGACTAAGGGACTTACCAGAGAATGGGCAGCAGCGTTTTCTATGCATTTTACCACCATACTGCGATCGCAACCCGCTTGCCAAGCGCGGCGATTATGGCAAGCCCAAATTGGGGGAGGCCTATGTCCAGCAGTGGACGTCTTCTGGCTGAAATGATGAATTGAAGATGGTGAGCTTATAGCCCAGATGTCTCTATTCATCATGCATCTAAGTCAACCAACCTGCAAGTACCTAATGCTTAGAGACCAAAATATCTAAGGAACTTAAGAAGCAAAAACTCCCAAAAACTTACAGACACTCCGACTTCATTATTCAGTTACATACTGTACCGTTACAACTGCATCAAAAAACGCGTCCTCAAGATGAGGGCATCACTGACCCAAATATAAGACAAGTTACAACGAGCCATTATTATTATTAAACGTTCTGTAGTCTTTTCTTTTTTGTTGAATCGGCTCGTTATAAGAATTTATTGAGGTATCGAATGAATGGGATGTAAAATTAAATTGTGTGTACACTTGTATAGTGTGTTAAAAAAAGTGTTGGAGGAATGGTGGTGAAATGTGACTGACTCTAATTAAGATTTTTTTATTAAAACATATCATACATAATTAGCCTATAATGTTCCCACTGTTGGGACACAGACCTTTTTTTTTGAGGCTGGGATATCCTCAAATAACTTCTCCCGCACTGGGTGGAGCAGGAGGGGGCACGTCAGACTTTTACTGACTAAAACCCAACCGTGTTCCCTCAGTTGCCTGTGTGCCAGGCGCCACAGTATCTCTTTCGAACAACACGCACCCCTGGCAGGCCTTCAAGCCGATGACGTAGTGGCCAAAAAGTAGGTTGCGGTGAGGTGCACCGCAACTGAGGTGGGCCGCGATGTCGAATGAGAGGCATCGCGGCTGAGGGTTACGGGCTGCGGTAGAGGAGGGGTGCCGGTGCTTCTGAGCAGCGCTCTTCCCTTCCGTGGCCTGGACGGGGCCGCCACCGTTTGATGGCGGACGCGGCGGGGCCGCAGGGGAAGAGGAGTGTCGGTATAGCGTTGGCCGTTCTCCCTATCCCTTGCGGCCGAAAAGTGGTAGGCGGGACGGCGCGTTGTGTTCCACGCGCGCCGTCAGAGATGTCAGCAACAACTGGTGGGGCCCGCAAGGGCCAATGCTTGCCAGGGGTGCGGGTTGTTCGAAAGAGACACAATCGCCCCTGGCACAAAGGTAACTGAGGGAACACGGGTGGGTGTTAGTCAGTAAAAGTCTTACACGCCCTTCTGCTCTCTACCCAGAGCGGGAGAAGTCATTTGATGATTTCCCACACTCCAAAAAAAAAAGGACCCCTGGCAGGCACCGGGCCTTGCGGACCCCACCAGTTGGAGAGAGGGAGCGGGCCGTAATCTACCACGCGGGCCCAGTGCGGGTTGGTAGATATAACATGTCTTCGAATTTTTGGTTCTAGCACCTGCCGGTTTCCTCACGATGTTTTCTTTCACCGTTTTGAGAGCAGTGATGAAATAATTTACCCAAAGTAAAGCGCCTGTCTGGGTTCGAACCTATGACCTACATCTTGTAAGTCGCGGCCGTTACCACTGGGCCACCACTGCCTTACTGTCTTTATTAATAAGCTTATATTCTTTCCATTTTTTTAACTATCGAACAAGATAATATTTACATAGGTAACCGGGACATCTGCGTGCAAACTGAAGCCATGAATTCAGCACATGATTCTAGACCCCAGAATATAAATTTTCGCCGGTACTATAAAAATGCTTGTGCTTTTAATAGAAAAATGAAATATCTTAACGCGGTCAAAATGGCTAGATTTTTTTTTAATAACCGACCAAACTTTTCAACGCTGGGTTCAGTATCCTGCCATCCTATAGGTTATACAGGATAAATTTTTAACCAATGCGCAAAACTGTACCTAGCCATGAATTCAGCATATCATTCTAGACCCCCAGCGCAAAAATTGTTCGTTGACTATACAAAAAAATCTGCTATTTCATAGAAAAGTGCTATACCTACGCGGTCTAAAGTATGGAACATCTGTTTTTTTTTTGCATAACCGACGAAAAATGTCTGCGCTGGGGCTCTAGAATGACATGCTGAATTCATGGTTACAGTTTGCGTACTGGTTAAAAACTTATCCTGTAGCTAAGCAAACTGTCTTTAAATGATAATATTGATATGTATCTATCTGTAAAAAAGGAGGGGCAAAAATCATTGACATCAAATGGCAAGACATTTCTTTGTAACTTTTTGTACGACGTTGTAAGACATTCGTGGGCCAAATTCTGAAGAGACCTTTTTACTCAGAACTTATGTTTGAGTGCGAAGAAAGGGTTATTTTTCCTCCCAAAACATTTTATAATAATACCAGTTCGCCTATTTGGCCATATTCATGCTATATTATCCGTGGTCCAATTCAGATGAACAACTAAATAATTTGGCCGACAAACTATTTGGGTGGACTTTAATGCCGTTACCACACCACCATTGCATTCTTTAGTAGAGGGATAACAACGTATTCTTCATCTAGTCTGGACAATGTCAGCTATTCTGTTGTAACCCACAAAATATTTAAGCCTGAGATAAAACGTCATATTTAGTACAACTGTCACCGCACAATGTGTACTAAAATGTTAAAAGCCCGTTAAAAACTTTGTCACTCCAGGTTTTGATGTAACTCGGCCAAATGCAACATTCGTATGCGTATATAGGGTTAACAAATAGAGAGTTTGTATTGATATCATTGGTAAAAATACTTGAATTTATCGCAAGTTTTTTAAAAGATATCTAATAATATTATATACTTAACAGGAATATATTTCAGGAAAATATGCAATTTTAGAAGCAGTGGTGGCCCTGAGGTATCTGCCCCAACTAACAGAGTTCTACCGGCAGGCACTTTACTTAGTGTAATTTATTTCATCACCACTGGTCTCAAAACGGTGAGGGAAAACATCGTGAGGGAACCAACATGTCATGACATGTGTCATCTACAAAGCCGCACTGGGCCCGCGTGTTCGATACTCAATACTTTATTGCAAATGACTTCTCCCGCTCTGGGTGGAGCAGGAGGGCGTGTTAGACTTTTACTGACTAATACCCACCCGTATTCCCTCAGTTGACTGTGTGCCAGGGGCGACATAAGTTATGACGTGGTGGATTATGTGCCACTCCCGCTCAAAGAGAGGAGGTATATTTCCAGCAGGCTTACCACGAGAACCGTAGAGAAGCAGTATGTCGACGGAAGAGTAGACAAAACTGACGTTTCCGTGTAGACAATTGACAGTTTTGTACCAAGAAATTTAAACAAGTGATTTCTTTTCTACGATAGAGTAGAAATAGAAAACGTCATGATAAGCCTGCTGGCAGTGGGAACGTTAGAGGCTTATAATGTTTTTTTTTTATTATCGGATCATGGCACATCAGAATATCTATTCTGAAAATATGTAAGTATGGTACCAAAGTAAGTGAGTTGAGTTTTCCACCACAAATCAAACTCAATAACATAAGCAAGATCTGTGCGAGTTTATTAATTTCTCAAATTTTCTTCAAATAATCGGTCAAGTCAACAGCATCCTATCATCAAAACAATCTCGGCAGCCCTGAAGCTGACCTCAATCTACGTCCGTAAGTCTTCCTTCCTCATACTGAACTAAAATAAGCCCGGCCGATATTTGGGATGTTTACCTCATTGTTGACGGCTTTATAAGACCACAATTAGTGCCGCTGCACACTAGTATAATGTTGCTAGCTACTCAATCGGCAATCGGCGGTCAACTGCAATTTACGACGGCCATCGTCGTAAGTTGCAGTTGACCCTTTGTATTCCTAGGAACTAAGGCCATATCTGAGTCCCAAACTAGGGTTTGCTAGTCGCTATACTGCCGCGCATAATTTCTGAGCCTTCATGATCAACTTTCTATTAATTTTATTCAAAGGTCCTAGTTTAACTTTTGTTACTTCAAGTTATAGCTATATTTACATAAGGCAGAATTTCTTATGCAAGCGGCTACGCCCTTTATGCCTGGAGGCTTTTATTTAGATTGTACTATTTATAATTATTTATACTTTATTGTACACCACAAAAAATTGAAAAATGTCTACTTGAGAACCTATAGTTTTCTCTACGTCTTCCGGTACGCGGTTGCCACTCCAGAACCTTTCGGCCCCATCGGCCATCTGCCATCTACACAAGGTGGACCGATGACCGTGTGAAGGCCGCGGGAATCCGCTGGATATGGGAACCACAAGACCAGTCGAAGTGGAGGACCCTGGGCCAGGCCTCCCGCCTTTGTCCAGCAGTGGACGTCTTTCGGCTGAAATGTTTGGTTAGTATATTGGCGTGTGCTAGCTGACGTATGGTAAATTTAATGTTTTTTGTGTTTCGTAATGTTAATTACCTACTATTGTATAGAATCAAGTTCTTCTAACTTAACAGATAGCTGTGCTGCTGGGGAGTTTGTTGCACCACTTCTTCTTCCCAGCTAAAGCACTAGGAAGTGGTGAAGGGTGGGTGTTTTGACGTTCAAAAAGAGCTGACTCTCAGCCTAGTTTGAATAAATGACTTTTGATTTGATTTGATTTCATGCTCAACTTAATAATATAATCAGCCTATAATGTTCCCACTGCTGGGACACAGGTCACACAGGACTCCTCTCGGTGAAAGGGACTGCGCTGTAATTCACCACGCGGACCCAGTGCGGATTGGTAGATGTCACATGTCTTCGACTTTTTCCGTTTTAAGACATGCCGGTTTCCTCACGATGTTTTCCTTCACCGTTTTTGAGAGCAGTGGTGATTAAATAATTAACATAAAGTAAAGCGTGCAACTCTTAAGTGGCCGAGTGGTAACGGTCGCTTCGTTACCACTCGGCCATCACTGCTTATCCTCAGGTTCCTGATGCATAAAATGTTTAACATCTTACAGACACGGAGGCATGTGCATACAGTATAAATTTTTATCCACTGCGCAAACTGTAACCATGAATTCAGCTTATCATTCTAGACCCCTTAGCGTAGAAATTTTTCGTAGGTTATACAAAAAAACACTTTTCTATGAAACGGCAGTTTTTTTTTTGTCTTCAATGTCAAGCTGATTTCATGGTTACAGTTTGCACGCTGGTTAAAAATTTACCCTATATACGTACTCAATCACAGTTGCGGGCCACTTGTGACTTGCGAAATTCATAAAAAACACGGACAAGTGAAACTCGAACTCGCACACGAAGGGTTTCTTACCTCAAGGCAAAAAAAAAACGCAGTAAGAAACACATTTCTTGTATGGCGACCACTTTAATTGTTAACTTGATTATTACCTATTTTTTGTTGTTAAAACAAACATACACCGGCAACAGAAATACACTTTGTTTGAAAACTGGAACTGTCCACCTACTACGGATCATGAGATACAAGCCGCTGAAAGCCAGACTGACTGACGGACAGTAAAAGGGTCCCGTTGGTTACTATTCCGGTACGGAACCCCAAAAAAGTTACGTCTGCTGGTGCTAACAGCTCTGTGGCCTAATTTTCGCCTGCGCTTTTATTAAACTATTGACAGTTATTGAGAATGCTTTTTCTTATTTGAATGTTTGCCACAACGTATTTTGTTTTTTCTTGACGTTTTAACTGCAGCGATCAAGCTCTGTAAATTAAAACTGAGAGAGTTATACAGGGTTATACATTTTTAATGAAGCACCATTCAATCTTGAATGGATTAAAAATGAATACCCCATTAAAAAAAAAATTGAACAAGTATGTATAAAAGAAAAGTATCATACATAGGGCAATAACAATTCGTCTGCATCGTTGTCAACATGAAAGATGACCAAAAGGCTGGCATCATTGCCACGTTGTATGGCAATGCTGATTCTTTGGGCAAAAAATAAGCCAGCCCTTTGGTCACGTGAAGAGGCGACCAACCGCTTGGCAATGTATCGAAATACTATGTGGGCAGTCGGACCCCATGGCCCCACAGTTGTGATTTTGTTCATTGTGGCCCAATCTGACAGCAATACACATGTCAAATAAATTCAATACAGTAAAATAATTATACATATACACGAATTTGGATGATTGACTTTGGCAGCAAAGAATTTCATGTTTGTTTATCTTCATAATTGCTTTATTTCTTCAATTTAATTTATTTGGACACAGATTCTAACGAGCTGTGAAGCAATTTAACAGGCGTGATTTTTTAATGAATGGTTATAGCTGAATATATTTATTTCATGGAAAGATCGATGGAAAACGGTTTTGGCCCTGATTGCGTAACTCTCACAAATATACTGCTTTTCTTTTCGACGGCTCAGCGATGTTTTCTGTGTTCAATGTGTAAAACAAAATATTAAAAAAACACCGTTTAAAATCTATTTTTTGAGTTGTCAATGTTAGGTTGTACAACACTACCTACTCATTATCATACATGTAGCAACACTGGCGTCACTTCCTCTCGGCCAATGGCTGCCATGCTTGCCTACCGCAACGTATCTTATTAAAAGTACCTATTATAACTTTCCTACTGGTAAAATTCATATTTTCTGATCAGTCGGAATAATTCCGATTTAAATCTGGTACACAACACTAGGCCGAGTACGCTTCAGTAATTATGTACGTACGCGACCTTTGACAGTATAATATAGTATTTTGAATTAAATACCTTTTTCTACCATCCATCTTTACAGTGAAGGTAGCTAATTGAAGTTCCACCAATCCAGCGCTTTGTGTGCATCGCATATATTCAAAATCAAAATCAAAAGTCATTTATTCGAACTAGGCGGAGAGTCAGCACTTTTTGAACGTCAAAATTACATAAGACAGTCTTCCAAAATGCCCGCCCTTCACCACTTCCTAGTGCTTTAGCTGGGGAGAAGTGGCGCAATAAACTCCCTTTGGACCTGATCTCCTGAAAACGTCCTATATAACGCCGCTCCTTGTGGTATTTCTGCAGACAGATCTCCCAAAAACGTCCGATCGAAATTGAAATAAAAGCTATTAGGTACGCTTGTCTTGTAGTAGGGCAAACTTAGCACCTTCCCGACTTCATCCTTTCTGTTTATAAAGATTTAGAAAAAAATACTCCATTTTTCCGAATTCCTTGTTGCTCCTTTGTCAAATTTAATATTATAAATAATGCCTTCATAACAATAATTAAAAGCAAAACTGCAATCAAAACAATTTTACACAACGCACATCTCGATATCTGTCATATTATTTATCAATATACGAGTATTACACTGCAATTGTTGTTCAAACAATGCATCGACCGACATCCTTAATCAAGGTCGTGCCATATAACGATAGTGAATGATAGCGGACACACGCGGTGAATACCAACTCTTTGTAGTATCTTAGTGTTATGCAATTTGTTTGTGTGAGACTTGAGTACTTGACAGGTTCTCTGCCATGTATAAACCAGCACCCTAAATGCGTAACTCACGATTCATCATAATCTGGTTCGTTTTGAAACTGATTGTTAAACCATTGCTTCATATGTTCGAAAAACGTGTCTGCTCAACAACGTAAATAACGCAATAAATATTGTTGAACTGTCAAAACGAAACCGATTCTGATTAATCGTGAGTTACGCAATTAGGGTGCAGGTCTCCAAAACTATCATTATCACCACTGGATATAGGACTCTTTAATTGTAACGGGATTTAACTTTACCAGTCACTTAGTCATTCCGGAAAAGAAGATTAAGAAAACTGGAGTGGCAAAGGACTGGTCATGTATGTCGAAGGACCGATGGCCCATGGAGCAGGCGAGTCCTGGAGTGGAGACCGCGTATCAGCATGCGTAGCGTTGGACGCCCTCCAGCTACATGGACCGACGACGTTAAGAAAATGGCTGGGAAAGACTGGATGCGGAAGGCGGCGGTCAGGGTATTGTGGCGTAGCCTGGGAGAAGCCTTCGTGCAGACTGCAGAGGCTTATGTATGCCAGTGGACTGCGATATGTTAAGTTGATTGAAACACTCAGCGAAAATCATTTATCTACCTAGTCTGAGCGGCCCACACCTATCATATGTGTAATCCTGATTGGCTCAGTGATGTGGGCATTGGAACGCATCCTGTTCAGCACATTGATGTTCTGGCTGGTGCTGGTCCTCAATACCATCACCAAATTCATGCCGGACATGCTCTTCACTGTGGGCGGGCCATGCCCAATGAGCTGTGGGCCAAAATAACCACTACATAGCCGGATGGCGTCGTGGCAGACCACGTAGAAGATGGCGGCACGTGCTGGGGAAACAAACCCTGGATCGAAAGAGCTATCAGTCATAACTTCCAGTTCTCTCCAAGACCCAAGGTCGAAGAGTGGAGTGATGCGGGCTAACAGTAACAGTGACAACTGCAATATGTCAGGGGCCTAAGTCTACTAATTTATAAACGTTACAATGGTCTCTCAATGGTGTGTTTTTGACAGTTTTTGTATGGCAAATCTGTCAAAAACTTACCATTGAGAGACCATTGTGACGTTTATAAATTAGTAGACTTAGGCCCCAGATCCGTTGTAATATACAGCACTCACTTGCCAATGACTTCATCTCTATATAGTTGGTAGAAAGCAAGGTTGATAATGATACGGGAATATCTACTGATGACATCATCTGTGAAGATAAAGAGTCAGTCAATTGTTTATCTTCGCAAAAGATACCGATGCAGATGCAGTCACATCCAATGTCAATCAAAAAAAGATAACTTTCTATTGTAAGCCGTTAACTCCTCCTCGCATTCCATATTTGAAAAAAAAAAAAACATAATCTGACAAGAAATGTGACGTGCGAACATTTTTATACATCCAGAAGAAATCAGACATTTCCTTTACATCTATTCTAAATTTAAATATTATTTCCCTCCTCCGAGGAAGTGGGTAGAGGAAACGATTAATTGTTAAAAAGCGATGGTTTGAGTTAGAGGCGCGTGCGCATCCTTAACCGTTACATGGCGACGTTTTTTTCAAAAGTGGCCACATTTAGAATTTGTGGTGTTGTGTTGTTTTTTTTTGTACGATGCTTAATGATGTCCTGCTCGGTTGGGTTAATATGGAAAGGGTTAATTAACTGTTTAAATATTTACTTTTTTTTTATCAGCCATTTTTCCATTCCTTCCACTTATCGTGATGTTGTGTTTTTTCTCACCACGAAACACTTTATTATAATACAGTAAATTTAAAAGTGATGGTGTATTTTTCATCACTTACAAAAATGCTATTTCAAATCTATCAAAATGTACAGGTTTTTCTCGATATTTCGCACTTGGTTCCATAGTAAAATTAAATCACGAGTACTGCTCCAATGAATTCAAAGGCAAGCTCAACAAAATATGAATAATACCGATTTAAGCGTATTTTAATAAAGAAAACAAATTAAAATTTAATAAGATAGGAATGTAGTGTATCTAGAAAAACACTATCTCATGCACACCAGTAGTGAGGTAGCTGTCACTAATGTCAACTGTCAGAACTGCTGGTAGACAAGCTTCACTGTCAACTGAAGCTGAATCGTGCCCACCTTACAAGCGTGGTGAGTTGATGAGCCAGTATAATAATATACCTAATCAGCTTAAATACGGGATCACCAGAATTCAACACAGACCACCTAGCCATATCCTGCAAAACCGAATAAAATAATTATCTTCAAACAAAAGCCGGTTCCACCATATAACCCTACTAGCTCGATACACAGTGGCCGATACGTTGTGACAGATAGACAGACGCGTAGGAAGTCATTAGTTACCGCGCTGTTATTTATAACAATTGATTATATACCGCCGATAACTAGTGGCCGGTACAAATTGGTGTGAAATGTACGCACTTACGGAGTTAGTGAGTGACCAATTAGTGTGAGGGTTTGAACTTGGTGTCAGTGGAATTGGTGAACGAGTTTGGTGTCTGGTACAAAAGTCGTAGGTAGTCGTGGTTCATTACGCTTTCGATAACAGGGTAAGGCACAGGCAACTGAAGGAACACGGGTGGGTTTTAGTCAGTAAAAGTCTGACACGCCCCGCTCCACCCAGAGCGGGAGAACATATTTGATGAATTCCCACACCCAAAAAAAAAAATGAGGGCATCAGTTAACCGTAGGTACAGAGAGTGAAAACGGCCACCAATGGGCACCTGCAGGTTATTTATTTATTTAAGGTACGTTCACAACATTACATACATTAAAATATATTTAAGGCATTGTACAGTACAATTTCAAGAAATAGAAAAAAAAAATGAACACGAGAAATTGACAAAATAAAAAACAATGTTAAGGTAAAAATACATCAAGACAGTGTGATTGCGTGCAAGTTTCAGTGATTACTAATGCAAAGGCAACCGTTAGTTCAATAGTCTTCTGCGCCTATACTTAATTGGATTTCGCGACCTTGTGAAGGCCGCAGGAATCCGCTGGATGCGGGAAGCACAAAACCGGTTCAAGTGGCGGAGCTTGGTGGAGGGTTATGTCCAGCAGTGGATGTCTTTCGGCTGAAATGATGATAATGATGATCCTTGTAACTGGAACTTCACCTCGGAAGACTTTGTTCACAATTTAGATAAGACTTACAATTAAAGTGTGAAATATATTTTATAATGGAATAGATCTTTTTCATTATTATTTTTTTATGGTGGGAAATCATCAAATATGTTCTCCCGCTCTGGGTGGAGCAGGATAGCGTGTCAGACTTTTACTGCCTAAAACCCACCCGTGTTCCTTCATTTGCCTGTGTACCAGGGGCGACGGTATATCTTTCAAACAACCTGCACCCCTGGCAGGCATCGGCCTTTGCGGATCCCACCAGTTAGTGCTAACATCTCTTTGAGGCGCGCGTGGATCACAAAGTGCCGTCGACCTGGGCTTGGTCCTTACCGGACAGCGAGCTACCCATTACATAAAAGTACTCTTTAGTTCATCATATAAGTCACAGTTATACGAGTGGGGCTTGTGGCTAATTAATAATAACCGTACGGGTCTATTGATCAGGTTAAGCTACGCTTGCTGCGGTTGGTCCATGGATGTGTGACCATCTTTACATACCAAGACCCCTCCGTGCCTCGGATAGTACGTTTAGCAAAGTAGTTCGTCCCGGCTCCTTCGTGGATCTTCGATAGTAGTTACGGGTCGTCGGAAGTCCGAAAGTCTGACAACCAGTCTTACCAAAGGGTCCCTAAAGGGTTACCAAGGGCCTTACCATCGTATTACCCAGTAACTGGGTTGTGGAGGATAGGCAGTCGCTCCATATAAAATACTGGTATTCAGCTGCATCCAGCTAGAGTGGAAGCAAACTCCAACATTAATATGTAGTTGGGTAAAGGCTAAGCACATAGCGCAATGAGCAATTCTATCGCTAAAAGGGTTGCTTGTATCCTTTTTTTGAGGGTGGGAAAATATCAAATATCTTCTACCGCTCTGGGTGGAGCAGGAGGGTGTGTCAGACTATTACTGACTAAAACCCACCCGTGTTCTTTCAGTTGCCTGTGTGCCAGGGGCCACGGTATCTCTTTCGAACAACCCGCACCCCCGAGGCTACCACCTATTCATATTTAAATCGTTAGTTTGTTTTAGGTTGAACAGGCGCCAGCACATCAAGCTAGCCCAAACTGTCAAATTTTCCCAATTAAACGTGAACCTTGTGCTTATGCAATAAACTTGAAAATTTATCAAAGAGAATTGGACAGATTGGGGTAGCTCGATGTGCTGGCGTCTGTACATACGTTTTACAATGTAAACGGCAAAACAATATACACTGTTTAAAAAAAAAAATGCTTAATGGGCCTGCTTTTGACCTCGATCAAGGCAGATGGAAAGTACCTATAATATCCTCTCTTTGGGTTAACTGCACAGATGATAAAAAAAAAAAAAAACTATGAATGCAAGATCAATAACAATGTATGTACCGTTCGGTTTCCTTTTTTGTAAACTTACAACTTGTATACAGGGTGTGATTGGTGTGAAGGTAATTGAACTCGACAATTTAGGACTTTGTTGTGAAAACTACTTCAAATTACTATCTCTATAGCGGCAACTCTGTCTAAGTACAAATAAAATTAAATTGTAACGCCATTTTTAAATGTATTTTCACTATGGCAACTCAGACAATTGACTGTATTTTACCTTGACAACACTTAAAAATAACAGTGATATTAGCGTTAATTTTAGGTGGGGCATTAAAGTCATTTTTAAATAGAAAATGTAGTGTGAGTCGAGTGGTTGGATTTTGAAAGAGTACACTTGTGCGATTAAAAAGTATTAGTAGTTAAGGTAAGAGTGTTTTCTTCATACTATCTTATCAACTGAAGTATCTGCCTTTTACTTATCTGCTGTGTGCGATAGTTTTTAGTCAAGGGATAAAAATTTAAAGACAACGCAATACTTGCGATTTGCCAGCATCTGGCATTATGCATAGTCCAAATACCGAATTAAGAACCTTGGATTTGTATTCAAACTAGTTTTTGCCAGCGGCTTCGCCCGCGCGTAACTTTCATCCCCTATTTAACTCCCTTAGGGGTTGAATTTCGAAAAATCCTTCCTTATTCCTTGTTAACATTATAAAGGGAACCTCTGTGCAAAATTTCAGCTTTCTAGATAATGACACACCATGTACATTCATAGCTCACACAGTACAATGCAACGCAAATGGTGTAGGTGTCCAATCATTATAGTGATGAGTTAAAGTATTTTTTGTTCGACACAATATTGCTAATTAGGCATAGCCTTCGGCTTTGCTTGCGGTATCACTAAACAACAATGTGGGTTGTTGGAAAAAAGCGAAGATTTTGCGTTGAGTTGATATTAAAGGTCACTAGTATGTCCTATCTTTCTTATAATTTATAACTGCATAACTGTTCCCTTCCACTATCGAACAACGAGTAACTCGTACTATATTTAACTACATATATAAAATTATTATTTTAGCCCCACCCAGAAACAACGACACATAGCAAAGTACAATACCATATTCAATTGCCTGAGTTGTCATAATGAAAATACTTGTTGCAAAAACCTGTTCCAATTAATAATAATACTTTGACAGTGTTGCCACAGTGGATTTTGTAATTAATTATTAAAATATTAGATTAAAATAATACGCGTTTTCCAACTCAATGAATTCACGACACTAGATAATTTCCTACAGCCTTACCTAGGATGTGTAGTGCAAACTACAGCCTTACCTAGGATGTGTAATGCAAACTTGTATGTGTAGTGCAAACTGTTAATATAAGTTGGTTATTAATAAATAAATAAATAAATAAAAAGGATGGGAAATTGCAGCTTGTTGGCATATGAAAATATTTCGTTCCGTACCCGTTTTACTTACGCCCCACTGTTCGTCCATTGATAGAGAGCCCTGTGACTTGCGGACGGATGTTCATCTGTTACACGGCAAGTGTCTTTTGAATCTCAACAGACACTTGAAATATTCAAAATTTCAAGTGACTATAGGTAGTATCTATACAAATAAATAGAAAAGTCCTGACTGACTGACTAACTGACTGGCTGACTCATCAATGCCCAGCCCAAACCCTTGGACCTAGAAAGCTGAAATTTTGCACAGAGGTTCCCTCTATAATGTAGATCTATCTATATAAAAAGAGAAGTCCTGACTGGCTGACTCATCAACGCCCTGACCAAACTCTTGGACCTAGAAAGCTGAAATTTTGCACAGAGGTTCCCTCTATAATGTAGATCTATCTATATAAATAAAAAGAGAAGTTCTGACTGACTGACTCATCAACGCCCAGACCAAACCCTTGGGCCTAGAAAGCTGAAATTTTGCACAAAGGTTCCCTTTATAATGTAGACAAGGAATAAGGAAGGATTTTTCGAAATTCAACCCCTAAGGGAGTTAAATAGGGGATGAAAGTTCCGCGCGGGCGAAGTAGCTGGAAAAAGCTAGTCAATAATAAAGTCACTTGTCGAAGTGTCTTCGAATTTTCGTTTCTAGGACATGCCGGTTTCCTCATGCTGTTTTCCGTTTTGAAAGCAGTTATGAATGGAATTAAATACACAAAGTAAGGTGCGTGCCTGGGTTCGAACGTTGTAAGTTGTGGCTGATACCACTAGGCCACCACTGCTCTACTATAGGCACACATTTGCCTATCCCCTCGGGGAAACAAGCCGTGATGTTATGTCAGTACAGCCGGTGAAAGTCGGCGTCGAAGTGAGTTCATCAATCAATTCCAATGATAAACAGAATCAATAGTGCATGTCACGCCGTGGGCAGGTAATGGCCCTTTGATTCCTGTTGCACTAATGGGTTTTATTAAAACTGTATGGATGTTACTCGTTCTTTTTTTAAATGTTGTTTATGTTTATTGTTTATGCTCGTGCGCAGTTCTGTTGTTTCTGCCTACTCATTTTAAACAAAGGTGTCGAGTTAAGTACAGACTTAGGTTAGAGGTAAATTTGAGTTTTGAACTTTATTTTTAACTGGCTTTTGCCATTGGCTTCGCCCGCATGGAGTTCGGAAATTATCCCACAAAAACGTACTTTCGGGATAGAACGAGTATGTGTTATTCCAGGTTACAAACTATCTGTGTGCTAAATTTCATCCAAATCCGTTCAGCCGTTTTTGCGTAATTGAGTAACAAACATCCAAACATCTAATTATCCAAACATAATTATCTAAAGTTTCACATTTATATTATAAGTAGGAAATAGGATTGTAAGTAATTAAGAGCAGGCTTTTGACTATCTGGCATTATCGGCATCATCATCATCATCATCAGCCTATAATCTTCCCACTGCTGGGATACAGGCCTCCTCTCGGTGAGAGGGATTGCGGCATCATAGAAAATAATATTTTCGTTCGCAAGTTTTTGTACTCTAGAGGGCGCCGTATTAAATTTTGATGTGACGTCACATAGCCTGTAAACATCAGACGATCATGACGCTGCCTAGTTTGTCAAATTATTATACCTAAGTAAGTACCTAGTTTACAAGTTATGAGCGGTATATACATAACGGTTAAAATCATAACCCTCCTATTTGCTAAGCCGTACACGGGAAAAATTAGGAATTATTTGACGTTCGATCAATTACATGCCATTGAAAAATACGTTTGGTACCAGTAAGACATATACCTACAGAGCATATTTGGTTTCAACTTTAAGAAGTTGAAGCTAAATATGCAATATAGATAATATGGTCTGCGATAGTTCGTAGACCATCTTCGTATTGCTATCAAAGCTAGAAATCAGTACCCACTTAAATGTAGGCCAAACACCATTTCTTCCTGTATATGGAAATTATAACATCCATTGCGTGTTTTACTAGTAAGTAGCATGTCAAATAATTTGTATGGTACACGGGAATATTAATCTTAATTGTATGGTTTGAAAGGCCATGATCCCATACGGGGTTCTGTGGAGGTGAAATGTCATAGGACCACAGTTCGTACGGTCAGCGTTAGGTTTAATTTGATAGGGGCATGATTTACAAGGACTTATGTAGTAGGGCTGTGATTTATTTTGAAGGTACTTGTTTTATTTAGACAGTATACCAAAACGTATTGATGTGTTTCAAAAGTGTGTGTTTCACTAATGGATTAGAAAACGTATCTGTGAATGCCAATTGGAAGTGTCACTCACAAATTGAGAACTTCTAACTTTGAAATCACCTTAAACGTGTTTTTCATTTGACAATTGAGGTTAGCTTTATGATCTCAATTTTATTCGATAACACTTTGCTTAAAAACTTGTTTGAAAAACATTATTTTTTTGAACAATAAATAATTCTAGGAAAAGTGGTGATATATAATACAATTGAAACCTAAATACAGATGAAAGTAATTTCTTAAATAGTGACACTTTTGCGTAAATATTTTACTTTTTCAGGGTTGCTTTACATCAGATATATAGTTTTGGAACAGACTATATTTACAGTACTTCATTGCCCATACGTTTGACAGGACTTGAGAAATGTCAAAATTTTTGGCAGTTGGCAGTAGTGCCATGGTCTAGTGGCTAACGTCCCGAAGTTAGAAGTTGTAGCTTGTGGGTTTAAAATCTGTAATCAATCTGTATGATAATATTATTACGTATAACTTAATTTAATATCAATTTCGAATTTAATTTTAATTTATTTGTTTTTTCTTTTTAATTTAATTTTTAATTTTCTAATGCTATGGGTGTACGTCTAAAAAACTTGCCTGAAATAAATGAATTTTATTTTATTTTATTTATTTAAACCTAAGCATGCTCATTACTTTTTGTAACTTATTTCATCACCACAGCTCTCAAAAACTAAACTTTCGTGGACCTCGCTCCGATTTTCTACTACAGGTATACGAAACTAAATTATACTGCTAGTCAGTAAAAGTTGGAGGGCTAAATGCCCAGCATACCTACTTACCTATTTAAGTATCTATCATCACTCATAGAGGCTGTTTCAGTGCACTTTAGTCCAAAAGATAAACACCAAACCAAACTCTAGACGTCATAATTCCCTGCCATATAATCTACAAAACAACACTGTTATCAAAATGATGAATGTTAATTCTAGCATAATATCTTCATAATCAAAACAAACGACCACACGGTCTATCATTCCAGTTTAGTCAGAAACTAGATCTATCCGTTAGACTAGCCATAAATATTTCAAGACCATAGCTCTATAAACAATATTGACATAATCTTGGTTTCTATCGAACTATTGTTTACGGTATAAATATTAAGGCTTGAATATTGTATTTGTTTGGGGTAATGTGACGTTTTGAATGTACTTTCTAACTTAATCGGGATCACTGATTTAGGGTAAAGGAAATTCTTTATTTTAATTTAAACTTCTTTAGATTGCTTGAAACCAGTAGCGATAGCTGCTAGATAATCGTAGTTGAAACTTAGTCTATGGCACTGAAACGTGGTCATCACAATGGGCCTCATTAGAAGGCTGAAAGTCACCTAAAGAGCAATAGAGTAGGCTATGCTTGGGGTTTTCCTACGTGATCAAATCAGAAATGAAGAGATCTGTAGGAGAACCAGTGTAACGAACATGGTCATTGCTAAACTTAAAAGGCAGTGGGCACGACACATTGCTCGCAGAACAGATGGCCAATGCAACCGAAAGGTTCTGGAGTGGTTACACTAACCAGTTGTTTGTGCATACTAGAATTTTCCAGCTACTGTTTTAGATGCAATGGAAAACTTCGATAGCCATTTGGGAATCATTTTCAGAATTCAAGAACTGTGGTGGCAGTTGTAGGTTCGAACCCTGACAGCCGCTTGAATTTATGTAAATTATTTCATCACCACTGCTCTCAAAACGGTGAAAGATAACATTGTGAGGAAACCGGTATGTCCTAGAACTAAAAATTCGAAGACTTGTGACATTTACCAACGCGCATTGAACCCGCGTGGTGGATTACCCACTCTCTCTCACAGAGAGGAGGCCTATGTCCCAGCAGTGGGAACATTATAGGCTGCTCATGCTTTCAAAATTTGAGATCAAAAATGCTAGTTCGTCAGTTCAATAAAAGACACTAGTATGGATCAAGCCTAAACCCAATTGTCATAACCCAACTTTCTCCGATCGAACTATTGTGCTGAACATAAATCTTATAATGTGGAATAATAATGCACTGGATTATTGAAATGGACAGTTCGTTGATTTATTATTAAAGTTAAACCCGTGGGCGGTAGAATAACCTGTCAGTATTTAATAAACAATGCTAGTATTAAGGGGAACCTCGTCGCGGGCTCGAACTCACCGATGGGTCTGGCTAAAAATCACGCTGTCTCACCAGGCTTCGTGTCCGACAGAGGTAGTACTCGTGATGAGCAGTTAGACGCTAATCTACACGCACAACATTATTGAGTGAGCTCCAGTATCAGTTATACGAGTAGTAAAACAGCCGCGTAAAAAGATAACAAAAGTCCTTCGGAAGCTCGGGTTTTCTGACAAATTCACTGCATAAATGAATGACCAATAAAGTTTATTTAACTTTTAGATAATTGAGCTTTGTCGGTACCTGCTTAGTTTTGGAGATTTTATACTTCTTTTATTACTTAAACACGATCACACTTAGGTTAAATTACCAAGAAAAACGAATCTTTATTGGCTCCTAACTTTTTAATGGATCTTAATTTTAGTATTCTGTTTCCGTACCAGACATTATCAATAATAAGACAAAACTATAGCATGTTAAATTTTTTATGTACATTGTCAAACAGTGGAGTAATACACTCCCGAAGTTTGAATGGGAAAAATGTGGACTAGGTTCACCATAAGATGGTTTTACACGAAATGGGACATGTCGTGACGGTGAAATATGTTTTGGTAGGACACACAGCAGTAATTAAAAATACATAATGAAAAAAGTAAGACCGAATACATGAAAAGAGATGGAAGAAAAAAATTAGACGTAAGGATTTATTGACACAACAATTTCAAACAAATACGCAAGCAAGGTCTATAGCGGTCTTTTGTATAAATCATGTTATGTAAAGCAAGCTATATTTGACCTCATTTCGAAGACTATTGGGTTGGAAAATTCTCATGGTTAGTAACGATGAAGGCGGTTCATAAAGTAAGAGCCGCTCAATGTGACTTATAATGTGCCGTGAACTGTCGGGTTGGATATAAGTCAGTGTTCACCCTGTCTATATGCCTATGAGTTGGCAATCTGTTTGTCGTGTTTGAGGAAAATTACTTTTGATAATCCATAAAGATAACATCTTTAATGTTAAAATAACGTCGTAATAATGAGTGTCTGTTCCCTTTTCACGCCTTTAAAGGACTGAATGGATGTCGATGGAATAGACCTGAGGACGTGGTCTTTTTTTAATTCATATTTTACTAGTCGTAGAGGGACGTTAATCCCTCTGCTGGGCAAACGCTTCCATATTCTCTTTCCTCCTCCTTCCTTTCCACCTTGTGAAAGCTGCGGGAATTCGCTGAATGTGAAAAGCACAAGACCCGTCGAAGTGGAGGAGCCTGGGGGTGGCCTATTCCAGCAGTAGACCTCTTTCGGCTGAAATTATGATGATGATACATAAAATAAACACACGCCTTCTTACCATAAGGATAGGCAGATACTACATAGCACCTCCTGCAAAGATCTTTACATACTTCTTCTTTTTCCTGGTTTACATTCATACATCTGGGCATACACGCATGCCGCTAAGGCATTATTATCAAGGAATTACACTACATACAAGGACCATTTACAATCAATTACAATAAAGCGCATCTAACGTTTAACTGCATCCAAACCCGCGGTACGAGGCTACTAATAGTTTAAACGGCGATTTCAGATACAAAATAGAAACAGAAAGTCTACTTGGATCAAGACTTGAAAGCAATCTTTACACACACGTAGATCTTAACACTGTCCAAATCGAACTGAAAATTAGAAGAGCGTCGTTGTAATTACTATTAGAGATATAGATGAGATACATCACTTTTGTGTTTTTACATACACACAAATACACATCGACAGAGGACAGGTAAAATTGCTAAAGCGCCAAAGGATATAAATTGTAAATGATTTCTAAATCATTCAACTTTAAAATTCATTCCTGAGATTTCAGGTTTTGGCGCTTTAGCTATTTTTAACCGACTTCCAAAAAAGGAGGAGGTTATATGTTCCACCGAACGTATTTTTTTTTATGTATGTTCCTCGATTTCTCCCCCATTTGTGGACCGATTCTCAAAATTCTTTTTTTATTTGAAAGAGTATACTCCTGAGGTGGTCCCATTGGCACCAAATCAGGATATGATGATGGAATCTCAGGGAAATCGAGGGCAACCCTCAAATATTATAGGTATTAACAATGTTTTTCCTATGTTTTCTAATGCTATTGAGACATTTGCGTTTCGTCATCATGATCTCATGACGTTGAGCTGATGATGGAAGGTACAACTGTTTAACTTAGGAGTTACTCGTAGGTGCAGATTCGGGAATAACTCCGTCCTATATAGACCGATTTGTAACATTCTTTGTTTTAGAAAGGGTTTTATTCCGAAATGAAATTTCATATAGATCTGATGATGCGTTTCGGAGAAAGACAACGCAACTCTTCAAAAAATGACAGCAAATCAACTGCGGTTGTTGCTATCGCATAAATATGCATTATTTTGACCCCAAGGATGATGAATTGGTATGGAGTGGGTACTATAACTAAAAAGTGAAAAATAAAAACTTTTTCCAAAAAAAAAAACAACCGACTTCCAAAAAACACTAGAAAGTGAAAAATAACTTTAATTTCGGAAGGCGGTGACAAGAAATTTAATAAAATACATGTCCAAGTCACCGACTTCCGAAATTAAAGTTATTTTTCACTTTCTAGTGTTTTTTGGAAGTCGGTTGTTTTTTTTTTGGAAAAAGTTTTATACTTTTCTACTGTCGACATCATCATCATTGTCCTGCAGGCATGACGCTTTCTATTTCTACTGTACCGTAGAAAAGAAATCGCTTGTCTACATTTCTCGGTACAAAAATGTCAACTGCCTACACGGAAATGTCATTTTTGTCTACTGTTCCGTCTACAAAACGCTTCTCTACGTTTCTCGTGCTATTCTTATACCAATTTATTTTGGGGTCTGTGCAATTTTTCTTTTTCTTCCACACTTCTCTATTAGTTGTCATCTCCGTAGTCACACCCTTTCTAACCATATCATTGTTCACACAGTCCATCCATCGTTTCTTTGGTCTCTACTCTTAAAGCCATCGACATTCATACTCAAATCTTTCCTCACGACATTTTGCTCATTCCTCCTTATCACAGTGATGCCCATACTATGACACCCGATTTCCACACATTTTTTCAGTTATCAGTGCCATGTGATTTCCACACAAATACGCATACGCTTACAAAAATACTTTCGCGCAAAAGGAGAATTTAGAGAGTTACTTTTTATTCTTGGTTTATATTTTTCTTTTCAAGTAAAGCCTCTTTTGTTTCCTTTGTTTTTGTGTTGTCATAAAACAACAAAATAATTGTCTTTAATAGAGGACACTGGCTCTTGCAACAGTTATCACTAGCGCAGGAGTAACAAAAATCTTTTATATTTTTGTACAACTTGTTTTATTTTGTAGCGGCACTACAAATAAAAATGCTTCACGACAAATATCAAGAAACACAAAAAGAAAAGTGGCGCCATCTACAATGCCACAGGCGAACTAACTGAGCAATTCTACATCGCGCAATCAGAGTTTACCACGCTACTCAGATAGATAAAATATCCCGACATCAACTGTCGGGCAGTTGCCCGGACCGGACACAATACCCGTCTGGTCGGAGGATCCTCCGTTACCACCATAGGTATGAGTGAACTTTACACCCTGTTCCTCATACCTCTATACTGGTGACCCCGAGAACGAACGTCAGCGCAGCCTTCGAGCAATACTTCGGCGTGACGTCATCTTCATCAAATCAAGACCACTTCCTCAAGCTTTCGAGCGGCGAGTCACACAGCCAGCCAGCACCCACGGCTTCAACGGGTATTCTGACCACCTGCATGCAGCGAACCGCATGCCTGGTCATCACCCACAGCCTCATCAGCAACCATGGCCCAGCACACTGCACTTTCGGCCGGTCGAGAGCTCAATCTCCCGGTCGACGCCAGCAGTCAGCCTCAACCTCTCAACCCAGCGCTGTACCAGATCCGATTCACTGGAGCATAACGCAGCGCAACCCCGACTCACTGGGGAATCGTCGCAGACAGTTCCGACTCACCGCGAACTATGCGACGCGCGGTTCCGACTCACTGGAACCACAACTGGCACTGGCAAGCATCATAACATGCACTGACTCAGCCCACTATCGACCTCCGGTCTCCGGGGGGGAGTGATGTAGCGGCACTACAAATAAAAATGCTTCACGACAAATATCAAGAAACACAAAAAGAAAAGTGGCGCCATCTACAATGCCACAGGCGAACTAACTGAGCAATTCTACATCGCGCAATCAGAGTTTACCACGCTACTCAGATAGATAAAATATCCCGACATCAACTGTCGGGCAGTTGCCCGGACCGGACACAATACCCGTCTGGTCGGAGGATCCTCCTTTTCAATAGGGGATGAGCGAACTTTACACCCTGTTCCTCATACCCCTATAATTTCAATAAATAATTTTATGTTTAGTTTTTTGAATTGTATTATTTTTAGACCAGTGAAAATTTAATAGTTGCAGTCGAAGATTACATTCAAATTCAAATTCACAGTCCTAGATATAAGATTTGTTTTATTTTGAAGTGGAAATAAAACAAATCTTATATCTAGGACTTTGCTGGAAACTGAACCCAGAACCGTTTTCCACTGCTCTAAACATAGTCGATAGACTATGCCGAAGTTGTTGAATGTTCGCTGTCGTGTGTTTCTTGTTCTATAGCAGCTGCGCACGAGTTGATCTAATACGTTGTGCTCAATTTAGAGGACGAATTTACTCTACAAATACTGATGAACTTTGTTAGTTTATTAGATTAGATGTTGGTTATGTTGCCAAAATGAGATTTTAGTGTTATGGAAGATGAATTACAGATTATGTTCTATGTTATTGGGTTTGGTTTCCCACTAAGTCCTTTAAGTGGACCATTGTGCGTGAGCCATGGTGGCTGTCAGTGGTTATTCCAACCAGCCCACCTACCTCCAGAAGTTAGCTATAACTCCTGGTCTGTTGAGAACATCCGTGTAAGATCTGGGTGCCCCGAGGGTTTCTGTCCTAATCTGGGCTACGCCTGTGCATTCGAAAAGAACATGCGGGACGGTTTCCTCAGCCTCTATGCAGGCCCTGCACAGGTGGCCGTCCGTTATGCCTATTGTGGAATTACAGATTAATTTCAGGATATTCTAAATAAGTATCTATTTTACTACTTATAGCTTCTGTCTGCAACTTTGCACGCGTGTTTTTTTTTTTGTTTTTACGTAAAATATATCCTATGACACCCGGCAATACTGTAACCCATTAATGAATTGTCAGATTGGATCAGTAGTTCCAAAGATTACTCCCACAAACAGTTGAACGAGTTAACGCTCACAAATTGTACCTTTCTATATGCCTACCTCTATGTACCGATAACCTTGTGAAAGCTGCAGGAATCAGGTGGATGAGGGAAGAAAGGAACCAGTCAAAGTGGCGGTGCCTGGGGTTGGCCTATGACCAGCAATGAACGTCTTTCGGCTGAAATTATAGATAGAGAAATCTTTAAAAGATGGTGATGATCGTAATATTACATTTAAAGGTATAGCATATGGGCATCGTTTGCAAAAAATCAATCGAAAGTCTATCGAGGACACTTTTTCTTTTTACAAAATTTTTTTTTACAAAAATATTATATTATTTGACCAGGGGGCTGGGTCATTCTTCGGCCAAAGAATTAGCATTGCCATTCAACGTGGCAATGCTGCCAGTCTTCTGGGCACGTTTCCTGATGACAGCGATGCGGACGAATACTTCGACACCTTTTTTTATTTGTTTAGTTATTTAGTTTACATTTTTGTGATAAGCTTATGTATTATTTGCAAAATAAATATTCTTTTTACTGTAAACTTTCCTTATCGTTAAGGGCTTCACATCTTATATCGGGCAGTGTTTGGTTACACACCGTACCGGTAACCTATTACGAACAGCTGATGTTCGACTTGCGGATTAATAAACGGGGAGTATTGTTCACTTTTATTCTGTAATTAGCACACAATCATCATATAGACTCAGTAACTCATTAATTCGTTCTTAGTATCAAAACTTTTGGTTAAATTGCAATCAGCAAAACTAGTTTTTAATTTTTTTTTCTCTCTCTGTTTTAAATTAGGCAGCCTACCCACACAAATGAAAGTAAAATTATAAGGCAATAGAATCAATGTAACTTTGTATTTGATCTACTCATATTATTATTAGTTGCATTTCAATTAGATTTAGCCGCCTATCTCATTACTCTATAGCAGCACTAACTTCTCCCAATTTTTTCTTAAATTTCTACCTTTCCCTTTTTGTTTGTCTGTCTACTTAGTTCTTACCGTTCCTTTCATTATACTTCCAGTACCTATTCCTGGAACCATGACTGTGATGACCCGTAAGGCTGCTGCTCAGGAGTTGGAGCTTAAATTGAGAACAACCCTTTATGAACTACAGGCTTCACAAAGTAAATGTCAAGAGCTGTTAGACGAAAGAGAGGAAAGTGAGAAGGAAGTTGAGAAAGTTGTCAACAAAAACACAAGCTTAAAACAGGAGCTGGTTGACTTACATCTTCAATACCTTGATGTTGTGGCTGAACGGGATCAACTAAGGATGGTTACAGATGGTTTCAACAACTGCAGTAATTTGTATGAGGAGGCTTTATTTAAGGTTAGGGACTTAGAGGATGAATTAATCCATGCAAATATTAAAATTGTAGAATTCCAAAAGGTTAAAGAACATACTCAGGTCAAAGAAACAAACCATTTGTTAAATGAATTGTTAAATACTAATTGTAACCCTCATTCCATAACAACAATTGACCTAACAGAGGATTCATTACTGAAACATAACTATAGTTATAAAATGAGTCAAAATAAATTTAAAAAATATGCAAGGCTGAATAAAATCATTAAAAAATGTAATAAATTAAAGAAACATCAAAAGCACTATTCCAATAATATTCAATTAAGGAAAGAACGTGTTTCTCTTGTCAATAAATTGAAGAACTATGAAATTAAATTAGAAAACAGTATCAATATTTATGAAATTGACACTCAACGCTTACAGTCAGAAATTCAAGTTCTTGATGACTCTCTAAAGTCCCTTTATAAAAAATATGTATGCTCTCAGCACCAAATTAAGGAACATATCCTTGCTACTAATGCGTTGTTAGACAGAGTGGACTCGCTGACTCTCAGCAACACTCTGTGTACTTGTCAAAGCGAAACCAACCTTGATGCCCTCCAGCCTGAGGTAACGGAAGAACCGTCCCAAGTTGTGAGTGCTCTGGACTGTAACCCCAGCCAAGATTTACCAGATATTGTGCAAGTACCATCTCAAGATCAGTCAACTAGTAGCGTTATCCCTTGTAGTAGTCAAGTTTGTTATCAGTCAGTTATGTTTTCTGATAGTATAGGAAGAGGTTTAGGGAAATTACTTAGTAACAACTTGAGTAATTCTTCTCAAAACAATTGTTTACCTGGGAAATCCTTCAAAGAAATAATGACATCAGTTACAAGAAATCAATATGATTGTAATACCAACATAACTGTACTTGTAGGTAATAGTTCAAAGGTCAATAAACAAGATATCACTGACAGTGTTGTTAAAGATTAATTGTAATAAAATTATTTTGTGTGCTTTTCCATATTTTGAGAGATTATCTAGTAGAAAAAACAATGATATACATATACTTAATAATCATATGCAGTTTTTAGTAACTCACTACAGTGATAAACTTATATTTTTTGATACCAACAGTTTTGTTGTTAAGTTAAAATCGACAAGGAATACAGTGTATCTGCCCATTAGGTTTAGACTTAAAATAGCGAGGCTATTAGCTTATATAAACCCAGACATATGTACTATGTCGAAGTCTTCTTTGATTAATGTTAGTAATGGTACTAACACTACTTTTGATTCGCCTAGTAGTTTAAACTTTTAGGTGCGACAACGGGTGAGCCGCATATGTTGAATGTTGTTCATCAAAATATGCAGGGTCTGTCCGGCAAAGAGCTTGAGTTAAGCTTATTTATGGAGAACTATGATGTTCAGGTGTTATGTTTGACTGAACACTGGTTGAAGGAACATGAAGTAGTGTTTATCAATGATGATAATTTTACTGTTCAAAGTGCATTTGTAAGAAAAACTGCTATTCGCGGTGGATCTTTAGTTCTTGTTTCAAACAAGTTAAAATGTAAACAACGTTTAGATTTAGCTAACCTTTCTATTGAGCGCACTATTGAGTTGTCTTGTGTTGAACTCGAGCGATATGTTATAATTTGCGTTTATCGACCCCCCTCTGGGGATTTCATTCGTTTTGAATCGGTAATGGAGGATTTACTCAATAAGTTAAAATCAAGTAATAAAAGTATAATTTTATGTGGAGATTTTAATATTAATATTTTAGATGTTACTCCATTAAGTATTAGACTTCTCAATCTGTTTAGGTCTTTTAATTTAATTAACTTGTTTTTTGAACCTACTAGGATCACGGCATCTTCGTCAACATGTCTTGATAATATGTTTACTGATTGTGATGCCAAAAATAAATTAGTACTAACTGACTTAACGTCCGACCACTGTGGTTTATTAGCTAGCTTCCCCATGCCATTACATAAAAAGCGACCACGTACACTTGAATGTAGGCCTTATACAGCTAGTCGTTGCAAAAGGTTTAAAAATAATATAGCTCATAGAATTACACCATCCATAGCACAACACGAGAATCCGAATGAAATTTATGAAGCCCTTTTTGATGTTGTGCAAAAAGAGTATCAATCTGCTTTCAAGACCAAAACCATTAACATTAATGGCTCCTCCGCTGGCTTTAATCAATGGGCTACTCCGGGTATTTACAAAAGTAGAGCGAGACTATACGAATTATATGGATTGAAAAAATACAGGTTTGATACTCCTTTCCTAGAGTATGTCAAAAACTATTCAAAATTATTTAAAAAGATTAGTGCTTTTGCAAAATCGAAATTTTTAAGTGACACAATTAAAAATTCTAACAATAAAGTTAAAACCACTTGGAAAATAATTAATAATGAAACGGGCAAGTCTGTTAAACAAGACAATCAACTTGAGATTTTGGTCGACGACAAATTAATTATTACAGAAGCTGAAGTAGCGGAGGCATTTAATGAGTTTTTTGCCAACATACCTGTAACTACGACTCGCTCCTTAGATTCATCCCCGTCTAAAGCAGAATACCTTTTGCATAGTAGTGTGCCTAAATGTAGTGACCTATTCAGTTTCGAACATGTAACGCCTCGTGACGTAGTTAATGTTTTTAACACACTGAAGTCTAAAAACACTGGTGATTTCTGGGGCATTTCCATTAAACTTTTAAGTAATATTATAGAAATTGTAGCCCCCTATCTAGCTGTCACTTTTAATAAATGTGTTGATTCAGGAACTTTTCCTGACCTCATGAAGAGTAGTAAAGTAATACCATTATTTAAATCAGGTAATAAAAATGACATTCGTAATTTCAGGCCTATTTCTATCTTACCTTCATTTAGCAAAATATTTGAAAAGTTAATACTCAAGCAGTTGCTAAAACATTTTAATTTAAATAGCCTCCTTCATAATGAGCAATATGGCTTTACAAAAGGTCGTTCGACTACTGATGCGGGTGTTGCTCTGTTGAAACACATATTTAACGCATGGGAGAACTCGCAAAATGCTATTGGAGTTTTTTGTGATCTCTCAAAAGCCTTTGATTGCGTGCACCATGAGACGCTTTTGTGTAAACTTCGTTATTACGGTGTCATAACGATGCTCTAAACGTAATAAATTCTTATTTGCAAAATAGGGTTCAATGTGTAGAAATTAATGGTAAAAAATCTTCCGGGCTGCCAGTTCAGTTAGGTGTGCCTCAAGGCTCAATACTCGGCCCATTCTTGTTTTTAGTATATATTAATGACTTACCGTTCTATTTAAAGGGTATTTGTGATGTTGTACTGTTTGCAGATGATACTTCTCTTATTTTTAAAGTAGATAGGAATAGACAAGACTTTGACGACGTAAACAGTGCACTCTCAATGGTTACGGATTGGTTTACGGCAAATAACCTTGTTCTCAATGCCAAAAAAACGAAATGTGTAAAGTTCGCCTTACCGAATGTTAGAAATCTAGGTCCCAATATCGTCTTAGATAAAGAGGTGCTTGAAACCGTAGACACGGCAGTATTTCTGGGCATAACAGTAGATGCCAAACTTCAGTGGGGATCACACATATCAACACTAGCAGGGAGGCTCAGTTCAGCCGCCTACGCCGTCAGAAAAGTAAGACAATACACTGACGTCGATACAGCTCGATTAGTATACTTTAGTTATTTTCACAGCGTTATGTCCTACGGTATTCTGCTGTGGGGCAAAGCCGCTGATATTCAAAATATTTTTGTCCTTCAAAAACGTGCTGTTCGTGCAATTTACCAGTTAGGTGGCAGATTTTCCTTGAGGGACTTTTTTAAAGATATTGGTATTCTCACAGTGGCATCACAATTCATATTAGCTAACATCTTATTTATTAGGCAACATATACACTTGTACACTAAAAACAGTGATATTCATACCGTTAACACTAGAAACAAGGACAAACTACGTGCTCCCTTTCACCGGCTTCATAAGGTTCATAACTCATTTGTTGGGCTTGGTATAACTTTTTATAACAAGCTTCCCACTTCTTTGCTAGATTTGCCTTTTGATGCGTTTAAAGTTCAAGTAAAATCCATCCTTTGTTTAAAGGCTTACTATTCCATTAACGACTATTTAAATGACAAGAATAGTTGGTCGCTGTGATTAACACAAGACAATGTTTATGTTCTTTCTCCAGAATTAGCGTACCTAGTGACAGGTTATATGGGTTCATATATTTATTTAGTTAAATACTTTTTTTTTTTTTAAACTTTATTGACCAAGTGTTTTTTATCATCTATCTAGTAAGTCATTAGTTATTGACATATAGAGCCCTTTATACCAGGAAACTTTTATTTTAGGTAATATGCGTTATTGTTTATTACTTTGCCTATGTATGTATAGAATCAAGTCCATCCGACTAAACAGACAGCTGTGCTGCTGGGGAGTTTGTTGCGCCACTTCTTCTTCCCAGCTAAAGCACTAGGAAGTGTCGAAGGGTGGGCGTTTTTGGGGGACTGTCTTATGTATTTTGACGTTCGAAAAGTGCTGATTCTCAGCCTAATTTGAATAAATGACTTTTGATTTTGATTTTGATTTTGGGCGGTGTTACAACATAAATCATTTTCTTCATAACTAGTATTTGTAGTCATTTTAATGAATAAATAACTATAATTTTTGTACGATGAGTTACGCAGTAAATAGATATTTAAAACTTAAACTATTTCGAACAGAGCTCTAACTGTAATAAGTAAAACGTTAAAAGTTTTCCCAACTAAACTTCTGTCCTCCACCTCCACAGTGTCTCTGTGGGCGGGAAGCCTTATGGATTTATGTCTCTGACCTCCACCACCATTCAATTACATGGTCAAGCACTTTATTATCAGTATGACGTTTACACGAGTGTTTACAAACTCGCTGGGAACGTTTGCATGTAAACGGGACGCGAGATGATAAACTGAAGGCCGTTTGGCCTTAAAGGATTTATGTATTTATATGGTTGACATTAAAAGTGGATGGATGGGCTTATTGGTCCATTCGCACGAATTTACATCTCGGAACGGGCGAACCGGTAGGCGTTCATAGGAAGTACATTTATTAAAATAAAATAAAAATCTAAAAAATTGTGGGTGAATCGACAACTATAAAATACGTATACTAAGTCAATTGACAAGTTTTGAATTTTATGAAATAAAGTTAAGAAAAAAGAGCAAAATGTTTCATGAAATTCAAAACTAACTTCAAAAACACGTTTTAGACAACTGGCATAGTTGTCTAAAACATGTTTCTAATTCGCCCACAAATCAAATTCGAATCGCTTACAGAAAATAGCATATTATTTAAAATTGACGATTTGCCCGTTTAGGGCGAGTAAACTCACACACTCGACTAATAAGCCGAATGTGATTTCAGTGGTGTGTACAGATGGTAATGTTGCTTATGATTAATACGGAAAAGTAGGAAAGATATCTATTCTCATTTAAGAAGATGTCTTAATCTTAATTATGCTGAAGTTAAGCTTAACCAAAACGCCCACCCTTTACCACTTCCTAGTGGTAGCTGGGAAGAAGAAGTGGTGCATGGGTGCAACAAACTCCCCAGAAGCACAGCTCTTTATTAAGTTAGAACTTGATTCTATAAATCACAACTAAATACATATTTCGTCAAAGTCCATACAAACGCAGTCAGAATTTATGTGCAGAAATTTTCAATTTCACGGGTCTCAGAAACTCCTCTTTGAAATAAAATAAAATAGGTTGTAATGAAAGTTAATTCAGTCGCCATTTTCTTCAACCCATTTCTAACTACACGGGAAATGTTGGGTGGTCCACAACTTCACAGGGAAACCAAACGTATAATTGGGCCAACATCATCGAATCGCAATTCCGCCTCACACTGATATCCTTTTCAAACGATTGTGAAATAGGTCGAAGCTAATCGGAAGTGTTAATGTGAACCGATGTATCGAAACTATAATCGATTGAGAATCGGTATGAATGAAAGCTATTAAAAGAACGGCTATATGTGGGAGTGGATGGAGGAGTGAATGAATCGGGAAATGCAGTCGCTTTCATATTTGCTTTGTTTGTTCTATATTTGAAAGGAGTGATGCAAGATTGTACCTACATGTGCAGGACGAATGGACAAGCCGAAAATATTAGGTCTTTACCTATGAAATTGCCGTTCTGCAGTACTGGCCATTTCAAATCAAAATAATTTTTGTTTGGCTAAGAATTCTAATTTCAAATTAATTTTATTTTAAAAACATGGATTTTTTTTTTCTAAAAGTAGTCATTTCTTTATTGATTAGTGTTACATTTTCATCGCATTTCAATCTTTTTCGTCATCATGGATACGTTAAAAATTCGAGTAATTATGGAATATGAGTACCGTCGTGGCAGCAACGCGGCACAAGCGGCACGCAACATCAACGACGTTTACGGAGCTAACACTACAAACCAACGCACCACCTGTTATTGGTTTGCTCGCTTCCGTTCTGGAAATTTCGACCTGAAAAATGAACCTCGCGGTCGTCCGAAGACTTTGGTCGACAATGACGAATTAAAGGCGATTGTGGAAGCTGATGATACACAATCTACGGCTGAATTAGCAGCAGCTTTCGACGTTAGCGTCAAAACAATATTGGTCCATTTGCGTCAAATTGGCAAGGTAAAAAAGCTTGACAAATGGGTGCCCCACGAACTCAATGATCGCCAGCGCGAAGTACGCGTCGAGACGTGCCTTGCACTGCTCAACAGACACACAAATGAAGGAATTTTGAACCGCATTGTTACCTGCGATGAAAAATGGATTCTGTTTGATAACCGTAAGCGCTCAGCAAGTTGGTTGGATCCTGGTTCAGCACCTAAACAATGCCCTAAACGAAAACTTACCCCTAGAAAAGTGATGGTCACTGTTTGGTGGTCTAGCGCCGGTGTGATTCATCACAGCTTCTTACCAAACGGGGTGAGCATTACTGCAGATGTGTACTGTGAAGAACTGAACACAATGATGGAGAAGCTGGCGCATCTCCAACCAGCATTGGTCAATCGCTCGTCTCCGCTGCTCCTGCACGACAACGCGCGACCTCATACTGCACAGCAGACGGTCTCCAAGTTGCAAGAACTGGGGTTGGAAGCTCTCCGTCATCCGCCCTACTCACCAGACCTTGCGCCTACAGACTACTACTTTTTCCAGAATTTGGATAACTTCTTGGCGGGAAAAAAATTTAATACCCGAGAGGCAGTACAAAATGCCTTTGAAGAATTTGTTGCCTCCCGTCCAGCTGATTTCTTTAAGAAGGGCATCAATAAACTGCCACTGCGATGGCAAAGATGCATTGATTGCATGGGTGATTACTTCGATTAATACAAATAAAAAATTCATGAAAAAAATTCGTTTAAATTTTTTCATACAAAACGGCAATTTCATAGGTAAAGACCTATTACTAACGAGGAAAATGCTGGCTGAATGAAAGTAATTTGTTTGGCTTATTTCTTTTGTTTTTATTGCTGTTCAGTTTTTTGTTTTACACACACTGTTGCCATGGTAACGGATGATGAAAAAAATAAGAAGTAGCTTTAGATAGTATGTCTTCCTCTGTTCTAGGATAATAGAAAGAGAGGTAGGAGGAAAGTCCGGTTGGATGCAGTTATTGCATTAGGACTAAAATAATTATGTAGGTCGTCGCGAAGAGCTTTAATTATAAACTACTTTCTAGGAAATTCAAAACCATTGGCCTTACATAGGACTATTTACAAGATGCCTAGGAATTGCTGCAGTAGGTTTATACCTAGTAGGAGAAAATGTTTCTTGATCAATTTATTAGGTATCTGGACATGGTGAGAACCTTCTATTTTTCGATTCCATTTGAAAATTGGCGTTTGGTTCGTCTGCGGAAAGCCATACAATCATGAAAGCCACATTCGGATTTAAAACTGGCTTATGCATATTTTCACGAACGAGAAGAAAAACCGGGCAAGTGCATGTCGGACCACGCACAGTGAAGGGTTCCGCAGTTGGCATGAATATTTACGTATACACACGCAATTTTTATTTCATACTGTTTCTCAAAAAAAAAAAAACATATAAATCATAGTTATTTCGGGTCCGAGCCCATTCGTCCCCTAAGATTCGCACCCTGTGCCCACTCGTCCCCTGGAACTTTTGAGGGGCCCATTCGTCCCCTGAAGAATATTTATTTTTATTCATTCTTCTAATATAAGTACATGTATATGTGTATACTGCAGCTTGGTAGTCCTGGTACAGTCGCGCAGAAAAGGCTATATTAAAAAATATAGTAATTCGGTAGATATCATGTTTATTTCAAATAAGATTAACACATACAAAATCACAATGTCCTAGAAACTAACAAAATACAACTCTTTTACAAAAATCAGCCTTGATTGATCATCATATAAATCAACATTCAATATAAAATATGCAAAAAAAAATAGAACACATATCAACAGTAAATAAAATTTAATAAGTAATCCTACAGGATACGCTAATGAGTAAACTTTCACTCGAGACAGTATAAAAATCAGTACGTTTGGATTTGCAACTATAAGTAAACTAAATGTAGTACACACACATTCCTGGAATAAATACGCCGAAGTTGTCTAGTACTGGTGTTAGCCAATCAGGTGCAAGTCCTTTCATCGATCGTCTATTGTTTTGGGCTACGGCTTTGTTGTTTGCTCGCGCGCAGATACTCTGGCTAAGATTACCCCTCCCGCTTCGGCATTCCACACCCCGCGCACATCTGGAGAGTACTTACCAATTTTAAACACCTTATCTATTATTTGTAACCCGTTTTTTTAACAAGCCATTCGTAGTGAGACAATTTTACATCGTAAGCCTATCGACAGGTTATATTATTATCATGACGGATTAACAGGTTTATATTATTATCATGACGGATTATCATTCATCATAGCTCTTTTTTCAATGATCTGTTATGATTTATTAAATTAATTCCGTTAATAAACTGTTCAAAGGGTACTATGTTAACCGTTTCTTATGTAAAATATAGCTAATTTTATCTCAGGGGACCAATAGGCACCTGAACAGGTGCCGAATCTTTAACTTATATTGTACATATATTAGAGGGGACGAATGGGTACCTTAAAAATATTTTTTTTTATTAAAATATTAATTGGTCCCCTACCAGGAGACCAATGGGCACCTATATAGGGGCCGAATCTACAACTTTTATACTGGGGGACGAATTTTAGGGGACGAATGGGCTCTGACCCGTTATTTCTGGGGTGGTCACCGAAAATACCCCATATCTCAAAAACAATTGGTTTAAATAAAAACGTCACTTAGAAACGGCATAATAACGCGCTTTTATTTTTAAATACTAGCTGCTGCCCGCGGCTTCGCCCGCTTAGATAACGAAAATTAACCATGGGAACGTGCTACTCGGACAAAAAGTAGCCTATGTTCCTTCCTTCTTATTATACTAGCTATCTGCCAGTGAAAGTCCCGTCAAAATCGGTCCTGCCGTTTCGAAAATTAGCCGAATATAACGACAGACACATGAAAAAGAATGTTTTCTTTTAAAATTAATTTATGTGCCGTTTAAACTTTCATGTGCATTTCGTAAAAAGTTGTCACACATGCACTTCAATTTATTTATTTGTTTTAATAGATGGGTTTCCAACAACACTCCAAATGTGCATTGAATAATTTTTTTCATCCCTCGGTACCTAATTGTGTGGTTAAGCTTTTGCTATTTAGCTACAGTACCCTGAAATACTATTAAAATCTTGATTTTAGTTAAAATTACTTTTGTGTTTTTTTCTTGGAATTCTTGGAACCCACCATATAGTTATGAAGCCTTAACTGTTTATTAATAGGTCTGTGCTACTACCTAAGTACCTATGGACATGTCCAAAGGAAAGCAAAACATTATAAACTCGAGTACTCTATGGCTCTATTCCAGCTAGCCATTGTTGCTAGTTCTCACTTCAAAACATAACGGTTACCGTTATAGTATGCTAAAATAGACGCCTTGGTATTATTGTGATGATTTGTTAATGTTAAGTTGTCCTGTTTAGTTTGTAGGTTAATTAGGGTGTTTGGAATGTCCGGTTCCGGGTCACGAAATGACAATTACCTATTCCAGCGTATTAGGTACTGTCCCAAAGCAGGGCAAAGGACTATTCTATCAGCATGCTTGCTCAATACGGGTTGGCGATCTCAGACTTTTCTTTCTATAAGAATGAAGAGTTGTTTGCGGACGGCGAGTAAAGCCCGGGTCGATGGCGCGTTGTGTACTACCGGCGCCTCAGAGATGTCAGCACCAACTGGTGGCGTCCGCAAGGGCCGATGCCTGCTAGGGGTGCGGGTTGTTCGAAAGAGATACCGTGGCCCCTGGCACACAGGCAATTGAAGTAACACGGGTGGCTTTTAGTCACTAAAAGTCTGACACGCCTTCCCGCTCCACCCAGACTGGGAGAAGTTATTTGATGATTCCCCACCCTTAAAAAAGCCACTTGGGAAATAAGGAATTACGACTATTGAAAGTCAATAAGACTTTTACCGACTAAAACCCGCCCGGTTTCAGTCAGTAAAAGTCTGTCCTAATCCACCCAGAGCGGGAGAAGTTATTTGTTGATTTGCCACCATAAAAAAAAAAGAAGAATGAAGAGTTTGTTTTGTAAGTTAGTCGAATTTGTTTTTGCCAATTCTTGAGAAAGATTATAGGTTATTTAACATCACGCTAATACCCCAAGGAGCCGTGCTGAAAGACCAAAGTTCAGAAAGAACTTTACTTTTCTCCGATTCTCGTGCCGTTGCTTTCAAAAGACATGTATATACTATTTCCTTTTAATATCCTAATGCTTAAATACTGTATTCTTTAAATAATGTAACTTTTTATCAATTATGTAATTTACCTGGCGTGTTGTTCTCCTACACATTCCCTGCCTAAGTAGAAGTGTGTCGGAGGACAGACGCACAGACCTTGTAACTGTGATTTTGTGAACTAACCTTTTACTGTAGTCATCATCATCATTATAATTATTGTTTTTGCTGGTCATGTTGTGCGATTACGCTTTGGGTGATAATCAGGTCAAAACTTACAATGTTAACTTACTGAAATAATAGGATTGTTACCTGTTGTAGTTGCCTTGTGAATAAATAATAAATAAATAGAGTTATAGTGGGCAGGTGATGCAGTGCGACGGAGTAGGTCAGAGAAGCAATGAATTTGGATAGAATCTTGTATTCATTATAAGTTTTCTTTTCCATGTTTCCTCACGATGTTTTCCTTTATCGATGTCACTGATTTCCAAGATAAACTTGGAACGTACGTGTGAATTGAAAAATTCACATTAGTACTTGCAAGGATTAAGTACAGGTAACAAAACATAAAGGGCTTCAGTTTCAGCGTGCTGAAATATTTGCTTAAGTACATGGCTTAGTATTTTTGTGATGATATGCTGTGTGAACTTTCATACGTGGGTCAATAAGGTGTTTGGATGTCCGGGTCCTGATTAAAATATCACAATGGATTAAGTTATCTGCCCGGCTTGGGTGGAGCACTGCCGTGTCCTCGTGGAGGCGATCGGCGGCGGCGATCTCTCGCGTCCGGCCCTGGTCCAGGCCGTGGTACGGAGCAAGAGGGCATGGGTAGCCGTCACGTTTTTCAGCGAAGCAATGGTGCTCGCGAAGAGGCAGTCTATGCACCCTTGCGACCCTAGCCGCCGCAGGATACGGAGACGCCCTGGGTGTCGGGAATCCCAGGCCGATTTCCGGCCACCGTAGGCGTCAGCTTGCGGACGGCGAGTAATGGGTAGCTCGCTGTCCGGTAAGGACCAAACCCAAGTCGACGGTGCGTTGTGTTCCACGCGCGCCTCAAAGAGATGTCAGTACAAAATGATGGGGCCCGCAAGGGCCGATGCCTGCCAGGGATGCGGGTTTGTTCGAAAGAGACACAGCCCTCTGACATACGGGCTACTGAGGGAACACGGATGGGTTTTAGTCAGTAAAAGTCTGACACGCCCTCCTGCTCGACCCAGACCGGGAGAAGTTATTTGATGATTTCCCAACCGAAAAAAAAAGAAGGCCGCGCGGAACAACAAGAGTGAGGCCAAAAAACCAAGTACTTAAGCATCGCATTGTATGTAACATATAATGCGACGCTTCGTGGCGTACTAACTCGAGTTTGGATCAGTATTAAAATTTGTTTTTTTGACTTCACTCTTGGTGTTCTGCGCGGTCTATGCCTTTTTTTTATAATCTGAGCCAATAGCGTATGCGGAGTGACTAGTTATAGCCAATTCAAAATAACCCTACATATAATCTATATCAACAAACTAATATGTTTTAAATAAGATGTCAATGAACTAAAGAGTTCGTTTTAGGCAGTTTCTATTCTAAAAAGTTTTCTAGTTAAAATGTAGAGTGTATTTTACCAAATTTTTTATACCAACACCGAATTCTCTTAAAAAATCACATCCGTTTTCTCCATTCCGAGTCAACATTTCGTCGTTTCATTCAAACTAGCTCTGCGTATCAATCAATCAGTGCTTGAATCAATCGACAAGAGCGGGTCGCGCCACGAATTTGTTCTTAAATCTACGAGTATCCGTATCCGTTTCCGTTTCTAAATAGTGGCACGTGCTGTGGGGGAAGAATGTCGAAGATGTGTTTGTTTTTTTTGGGTGCAAATGACATTTTTTGGGAGATAGTTCGGGATTTTTGTTGTTTTGGGGAAAACCTTAGCGAGTTTTTTTTTATTGTTAATGTTTGTTTAGGTTTAAGAAGTACCTACGTATATCTATTGATTGCATAGATAAGGAAGACGTAAAATATGGCTTATCATAAAATTTATCTATTTCACAAAAAGATGAACATAATAACAGTTGTTACACTTTCCATTTGACATTTCAACAACATTCATTGCGTTATTTGCGTTTTTGAGTAGACGAATTTTTTGAACATATAAGAAGCAATGAATTAGCAAAATCCTTCCAAATGATTCAGATTGTGAAGTGTTACGCAATTATGTTACTGGAGCCTAACTAATTTAAAAGGAGCACTACGAGCACCATACGGGAATCAAACTGACAGCCAATAGGTAAAACAGAAGCCCAATCTAAAATTACTAAACCTTCACTCCTGTTTCACCAGAAACCAGAGCATACTTAATTAACCCATAACTTAACCGGATGACAGACAGACATATTAGCACATACACTACAAAATCACAATTTAGAACACAATCCATCCGTCAATAGAACAAGGAAGCCGGGACAGACATACATACACAATTCTTAAAACGCATTATTGTGTTCCAAGAACATAAGTAATGGAGGAAATTCGTTTCCTTGTGAAACTACAATTCTTACTATTTACATATAGCAAGGAGTTATGTTTGAATGGAGTGTTAATGTGTGAGTGTGGAGCGCCATCTGCTACTGTCATAATCTTGGAGTTAGATGTAAATATCTGGTCTCTACTTTTAATGATTTCGCAGCGTTCTACAAAATAAGTTATTTGTACCAGTTCTGAAGTATTAAATTATATCTTTTTTAATTAGCGTTCTCACCGACTGCTGAGCAAAGGCCTTCCCCAAATCCCTCCAGATATCCTTTTCCAGAGCCACCTCGGTCCAACCCTTGCAATACAATACGCGTCTAGGTCATCTCGCTTCCTATTCTAGGGCATTTAATTACCCGGGTGAATTAGATTAGTTTTCATTCTTCTAAAATACATTTTGTTGGATTGTCATTGTAAGTTGGTATTTGATAAAAAAATAAACACGGAATATCACAATAAGCAATACTTTAGATTTGTCATAATGGTAGGTACCTATCGTTCAACTTGAGTTCGTGAATATAGATTGTCATCATTGTTGTCCTTTAATCCTGTCCATGCTATGTTTCCCTACAAAACATCGCAGAAAGAGGTACTACTGCCCGTTGTAGGTATAAGTTCAGGAAACTCCAAACTTATATTATATTTCTTAAAAAAATACAATGATTCATTTTTCGAATTGCACGAGGTATAATAATAGTACCTACGCGTCGAACTTTATGGCGACTCTTCACTCCTCCCTTCTGCTGACACGTAAATTTTGTTCCTACATAGCGGCTCGTCTCGTGTTCTGAGCCGCCATCAAATTTGCATCGGGCTACACAAAAACGGAAAATGATATAAAATTGCAGGTCTGTGTTGTTAACTCTACAAAGTATGGAATGAACACTCCATTTGTTACTCTTTTGTGTCTTTTCTTAGGTTTACGATTGAGGCATGTAATAGAAATTGCTACTTTAGTAAGTTTGTTTGTAGAAAGTGTATTACATTACATTATAATGTAATACAGATTGGATGTTTTGTTTGTTTGTTCCGACCTCAGATTGTAGATTTTATTATCTGAGGTGTCGACATGGTTAAATTAAGTTAAAATCTTAATGGAGTACTTATTTTTTAGTTTACTTTTTAAGGTAGATATAATTAAGTAGCAACCCTGTATCTGGATTTGTGTCTGATTGATGGCTATAGGCTCGCCCCCTATTACATTAGGCTCAAACATAACTGGCGAAAAGTGGGTATACTATTAGTATACCTCTGCCTAAGCATTCGAGGATAACATACACAGGTGTGATGTTATGATAAGTTATATGATGAAGTTGCATTTATAGAAATCTAATAATTTCGATTCAAGTAAGAACAACCACGTGCAAAACTAACACACTATTGCGAATATCTCAACAGAATCAAATACAGTCGTATTGCAGCTCAATTCATAGATAATGCAGACAATATAATACGAATAATAGAACATAGCGATAATATTTGCATAAACTGACAAATCCGCCATATTGAGCGGTTATGTTAGCTCAATCCACAGTATAAACCACAACATTAGGTCTTTGTACTTTTGAACACCGATAAATACGTCTACCTACCTTATTGTATAGGTAGGTATTATATTACTCGTATTTTAATCGTGTCCCTATCGATGAAAAAGATAGAAATGTAGTGAAAACGAAACACTAATCAATAAACAAATGACTGAATTTGAAAATAGAATTCCATATTTTTTTATTAACATTGCATTTGAATTTAGAATTTATTGGCAGCCGTAGATACATAAATTACGTTTCAAATGGCCAGTGTTGTAAAACTGCAACTTCATAGGTTTTTTTTTTTTTGAGGGTGGGAAAACATCAAATAACTTTTGCTCTGGGTGGGGCAGGTGGGCGTGTCAGACTTTTACCGACTAAAACCCACCCGTATTCCTTCAGTTAACCTCCCCTATTTAACTACCTTAGGGGTTGAATTTCGAAAAATCCTTCCTGACTCCTAGTCTACATTATAAAAGAAACCTCTGTGCAAAATTTCAGATTTCTTGGTCCAAGGGTTTGGGCTGGGCGTTGATGAGTCAGTCAGTCAGTCAGAACTTTTTTTTTTATTTATACAGGATAAGTTTTTATCCAGTGCGCAAACTTTAACCATGAATTCAGCATATCATTGTAGACCCCCCAGCACAGAAACCGACAAAAAAATGATGAATTCATCGTTAAAGTTTGCGCACTTGATAAAAACTTATCCTGTATGTAGATGTGTGTCCTGTGTTCTGATTAAAGGCAGATATGTAGTTTTAGTATTAGAGACTCGTGGCCAAGTAATAACAGCCGTACAGTTCGATCGACCAGGTTAAGCTACGCTTGCCGCGGTTGGTCCGTGGATGGGTGACCAGCAATTTTAACATACAGGACTCCTTAGAAAGCACGTAAAGCCGTTGGTACCGGCTGTCATTCGTAGATCTTTGGCAGTCGTCTGAAGGCCGAAAGTCTGACAACCAATCTTATCAAGGGGTATCGTATTATCCAGAAACTGGATAGTAGAAGTCAGATAGGAAGTCATGCAGTCATACAAAATACTGGTATTCAGCTGCACTCAGGTGGACTGGAAGCCGACTCTAACATAGTTGGGGATAGGCAGACAAATGATGATATAGCAGTTTATTAGTTACAAGCTTTAATTCAGAGTTGCACTGACTAAAACCGGGTGGGGTTCCTTCATTTGCCTGTGTGCCAGAGGCCACGATTTCTTTCGAACCACCGACACCCCTGGCAGGCATCGGCCATTGCGGACCCCACCAGTTGGTGCTGACATCTCTTTGAGGCGCGCGTGGAACACAACGCGCCATCGACTTGGGCTTGGTCCTTACCGGACAGCGAGCTACCCATTACTCGCCGTCCGCAAGCCCATGCCTACGGTGGCCGGAAATCGGCCTGGGATTCCCGACGCCCAGGGCGTCTCCGTATCCTGCGGCGGCTAGGGTCGCGCATAGACTGCCTCTCCCTCACGTGTGAAGGAGGTGACGGCTACCCATGCACTCTCGCTCCGTACCATGGCCTAGACCAGGGCCGGACGCGAGAGATCGCCGCCGCCGATCGCCTCCACGAGGACACGGCGGTGCTCCGCCCAAGCCGGGCAGACCGCCACCGTGTGCGCCACCGTGTCCTCAGGGCGATCTTCACAGTGGAAACACCCGTGCGTTTCCTCCCGCCCTATCCGAAACAGGAACCTCCTGAAACAACCGTGTCCGGTGAGGACCTGAGTCAGGCAGAAGGTGAGGACGCCATGCCGCCTCTCAAGTCAAAGAGGGGACTTACCGCCGCTATCGTGGTGTGCCCAAATTTCGGAAGGTTTATGCGTACCAAACAATTATATTAAACTTACATATAATTAAGAAATCTCGATGTTATGTCAAGTGGTAAGAATCTTCCGAAGCAGAGGTGGCTAGCCAGTCGTCTATAAACCAATATTCTTCGAAGGAACATTTCTTTGTTCGCAAGTTTGTATGTAGGGGGTAATAATCTCTGTTACTACTAGTTGAATTTAAAAAAAAAAACTTTGTGCATATGATAGCCCAATTATTGAGGAAGGTCAAAGGCTATTTAACATCACGTCCTGACCCTAAGGGGCCGAGAAAAAATAAAATAAAGTCGGAACCAAAACTAAGAGAAAAAGAAGTAAAACTGTGGGGATGCGATGCTATAGGATATACTCGTATTTTATGTCAAAACAAGAAATTTCTTCAGACTCCAAAAGCATTTACGTATGTTAAAGTAGATGTATAAGTACATAAAATAGTATTGGGTAAAGTAGCTTATACATTTCTAAGTGAAAGCTTTAAGTATAAAATAATGTTCAATGTCCAATATAAATGTAAATTTAGGATATATCCTTCTTGCTTTTGCAATTTATTTGCCAACCACTTCTTATAAGCTTATTTTATGGACAAAGAAAAGGGATGTAGCAAGTTTTCTTAACTTATTTGCAGTTATCTGTATTTATTTTGTTAATCTACGTTTACTTATTTCATCATCATCATCATTTCAGCCGAAAGACGTCCACTGTTGGACAAAGGCCTCCCCCAGGCTCCTCCATTTCGACCGGTCTTGTGCTTCCCACATCCAGCGGATACCCGCGGCCTCCACAAGGTCATCGGTCCACCTCGTGGGAGGCCTTCCGCTCTACGTCTTCCGGTACGCGGTCACCACTCCAGAACCTTTCGGCCCCATCGGCCATCTGTTCTGCTAGCAATGTGCCCTGCCCACTGCCACTTAAGTTTACTTATTTAACGGCATAAAATTGAATCATACAAGAAATATTAATGCTTATGGGATTAAGTCCGCTACTGTACATTTGTGGGTTTGAAACTTTGAAGTATTAAACATAACTTCACATAGGCTGATTCCCGACCACCGTAGGCGCGGGCTTGCGGACGGCGAGTAATGGGTAGCTCGCTGTCCGGTAAGGACCAAGCCCGGGTCGACGGCGTGTTGTGTTCCACGCGAGCCTCAAAGAGATTTCAGCACCAACTGGTGGGGTCCGCAAGGGCCGATGCCTGCCAGGGGTTCGAAAGAGATACCGTGGCCCGTGGCATACAGGCAACTGAAGGAACACGGGTGGGTTTTAAGTCAGTAAAATTCTGACACGCCCTTCTGCTCCACCCAGAGCGGGAGAACTTATTTGATGATTTCCCACCCAAAAAATCCCCTTTGTTTCCCCGAAGGTTTGAGCAGAGATGTCGCAAGCGGTATGAGCATGAGGACATCGAGCAAAGATTTATAGGGTTTTCCTATCTGGAATTTCTCAATAGCAGCTCGGAGTTTCGATTTGTGCCCTGTTGATGGCAATAGGCTCGCCCCATCTTACATGGGACTTAAATATAACTGGCGAAATGTGAGTGACCTACAGGTAGGTACACCTCTGCCCAATCAGTCGGGGAAACAATGCTAAGTTATGTTATGTTAATTCTAATGATATTGAAACTGTTGAACCACTTATACGATGATCACTTCTGGTAAAGGATATCCTGCTCCGTTATACCTACCTATTGCATAGTTGTTACAGCCAGTAACATCTTGCTGCAGGCTTCTAAATTGCGTCAAAAAGACGCAACTAAAACAAAATCAACATTAAACTGATTTAAGTCAGCCATTAATATTATTTATGAACGTCTACGAAACCACTCGAAGTGTAATATTCTTGCAGATCTCAGACATTATCGCGATATATGAACCCATTTAGATGACCGCTTTTCTCAATGAACATAACACGTCCCACTTCCAACAAAAACCATGTCTCTGGCGCCCATATCATTGAATATAAGCCAACATTAACAAAACGTAAGGAAAACAGTGAAAATACATTAATCACAAGACAAAATATATCATAAATGCACCTCGGATTACGTAATACGACGCAAACGTTCTGTTTACTTGCGTTTTCCACGATTTTCGCGCGCTGAAGAAGTTAAACAAGGACGGAGATAAAACAACTCTAGTTTTCACTGAGCGTTAGAAAAAGATAGATATATATCGAGCTTTCCACCGCGGTTCCTATTACAGCGCTCACGCACCGCTGAAAGCTCGCGCTTGCGCGGGCGCGAACTATCTTCAGTCATCATTCAGAGCTGGGCGCGTGCGGTCGTCTCGTAAGTGTCGAACAATAATCGAATTTTCACGTACGGAGCTAAACTTTTGATGTGACTGTGTCCAAGTGATTGTGTTTTTTGACATTTAGTGACGTTTTGTGATATAAACTGATACTTCGGATGCTGTAGTGACATTCTGTGACGTTCCGGATCCCCCGAGCGGGAATTGTGTTCATTCCCAGAAGTTGGTAAGCCGATTTGTGTTATTTTAAGATATAATTAAATATAGACTGGCGGCATTTATATGAAAATATAATTAGTTTTATACGTAGTGAGTCAGTATTCTCGGTATTGTTTTTTTTGGGTGCGATTAGATAAAGTACAATTTTTCATAGAATTGAAAATTAATTAGTTGTGAATTGGCGGGAATTTGTTTGACATTAGTAATAATAATGTTGCAAGCTTTTGAGCACTTACCTGGCTTACCGAAAAAAGTATTTTATAGCTGCTAAAATAGCTTGGTCAGTTTCAAGAGTAGTTGCTCATACGTTGGAAATCCGGTTAGTTTTAATATAATAAAAAAAAAGTTTATTCATGGCAACTAGGTCCAATTGATAGTAGCTGTTTGTTAGTAATTATAAGTATTATTTGCATAAAAAATGCTACATGCACTTAATCTTATAATGGTACCTAGAACATAAATATTTTGGTGGCATTTTTTTTAAGCCATTGGCACAGATTTTTTAATGAGAAGATAGAAAAAAAATCCTTTTTGTAAAACGATTCTTATGAAGAAGAAAAATAAAACTACGCAAAAAATAACAATTGTAGAAGAATTAAACATACCTGCAGTATAATTCCACAGACTTCAAAGAAATGTCAGAAAAAACTTAATTTGTTTTTTTTTTATATCTCTAATCTATGGAAAAAATACATCCAGTACACTTAACCAAAAACCCAAAAATAATAACTAAACTAGAAAGAAAAACTCCCAACAATTAACGGGCATTGTCTAAAAACAGGAAACGTAAGCAATAAATAAATCTTTACGAAGACAGTCCTGAGGATAATTTTCAGCGGGAACCGTAGACCCAGTGTCCCTTTTAGCATTCAAAAGATCGTCAGTACTCGTAACCAAAAACCCAAAAATAATAACCAAACTTGAAAGAAAAACTCCCATCAATTGACGGACAATGTCTAAAAAAAAGGAGGATCCAACAAAAAAGGAAACATGTAAGCAATAAATAAATCTTTACACAGACAGTCCTGACGATGATGTTCAGGCGGGAATCGAACCAGTGTCCCTTTTAGCATTCAGCCGGCGTCCTAACGCGTAACACGTGGCAAACAATGTGTTTTTGTTGCTTAACGAACAGAGAAATGAATGGAGCCGGTGCGATGTTGAAAAAAAAGAATTAAATATACTTTTTAAACCATGAATATTTTGTTAATAAAATTAAATGAAATTGTTAAATCTATAAATAGGTAACGTAATAATTTTACACGTGATATAAAAAAAAGCTAGATGCAGTCAGACATTTCCTGTCTGACTACCCCTGAGAAGAAATGGTAAAACAACAAGTACAGATACAGTCTCGGTCAGATCATATGAGTTCTATAGACATCAGTGTGTGTAGTGGTGTTTTGAGTAAAAATTACGCAGATTAGAGTAGTTATATCCAGTCAGTGCAAGCATTTGTCAGTAACCGTGTAACTCCACGCTGAATTTAAGGTAGCAGCTACAGAAGCCAAATATAATTAACGAAATATGATTGTATCATTAGCTACAATACTATTTCTTAAGTTATAAGGTTAAAAAGTGGTCGACCACCAGTATTCGCGAAGCACCTCTGTTCACTCCTTCAGGGAATAAGGTGTGATGTTATATTGGAACCTATGTATGCGTTGATTTCTTTGGTAGCGTTAATTTCGTTGTAAACGTTATGTTTGTTACCTCAGATTATAAAAATAAGGTTTTTATAATTCCATAATCTGAGTTTGTTTCTATGTGAGCATTTATCATGCCATTTAGTTTTGATATGTGATCAGAGGTTTTGGCTGCATATAGCAGTTGTGATAATTTTTACGTTCATATTTATATGTCAACGTCAGCAATTTTAATACTGATATGTGTTTTAACAGAGCGGAAAATGAAATAATCACATTATCAAAGATAGCAAGATACGAAAATGCATTCGTTACACATATTTATTAAATTGTAAAAAAAAAACAAAAAACATTATTTTACCTACATAATCATAGTCTACATTCCCACTGCTGGGACACAGGCCTCTTCTCTGTGAGAGGGAGTGGGCCGTAATCCACCACGCGGGCCTAGTGCTGGTTGGATTATTATTTTACCTACTAGAAAATAATAACTAGCTTGTACTTTTCATACACATTAATTTAAAAAAAAAAAAAAAAAAAAGACCAAAAAATAAAACGCAACAACGACTCTACAGTTCGGAAACATCTCAAATCTTTCCGGTGAAGCTAACGTGTGCGGAACACGTGGTTCTGTAGGTAGCGACAAAAAAACGGACAGACAATGAAGATGTTACCCTTATTCTGGTCCCTTTGGACTTCGAAGGCATGACGTGCGGACACATATTGGTTATTTGACAATTAGGGGCTCATGTAATAATTTCCGCAGTCGGTCAATGGATGTCTGACCATTTTTACATACCGAAACCTCTGCGTACTTCGGAAAGTACGTAAAGCCATTGGTCCCGCCTGTCGTTCGTGGATCTTTGACAGTCGTTCCGGTTATATTCCGAAGCCCGAAAGTCTGGCAACCAGTTTTACCAAAGGGTGTCGTATTACCTAGTAATTGGGCTGTGCTAATTTTTGCGAGCAATAAATTTTCAAATTTTGACTGTTAGTAGCGCGTTTAAGGTGAATCTAGTGACATTTTTTCCATACAAACTTCGGGAGTGTACCTATAACTCCACTGTCCGATAATTTACATCGAAAATTAAAATGGTATGGTTTTGTCTCATTATTAATATTGTCTGTAAGGAAACAGAATACTAAAATAAAAGGCCATTAAAAAGTTAGGAGCCAACACAGATTAGTTTTTCTTGATAATTTAACGTAACTTTGGACATGTTTAAGTAATAAAAGAAGTGTAAAATCTCCAAAACTAAGTCAGCACCGACAAAGCTCAAATATCTAAAACTTCAATAAACTTTATTGGTCGTTGATTTATGCAGCGTTTTTTTCATAAAACCCGATCTTCCGAAGGATATTTCTAAATTTTTTACGCGCCCTTTTTACTGTAACTGATCCTGCATCTCACTCAATAACGTTGTGCGTGTAGACCAGCGATTAACTGCTCATCACGGGTACTACTACCTCTGTCGGACACGATGCCTGGTGAGACAGCGTGCTCTTTAGCAAGGTCCACCGTGAATTCGAGCCCGCGACTAGATTCCCCTCAATATAAGAAAGTAGGTACTGATTCTCGTTTTCGATTTTGTACAGAAACATAAAAGTATTTCATCATCATCATCATCATTTCAGCCGAAAGACGTCCACTGCTGGACATAGGCCTCCCCCAGAATGGGGGTTTTGCCATAATCGCCACGCTTGGCAAGCGGGTTGGCGATCGCAGTTTGGTGGTGAATGCATAGAGAACGCTGCCGCCCATTCTATAGTAAGTAAAAGTACTTAGTAGGTATTTATTACTAACCAGTAGTTGATAAAGACCGTGAAAGTCAAGTGGTGAAATGTCTTGATAATCTCAAGTGATATTCATGAAATTCCTTACAGTCGAGTGATAAGATGAATTTATAAACTCGAGCGATAAAGATATTGCGATATTTATATTATAAAAATATTGAGTCAATGGTGGGTATGATGAAAGTCAAAGTCAAAGCATTTAATTCAAACTAGCTTTTGCCAGCGGCTTCGCCCGCGCGGAACTTTCATCCCCTATTTAACTCTCTTAGGGGTTGAATTTCAAAAAATCCTTCTGTTCGTATTTTGTTATAACATTTAACACAGTACCCCATAAAAGATGTAGTTATGTACTTAAGCTAAGCTGAAAAATAATTGAACAAAAATGGAAGACATTTGAAATTTACCTCCTCGCCCTGAGCCAGCGTGATCGATGATCGTGCTCACTCGGGATCTCGAAGAGAGAAGAGCCGTGTCAACATTATACTACGGCTGAATATGCCTATGCTAACTTCATGACTAAGGAATTTGGCTGAATATAGAAGAAGGTAATGTAATGAACGTTTATCAGAATATTCTACCAGCCACAAAATATCACAAATACCTATAAGCTATAAACCCGATCATAGATCTAAAGTTTATATTAAAGCAAAACTAAACTTTATGCTTTCAACACAACACATGTCTTCGAGCTCATGCTTTTTATTTCGATCAAAACAATAGAAACTCATAAACGCTAGATTTATAAATGCTACATTCTGCCCGTTTCTGTGTTCAAAATAGAACTTTTAATGCCTATCATTGACCAAATGTAGGAGTTAAGGACAATAAAAATCCTTACACAAGTACGTAAAGTTAATTTTCACTGTCAAAGCTTTCAAAGAATGAAATCGTTGTGAAGACAAACTTCTCGATTATAAGGTTGTGTTAAGGCTCTATAATGACCGATTCCTATAATTTGCCGACCGTTATTGGTTAAATTAAGACTTGTATCTTAACGAATAATTGAGAAAATACCTCATAGCTTTGCATAAATGACCCTCCCAAATGGAAGTAACTAACACAGGTAAAATTAGCTTATGAATCTGTTTATATGCCCAGTTTGGCAATAAACAATGCTACCATTGGAAAGTAAAACAATTAGTTTTTGTTTATAGGAACCGAGAATAAGTCCGTCAACAAAGAAACGGTCCCATCCGAAGAAATCAAAATCAAAACTCATTTATTCAAACTAGGCTGGTGTCAGCACTTTTTGAACGTCAAAATTACATAAGACAGTCCCCCAAAACGCCCGCGCTTCACCACTTCCTAGTGCTTTAGCTGGGAAGAAGTGGCGCAACAAACTCCCCGGTAGCACAGCTGTCTGTTATCTTAGAAGAACTTGATTCTGTACAATGGTAGGTACGTAGTTAACGTTACGAAATATACAATTAAAATATTTGCCATTTGTCAGATAGCACACGCCAATACACCAAAAAAAAAAAAATTTCATGAAAAATTGTATCAAGCAGAAATAAATAATAAAAACAAAAACATAAAGAAAGTAGTTGTAGTAGTAGTAATCCGTCGAAACAAATGACAATTCAGTAAGTAAATTTGACGGACGGGTGAAAACTCACCGGGATTAGGGACAATTGTCAATCAATCAATCAGTTTATTTGTGAAACATAGGTGTTTACATAAATAGGGGGTGCGCTATGTTTTGTCATAATTAAGACATATAAATTTTAAGTAACCCATTAGGTGTTATTAGATTAAGAGAATTAAAAAAAAACTATTTTGAATTAATTTAATACATGAAAGGAGAAAAAAAAGAAACATTAATTACAATAAAAATCAATAAATAGTGATATCGTGTTGTTATTAATTATTACCTAGTTCGGGGGTTCGGGCCCCAAACTAATATTATGTCCGTAGGTGATACGTAGTAGGAAACGCCCGGAACTTCGGCTGGACTACGGATTTCGCGCTTCGGAAGTAGAATCCTTAACCTGATTCAGTACTGTCTAAAAACGGACAATCGCTTTATCTCTTCTATCTGCCTCTTTCTAACTGTGTTGGGGTCGGCTTCCAGTCGTACCAGATGCAGCTGAATACCAGTATTATACCTGGAGCGATTCCCTATCTGACCACCTTAAACTACTGTGAACACGATACCCGTTGGTAAGACTGGCAATTGCTTTGTGATTAAAATAAACATTTGCAACCAATCCGATTACAGTTGAACCTGTATGAGCGGGGGAGTTTAAGGTGACACTTGTCCACATTTTTTCCATACAAACTTCGGGAGGGTTTTACTCCACTGTCTGACTATGTACATCAAAAGTTAAAGTCATGGTATGGTTTTGTCTCGTTATTATTATTGTCTGTACGGAAACAGAATACTAAAATAAAAAAGCTATTAAAAAGTTATGAGCCAACAAAGATTCGTTTTTCTTGCTAATTTAACCTAACTTTGAGCGTGTTTAAGTAATAAAAGGAGTGTAGAATCTCGAAAACCAAGACGGTACCGACAAAGTTCAATTAACAATAAGTTCAATAAACTTTATTGGTCATTGATTTATGCAGTGGTTTTTTCATAAAACCCGATCTTCTGAAGGACTTTTCTTAATTTTTTCGCGATTTTTTTGCCAAAAATACTTCTGCATCTCACTCAATAACGTTGTGCGTGTAGACTAGAGTCTAACTGCTCACCACTGATACTATCTCTGTCGGGTACGAAGCCTGGTGAGACAGCGTGATTTTTAGCCAGGCCCACCAGTGAGTTCGAGCCCGCGCAAAGTGTGCCCTTAAGGGACTGAAATATTTTCTCATTTAAGGGCGTTTCTCACTTAACGTGAAACAAGTCCACATTTTTTCCATACCAACTTCGGGAGGGTTTTACTCCACTGTTTGACAATGTACATCAAAACTTAAACATGGTATGGTTTTGTCTCATTATTAATATTGTCGTTACGAAAACAGAATACTAAAATAAAAACTCAATAAAAAGTTATGAGCCAACAAAGATTCGTTTTTCTTGATAATTTAACGTAACTTTGGACATGTTTAAGTAATAAAAGAAGTGTAAAATCTCCAAAACTAAGCCGGTATCGACAAAGCTCAATTATCCAAAACTTCAATAAACTTAATTGGTCATTGATTTATGCAGTGCTTTTTTCAGAAAACCCGGTCTTCCGAAGGACTTTTCTTAATTTTTTTACGCGATTGTTTTACTATAACTGATCCTGCAGGTCACTCAATAATGTTGTGCCTGTAGACTAGCGTCTATCTGCTCATCACTGATACTACCTCTGTCGGACACGAAGCCTGGGCAGACAGCGTGCTTTTAAGCCAGGACCACCAGTGAGTTCGAGCCCGCGACTAGTGTACCCTTAAGGACATTTTTCACCCAACCAAGTTTCTCACTTGAAAAGGTGCAGGATTGGATTTTCTCACTTATAGAGAGTGGTAAAACAAATATAATTTCCTTTATTCGTAGATCTTGTTATTAGGTAAAATACAACTAAACCATTTCAATCACAGACTGGTGCCAAAATCATTTTAATCAAGTGATAGGTACGCTTCCCATTCAATAAAAAGAATTTATCAGCACATAATTAAATACATTTTTAACATCAAATCATCTCATGTCAAACGAGACGCGTCTAATGGCGCCTACTGAGTTCACTCAAAACATTTCAGGGCACATGTCTGTCAGAAATATAAAAGTACCAACTAGCTGTGCCCGCTGGCTTCGCTAATATGACTTTTATTCGACGTTCCACGTACGTAAAAATATCCGAGGCCTTCCAACGCTACGTCTTCCGGTTCGCGGTCGACACTCCAGAACCTTTCGGCCCCATCGGCAATCTGTTCTGCGAGCAATGTGCCCTGCCCACTGCCACTTAAGTTTGGCAATTCAAGGGGCAATGACGGTTGCCTTGGCTCTCCTGCGGATCTCTTCATTCCTGCGAACTCATAGTATATTCGTAATATTATCCTCTACGATATCAGTTGATTTTGTAACAATGTATAAATAATAAATTGTTGGTAAATCTTTGGTTCAAGTATCTTCATTATCTCGTCTTTATCTCAATTTAGGGTCGGCACAACATTTTCTTTTTCTTCCATACTTTTCTATTAGGGACTACTCACACTTATTCAGCTCTGTTCAGCTTTAGTCCATAGAAAACAACGATTTTGTATAGAGTCCGTTCAACCTTCCGCGGCTGAACGGAAGCGTACGCATCTCATACAAAATCGTATGGACAAAAGCTGAACAGAGCTGAATAAGTGTGAGTAGTCCCTTAGTAGTCATCTTGGTAGTCACTTCCTTTACAGCCATATCCTCTTTTACACAGTCCATCCATGGTTTCTTAGGTCCACCCTTACTCTTAAACTCGCCATCCACATTAATTCTCAATACAATTATTTATTTCGGTTCAACTTATGAAACATAATTTATGGTCTCTTTTAAAATCGTTACAACTCAAGAAAATTTTAATTATACGTTATTTCATTCACTTTGAGAACTTGACCAGTCGATTGAAGATCAAAAGTGCAAATATGTAAAAATATTAAAATACGCGTCACTGCAAGATATTTTAATATGAAAAGTATGGTGACCCAGTCCCGCCCACGTTGCGCAGGAGTCGATTAGACATCAGAATTATTAAGAAAAATTCTATTCTAGTAGGGCGTGAGTCAAGTAATGGAACATTTTATTGTTCTGTAATTTTTAATAGCTAATAGGTATAGCGTGTTAGGTGGTGAGCAGAGATGTAGAATTTTAGAGACATGTATTATTTACTTAGAAATATATAATAAACATGTAATCGATAAATGTAGGTATGGTATGCCAATTTATTTCAAAGGTAAAATTTTTGTTGTGCGACATTAAAAACATTACCCTCCGTTTGGTTACCGCCGCAGTCAGGTAAAAGGTTGTCGATGGTTTTACACTAGTCTGAGAATATTAAGCTATAATAACAAAAGGAATACTTTACCGCTTTAGTGATTTTGCTCGATGGCAGACATCCTATAAATATGGTGGTATACCTAGTAATTCTGCAACGATGTTTTCAACTGACTGCTTCTGGTCTAGTGGTCACGAGAGCATAAGGTCCTGGGCTCGGTTCCTAGGCCAGGCAAAGTGTTATTGGGTGTTTCTATTGCTTAGGAATAGGGTATTTTCCAATTTATTAAAAACCATCCACGTGATCAAATGTGACGTCAACTTTGTGTAAATTAAAGTAGTTGTAATCAAGCGAATGTCGACTTTATAATTAACAAGATTTTGTAATGGATAGAAAATGGTATTACTGTAATGGTGTGCGGTGCCTCTGTGCACAAATACTTCTAAAACTTCGCCACTCAAAGTATTTTTACCAGTGCCGTTTACACAAATCTGACGTCACGTGACAAAAAAGTCATCGTAAGGACCGTTTTGGCGGTAAATTCAAAAAAACTAAAAATAAATTTGATTTCAATCGTTTTTAATTGGGAAAATGGATCAAATCAATTTATTTTTATTTTTCTGATAAATATCTCGTCCCAATCTTCAATTGTCCCGTGTGGTGCCGGGTGTAAAAGAATAGCACCACCCCATTTCTTCCAGTGGGTGTCGTAGAAGGCGACTAAGGTACTTACCAGAGAATGGCGTTCTCTATTCATTTTACCACCATACTGCGATCGCCAACCCGCTTGCCAAGTGTGGCGATTACGGCAAATCCCCCCCTTGTGGGGGAGGCTTATGTCCAGCAGTGAAAGTCTTACGGCTGGTATGATGATGATGATGAATCTTCAATTGAAATAAAATAGTTTTTAATAAATTGTAAAATACCCTATTGTGCCCCGGTTACATGGGACTTAAAACATTACTGGTGAAATGTGGGACTACAATAAGGACAACTCTGACTAACCCTTCAAGGATTATAGGGGTGATGTTGTGTCGTTTTATCTACTAAAGGATGGTTCCTTGCCTTCCCAGTGTCCCAGTGTCTACGTCCTTTTTAACCGACTTCCAAAATAGAGGAGGTTCTCAATTCGTCGGGATCTTTTTTTTTTTTATGTATGTTCCGCGATTATTCGAAGATGCCTGAACCGATTTGCAAAATTATTGTTTTGTTTCATCGGGTATGCTTCCCAGGTGGTCCCATAGTCAGTCAGGTCAGGATATGATGATGGAACCCTGGAGAAATCGAAGGAACTCTTCAAATTTTATAGGCACACTTGTTTACATGGCAAGTAGTAGTAGGTATACGAATTGGTGTGGGGTAAGTACCATAACTAAAAAGTGTAAATTAACAACTTAAAAAAAGTAAAATAACTTTAATTACAGAAGTCAGTGACAAGAACCTCAAATGCAGATCCAAAGACACCGACTTCCGAAATTAAACATATTTTTCACTTTGCAGGTAGTGTTTTTTATTGGAAAGCGGCTTTTTTTTGTGGAAATGTTTTAAAATATTCCTAAGTAAAACTCATGCAGTAGATTTCGTTACATCTTGATGGATTCCAGACATTCCAAGGAAGATTTCCAGTAAACATCTCCAGTGAGTGAACTATTTTGAATGTGACTCCCGCATCACATTCAGACGTACTTTACAATAAATTACACTTTATCTGCAAGACGGGAATCGAATTAGGATCGATGCCAATTTAATCGATTCATGTTCCATCGGTATTCGATACATTAGAGATGTGATAGTGTTTGCATTAGTGGTTCGTTTTGTACTGTTATTGTGATGGATTCACAAGAATTGTAATAAAGATCTATTAAAATATTGCTTATGTAATTATTATTAATCTTGTATGAACTGTAGTAGGTAGTAACTCGGTTTTGGAGGTAAGATGCCTTAGTCGTTCCATATTTTTTAAGAATTTCAAAAAACATTGCCTAATGCTAATTTAATTTAGCTTTGTATAAAAAGAAACTGACTGACTGACATTTCAACGCACTGCCGAAACTACTGAGACTAGGAAAATGAAATTTTTGCACATGGCTTCATTGAATGGGAGCACTAAGAAGGGGTTTTTAGAAATTCATTCTTTGAGAGGGTGAAAAGGGGGCATTTAGTTTATATAAAATAAATTAAACATTTATTTTCAGAATCACTTCCATATTTTGTTAGTAACAATGTAGACTTACAAACTAGCGTTAGTAACATTAATACACTAAGGAAGAAGCTGCGCGAGACACGTCGATCCTGGGGACTGTCTACTTGACTGCGTGCAGTCGTATCCACCGCCCCAAGATCGACGAGTCCCACCTATCAGCCAACGTTCTAAGGATGGTATTGGGGCTGCCGTGAACATGGCGTAGCAGAGATACCATATTTCTTGAGTTAGTAAACTTGAAACTTGGCACTAATACTTATCTAATTAAATCATTTTTTTTTTTATTACACCGTAAATGATTAGGGGGTGTTAAAGTTTGTAAGGCAAAATACGAAATGATTAGGGGGTGTTAAAGTTTGTAAGGCAAAATACGAAATGATTAGGGGGTGTTAAAGTTTGTAAGGCAAAATACGAAATCTACGCGGACGAAGTCGCAGGGGAAGTGCTAGTATTAAACAAGATTTAACCTTACTCCTTCATTTAGATCTACATCGCCACCAGTTCAGTTGTTTTCAACATTCGCATACACAAACAGACATGCATAAGTATCGAAGTATTCGATAAGCAATCTGCTGCATTAAGGTCAGTGTAACTAGGTCAAGTGCGAGTTGATTCACAGACTATATGTATTGTAAACAACATTGGTCAGTACATCAATCAATATACCTATTATCTACTAGGTTTTGCCAGCGGTTTCGCCCGAGTGGAAGTCGGAAATTAACTCACGGGATCGTAGTGTGTTGATCCAGGCTGCCATCTGTCTGTGTGCCAATTTTTTAAAAAATCCGTTTAGCCATTTTTACGTGATTATTTCCTACATACAGGATAAGATTTTAACCCCCAGCGCAGAAATTTTTCGCCGGTTATACAAAAAAAAAAATCGGCTGTTTTATAGAAAAGTGCAGAAAAGGTCAAAATGTATGGAACAGCTGCTTTTTTTTTGTGTAACCGACGAAAAATTTGCTGCGCTGGGGGTTCTAGAATGATAATGTTGAATTCATGGTTACAGTTTGCGCACTGGATAAAAACTTATCCTGTATACATACAAACATTCACATTTATAATATTAGTAGGATACTTGGATTAAAATATGAAGACAACGCTGCGGTTTTTAAACCGCACAGTCCATCCGTTCCCATTATTCTTCCCTATCTTCTTCTCATCTCCGTTGTGTTGTTATCTTCTTTTAAGAAGATGTAGTGACGAAAATTGAAAAGAGTAAGCATAGATGGTTTGGTCATGTTGAGAGGATAAAGGGCTATATATATAAAGGGCAGCAAAAGGTACCACCAAGGCAGGCAGATGAGAGTGGAAACGCGCGAAGGGGACGTCCTTGGAGGACAAATAGCCTTACTAGTGATGTTCTTCTGAAAGAGCAGGTGCGTAGTACTAGCAATAGGCATGCGTGACCAGCAGGCTTAGCACGAGCACCGATAGGTCGATGGAAGAATAGACATGATTAGTTAATAACTAAATGATGTAGAATAGGAGAAGACAGGTCTTTCTATTAATTATCACAGTTATGCGGTCTAAACGAATCATGATTTTGTAGATAAATCGTATATACTTTTTACCCGTGGAATAGAAATTTTGTTGTCAGTGTGATTTTGGCAGTTTGGCAAGAAACATTCTTCTGAAATAGTCCACATTTATAAGGAACTAGACAAAGATCGTTAGAAACGACGAAAGGTCAAATCGAAAGACAAAATGACAGTTTGTAGAAGGATATCTACGGTGCGATGTCAAATATGGAGAAACAAAATGTCACTTTGTATTGAAAAAGCTATGTCTATTCTTCGTAGAAATAGAAAGAGTCATGCTAAGCCTGTGACGGCAGCGGGTATCCGCTGGATGTGGGAAGCAAAAGACCGGTCGAAGTGGAGGAGCCTGGGGGAGGCCTATGTCCAGCAGTGGACGTCTTTCGACTGAAATGACGATGATGATGTTAAGCCTGCAGCGGTATGAACATAAACGAGGCAATACGAGTACCTATGTAAGAATCGTAAGGTCTAAATTGTATTTTGAAATTGTCAGTACCTCTATCCTATTATAAAGTTTATTGTCATTAACAATAATACGCATTGTCAGTATCTAAGCGTGCAGCTCAAATGAAAACAAAATGAGCTCGACAATACGGACATTTGGGTAGGCTGCATAAATTACTGCCAAAACATGATTAAGACTAAAACTAATGGAAAAAAACAATTGCGCACATAGTCTTTACATTCAAAATAATTAAAACTTAAAAATACTTTACAAAGTACATATCTAAATATGCATGTTATTTATAATCGATCTCTATCTTACTCGTATATCTATGTCTCAGCGCGCTTAATTTTTTTTACGTTTATACACACGAAAAATATCTAGAACGATAGTCCGCTGAATTCGTTTTAGCTAAAAATAAATTCTAGAAAATATTCGATTTCTGTAGATCTAAAACATTCCCGGATAATCTCCCTTGTATTCAAGGAAACCAACAATAAATGATAGCTGCCAAACCGCAGATTGTGGCAAATTATTTCTTAATGCCATAACAATAAAGTCTATTTTTGAATAATGTGTCTGGGATCTGGATTTCAGTTCCTAGATTCGAAATGGAGTAGAGGTTTTATCCAAGGTTCCGCTTGTACTAAAAATAAAGATGTTGGATAATTTTAGAGCATGCCACTCATATGTCGAATAAAAATGTATTTTATAAATTATTATTTGCTGTTGTTTACGTTTACAGTAATTTTGTTTACCTACAGAATGCAATGATTTTGTTTTTTTAAGGTCTTAAAAAAAGTTTGTCATGCCATCGCAGACGAAAAAAAATATTCCAGCCTGAAATAGTTTTCAATATCCATCCGAGAACTGCATATTGATTGTAACAAAGTTACATTTAAAGCTGCAATAATTACTACCCCGTTTAGATTCGTTGCAATAAGGTTTAATTTAGAATATATTTCAATTAACTAACGGTAAAATAAGGTTTGTCGAGTACGCAAAGGGCGACGGAACCAGAACACTGGCCGTTTAGAATACAGATCGAAAATAGAATGCGTGTGACAATGAAAAGAACTCAATACAAATTCAAATTAGGAATTCCAGGCGCGATTTTTTTTACTGTCTGTACTTTGTAGCGGTTTGACTTTCTAAAATTTAAGACCACCCTGATTTCTACATGAAAATTGTTGTTCTAACGCCAAACGTAGTGAAGAATTAGAGAGAGATCATGGAATGTGTGGAACGAAATTTCTTATAAATGAATTAATAGACACGAAAACAGTAACTAGATGAAAAAATAAACACATACTTACGATAACAAAAGTGTCGTGTTTACTTCGTTTTTATTTATTTATTTACTTAATTTACTACAACATCAACATATGTACTTAAAACATACAACTATTACATCGTAAGTAGCTCAAACAATATCCCAAAAAGACTGCTGTTATTGACTAAACATTATTAAGTTTGAAACCGCAAGCTGTAAGTCATCTTAAAGAAATGGGGTCATTGCTCATACATACAGAACAGACACATGATTCTTACCACAATAGCTAGGGTATATATGTATATTAAACAGACTTTTTTATATGAATATTACGGCTTCGAGTACAGACAAAAAACGAAAAAGATTTTCTTTTGGACCATAGCCAAGACTTACTTTCCTAAATATAAAACCTCATTTCATATTTGCATTAGCAATTTTGTACTTGTTATCTATGTATGTCTCCAAATGAATCAAGGGTGGATAAAAGCGAAAGTAGCTCCTCTGTCAATCAGTCCGTCTGTCACTCTGTCAGTCTGTCTGTCTGTCAGTGTGTCTGTTGGTCAGTCAGTCAGTCTGTCTGTCAGTGTGTCTGTTGGTCAGTCAGTCAGTCTGACTCTCTGTCAGTGTGTATGTTGGTCAGTCAGTCAGTCTGACTCTCTGTCAGTGTGTCTGTTGGTCAGTCAGTCTGACTCCCTGTCAGTGTGTCTGTTGGTCAGTCAGTCAGTCTGACTCTCTGTCAGTGTGTCTGTTGGTCAGTCAGTCAGTCTGACTCTCTGTCAGTGTGTCTGTTGGTCAGTCAGTCAGTCTGACTCTCTGTCAGTGTGTCTGTTGGTCAGTCAGTCAGTCTGTCTCTCTGTCAGTGTGTCAGTTGGTCAGTCAGTCTGTTTGTCAATCTGTCCGTCGATCTCCCTGTCAGTCCTTCAGTAAGTGTGTCTGTTGGTCAGTCAGTCTATCTATCGGTGGGTCTATCTGAACCGATATAGGCTACTTTTTATCCCTGTATTCGTATGTTTTGGTGGGTTAATTTCTACGTAACCCTCAAGCAGTATCGGGTGTTTCCACTGCGAAGATTGCCCTGAGGACACGGTGGAGCACACGGTGGCGGTCTGCTCTGCTTGGGCGGAGCACCGCCGTGTCCTCGTGGAGGCGATCGGCGGCGGCGATCTCTCGCGTCCGGCCCTGGTCCAGGCCATGGTACGGAGCGAGAGGGCATGGGGAGCCGTCGTACGTCGCCGCACGTGAGGGAGAGGCAGCATATGCGCCCTCGCGACCCCAGCCGCCGTAGGATACGGAGACGCCCTGGGCGTCGGGAATCCCAGGCCGATTTCCGGCCACCGTAGGCATGGGCTTGCGGACGGCGAGTAATGGGTAGCTCGCTGTCCGGTAAGGACCAAGTCCAAGTCGACGGCGCGTTGTGTTCCACGCGCGCCTCAAAGAGATGTCAGCACAAAAATGATGGGGCCCGCAAGGGCCGATGCCTGTCAGGGGTGCGGGTTCGTTTGAAAGAGATACCACAGCCCCTGGCATACGGGCTAATGAAGGAACACGGGTGGGTTTTAGACAGTAAAAGTCTGACACGCCCTCCTGCTCCACCCAGAGCGGGAGAAGTTATTTGATGATTTCCCACCCAAAAAAAAAAAAAACCCTCAAGCAGTATTGCATACAATATTATAGAATACTATGCAGAGCTTATTAATTAATAGCTTTTGCCCGCGTACCACAATAAAGTACCATATATGTGTTCAACCCGGAACGGACCTATTTTGTTTGATAATGCAGTATAGATTGTCCTTTGCTTAACAAATAATTCTTAATTTAAATCGATATTGGTCGGTTAGATTTCTCGAAACTTTGGAGAAATTGACTTTCACTATTATCACTGCAGATGCTCCCTGCATACGTCATATCCTGGTCAGCCAGGAGACAGGAAGAGATATGCAATTCTATTTATAACCGTCACATATACACCTTGTACATCATACATGCGTTTCTCTGTATTGAACGTTGCATTTGTCATCGTAAAGAATTGTAATGCTTATATGAATCAATTAACGGTATTTTATGGGACCATTATGATCGTAGAATCTGACTGACCAATTATAATTATTGGTTCGCTTTACATACAGGGTGGCGAATTAGTGGTTTATTACTCGATTCGCACGAATCGGGCGAATTGACATTTTTAAGACACACGAAGTCAATGTATTTGTGGGCGAATCGACGTTTCCAGAAATACGTATTTAGGCAATTGGCACGTTTGATTTTTGTACACTTCATTCATGTAGTGACCTTTTCTCATAACTTTATTACATTTAAATTCAAAACATTAAAACGTACGTATAGACACCGGCCACGGAGTTAATACAACCGGCACATCAAGCTACCCCAAACTGTCAAATTTTCCCAATTGAACATGAACCTTATGCTTATGTCATAAAGATGAAAATCTATCAAAGCGTTTTTGAGCCGGAAAACTTTTAGAACATATGAAGCAATTAATTAGCAATATACTTTCAAATAATTCAGATTGTGATTGATAGTGTGTTACATAATCAGGGTGCAGATGGCTAAATCGCCACCCTCTAACGCTAAACACTCGTATAAAACTCGTACTAGGTATCTTTCAAGCCTAGGTCATAATTATACTAACGCCTGCACTAATAGACTTCGATTAACGCTAATGAAAGAACCATTATTCTTTGGATGGGTGGCCTGTTGGTATCTTGGCCACACGCAGATTACTTAGATACGTTCGTTTCTAATCTAGCGAAGATACAGCTTTTATTTACTTACTGACCTTAAATAATTCCAAAATCTAAAACTATTGGGTGGCAGGGACATCGACGTGCAACCTGGTACCAAGGATTCTGAACCTGATTCATATGGCTTTAAAATTTTTCGTAGTTATAAAAAAAAAATTGCTTTACCAAACATTTTGACCGCGTAGGTATTGCATTTTTCTATGAACCAAAAATGACGAAAAATGTTTGCACGAAGGGTCTCACTAGAATCATGTGCGCATCGATGTCCCTGTCACCCTGTATACATAGCAGTATGAATCAAAGTAGCTTTTGTGTCTGTGTGTGTGTGACCATTGCACCTTGCATCCATCCATTGCATCTATGTTCCGTTGCAATAGTTTACTTTTCTTTACCTACGTCCATGTGTCGCTGCGGGATGCCAACTGAAAACCAGCGCTGGGTGTCTCACGCCCAGCAAATGCTGAGATTGTAACCCTTTCGGTGTTATGGACACGCTCAGCACAACTGATACTGCAATTTTTTTGTTATGTTTTTTGTTCTCTTTTTTAATGTTTGTTGCCGTTGTGTTGTGTCTGTGTCGAATAAATGTTTCCTATTCTATTCTATTCATTGGCTTATCAAAACTACACAATGATTTTGATGCGGTATTTATTATTCTGTAGATTGTAAATAAATTATTCAGATTTTGTCGCGCGCTAGATTTTTAACTCTGATGAACCGAGCGTAATCCAACAGAGTACTTCTCAGTTTGTCGAAAAAACACAGTGTTCGATTTTCAACTTTTGGCGCTAAGATTCCGCCGCGATGTTTTTATGTCAGTGCGAACTTGACTTAAAAGTTTGAAAACGTATAACAACCAAAACTACAAAAGAAAATCATAGTTCAACAACTAGGTATTACGACTTCCAACAAGAAGTTTCGGATGCTCCTGGAATTTGAACGTAGATAGTTGAGCAGTCTAAGTCCAGAAGTGGACGCGCTCTGCTTAAGATTGGCATTCTCTATGGTTGTCATCACTGTGTTATGGTGACGTAAACCTCTGGCCGTGAACCCGGTAGTGTGATGCAGGTATAGAGGTGGGATGAGGTTTGTAGGGATCGATGAATTTATTCATAGACAATGTTTAAATGTGGTCGATTTCCTGTGTTTCCGACACTATCCCAAAAATCTGCCTTATTAGTCCATTCGCACGAATTTACTTGACTGAATCGGGCGAATAGACACTTTTATATAGTAGGCACCTATACTACATGATTTTTAGTATGTGCGAAACCTGAATATAGTTTGTTCAGAATAAGGAACTGAATCGATTCCAATAGTTTTTACACCATGTTATATTTTTATCCATTTTTTTTTTGTTATTATTATTATCACGAACTTATTATCAAAACAATTGCCATACAGTGAGGTACCTACTGCCTAATATTATCAATGAGCACAATACGACCCTGGACGCACGGCCGGCGCGTGTATCCTATGGTGACCATGTTTGTGTAGACAACTAGGTAACATAATAAGCTTATAACTTTGTGATTTTTCACGATACAGCTTCGAAATTTTGTACATAGATTCTTTACATAAGAATACTAGACACGTGTTTCGGGTTTCGCATATACTAAAAATAAGGTTGTATATTTTTTTATTGGCGACTTGCACCAAGTTAATTTATTTGAGGGAAATCGACAACTCCTGAAGTAGGAACTAGGCAATTGACACGTTTTGAATTTTATGCACTTTATTGCATGTAGTTGCAGCGATCTTTAATCATAACTTTACTATGTTATGTAAATGTAGTATGTAGTATGTAAATGTACTGATGCGCCCGATTTGGAAGAGTAAATTCGGGCTAACCGACTAATAAGCCAAGTTAAGCCAAACCGGCCAAGTGCGAGTCGGACACGCGCACGAAGGGTTCCGTACCATTATCTATGAAAACGGCAGAAAAATCATGTTTGTTGTATGGGAGCCCCTTAAATATTCATTTTATTCTGCTTTTTAGTATTTGTTGTTATAGCGGCAACAGAAATACATGATCTGTTAAAATGTTAACTATCTAACTATCACGGTTCATGAGATACAGCCTGGTAACAAGCGAACAGACAGGCGGACGGCCAGCAGAGTCTCAGTAAAAGGGTCCCGTTTTATCCTTTGGGTACAGAACCGGCACATAGCCGGACTAATTAGTGTGTCGCTGAGATTGTGTTGCATTCGGCTTTTCATTGCTGTTTCTGCATACAAAGACAATCCGTCCGAAATATAGTTAAACGTCAAAGAGTACCCACTGCTGGAACAAAGGCTATGAATGCACTCTGTGAGAAAGATTGTCCTTCAAGAACCATTAAAAAATATTCCTATGTTAATTTTCTTTTATTCGTAGAAGAAAATGATTAGTCTAATAATTACAAGAAGTCGACTATCAGGCCAGCGTTTCCCCCCACTATCCAGGAAGCTTTTATATTTGATAATTATGTCATCTGCATACCAGATTGTAAGTTTGTAACATACAAAATGCCCATAGCATATGCAAACCATGCCCCATAGCCTTATAGACGGCACAAAAACTATTAAGGCCCACCACCACACATACAAATTAGTATATTCCCATATTATAATATCAATTAAAATTCAAGGAAATTCATTGAACTCTGTCTATGGTTATTATCTCCAGAAAGGTATGTAATATCCTGTGTGGAGTCGTTCGTAATTATTACAATTAAAAAAAAGAATACCTGCTATTTATTGGTCCCGACTGTCATTCGTGGATTTTTGATAGTAGTTACGGGTCGTCAGAAGTCCGACCAGTCTTGACAAGTGCTATAGTGTTGCCCAGTAACCGGGTCGTGGAGGTCAGATAGTCGCTCCACGTAAACTATTACCTCAATGGTAAAATACTGGTATTCAGCTGCACCCGGTTAGACTGGAAGCCGACCTCAACATAGTTGAGAAAAAGCTAGGCAGTCGATGATGTTTTGTTCACCCCTCTTTAGTACGGGTACAATAACGCATTGTATTTAGGAGCCGATATGTCAAAACATCGAGATATCTGTGCTATATTATCTAATTTGAATATAGGGTGTGCATTCCAGAATACATTCTCTACAATCTACATGATGATGAATACCTCTTCAAAATCATTGTGTAGTATTGATCAACTAATTGGTCACACACAGACAGACACAAAAGCTACTTTGTTTTTTATTATGTATACAGGGCAGCAGGAAGCTGGATCTGCAGGAGCTGCATCCGGTTAGATTGGAAGCTGACCCCAAAATCGTTGGGGAAAAGGCTAGGTTGATGATGAATTTAAAACCAAAAATAACAGGCTTGTAGAACATCAAGGTGTCAAAATCCTCATCCGAATCAAGAGCAATTTTGTTGGTAGGTATCAAAAACACCTTTTTTTTTGGATGGGAAATCATCAAATAACTTCTCCCGTTCTGGGCGGAGCAGGAGGGTGTGTCAGACTTTCACTGACTAAAACCCACCCGTGTTCCTTCAGTTGCATGTGCCAGGGCCGCGGTAACTCTTTCGAAAAATCCGTGACCCTGGCAGGTATCATGAACTCGTCATAAATCGAGCGATCGGGTTACGGGGACATTTAACTACTTTACAAAACGCTTGATTTTCTTGTAACACAATAATTTTTCATATCCGTCCAGTACTCTCAGAGATTACTCCCTACATACAAACTTCAAAAAAAAAATACACTCTTAAAATCAAATCAAATCATTTATTTCTTTGCAAACATGGGTATAGTACACAGATGTTTTTTATAATAAGGTTCTCCATATTTAACCGTGACATGGGCATTCAAAGGTTTACATTTATAATAAAAATTCAAAAATAAACATTGGTACTTATTACAAATAAAAAAATAAAAAAAAACGAAAAATACAAATCAAAAATGTCAGCGTGGTCACAGCAATAAAAAAGACTAAATAATGTCAAACAGAATTATAAAACCAGCATCATAATTATTATGTCAATCAGAGTAACTATGTCAATCAGTCAGTGAATTATCATTAAGAAAATCGTCAATCGTGTAAATAGGTTTACATAATTAAAATTTATTTCAGCTCCCTTTTAAATTGTATTGTAGTCATATTTTTAACAATATAACAACAACAATAACAATAGTTTTTAATATTAAAGTAAGGATATGGACATAACTAATAATATTGACTAACCAATATTTTACACAAAATGTTAACTACAATCTTGACCAGCGGGAATTCCATTTCAGTCTTAATCTGTAAGCCTTATGCTCATTCTAGATCAACACATAATATATCTAATCATATAATTAGTTATTCAGTAAACACGTTGCATCATTTAGCTAAATATAGCCGTTACGTTCAATAAACATAATCAGTTTATTCCAAGATTTACGGTAGAACATTGTATGTGTTGTGATCAAAATAAACTAAGGATATATTTCGGGTTTATTGCTGGTCTACATCTTATTCTAGATCTGGATTGAATCTTTCTAGTCAAATTCTTGGGTTTACGTTATCTTTATTAGTTAGTAAGTGCTGAAATCTTGATCAAGATCACTGATGTTCAAAAGTGCCTATCTATACTTCTATACTAATATTATAAAGAGAAAATATTTGATTGTTTTTTTGTTTGCATTGAATAGGCTCCGAAACTACTGAACCGATTTGAAAAATTCTTTCACTGTTGGGAAGCTACACTATCCCCGGGTGATATAGGCTATAATTTATCCCCATATTCCCACGGGATTGGGAATTACGTGGGTGAAACCGCGGAGCGCTGCTAGTTTGAAATAAATGCTTTGACTTTGTTCAATCATCCTACTAATATTGTAAATGCGAGAGTTTGTGAGGATGGTATTCTTTCACGCAAAAACTACTGAACGGATTTGGATGAAATTTGGCTCACATCTAGTTTATAATCTGGAGTAACACATAGGGTACTTTTATCTAGGTAGTACGTTACTATCCGACCGCCACGCAAGTGAAGCCACTGGCACAAGCAAGTATTATAAATGTGAAAGTTTGTATGTTTATAAATGATAAATGATTTTATTTCTGTAAGTAGGTTTGTACAAATACTTTTACACATCAATCATATTTTTTAAACTAGATGAGGTCGGCGTTTCCTATCTGACTACTCTGAGAAGAAAGGCCGAAACAAAGTCAGAGGTCACAGTCTCTTTTAAAATCCAGACATAATCTTGGTCAGATCATGTGAAGACCATGTGGATTGGTGTCTGAAATGGTCTTTTGAGGAAAGAACCACACAGATTGAGTGTTTTTTTTTTTGTTTAGATGTTTGTTACTCAATCACGCAAAACCGATCGAACGGATTTGGCTGAAATTTGGCAGACAGATAATTTATTACCTGGATTAATACAGGATAATTTTTTATCCCGGTAGTACTTTCCCGTGGGATAATTTCCGACGCGGGCGAAGCCGCTGGCAAAAGCTATTCTATATCCATACTTTATCTATACTAATATTATAAACCTGAAGAGTTTGTTTGCTTGAACACGCTAATCTCAGGAACTACTGGTCCGATTTGAAAAATTATGTCAGTGTTAGATAGCCCATTTATTGAGGAAGGATATAGGTTATATAACATCACGCTAGGGCCCTTAGGAGCCGAGCAAAAATAAAAAAAAGTCACGAATACGAAGTACTCGCACGGCCAGGCGATTCGATGCTATGGGGTGGGTCGGGGAGCAAGAAATTTGACGCAGACGAAGTTGCGGGCAGAAGCTAGTAATAAAATAAACCGGAACATTTTGTTTGTTTGTTTGAACGCGCTAATCTCTGAAACTCCTAGCTGGATTTGACAAAAAATCTAGATGAATATGATAACCACATTCATGAGGAAGGTTATAGGCTAATTAACATTACGCTTAGGTCCCTTTCGAGCTGATAAAAACATAAAAAAAGTCATAACGAACGCTTAAGCAAAAACGAGGTGGGCCGAGCAAACAAGAAATGTGAACCTTGTATTCAATATTAATAGATCTTCCTTACTCCTCCATCTATTAAAATGACTCCTTTTCTCTTCGAACAGAATAATTACCTAATTCACTCACTCACTCTTCCATAATCTTCACTCCCGTCTGTCGCAGACGTTACAGATAACTCTGAACGTAACGGGTCAAACGAATCGCGATATATCCGGCTATACATTATCGCTTCCTCGTGGATACGATGTGCGAATGATAACGTTGTTGAACGTGCCAGGTTAGAGTGTGGTGTTAGAGCAGGCGGAAGCGAGAGCGGTAATCATACAGTGTTCAATAAAAACGCTCCCTCGTTGATACGATGTCCGAATGAAGACGATCATTGGACGTGGATGATGTGCATTGGACGTGGCGTTGTTTAATGTACACGTTTAGTTAGGCTATGGTGTAAGAGCAACGAGAAGTAAAAGTCTCACTCCATGATATTGCGATAGAAAATCTGAAAAATTACGTTATCTAATTAAGATACTTAATAAATTATAACTCATAGCAAAACTAAGGAAGCCGAAAAATGTATCGCATACATTTTTAGGCTACGCAATACATAATTTAAAATACACATTGGTACCTACCACATGAAATGCGAAGAATAGAGAGGAAAAAAATGAGAACTTGATTGCACATAAAGATAGTTATCTAAAACGTAAATTTCAAGCACACAAAAACGCTGATTGCAAATCTGGCGACCAGAATTTCGCCAAAATAGATTGCAACACTTATAAATGAAATAAAATGAAATGTTTTTTTTTGATATTAGTATATCTTTAAAGATATAATTTTTTCAATATTTTAAAACTAGTTGGCATTTGCTAGCTGAGTGATACTTGGGAAGAACTACTAACTAACTACTACTGGTATCTTTAAAAGTTCAATAATTATGTTATTAGGATGTTATGTGAGTCTAAAAATGCAGGGCCATGCAGCAGCAAAATCGCTTCCGCTTCTACCAAGTCCTCATCCTTACTGAGAGAGGAGCTTATGATTGACGTATCAAACTATAAGACATGCATAATTGAGTAGCAGCGACCAGCAACTAACTGTTGCACTGATATAACTGAGATCGGCTTAGAATTTAAATACTTTCAGGGCTATAAAGATTTTCGATGTAAATGTTAGAGTTCGTAGAAAGATACTGTGTATTTATTTTTACTACTTTTGGAAATGCAACACAAGCACAGTATAAAAATGACAGTGTTTCCACTTTCGGGAGAGTAAAATAAAATGTTCTACTTAGTCTAAATGTTGAATTCTAGAATCTAGTTTGTCTCTGCTGTAAATATCAAATTAGATAAGGCTTTCCTTGAATTAAAGTCTGCTTGGATAAAATTCTTAGCCAAAAGATAGGTATGCAAACATAAATTAACATCAAAACGGCCGCCCTTCACCAATTCCTAGTGCTTTAGCTGGGCAAAAGAAGTGGCGCAAAAATCCCAGCAGCAAAGCAATGTGTTAACTTAGAAGAACTTGATTCTATTCAATCGTATTCTATATGTATAACATTGAATTATCCAAGCATCCCTATATCCGAATTTGATATTCGTATTTCTCAAAACTCAACGATGTTTTCAAGCTATCTGTGCCAGTGGTCTGCCATTACTACAACCTAGTTTGAAAAGAATCGAGGAATAAAAGATACAAAAAAAAACAACAATAAATGACAATCAAACACAATATTACCTCATCTAATAAGGAGTTCATAATTTTGAGGACCCAAGTCGACATTCACACGGCCAGGCGTCCGGATAAAGCCGGACACAGTCAGGGTTTTTGGTTGCGTGTACGGCCAAATTATATGGCATCTCCGGCTTTTGTAGGCTTTTTAAATTTATAATTTTTTTTACTAACCTTGTATTGCTGGCGCAAGCGAACGGAGTAGCACTGGCCATAATAAACAACAACAAAATTCAATGAATTTTTCATTGAATTTTGTTGTTGTTTCATTGGAATTTAAGAAGGTTTTATGGTAGGTAAATGTTAAAAGAGCCTTGTTTTACTTTTTTATTATTGTAGTGTTATACTAAGACTAAAAAATTACGCATCCGGCCTCGGCGGTCTTTCTTTCTTTGTTTTTACCCAAATGTCCGGCTAAGCAGACTGGTCTGTCCGGTTTTTCGGTTTTAAGACCTGGCAACCCTATACATGGACGTAGTAAAATCGGGGCGGGATTTTTTCGTGGGCTGGATTTTTAAACTCTTGTTGTTAAAAATCCAATAGAGTGCAGCGTGAGTGAGTCTCAGCGCGTCAGTAAGCCACGGTGCTCTATTGTCAACTCTCAGCGAGATGCTTAGCGCGAGAAAAAATCCCGTGCGATTTTATTACGTAAGTGGAAACGTGGGGTACCTAAGGGTCCGACGAACGACTCTGGCTGTATGTAAGCATACATAAAGACAGACAGTCGTAATGCGTATGACCGATAGGGTGACTCCCAAGTCACGACTATCGAGGCACTAATGTGTGGTCACATCTCGGCCTCGTAAAAAGGACATAAATGCTGACAACAGTTACAACATTCTTTGTTGTCTACTTTTATGCGATTTTGAGTCACTGTTGTTTGTTTAAGGCGTCATATGATATGTCCGGGTCGAAGATAGTTTTATAAAGACGAAATAAATTAGAAAACATCGCGCCTTGTTTCTCTGAAGGTTTGGGCAGAGTTGTACCCATAACCCACATTCCATCATCATCATTATTCATCAATACAGCCGAAAGATGTCCACTGCTGGGCATAGGCCTCCCCAGGCTCCTCCACTTTGACCGATCTTGGGCTTCCCACATCCAGCGGATTCCCGCGGCGTTCACAAGCTCATCGGTCCACTTTGTAGGAGGCCTTCCCACTTTCGGCCCCATCGGCCATCAGAAGGCCAATTCTCGTAATTAAAACCGTTCAAAATCGAGTCGCAGTGTCATCTCAGCGACAAGCAAATGTCAAAAATGTATGAAAAATCGAGGTATTTTTGACAGATTGACACTGAGATCAGACTGTGAACGTTCTTAAAATTAGTAGAATCGCCCCTCTGTTCTATGAGCAATGTGCCCTGCCCACTGTCACTTAAGTTTGGAAATTCTTCGGGCTATGTCGATGCCTTGGTTCTCCTGCGGATCTCTTCATTCCTGATTCGATTACGATTGTGATTGTGAGCAACCACGTTTCTGTACCATAGGTCATCACTGGCAACACTTACTGGTCAAAGACTTTTGTCTTGAGACACTACTGTATTTGGGACGAGAAGATATTGCGCTACGAACGCTACCCAGCCGAGTCGGATTCGACGATTGACCTCTTGACCGATTGAGCCACATTTCACCAGGGGGTGAGCCTATTGTCATCAAACGTGCAGAAATCCAGGCACCCGACTGTTATTGAGAAATTCCAGTAAGAAAAACCCCGGAAATCGACCTCGAGTCTTCTAATCAGCAGTAGCTCTTGACGACCACTAGATCAAAGAGGCCGAAAAGGAAAAATGTATAAAAATTAAATTGAAGTGCTGTAACAGTAGAAAACACATTTCACTGTCTCGTTCTTATGTGTGTATTTAGAAAGAGAGCGTTAGTCCACAGTCATCTTCACTTAGGTATTTAGAGTGTTGCCCCCACTTTTATCTATAACCTTCTTGGTACCTTTTGCTTCCGCCACGTTCATTCATCTTGTCATACACACGCGTTAGCATAATTTGTGGTGTAATCAATTATTCATGTCTACGACTTCCTGAAATGATTTAATTGGCAACAACCGTAAAAAATCTATGAGTTTTTTAATGTTTTTTCGTGTAAATATGACGCAAATGCAAAACGGTCAACCGCCAACTTGTAAAGTTTCTAATTTTTCATCATGCGTCCGCGCAGTGTCATTAATTTTACTATAAATCTTCCATTGAGAAAAATTTCAAGAAAGAAAATTGTTATTTTTAAAAAGGTAAACATAGATTATGACCAGACCGGTGTCATAGAATCATTAAAAATAAGTCAAAGACACAAATCTGGAGAGTATGTTGCGAGACTTCTCCTCAGCTAAAGTACTAGGAAGTGGTAAAGGACGGGTGTTTTGGGGGACTGTCTAGTAAAATTTTGACGTTCCAAAGTGCTGCTTTTCGATCTAGTGTCAATTAATGACTTTTGATTTGAATTTTTGAATCACCACGCTTGGTGATTCCATTGGCGACCACAGTGTATTAGCAGTCAGTAGGACGATGCTGCCTATCCCACAGTCTTTATACAGTAATTTTGCTCCTGAAAACAACCAGATAAACTTATTTAATATTGTAAAGTGATGGCCCGAAACACAGGTTTCTATAAACCTAGATCGGGTGAGTCGCAACCTAACTTTCTAATTCCGGAACATTATCACTTGCACTTGTAAAATATATATTTTAAAAATAGTTTATTTTTAGGCACTATAATTGTATGGTAATTTACTACTGTTGGCTAAATGTACTGTTTTTGTATACGTTTTTACTAAATAAATAAATTGAAATTGAAATAAATAAAAATAAAAAAATTTGAACGCGAATATATATGACTGTGATGCAAAATCATGACTGAAACTCTTGAACTATACCTCACCAAGACGCCATTGCCACTGAATCCGAACCTGGGTCTGCAAAGGCTCATTGCAAAGGAACATTAAAGGCTGATCATGCTACACGTGGCAGAATATTTTGGTTTAATTCCCACAAGAACATGGAAACATTAATCAAAATAATGTACTTACCTAATATCCGGTACCAATCAAAATGATTAATACTCTTTTGACTACTACTGAAAATATTATGATGACCTGGTTATATGGAAACTGTAAACTTTGGGAGGAAGTGCTTCTGTATGGTAGGCGATGACGTCATTAGAATCTTTAAAATTCGAATCACGAATGGTGTTCTACATTAATTTCAGTATCTATCTGTTTTTTTAATAGCATCTTTTAATGTGAAAAATGCTTTTTTATTGTTCGTTTTATAATTTCGAATGAAGCCGTTATTTTTCACTGGATGAGACTCCGATAGATGAGCCGTGATGTTTGTGCCATTCTAATTATAGCGAGGGTGAAATTAAATTTGCTGGCAAACTTATCAACTGTGATGGGTATCAATATCAAATCACGATGCTTTTTTTTTTCTTATGATAAGGTTTTTTTGGGGGTTTAATGACCGCTGGTAATGTTGTTTATTGAAGCATTAGTTGTTGTGACTAAGACAATCTGTTTCCGTTTATTTCATCTTGTGTTGGATATCGATGGTAATTTTATTATGCCTGTGAAGTTTGTTAAAAAAAAATGTGTTTTAAGCTGATATTTCATTCACCAAATTAGTTTTATATTTATTTTATCATGTTAAGATATCGCTCACGTCTGCGGAGTTATGCTAAATAACTAATTTGACCCTGTATCAACATTAACACTATCGTAAACTTATCATGTGATCATGTCTTATGAAAATACATTCATCATCATCTGCCTAGCCTTTTCCCAACTATGTTGGGGTCGGCTTCCAGTCTAACCGGATGCAGCTGAATACCAGTATTTTACATGGAGCGACTGCCTATCTGACCTCCACAACCCAGTTACTGGGTAACAGGATACCCCTTGGTAAGATTGGTTGTCAGCTTGGAGGGCTCCTGACGACCCGTAACGACTGTCAAAGATCCACAAATGACAGCCGGGATCAATGGCTTAACGTGCTTTCCGAGGCACGGAGGGGTCTTGGTATGTAAAGATGGTCACCCATCCACGGACCAACCGCGGCAAGCGTAGCTTAACCCGGCCGATCGACCCGTGCAGCTATTGTTATTTAGCCACAACATACATTAAAAATACATTATTTACTTACTGATGTTATAGTGTAATTATTTTAAGGGTGACCTATTTTTACTGACAAAATCGTTAAGACGCTTTGCTTTTCTCTCTCTTGATCTAAAGGCTCCTTGCAAACAGGCGTGACGCGACTCACGCAGATCAATTTCAATGAAAAGTTAATTGAACTTGTTTTACAAGTTTCGTGTCGCGCTTTAAAGAAGCCTTAAATGTTCCATGAAACCTCTTTGTGTCCGGATACCATCTGCTGGCTATTAATAAGTCTATCAGTCTAGCCAGTTCAGCCATTATCTATTAGAAACAACAAGAGATAAATGACTTAATCCCGACCATCAAGATACACCAACATAATTCAATAAAACAAAAGCGCCCGACGATTGTCTCAAATCACATGAGTGCAAGCATTATCTTCGATTGAACGTCTACAATAAAATATTAAGACCCAACTACAAAACAACACAATTACATCACGTTTCAACTCACAAATCTCAACTTTGTGACCTGAATGTTAAAGTTTAACTTTTATTGGACAGTTGACGGTTGTAAGTGTCACTTTACGTTCTGAGTTGGCGAGATGTAATAAATTTCAATTAATGTTGTTAACAATGTATATGACATTGTCTAACTGTTGAGATTTTGCTAGACTGTGGCAGTTGCTATGAAGGAAATAAAGGAGACATATTGGTTTCTCAGAAATTTTTGTCGGGGTGATGAAATTCGATCCAGACAAAAAAAAAATACGTTCGTTTTTGTTGACTGTTGAAGTTTGTTATAATTTTTTGCCCGTGCAATATGGATGTCCTGTATTGTATTTCTTGTGTTCTGGATTTTCTTTTTCGAACTTGTTGGATGGTTTTACTCTAGGTATTTCAATAAAGACCCCAATTCCTATGTGCACTATTTATTGATTTTAAAAGATCGTTTCTTTATTAAATGCTAACAGAATCTTCAAAGGATATATGAAATAAATCTTTTGAACTATCTGTACTACTTCCATCCGTTTTTCGAAAAAAAAAGCCGAGTAATAAGAAGAAAAACGTCGGAAAAACGATAAGAGGAAACGAGGCAGGAGGGGCGATGCGATGCTATGGGATAATATATTTTATCTTAAAACTAGCAGCGCTCCCCGGTTTCACCCGCGTAGTTCCCGTTCCCGTGGGAATAAATATAGCTTATGTCACCCGGGGATAGTATAGCTTCTCAACAGTGAAATAATTTTTCAAATCGGTTCAGTATTTTCGGAGTCTGTTCAATGCAAAGAAACAATCAAATCTTTCTTCTTTATAAACAATAGCATAGACAAGAGATGTCACGCAGACGAAGTTGTGAAGAGAAGCTGGTCAACTTTAAGGACAATCTATACATTTGTTTAATTGTCAAATCCATGTATGCATCTAACATAACTAGCCTGTAACGTTCCCACTGCTGGGACACAGGCCTCCTCTCTGTGGGAGGGGATGGGCCGTAATCCACCATGCGGGCCCAGTGCGGGTTGGTAGATGTCACATTTCATCGAATTTTTGGTTCTAGGACATGCCGGTTTCCTCACGATGTTTTCCTTCATAGTTTTGAGAGCAGTGGTGATGAAATAATTTACACAAAGTGAAGCGCATGTCTGGGTTCGAACGTACGACCTACAAACTCGTTAGTCGTGGCAACTGGACCACCACTGTATGTATCTATCCTTGTAATAATAATTAAACAAGTAAACCAGCCTATACCGCCGTCCTTTAACTATAGACAGGCGTTACGCCCTAAAAGTTGTTTCCGAGAAAATAGCAAAAACGCGCGAATCGTTATTACTTAAAAACTGTGATACTTACATTACTGATTGTAGAAAACATCAATTGATATTTCTTTCTGTTTATCCTAAAGAATCCTTTCCAGTTAACAGGATAAAAACTCTCATATATTATCTTGGCAACTATTTGAATTGTAAAAATGTTTGTTAGATAGAAAGATAAAATTGTGAACTCTCTTAGATTTAAATTTAATTTCATTAAAAAGTTAAAAAAAATCCAAGTGAGGGTTAACTCCTTTGTAGTTATAGGACGGCAGTATTACTGTCCTTCTGCAGGGCAATTGCCTCTTCTTATACAGAAAAGGCACCAGCATTGATAGCCACGCTTGCTCAACACGGGTTGGATATTTCAGACTTATTCTACTAGCCTAATATAAATGTGAAAGTTTGTATGTTGGATGTTTATCACTCAATCCCGCAGAAGCGGCTGAACGGATTTGTGTAAAATTTGGCACACAGTTTATAACCGTTTTAAAATATAAATCTACCGGGATAAAAATAGATTTATATCCCGGGAGTGTGTTCCCGTGGGACAGTTTCCAACCTCAATGCGGGTAAAGCAGGTGGCAAAAGCTAATATTAACGAAATATAAGTCCATTCAATGACCATTTAAGCCTTCTTCAGACATGCGTGACGCGATAGTTGTCGAACAATTTCCATGAAGTTATCAAATAAATTTTTCTACAATAGTCGCGTCGCGCTGTCGCGTCGTTCTGTCGCGTCGTTCTGTCGCGTTAATCTGTTTGTGGGAGCCTTTACCGTCATTGCATAATACTATTCACTGTATGATGTATATTTGAAGGTAACCGCATTCATTGATACACCCTTGTTTAACAGTCGTAGTTGAAGTTTATGGGCAGATATTGATATTAACACAACAGGACGTCCCATAGCTTATGTCCCACCCATCCCATATAAGTCATTAAACCCATAAAAGTAATTAATTATGTATGTACAAAGTAATACGCGTATTATTCTCAAATAAACCCTTAAGTGATGTCAAATGACGGTCAGGGGCCATTTTCAACCAATTTATATGTAAATAAAATTGAATCGATTGTGTACAGTAATTTATTGCAATGGCTGCGTTTGCGCATCTTTATTATTATGTACTATTGTTTGTTGAGAAGTTAATTTATTGACTTTGTTACAGAGTGCGAGTATATTGGTTTATTAAAATATTTATTTTGTATAAATATGTTGTAATATATGGAATGTCCCATATTTTTTTAAAGACTACGTCATTGCCAACCTTCTTTTTTTATGACGGTGGGAAATCATCAAAACACTTCTCCCGTTCTGGATGGAGCTAGGGCGTGTCAGACTTGAACTGACTAAAACCCACCCGTGTTCCTTCAGTTGCCTCTGTGTCAGGGGCCACGGTAGATCTTTCGAACAACCCGCACCCCTGGCAGGTCATCGCCGACCTCACCGTGACCTGAGCAAGCGTGGAGATTACTCCGCTTTCGCTTAGCGTAATTTCTGACTTTTTTCTTTTCGTTCGGCTTCTAAGGGTCTTAGCGTGATATTACATAGCCTCCTCAAAAATTATGTTATCAAATGCAATTTCCACAGGTTGTTCTAGAGATGAGCGCCTTCAAACAAACAAACTTTTCAGCTTTATTATCACTTATCAGTAATAGATTACGTCATTATCACCCTGTGGCTGGTTTTTCTTTCGAAAATTTTCTCCTGTTTCCGTAACGTTTAAAAAAAATTGAGGTTGATTTATTAAAATCACCATATTTTATTAAATCGTAAAAACCTGAAAGACATTTTCGTAATTTGTATTTTTTAAGTGCAGCTCATACTAAATGTAGAGCAGAATCATAAAAAATATTTTGAAAACGTGAGTTTTAAAAATGTAGGCCAAGGCAATAAAACTGCAGAAAAATATTTATCTTCTATTTTGACATGCAGCGCACTATTTAAATGCTTCTAAAATTATGTCACTTACAAAAATCCATTTCTTTCTTGTTCAAGTCCACATGAACATATAGAATATTTAGTTAATAATTTTTTATATCGTTTCATTTAGTCGTTTTAGTTGAATAATCGTCCTTTTAATAATCTGTTGTAAATCTCTAGTTTCTAAGTTGGCAACACTGTTTTTTTACTGAGAAAATTTGTCTGGGTCATGGCGCACGTTGTGCTCATTTAATTATTAAAATAAAAGTTTTTAAACTTCAAAATACACGCATTTCATTTCGAACATTCTTAAAATAATAAGCTAGAATGTTTCTTTTTCTTTACTTTATACTGATTTATTTGTAAGTTTGATGTCTGGAACTACCATTCAGATTTGAGAAATATTTCTGCATTCAATAGGGACAAATTTGACATTTTAATTTTAATTTGATTTTGACTTAATTCTGATTTAATTTTAATTTAGTTGTAATTTAATTTAATTTTGATTTAATTTACTTAATTCTGATTTTAAATAGTATGTGTAACATAGTGTAAAATACCTACAGTACCTATTAACAAAATATGGATAATTATTGTCCGAAATAAACGTTTTGATTTGATTTGATTTGAATAGCCAATGTATTTAATGGGCATTTAACTGTATTCAAAAGAAGAGTAACACTTACAGCTACACTCAGAGACGCCTAACGGTTACTTAAGAGGCTCCTTAGTAAGAATTAAAAATAGTTCACTCCCAGAGTCAGTTAACGGTTCGTTAGTGGCCCTTAGTGACAGTTAAAGTTAAGTACAGCAAGACCTTTACTTAACTTGTTAATTATTGATTTTGAAATTTAAGATTGTGGTTATTTTTTTATTTTTACCAGTGAATTAGCTTTTGCATTTATTTAAAAGCAATATTAACTGATTTAGCAGACTGTATTGAGTTTGTGGACTATCCCAGAAGATGTAGAGAAGTAGGATCAAAGCGGTATTTATGAGATTATTCTGATCCCTTTACTAAATACCTACTCTATTCAAGAATTCCATGCACCATATAGATTTAAATTTAGATATACATTGTTGATGTAGCACAAATGAATGAAAACTCCAACAGCAATGGTTTTACAGTGCGACAAGCCTTGGTTAAAAAGTTTTTTACTTAAAATTGATACCTATATAAATAAAAATGCACAAATTAATCAAATAATTATACTTTTATTTTGTTTCACCAAAAAGCGTCAAATCAGGATGACTGTTTTCCAATATTTTTTTTAATTCTTCTAATTCTGTTTTAGCTTTTGCTAACAATGTTTTGTTTCTCTCTTCCTCCAATAATGCAGTTTTTTTTTCAGGTTCAGGTTGTTGTTTATTTGAAATCTATAGAAACACATCTGGTGCGGATAAGAATACCTGCACAAACTATCATTACAAACTGTCAAAAATATGAAAGAACTAAAAGGGAATGCAAATATTTTTATCAATAGGCTCCAACAAAGATCTTCGTTCATACTAATATCAAAACATTACGAAAATAATTAAATAATTAATTCTATTACAACGCTCGGCAATAAACAAATACCAAAACTTCCCGAGTTGCCGTGAGGTCCATAACATCTGGCTACTTTCTAAAATGCTTACTATACAAATGGCACCTATTTCTTTCCCAAGATCTTAAATAACACGTGCCTAGAACTATCTTTAATCTAAAGATAAAACCATGGGATTGGCCGTTTTGCACATTCAGATGAAATTTAAAATTCACAACACAAAACTTTCTCGCCCGGCGAATGAAACAAAAACATAAATTATTATTCCCTGTTTTGACATTGACAATTGGTTGCCATAGCAAAAAAGTCGCAATCGCTTTAACTTATATAGTGAAATTAATTGTTTCGCTTTGTATTTTAGTGAAAAAATACATTTAGAGAACTGATTATCATTTATATTACTACGAATAATAGTTTTCAACGTGTTTATATAAACTTTTTTGTGGTTTATTATCAACTGTTTTTAAATGTGGCTACACCAAGGCTTTATCGATATGAAATCGATAAGACGATTTGGAGATGCTTCGCCCTACGGTTACTTAAACCTGTCGTTTGCTAACGAACCCTTAAATTGTGTCTCTGGGATACACCGTTGATTAATTTATTTAAGGCTACTTAGTTAAGTAATCGTTAGGACTAATTTAATGTACCTTTCTGAGTGTGGCTGCTCATACAAATTGCTTATGCATTGAATATTTAAATTACATTATAATTACATTTATTTTAGTGATATTTATTTTAGAAGTATGTTTGTACGTATATTCTCATATTATGTGTAATTGTGTATATTTAAATTAGAGTAGATATAATTTGTGATTTTATGGTTTCCCTTCTATTATTTATTACACACGTTGTCTACATCCCTTTTATCTTCTCTCCTATGTTGAAATAAGCATTACCTTTGTACATAAAACAAATAAATAAATAAAAACGACAAAAAGAATGCTAAAAGAAAACGAAGTATACGATGCTATAGGATATACAGAAGAATCTCACTAATCCGGCACTATTAAACACCAAATATTTTGGTGCCGGAATGTTCGGATTACTGGATTATATAGAAAAATTCAAAATAAATAAAATATTTATATACCTACATATTCTTTTACCAATTTGCACATGTTTTCTCCACGATCTAACTTCTTTAAAATGTCCATTTTATCTCTCAAAGCTGGTTTTGTGTTTCCGTGTACTTGACATTTTTAACTTTTGGCTTAGGGAGGGGCGAGGGAGGCGAGGGTGGAGGGAGCCGGATTATTGGACGTTTCGGTCTATTGAAGTGCCGGATTAGTGAGATGCTACTGTATTTCATGTTACAAGAAAATTCTCGCAAACGAAGTCACGGGCAAAAGTTAGAAAAAAAATATAAAAGAGAATTACTCACAATTTTAAAAATAACAAGCATCGGCTATTTCACAGGACACTTTTACTTTAAAAACAGAAATCTGAGTACCAACTTCCAAATTAAAAACTTCAGAATGAGGAACTTCTATAGAAACTATCATCCCCTATTCAACCCCCTTAGGAGGTGGACTTTCAAAAATCCTACCTTATAGCTCAATTTCGCTACAAATTCTTGTGCAAATTTTCATGTTATTAGCCAAGCGGTTTAAGCTGACCGTTGTCTGTATCTGTAGTAGTGATTTTTATAAGATTAAAATTAAAAAAAAAAAACTTGCGAACAGCCTGTATCTTACAAATAACATTTAAGAATTTTCATTTTATCCGCTAGTGGCAAATGCATATATTGAAAATGTTCATTCGAATTTGCAACTAACAGACAACTATTAACTCCTCTAAAATAGTAGTAAAATTTACATCACAAATAATTTATGTACTCTTACATAAGAACATACAAAAACCACCATTTGCATTCACAGCGCACACGATTAATATTTCTATGGCATAAGGAATCATTCCCACTTCCTTGTACGTGAAGTGCATTTTATTGGTGATCTTCGTCCCTTTCCTCCATATCTTCAATTGTGTGCGTTAGAGTGGGATGGAGGATTCCTCGGGCAACGTCTTACTGCAGTCAATCATCTATATTCGTGGTAGCTAGTGGAATATTATCGTCACTTCCGGTGGAGTCGTTGACTTGATGAAAGGTTTGCTTGTAGTTTCGACTATCAATTTTATTGATGGATCGACTGGATCTTTGAGTCTATCAAACTGTCTATGTTATATGGTAATTGCGAAATTGTGGAGTTTCTCTGATGTAATTTTGTCTTTTGAAGATTTATATCGTGTAGATCTTTCGTAGTCTCGCTCATCTTTCCAAGTGTTATTTCTAGATTAAACTTATTCCGACTTTATATTTTTTCCTAACTTTTGTTTTGAGATGCAGCTACTTGCCACCTATACCTGCCAGGTAATCCACTTCTCTTTCTGTAAATATGGTCTTGAAAAGTCTAAAATTAAATACCTATAATATTTTTCTTCTTCTTAACACAAACCTTGTGAATTAGTTATCTAGTACCATTGGGCTCGAATTAATAACCATTCTTGTAGATGAAGATAGTCACTTTATTCCTTCGAAACTTATCTCCAGTACCAACAGTAGTTCATATGTGTTTTGGCACTGGTTGTTACATTTCAAGTACTATGAGACAGTCCTAATGCATTATTAATGGATTTTGGAAAATCGATTTTTACGAGTGTTTTCTTCAACTGTTTATAATCAAGTGCCAAATATTCTGGGAAGTCCAGTTCATCCCGGAAATCATCCAGATTATAAAGTTAATGTATTGTCAGAAGAGGGTTAAATATACGTCGATTTTGTTTTGAGTTATTTCAATGTTTGGGATGGAAAACAGACATATTGTATTAGTGATTCAGGTTATTTAATGTATAGATTTAATATTATTACTATTTATCCTTTATTTCAGGCAACTGAGGCCTATAAAACATATTCGTTAAAACAATCTTTAAAACTACTGAACACGAAATTACGGCGTCATGTTACGCTGCGAGGTGTCGCGTAGCTGGCCGCAGAAACGCCGATACAACACACCTTTCGGCCAAAACTGTTCCTTGAGGAAGGTCACCAAATGGTGAGTCGGAACGCGCACCACGAGCGACTTGAAGTTGCTGTTATGGCGCGCCTCCAACTTCTCCACCCTCAAAGTTAGTCTTCAACAGTGTACTCTACTCTCTATTACTTGTTTCTTCCACCTTGTTTTTTGGAAATACGTCTATTTTGCAAAAGGATCTAAAAATTTAGCTACTATTTTGTGTATTTGACAATGTGGAGATTATTGATGAATTTATCAGAAGATAGTTCAGATACTTCAATTACTTATCTGACTATCTCACTGACACATGAAAATTCAAGTGCGATACGATAAGCAGTTGAATCTACCGGTATTTTTGTGTAACTCATACTCAATCAAGTCAGGGAAGACTTGATTGAGTATGAGTTCGAACACTACAATCGTTTTATTCCATCATCACTCTTCTGTTTCCCATTTTTTAGGGGTTCGGCGCTACTTGTATTTTTCTTCCATACTTCTGTATTAGGCATTTCGGTAGTCCCTTTCTAACTATATAACCATTCACACAGCCCATCCATTGTTTCTGTGGTCGTTCTTCTCCATAATTCGTTCAAAAACCATATTTCTGTAGATATGGCACAAAAACAAAAGAGGTCGCACTCAAGGAGAGTCTCAAGTGCTAGTAAAATGTGGTCAGTATGCTGCCATATCTTAACGTTTTGAAGCACTGCTGCTCTGGAGACTTATTGGTGCGGCTTGGAATAGAGAATGCATGAAGAGGACTTAGTTGCTCATTGTTTTTAAGTCAAGTCGTTCATTTTTATCGCTATGGTATCTGAAGTCTGTGGACTGCCTCTTTGGTCTAGTGGTCGCAAGCGCTACCGTTGAGCATGAGGTCCTGGGTTTTTAGTACCAGGTCGGACAAAGTGTTATTGGTCAGACTTAGTAGCAGTCTACAATCTGGGTTTGTGCCCGGTTGATGATTAGGTATATATTATACCTATATTGCCCTATTGATAATTATGTGACTTATAGATATGTGACTATATATACCGGACTTAACATACCTGGAAATAGGTATATACCCTTCGGAAATTACACCCTGTTTTTTACGTAGAATTTTAAGTTTAGATTACAGTAATTCTTATACAGTCTGTTTAGGCTACTCTGATAATTTACCTCTTTTTGATCTTACATACCTTAGCTATCGGTGATATTGCTGTTATGAACAAATATGCTCTCGTCACTGCACGTTTTGCTTTATCTTGATAAACTATCATTGCATTCGTAGTTTCAAAGTTCTAACAAGTAAGCGCGAGTAGTAAATAAATATTAGTTTTTTTTTGCGACGTCAGTTCTTGGGCAACTTTCAGGGTAATCTCAGAAACTGCATTGTGCAAATAGTCCATCAGTTAGAAGTAAAACTTTTCGGGATTCTCTTATCGAGAAAATAGTTCATTTGCATGCCTTATGCTCTTCAGTTTTAAATGGAATTAGTTAATTCGTACAATAGAAAGTCGTTCATAAAGTGGAAGTCATACGACCGATATTGGCTTCATTCGATAACAACATTTTTGTTGTACCTTCCAAACTTTTTACAATCTTATTTTTTGTTCCAAGAAGCGACTCCAATATAATATTTGTCTACCAATCGTAAGGCCGTCCGTAGACTCCCCCTAATCAAAGAGTCCAGACGACTGACGAGTGGTTTGTCGCGTGTATACCAAGTAGTTATATACGATGGTTAACTTATGACTCTTTTCCTTTTAAGGGTCACTAGGAGAATTATAATTTTATCGGCAGAACCTGCCTCAAGATGGTGAAAGTGTTAAGGATTTTTATGACTGGGAAGGTAAGCGTGGTCATATGTTACCTTTTTTATATTAGCCATTAAAGCCCCACTGCTGGGCGTATGCTTCCTTACTCTCTTTCCACCTCTCTCTGACCACAGCTGTCAAGGACCAATCTTGATTAAAGGAGTCCAGGTCATCCCGCCAGTTCCGTCTGGGCCTGCCGCGATGTCGTTTGCCACTAAGCGGGATCCACTGGGTCGGAAGTTTGGCCCATTGATCATCTATCATTCGGCAGATGTGTCCAGCCGCGTGGCAGCTTTCCGAGTGACATTAGTTATTTTAGCATTGGAACATACTCGTATAATCTTACCTGAATATGAAAATATAAGCGTCTTGGTTTGTGAACGACTTTGTATCTATCAGATGACCTGTGTACTGTGTGATGCATGCTTTTTCTTAACCTACATCGCTATGAAACCATTGTGAGAGAAAATAAGATTACCTAGTGGTAGTCTCTTGAATAGGGTAGAAAATGCAATGCCAATATAAAAACGGTTAAATATTCCACGTATTTTGTAGTACCTAGGTATGTGTTCGTAGGAATTGAGGACTGGCATTTCAAACGTGTTAAGTATTCAGGGTAAGTTTTTATCCAGTGCGCAAACTGTTACCAGGAATTCAGCATATCATTCTAGACCCTGCAGAAATTTTTCGCCGGTTATTAAAACAAAAATCAGCTGTTTCATAGAAAAGTACAATACCTACGCGGTCAAAATGTATGGAACAGCTGATTTTTTTTTTCTATCTAGACCCCCTGGTTTTTTTTTTTTTTTTTTTTTTGGGTGGGTAATCATCAAATGACTTCTCCTGCTGAGTAGAGCAGGAGGGCGTGTCAGACTTCTACTGACTAAAACCCACCCGTGTTCCCTCAGTAGCCCGTATGCCAGGGGCCGTGGTATCTCTTTCGAACAAACCCGCACCCCTGGCAGGCATCGGCCCTTGCGGACCCCACCAGTGGTTGCTGACATCTTTGACGGCGCGCGTGAGGAACACAACGCGCCGTCCCGTCTACCACTTTTCGGCCGCAGAGGATAGGGAGAGCGGCTGACGCTATACCGACACTCCTCTTCCCCTGCGGCCCCACCGCGTCCGCCATCAAACGGTGGCGGCCCCGTCCAGGCCACGGAAGGGAAGAGCGCTGCTCAGAAGCACCGGCACTCCTCCTCTACCGCAGCCTGTAACCCTCAGCCGCGATGCCTCCCATTCGACATCGCGGCCCACCTCAGTTGCGGTGCACCTCACCGCAACCTACTTTTTGGCCGCTACGTCAATGGCTTGAAGGCAAAAGCCCTGACGAGCGGCCCCACCGTTGGGTTCCTCTTGGCTTCACCGTGGATGGGAGACCACGGTTACTAAGCCCCCCCGCAACGACAATGCGGGAACCCACTCGGGGGGGTAGACCCCCTGGTCTAGTATGATATGCTGAATTCATGGTTACAATTTGCGCACTGGATAAAAACTTTTCCTGTATGAGTAAATAAAACCCAAAAATAACAGTATCATTGACATTTATTTTTATTGTTTTGTTCAGAAAATCAGTTTTTCTTTACTTTTTCTATAAAAACCTAAAATTTTCGCTACGGAAAGCATGTTAAGCCGTTGGTCCAGGCTGTCATTCGTAGATCTTTGACAGTCACTACGATTTGTCTTGTCAGAAGTCCAGAAGTCTGACAATCAGTCTCCAAGGCGTTTCTTGTTACCCAGTAACTGTGTTGTGGAGATCGCACACGACACGCTCCACGTAAAATACTGGTATTCAGCTGCCTCAGGTTACACCAGAAACCGACCCTAATATAATTATTAAGGCAGATTGATTGACTGGTGTGTATCTTCCACTACTGAATTTTGATAATTCTTGTTTCTTCTTACTTTCACCAGCTTTAGAATATAAAGTACCCGACATGACGTTGCCTAAATACCGCACACAGTCGCCGTACTGCTAATTACTCTTAACAAAGGAGATGCAAACATCACTAATTAATTAATAGAATGCAATTGTTAATGAAAAGCAACGGTATTCTAGCTGCGTGTACGCAGGTATGCGGTAGCGGTTGGAAAACACGTGTGTAGGTGCATTTATTGTAAAGAACTGTGTTGGATGATGATGTAGTCTATTTATAGAGCATTAAAAGAGTCTTATAGAATTACATTAGTAGATACCTGCGTTCAATACTGCCTTGGGAAGTTGGCAGAGAGTCCTGCTCGCGAGAAAAAATGCATTTAGTTTTAACGACAATGTATCGACCAGCAGGCTTAGCACGAGCACCGATTTGTCGACGGAAGAATAGACATGACTATTCAATAAATGATGTACAATAGGATAAGATAGCTATGTTTTTCTATTCATTATCACGGTTATGCGTTCTAAACGAATCATGATTTTGTTTTACAGCATTAAAGAATTTACTGACGGGAGATATCTTTAAATGTAACAATATTTGCATGCTATGATATAAGCGAAACATGTATGCTCTATAATGTACCTTGAAACAACTTTATATACCATGTTTTATGCGAATAAATATTATTTCTATTTCTAGATAATCGTATTTACTTTGTGGCCGTCGAGTAGAAAGTTTTGTTGTCGGTGTGATTTTGACAGTTTGGGAAGAAATATTCTTCTGAAATAGTCTTCATTTATAAGGACCTAGACAAATATCGTTAGAAACGAAAGAATAAACGACAGATTGTAGAAGGATATCTACGGTGCGATAACAAAAATGTAGGAACGAAATGTCACTTTGTATTGATAAAGCACTGTATATTCTTCGTAGAAATACAAAGCGTGATAATAACTCTGCAGGAAACAAATTAAGACTTTTAGTATCAAGAGTGTTGTTCCATTAATGAGGAAAAACCTGATTAGTAGCATCTTCTTGTTTGGCGTAAATTAGCAGAATAAGTTTACTAGAAAGATGTTAGGTCAGGAATCTTGATTGCCGACCGCCCATATCGCCGCTGGACGACGGAAAACTGTTCTCCCAGTCCGTGGATGCCACTCTGTCAAGGCCTTATTCCACCTGTCATCACTGTGCCTTGCCAGTTGTCCTGCCCAACTCTATTTGAGCTCCATAATACGCTTTCCAATATCGAGGCATTTCGACCTTCGGTATTTGGAATTCAGTCTATTAGCCTGATACCAAGCATGGAACGCTCTATGGCTCTCTGCGCAACTCTCCGCCTGTACAAACCCTTCTGCGTGAGTGTCCGCGCCCTTCACTAGATCGCAATTCTCTCTAATAATTACATACAACGTAATTCTATTCACTCCATTCAGTGATAAACTGTCTAGCTGTCATAGAGTTTGTATGCAATTTACACATAATCCGTAGCATAGACAATAGGACCACATATCGAATAACTCACCTAGTCCCCTAAGTAGTTGTTATAGCGTGTCCGTATTCCGTAAATCAGTGTGTTTACAAGAATTGCGGGAGTCGACAAGCTACAGGAATTTGTATGCGATGCAGAGAATGCTAATGTCTTTGCTGCCTGAATTAGGGCTGTGAAAGCAAGTAAAGGATTGGTTGTGTTAAGTTTTGTAATCGTTGGTGGTCCTTTGAATAGTTTAATTGTGAGGAATGGTTTAAATGAAAAGCAGTTGCTTAGAATAGGGTAATTTTAAAAACTAGTGCGTGATTTTGGACAGTTACAGCAAATAAACTTTAATCGTCCTTGCTACTTTTATTCATTTTATTTTAAAAATGTATGAACTAAATTTTGAAAATGGTGTTCCTAATTTACACGTCCTCTCAAGTATACCTATGGCTGCTGCAGTAGTTAGGTACCTAAGTATGTATTTAACGAGTTTTACAGTAGCTATTCGTACATATTTGTGCAATAATCTTTGTTTCTTAAAAAAGTTGTTCAATTGTCGAAAGACAAAATACATACAACTTGAAAAGATCTAATACCGAATTAACTACAATCGCAAATCCTCTAAAGTCCTTTAAATCGTCATCCTTAAAGAAAGCAAACATCAATTTAATTCCCACTTAGTTCACGTTACGTTGGTACAGTCACCACACAACAGTGGCATCACTTTGACATTGACATATTGCTTTTATGTCGTAGTTGTAAGGGCGGTTTTCGTGTGTCTGATGTGCGGTTGACTTTACAAACGTTTGTAAGAATTGGGACGACCCATTTACATTTGTTCGTGATCATCGGCTGGTTGTTTGATTATATTAGTAACGGTTTTGATTAAATGTTGCAGCGACGAAGGTTAATGGCGGTGTTACCATTTATGATTTTACGTGTCTGCTTTGAACGATTTATTTAGTGGTTTGTAGGGGGCATTGAAATAGAAAGCACCGATACAGGGCAGCATGGATTTACTAAATGAAATGGCTAGAAAGGAGCTACCGGGATGACGACAATCGAACATCACTTAGCATAATTATCGCGCCTATATCCCCGAAAGGCAGAGGTATATCTGCATTTCGCCAGTTATGGTTCAGTCCCATGTTAAAGGGAGCGAGCCTACGGGCACAAATTCAATCTCCGGGTTGAAAAGTTCCTGATGGAATAACTCGATAACACTGCCAGACCTGGGAAAAAAAAAGAAATGTTTCGCCAATCCCAAATCAATTGGGGTACTTAAGGCCAGGAGAATTATGATGTGTAGATAAAAGTACCACTCACAGCTACGTATATAAATTATTATATATATATCTAAATTAAATATCGAATAAAGACACGCAACACAAAAAATATGCGAACACGACAAAAAACCTCAACATAATTAAAAACAATTAATTCCAAAACAACAAACAAAATTACCATATTGTTATCTTCATCCTGTCAGAGGTGTTAATACCACCACCTATTGTCCCAAAAGATTATCATCTCGAACTTGACATTCCTCCCGCCGCGCCGTGTCGAGTAGTGAGACGAATCCAGAATAGGCATGTCGATTCTCAGAAACGTTCGAAAAATGTGTCGAAGTGCGTAAATTATTCCGTCGCGTTGTAGTGATGTGTTCGGAATGTGTGATGAGTATTCATAGTCCGGTGTCGATTAAATATATGGATTTGTGGAGTGAATCAGTTGGTTTGGAGGGCAGGTATGGGAATGGTGAAAATGGGTTATCGTGTCTTGTTTCCGCGGTTTTGTGTTGCCTTTTTCATACCGAATCCTTCGTTATGTTTGGGAACTCTCTCACATTTTGTAGTACTATTTCATGATTTTTTATTCTAAGAGTGGTGTGTATTTTCATGAAAATCCTTTCAAACATTGTCTATTATTCTAGACTAGCTTTTGCCAGCAGCTTCGCTCGCGTAAAATATTGTCCCACGGGAATGGGATTATAATAGATACCTCGTTAAAAAGTATCCTGTGTTAATCCAGGACAATCAATAAATTATCTCGTGTTGCAAATTTCATCCAAATCCGTAAAGTTGTTTTTGCGTGATTGAGTAAGAAACATACAAACTTTCACATTTATAATATTAGTAGGATATATACAGGGTGTTACAGAAACTCTATTACTATTCTTAAGCACTAAAGATAACAGCTGGTATAGAATCACTATATCGACATAGTTTCAGCTCAAAATAAAATGGACCAAATTTTCGGTTTCATATGTTCCTTAAATTCAACTCATAACAAACGTGACACCGCACTACGTAGGTCAATAACTTTCCACGTTACTTGCCAATATCACGATAGGTAAATCTCTTCCGAGTGATGTGATTATTTCAATTTGAAAAGTTTTGTTTCTGGTATCAATGTATTCAAAATTCTCATAACTTCCGAACATGTAGAGATAGGATTAAAAAACCTTTCCAATATCGTTTGAAATCATGCAAATAAGCCGTACCCTTGGTATGTTTAGTATAATACCCTTTCCGCTACACGTTGTATATTATAGTAGGATACCTAAATATTTGCCGGTTACTGGATCCAGGCAGAAAAACTACATTTTGCGAAAGGAGTAAGTAATAAGCCAGCAAAGTTTTTTTTCTATTAAAACTCCCTGATAGACAGCCACTTACTCAATTATTTCAATCTAGTCCACGTACTCACATGTCAAGCTCAAAACGGTGAACCATTTGAAATCTCTTAACCCACAAACAAGCAATTTGAGCGAAGACACCAGCATCAATCCTGGTCCCCCCTCGTGGGTCGTTATCCAATCCTGCTACATACAATGGTACTATTGTTTTCGAACTAATAGCTGCTATACTATTAGCCTAGTTTGGGAGTTAGGGACGTGTGTTTGTTGAAATGTTGGTTGTCGAAATGTGTGCTGTTTTTTTGCATGACATGTTGGGCCAATTGTTGGTGTATTGGTGGAAAATGTTGTTTTTTGTAGATTTTTTTTTGGAAATTCAACATTGTATTAGGCGTACGTACTTTTAAATACCTACTTTATCTGTTTCTTAAAAAAAACTCAAAACAAGGATTTATTAACCACAGCTTCTATTCTACAGATGTTAGTGAATCATTAACGGTATAAAACAGATTGTCTTGTATTATATACATACTAATATATACGCATAGAAATAACAGACGGGTTATTGGGAAACTATTTTCATTTCTTTCAAAATCTAAGCTATTTTTGCTTACCTTTTCGATACTTTAACAGTGAGTTGTACCTAATGTCTTTCGCAAGAATATTTCCCAACAAATCCAAAAGTTTATTTCGTAGTTATAGGAAAATAGCTACTAAATAATTATAATACCGGATTATTATTGTCCGTCTGCATGGCAAAGATAAGAGGTCTTTCACATACAGAAAGTATTGATAGACTTACGTATGTCAAAAACAAAAGAAAAAAGGATGATTAAAAATCGAATCGAACGAATTTCGTTTAAAAAAAGAAGATCGAATACCTACGTAACTGCTACTGGTTTGACCTTTGTGGTCACATGAAATGTGTCACTCGACTGTAGAGAGAACTGAACCGCAGTGCGGTGTGGTGTGATGTGATGTTTATTTTTGTACAGAATTTGTTGGTTTTGTAGTGTATTTTGTCATTTAGATGTAAAATAGTGTCTTCTGATATAAATACATAATTTGTTGAGTTCGGCAGCTCTGTGACTATAATAGTTTTTAGGATTTTTTCAGATGTATGATTTTTCTTATACTGCATTTATTTGAGAGTTTACAATTTAAATATGCAGTAGGTACTTATATTAAGTGTGTGTAGTGGAACTTTTCTTTTAGGGCAAAGGAGAATGCTCAAAAATTATATTCAAAAATTGTTATCTACGATTAATGCCCTTTTATACCACATAAGATTTTTGTTCACGCTGGATTTTTCTGGGCATTCTCCTTTCCGTTGTTATCAAGCTTGTTGAAGACCAGTACAAATCAAGCCACACTGAAAGAAGATAAAGTACCTATGTAATAAAAGAAATCGTAATTCTAAAAATAAGGTAATTCACAGCCAAAAACTGAATATAGCACAGAGCATTCGAAACGAAAACTTATCGAAACGTAAATCAACAAGTTTGTGTTAAGATCTTCCCAGATTTCTATATATAAAGCTTACGCAAAACGTTTTAGCGAAACGTTAGGTCAGGCCACGGTTTACTATGAATCGGAGAGAGATTTTCCCATTTTATTCTTACTTATCATTTACATGATCAAATACATTTGAATAACGTTAATTAAAGATATCTGACGATAGCTGAGGAATATTATTCAGTGTTCATACGTTTTATAAAGTAGTCGCGCCTATAGATTTTCCACTGAGAGCAAACAAAAAAATATCTCCACCTAATGCCCAATTTCACTAAGACTAGGCAAAGGCAACGCTCAAAGGTAATGCTTGAATATTTAATTTAGGCATTACCTTTCGGTGACAAATAATATTGGTGAAAACGAGTATAAGTCTCAGCGATTTCAGACAAAAAGTTTAAGGTTAGGCAATTTCTGTGTCAAATTTTATTACTGTAAGTTAGGATGTCCAATCGAGAGCAGTGCGTGTGGCTTAGTGATAACGGCCCCGATTTACGCGTTGTAGCTTGTAGGTTTGAACCCAGACAGGCGTTATACTTTGTGCAAATGATTTCATAACCACTGCTCTCAAAACGGTGAAGGAAAACATCGGGAGGAAACCGGCAAGTCCTAGAAACAAAAATTCGAAGACATGTGATATGTACTAACCCGTACTGGGCCCGCGTGGTGGATTATGGGCCACTGTCTCTTAGAGAGAGGAGGCCTGTGTCCCAGCATTGGGAACATTGCCTATAGGCTGATTTTTTCAGGGTGCGAATTAATTTTGAAATCAGAAAACCTGGAAAGATACAATACTCTTTATTCTGCACACCATAAAATTACAGTTATAAATGTGTTTTTCTATTTGTGCTATATTGAAATAAAAACTTTTTGAGACATTCCTATACCTACCTACATAAACATTTTTGAGTAATTCCTGTACATATTTTACGACTATGTAAAAGCAAACGCAATCAATCATCATCTTTACAGCCCATCAATCAACACAAGTTTTTAAAATTCATAGCAAAATGATAAAACATGAAATAGCAGAGCAATTGCCAAATATAACATTACAACTGTTAACACCCGTAGGGATATTCAGAGATGCAAAAGTACACCACACCAATAAGAGGCGAGTCCTCACCTTCCGCCTGACGTAGGTCCTCACCAGACACGGTTGGTCCAGGCCCTGGTCGAGGCCACGATTCGGAGCGAGAGTGCATGGATAGCCGTTACCTTCTTTTGCGAAGCAGTAATGCTCGCGAAGAGGGAGGCGCCGCATGTGAGGGAGAGGCAGTATATGCGCCCTCACTGCCCTAGTCGCCACAGGAGATGTCCTGGGCGTCGGGAATCCCAGGCTGATTCCCGGCCACCGTAGGCACGGGCTTGCGGATGGCGAGTAATGGGTAGCTCGCTGTCCGGCAAGGACCAACCCGGGTCGACGGTGCGTTATGTTCCACGCGCGCCTCAAAGAGATGTCAGCATCAACCGATGGGGTTCGCAAGGGCCGATGCCTGCCAGGGGTGCGGGTTGTTCGAAAGAGATACCGTCGCCCCTGGAACACAGGCAAGTGAAGGACATGGTTGGGTTTTAATCAGTAAAAGTCTGACAGGCCCTCCTGCTCCACCCAGAGTGGGAGAAGTTATTTGATGATTTTCCAACCAAAAAAAAAACCTATGGGCACCAACCGTCCAAAAATCCTCATAATCATCATAACATAATCAGCCTATGTTCCCACTATTGGGACACTGGCGTCCTTTTTCTGTGAGTGGAAGTGGGCTATAATCCACCATGCGGGCCCAGTGTGGGTTGGTGGATGTCTCATGTCTTTTGGTTCTAGGACATGCCAGTTTTAACATTATATTCTCCTTCACAGTTTTGAGTGGTGATGAAATAATTTGCACTAAGTAAAGCGCCTGTCTGGGTTCGAACCTACGACCTACAACTCGCAAGTCGCGGCCATTATCTGAGCCACCACCATGGGGCTAGATGGAGCATTAATCTTAGCAGGGCTAGTTCCCGCGCGATATAAGCAAGCATCACGTCGAATGATGTGCGATTGGACAAGCCTATGTTCAGCAGTGAATCTATCTGTCTGTCTGTCTTGACTGTGAATCTGTCTGTCTGTGTCTGCGATCTCTATCTGTAAATCTATTTTCCTTTCTTTCTTTTTTTTCAGTGCGCTGCAATATTTTTTATGTTCTAGAACTAAAAATTCGAAGTCAGTGGACATCTACCAACCCGCATTGGGGTCGCGTGGTGGATTATAGTCCACTCATTCACAGCGACAGAAGGCCTGTGTCCCAGCCGTGGGAACAGTATAGGCTGATTATGCAGCTAGCCCGAGAGAGTCCTTACGTCATTGGTCACTTCTTGATATTTATGATATTGGGTCTATTTATGTAGAACACACTAAACATAATCTACTACAGTCTATTTTAAGTCCATACGGATTTCCTGACCTTGATTTAATACTGAGAATGATTTAATATCGAAAAACACATACATTAAACGAAAAACTCTTTGATATACACTTTTATAGTCGCCACGAATAAATTCTGATGCCTCTAATTGACTCCGACGTTCGTAAAAGATTAGATACTGTTCTGTTTTTGACGAAGTTACGGCTTTTAAGAATTTTCAAGATGTTAGGAAGTATGTTATATTTTATAATATTGATTGGGAAGAACGTATCCGTTTTTCTGTGTATTTCTTGTTTATAAAATGTAGATTTTCGGCAGAAGTGTAGTTGTATGTATTAGTAACAGAGCTTCTTGTGAAAGCGGCCATGGAAATACTTACAGCATTCTTAATTTTTGCCACCAAACAGTAATGATGTGTTTTAATTCGAAAAGCATGACTAGATCATCATCATCCTCATTTCAGCCGAAAGACGTCCACTGCTGGACATAGGCCTCGCCCAAGATCCGCCACTTCGACCGGTTCTGTGCTTTGCGCATCCAGCGGATTACTGCGGTCTTCACAAGGTCATCTTGACCTTGTGGGAGGCCTTCTGACTCTTCACCTTCCAGTACGCGGTCGCCACTCCAGAACCTTTCACCCCCATCGGACACCTGTTCTGCGAGCAATGTGCCCTGCCCACTGCTACTTAAGCTTAGCAATTCTTCGGGTTATGTCGCTTACCTTGTTTCTTTTATGCATCACGTAGGGGAACTCCAAGCATGTCTAGGTATCAAACTGTAACCCAAAAACTAGGCTTCAAAATGAAATTTTAGTGCTTTATGAATAAACGCTATTGGAAACTTAGTCTCTAAAAATATGCCCATCGCCTTTTTCTACTGAGTGAAAAACATTGCTTCCAAAACATCGAAATTGCTTTTAAACATAATATATCATCACACCTGTAATCCCCAAAGTGTTAGGCAGAAAGTAAATTTAATGCTTAGTTTTTCTAACTTTTACACAGTCTACCTTCAATTCAATACTTCCCTATTCCTTTTGAACATCTTTGAATACGAACAATATTTTAAGCTATTTCTAAAAAAGTTTCGCGATTGCAACAGCGAAGCTTTCACCTTTGCACCGACAAATAGTCTCAATGTTTATTACATGAACAAGATGATAAATATATTTAATTCGCTCTAAGTATGACGGGTGATATAAGTCAAGACTACGTGCATGAGGTGTGAACGTATTTGCTACGCATGTTGTGTAAAGGAAGCAGTGTGGTTAGAGTTATAGGCGAATTAGATGAAGAAGGTCGTAAATTATTGTGCCTAGTTGTTTTATCGTCGTTGTTTTCAAGAATTTTAGCGTACATCATCATCATTTCAGCCGAAAGACGTCCACTTCTGGACGTAGGCGTCCTCCAAGTACCGCCTTTTCGACCGGTTCTGTGCTTCTCGCATCCAGCGGATTTGTGCAGCCTTCACCAGGTCATCGGTCCATCTTGGGGGAGGCCTTCCAATGCGGTTGCCACTCCAGAACCTTCCGGCCCCATCGGCCATCTCTTCTCCGAGCAGTGTGCCCTGCCCACTGAAACTTAAGTTTACCAATTCTTCGAGCTATGTCGGTTACCTTGGTTCTCCTACGGATCCCTTCATTTCTCATTCGATCGCGTAGGGAAACTCCCAAGCATAGCCGCTATCGCCCTTTGGGTAACTTTCAGCCTTCTCATGAGACCCATCGAGGCCATTTCGAGTACTATAAATTATATTATAAGAAAAGAGATAGATTTACGCTCGGTAAGTGACACGTCAAAACTTGGCTTAAATTGCCCTAGTTACGTATCGTCTTGTCTCTTTTTTGCTCACGATAATTACAAAATAGCCGTCCTACTTCCTTCCACGTGTCATCTAATAGTGTGACATTTTGCCGTTTTTGTAAATTGAATTGTGGGTAGAGGGTACCTACCCATCAACCAGTATTTACTTGTATTATCGTTGTTACTAATGAAATCGTCGGGGTCTGCAAAAAACTTAAGAAACTATGGTTATGCAGGTATAAAATAAATATTATAAAAAATAATATATAATATTTTAAAGGCCGCTGGGCCGTCGGCGGAAATCATTGCAGAGAAACCAGCATGTCATGACAGTGCGATGTGAAATGCCTCTGGAAGTATAGATGAAAACCTCCGTTTTTCGCATCTAATCCGCAACGCGGCTGATGATAGAACAACAATCCTTTTATTAACACTTTAGTGGGTAGTTAAATTGTTATAAATGTTTTCACATTTACGTCACACATATTATTCAAAGTAACTTACGCAAAAGCATTCAAAAGCAATGCTGTCAAAAGGTCGATAAAACTTATCGATAAACTACTTTGCAGACGTCCACTTCTATTGTTTTAATTCGCGCATGCAATTTTCGACTTTAACCCTTTAAAATATGATATAAAACGTCGTATTTTATTTAAAATATAAAGCTGTAAGAGTACAGAAATAACGTTCAATATAAATTATCAAGCGCCGTGAAAACTTCAGCGGGCCGTAGCATAAATAACGAACACACAGGCAATGCGAATTAAATAGATACCATTTGCACTTGACGTATGCTTTCAATAAGACTTGAATTTAAATCCGAGAGCCATTTTGTATTCAATATCTGATAATCATGAAGATATATAGTTAATTATGGAATGAGGATTGAATTCTTATGGAAAAATTATCCTTTTGAAATTCGGAGTCTCGCAGCAATTGATTCGAATGGCACTAAGTCGAATTGATAGGGATGCTATTTTTCATCGATATAAAAGCTTATAGCTTTTCAAACTCTCATATCGATAAGTACGTTTTCTAAGAAAGATGCAAAACATTTTACTGGACTGCTTTGTAATGTAGATGCGTTTGCCGATTCTATGAGAAAGATGCAAAGTGCTTCGGCCGCTTCTCGTTGTGAACTATATCTGTGATTGTTTTTTTAATACACTCTTTACAGAATTCTTCTTTGCAGATTTCTTCCACACTCTTTACAGATTTCTTACTTGAAGAGTTGGCCTTTTACTTGTGAAGCAATTCTTGTATCAAATTAAATAGAAGCTGCTCATAATTGATCTTATATTACTTCATAAGATGTGTTAAAATAATATAATTTCAGCAGATTCACAAAAAAATACATTACTCTAACGCAACATTCAATGGCAATTTTCTCCAAAAATATTAATTGAAATTATAATATGGTGTTGCAAACGTGATATGTTCGAAACTGTACTATTTTGAAGTATGATACTCTAAGTGTTTTCTCTCAGTTGCAATGGTTATTATAAAAGAAAATCAATGTTGAATTTTGCGTAAGTGTAAGGTATTTATGTTCGTGACTATACAATATTCAATATTGTTATTAGACCACATAAATTCATTTTTTGGTTTTGACCAATGTCAATGCTATTAATATTTTGATTGCATAGTAGTCTCAGTGCACATTTCATCGTATTCGGCGTGAACTTCAATTTATTTATAATTTTATTAGCTGAGATTACGGATCTAAGTGCTTACTTAATGCTAATCACCCATATGATTATAAATATAGTAAGTACTAATTGTTTATTACATTTTAATGGTAGACACCATGTCTCTCTGATTAAAATATTTCGTTATCTATGACTGGTTGAAATAACTGGAGGTAGAGTAGTTTTAATCAACTAAAAAGGTATTTTTGACTATATCATTAACCAGATTAACATTGAATAATGATATTAAAACTATAAAACAACACTAAAAATACATGATTTTATTACTTCTTGGACATTTATGGCGTACAACGGCTATTTTAGATTTATCAAATGGGTATTAATTATTGTATGTAGATTATTCGAATTATACTTTGTTAGCTATCAAATAAGTAATAAAAAATATTTAATTTTAAACCAATAAAAAATAAAGGTCCTCCCTCCCACCTCCATCCCAAAACGAATAAAAACATAATTAATCAAGCTGATTTACATTTAAATTAGACCATTTGAGAATGCCTATTTTTTTTAATAGCTTTCTTTTTCTTCTTAGCGTGTCGATAGCAAACTAAATACAGTCAGCTCAGAATTTGGCTAGACTGGCATTTTCAGCAGCGTCCATCAACTCCTGTATCATGCAGACAACAGGTTAATACAATACAGCGTTCTTCAACAACAACTTTCTTCATGGGAGTAACATCAAAATCAAAAGTCATTTATTCAAATTAGGCTGAGAATCAGCACTTTTCGAACGTTAAAATACATAAGACAGTCCCCCAAAAACGCCCACCCTTCGACACTTCCTAGTGCTTTAGCTGGGAAGAAGAAGTGGCGCAACAAACTCCCCAGCAGCGCAGCTGTCTGTTCATCATCGTTGTCGAAAACTATCAACTCTCCCATACAAAACCTTACCTGTCTGACATCTTTTTCGCGATTACGATGTTGGTCAAATGGAGAAATTAGTTTGATGGTCTGTACTTCATCCTTGAACATGTTCACACCATTTTCAAACCGTATAACATACATGTTATGTTAAACGAAGGAGATACTAATCATGAAAATATACAACTTTTAATATTAAGTGGATACCAAAATATAAAGAAAAAATCTGTTGTTGTTTCTTTCCTGCATTTTGTCCAGCTATGCGAACATAAATGTATAGAGCAGCTGGTTTTATTTTCGCGATTTCAATGTTGGTCCCGCGGTAAAAGCTTTTAATTTTCATGAGTGCTACACTCCCTTAAAGTATGTCACTTGTTTAACATAACACACTGTATAGTTTTTTTTTACAATTTCTACAAATATTTCAAAGAAACATACCACCCACAGTTCCCACTAAAGCAAAGCTATAAACTACTCAGAACTAACTAAACCATTGAATAACAACACCTTACTGTAAATGACTTGACTACTCATAAGCTTAAGCTAACAGTTATTTGTACTACAAACGCTAGTTTCAATTTTAGTACAGGGTCTACTTATAACCGTCATAATCTGCATATTATAATCCTAGAATGGTTTCGTCAGACGTGTTAATATGATATGGTTGGATAATCGAGGTTAGACACTGACAGTGTCCATATAGCCCCCGTTACATAGAGCCTAAGTACCTTGTAGTAACGGCTATCAAAGACGTGGAAAATATTGAAAAAATGGTGACAAAATTATATTGGAAGACTGTGAAAATTCTACTGGGTTGTGAAGGTCAGATAGACAGTGGCTCCATGTAAAATATTGGTATTCAGCTGCATCTGGTTGGACTGGAAGCCGACCTCAACAACGTTGGAAAATTGCTCAACAGATGGATTATGTATGTATGTAATAATCTAAGAAATCTTCTGTCTGCCTCGTTATCTAGCGGTCGCAATGTTACTGCTGAGCATTGGCGAAAGCACCATATAACACGATTACTACCAGCTTCCCTTCGGGGATTCGCATCGGCAACTCTATCGCTAATAAAAAATGGTACGTCAATAGTAGCTACTATTGTCAAAACATTTAAATACACTATGGGTATTTAATTTACAATTAAGAATAATTTAATTATTTACATTCCTATACTCATTTTAGAATGATAGTAAATTTTTTTTTTTTATAAGTCAGTCAGTTAGAACCGACTTCGCTTTGGTTTCTTTCTTAGAAAAATTGACACCTCGCCGCTGCTGCTGAGCGTGTGGTCCTGATTTCGATACCCGTCAGGCAAAGTGTTTATCCATCAGGAAGGTGTCAGTAGTAGGCCCGGAGTCAGGATTTGCGCCCGGTTGATGGCATTAGGCTTGCACTTAAACATAACTGGCGAAATGTGGCTTTACACTGTACAGGTACACCTTTATCTATCCCTTCGGCAACTACAGGTATGACGTGTGTGAATTTAAAAAAAATAACAGTATTTCCAGTACAATGTGTGGTCAAAGCGAAAATTCAAAAGCTTACAACAGTGATCAATGTCGAATTGATGACCATCGTGTAATTCAAACCACGTATTTGATAGTAGCAACAGTTATGGCCTGTAGTAGCGGCTCGCCCAATTGAATAACGATTTTCTGCGCGGGCGCAACCTAGTGTTGCGACTTGGGACCTATTCGATTGTTATCGATGAACGGATTTAGTTTAAAATATACGTGATACACATTTTGATTGTTTAAACCATGTGGATGTGCATTTTGTAGCAATAAACGATGTAGCTAATAAACGTTTTATAGTGTTGATTATAGTGACATTATAATTAATTTCACGGCCAGTTGTATTACAAATCTATGGATTTATCATTTATCTGTTTACTATATAAATATTTATTGCTTTCATTAACACCTTTAATACGTCACAGTGACATTACTCTGTTTTATTAGATAATTTCTTATTTGTAATAGCTACACACCTATTGACCTATATCTGGCATCGCAAAAAGTAATGTACATACCACAAAAAAAATACCTTAATCTTTTAATCCCGCGTAAAAATTATCGACACTGTCCCCTCCCTAGCAAATCTCAGGCTCCTTATCGATGATTTACAAATTGTACAGACGGACAATGGCCATAGGGGAGGACCGGTCGCCAAGGTCGGGAGTTCGAGCCCGGGAGATACACTTATTTAACGTAATGCGGAAGCTTTTTTTCATTAATATGATTATTCAATGAAATATTTAGTGAATGTTTTGTGTTGCTGTTTCTATAATGTGGGAATATTTTGTTTTTAATGGCGATATAAGGGCGTTGTGAATTCTTTGTTCAGTATATTTATGTGGGCATCGGAGTTTTTTTTCTGTATGTTTTTTTTTTTTGTAGCATTTGCAGTATTAAATTCCCACTGAGCTAGTGGGACTTATTATTGCAAATATGTTAATACAAAGTGAAGTGTTCTCATGTCGTGTGTAATAAATATCGTAATAATTATTACTGTCGTTGGCTTGACAGCAAATATTGATTTTCTTGGACTATCTAGGTACTCGTGAGCTCATTATTAAACTGCATGAAATCATGACTAGTTTCTTCATTTTTGTAAAGGCCAGTATTTTTCTAAGTAGTTATACAGGGTAAATCTTTAACCAGTGCGCAAACTGTAACCATGAATTCAGCATATCACTGTAGACCCCTATAGCGTAGAAATTTTTCGTCGATAAAAAATAATCTGCTGTTTCATAGAATAGTGCAATACCTACGCGGTCAAAATGTATGGAACAACTAGTTTCTTTTTTCGTATAACCGACGTAAAATGTCTACGCTTGGAGTCTAGACTGATATGCTGAAGTCATGGTTACAGTTTGCGCACTGGTAATATTCAATATCAGTATATGAATCGTTTTAAAAGATATTCCTATATCCATTGCTTCATATGTTGGAAAAATTTGTCTGCTCAACAACGTAAATGACGCAATGAACGTTGTTGAACGGTCAAAATGAAATCCATTCCTAGTTTCTACTGTTAGTGTGATACGCAATTACCCACTGGGAAAAAATATATAATCTAAAACAAAATATACCACGATCAACCTACCAGAATACACCGAAACACCTGCCTTTTAACTCAAGCCCTTTAAGTACTTACACGAGCCCATTGTTAGCCCATAACTCCTGCGCACAACTTACACCAACAATTTTGCAGAACATCAGATAGACACAAAACAGCACCCGTTGACTACCATGACCTGTTTAGATTAACGGTCGAGTTTATAAGCGAGTAGATTTTCGGTAAAAGATTAGTGATCCACTCTCCTATTATTGTTAGGTATGATTTACGGCTGAGAAAGTGGGTCGATTTGATGAACTTTGCGGAAACGGATATTAGTATTTTCTGCCAAATTTTAGTGTTTAGATTATGATGTGTGTTTGGACTTCATAGGTAATGGGTGCAATCTCGGTTTGTTTGTTCCGGTTGAAAGTAGGTTTATCAATTTTAACTGCGAATTATGAGTACGTCGATTTAACTTAGCTGTGGAGAAAAGGTAGGCAGTCGCTCCATGTAAAATACTGGTATTCAGCACATCTAGTCGGACTGGAAGCCGACCCTGACAAAGTTGGGAATAGCTAGGCAATTTTTATAATGAATAGGTTGAGGTATGAAAACTTTAAATAAGACAATCTAATAGTTCATAAAAGACATTTAACACAAAAAATTATATTCATTGAGCTACTATAATTTTATTGTGCGTAAGAATCGAATGTGAACGATTGAAAGAATACGAAAGCGATTGAAAAATAAAGACCGTACCTAAATACGACATTGTAGGTACAGATGTTAGTTATACTTACATACATTTTATTGAAAGTAAATCAACTAAATCAAAAGCTAGGAAATTTATGCAAAATTATTATTTACTCTTTCTGCTCTTTCACCACTCGACCAACAGGCATAACCAAACGCAGCATAAGGTATACAAAATCCCAAAATAACGCTGATCGTATGAATTTGACCTATCGTGTGAACGCACTGTTTGATTACCAGACCAGATCTGTTGTGATATCACAGCTTAATATAGGAACACTTTAAAAGGGTTCCTGATGCTTTCACGAAATTAATTCTGACGGTGTCGGCTTATTAGTCGTTTCGCACAAATTTACTCGCTCGATTCGGGCGAATCGTCAAAATATTAAGGAAAAAGTACACTAACTTTGATCCAATTATTTTATGTAATAAAGTTAAGTATTAGAGTTAAGTTAAATGTACAAAAAACCCAAGAGACACAATCAGGGTCTCAAAAAAGTCCGTATAAATAGGGCGCAATGTGCGCAGGTCTCAAATTGTGTCGTCAGTCATCTTTCGGTCAGTCTTTTTGGACATTGCTTTGTAAAAACCACATTAAGTCATACGTATAAGGTTGAATTTGTAAAAAAAAAATGTGTTTCATCATAACTATAATCACTGACGTATAATTGGGGACGGTTTTGAGTGTTACTTTTGTTCGAGACTGTGTATCTTGGGATTTTTGTATATCAATGCATGGGTATTTTAAAATACTTTTTTCTGGAATTGTCGATACGCCCACAAATAAATTAATTTCGTGAGAGCCGCCTTTAGAAAATTTTAAATTATTTTAAAGTGACGTTTTGTTCGATTCGGGCGAGTAAATTCGTGCGAATCGACTAATAAGCCTCGGTGTACGATACTAAACTTTTGACATTAGTACCGCTTTTTTGTTTTAGCGTTGTTCTGTCATCGGCTGAGATGATATTAAGCAAAGCCCAAACCGGTCCGAATGCTGGGACTCAGGCCTCCTCTCTGTGGGAGGGGAGTGCGTCCTAATCCACCACGTGGGCCCAATGCGAGTTGGTGAATGTCACAAATGTCTTTGACATTTTCGTTCAAAGACATGACGGTTTCCTCACGATGTTTTACTTCACCGATTTGAGAGTAGCTTATTCTTGTTTTATTATTAGATCAAAATACGATTAGCATAGTTTGTCTTTCATCTATATTTCATTTTAAATCCGGGATTATCTATCTTAAGACTGTCTTATTACTTCACTTTGTCTTGTCTTCAAATTCCATAGTAAATAACTCATCTATACTAACATTATAAAGAGGAAAGATTTGATTGTTTGTTTGCATTCAATAGGCTCCGAAACTACTGAAGCGATTTGAAAAATTATTTCACAATTGGGAAGCTACACTATCCCCGGGTGACATAGGCTATATTTTATCCCCGTATTATCACTGGAACGGGAACTACGGGTGAAACCGTGGAGCGCTGCTAGTTACTTATATTTCCAAGCTCCATCCTTCATATTTTTGTGAATAAAACTCTTTATCAATGTTGTTAATTTAATTGCCAATTGAATAGGTCTTTATAAGAGTACTAAATTCATTTAATTTGTGAAAGCTAGTAACAAGAATATACATATTAATGGCATCGTCTGAATTGACTATGTATTTATAAATACAAGGTGGCAAGAACATCGAATCAAATCGTTATTACTAATGAATTCAGCACATCGTTTTAGACACTGTAGCGTAGAATGTTTTTGTCAGTTATCAAATTAAAATGTGCTGTTTCATAGAAAAGTACAATACCTACGCGGTCAAAATGTATGGAACAGTTTTTTTTAAATTTTTAGAATTGGATACTGATCGTATCCATGGTTCCAGACTGCGCTTGGATGATGCCACTCTATTGACCCTGTATATCCACAAGCTGTGTGCCCGCGATAGCATTTAGATACCTACAAATTTTGCTAAAAATTCTAAACTTCCATGCTTCATTTTGGAAATTCATCAATTATCAAAACTCCTTCCTTATTGCTCATATCCCTTATCTACCGTAAAAAAATCAACCTTCTACACCCAGTGGTTTATTCTGTGCAGTGTCTGTAAGTCAAGTGCCCACTTGGTTTTTCGAGACATTGCCCAGCTTTTGGTCGACTCTTCACGTGACCAGAGAGTTGGCCTATGTTGGCCATTGCTGCCGAATCTCGAATTTTTTATGCTCTGTCAATATTTTCTTTGTTTTTTTTATGTTCATGTATATTATATTACTATTATTTTATGTCTGTCAGCCTATATATTATGCCAATGAATAAATTAAAACCAAACAGACAGACACGGACTTAAATATCGTTCAGAAACCAATTCAGTTTTATTTTCGTCCGTAACCTTCTACCTTGGAACAGTTCTATAAATAAACAAAAGGATTGCACTTGAAACCGAAGTGGCACTCCATTCTGTATCTCTACTACTAGGTTAAGATAACTCATTGCTTCATAAAACACTTGTAACAGGAATGTTATCTATGAATTGATTCAGAAGCAATATAAGTCGAGGGTAATGGTATTAAGAAGATAACATTGAAATTAATTTATCGTAAGGTGAGGTAGCATAGAGCAGTGGTATCAACCTCGATTTACAAGTTGTTGGTCGTAAATTCGAACCCAGACAGGCTCTTAACTTGGTGTAAATTATTTCATCACCACTGTCAAAAACGGTGAAGGAAAACATCGTGAGGAAACCGGCATGTCCTAGAACCAAAAATTTGAATACATGTGACATATACCATACCGCACAGGGCCCGCGTGGTACATTACAGCACAGCCCACTCCCTCTCACCGAGAGGAGACCAGCATCCTAATTGCGTAACTCACGATTGATCATAATTGGTTTCGTCTTCACAGTTAAACAATATTCATTGCGTTATTTATGTTGTCGAACAGACACATTTTTCGAACATATGAAGCAATGGTTTAACAATCCGTTTCAAAACGATACAGATTATGATGAATCGTGAGTTACGCAATTAGGGTGCTGTGTCCCAGCAGTGGGAATATTATAGGCTGATTATGATAAGCGAGGGATTGCCTCGTTAGTCTAGTCGTCGTTAGCACTACTGCTGGTGGGCTTGGATTCGATTCCTAGGTCAGTCAAAGTGTTATTGGGTTTTTAGCAACAGCAGCCTGCAGTGATTTGTGCCCAGTTGATGGCAATAGGCTCGTCCCTTATTACATGAGATTTAAACATAACTTACAAAATGTAGGTATACTCTTGGTACACATGGCTAAATATCAACCTATACATTTCCAGTTTACGCTGATCTCCCACTGTACGGAAATCCTGTACAATGCGAGATCAGCTTATACTGGAAATGTATAGCTTGATGTGTAGCCGCGTGTACACCTCTGGCTATTGGGCGCGATGTTGCTTCGATATATTTTAAATTAAATTGACTATTCGATTTTTTTTGTAAGGAAAATTTTCACTACATAACTTAATCTTCTCAAAAGCTTCTCTTTATTTTTTCTTAACAGAAAACAAAAGAATTATTTCAAATCTCACACGTTCCAATACCGAAAAATATAATTTCAGTTGTTGATCCTTAAAACCGTGTCGGTGCAGGGGTTACCTGGTGCCATGAGCTATAAATAGCCCCGCACTCGCACCCCATGTAGCCCATAGCCCATGGTTAATGTACAGAGTATATTAACTGTACGACCACCAACTTTTATGGCTCTTTTAAGTTTTTAACTTGGAATGTTCGTGCTTTTGAGTGTAGTAAGTATGAGTTATGTTATATCTGAGAAATGATTTTTCAAGTTTTTTTCTAAAGAAACTTACTCTTAATGTTTCTCTAATTTAAATGTAATGTAATTTTTAAGTTTGTAGAAAAAAAAAATTGTACAATGTGACCGTGTGATTTTAACACTAAAAGCTGAAGGCATTTGAGCACTAAGTGCCTGATTCAGTGTCCGAAAATAACGTCTCTTTTATTTAAGATCCAATGCCTCAATTGACATTTCAGCCTACTATCCTACTATTATTATTTTTCATTTATTTTCTTTTATACGTATTAAGTATATTTTTAAATATTTTTACAAAAATCATTAAAAAAAACATTTAATAATAAAAAAAATAGTGGCCCATCGGCATCTGGAGCAGGGTCCAGCACCCTAATTGCGTAACTTACGATTAATCATAATTGGTTTCATTTTCACAGTTCAACAATATTCATTGCGTTATTTACGTTGTTGAGCAGACACTTTTTTCGAACATATGAAGCAATGGTTTAACAATCCGTTTCAAAACGATACAGATTATGATGAATCGGGAGTTACGCAATTAGGGTGCGGGATGCCGGTGGTCAGGGCTCTATCCTACTATTATTATTAATGTGAGAGGGTATCCTGCGTTTTCGCCGAAAATTGTTTGGCAGTAATTATAAGTTGGCAAATGATTATTCGGCGAAATAAAATTCTGCAAAACATTAGTTGGCGAGTGAAAATCTGGCAAACAATTTTCGGCGAAAAGGCAGAGAACCGTGTGAGAGTTTGTATGTTTACATGTTTGTTACACAATCACGCCAAAAACAGCTTAAGGATATGGATGAATTTTGGCATATAGATGGTTTGTCTACTAAACTAACCTGACCTGAAATAACATAGGTATAGGTTACTTTTTTCCTGACAGTACGTTCGCGTGGGATTATTTTCGACCTCCACGCGGGCAAAGCGGTTGGAAAATGCTAGTAATATTATAATTTTCTTAATCTTATCTGCAGACGCATGACGCTTTCTACTACGTGCCCAACAACGTGCAGAACGCAATTAATGTTGTAGAGCTGTCAATTCCGGTGGACGTGGATGTACAGAGGCCAGCACATCAAGCTACCCCAATATGTCAAATTTCTTTGATAGTTTTTCAACTTTATAACAAAGGAATAAGGTTTATGTTCAATTGGGAAAATTTTACAGTTTGGGATAGCTTGACCTGCTGGCGACTGTACACGGTATACGACTTTAGTTTGCAGCGAAACAATGACTCCTAATTAAACACGTGTTTAGGTACAACATAATCAATTTCCTCACACAATCAAATACCAACCTATTTACACAACTGTCAAATAGGCCTTACGCTTTGGAATGAGCTTCATATCTCTGACAGAGCGATCCGTTGACAGTTCAAAAGTGCGTGTAATTGCTTTATTCGAAACTAGCTGAACCCGCGGCTTTGCCCGCTACAACACGACTAAAACGTTATGTTACTACCTTATTTATAACGTTACCTATCTCGTAATTGAAGTCCACTTAAAATCAATCCAGCCGTTTTGGAGATTAGCCGGAGTAAACAGACAGGCAGACAAACAGAATCTTTTTATTAAATTTTCATATTTTTATTTTGTAAAATGTGTGGTCGTAACAGCACAAAGTAAATGTAGTTCTATGTTGGTATGTAAAAGGACATTAAAAAAAAAAATAGATAAAAATATTTTGTTTTAAGGACTTCACATACTTTCAGATGCATTTAAAAAAACAGTTTTTTGACATTACAAATAGATTCTTCAATTTAATTTATTTGCATAGATAAATCAATGCTTTGAGTTTGTGTTTGAGCCTTAATCGTCAAGTGCGATCGATTATTGTGCATCTCTGCCATGTCGCCGCGCACAAAGGTGCGCGCAGGAAGTTTACGCAGCACGTGCGAGCTTCCTCGCACAGGATGTTTTAAAATACGAACGCGATTTAGAATTAACAATGGCGGTTGGTACAACATGCGAATTTTGTTTGGGATGTTGTGTGGTAGTGGTAAAGTAGATTGAGGACAATCAGTGACAATCGAAATTAAGATTTACCCATGAAAACTACTTTTATATCACTTTTATATCAACAACATTTTTGCAAGTAATTTTGTGGTTTTAGAGGCTGGCCTTGTCTTTGCACAATACATTTATTTATTCGAAAAAAGCCCGTTCCGTCATGCAGGTTTAATATTTTTTTGTAAATTTATTTAATTTATATTCTATTTTGATCATTATACACCTGCTCTATTTCCCACGACATTTTATTTATATCGTCCTTAGTAACTTTCCGTTTTGCATCTTAGACTGTGGCTAACAATGGTTCAATTGTTTATTCAGTCAATTATCACTGTTCTGCGGTTTGTGGTCAAATGCACAGAACAGATAAAAGAGTTGTGCTGTGGTCAAATACAACACAAAATATTAGTCTAAAAAGGCCCACTGTGGAATACTAATAACTTGGTTACGTATATGATACCAATATTTTAATTTAAAAGAGTGTCAGTGGAGTGTTTTCCCGGTTCTTCAACCTACTACGTTCTGGAATGCGCAAAAAGCTTCATCTTTCAGGTTAACCGACCCCTTAGCAGTTAAAAAATGCCTGTAATTGGTTTTATTGAAATAAAAGCTTTGAGTTTTTTGTTCAATTCACTCACGTTAGGTATCCAAAAATGTAATATTTCTTAGCAAAACAATTGGACGGTTTCAACCAGACACGCATTGTAAGAATTGACTCGTTGAAGAATTTGAATAATCAGAGAGAAAAAGAAACAAACAAAAAAATATTATTAATACTAACAAACATAGATAAGTCAAGGTTATTTACTTCACTAACTACCTACTTTGTTACTTTTAATTAATTTCCGAAATGTAGGTGCTCCTTCTGCACCATTTTATTTTATTGTAACGGTAAGCACTCAGCACCAACCTGTCAAATAAACTACAATTCCATGCGGTTTCGTGCGTATTACACGTAAGTACACAATTAACACTATTTGTTTATTACCAGTTAATGTGCTGTGTGGTGAGATTTAATGTGATTGTTTGTACATGCATAATTAATAGAACTCTGTATTGACTGGGTTAATTAGCTGGGTTGTGTATAAGCAGATTAACTGTGTATTGTACACATAGTAATGAGTTTTGTTGATAGTTGGTACTTGATTTGCAAGGAATTTTGAGCTTCTTTTGTTTATTTACACGAGTGCAATCTTGTCTCGTAAATTCACGAACTATGCAAGAGTTACTTCTCAAATTTTTTATCTTTTGTTGCACTAAAACACTAGGACTTGCGTGTTTTTTAAAATATTGTTATCTAAATTATCCAAACATTTAAATCGTTAGGTTAACCCTCACCGTTCTAAATCGCGCGAAAAGTGTTCTTATTGAGGTCACAATTATAATGGCGTTTCCATGATAATCCGACTGCGTTAGTTAGCGGAGTTCGCGCAGCTGAATTTTGGGCCAAAGATGTTTGATTTTTTTGCCATCGTTACGCTAAGAAGGAGATGATAATTGAGTCAAATCTCTACGACATTTTTTGTGTCAAAGGAGTCAAAACGAAACAAAATATGATCATCTTTAGACGCGGTAGGTCGAATTAAAATCTACTTATGGAATTAATAATTAAAACAAAATCAATATGATTATTCTTTCTAACAGCCTAACCAATAAAGAATCATCCTATACAAACTCATAAAGCTATGTTTACTAACATGAATTAAAAAAAAAAACCGCCGCTCGCGACATCTGGCGCTAGCGTTATGTAATTATTTATTTTATGAACACACATCTACGTTTATGTTTTTTTTACTCTTTCTCTCTAACTTTGTAAATAAACTGTTGTACAATTATCTGTTTTCTTTGACTATTTAGAATTTATTTGTCTTACTTTTTGCAGTTTTTGCTTATCCAAAATTGGCAGTATTTTAACGATATTGAGACGATATTCATTGTTTTTTTGTGATATTTTTCTTGGACACTATTTAATGCGAATTAATCAAGACTACTGGGTACGTTTATCCGTAGTTATTATTTTGCAATCTTTGACAAAATGTGAAGGAAAACATCGTGAAGAAATTGGCATGTCCTAGACCCAGAAACTCGAAGACATGTGACATCTACGAACTGAGCCCGTGTGGTAGATTAGCCCACTCCCTCTCCCAGAGTCCGCGAGGCTTGTGTCCCAGCAGAAGGAAAATTTTAGGCTGATTATGACGATAGTGATATTGCAACGATTTTGTAGATAACTTGTTTCTGGTTCAGTGCATTAACCACGCTACGGGTTTATTTACTGACTTGTATTTAGAGACTAGACATTAGGCATCAATCATCAAAAAAACGGCAGACTTTAGAATCGCCCATAAATCAAAACTCTATGACAAAACCCAAACAGCCGTTCATTCACCCGTAAGAAAAAAGAAAGAAAAAAACATCTCAACAATTTCGTCTACAAAGTTATTAATAGCATAACAATTACGCGCTCTAGTCCTTTTACCCTACGAAATAAATAAATCATTCAAAAAAGGATTGTTGAAAGCCGATTTAGAACGAGGGGCTTTCCAAAAGGATCTAACACTAAAAAGCTGATGGTGTATCCATATTTAAAATATATCGTTGGGTTAACCCCTCCGTACCATGATATACGGGGCTTCGGCACGTGTTATACGATGCTATGAATTCTGACATTAAACAGAGCTTTAAAAAAGTAGTGTATAAAGAAAATTGAAGGCAAATTTACGGTACTATTTTTGTTTATAATTGGTCGTTAAAAGTTTACGTGTGCGCGTGGAATTAATTATAGGTAAATTCAAAACTTAAGTTTTACTAGAAACATTTGCACACACAATAATGTTTTTTCATGAAACAGAAAAACATTTTTGTGTATTTATTAGTTTTAGGTACATAATTCAATCATAATAATCATTTCAGTCGAAAAACACACATTCATACACACATAGGCATTTGGTTCTGTGCATGTCGCATTCAGCAGATTCCTACGGCCTGGAGGTCTATAAATGGTGAACCCAGCGAACCAGTAATCGGTCCACCTTGTTGCGAGCCCTTCCAACGTTACATCTTCAGGTACGCGCTCGCCACTCCAGAACCTTTCGACACCATTGGCCATCTGTCCTGCAAGCAATGTGCCCTGCCCACTGCCGCTCAAGTTTAGCAATTCTTCGGGTTGTTTCGGTTACCTTGGTTTTTTTATGGATCTCTTCACTTTAGATTCGACAACTTAGAGAAACTCCAAGCCCCTTCCCTCTCCATTGCCCCCTCGCCATTGCATAATTCAATATTCAAATAAAAAAAGCCTAATCAGGTTTATCGAAAATATCTTTTTACTTAGCATTCCAATTCTTACATCTGACTGAGCCATACTTTTCGGTCTCTTATTATAAAACAACAAGCCAACGGGCACTTCTTTTTAAAAAGCCGAAAACGGTTACGCAAATAATAGCGTCAGACCGTTAAACATCATAAGTGCAGACATTTTGATTTTTGTTTAGTCTTCGGTGGACCTGACCTACTCTCCTCTATAATATACTTCTCAAAAATATATACTTCACACTTGGCTTCGTGCCTTATTTGAGTAAGGCATTCATCTATTGGTTGTTCACATAAAGGTTTTTTAATTTTATTGAAGACAAAATTAAATTTTACTTTTCATATGAATATGAACAAACATCGCTTGCCGCATTATTTAAAGATTATTACTTTATGAACAGTTGGCTGATTTTTTTTGTATTATATCTGTACAAGGTTTGAATGAAAGAGTTTGGAAATTCCATCGGAAAAGTCGGAATTTTGGACCACATCAGATAGAGACTAGACATTATACCGAGCGACGCCGGGTACGTAATACACTGGGTATTGTAATTGGGTTGGTTTATAACGTTCCCATTCATTTCAATCTCAATCTGCTAGAAAATCCTATAACCTACCTACGAGTACATATCTAGTTTTTGACATTCAAATGAACACTGTTATGAGATTGCAACTAGATTTTGAACTTTTCAAATACGGGAATTAACCTATAGTTGTTTTCAAACTTGGTTGTTACTAAAGATTATGTTGAGTTGTGACGTATCAGTAATAAAACGGATCTTAAAGTTAACAGACTGACCATAAGACGTGACCAACACGAGAACTAAATAAGATAGGAATCATAATGAAAAATATGACTATGCATAAGAAAATAAGGACAATGAACCCATAACCAATTTCAAGCTTGAGAATATATTTAAAGAACTTTTACATTAATTTGATACTATATTTCAATCAGATACAATTTCTACCCCACTATATAAAACGAAAGCCGATATCAAGGCTGAATATAAAGTTATATTAACACAAAATAAAAACTTCACCCCTTTATTTAAAGCGGTGTAGCAGTGAATCAAACCTGAGTTATTTTATATGCTTGTTTATTTAATGTTTAAATTTATACCGTGCCAACGACCGGTGCTGTGTACTGCAACGAAAGTTATAATTATATATGTATAAAAATGTTGTTAAAAGACTGTATGGGTTTCGTACAGGAAGATAATAAAGTGTGTGAGAGAATGGAGAATAATATTTGCTTTCATACTCTAATAATTGAAACTTTTGATGAAAAACCTAAAAGAGTTATGTCTTCCAGAAGACATTATCAGTAATTGTCTTCAGACACTGTCAGTAATTCCAACAATTCACGAATGGTTTCGAAAATCCATCATATTTCTTGATTATGGTTAGTTTGACTACTTTGAACATCCAGTGTTTTCGTTGCTACATCATTGTCTTTATCCTGATCTACGTCAAGTCTTACTTCAATTTTATATCGACATGTATTCTTTGTTCATTACCACCTTCTTGTTTGTTTCCTCCTCGGATTCCAGAAATCTGTCGAAATACACATTGGCCAGACATTTACACTGCCCTCGATCAGAGTGTCATTGACAACAACCTAATATTTCAGCTTCTTAATTAATTCTGCGTGACCTCGTAAATTTTGTGTTAAACAGCTTGGTTTTTGACTCATCCTCATGTATTGATGTAAGAGATGTTCCTAAATGTTGGCTTGTTTTTATTCAAGGCAATTTTGGGTAATTTATTGCTGGTTAAACAGTGTATGGTGTAAGTTGGCAGGTATTATCATCAGCAGTAGACTGTTGGGCTATGTTGATTGATTAACGCGGCTTCTTTTTCATATAATCGAATCCCGGGATGTGAAATGACTCGATATTGCTGGGAAATTCTATTTTCGTCTGAAATCATCTGAAGTGTTTTTCTTTCTGGGATTCAAAGAAAATGTGGTAACATTATGAAATATTTTGTTGACTTAAATTCAATGTATTTTTTGTACTGTCAGCACTCGATACATTTTTTGGTATTTCGAGTGGTATTATTTTCTGGAAAGCACTTGAGTAAGCAGCAAGGAGCATTAATTTTCTGGCTATGCCTATGATCTGTAAATCAAGTAAAATCATCTCTTTGACAAGGAGACATAGCAACTGCTGTCTCGCCCAAGACACTCTGGCACCAGTTTTCCACTAACTATTATAGCTACGCATCTCCTCCTCTCCACAGTACCCCGTATATTTTAAGTTACATAAACTTCAAGTGTTTCGGTAAGCACTGTACTTACCGCTCCATTTCTGAACCTTTTGACATTTATTAGTTTTACGCACCCTGTATTTTCGAGGTTAGAGCTTCGCAACCAATGTGTGCTTCGTATTGCATTTTAGTGTCGATGTATGTTAGAAAGGCTATTTTTAGGGCTACAGATGTTCCTTCAATATGCGTATTGCCAACAAATATGGCTAGGTTTAAAATTGGCTATTGTTTTAAAGCTCTGGTGAAGGAACGTTTGTTGTAGATATGTCTGGCGCATTCGAGACATCTGGCAATGTCAAAAAGTTTTTTTACCTCTCCATTGTTATTCTAAAGATCTTTACTGAGTTTTGTTCTCTTCCTCAATTAAACGAAAGTTAAGATAGCATAAACGCTTTTAAACACCAAAAGTGTTGAGTGAATCTTCACCAAACAACACCATAACATGACGGATTATTGTTATATCATCCTAAAGCAGCCCCATAAATGAAAATACATTCGATATTGCGTCAATTAAATAAACAGTTTATTTTCTACGCTCAAGTCGTAAGATCATTATCTCTTTTCATATCCTTTTTTAGTAATCTTCTTCTGTTTTTGTTACGATATTTGGAACCAATAATATAACTTTTAGTATTACAGAAGATCTGTTATCAAAAATACGTTTTTAATAATGTTTTTCCTTCCTTTGTTTCAGAAACTAATGGATCCTAATAAGAGGAGTTGAGTTTGTCGGTGAAACATGACGTTCGCCGCCATTGCGTTTTGGCGCGAAATGCCGATCGCCATCACGTTCCTCCTGACAACGGCGTGTCTCGTTACAGCCAGAGATATTGTTTTAGGTGAGTTTTTATTTGATTAATTTTAATTTATTACGAAAATATTATTCTTGAATCTTTTCGAAGTATGAATTTAAGCACGAAGAAATAACCAGGAAATAAGGAAAATGTTATCGATTTTGTCATATTATTATTAACAATCTCGTGTCAATCTATGGAAATGAGTACACAAATTATAATTTCTAATAACGATGATTATAATCGTTTTTATAAGAATTTCTTATTATAATAACTTGAATGGACGGACGGTTGAATTTCAAAATGTTTAACATAAGGCATTGTCCGGGTTCTAAAAATGAATAGTAATCCCGGGTTAGTAAGAAATGCCAGTAAAGGAAATACGACTACTTCCTTTTCATATTTTACTTCAGCAATTATTATTAAAGCGCCTCTATACCACTAAACATCAATTGCCAAATAATCGTAGGAAGTAAGAATGCTGTCTAACAAATGTCAACTTTATCAAAAGACCAACAATAGGATCCAAAATACACGTGCTGAATGTATAAAGGCTGCTTAAAGCCAAAAACCATGAATTTTGTATTCAAAATCCATCCGTATTAACAAAAATCTGGGATGGTACACCAAGAATTTAAAATTCTAATCGCTTCATAGTATGAATACGAAGTGGTATACCAAAATCAATTGTAGGGCCTATAGAACGTTATTTTTGGCAGTCGGAAATGATTTCTTTTGTCCGTTTATTATTCAAAGTGGGTTTATGGCGCCATGTCGAGAATTATATTGTCGAACTCGATGCGTAGGGTTTGATCGATATCGAGTACAATCGTGAGTGCTGCGCCAAAGATATTTAAATATGATTTCATAGTCAATTTTTTGGCAGGTATAGTTGTAACTGTTTTTTCGGCTGTGCTATATTTTAAATCAGTTACGTCATTGGCTATTAAAAACTCCATAAAGGTATAATTTGTAACCAAATTGTGGCTTCCACGTGGTTCGTCAACTACATCATCAACTTTGTATCACAAGTTAACCCAGAGAGTTAATATAGCAACGGAAAAGGTTATTACTTCACGGTCACAAATCGATTGTTCCCTCCCCAACCCTCTCATTTGGTTCTCATTAGAAGCACCGGATGCCTAATTACTTTAATAACCAGTTAATTAAGAGCCCTTTGCTTTCTTTTCGAATCTTCGTCATTGTGTCTGGCCGGTCCAGCGTACGTCTGTGGGAGGTCGTCTTATGTTGGTCGTTCTGATCTATTTAATGTAACGTCCTGTGTAGTTATGATGTCCTGGTACATCAATTTGATTGAGGGATGATAATTTGTTTAATTTGTCGTGATTTTTAGGGCTGAGAGGATGTTATGGATTATTTTTATGAATGTTTATGAGATGTGCATTAAATCTGTCACCAAGTTATTTATTTACATTTTGAATAACAAGGAATCTAGAAATAGAGTTTACTTTTCGTTCTATCAATCTTTTATCATCTTGGGCTTTATGCACAGCTTGCTCCCAATTACATGGGCTTTTGTAAACTCAGAGTTTTTTACCCTCTCATATATTGTCATATCCCCTTTTATCTCGAGACAAATATGCAGGTATCTGTCTATCTCGGTATCTCGTATCTTGTATCTTTTTTATTGGAACTCAAATATTTTTCCATCACTATCACAAAACAAATTAAATTGTGTACAATGATGACATTCTGCGAATATTTTTTTTACGTGTGAACCTAAATAAACATTATGTTTTATGGAAATGATATCGAAATCTTATTATATATTGGTATTAGATATAAGTATTTCGCTTATTTGAAATTTACCTGCTTTAGTTTTATTATTTCGCATAAGAACTTGCAACATTCGGGATCGACAGGATCCTTTTTTTTTCGATTGATGGGTTTACCCATTGAATAATTTGTCTGGTGATGGATTTGTTCATGCATATCAGGTACAAAAATATGTAAATCACACTTAACAACCATCTAAACAAAACACAGATCTGGTTAGATCTGTGTTTTGTCTTCGAGGCCTTTTGGTTAAAAGGCCTCGAAGTTTCCTTCAAAGACGAAAAAACCTTTGATCCCACATAAACGATTCTATGGCAAATCAATATATGATTTCGTATTGCATACAAATGGCGTGCGCTGGCGACGGATGTCGGCGCCTTTTGCAACAGTACTGCCAACACAACGGATGACAACTGCGGCTGGGCATCCTCTAGCCCTTGTAGGGTTGGTGACTGGGTGGGATTTTTACTTAGTTGGCGTAAATTATGTAGTGAATAGTAAGAGTCTCTGGCAAGGCATGAAACAAACACAATATTAAAAAATACCTTAAAATCGATAAGATTGCTCTATTTGATCTATTGGCAATATGGGAGGAGAAAAATCATGCAGTTTGTTATTAACATGTCTCAATTTTACGTATGGGTATTTTGCCAATCCATTTAGGTAGATAATAGCACGTCAAGTCGTTTTAAAAACAAACACCATTGTTATACAATTGTTACCTGCTGTGTTTTCCTTAAATACAACAACACACCTTGCCTTTTTATGCAATCAAGCTTCCACTCTTCATTCAAGACCAGTACGAAACTTTTCCGCCCTACCAGCCCTTGTATGGTCATCGAACGCCCTCTGAATTTCTATTACGTTGGGAAAATCGTGATCAGTGACTTCGTGACGTCCTTACCCAACCTTGGCGACTTCGCCGCCATTTTGTATTCAACTAATGTTATTATGACAACCGAGAAAGCTCTCTTTATGTGTTTCCACTCATTTTGCGTTTCATATTAATTTTATTTATTAATCTTGGCATGGATGATGGCTTTATTTTTGGATTCGTGACAATAATTTGTAATGACAAAATGGTGGGTTTCAGTGAGTCTAGTGGAAAGTCTGATGTGAACGATAAATATGTTATCTCTTTTGACCTTGGCAGTATTTAAACCGGTGGGTATTCCTTTCATCATTTTGTAACATAAATTCATGCCAATCAATTAATATTCACTGTTGTTTACCAAATCTATACTAATACTATAATTCGAAACTATCCGAATGTTACCTTTTCACGCCTAAACCTCTGAACCGATTTCGATAAAAAATTCCAAGGAGATAGATGGCATCCTGGGGAAGGACTTGGCTCGAACTTTCAGTGGAATAATTTTCGAAATTCACGCGGGCATTAGTAAATTCTTTATACATGTAGGTATGTTTTTTGGTATCCCATGTAATTAATAGTGGGCGAGAATATTGTCATCAATTGGATACAAATCCAATAGAAAATCCAAATAAGACATTGAATCCGATCTCGGAATCGAACCGAGGACTTCATGTTTAGCAGTACCGCTTGTCCCCACTTTTTTTTGCGTATTTATTTCTTCAACTTCCAAAAGATTAAATTCATTAATTCAGTGGACAAACACTAAAGAGCACTAATCTGGCAAGGCAATTTTCATGTCAATAAACAGATGTCAGACATTAATGTCCAATTTTTACAGCTCGTATCTCTCACAGCCAATTTCTCTACCACAGTTGATACTTTCTAAGAAACACGAGCAATTAAATGAGACATAATAGATTTGACATGTACTAAAATCCTTGCTAAGCCAAAAGACAAATAAACCTTTAACTAAGATACTCTGAAATGTAGTTCCGAAGTGGAGATGATGCTTAAAATGTCGTAAAAATTTTATGGTACGAATGAAAATAAATAGTTTTTCACCGTGTTCCATTTAGATGGTCCACCATTAAAGTTTTTACAACTGAAAGAAAATAGACTTCTGGAACATATTGCATAATAAATAATCTATCTGAAATGTATGAAAAAAATATGTTACTAAGAACTTCTATCTATTTTGTGTCTCTAGTAGCTGACTCAATCTCTGTTTCTTACATTCTGGTCTAGTTGGGTTTGATTAGTTCAACCTTGCTACATGTTTGGCCACGAACTGAATTACTAAACAGGTCTTAAATGTTAAATTTGTTTGTTACCTATGCGAACTAAAAATAACTATTTTGCGGAGTGGTGTTCGTTTTACGAGATTTGCCTTGTGATGCGTTCCATCCACCGCTTCATCTAGATTTGATACGATATTCCTATTTATTCTATATTTTTGTTACAATTCTTGTAACACAATATTTGGAAGATCCATAACCGTTTCAACAACTTATCATTTCACTGCCAACATCCTAGCCTTCAGCCTCTAGCTCTAATTATTTAACTTATAAGACCTTCGCATCGTGGGTCAGTAAATAATGCCAATTATTCAACTTGATATATTAGCACCAAATAAGTGCAACTTGCGCCGGCGCTTGTCTCCGGGAAATTTGTCAGGAGCGCGCATAATCTCGCGAGTAACTCTAAACTCATAAATAACGGTTATTTTCTCTCCAAATGAGACTAAATTAATTGATGTTTTGCAGGAAAATTGCCCCTTTGATGTATGTTGTAAAGATTATAATCAGACAAGGCATCAGGAATTATAGTTAGCACGGTTTGTCCTGTTTGAATTTATTACGCTACCTGTCAATTTCTGGTTATCAATTATTGCAATTTTCATTTAATTGACGTCGGAGTAATATCATTTGCATTTAATTTTAATGATCAGTTGATGTAAATCTCTCTCAATTGGCCCCTGAATGTTGCGTATCGTGACCAATTTTGTGTCATACATTCTTGCAGGCTTAGGTCAGGCGCATAGTAATAATTCATATTAGGTCATTATAGTTCTTGCTTTTAATATTCATTCAATCACCCATGTCATTTATTATCTGTAAGTACTATTCATACAGCTTCTTCCATTAGCAAAACTAAGACCTAACTGCCAAGTGCCCATAACGATAAAAAAGTCATCTATTACAGAGCACCTGCTCTTTTAGCTGTCAATACTGAACATGTGCACATACAATAAAGACAAATCATGAATTTATTAACATGTCATAAATGTGTAGGCAGTACTTTTTTACCTTTATTCAGTTGTGAATTTATTGTCACGATGCATTGGAAATTAATGTGGGTGATAAATTGAATTTTCTCTTCTATTTTTGTCTTTTGAATGTACTTTACAATAAGCTCTATTTATGTTGTGTGTGTTACAGCCCTGCTTTGGATATACTGCAGTATATCCAAAATAGATATGGATTCCTAAAAATACACACCTCAACATTTGACAACATTAAAAAACTGTATCTTTTTGTAAACGACTTATCATTTTTTGCATCCTCACGTATCTTATTTTCACTACCCTCGTTTACCATCGCAGATACATAGATGTCTACACAATCTTTACTTCCGTTCCACACTTTTGCATCTGCATATATTTCCCCAGTTTGTCTTGTCACCACGTCGCCAGCTGATAAATTCAATGTTTCTTCATTAAACGCTACTCCAGCGGCACATTATAAATCTTGCGTATTTGACGTAGCGTCTTATTTGATCCGTATCTTCTCGTCTATTTCAGTTTTATCTCCCCACATATTAATATTCGTGATATTTATGTCGTATTCAATTTTGCTTTTGCTGTTAGCCGGTCAGTTTTCATGTACTAATGAATGCATTAAATTCCAAGCCTAATTGAAAAACTTAACAGTATCAACAACAATATTATTAACCGTCATACTATGTATATAATCATTAACTATGTAATTTACATGATGTTTTACTTCTACTAACTCAAAAACGTTTACATACCTTCCATTAGCAGTACTATTTATGTTCCTATCTGTAATATTATACGAAAGTTCCTTCTAAATTAATTTACCTCGTCCATGTCCAAAGCTTAATGTTTGTCATTGATGTATTCGCGGCGACTTGCAGCACTGTAAATATTTGCTGTGCCACGGTATGATATGTGTTTCAGTTCATTGCGCTCACGCTTCTATTTGTGACCAGTGGGCATTACTGGACAGCTGTAATGTAGATGTGTTGGCTAGCTATTTTGTTATGGAAAGGCTTAATTATTGTAGATGTAGAAAGAGAAAATTGTATATGGTTTTGAGTTTATGGTTGATTACTTCTACATAATACAACCTTTATGAAGTTAAACTTGTGTGATAGATTGAATTAAACAAATTATAGTTTTCTAGTGTATTTACGTGCTTGTTTGCACGAGCAAAATTCTGTTTCATGAAAAATACAAAGGATAGGTAATTAATGCATTAAACTTAAAGTTAATTATGGAATAATATTTAGAGATATCCCGAACGAATCCTAATTTAAAACATCAAAGTATCCAAAACTGTGTTGCAGACTTTTTCCCCTTAAAGACCTGCAAAGAAGCTCCACCTCCCAAAATGAGCATTAGCAAAAGAGCGAAACGTCACGTCAACGCTGTCCACTGAATGACAAATCATCCCATTACCGACATCTGCATTTAGGACCTGCAATTTTGATTCCCAAAAACCTCTGTGCCTCTAATCTGAAAGCTCAAATTCCCTTAGCAAACATTTCTGCAACAGCGAAACCAGTTAGCCGGTGCAAGTTTTTGAATGCACATGGTGTCTCCATATTCATTTTACAGTCTGTTGCTATTCTAGGAATAATATTCCTCCATATATTCGCGTATTTTGGTACAGGTGCCCAGATGTGGTGTTCAGTTTTCCTTTTGCCAAAGTTTCGGTAGGGGAGTTATGTATCTACCAGGCAATTTGTCTTCTTATTCGGTTGCATCTGTCTGAATTCATTAGGCTCTGCTTTTTTGGTTTTGCTATCTTCAAGTTAGTGAACTTGATCCCAATTACTGTGGACTGACTAATTGCTGATTAACTTGGTTTTGATTCTTTGTGTCACTGTGTTAGCGTGACACATTCATATTTGTTATGGTTTCTATGTTTAGGCTATGTCTCACTGTATAAGGGTGTGCAGGGCTTTCCAAATGTGAATAACTGTATTACTTTATATCTATTTGGTTCAATTGCTTCGCATTAACAAGATACCTAGTGAGATTCATTAATCCCATCCATTTCGCTTCCAATTGTGATATCAGTTCTTTATCTAAATTTGATATTGTAACACTGGCAACCTATATAGCACAAACAGTTAATAAATGATTGTATGCATACACGGCCCGTTTTCGAGAAAACCCAATTGTTTCCGCTATCCCTGCAAGCGAGCACTAGATAACAAAATTAATAGCCGATCCAATCTAAGGCTATAAATCTGATAAGAAATATAGGGCCGTTTATTCAATTGGACTGCGGAATCAGAGGCCAACACTATCAGAGAATGGTCCAAGATATCTTATGCCATTTCGATAATTTCAAAATCTACATTATCTTCGATAAGTAATTGTCCGTCGGTCCGTTATCTATTGGAATTCGTTTATCTTCCTCTCCTCCCTAGATCCTCTTCGGTGGTATCTGTTTTATTAATGTTTCGAGCTTTTGAATGTTCTGTTTGTCTTGTTGCTTGAGCATTTGAAGTTGTATGTTTGATCTCAGATTGAGCGAATACTTTATGATAGTCTTTGATATCTGTTTAGATATCAGCGCGTTTGGATTATGTCTCTGGTATGTTCAGGCAAATTGCTTGGCATGTAGGCGGGAAAAACCAAGTGCGATTGCAAGCGTGTGCTTATTATTTGAACATTGATGGTTATATATAGATTGTAGCTAATTAATAAGAGCCGCACGGGTCGATAAATCAGGTTAAGTTACGCTTGCCGCGGTTGGTCCGTGGATGGGTGACCATATTAACATACCAAGCTTCGGAAAGCACGTTAAGTCGTGGGTCCCGGCTATCATCCGTGAATTTTTGACTGTCATTACGGGTCGTCGGAAGCCAGAAAGTCTGACAACCAGTATTACCAAGGGGTATCGTATTATCCAGTAACTGGGTTGTGGTAGTCAGACAGGTAGTGGTTTCATGTAAAATACTTGTATTCAACTGCATCTGGTTAGACTTGAAGCCGACCCTAAGATAATTAGGAAAAGGCTAGGCAGGAGATGTTGTTATAGAAATTACTTCAGCAAAATAAATCTCGGAATTCACAGTAAAAACAAAAAGGATATAACCAATCAGCGTGCTAGCAACTCAAAACATTTGCACCATAGATTTATTTTGTAAAAAACCTAGCGAGTTTCTGCTAGCACAGCGGGTCTTCAAAGCATCGTTGTGTACATTATTAAAAAAATTCTCACGGACACATGGTTTCCGAGTGCATGCAGTTGCATCTACAGGCGAAAGTTTAATGTTTAATTTAACGTGTTTCGCAAGGGAAACTTCATTAGGTTAAGGATGTGATGTTTGTTTGTGTGTACCTATGTTTGGATTATTGCCATCAATATGTTTACGTGTGTTGTTTTGTTCGTGTTGATTTATTTTGATTTGTATAGCTTGATTTGGTTATGTAGAATCTGATCTACTATTAACTAAGTTTATTATTCATTTTTAAATATTTCATGGGATATATATTTTTTTGGCTTGTTCCGCGGAAAATGGGACTCAAACATAACTCGAAAAATATGGGTCGAATATTGGTGCAACTCTGCCTAACCTTTTGTTATATAATACCCTCCATTTAATTTAGATGATGCAAAATATAATATATTTATCTTGTATCACTGCAAGTTTTGTTGATTTTGTTAAGTGTTTGCAAATATTTTTTTTTGTGTGTATTATGTGGCACTCTGCCGGCCACTAGCAATAATGCCGTTAATTCGCATAAATGGTCGATTTTCGTTTAATGACGCCAACATAATCAGACAAAAAAATAAACCTGTATCGTCTAAGCAGTATTTTCTACTATTTATGGATGCTGACAAAAAAAATATAAAAATGCCGGTAACTTGCCTTGTTTGATATGTTTACTTACTACGCTAAATCGCATGTAAGCAACATTACTAAAAAAGTGACTAAGGGCTTACAATACATTTTTACTAGAATTTTTACCATCCGTTGCATAACGAATTAGCAGGCATTTCTTATTTTACTGCACTTTTTTTTCCTAATATGATTTTGCTGGATAACGGCATTATAGCTTGTGGACGGCAGCCATTGATTTACCACGCCGCCGCGCCGTAGATAGAGCGCGTCATACAAAAACAAGGCGGGAATTTGTCACCAACTGTATTACAACCCGTCTAATACACTAGACATCTGGCCGTTATATTATCTATAGCGGCGCGTAGTACTTTGTAATTCATTCGGATTATACGGCTCGAATGTTAAAGGAGTGCACGTGCACTACTTCTCCGTCCCATTTTTTGAGCGTTAATGATCGATCTACGGCTAGTGGTAAATCAATGACGGCAGCACTAGACTAATGATCATAACGTCGAATAGAAGGCTGCAGTTTAAAAAAAGTCAAAACTTCTTTTTCAACATAAATCAAACCCATGGTAGGTGTTGCTTACAACCTGTGATAGGCTTTCCCTACATGTTGAAGTAAGTTCAAAGTTCACATGTCGGTGTTAGTGATAGGTTAATACATTGCTTACACGCGTCAATTTGACCCAAGTTGACACTTCAACTGACCATTACAAATTGTGTAGAAAATAATCTGAAAGACTTATACGTTGTCCGACTGAGGGTAATAGGGTCGCCCACTATCACATTGGACTTGTGAAATGTGGGTTTAGGAACACTTCTGCCTCTAACCTTTTTGGAAACACAGGCATTGTGGTATCTGTACCTACTTATAAGTTCCTGCTTCACTTTTTCGTATATGGCAAAGTTCGAATAATAAAAATCTGTTGTAGAGTTTATTGAAAAAGTTTAAATGCGTCTTTAAAGCTCCGGCAAGCCTTATAAAAATACAGTACTTTGGTTTACGTCTTCACTAGCTTTTGACCGTGGCTCCGCCCGCGCTGGAGTCGGTTATCGCGTAAAAAAGTAGTCTACCTATGTCTTTCTGCATATCCCAGGCGATATCTCTGGCAAATTACATGACGACCGATTCAGCCAATTAGGCGTTTTTTTTTCTTTGGGTGGGAAATCATTAAATGCCTTCCCGCTCTGGGTGGAGCAATTTTACTGACTAAAACCCATCCGTGTTCCCTCAGTTGACCGTGTGCCAGGGGCGACGATATCTCTTTCAAACAACCCGCACCCCTGGCAGGCAGCGGCCCTTGCGGACCCCTTGGTCAACCTGCGACGAGTCATCACAGTGGCCCCGCCGCCTACCACTTTTCGGCCGCAGGGGATAGCGAGAGCGGCCAACGCTATACCGACTCCTCTTCCCCTGCGCGTCCGCCAACAGACGGTGGCGGCCCCATCCAAGCCACGGAAGGAAAGAGCGCTACTCAAAAGTACCGGCACTCCTCCTCCCCCGCAGCCTGTAACCCTCAGCTGCGATGCCTCCTATTCGACATCGCGGCCCACCTCTGTTGCGGTGCACCTCACCGTAACCTACTTTTTTTGGCCGCTACGTCGTCGGCTTTGAGGCAAAAGCCATGACGAGCGGCCCCACCTTGGGGTTCCTCTTCGTATCACCGTGGCTGGGAGACCACGGCTACTGAGCCCCCCCGCAACGACAATGCGGGAACCCACTCGGGGGGGAGCGAATTAGGCGTGAATGCGTAACACACAGACAAAGTTACTTTCGCATTTATAATATTACTATGGATTGGTTCTTCTTCAGTTCTTTTGGTTTATTTCAGAGGAATCCTATTTCCATGAATAATAATCGACAATTTCCATAGTATATAACAATATAATTATAAACACGTTCATATAAATGACTCCACAGTTTTCCGTGTTCTCATTTCGACCTGCAGATTTATTGCTTACCATTTTTTGCTTGTTTATTTATTTTTAAAAAGACATCGTGTCAAGTTGCACAAAAACCGTGGAGCAGGCGGGGTAAATTATTATATACTAACTGTGCGAATATTTTTTGTGATCTTCGGTAACTTCATGTGATTCTTGCCTTATGCTTTGGGTGATTAACTGATTACCTACTTATCTTTATCAGCGTTTCCTCGTACCTAAGCATTGGATAGTTTAAGAAGTCCAAGTTTTTTTTTACCGAATTTAAATTTGAGGTTTTTTTTTTTTTTGTACAGTCAGCAACGAAATTCGATTAACACGTCATTATTTTATTAAAATTACTGAGCTAATAACTATTTAGCTCATTTCAATTATGTAGTTGAAATCGGAGGAGAAGTAAAAAAAAAACATTAATTCCACGCTACGAGTTACCTAATCATGTGTCAATTCAGATGGTGTGTCCATCAATTTTATCTCTTAATTGAAATTCTGATTAAATTAATGATTGAAATGTAGTGTTAACTGACTTTTGTCGCGGTCCGCACCTACTCGTAACATCTGTGAATAGGTATCATCATCATCATCATCATCATCATCATCATCATCATCATCATTTCAGCTGAAAGACGTCCACTGTTGGACATAGGCCTCCCCCAAGCTCCGCCACTTTCGTCTGTGCTTCCCGCATCCAGCGGATTCCTGCGGCCCTCAAAAGCTCATCTGTCCACCTTGTGGGAGGCCTTCCAAATTTAAGTCTTCCGGTACGCGGTCGCCACTCCAGAACTTTTCGGCCCCATCGGCCAACTGTTCTGCGAGCAATGTGCCCTGCCCACTGCCACTTAACTTTGGCAATTCTTCGGGCTATGTCGGTTACTTTGGTTCTCCTGCGGATCTCTTCATTCTTGATTCGATCACGCAGGGAAACTCCAAGCACAGCCCTCTCTATTGCCCTTTGGGTGACTTTAAGCCTTCTTATAAGGCTCATTGTGAGCGACCACGTTTCGGTTTCATATGTCATCACTGGCAACATATATTACCTATATATTATCAGGTATTACCAGGTATAGGTATTAGCACAAATCACGTGATATTTTATTGTTGGTAAGTAGGTTTGGTGTATACGATACCAAAATATGTGAATGACGTCAATTAAACAAATAATGGGAACTAATAATGCAGTGTAAATTGTCCTATTCATTCTTCTCATATCATTTTAGAAATAAAATGGGTACCTACGTATCTACATACAAAAAACCACAGCGTTAAAATTCACATAGGGAAATATAAAAATAAAATAACAACAAAATCCCGCGACTGAAAGTATGTAACAATTTGTGAATAGTTTTAGTTAAGTTTAGGATATAATTTTGTTATTTTAGGTTAATTAATTTGTGTATTTTTTTATTCAACAAAAAAAAAACCACTTTCTTGTTAATTCATGAGTTGGGTTTTATTTCACCATTAGGTACATTATTTTCGGTGATTTCAATATTTAAAATCAAATTTTTGACAATTGCAAAAATATTTTTTTGCAAGTCCGTCTGGTATTTTCAGAGACAAGCGCGATCAAAGAAAAAAAGAAAAACTCTTTGGCTTTATTATTGGTAGGTATATGGTAATAGTCATAAAACTTTCAAAACGAAACCTTAAGGCGGAGATTTCTTGAAAAATCGCTCAAAATTGTGGTTTTTTAAACCACAATGATGGAAAACATAGTTAAACATACTTTAGTGCATTAAAAAATCATCAAAGCCACCTCTTAATTATCTTTAAAACCAATTTATCCCTTCAATAACAATTATTATTATAATTAAAAATATACCATACAATTTTAGATGCCAAACTGCACCCAGTGATGGATTATTTACTATCAAATATTTAATATCTAATTTTACACGATTTTATTTGCATTTTTACGACACTGCTTGCTCATTTATTATTCGAATTTATTACAACAGATTTTAACCCGTATCGGATTGTAGTAAGAACTATTATCGCTCATAACGACAATACGACGAGTACATTCAAAATTACCAGGGCCTTAACTTGCAAAATTCCTAAAAATCCTAATTCATCGAACTAACGAAACAGTTTAAATCAACCGAATCTTTCTCGGTCCCACCGTCTAACAGTTTCCTAGGAATACCGAGCGTGTTTTCCTAATAAACAAGTTAGTCTCGTGTTACATGGAGTTTCGGCTTACAAACACAACATCGGAAATGTTACAGAGTTCCTGGGGGAATTGGGTGTGTGGGTAGTAGAAATCATCGGACTTCCTAATTATTATTGTGTTCGGTTTTAAATTATGCTGGTTGAATCAATTGAGTTACTCTTTTTGGTAATTATTGAACAGTTTACTAGCATGTTTAAATATTCCAGTATGTAGCTAAAGTAGGTATCTACTTATTTACTTCATCGTTCGCCTGCCTTTATACCCAATTTTATTTGAAGTCGGCGCAACCTGTACTTATGTATTTTTCTTCCGTACTTCCCTATTAGTTGTCATTCTGGTGGTCACACCCTTTCTAACCATATCTTTTATTTATTTATTTGTTTACTCACTCAAATAACAACAACAGTGTAGCCCTGGTTCTTGTACTAGGAATTCCTGTATCACAAGAGCTAGACCTCTCAATTTACAGGGTAAATGAAATAGAAGCGAGATAGACAAAAGTGAGATACTCAAGTTAAAATTATTGTATGCATTAAAAGGTAGGATTACAAAAATACAAGAATAAATAATAGTTTAAAAAAAACAAAAAAACACGCTTTTTATAGAAAACCGAACTAAAAAATAGTCTTTTTTTTTAAATAAATTTAAATTAAGAACAGTGTTAAAAATTTCAATAAATATAAATTAATAATTATAATATTAGTGTGAACAAAAAAAAAAATAAAAAAAGCGTGGGGTGCTTTTTAAGATATTATCAAAATGATAATCACTCTACTCATATCTGTCAATAAAATATTTATAACTATTGACACCATGACGATAATTATTGGAAATTAAAATTAACATCAAGTCCTGTCTTATGGACTGTAGAGAAAAAAAAAAAATAAGTTTCTTACCTTATCGACTTAAATTAACAAAAATCATATGTTGCAAATTGAAAAATGGAATAATTTTATCAAATTAGAGTATTGTCATCGGTCCTCGATAAATCTACAAAGTTTGAACGAAATCTGGCCGTTTAAAGTGGGTCAAAATCGCGCCCAAAGAAGTCGGTTACAAACATCCAAACATACATACAGGTGAAGCTAATAAAAATCGTGTAATAATGATGATGATGATGATGATGGGACTCCCTTTTCCGCACGTAGACTCCCATTCGGTCCGTTGTGCGTGGGGATTCTGGCTAACAGAGCCAGCCTAGCTCCGCCCAAAAGCACAGAAGCTTCCTGGGAGCTTCACAGGCTTCGCGGAGCGACCTCACTGTTCCGAGGATTTCTTCACGTTGAGAAGCCACGGCCTCGCATTCCAGGATAACGTGGGCGGCTGATTCCTCGGCGTCAAGGCAGCCCCTGCAATGCGGGCTGTCTGTGGCGCCTATGTTAAAAAGGTGTTTGTTAAGTGTGTTATGGCCCGTAATTGTTCCAATTAATATTCTAAGGTTATTTCTACTCAGGCTGAGAAGTTTTTTAGTTAATCGCGGGTGTACAATCGGTAAAGCCAATTTTGACTGTCTACAGTCTGTTGCCCGTGACCATCTGTTGTTATGGAGTTCGGTCGACCTTTGGCGAATCCACGCACGAAATTGTGAGAAAGGCAGGGGGAGAAGTGGGTACGGGCCTAGCACTTTCATATCAGAGCCTCTCTTCGCAAGTTCGTCTGCGGCATCATTGCCTAAAGATCCACTGTGCCCTTTGATCCACTGGAGTGCAATACGATTGGACGTCGATAAGCTCTCCAGAGCTAGATGGCACTCAAAAATTAGTTTGTTGTTAGTTTGTTTGTTTTCTAAAGCTTTGAGCACAGATAGGCTGTCGGATAGGAATTTAATGCCGTAGTTCCGGATGCCTAAGCGCTTTACTGCTGTTGCGGCTTGTGTTAAGGCAACACATTCACATTGAAAGATCGAACTGTGTGTGCCTAGCGGTATGTGAAGGTTGATGTTGAGGTCAAGGGAGTGTACGCCAGCACCTGAACCGTCTTGTGTTTTTGAGCCGTCAGTGTAGATGCGCACTTCATTGGCTCCTGACTGATCCCGTTCTTCCTCTACTGTTTGTATGATATAGTTTTTGTTGAACATAGGTTGGTTTGGTGTTCTATCACACGGGGCAGCGATGAGAGGCTGGTACTCAATCGCCCGGTCCAGGATGTTAGCGTGTGGACTGGTAAGGTTCTTCGTGTAATAAAAGCGTGTAAAAAGAATTATTATTAACGAGTACATATACAAAAAAAAAAAAAAAACATTCACACAGTCCATCGATCGATTTTTTGGTATTCCCCTACTCTTATAGCCATCGACATTCATACTTAAAACTTTCCGCAGGACACTTTCCTCATTCCTCCGCGTCACATGCCCATACCATAACAACCGATTTTCGCACAGTTTAACCGGTATCACTTTCAGACTCCCACTTGTCTACCCATTTCTTATTCTAACCATTCCTGTAACACCACACATCAAATGAAAATATTTTTAATTTGAGGGTACCTACCTAATAATTACGGATTACTTAAATTGACACTTATGGTTTATTTAAAACAGCTGATGATCTCATGTCAATAATAATGATCAACCATCGTTAAATCTATAAATAGTAAAAAAACCTTGCAACAAATCAATGAATTTGATTGATTGATTAAGCTCCCGACTGATTGGTTCGTCGACCGATTGATTGATAACCCTTCTTCTAAATTCAAACTTTTCAAATTCTTTTTTCAAACATTAGATTGGTCAACCACTAAATTGATAACCATCACTTTTTCAAGATTCTAACGTATTTTTAAAACGTTTCCAAATAAAAGCTTAAATTAGTTCCCATGAGCGTGCCACTAAATAAATATTTGTGCTGAATCGTGGCCTGTCCTTGGAACGTCGTGAAGGGGACTGGGGTAGGCAGAGGGCTAGCTATAACGGGAGCAGTAGTCAAAGCTATTTGTGAACAACAGAAGGTAAATGTGGGTTTGTGCTAAGTAAATCATGTTAGCTGTAAAACTAAGTCTGAACTGGTTTGATTTTTGTTGTTAAATGTTTTGGTTTTGTTTGACTAACGTGTGTAAGTGAAAATTTATGCATACGCATGCATTTTGCTGCTTGTTAGAATGTTTATTTTATTGCCCTTGCAATGTGTCCTTATATTTAGAGTAACAATAAACTACTGTTGTGAAATTAAACAAATTGTTCTAATAAAATTGTTCATTGATTATATCAGCTAATATAGGTACAAAAAAACCACGAAAGAAAATGTTCATAAGCTTGTTTTTTAAATTCTACATTACATAGCCCGCGAAATTTAAATTTTCTGCCGTTTTTTCAAATTTTAGGTCAGTGTCGTGCGAACTCGTGCGTGGTGGTATGTTGATTAAAATATGATCCGCGAACGTAAAATATATGGCTCTACAGTCTTAGTTAATCCCATTGAATGCAGTGTACGACTAAACGCGAAAACAATCTCGCGAGATAGATTATAATATAACGGTAGGTAAACTGATTATCGGAGATAAGTTGCGTCGCTGATGAGCCCTGTCGGCGAAGAGTCCTGTCGGCGAAGATTCCCATCGAAGTAAAGTCTTGTCGGTGTTCAGTCTGTCGCCGTAGTGTCTGTCGGCGTTTAGTCGTACACTGCATTGAATGCCTATTTTATGAAAAGGTCATTCAATGGGAATTGCGCGGACTACCCTGCCGTTTCCCACGTAAACCCGTGGGCTTACTTTTATTACTAACTTGAAAGTAAATCAATCTCATTATATCACTAACAAAATTAAGTCATTAGCTTCTCATAATTGACAGCACTACTCACTACCGGTGCATACTTAGTTCTAATGATAATGATACGGTGGCACATCACTAGTCCGTATTGCATTAGCCTTCATTAGCAGTAGTTTTTTTCAATTACGTAGGTATTTCCGGTATTTATGTGATTCATTGTATTTTGGTCGGAAGTGTATTTACATAATTAATTTAATATTACGCCTGTAATCCTGGAAGGGTTAAGCAAAGGTGCATTGATATTAGAGCACAAACACAAATGTAAACGTGTCTACAAGTGTGTGAAATCGAAGCGAGCCGATTAAAGCTTTTTGTTGTGATAATCGTTTAAGATAAGTTAATCATGTATTTTAAACGGTAACTGCGATTTTTTTGTGTGCTATTGTAAAATGAGTATTTTATGAATAAAGGAATTAATAATATTAACTTATCAATTTATTCATCATCATCATCATCATTTCAGTCAAAATTTGCTGGACATAAGCCTCCCCCAATAGGGAGGTTTTGCCATAATCGCTACGCTTGGCAGACGGGTTGGCGATCGCAGAATGGTGGTAAAATGTTTAGAGAATGCTGCTGCCCATTCTCTAGTAAGTCCCTTGGTGGCCTTAATTTTTTTTAAATCAATAATTTAATTTTTTTACGGTAATCCTTTTTCAGTCACTGCGCAGGCAATAGATAATATGTCCCTAAATTACAACATCGTATAGAAAAAACAAATATAAAACCTACTACTATTGTTATTTTTTTTTAATTAATTTATTTTACACTTATTACCTACTTAATCACACACAGAAGTCCGAACAATATTGCCAAAACCTACTTACTTAATCCAACCACTTCAAGATTCCCACCACCAAAAAAAAACTAAAACGCAAAAGAATCAACTGCACAGTGTAACTAATGAATTTTTCGACTCAATCGCAACGGTGACTGCATTCAACAAAAAATACCCGACCAGCCAGTACCTAGCTAAATGCAAGCGTAATAATTGCTATAAAGTGTTTCTTTTTATGTGTCTGGAGTTTTTTGCTAGTCTGGCCGAGACCTAAGGTCGATGGACATCTGCAGTGCAGGCTGAGATTTATTTGTGACCTGCCAAAATGTTGGTAGTTGATGAGGAATTAAATCTACCTATTTAGTAGTACTTAATTAGATGAGGGCCGCTCAGTCCACTAGATGCGGGAAGCTCAGGGGGCCTACTCTCTAAGCACGGAATCCGTAATCTCGGTCGTAGTTACGGGCTTTTCCTACTCCGTATCACTTACGGACCTATGAATTACCTACCACACGATTTGACAGTTGTCCCCACTCCATATATGGCTAAAGTTAATTAATCAGCTGTATGAGTTACTTCGGAAGTTTCGACGGAGTTAGACCCCCCCCCCCAGAACCGTTCGAAGTGGCGAAGCTTGGGGAGGCCTATGTCCAGCAGTGGACGTCTTTCGGCTGAAATGATGATGATGAGTGTTATTAGTTTATAAGAACTTAGAGGAGGGGCTTGTAGCTAAGTAACAAAAGCTGCACGGGTCAATCGATCAGGTTAAGCTACGCTTGCCGCGGTTGGTCCGTGGATGGGTGACCATCTTTACATACCAAGACCCTTCCGTGCCTCGGAAAGCACGTTAAACAGTTGGACCCGGCTGTCATATGTGGATCTATGACATCCGTTACAGGTCGTCAGAAGCCCGAAAGTCTTACAACCAGTCTTACTAAGGAGTATCGTATCAACCAGTAACTGGGTTGCGGAAGTCAGATAGGCAGTCGCTCTATGTAAAATACTGGTATTCAGTTGCATCCGGTTAGACTGGAAGCCGACCCCAACACAGTTGGGAAAAGGCTAGGCAGACGATGATGCACAGACCCCTTTATAATTGTATTTATACATCTAATCTTTTTCTTAGCGTGATACTGATAACATAACGTATCATCACGCTTGTTGTCCACGAAGGGTTAGGTAGAGGTGTAGGTACCACAGACATTTCGCCAGTTATGTTTAAGTCTCATGTAATAGGGCGAGCCTATTGCCATCAACAGGGCACAAATCCAGACTTCGGCTGCTACTGAGACATTTAAGATGGGAAAACCCAATAACACTTTGCCTGAACCGGGAATCAAACCTAGGACCTCATGCTCAGTCATAGTTGAGAAAAGTATTTTTTTTTTGTTCTCCATATTCAGAAACGCGAATATCGTATGCTGACGCAGCCATTAGGTCCTTACATTTGCACGGTGTCTAATAAAATAACTTCTTTATAATCATAACAAATTTTTGTGATGTAGACTAAACACCAGTTTGGGTCTGTGCCCAGACTAACCAGTCACATATAGTCACAGTCAGTCAGATGAAACTAATAACCAAGTGTGACCTAAGGTCAAAGGTGACTTTCCAAGCACCTACCATTTAAGTATCCTTAACTATTTCTCAGATTCAATTCCACGTGAATGTAGGTAAAACCTCTAATTTTATCCATATAATATTGTAAAACGAATAAAGGGTCCCGGAGATAGGCGCGATGCGACAATGCGACATCGAAAGTGCGAAATTCTTCTAATTCTAACAGAATCGCGTCGTAACTCGAACCGTTGCGTAGCGTCTGTCTGCGGTAGCCTTTTTACGTGCCGGCAATCCACCCACAGCAGCTGAAAAAGTCACATTGGCTTCTTGTCAAGGGATAATTCCCATATTTTAACTACTTTCACGTGCTAATTTATGTCACAATCTGTCAAAAATGCCTCTATTTTATCTAGATTTTGACATTGACTGTTGCTAAGACGAAATAGCGATTAAATTTTGAACGTATATTACAGATTCTAAGCCTAAACTTCGTGCTTAAGTAGCAATTTATGTTATCAATTAAATATTAATAGGTACACAAGGAACTTTCATGGAATCAATTTATGAAGATAATGAAAACATATAAACGCTAGATAATTCTGTGAGATAAATACAAAATGCTTCTTAGCGCGTATTACAAAGCTTATGGCTTCATAATTAATATGAAAACAACGCTGCATTGATATTTATTGTAATTTTATGCGAGTACGGGGCATGGTAGTGTAAGTGTTTTACGGTAGTTTAAGTTTGTACAAAACTTATTGGTGCCATAGGTGGAATACTTTAGGTGCTATTCGTTCAAGTACTGCATGAATCGGTGCTATAAGTGGAATACCTCAGTTTCTAAAAAAACAATCACTGCTGGACATCAACTCATTTTAGGATATACGATACTGTTCTACTGTCAATATTTTTGATTCAAATATTTTTTGTAATTTGCTCACGCGTCACGGTCGCAATGCGCAAATACGGTGTTCAGTAATGGAGCGACCTCTTTTTAACCCCCGACGCAAAAACGACGGGGTGTTATAAGTTTGACGTGTCTGTGTGTGTATGTGTGTGTGTGTGTGTGTCTGTCTGAGGCAACGTAGCTCCCGAACGGATGAACCGATTTTGATTTAGTTTTTTTTGTTTGAAAGGTGTATTATATTAAATTCAGTTATGAGTTCATACCTTTTTTTAAACCATCCAACCTATTTGCTAACAAACACTCTGGCTAGGCCTGCATTCTCCAGGTATTTATTTTCCGTACCAGAAGACTTATACGTAAGTCTACTGCTCCTTACCTCCACAACGCCTCCTCATCTGACCTTTACCGCGAGGTGACAGTGACACCAACACCAAGGCAGCATGTTTGCAAAGCTCTTCACAACGAGAATTGTTTTACGACAGAGGACCCGAGACCCGAACAGACCCGAGCGGACCCGAACGGCTAATTGTAATGTAAATACAGTCTGAGTGGCATGATAATTGTATAGCCCATGGTTTTACATATTTCCAATAATGTTAATATGGTATACTTTGCTGGGAAAGCACTGTTTGTTTTGAGACCTTTGAATTATGCAGCTTCAATATTATTATTTGAAAATACTTTTTTTTATACACAAGAGTTTCTTATACTAATTAAAAGTGACACTGAAAAAGTCGTTAAAAGCTTTGAACAAATCGCACAAGGCTTTCTGGAAGCTTTTCAACTGTCAAATGTGACACTTATGTCACATTTGACAGTTTGATCAAGCCAACCCAACCAATCACAACCACATATTGCTGTGATTGGTTGAGATAAAATAACAACTGCCAATCCAATAACTGAACATGATTTTTAATTAATTAATTCTACCTACTCTATACTTGAATTGCCGGGCCGGATGGGTCGATCGGTCAGGTTAAGCTACGCTTGCCGCGGTTGGTCCGCGGATGGGTGGCTTTACATACCCCTCCGTACTTCGCAAAGCACTTTATTTTACATTGGTCCAGGTTGTCATTCATAGATCTTTGACAGTCGTTACGTCGTCAGAATTCCGATAGTCTAACCACCAGTCTTACCAAGGGGTACTTATCGTATTACCCAGTAACTGGGTTGTGTTGGTCAATTAGGCAGTCACTCCGTTGCATCTAGTTAGAAGGGAAGCCGGCCTTAACATCCATAGCTAACAAAAGTCTAGGCAGATGGTGACTCTATACTTGAATTCTACACATAGAAAAACCCTTTTCAAATACATTTATTTTATGAGTGGTGCATTATTTTTTATCAGTATATGAACCGCAGCCATTTCTCCGCCAAGTGCATTGAAGTGGCAGTCGGATGTAATGTATGCGGTGTTAAGGAGCATCTTCTTAAGAGCACTTATTGACGCATCATCAGTATATATTGTGTGTACAAGAATTTGCTATTGGCTTGTATTGATTTAAGATTTGCATGGCATGATATGTGCTCGACACTTTCCAAGCAAGTGGAAAGAAGACAAATACTCGTATATCGTATTTAAAAGTTGTATAGCAGCTTAGTTATTTATGTATAGCAGCGCTTCACGGTTTCACTCGCGTAGTTCCCGTTCCCGTGGGAATACGGGGATAAAATATAGCCTATGACACCCGGGGATAGTGTAGCTTCCCAGCAGTGAAATAATTTTTCAAATCAGCTCAGTAGTTTCGGAGCCTATTCAATGCAAACAATCAAATCTTTCCTCTTTATAATATTAGTAATAGATAATGACTTCTTCTTCGGCCTGGTGTTTTGAGCCATGAAGGTTTTATTGATTTTTAAAGCCATAGATCGAATCCTACGTTCATCTCTCTCTATCTCTTTTGGATCTACCTCTATACTCCGTGTCCTTATTTGACCATAAATTAAATGATGTATCTTTGGGTTTGGAACATATTCTGCACTTCTGCGGTTCTTAATCATTCATAGCTTTTTCCGATCATGAGCAACCATGACAGAGATTGTCGTGACTCGGTAAAATCAATAACTCCGACTCGTTTACTGCTTGGTTCGCAGGAAAAACATAATGAAACAGCCTTAATTTGGTCACAGTACAAGTTTGACTCATTGCTTTTAAAATCGCACCGGCAGAAGCAAAATCATTAGAGGCACTTTGCCACTATACACAAAGAAAGCCACAACTGCTAAGTGGCACCCCTACTAGCCCCTCATCTCAGCGACACATGAGGAACGAGACGTTTTGTTGTTCCGTCGTCTGGCCATCGTCTCGCCAAAAGACATCTAGCGGTGTTAAATCCTGGATCATCTAGGATTTAACTCCTCGACAAATCTATGAAGTAGGCTAATTACACAAGTTCATGAGGGTCACTTCTTCTATCCCAAAGAAGAAAAGTACACAGGCTAACTTTCAAAATGCCCACTAACATATTCGATCACAGTTTCAAACTGGCTAGACCAACACCAACTGTGACAGCCCTAGCTACTCTTCACACAAAGAAAGCCACAACTGCTAAGTGATAGCCCTACTAGCCCCTCATCTCGGCGACACATGAGTAACGAGACGTTTTGTTGTTCCGTCGTCTGGGCATCGTCTCGCTGGCGTCTGCATCAAGGTCAAGTGACTCAGTCTTCTTTTACGACATTATATAGACTTGGTTAGAAGTTTAAGTTAACATAATGACTAAAAGTGGATCGGAATGGCCTGATTCAATTTCTTAGATTGTTGCGGCTTATTTAAAATACAATGCCTGGTTGGTGCTTGAAAGGGAATAACCAAACTTCCCAGGATGTGGTCAAAAAACCATCAACTAAAAAAATGCCTTTAATTTTGACTAAGACCTACATTAGCGAGGTTTGTGTGTTTTTATGTTAAACCACTACATTTTTGCCAGTTATGCTGTGAGTCGGAGTAGGTACTCGGAGTATAGGTACTTATTTGTGTTTGTTTAGTGTTGTTGCTGATTCTTCGGTTTAAATGAGGGGCTCGTGGCTCAATCATAACAGCCGCACTAGTCGGTTAAGGGCAAGCTTCGATTGACGCGGTCCGTTCGTACATGGGTGGGATGTCTATTACACATCGAGACCGTTCCAAGCCTCGGAAAGCACGTTAAACCGATGGTCCCGGCTGTCATTCATCAGATCTTTGACAGTCTCACCAAGAGGTATCGTGTAAACCAGTACCTGGGTTGTAGAGGTCAGATAGGTAGTCGCCCCAGGTAAAATACTGGTATTCAGCTGCATCTGGTTAGACTGGAAGCCAACCTCAACACCGTTGGGAAAAGGCTAAGCAGATTGATTGAAAGCTGACTGTTCGTATTCAGATTTTTTGTGTAATTAGGTACTAGGCCTTCTGAATGTTCTATTTTGTGGCATATTTAAGAGTACCAACAGTTATGTTGATTTTATGTTAAATGACAAAGAACTGCTACAGTGGCGTACTGTCATAGGCAAGTGTGTAGACCATAGACTATACTGAACTGTAGAGCTTTTATATAGGGTTCCAACCAGGATTGTGATAATGTACTTATAGGGGTATGAGGAAGAGGATGGAAAGTTCACTCATACCTATAATGGTAAAGGAGGATCCTCCGACCAGACGGGTATTGTGTCTGGTCCGGGCAACTGCCCGACAGTTGATGTCGGAATATTTTATCTGAGTAGCGTGGTAAACTCTGATTGCGCGATGTAGAATTGCTCAGTTAGTTCGCCTGTGGCATTGTAGATGGCGCCACTTGTCTTTTTGTGTTTCTTGATATTTGTCGTGAAGCATTTTTATTTGTAGTGCCGCTACATCCGTTAGATTTGCCACTACATTATTGGCTACTTCTTCTTCTTCTTCGTCGTATCGATGATTCCAATGGTTGGTTTTAAACAAGCTTCGACCAGAATTCAGCCATTTTGACATCGTTATCGTTGGCCTCGCTAAGGTCTTTCATAGAGTAAGTGTTATTGCAAAGAGAGTACGACAAGAGGTGGGGAATTGTTTGTGATATGGCTCCACAGTCGCACTCTGCAGGCTTAGCACGAGCACCGATTTGTCGACGGAAGAATAGACATCACTATTAAATAAATGATGTAATAAAGGATAAGATAGCTATGTTTTTCTATTCATTATCACAGATATGCGTTCTAAACGAATCATGATTTTGTAGAAAATCGTAGGTATATACTTTGTGGCCTTCGAGTAGAAAGTTTTATTGTCAGTGTGATTTTGACAGTTTGGGAAGAAATATTCTTCTAAAATAGTCTACATCTATAAGGACTTAGACAAATATCGTTAAAAACGAAAGACTAAATGACAGATTGTAGAAGGATATCTACGGTGCGATAACAAAAATGTTGGAACGAAATGTCTCTTTGTATTGAAAAAGCACTGTCTATTCTTCGTAGAAATACAAAGCGTCATGCTAAGCCCGCTGTTCTCTCTCTTCCGTGGTCGCAGTGCATCTCATCGGAATAGCCCTACTCCGTTTGGCTCATCATCATCAACAGCCTATAATGTTCCCACTCCTGGGACACAGGCCCCCTCTCGGTGAGAGGGATCTCCGTTTGGCGACTTGGTTGATTATAGTGCAATTCTCCAACTACATTAGGTATATTGAGTAAGGAATCTCTGATTTCAGCAGCACGCAAAATTTTAATTTCATTAGAATAGCAATTTGAAGGTCAAAGATTTTTTCATGGCCATTCAATGGGATTCAATGAATTAAGTGGACTGTATTTTAATGGATATAAGTTTGTAAATACATATGTATTGAGGTCGCGATTAATATTTTGTTCTATTAAATACAGCCTGACACCTACAAATCGCAAAAAAACGTAAGAACATTTGAGATTGTGGATAGACGACAACATTTTCATTTTCGGAATACAATGCCTGGCAAAAACTTCAAAAGATTAATGAACTTTGGCATACATATTTTTGGCTTACGCTTATGACGTCAACACATTGTTTTACATACCCCCCACATAACTTAAACATTCTTCATTAAAAAAAAATCATCTCAAGAAGTCTCAAATGAGTCACAGATTAAAAACATCACAGATGCGCAGGAGCAACGGAAATACCTAATCTTTGCATTAGTCTATCGCGGTTTCGCACTTAACACGTGTGGGTATCGGCAGGAATGTTTTTTGAAAATAATCGCGTTCCGGCCTGTTATGTGGGATAGATACATTACTATATACATAGAAAGACGTGGAGTTGAAAACAAATTCCTGTCTGAAGTGTGGAGTGGATTACTTTCGTCCTAATAGCTTGCCCTTTAGAACTGACGAGTGTCTGTGAAACTAGATAGTTGAGGAATGTCTTAAAGAGCAGCTTGTGAAACGCAAGGATAGAATAGCGTCTTCCAAATCCATCCACTGTCTCTGTGACCTTTTCACGCATAAAATACTGAACCGACCGTCATAAAATTTGACAAATAGCTAGCCTGGGACCTGCATAATCAGCTTATAATGTTCCCACTGCTGGGACACTGGCCTCGTTATGAGAGAGAGTGGGCCATAATCCACCACGTGGGCCCAGTACAGGTTGTTAATTGTCACATTTTGGTTCTTAGAAATGTTTTCGGTTTCATAAATAAAGTTTTCTGCAATAGATATCTTTTTAATAGTTTATAGGCCTCTAATAGTAGGATACTGTATTATGTAATTGGGCTGGCAACCCTACTCGTAATTACCAAGCATTATTTAATAGTTCTGTTCCTCTAGGTTGATTAGTGATACGTTCAAATGCATGTAGGTTACCTACTTCTTGTCTAAAAAGCTAACATTAAGTGGGTGTAGAAGACACTATAGCCCTATGATGAGATAATAGAATCTGGAATTTGCTAGGTGCTATTGTAGCTACGAGTGTATAAGTAATTGAGTAATTGTGTCATCTGTTTGCTTGTGGGCGAAAGTTGACTGACCTTTCAATTGTTAATTAGAATTCAAAACAATTGATTGTGTTATTCAAAATGATGATGACAGAATTTTGCTCTTGACAGAAATATTGAAACGGGAAAAATTATTTGGGGCTAGACGAAATGACGAATGACGAAATGATGGCATGATGACCCATGCCCTATATCCGTAGAAAAATGGGTCGAAGAAAAAACCGTTCAAAAATAAGCGTTGATAAAAGGAAAACAGATCCATAGATCATAAACAACGTATCAGTCATCGTTAGCGGGAATCGACGCGTGCGCAAGCGTCGATCATTAAAATGTTAGTACAGTACGTAGAGTACATTGTCTGTTTGTTAGTAAACGATTAATTAGATGCTAATGTGTTTTTGTGTGTTGAAAATGTTTTTATTTATATTTTGAGCACAACAATGTATTTGGTTGAACTTTAATAATGCTTCTTTTGCATATTTAATCAAAAGAAAACATCATCATCAATAAAAAAAACATGCATCTAATTCATCTGCCATTTGGGGTCAGCTTTCAGTCCAACCGGATGCAGCTGAATACCAGTATTTTACATGGAGCGACTGCCTGTCTGACCTCCACAACCCAGTTACTGGGTAATACGGGGGGCGTATTGCTTGGTTTTATAAGTTGCTTAATATTGCATGGTATTGTGTGGCCGTATCTCTGGCAACAGGTTGCTAGATGTTACCATCGCCCTAAATTGCTGGATGTAGTCGTGACGTCAAAGTTTTTTATTTATTTATTATTACAAACACAACTAACATTACAGGTTGCCCCAAATCGGTAGCGTGGTCTTAAACAATTTTTTTTCCATTGCTGCTTATCAGATGTAAAGTAATTTTTGTGAACTCATTCAGAGAACAAGTAAATAAATCCACCCTTTCCGCGATTTCATTGAGTGTTTGCATGGCACGCGTCAAAGGTGTTGACGAGAATTGACCAGGATGGAGCAATTTTACTTGCTCGTGTAAGCGCACCTTGACGCAGTCAAATTTATTAACATAGTGTGTAGGTATTGCCTGTCAAAATCAAATCAAAATAAAGTCTGTTCAATACAAACAACGACCTACCTACGTACTATAATTGAACCAACAAGGACCACAGCCACCGTAGGCGCGGGCTTGCGGACGGCGAGTAATGGGTAGCTCGCTGTCCGGTAAGGACCAAGCCCTGGTCGACGACGGCGCGTTGTGTTCCACGCGCGCCTCAAAGAGATGTCAGCACCAAATAAAGGGGCACGCAAGGGCCGATGCCTGTCAGGGGTGCGGGTTGTTAAAAAGAGATACCATGGCCCCTGGCACACAGGCAACTTAGGGAATACGGTTTTGGTCAGTAAAAGTCTGATACGCCCTCCTGCTCCACCCAGAGCTTGAGAAGCTATTGATGATTTCTCAGCCTCAACAAAAAAAAAACCAACAACGAATTAACACCATCAATCTACACAATCACACCTAATGTACCAAAAACGTAACAATAAACGTTACGTTATAACTGTACTGTGACGTAATACATTGTCATGCATACCGCGCCCTCTGCCGGTGCCGAGTCGCGTGTCATAATTATATGACGATGATTTATTGGAAATTGTCTTTGGAACCATAGATGTGGGTAGTTTTGGTTCGGTTTGAAATAGGCTCAAAGTACTGTTGTGAGGAGCCTTGTCAAAAACCCCGATTTTTTAACACTTCTTTAACACTACTGTCAAATTTCAAATCAAGGAATTTTATTGGTTGTAATTTTGATTAACCAATCAACAGCTACCAAACAATTAATCCAAATTAGTTTTTAAAACTGGAGTTACTTTTTCGTCGACGGTAAATAAGTAGTTCATTAGTGTCGAACCTCAGACATAGGAGTACATTATTTGGTGTCAAAAAGTAAAAAACATAAAGTACACAAAAAAAAAAAAACGGATTTGGATGTCGCAGCGTTTTGTCGTGTTTCGATATCTGTACGAGGTGCTAGCTAATTTAATTTGATCCAGTATTCAGCAGAAATATAAATAACAATGAATGACTATTTACGTGTGGTTTAGTAACAATTAATTAGACTACCTACCGACATCTCAGCGAACAGATTTGTGAAATTTGACCGAAAGCAATCACCATAGAACAACTGAAAACTCACAGAAATATTACTCATATAGACGTCTTCGTGACGCAGGTAGATACAAGATTTTCATGAAAACCGTAAATGTGTCAATGGCCTCGTACAAGGAAACGCTGAAAATCTTGAAATAGACTGAAACGTTGGGCATAAGTGTTGTGATGAAAATGATGTGTTTACTGTCTAAATCTAGCTTGTAAGCCCATCTCGTATGTAGGTACACTCGACAAAGTTGGCTGTTGACCAGTTTTCACCCTTATATCCTTAGTCATAAGGTTGGCATCGTCAGCTGTACTGAGGTAGCTCTTCTTGGTAACATGGACGTCAAGTGTCTCTTTAGTTTACATATATTAGAAAAACTATTAAATACCACTGAAATCTGAAATGGAATTAAATTATAAGATTTATTTTACAAGCTCAATTACAACCAGCCAGTAACCCAGGTAAGTAGGCGCTTTACTTTATCAAAGTCAAAGTCAAAGCATTTATTTCAAATAGGCACATAAAGGCACTTTTGAATGTCAACATTTACATTAAAATTGAATTGATTCTAGTCGCCCCTTCCAAAATGTAGTTTCGTATGGAGAAGAATGGGCAAGAAACTCCTCACTCATAGATAAGACTGGTACAAAACGGTGCAGGAAAAATCAAATCACTGCTTAAAAATGAATATTGTACGAGGTAAATTTGGGCATAAGTCTAAAAACCGACTTGGGCACGAAAAAAAAAAAACGTTACTTGCACCTGAAAAATTAAAGGGGGTTTTCTCTTTAATTTTTATTACTTGTTGTTATAGCGCCAATAGAAATGATACTTAATTTCTACCGTCTACCTATTATGGAACCTGGGATACAGCCCGCTGACAGAAAAACGGACGGATGAACTGCCGGACACTAGACCCAAAAAAAAAGAACTCAGAAATCAAAATCAAAATTTCGAATGCAAATGAAATACATGCTGATAATATATACAGATACTACTGCTATACCATTTTAGTTCATCCAGTAACCATGTAGGCTTATCAACAATAGTCTTTAATCTCTGGTCCATGTTCCCTTTTAGTATCCCTCCTCATTGTCAGCATAACTTACCAGACCTCCTTAAGGAACATATTCCACCGCTAGCGATCAGCGAGAAGCGAGTAGAGCTAGCAAAGTAAAATAGTGTGCGAGCAGCGAGCGACTAGCGTTTACTTGCTGGTATGCGTATGTACCAAGCTTTTTGGATCGTTGACAGTCGTTACGGGTCGTCAGAAGACCGAAAATCTGAAAACCCGTCTTTCCAAGGGGTATCGTATTACCCAGTTACTGGGTTGTGGAGGCCAGATAGGCAGTCGCTCTTTAACAAATACTGGTATTCAGCCATATCTGGTTAGACTGGAAGCTTACCCCAACTATGTTGGGATAAGGCTAGGCAGCCTTTTGCCCGCCAAGCAAGCACCACTGAGCGAGTACTCTCTTTGATAGCTCTTGTGCTGCTAGAACCGAGTACTTATCGGCGGTGTGAGCAGTCCGCATTGCACTATTAATATAAAGGGTAAAATGTTAACCAGTGTGCAAACTGTTATCAAGAGTTTAGTACATGATTAATGATTACATAATTTACTCCGTAGCGTAATTTTTTTTGTCAGTAACCAAAAAAAAAAGTTGTTTCATGGATTGTTGTCCCACGCCGTCGAAATGTACAACCTACTGTACGAACTGCAATTTTTTTTTCGACAATATTTCAAGAAATATGTATAGATCTACGTCTAGAATCATTATGCTGAATTCTAAGTTACAGTTTGCGTACTGGTTACTGTACTGGTACTGTGTATCTAATATCTTTAAACGAGCAACTCTTGTATATGTACATATACATTCATACTGTGAATCTCGGAAACAGCTTCAACGATTTTCATGAAATTTAGTGTGTAGGGGGTTTCCAGGGCGATAAATCGATCTAGCTAGTTTTCATTTGTAGAAAACGTCAAACATAAAAATAAAAACCCAACCAAAGCTTGGTCATCCAGATATTCACTAAATTACACGGCACAGCACCTACAATCTTTTGTAAGTTTCTTGAGTAAGAAAATCGTTGATACCTAGTCGCTTCCTCGTCCGCTGCGGTGGGGGACAGGTGCCCAACACCCCCATCATTGTCAGCTTATCTTTACAGACCTTCCTAAGGCTCTATTGTACCTAAACCTGATCCCTATCGAGTATCCTAAGTCTAGATTATAATGCCCCGATATTGGATAAGAAAGCTCTGTATTTCATACAAATTCCCGTTTTACGTTCATTTTAGAGTTTAGAGCCATTTGGTATTTGATAAACGACCGATAGTTTCGCTACTTAAGTGCCTTAAGTAGCGAACTTTCGGATAAATTCTGAGATATTTCGGATTAAGTGGGAGTTTTAGTGTTAAAGAGGCGATTAGAAATATCTATGTATCAAGTTTTAGTTTCGCTACTTAAGTGCCTTAAGTAGCGAACTTTCGGATAAATTCTGAGATATTTCGGATCAAGTGGAAGTTTTAGTGTTAAAAGAGGCGATTAGAAATATTAATGTATCAAGTTTTGAAAATATTATGATGTAGCTTTTGCCAGCGGCTTCGCCCGTTTGGAGGTCGAAAATCATCAGACGGGAACTATGTACCGGGATAAAAATATTGTATGTGTTAAGCTAGGTTATAAATTACCTGTTTGCCAAATGTCATTCCAATCCGATCAGCCATTTTTGCGTGATTGAGTAACACAGATCCAAACATCTTATCAAAATGAAAATGAAAAAATAAATCTAATAAAGAATACTTCTCAGTTTAAAACCTCTTTTTTTGTAATTCTCTTTGAATACGAATAAAATCATAAATACATGAGTTCGATAGAAAACAATAACAACAAGATCAGGAATTCGACACAATTTACGAATGGCGAAATTAAATTGTATCGAATCAGCACCTCAGAAACCTTTTTGTGCTCAACAGGACCACCACGAGATGAAACAAGGTTCCTTATTGCACACCAAGACCGCTCTATACTTCATTAAGCTCACCAATTATTCAAACACCCTGAATCAGGAACACCGACTACCTCATTTACAATCACCTTACTCTTGTTATTATTTAAATGAACACCCTATGCAGCCCGGAGAGTGTTTAAACCTAAGAATGCTACACACTTGTTCGGCACAGCGAAGCCGACCCGAATCAATTACTATACACATTGGGGTTTAATTCGGTTCGTGCCGATCGCCAGACTCCGTTCGCTGTCTTAATGAATCAACCAACACAGTCTATCGTAGTCCACTGCTCGCCATAGCATAGGCCTTTGGTATCTACCGTCGCTCAATCATGTTCGGAATTCTTCTTCTTCTCGCTTCGCTTTGGACATCACGATGACATTATGTCCAATCGTAGGTGTCGTTGTAGCTCGCCTAACGATCTCTCAGCATCTGGGTCTGTTAGATGACAGTCTGACGCATTCACTAACAGAGCTTCCCACCACGTATTTAACTTGATTGATTCACCTCATCGGTGACCTCTCGCGGATTTGGGCCTGTACCATTAGACGCTCTATGTTCGGGTTGACTCAACAATATTTGGGCTACGTCCAGCGGCTTCTTCGGGAACATATGTATTTTTACTGTATACATAATTATACTATAATTTACAATTTTACATAATTATTCGATTTTACCGCCCAGCTGTGCCAACCCGAACAAGTGTGTAACACCCCTGACTGTTTATACCAACAGAACACCTTGCTATTGCACTTGGCTTTGCATAAATAAACGCGGTCAAGACAGGACAGTACATTTCTATTATGTTCTGTCAGGTCTGCACAAGATAAAGTGCAGAAGGACGATTTGGTTATAAAAAATAAGCAAGGAGCCTTTGATTGACATTTATTAAAAATTTCAAAATTCGAATTGATGATGATAAAAATGGCAAATCATCATCATCATCATCATTTCAGCCGAAAGACGTCCACTGCTGGACATAGGCCTCCCCCAGGCTCCTCCACATTGACAAATGGCAAATATCTTTATTCAATTATCTTTTGTAAATGGCGTATATCATATAACTCACTATGATTCGATCATAAAAACTGAACAGTCACAGAAGACTGGCAGATACTGACGACGTCATGGTATAAGGCTCCCGGCTATGAAAACTTTATGGAAATTGTTCTACCAGAATCGCTACGTATCGCCTGTTTAACATCTTGTCGTTGTACTTCTGTTTTATTTTTCATGGTTTTGTACTCAGTGCACTAAATCAGATAGAGTAACTTGAAACTAGAAAGTTATTGGAAACTGATTATTATTATGGAATAAACGGTAAAGTGCATGTTTTATTATTTTATACACAATCATAAAATAAAACCATAACGGATTTTAAACACGATATACCATTAAATGCTGAATATTATTACCTCATAAGTATCTATTACTAGATCTGTCTCATATTTTACATTTCTTGTAAATCGTGTCTATAAACACAATGCATGAATAACATTTAAAAAAAAATATGTATTCCCCATCAATCAATATGTCCATAGCCTTTTCCCAACTACGTTGAGGTCGGCTTCCAGTCTAACCAGTTGCAGCTGAATACCAGTATTTTACATGGAACGACTGCTTATCTGACCTCCACAACCCAGTGTCTGGGTTATACAATACTCCTTGATTAGAATGGTTTTCAGACTTTCGGGCTTCTGACGACCCGTAACGACTGTCAAAAATCTACGAATGACAGCCGAGACCAACTGCTTAACGTGCTTTCCGATGCACTGAGGGTTTTCTGTGTGTAAAAATGGTCACCCATCCACGGACCAATTTCGGCGATCAACCCGTTCGTTACTGAGTCAATAGTTGAAGTGGTTTATGTACAAACGATAATTAAAGTTGAGAGATGTTTATAATTTATTTATTTCAAAAAGTGTGGTACAGTCTGTTACAGTAAATATAATTTTACAATGTAGGGTTAAATCGAGAAAAAAAGTACTTAACATAATTGAATGTGGCGTCCTGGCTAGGTTACAAGGTAACCTGTATTAAGGTGAAACAAGTCCACATTTTTTCCATACAAACTTCGGGAGGGTTTTACTCCACTGTTTGACAATGTACAGTCGCCAGCAGGTCAAGCTATCCCAAACTATCAAATTTTCCCAATTGAACAGAAACCTTATTCCTTTGTAATAAAGTTGAAAAACTATCAAAGAAATTTGACAGATTGGAGTAGCTTGATGTGCTGGCCTCTGTACATCGAAACTTAAACATGGTATGGTTTTGTCTCATTATTAATATTGTCGGTACGGAAACAGAATACTAAAATAAAAAGCCATTAAAAAGTTATGATTCAACAAAGATTAGTTTTTCTTGCTAATTTAACGTAACTTTGGACATGTTTAAGTAATAAAAGAAGTGTAAAATCTCCAAAACTAAGTCGGTACCGACAAAGCTCAATATCGAAAAGTTCAATAAACTTAGTTGGTCATTGATTTATGTAGTGATTTTTTCACAAAACCCGATCTTTCGGAGGGCACTTCTTAATTTTTTACGCGCCTGTTTTACTATAACTATCCTGCAGCTCACTCAATAATGTTGTGCGTATAGACTAGCGTATAACTGCTAATCACTGATACTACCTCTGTTGGACACGAAGCCTGGTAAGACAGCGTGCTTTTAAGCCAGGCCCACTGGTGAGTTCGAGCCCGCGACTAGTGTACCCTTAAGGTTCGCCAGCCCGGATTCCTACAGGGGGGTTCAAACATTTTAATAGACTGCTTAGGACTATATGGTACAAACGCATTTAACTTAAACTAAGTGTTAGTATGTGTGTGTGTTTTGTGATGTAGGTGTGATGCGTGTGTTAAATGTCAAAAACGTATGGCTAAACAGTCGCAAATAATTAATTAACTTTAAGCAATATTTTTACATAAGGGGGAAATGTCATCTATAACCTACATCCGATATTAGCCAAGAGCACAATACATTTTCATACAATCCAGCTGTTCTGGGATACCCGACATATATTTTTCATATTTTTATCACACGAAAGAAACATAAATACAAAACGGACATTGATATTTTAACTCCCACGGATCGATTCGGCGTCCAAATCGATTTTGAAACATCTTTTTTCTTAAACCGTTTTAATCCGGGGTTTACCAACAACGGTAGCCAGGATCAGTATGTCACTACCGGGGGCTAAGTAATCAGTGACTAATGACTTCCTACCGAATTGTATTGGAAGCCGACGACATCCAAATAGACTACGGAAGTCGTCTGCGGACGGACGAAGATGTCCTTTTAAAATACGGATTTTGTTAATACGGAAAAACATAGGTAAATATATTTTGTTGGGTTGACGAAATAAAACGTTCAGTTTATTAATGTCCATATATCTAAAGTGGGTAAGTGGGATAACATATCACTTTTAAAGGATTATAAGTAGGTGGGTATGTGCCTTATGTGTGAAAGCTTTGTCATCATTAATTGAATTTAGAAATTCCTCCTTTTTGAAGTCGGTTAAAAAGGGAATAATACCAAAGGTAGAATCTGGAGAATTACTGTAGCACGCAAATTGAAAAATGAATACACAAACATATAAATAATACAACAGCTTTTTATCCACATAATATTATAAATGTAGCGGTAAATCTCCGGAACGGCTGGACCAATTTTGATGAAATTTAGTATAGGCATACTTTGAACCCTGGGGGAGAACACAGGCTACTTTTTATCGACATACCACGCAGGTGAAGCCGCGGGTTGAAGCTAGGAAATAATAAATGGATAGTTTAGTTTTAATAACTGAAATAGCATAGTCTATTTTACACTCAGTCTGGATTATTTTGTATGTAAACAAACGATTACTACTAACTGTACGCTAGCTAAAGTCACATTTTGGCCGCACGGCCAACATTTTCTCTAATAAACTAATAAAGAACACAACTGTTTGTAGAGTAAATTCGTCTTCTAAATTGAGCGCGACGTATTAGATCAACTCGTGCGCAGGAGCAACTACACGATGGAATGAGAAGATTCACTCATAAATGTTGAAAAATTAAAATATGTACATACCTAAATAAATAAACTAACTACATAATAATTTGCAGTTACATTTGCAGTTTTTTATTAATTTTGACAGTTGTTACATAAGCCATATTGGGGTGTTTGGTCAAATTCGTCTTTAGTAGAACATTTTTGTAGTTCTGCGAATAATTTTCTTGGCTTCCAAATTAATTTTTAATAAAAAACGGATAGCCAGTTCTAAATTAGTCATTATCAATTTATACTGTAGTCACGACGTTTACTGGTGAAAGCCTTAGATTGCTCTAAGGCCGATAGAGGTTTTAATCAATACCTACTTCTTATTTTGCCACTTCTAAAGAAATGGTTTCGTAGATCTTATTCTTCTCAGTCAACATCTAACCATGCGTCACAACCCCCCCGAGTGGGTTCCCGCATTGTCGTTGCGGGGGGGCTTAGTAACCGTGGTCTCCCATCCACGGTGAAGCCAAGAGGAACCCAACGGTGGGGCCGCTCGTCAGGGCTTTTGCCTTCAAGCCATTGACGTAGCGGCCAAAACGTAGGTTGCGGTGAGGTGCACCGCAACTGAGGTGGGCCGCGATGTCGAATGGGAGGCATCGCGGCTAAAGGTTACAGGCTGCGGTAGAGGAGGAGTGCCGGTGCTTCTGAGCAGCGCTCTTCCCTTCCGTGGCCTGGACGGGGCCGCCACCGTTTGATGGCGGACGCGGTGGGGCCGCAGGGGAAGAGGAGTGTCGGTATAGCGTCAGCCGCTCTCCCTATCCTCTGCGGCCGAAAAGTGGTAGACGGGACGGCGCGTTGTGTTCCTCACGCGCGCCGTCAAAGATGTCAGCAACCACTGGTGGGGTCCGCAAGGGCTAATGCCTGCCAGGGGTGCGGGTTTGTTCGAAAGAGATACCACGGCCCCTGGCATACGGGCTACTGAGGGAACACGGGTGGGTTTTAGTCAGTAAAAGTCTGACACGCCCTCCTGCTCTACTCGGCAGGAGAAGTCATTTGATGATTTCCCACCCAAAAAAAAAAAAAAAAAAAACCATGCGTCACAAAGTTTTGTGATGAGCCTTCTGTGCCCATTTATTCTGTACTGCCCCGAGTCTTCCTGCGCAAACGCATGTAGGCGGGAACATTTCGCTTTCTTGATTTTGTAGACGTGGATCGTGAAAGCGATGTTAATGTAAGCTGTAACGTTGATGCAAACTAACATTAGAAATTATGTTCCGGTAGAATAATTTGCTAGATGATACGAAACGTGTGTTTAATTAAAATAAGCTTGTAGCTTGCTGTGGATTAAAGACGAAGTGGTACAGAGGAGGTCTTATGCTTGTTCTAAAAGCAAGTAAGTTGTTTTACATAAGAGATATCAGAGAGGTCGGTAATTGGGCTGTCTTAAACATCGCATGCTGTGTGGTAATTACATAACGAACTAACAATTGCAATGCCGCCTTTCATTTTGACAAATTGCATTATTTACGTTGTCGATCAGACGAAGTTTTCAAAGATATGAAGCAATTTTTCAGGAACTAGCTTTTGCCAGCGGCTTCGCCCGCACGGTACTTTCATCCCCTATTTAACTCCCTTAGGGATTGAATATCGAAAAATACTTCCTTATTCCTTGTCTACACTATAAAGGGAACCTCTGTGCACAATTTCAGCTTTCTAGTTTCAAGGATTTGGACTGGGCGTTACTGAGTCAGTCAGTCAGTCAGTCAGGACTTTTCTTTTATTTATATAGATTTCTTTGTTTTCTTCTTTCTTTATTTTCTCTCTCTCGGATTGTGAAAGAAAATGGGTTACATATCTAGAAAAGTCTTCACCGATAATTTGACGAAATCTTTGTCATTGAAATGATGAAGACTTTAAGAAAGATAAAAAAAAAACGTAATGGTTAGAGAGAAAGACGGTGAAAGTTACAAATAATGAAACGATCAGGTAAGTTCTTGAAGATGTACCTACCTATGTCAAAAGATGTACAAAACAGAACCCTATGACAAACCAGACAAAACATATCACAGACATCACAGTTAATAAACCAAATTAACTATTATGAGTACAAGCTTCCGTTAGCAAAAGGTCAATAAATAACTTTGTTGCCACTTGCCCACGCGCAAGACTAATTACAGACGTAGCCACATAAAATGCTCCAACCTCTAACTCTTTGATAATTTACGTGAGAATTTAGTTAGAGAGACCATATTATCTATCGGTGTAAACAGAACTTTTTAAGAGGCACAGCGATTTTCAAATTGTATTTGAATTATGTTTCTTGTGGGTTGTGGTTGAAAGAAATATGGATTGTATCCGCTGTTTCGTTTGAGCTTTTATTATCACGTTTAATCGTATTGCCTATATGATCAAGTGGGTGATACCATTCACCTTATGTCTGCAGTTACAGCAAAATGGAGTTCATCCAACATCGACTAATTTAGGAAATTTTTCCTCGTCAAGATTGTTTATGTAAGAAAATCTCTTCTTCTTACTTAACCTCTGGTTCTTTATAATTTATTCATTCAAGTACTACTACAGACTGGATGCGACAGGCGGAGGATAGAGTGTTGTGGCGCAGCCTGGGAGAGGCCTATGTCCAGCAGTAGACTGCGATAGGCTGAGTTGATTGAAGTACTACTACTGTTAATCCATATTTAATTTAAGTATTACAGGTCACAGATGATCTTTATTTTTAATTTTTTTCCTTCAGCATCATCGTCCTCATTTTAGTCAAAAGACGTCCATTGCTGAACCTAGGCTACCTACAAGGGGGGATGCCATAATCGCCACGGCGGTTTTGCGATCGCAGTATGGAGGTAAAATACATAGAGAACGCTGCTGTCCATCTCGTAAGTCTTAGTCGCCTGTTACGACACCCATGGGATGAACTTTTCTTATTAAAAATATTTATAGCATTTTAAGAACTTCCAACTTCCATGAAATCGATTTTCCACAAATCAAACTAATTGAACGCAACTAAAAGAAACGTGCGCGTGCTTCTATAAATAAAACCAAGATGGCGGCCCACCCTTCGCGCCAAAATTGGAAGCGATAGAAAAAGTTCGAACAGTAGCAAAAAAGGTTTCACTATTCGGTGCCTATTAGCAGAAATGCAAGTAATTATCCTTTTGTAATGAGAATTTATGATGATGCAGTTTTTGTCTGAATATTCTTGCCAATTAATTTAATAACGTATTGCAGCTGAACGCTAACAACCGATTTTGCCCTAGTAAAAATGTGACCTAATACGAGTATGTTGTTGGAAATTCCGATTGTTTTGTGTCAGTTTTTGATCAGACTTTTGACAATGTTTTTAACAACTATGTTTAAATACATCTGCACTTAGGATCTTTTTACAATACGCACATCGTACTTAGTAGGATGTTCATATGTTTCACGCAAATATGCAATATTGTTCATTGTTAAGTTAAAGTTATGTAATTTTAACGCCATAAACTGTTTGCATAAGTTATGACGCGGAACTGCGCAAGTATCAATACCAAAGCGTTTATTTTGTCTCATTGCTTATTTGCAACACTTACTTTCTATCTACTGTCTTAACAAATATTAGCTTTAGAAGTTTCTGGCAGCCAATACTTAAGACACGTTTATATTTTATGTCAAATCTAGCGCATCACTCATATAATCTCGCCTTTACAGAACAACTACAATCCTTGACATACTCCTTTTGCCTAGTTTCCGTTCATACATCAGAGGCCTTAGTGCGAGGCTCATTTAATCATCTCGATCAAATGCTTCGAGTGCGTTTGGCGCTCCGATCGGCCCTGGATTGGTGACGGATCAATCGGAGCGCCGAATGCGCTCGATGCGTTTGCTCGAGATGGTTAAATGAAACTTACACTATGGTCACTGGTCACAGTGGTCACACACGCCGCCGCCGCAACGGTTGCGATTATGAAGCACCAACTAGGTATATGTCCTCACCTCCCGATGTTTCCACAAGTACAACTGCGCGTCACTCTGCCAACAAAATAACATATTTTGCGTCACAAATTGAAGAAATCATCTGTCTGCCCTTTTCTCAACTATGTTGGGATTGGTTTCCACAAATTAAGGTAGGTACCTCAAAATAACACCATCTGTTTCGTGCCAAAATACTTGACATTTGGTTACAAATTGACATTCCTGTCAAATTAAACGTCAACAAAACCGTTGAATTCAAATTTCGCAACTGTCATATTACAAGCGGAAATGACGTATTGGGTTACTATGAACGACGTTCTGCTTCCGCCTTTAGCCGCCATCTTAATTGGGAAAAAGCTTGCGCACGCGCAAACTACGAAATCCGAACAGGAAACGGATGTAGCGGTGTGTCTTTTTAATATTTTTATATTCCCGACGCGACAAGTCGTTGGAATTAAAAATATTCCTTTTCATCTTTTGAATTTACTTTTGTTAATAGTTTCCTATATCTCGGATAGGGCTTTGAAGTTGTCATAACAAACTATTTGGTACTCCGGCTAATTAGATGTTAAGTTATTAATTATATAATGTGTTAAAAAGTAAGATTCAAAGAGTTAGCGGCGGGTTTCATTTTAAAGATACGAGTATGTTTAGGTCGGTTATGTTTTGTAAATAGTTACCAATATAGGTTGCGATTCTGCAGAAAAATCGCAGCGTCTGAACAGAATAACTTGCTTAAGTCCATATCGATTTTCTAACATCAAAACTTGTAAGATCAAACTTGAGAAGGAATAATTTTTTACCGACTTCGAAAAGAAGGAGGTTATCAATTCGACATGTTTTTTTAAAATGTATATTCAGGCATAACTCCGTCATATAAAGACGGATTTGCAAAATTCTTCTTTTGTTCGAAAGGGGTTTATTCCGAAATGGTCCCATTTAAATTTCATATAGATCTGATGATGAGTTTCGGAAACAGACAACGGACCTCTTAAAAATTACAGCAAATCAACCGCGATTGCTGCTATCGCATAAATATATTATGCATTGTTTTGGCCCCAAGGATGATAGAATTTCTAAAACAGTCTTTATATTTGCAATTTTCATTAAATTTACTACAACGTAAGTACTATGTGGTTCTTGAAACACCCGTATCGTAGATATTTATTTCAGACGACTCAAGAGCCTATTAAGAAAAAATCAATTTTACGCGTTGTACTCCGGGCCGTTGGTCTCGACTACCATTAGTGAAAGGACAGTCATTAAAGCCCGAAAGTCTGACAACCAGTCTTACCCAGTAACTGGGTTGTGGAGGTCAGATAGGCATTACCTCTATTATAAAATACTGGTTTTCAGCTGCAGCCGGTTAGACTCGAAGCTGACTTCAATATGGTTGGCAGGCTAGGTGATGTGATATCACCTTTTCGATTTAGTTGAACTGGGTGAGATCTAATTGAACACACGGCCCATTCGACACACCCTTGGGGATTGTCTTCTCAAATTATTTCCATAATCTCAAACCGGCAACGCCGTGTCACATTATTGTGAACAAACCGTAAAATCACAGGAAACCGAGCTATTTCTAAATCTCGCACGAACGCACTCGATATGACGTATGTCACACGATATACCTCAAAACACTACCAAGGATGTTACCATCAAAACACACCTCACCCACTCCTATTTTAAAAGCTTTAAAGTCGATAATTCATTGGCTATTTGTGTCATAGTTTCAGAGTTAAGTTTGTCGGTTTCAGTATCAGTTTTGGCTTGACATTGATACTTGACGCCTTATTTCGTACGCGGTTTTATTTTTAGGGGATGTTTTAAGTGGTTTTTTGTATTTTAATGGTGTAGTTACTGGTTTTGAAGGCTGGCTTCGGTAACAGATTTTTTTAACGTGAAGACGAGAACCAGAGTCGGGGTAGGTACTTCCATCATGAATGAACGAATTGTCTAATAGTAATAGAGGGTGAGGAAAATGAAGACGATGATTTAAAAGTTCATCTATTGACTAGCCATGTTCTTTTTTTTCTATGACGCAGAGCTTATTCTTCTTTAAATGAAATGAAATCATTTTATTGTCCAGATGTCCAATTAGCAATAAATAGATATGTAGGTAGGATATTAAATAACATATAGATAACGTGACAAACATATAAAATATATGTCACCGTAACATTATAAACATCGTCAATGCATAATCTATCTCGGGAGATTACAAAGTATCGAAACATTCAATTAGGTAATCGACGTATGGTAAGACGACCATGAATATATGTAGCTGTTTTTTGTCACCAAGCATCTGCTTACACTGTTAAACATCGACCAGATACATCAATAAGTTTTTGAGCTAGAAAACACAGTTATTTATGCTTTGATTCTATCTTCAATAATTATTGAAGTCTCTTTGATATTTAAGACAAAGGAAATGTAAAAGAAACCAAATCTGGTTACCATTGATGTTGTAAACTTCAGGAAATGAAAGGGAAGATGCGGTTTGGAATCGGTCTAGTTGTTTCTAATCACAAGTCTCGAGTTCTTGGGAATAAATCCCAAGTACTGATAAAGAACATTAAGGGCTTGTGGCTAAGTAATATAAGCTAAGTTAAGCTACACTTGCCGCGGTCGGTCCGTGGATGGGTGACCATCTTTACATACCAAGACCCCTCCGTGCCTCGGAAAGCGCGTTAAGCCGTTGGTCCCGGCAGTCATTTGTGGGTCCTTGACAGTCGTTACGGGTCGTCAGAAGCCCGAAAGTCTGACAACCAGTCTTACCAAGGGGTATCGTATTACCCAGTTACTGGGTTGTGGAGGTTAGATAGGCAGTCGCTCCATGTAAAATACTGGTATTCAGCTGCATCCGGTTAGACTGGAAGCCGACCCCAACATAGTTGGGAAAAGGCTAGGCAGACGATGATACTGATAAGGAACATAGTAAGGCTTTACCTAGAAAAAAATGCCTTTAGTATTTGACTACAGCATACAATAAAATTGTTGAATGCCTTGCATCGTCTACTAAACACTGTTGAAACGGTGCAACTTTTGCTGTTTGCTTCAACTTATGATAGCAAAAGCATGTACAGGCTAAAACGTTCGCACTGCTGTGATACAGGCCTCCTCTCTGTGAGAGCTAGTGGGCCGTATTCCACCACGCGGGCCCAGTGCGGGTTGGTAGATGACACATCTGCCGTCCTTTAACTAAAAAGACGTTAAGCCCTAAAAGTTGTTTCCTAGAAAATGGCAAAAATCACGCGAATCGTTATTTCTTAAAAACTGTGATACTTACGTTACTAATTGTAGGACACATCAATTTCAATTGATACTAGATAATAATCATTTCATCAAGTACATACATTTAGCTAAGAAGTATGGGTTTGATAGAATCGTCCATAATTATAATAGGTCTTTACCTATGAAATTGCCGTTTTGTATGAAAAAAATTAAACGAATTTTTTTCATGAATTTTTTATTTGTATTAATCGAAGTAATCACCCATGCAATCAATGCATCTTTGCCATCGCAGTGGCAGTTTATTGATGCCCTTCTTAAAGAAATCAGCTGGACGGGAGGCAACAAATTCTTCAAAGGCATTTTGTACTGCCTCTCGGGTATTAAATTTTTTTCCCGCCAAGAAGTTATCCAAATTCTGGAAAAAGTAGTAGTCTGTAGGCGCAAGGTCTGGTGAGTAGGGCGGATGACGGAGAGCTTCCAACCCCAGTTCTTGCAACTTGGAGACCGTCTGCTGTGCAGTATGAGGTCGCGCGTTGTCGTGCAGGAGCAGCGGAGACGAGCGATTGACCAATGCTGGTTGGAGATGCGCCAGCTTCTCCATCATTGTGTTCAGTTCTTCACAGTACACATCTGCAGTAATGCTCACCCCGTTTGGTAAGAAGCTGTGATGAATCACACCGGCGCTAGACCACCAAACAGTGACCATCACTTTTCTAGGGGTAAGTTTTCGTTTAGGGCATTGTTTAGGTGCTGAACCAGGATCCAACCAACTTGCTGAGCGCTTACGGTTATCAAACAGAATCCATTTTTCATCGCAGGTAACAATGCGGTTCAAAATTCCTTCATTTGTGTGTCTGTTGAGCAGTGCAAGGCACGTCTCGACGCGTACTTCGCGCTGGCGATCATTGAGTTCGTGGGGCACCCATTTGTCAAGCTTTTTTACCTTGCCAATTTGACGCAAATGGACCAATATTGTTTTGACGCTAACGTCGAAAGCTGCTGCTAATTCAGCCGTAGATTGTGTATCATCAGCTTCCACAATCGCCTTTAATTCGTCATTGTCGACCAAAGTCTTCGGACGACCGCGAGGTTCATTTTTCAGGTCGAAATTTCCAGAACGGAAGCGAGCAAACCAATAACAGGTGGTGCGTTGGTTTGTAGTGTTAGCTCCGTAAACGTCGTTGATGTTGCGTGCCGCTTGTGCCGCGTTGCTGCCACGACGGTACTCATATTCCATAATTACTCGAATTTTTAACGTATCCATGATGACGAAAAAGATTGAAATGCGATGAAAATGTAACACTAATCAATAAAGAAATGACTACTTTTAGAAAAAAAAATCCATGTTTTTAAAATAAAATTAATTTGAAATTAGAATTCTTAGCCAAACAAAAATTATTTTGATTTGAAATGGCCAGTACTGCAGAACGGCAATTTCATAGGTAAAGACCTAATATTAATTATGTTACTTAACGGCCTACAAACTTTTCCTATCTTGGGAACTATTTGTATTGTATAATGTTTGTTAGACAGAAAGCTAAAGAATATTGAACTGTCTTAGATTCTATTAAATAAAAAAAATACATACAGTGGAAGATATAACCTCCTCCTTTTTTGGAAGTCTGTTAAAAAGTAAAAATTTACCGTTACCACTGGGCCACCACTGGTCTACTGAATGACTTGCATCGTCTAAATCTTATTGTTGCTTCAACGTATGGTATGCCATAGACGTATGCAATGTAATATTATTAAAATAGCCTTAATTATTCTTTACTAACTTTTGCCCGCGGCTTCGCTTGCGATAATTTAGAATTTTACAATCATTTCGGGTTGTACTCTGCTTGTAATAATATAATTCAGTAATGATTCGAAAGACACGTGGCTCCATCTGTTATCATAAGAACGTTATTGTTGTTTTCCCCGGAAACAGTACTTTTTTCGGGATGATAGGTATTCATGACCGTTTTTGTACACCTGAAGGCCAATTCTACTAATTAAAAACGTTCGCAGTGTCATCTCGGCGACAATCGAATTTCAAAAATTTGACAAGAATGTATGGGAATTTTTGACAGATTGACACTGAGATCAGACTGTGAACGTTCTTAAAATTACCAGAATTGCCCCTCTGATCACGTTTATGCAAAATATCAGGTTGGTCGGTTCAGTGTTTAGGTGCGAAAAGGTAACAAACAAATTTATACTCTCGTATTTATAATATTACTAGCTGACCCGACAGACGTTGTCCTGTCCGTACAATAGTCATTCATACCTACCCCTACCTACCCTACCCCCCCCTCCCTACTACTTTATGCCTTCAAAGTACCAGGTTGTCATAACTCGGTAGGAATTCATAAAATTGTTGCTACTTCGATTTTCCATGCAATTTTTCCATAATTTCTCACCGTTTAAACCTTCCCTGGACTGCCACAAATATTTCAAAACCAAAATTAGCCAAATCGGTCCAGCTGTTCTAGAGTTTTAGCGAGACTAACGAAAATGAATATTATAGATGATTTTATAGATTTAGGTTATTATTTCAGCCTATCTAGGGCCACTAAAATTTCCTCCTCAGACTAAAGGCCAATTGAAAAAATCTAAGCGTTCGTCTTTTGGATATCCTTTGAGATTTGAAAGAACAGGTCCTTACATAGTTCAAAAACCTTGATAGGTACCAAAACAAAGATACACAACAATCAAACACACCTGCTGACCTCGATACCTTTCTCGTTGCTTCTTATTATGTATCGCGTGTCGAGTCCCTTAAACCGAAGAGCTATATAAGGAACGAGGCAATATGATGAATGGCATCTGCTATTGTTAGTCTAGTGTCATCGATAAATATCCTGGTCATGTACAAGTATTAGCCCTTAGGGAGTTGGAATAGCAGTATGCGTATGAACCCGGTAGGCGACCAGGAGTTCATGAATTGGTATCTGTCGTGGCACGTAAGTTGAACCAAAATCAAAACAAAGTCTGACATTTTGGTTCAACTTACGTGCCGCGATCTGGAGGAGGTTGATGATGTTAGAAAATAATTTTAAAAGGGATTACGAGAAATAGGTGTGCTGCAACAATAACTACGTACCTATATGAAGTACTCTTTGGGCTGTAACTATTTAAAATACCAACTGATATTCAAACTGGGCTTGTCGCTAAGTAATAGGTAACACCCATACGGGTCAGTCGACCAGGTTAAGCTACGCTTGCCAAGGTTGGTCCGTGGATGGGTGACCATCTTTCAATATCAAGACCCCTTAGTGCCTTGGAAAGCACGTTAAGCCGTTGGTCCAGGCTATCATTTGTGGATCTTGACAGTCAATATAGATCATCACAAGCCCGAAAGTGTGACAACCAGTCTTACCAGTTTTACCCAGTAACTGGGTTATGGAGGTCAGATAGGCAGTCGCTTTATGTAAAATATTCAGCTGTATCCGGTTAGACTGGAAGCCGACCCCAACATAGTTGGGAAAAGGCTAGGCAGATGATGATTGAAATGGCAATAGCCCGAGGCCTAGAAGGTACTGCGTGACTTAAATTAGTTGCATTTGAAGCTTTACTCATAAAACAATTTTGTGGTCTTTAAAACATAATATAGGGAGACTTATAAATCGAAAGAGCCTACTTGTGAATGAAATGTTTAATTATGAAATTATTTGTGCTAAGTTCCGTGTGGTGCTGAACCTAAAGAATGGCACCATCCCATCTCTTCCCGTGGGTGTCGTAGACGGCGACTAAGGGGCTTATCAGAGAATGGGCAGCAGTGATCTCAATGCATTTTACCACCATACTGCGATCGCCAACCCACCTGCCAAGCGTGGCGATTATGGCAATCACCTCCCCGTTTGGAGGAGGTCTATGTCCACCAGTAGACGTCTTCGGCTGAAATGATGAAGTTCATGTGACGCCTTGTGCGTGAGAAAATGAAGAATATGTTAATCCTTGCCCTTATTTGAATCATCAAAAGCCCAAAATTCAAGATGGAGACTTTAAATTCAGAAATGCAATAAACATGTTTCACATTTGCAATAGGAATCATGATTGAGCGTTTTGTTTTTGGAAGTCGGATTTCCCGTGTACAAACGCCCTAAGACATAATCATGAATGAACGAATTGATCGTAACTCCTCACGCCAATCATTCGTTCCTGTATGGAACAAGGAAGTGCATGTGATCGCCATTGGAATGTAACCTTCATTCACAATAGTGTGGAGGATGGCTAAGCCAGTCATTAATGAGTGATTAACTGATTAACAATGAGTTTGTGACCGTCGTGTGTAATTATTGTACTGTTATAATGGTGAAGTAGTAATTAGTAATAGGTTTGAGGAGTTAATATAGTCTTCGTCTTAGCGTGTCGATCGCAATCTAAATGAGCTTGGCCCAAAATTCGGCTACGTGTTTCGTGCCATAACTAGCATTTATCAGTTGCTATATTGTGCTGACAATAGGACACGCAAGACACTATAATAAGTGTCCCATCGTTTGTGAAATAGCACCGCATTTGCATTATAAGGCACAGTTTTTTTTGAGGGTGGGAAATCATCAAATAACTTCTGCTGTGAGTGGAGCAGGAAGGGGTTTCAGACTTTTACCGACTAAAACCCACCCGTGTTCCCTCAATTGCCTGTGTGCCAGGGGCCACGGTATCTCTTTCAAACAACCCGCTCCTCTGGCAGGTCTATTACACCTGAACAGGTTTTCCCTACTTCGGTCAACCTTTGTCCGAAGTCTGTTTAAAGACTTTCAGCCTTAATAATAGGTCTTTACCTATGAAATTGCCGTTTTGTATGAAAAAATTTAAACGAATTTTTTTCATGAATTTTTTATTTGTATTAATCGAAGTAATCACCCATGCAATCAATGCATCTTTGCCATCGCAGTGGCAGTTTATTGATGCCCTTCTTAAAGAAATCAGCTGGACGGGAGGCAACAAATTCTTCAAAGGCATTTTGTACTGCCTCTCGGGTATTAAATTTTTTTCCCGCCAAGAAGTTATCCAAATTCTGGAAAAAGTAGTAGTCTGTAGGCGCAAGGTCTGGTGAGTAGGGCGGATGACGGAGAGCTTCCAACCCCAGTTCTTGCAACTTGGAGACCGTCTGCTGTGCAGTATGAGGTCGCGCGTTGTCGTGCAGGAGCAGCGGAGACGAGCGATTGACCAATGCTGGTTGGAGATGCGCCAGCTTCTCCATCATTGTGTTCAGTTCTTCACAGTACACATCTGCAGTAATGCTCACCCCGTTTGGTAAGAAGCTGTGATGAATCACACCGGCGCTAGACCACCAAACAGTGACCATCACTTTTCTAGGGGTAAGTTTTCGTTTAGGGCATTGTTTAGGTGCTGAACCAGGATCCAACCAACTTGCTGAGCGCTTACGGTTATCAAACAGAATCCATTTTTCATCGCAGGTAACAATGCGGTTCAAAATTCCTTCATTTGTGTGTCTGTTGAGCAGTGCAAGGCACGTCTCGACGCGTACTTCGCGCTGGCGATCATTGAGTTCGTGGGGCACCCATTTGTCAAGCTTTTTTACCTTGCCAATTTGACCAATATTGTTTTGACGCTAACGTCGAAAGCTGCTGCTAATTCAGCCGTAGATTGTGTATCATCAGCTTCCACAATCGCCTTTAATTCGTCATTGTCGACCAAAGTCTTCGGACGACCGCGAGGTTCATTTTTCAGGTCGAAATTTCCAGAACCGAAGCGAGCAAACCAATAACAGGTGGTGCGTTGGTTTGTAGTGTTAGCTCCGTAAACGTCGTTGATGTTGCGTGCCGCTTGTGCCGCGTTGCTGCCACGACGGTACTCATATTCCTTAATTACTCGAATTTTTAACGTATCCATGATGACGAAAAAGATTGAAATGCGATGAAAATGTAACACTAATCAATAAAGAAATGACTACTTTTAGAAAAAAAAATCCATGTTTTTAAAATAAAATTAATTTGAAATTAGAATTCTTAGCCAAACAAAAATTATTTTGATTTGAAATGGCCAGTACTGCAGAACGGCAATTTCATAGGTAAAGACCTAATATAATTCTAAAATCTTGTATGTAATCGGATATTCAGGAACTTTACGCACATACATTTTTTTTTCTAATGTGGCGGCAACTAGACGTCACACAGGCAGAGTTTACCCCGCGACTCGTATATATACAACATCCCGACATCAACCGTTGGCAGTAAGCAGTTGCCCACCAGATACCACACCCATCTTGTCGGAGGATCCTCCCTTTGCCATAGATTAACAATGAACTTTACACCCTGTTCCTCATACCTCCATAGTAACACTGAAGCAAGATCTATTTCAAATTCAAGTGTACCTAAATTAACTTTTGAACTCATCATAAATCATTATGATAGACTAACATAATGTAGGACATACTATTTTAAATAAACAGTAATGTACACCTACGTATGAAATCTTTTTGGCTTTGTTCCAAGTAATTAGAAAGTCATATGTAACGGCAGTACAAAAGATTACCGGTTTATGCATCTTATTGTATGAAAATTGTTTTTTTGGGGTTTATTAATAAAATAGATTTGATTAAGGAGAGCAGTTGTGGACCAGTGGTAACGGCACCGACTTGCGAGTCGTAGGTTCAAACCCAGGCAGGTGAGAAAAACATCGTGACTAAACCGGCATGTACCTAACAGAACCAAAAATTCGAAGACATGTGACATCTACCGACCCGCACTGGGCCTGCGTGGTGGATCATACATACAGCCCATTTCGTCTCGAAGAGTGGGAGGCCTGTATCCCAGCAGTGGTTGCAACTTATTAGGTTCTTTACGCTTAATGCTATATTTAATAGCTAACACATTTGTATTGAACAGCTTGAATATTTCTCGGCCGACATTTTTATCTTTTAATTCACAGCTAGTTAATTAATCCTAACGTTTTTTCAGCTCTTTAGCGTGTAGATTATTCATATATTTATGACTTTGATGACTAAGGGGCTGGAACAATGACGCAGGGGTCGATCTAAGATTATGCTACGCTTGCTGCGGTTGTTTCGTGGATGGATGACCATTCGTAACATATCGAAACCTCACCGTGCCTCGGAAAGCATGATAAGTCGTTGGTGCCGGCTGTCATTTGTGGATCTGTGATAGTTGTTACGAGTCATCAGTAGCCCAATAAAGTCTGACACCCAGTCTTACCAATAATAGCTCGCTGTCCGGTAAGGACCAAGCCCGGGTCGCCGGCGCGTTGTGTTCCACGCGCGCCTCATAGAGATGTCAGCACCAACTGGTGGGGTCCACAAGGACCGATGCCTGCCAGGGGTGTGGGTTGTTCGGAAGAGATAACGTGGCGCCTGGCACACAGGCAACTGAAGGAACCCGGGTGAGTTTAAGTCAGTAAAAGTCTGACACGCCCTCATGCTCCACACAAAGCGGAAGAAGTTATTTGTCATCAGTGGCCCAAAAAAGGGGATCCTGTTACTCAATAACTGGGTTGTGATTGTCAAGGTCAGGTAGGCAGTCGCTCCATGTAAAATGCTGTTATTCAGCTGCGTTCGGTTTGACTGGAAGCCGACCCCAACATGGTTAGGTAGGCATGGTAGGTACCTAACCATGTTGGGATTGGCTTCACAGGCATCAATCAATCTGCGTAATCTCTAGAGATTTTTGATTTCTTTGTAATATTGTCACTTATTAATATGAAATCGAAAGTTTATTATTTTTATACCGTATTTAGGTACACACGACTACACATAAAACTATATATTTCCAGTTTACGCTGATCTCGCACCGTACGGAAATCCTATATAATGCGAGGTCAGCTTATACTGGAAATGTATAGCTTAGTGTAGCCATGTGTACTTATTTGTATCTCTCTCAAGTTGAGGTGTCAAGCATTGGCTCAAAATCTTAAACATATCATCGAAATCATTAAGTTGCATTTTAAAATTCCTTCCATCACAACTTCAATTCAGTATGAACCCCAAACAGGCCAGGGTCAGGCCACCAACGTTGAAGATTAGTCGCCTTCCATTGTTCTACATAATTCGTACCCGAAAAGTGTCAGATGAAAGGGTGTAAACAATTGGAAGTAAGACCATTGTCTTTGAGATAATTCGGGAGTACCAAAATTATATGAAGATTCATGTATTAGAGAAAAGTTCCTTTGCTCGTTGCATGTCATCATTGTTGAGTCCAAAGTAGGTAAAAACGAAAAGATCTTGTGGGTTTAGCAAAATTGAAATTAAATTTTGGAGGGTCTGACTGTGCTTGACGTAATAAAGCCTGTATTAATGCAAGACATTTGTCTTGACGACTTGAATCTTCTATTCTATATCTATATCTATATCTATATCTATATCTATACATATAATAAATCTGTAAAGGAACTTTTTCTGTACATTTAAAATATTTCGAAAATAATTGCTTGGGGTGGTAAGGGATAATCAACAGATGACATTTTAACCCTTATCAAAATTTTTGTCTGTAGCTCGGTTTTTCCGTTTCTATGTTGAATAGATCAAGTATCACGTCAAAAGAACGAAACTAATATGGTTATCTTTCATACTCAAATATTGTTTATAACTCAGAGTTTATATTAGTCTTTGTTTCATCGCAATCGCTTCGGTCAACCTATCTAAATAATTTAAAGTGTTCAAGAAGAATTTATTTACGTAATGTTGAAACACTTAGCGACATCTATTGGCGTGAAACGGTACTAACGAATACTTAATATTAACACACGTCATTCTCATTTGTTACTTACTGTGTCTGTGTTATTTCAAAAAGTAATGATACTGATTACTAAAATCGCTTTCCGTTGGTGGTTGATTCCCACGAATCAAAAAAGCTAAAAGAATTTCAAATAAAAAGTTGTGATAATATTAACTGACGTGGTGTTCTGAGTCATATACCTAGAATGCAATGTTAGATAAATATTTATTAGTTTTATCAATCAAATTAATACAAATAGAGGGGAAGAAATCTCATTTTTAATTGTGATAAAAGTCTTAGTAGCGCCATCTAGCATAATATAGCAAAATTAGAGCGGCTAGAGGAACATCTCCATAGAAATTCTTAATCTCTAGCGTCAGTAACGCCATCTAGGTTTGAATAGCAAACATGCAAAGACAACAACTTGATTTCGCGCGAAATTTGTTAATGTTAAATTTAAATGCGTGTTTATCTACAGCATTACTCGATTCAAATAATGGGAGTTTTGGGAGTAAAGAGTTGTAAATACTTATGTGCTAATTTTCGTGATGTTAGTTTTCGAGGTGGGGAGGGGTTCAAGCGAGGTCGGATGGTGAAAGTCAGGAAAAAAGATCCAAAATTGCGACCATAACTACTGGTGGATTTGAGTAAATAGATAGGTTTTCACACGGGCAACTGTAGTTATGTCGATGCTCTTCCGAGCAACATCGCTTACAGAGAAGCATTTTCTTAGTTAAAACAAGTTTAAAAATGTATTTATTTATCCATTTGGCATCTCCAACAAAGGATACATTACCTACACAGGAACAATAGAAATCACAATAGTAAAATATTGACAATTTTAAAGTCGCTTCTTTAAATATAATTATTTATTGGTCTACAAATAAATGTATGGCTGAACAAAAGAAACACTGAAACATTTTTGATTTAATTTACAATAAAAAGGCATCGCAACTGAGAGTCGCGGAGGATCGCTCTGTTACGTCCATTACCTATCCTCGGGATCGGGCTCTCTCTCTTCCTGCTGCCTGCGTCAGCAGCGGGGAGAGAGGTGGGGGCGCGCGCGGTATGGCACTACGTAGCAACAACATCGTACTTACTATGTTCATAGAAAACCCGTGCTATACAATTAAATAGTTTTTTTTTGCCTGGTTTGGTTTTTTTTTCAACAGCGCTTTTAATGTGGATAATGACCGACGTTACGGGGCGTAGGTAATGGTAACATTCGCAGCGAGCATGTCTTTACGCCGTGTGCTAAAATCAGTGTTGCTCGCTCGCATGTTTTGCCGTAGGTACTACTGACTGCACGAATACTTGCTTGGTAACTTATTAGGTGCATTTTGACCCGTGACGCCGGTCAGTATCCACCTTTACAGCGTGATCTTTCTTCATCGTGATAACGCCATGGTCCCACGGGCCGTTAACTGACAGGTGGCGTCAGGTGTTACTGCACTGCTACCTGTCGAGGCCTATCGCAGTCCGTGCAGAGCATTCCCACTGCTGTGGTTTTATTCAGTGGTCAACGTTTGATAAACAAAGCTAAAAGACACGCGCCTGTACGGGCCGAGATAGGCGCCCGCCCCCGCGTGGAATAATGCTTCAGCACACTCAACCAGACGCGCAGTCGATTTATTGAGTAAGTACAGTAAAAGCTCCTTATTCGTGCTTCCTTCATTCGCGTTTTCACTACTCGCGGATTAAAAAAATGCGACCCAATTCCTATATCCGCGGCTAAAGATTTATTTATTTGCGGGTCTAATCGGTACATCGGTAGGTACATACATATTAACAAATAACAAAAAGGATTCCAATAGGTATCCAACCCAATATCCTTTGTAAACGCGTCGTCAGATGGACTATAAAAAAGTGAAATAGACCTTATTACAACTTCGCCTAAAGTACATTGTCAAATGATATCACCGCTGTATTGGTTCGGCCTTTGACATCTACAATAGCCGCCTTCACCGCGGTCGGTGTTTTTAACCGACTTCAAAAAGAAGGAGGTTATCAATTCGACATGTTTATATTTTTAATGTATGTTCAGGCATAACTCCGTCGTATATAGACGGATTTGCAAAATTCTTTTTTTTTTCGAAAGGGGTTTACTCCGAAATGGTCCCATTGAAATTTCATATAAACAGGGCCCGATCTAGCTATTTAGCCGCTCCGGGCAAAAATAACATTCGCCGCCCTTTGCACTAACACCATCAAAGATGGTATGACTATAATTATGTGATATTCTTTTAACTATATAATATTCACATACGTTAGTCTACTACGGCTTCTGAACAAGTATAGAAAAATTCATGAGAGTAGGTATGTTTGTAAGTATACATTTTGCCGCCGCCCATTTTTGCCGCTCTGAGCATTTGCCCGGCTTGCCCCCCCTTAGATTGGGCCCTGCATATAGATCTGATGATGCGTTTCGGAAACAGACAACGGAACTCTTCAAAAAATTACAGCAAATCAACCGCGAATATTGCTATCACATAAATAAGTATGCATTGTTTTGACCCAAAGGATGATGAAATTTCGAATTGGTGTATGGTAGGTAACAAAAAAGTGAAAAATAAAAACTTTTTTCAAAAAAATAACAACCGACTTCCAAAAAACACTACAAAGTGCAAAATAACTTTAATTTCGGAAGGCGGTGACAAATAATTAAAATACACATCCAAGGTCACCGACTTCCGAAATTAAAGTTATTTTGCACTTTGTAGTGTTTTTTGGAAGTCGGTTGGTATTTTTTTTTTGAGAATGTAAACAAACATAATGAAACCAACCTCATCACCATAAAGTATATTTATATCTCATCATCATCATCATTTCAGCTGAAAGACGTCCACTGCTGGACATAGGCCTCCCCCACATTTATAAATGCTGCGACTTAATAGACATTCCATCCTTTGGTACGAGCCGCTTTGCGTGTTTTACCTATTGTTTCATCTTTCCATTTATTGCAAAATGTTGAATTTTTTTTTTTACTTAAAAACGATTTTCGACGCGAAAAAATCTGTTTAACACATAGAAATGCTTGATCGTTTACGCCTTGGAGAGTCGCTTGCATCCATATCACGCTCATACAATTAATCAATATGGTCAAAAACTTCAATTAAATTGTTTTTTTTTTGTCACTTAGGAACGTATCCCCTATAATCCCATATAAATTACCATTCCATAGTCACGGTTTCTGTATTCGCGGTAGGTATTTTACGGAACGTATACCTCGCGAATAAAGAGCTTTTACTGTACCTACGGCAGGTGCACATTTATTATAAAATGAGCCTCGACCAGGCGCTTTGATCTATATTTATTCTTAAAAATCCGAGTGAGACTTCGTCGCAATATCATTATAACCCCTAAAGACGCCTGCAGGCCTAGACAAAACACCTTTCTGTTAACGTTCACGCTAAACTGTACGCCAGAAAATATGGGAATGACATTACCGTGTCCTTTCCGCAGGTAATGTCATTCCCATACATTTTGGCGTACCGTTTAGCGTGAACGCCAAGAGTAATGTGTTTTGTTTCTAGGCTCTGGACTGCTTTCGAAAGCTGTGGTAGATTCCTACCAGGATAGATCGGAAGATCGGAGGAGTGGTACCTACACCGTCAAAGCGACACATTATTGTTTTCCGACATGCACGCGAACGAAGTCGCGGGCACAGCTAGTAAATAATAAATATGTTATTTCAGAACAAAATCCACATGTTGTTAGTAAAAGTCTTAACCTAATGTTAGTAAAAAACTATTTGCAAAATTAAAACGACTGACACCTACGGATGCAGCCGTATCCAGTGAGCCAGCAGGGGGCTGTCCCACCTATGACACAATACACTCAAGATGCTGTGGGAGCTTAGCACGTATGCTACCGAGAATAGAAGCGCACCGTTTCCGCATAATGGCATGAAAACCATCAACTCTTGCTTCGGTGCACATCCCAGAAGCGTTAAAAAAGCGTGGTAGACCCAACAGCATCCTGAATATATTATTATACTGGACACGCAGGGCGTTGTATGACTTCAGAGTATACCTGACCCACAGTCTGCACCCACCCTTCGACACTTCCAAGTGCTTTAGCTGGGAAGAAGTGGCGCAACAAACTCCCCAGCAGCACAGCTGTCTGTTTAGTCGGATGGACTTAATTCTATACATACATAGGCAAAGTAATAAACAATAAAGCATAATACCAAAATAAAAGCCTCCTGGTATAAAGGGCGTATCGATATTAATAATAAAATATTTTCAGATTTCGTGTGCGATTGACGTGGTTACGAGTAAGGAATCGTTATGTGGTCATAGTGAATTCAGGCCCTGATGTGACAACACGGTGTGTGTAGATCAAATGAAACTACATTCCGTTGATTTCAACTTCTCGTTCTTACACGTGCTTCCACTAGAACCATTTATAAGAATTCCAATTCCTTCAACTAGAACAAAGACATGTATCGAGAGAATGTCATAGCCATTATTCTATAGCCAAAGTTTGTTTAATTTTTTCATTCATCCTTCGCTAGAAATGGTCATCTGTAAAATCTTTCTCACGCCCTCAAGCTATTGTTTTTAAAAACACCCACCAAATCTTTTATGACTTAAGTTTTGAGTTTCCATGTTTTTGTGCCCCATGGGTGCAGGGGCTTGCATCTGCTCAACATATGCAACCACTAAGTCGATGGTTAAAGAGCTTTGCAAAAAGAATAGTGTTGTTATAGTGAAACATCGATATTTTAATTTGAAGGATCAAAATCAAAATATGTTTAACTTCAATCTTGTTTATTCAGAATTAAAATGAGCTGTACATAAAATCAATTTATTTATTTTAAACTTTTCTCACACAAAAAAGGTATAAAGGCAGACTAATGGCTTAGGCATTCTGTACCAGTCAACTTATGCATTAATTAAAAATATATTAATTACGTATTTTTTACATTCTTCTGTAATAAATGAAAATGTATTATTTAACATAATTTTATAAAAATATATTTCAAACTTGGATTTGGTACTAATAGGTATTTGTTGAAAGCAGGCAATAATTACACGACGTGACCCGTTTTATGAACACAATAATCAAAAGGTGAAGGGTGGGCGTTTACGGTAGAGCATACGGTGGAGGTCTGCCCGGCTTGGGCGGAGCACCGCCATTGTCTCGTGGAGGCGATCGGCGGCGGCGATCTCTCGCGTCCGGGCCTAGTTCAGGCCATGGTACGGAGCGAGAGTGTATGGGTAGCCGTCACCTCCTACCGCGAAACAGTAATGCTCGCGAGGAGAGAGGCGGCGCACGTGAGGAAGAAGCAATCTATGCGCCCTCACGACCCTAGTCACCGCAGGAGACACCCTGGGCATCGGGAATCCCACGCCGACTCCCGGCCACCGTAGTCGCGGGCTTGCAGACGGCGAGTAATGGGTAGCTTGCCATCCGGTAAGGGCCAAGCCCGGGTCGATGGCGCGTTGTGTTCCATCCGCACCTCATAGACATGTCAACACCAACTAGTGGGGCCCGCAAGATCCGATGCCTACCAGGGGTGCGGGTTGTTTGAAAGAAATATTGTGGCTCCTGGCCCACAGGCAACTGAAGGAACACGGTGGGTTTTACACAATAAAATCCTGACACGCCCTCCCGCTCCACCCAGAGCGGCAGAAGTTATTTGATGGTTGACCACACTCAAAAAAAAAAAAGAGGAAGGCGTTTTGAAGGACGATCTGATGTAATATGCGGTTTTCGGCGACTGGCACTGCAATTAACTGGAAACGCGGTCCTAGTTGCCGTCGCCGTACAAAATGTGCTTATTGTTAGCCTAATTTGACTGAATGACCTGAGTAATTGTCTTTTTTCTCAAGTAAACCAAAAAAACAACGTCATTTCTTCGATATCGACAATAGAATCCATCGACCCATCACTAGGCCATAATTCACAGGCCACAAATCTCGATGGCAGTTAAAATTTCAGCCGGGACGACTTGCGAAACAAAGCCACGACGAGACGTTACTTTGTAAAACTGCAATATATTTGTAAGAAATACACAATCAGCCCGTACATGATATTTTAAAATAACTCTGAGCAGGCAATTGAGATTTTTAGTCATTAAAATGTTAGTACTTTTTTAGTGTTGGTGATTACGTATTTTTAGTAAAACATCAATACTAATAATTTTTGTTGATCTTTTCTTCTCTAAATACAAATCTTTTAGTGCTAACACAAAGTTGTGAACTAGAAGTAGTGTCAATATCTGAGGAATTTTGATGATAAAAAGCCACAACACATTGCTTTTAAATTGGTACGGTAGATAAAGTAATTAGTATTATCCTCCAGAAATTAACTGCTGCTCCGTTCAAAAATGTTTTTATTTTTATCCAAACTGGATTCAATTTAAGGCAGACGCGACTGTGCCATGCGACTCTATACTAGAACAATTTCTATTTAAAAATCATGGAAATTGATCTACTGGAATCGCGTTGGCATTATCCCGTTGCGCCAATCTGTATCATTATAGCTGTGTATCCTTTTGACTCCCAAAATATAAGCCGTGCCTTAGTTTTAAGTATCAGTTTCAGTGCCCTAAGTAAAAATAAATAAATACTGTATCAATTCACAAAATTATTCTTTGAAATTTGTCTTAGCACTAAGACGAAATTGGTTTCTCAACACCAACTCAAAATTATGTTGCACATGATGATATTATGATTCCCATTCCAGTTTGGTTCTCGTTTTCATGAATCTCAGTGAAGATGACGTGACCTACTAAAATCAAATGAACTTGACAATGCGTAAATAAAAACTAGACAGTCGTTCTTTTGTGTTCCTCTTTTAGTTCATACGTCAGACTTTAGTCAGACCTCGTGTACTGACGTCAACTTTGAGTCAGTTTACCGCATCGATTGAAAGCTTTATGTAAATTATTTTGTTTGTTGAATGTGTTACGTTTTAATATTAATTTGATTTATAGAATACTAACTGCTGCCCGCGGCTACGCCCCCCGTTAATTTAAAAAAATATTCAAAGGGAGCCTATACAAACTTCCACCCCCTTTACGGCGGAATTTCCTAAAATCCTTTCTTGGCTGACGTCTCCTACTCATAATCTACCTCTGTGACAAATTTAATCTTCGTAGGTCCAGCATTTTTTTAAATCTCGTGATTAATCAGTGACGTATGAATAAGTGACCTTTCGCTTTCGCGGGGCTAATTAACAATACCCCCGGTATTGTTAAATTTGTAAGTTAAACCTGGATACGACGAGTGGCACAAGACCAAGTTCAAAAGATGTCATATCTCACCAGATGGATTTGTGGGGCTATCCATAGAAAATTCATAAACACTAGTGGGTGTACCAGTAACAAACCGATTAAGCGACATTTTGAAAGTAATTTTAATGTTGTGACTTAAATATTACAACAACCATTGCAAAAAAAGAATAACATACTTCTAGTCTACCGTAGAATCATATGGCTTATTCGGATTTTCTTAATAACTATTAGGTTTCTTTTCATTTAAAAATGAATGTGGAAAGTCGCAATGTGCCTAAGGTTGACCAGATTGTACCAGCAATAGACCAGACATTGTGCCAATAGTGAACCAGTAAATAAAACAATTGCTTTTAATGAAGAAAATTATTATTAGTTATACTTACAAGTTTTGTACTTAACAATCATCACAACTTTTCATCAGTCTACAAGTTTCAAGTAATACTTAAATGCTACAAGCCTCAAAACGAATTTAATTACTATATAATTATCAAGAGATTCATATCACTTACTCAAGTGTCATAATCATAACTTGCAATAAAATATTTATTAATTAACATTAATAAAAAATTATAAAACAAATCAAATAAAAAAAACAATGTAAGTACTTATAAAAAAACTAAAACTTATTAAATTTTTGGCATAAATTTATCCATTTCAGGAACTCTATAAAAACCTCGACTATTAGCCAAGGTTGGAACTGCGATCTTCTCTTCTATCGCATAAATACATCTTCCTCCTTATAATTGAAAAACGTTCTTTTCGGCGGCATTGTCTGTAAAAAAAATTTGGTGGTCAATTACTGGTACAAACTCGTAGTATAGATATTACCAGTAATAAACCACTGGTCTACAACAGGAACATTGTGGATATTTTGAGAGATTTTTATAATAATTTATTGCAATGTATTAGATAAATATAAATGTAGAAGAAAAAATAAACAAATTATCAAAAAGCTAAATCACCAGTTGTAGACCAAATGGAATATTACTGGAAAATCATAGAATTCTTGTTCCATTAGTTTACCAATGACAATTATTGATTTAAATTAGCATTTTCTGATTAAATAAGACGTAATTTTATTGCTTTACACATCGTATTACGCAGTTAATTGAAAAATAAGTAACATCGATTGTTATAAACTAAGATTTAAAAAGATTCAAAAAACTTACCGTCGACGTGTAGCTTACTAATATGGCCGCCCGGAACGAAGTGAACGATTGTTGTTTCGAATCATGCGTTTTTTATTGATGTAGATGGCGTGTTTATCGTTTTGATTTATTATTAAACGATTGATAGAAGTACGGCAATGCTACCAAACGTAAAAAAAATGGCGGGAAATTCGACAGAAGGTTAATATTTTGATGTGAAGTTAGAAATGGTGTACTACTGGTTCTTGGTGTGGCACTGGTGCACCCACCCTATCATTTGCAAGAAAGTTTAGAATGTCATGTTTGAGATTAATCCATTTCTCAAACAATTCAAAGAATTGAATTAAAATTCAATGACAAATTACAAAAAACAATAGGTGCCTATTACGTGTAAGAATAGAAACCTACTAATAGTGCAAAATGTAGAAGTTTGTATGTTTGTTACTCAATCACTCAAAAACGGCAGAACGGTTATGGATGAAATTTGGCACAGTTTTAAACTTGGATTAAACACACAGGATACTTTTTATCCCATTAAGTAGCCGCCTGAGAAAGCCAGTACCTATATAAATAAACCATTGCAAATAAGCAAATAAATTCTTAAAGTGGCAACCCCAAGTAATAACCCTAAAGTGCAAAACGAAAGTCAAAGTCTTCACAATAAAAGTCCTTAAAATAAAAACTGAACCCGTCAATGCTCATTAAAATCACGTTTGCGTTTAAAAATAGAAGCTGGTTCGGACACCTGAACACTATAAATCTACTTGTATATTATTTTAACACGCCCAAGTGTTGCAAATGGATTTTCTATATTTCACTGGGAATTGGGTTAGGGAGGATTTTTTTTCTTTCGTTTTGGCGACACATTTATTGTTCGAAGTTGGAAGCGTAGCTTAACTGCTTGACTTGGGGGTCGGTCTTGGTTTCAATCGAAGTATAAGATATGTGGGAGACAGATGGAGTGAAATGTAATTCAAATAAAGTCAAAAGTCATTTATTTAAATAAGGATGAGAATCAACAGTTTCTGAACGTTAAAATTACTTATGGAAGTCCTCTAAAACGTCCGCCGCGCCGTTCACCATTTTTAGTGCTTTAGATGGGAAGAAGAAGTGGCGGAAGAAACTCCTGATTCTTATTTGTAGTATTCTAGTTGACCAGTTCCAATTTAGAGTCTCATGTGTTGCATTCATGTCCTGTAAATATTAGGTAAGCTGCTTGCATCAATTGCTATCGCTGCGAAATCACCCATTGTACCTATAGATTTACGAGAACAAACAGACAGTGCCGCTCAACTAATAAATACATCACGTCAAGTTAATAAATTTCAAATAAGCCTTAAAGAAAAACAAACACAATAAATCGTCGTTTATTGTTCACAAAAGTCAATGTTATTCATTTAATCGACATTTTAAGAGCAGCAAACATTTTTTTAATCCTCAATTTATACATGACTTGTTTTTCAAAGTCGCGAGTGCTCATTCGCATTCACAAGCTGCAGTTGCAGGGTTTGCTTTATGAGCTGAGAACGCAACGCTAAAGGGTTACTTTATTCTCGTTATTTTATGGTGTATGTTAATACGAGTGTGTATACTGAGCAGGATAGGGTTGTGTTTTTTCTGAGGACAGTTTTCGTTTTAAATGCTGAACATTCAGAATATAAAAGTAGGCGTTATTTTTGGATTTCAAACAGCATGTTCTTGTATGGAATTAGCTTCAGCACTTACCCACGTGCAATGGTTCAGGGTGAATGGTTTCACTCAAAAATACATGCAATATGTACCTACATATGGACCACTCGAAGGAGTTCAAGTGGGGTATTGTACGTGGCCCATGGCGGCCGCCGTTAGTCATTTCAACCAAAAACTGTATGTTTCATATAGGTAGTTTTGAGAAATCCGTCCTTAGCGCACTTTCGCACGAACGTGAAAATATCGCGTTGCGATTTTACCGCGAAATCGATTTTCAACTCTCAACCTTAAGGGCACACTTTGCGCGGGCTCGAACTCACTGGTGGGCCTGGCTAAAAATCACGCTGTCTCACCAGGCTTCGTACCCGACAGAGATAGTATCAGTGGTGAGCAGTTAGACTCTAGTCTACACGCACAACGTTATTGAGTGAGATGCAGGGGCATTTTTGGCAAAAAAATCGCGAAAAAATTAAGAAAAGTCCTTCAGAAGATCGGGTTTTATGAAAAAACCACTGCATAAATCAATGACCAATAAAGTTTATTGAACTTATTGTTAATTGAATTTTGTCGGTACCGTCTTGGTTTTCGAGATTTTACACTTCTTTTATTACTTAAACACGCTCAAAGTTAGGTTAAATTAGCAAGAAAAACGAATCTTTGTTGGCTCATAACTTTTTAATAGCTTTTTATTTTAGTATTCTGTTTCCGTACAGACAATAATAATAACGAGACAAAACCATACCATCTTTAACTTTTGATGTACATAGTCAGACAGTGGAGTAAAACCCTCCCGAAGTTTGTATGGAAAAAATGTGGACAAGTGTCACCTTAAGGGTAATTAGTCGCAGGATCGAACTCACTGGTGGGCCTGGCTAAAAAGCACGCTCTCTCAGCAAGCATCGTATCCGACAGAGGTAGTATCAGTGATTAGCAGTTAGACGCTAGTCTAGGTACACGCACAACATTATTGAGTGTGCTTCAGGATCAGTTATGGTAAAACAGGCGCGCAAAAATTAAGAAAAGTCATTCAGAAGATCGGGTTTTACGAAAAAACCACTGCATAAATCAATTACCAATAAAGTTAATTGAACTTTTCGATATTTGAGCTTTGTCGGTACCGAGTTGGTTTTGGAGATTTTAAATTTATTTTATTACTTAAACACGCCCAAAGTTAGGTTAAATCAGCAAGAAAAACGAATCTTTGTTGGCTCCTAGCTTTTTAATGGGTCTTTAATTTAGTATTAAGTTTCAGTACAGACAATTTTAATAATGAGACAAAATTATACCATGTTTAATTTTTGATGTACAGACGCCAACAGGTCAACCTATCCCAAACTGTAAAATTTTCCCAATTGAACATGAACCTTATCCTTTGGAATAAAGTTGAAAAACTATCAAAGAAATTTGACAGATTGGGGTAGCTTGATGTGCTGGCCTCTGTACATTATCGAACATTGGAGTGTGTGTGTGTGTGTGTGTGGTGTGTTATATGTACACATTATGGAATGCAATAAAGTATTGAGTATTGATTATTAAAATACTCCCGTAGTTTGTATGGAAAAAATGTCGCCTAGATTAAGCAATGGATTGCAAATCCAAGGCACGAAAAAAAATTGCAGCGGAAAAAGCACGCCCGTGCGTATCCTGACTAGTAGAGGGTAATGAGGTTAATTAAATGTTTCAGATTTTACAACAAAACAAAAAATAGTTCCATGAATTTGCAGCTTTTATTATACACAATATGAAATGCAAAAACGATAACTTTAGTCACATTTCTACGAAATACCAAGATTCCTTCCATAGTGCGAATTATAGTGTAAATGTTAATGTATTTTTCGTGCCATTTGGCAAAAGTTTCACATGAAAAACGTAAACATTTCGTTTTCATAAAATATTTTTTTTTTGTTTTTACAGATTGCGATTCAACTGTTTGGACTCTATGAAATAAAAATGCATTTCAATTACTTACCTGTAAATATTTTTCACTCTTGAGTATTCTAGGGACAGATTCTGAACCTAAGTAAGCTGTTACTATGATTTTTTTGGGACACATAAAACAACCTAGGATTATGCCTGGAGGCGTTGTGTTTAGGTTTTTGTTATTTATTTCTGCATAGTTTCAAATTTTCAATTTGTATAGTCTTCAATGTTTACTTGGTATATTAGCGATAATAGCTGAGTTATGGCGCATAATTAGATTTAATATGATGTGATTCGTAATGTAAACTACTTACTATTGTATATAATCAAGTTCTTCTAACGGAATAGACAGATGTACTGCTGGGGAGTTTTGATGGCGAGTGTTTGGGCTATCTTATTTATTTATTTATTTATTTTATTATTTATGTACACACAGTAAAATACATAGGAGATACGGCATAATAACAAGTGAGTACAAAGGCACTGCTTATTTCTTTAGAAATTTCTTCCAGCAGACCTGCGAAAGGAGAAATGAAAAAGAAATGTAGACAATAGTGTGTGAGAACAAGATAAGGAAATAAGAATATGTGACGTCTTAAACTAAAATATACTTACACATATAATGCAGAACATTTACATATACTTATATAAATACATATTTAATGATAAAATATATAAACAGATATAAATAAATAAACATATAATAACACAATTAAGAGGAAAGGTAATGCTCTTTTACTCGACATTTGAATAAGGAGATAGTTTTCAAGTCACGAATGCTAGGCGGAAGTGAGTTCCACAATCTTACAGCATGGACAGAGAAGGAATAAGAATAATAACTAGTTTTATGGGGATGTGATTTAAGGAGGAATCTGAGGTGTGATCTACATGGTGCGTCACTAGGACGAGCGTAAGAAAAACGCTCACGCAGGTAGGAAGGATAAGAAGGGTTGTGTAAGATGTTGAAAAGGAGACATAAAATCCGAGTGTTCCTGCGAAGGCGGATTGGGAGCCACTTGAGTTCCTTGCGAAGGTGAGAAACGTGGTCATACTTTCGAAGACCGAAAACAAAGCGAATGCACAGGTTTTGCAGGCGCTCAAGCTTGTTTAATAACTCCTCAGTAGCATCCAAGTAGCAGGCGTCGGCATAATCTATAATCGGCTGAATGAGTGTTTGGGCCAAAGAAATTTTAGTCTTCAAAGGCAGGAGACTTTGAAGGCTTTTCAACGAATGAAATGAGTAATGTACCTTTCGACTGACCTCATTGACCTGAGCACGCCACGAAAGATTGGAATCGATAATTACACCCAGATCTTTAGCAGTTTCGGAATAGTTAATGAGAACACCATCGAGATATAAAGGCATCAGAGATGCAAAAACAGACGCATTACGAACGAATCTGCTGCCTATGATCATGGCCTGGGATTTAGTTGGGTTAATTTGCAAACCAAATGACTTAGCCCAGACGCTGATGGAAGCCAGATCACGATTCATTGCAGCAAGTGCAGAGCCCGCGTCAGCTACAGTAAAATGCCGGTAAAGCTGCAAGTCATCTGCGTAGAGATGAAAACTAGAGGAAATTACTGTGGTAACAAGGTTTACGAAAATTGAAAACAGAAGAGGAGAGAGAACGCTACCCTGAGGAACACCCTCAGTGAGGCTACACCAATCAGAGAAGGACTCCTCCAAGCGAACACACTGAGAGCGTCCTCGGAGATAAGAATTGAACCAGTCTAAAGTGGAAGAAGAGTCTTATGTAATTTTGACCTTCAAAAAGTTCTGACTCGTAGCCTAATTTGAATGAATCACTTTTGATTTTATGACAAGAATCCTCATGGATATCCTCCGTCTGTCGAGAACGGAGGGTTATGTCAGATTCCTACCGATTTAAAAAGCCTCCGGTCCTGCTTCTACCATGAGTCGGAGCCCGGGAGATACTTGTACAGTCGCCGCACCCCCAACTGGCATCAATTGGAGTCTGTTCCAATAATGCAAAATTGGCTATTAAGAAATACAAATACTAATTTACATTTATATCTCTTGTTACAGATAGGAACTACACACAATTAGAAGCTTCACTGAACGAGCGGTTACGACTCACGTGCGCAGTGAAGGCTAATGGTGAAAAACAGTCCTTACTGCTGTGGTATAAGGATGGATATCTGCTGACGGAGGGCCACAGAAACAAAGGGCAGAGGCAATGGTAGGTTCTAGCAAAGAAAATATACTGTTGAAAAGATGGATGAAATGTGTGAAAGATGACAAATATGGATAGGAAGGAATGACGAAGAGATACTGACTCCAATTAAATTGAACTGTGGGCAGGAGGACATGCATAGATAATAATATTGTTAGATTTGATAAAAGAAGATGATGTAGAACGTGACTTGATAGTAACTGACTGAAAATTAAAGTTTATTTATTGTGTGTAGTGAAAATAGTAAAATGATAACAACTGCATAACTTACATATAAAGAAAATAAACATTTTTTGAGGGTGTTCGTTCGGTGGTGATGATTAATTGGTTTGGGTGTCGTCGCTGAGTGTGGAAATGTCCGTTTAACAGACCCTAGTCGAAAAAAAAACTAAGTTGTTAAGTATAGAAGAAACAAATTCTAAGTTCAGTAGATTCAGAAAAGTTTAAAACTTCGCCGTGTAATCACTACTTATTCTCATAAAATGAATTCAAAATACCTCATCAGCTTACTCTGCAACCATTTCAATCAACACAAGCAACTAAGCTAATTTACCACCTATTCTAAGCAAAGCTAGAAAATAACAACGAAAATTTCACGAAGAACAGAAATAGAGACATAGAAACAGTAAGCAAAGTATCCAGTAGCAATATTTACACAGAAGTTTGAATACAACCCGTAATGCATGGCTGAGTTATGTGGTTCTATTTGAGGCGGCTCAAAACACTGTGGATCAGAATTATGTTGAATATTAATCACATAAATTGTGAATGAAAACGTCAGAGCTGTTTGCATATACATATATAAGTATTTTGGTGTTTGTTATTGAAGAAGTCAAGCATGTAAAGTACACGATGATGTATCAAGCTTTACATTTTCAGTATAAGCTGACCTCGAATTTAAATCATTTATTTGCTTGAGTGAAACATAAATAAATATGGATGGACTGTGTGAAAGATGATAAAGCTGGAAAGGCTAGCTAGCGAGATGACGACTAATAGAGAAGTAGGGAAGAAAAATACATGATACTGGGACCCTAACAAAACGGGAGAATGATGATGATGATGGGCAAATAAATGATTTGAATTAAAATTCGAGACTTTTGGTACAATGAGGTCAGCTTTTATTTGAAACTAGCAGCGCTCCGCGGTTTCTCCCACGTAGGTCCCGTATGTGTTGCCGGGCGTAAAAGAATAGCACCATCCCATTTCTTCCAGTGGGTGTCGTAGAAGGCGACTAAGGGACTTGCTAGAGAATGGGCAGCAGCGTTCTCTATGCATTTTACCACCATACTGCGATCGCCAACACGCCTGCCAAGCGTGGCGATTATGGCAAAACCCCCCATCCTGGGGGAGGCCTATGTCCAGCTGTGGACGTCTTTAGGCTGAAATGATGATGAATGATGAGTTCCCGTTTCCGTGGGAATACGGGGATAAAATATAGCCTATGTCACCCGGGGATAGTGTAGCTTCCCAACAGTGAAATATTTTTTCAAATCGGTTCATTAGTTTCGGAGCCTATTCAACAAACAAACAGTCAAATCTTTCCTCTTTATAAAATTATACTATAAATAGTAAAGATACAATGGCTAGATCACTATGAACTCGACAATAATGTGACATAATATCTAGCTTCAAAAAGATACTCGAAGAAATGCTACAAAACAGAACTTTTCCGAATAACAGATGCGTCTTATTTACAGCTTCGTACATACCTACTGTTTGTGTGAATGGTTTTATATATGAACTTAGTTATTTCTTAGAGATTTTCTATGTATGGCGCATAAGCTTTTTAAGAAAAAACCCTTGGGATTGATCATAGTAGATATATCTATTTGATGTTATAATTTTAAATTAGGTATGAGTGTTTTTTGAAGCTATGATAATGAATAGAATACTCTTTATTATATACACACATTACACACCTTATGAGTCAATACTGAAAAAAAAAAAAGATTTAATGATTGTCTGTAGAAACAGTTCAATATGAAAGAGACTAGTATGCAAAATGTTGTAAAACTTGAGATTTGAATAGAAAATCTGCTGTCTTTAGTTGCAATAAATTGGCAGACGAATAACTGAAATTCAAGCCAACATTTCTACTGTAACTCGAACCAAAGTTTATTGCTGCATATATAAAATCTTCGAGCCAAAACTTTCATTGTGGATGTGGTGAATGCATGTATTTTTATCTTGCTGCGTATTTGGCATGGCACGAAATCCTCGTAAAAGATATGACGTTTGTTATCTTCTGTTTGAGATTATCGCATTGAAGTCAGTGCTTTGTTTTATCATTTACTCTTAAGGGTATACTAGTCGCGGGCTCGAACTCACTGGTGGGCCTGGCTAAAAAGCACGCTGTCTCACCAGGCTTCGAGTCCGACAGAGGTAGTATCAGTGATGAGCAGTTAGACGATAGTCTACACGCACAACATTATTGAGTGAGCTGCAGGATCAGATAGTAAAACAGGCGCGTAAAAAATTAAGAAAAGTCCTTCGGAAGATCGGGTTTTCTGAAAAGACCACTGCATAAATCAATGACCAATTAAGTTTATTGAACTTTTTGATAATTGAGCTTTCTCGGTACTGACTTAATTTTGGAGATTTTACACTTCTTTTATTACTTAAACATGTCCAAAGTTACGTTAAATTATCGAGAAAAACGAATCTTTGTTGGCTCATAACTTTTTAATGGCTTTTTATTTTAGTATTCTGTTTCCATACCGACAATATTAATAATGAGACAAAACCATACCATGTCTAAGTTTTGATGTACATTGGTGCCGATTCTGTTGTACACCGAACTAAACTAACTAAACTATAACTAAAATTCCTTACTTTTTACTATGAGAATCTAAACGCTATTCTGCAAAAATATATCTCTAAATTTAAAAACTATTTTGACACAACTAAAATCGAATTTGACAATCGCGACTCGCACGTGGTATGTTTTGGCTTCGCAACGTGGTACTTGTTTGCCCTACCCCGTGTTTTTTTTTAGAGCCAGCAGCGCGCCGGGGTCAGCAGCCTCGACGTGATTTATATGGAATTTTCATGGAAAATATGAAAAATTATTATCCACATGTTGAGTTTTAGAGGTGTTTCGGGTTTTATAAAGGGGGCCGAAATTTTCATTATTTTTGCGATAGGACACACCGTTTTCGAGATATAAGCAAAAGAAAAGAAAAAAAATACAGTACTATTTTTGCACCAGAAGTCGAGGTGTCATGTCGGTGTGAATTTTAGTTCTTGACAACTAATTTTATTCCACACCTATTTAATCGCGATTAAAAATAGTCAGATTTAGTTAGACAACCAAAATTTTAGGTTGAACACAATAATGAAATTGGCAACAACAGAATAGCAAAATTACCATTTTCACTAAACTAATAATTCAGTGCAATCTTAGTGCTGTCAAACTAAAATCTAGTTAAGTTGTGTCACTTTAGTCAATTTCAGAATAGGAAATCGTCGTTTGACAGGAATAAACTAAATTTTGGTGATTTTAAGTCTAGTTTAGAGAATTTTGTGACAACAGAATCGGCACCATTGTCAAACAGTGGAGTAAAACTCTTCCGAATTTTGTATGGAACAAATGTGGACTTGTTTCACCTTAATATAATTTTCTTGATTGATTGAATAAATAAAAATGTTTTTGATTTCAGGTTAAGAATAAATGCTTTCAAACCCAAAGATGCGGGACTATATACTTGTAATCAAAATGCCAAAGAGATGAATATTAGAATCAGGCTAAAACGTAATAGTCCACAAGAAATTGAAGGTAAGTTTGACAATCATAGTACGTTTAGTGAAGTCAGTGTTTAAAAACTTTCAGTTCGCGCACAAAAAGGAAATTTTCATGTAATTGAAGCCAATATACAATAGATACAAAGAAACGCAGAGATATTAACCAGGATGGGTGGGCAAAGCAGTTTTCTCGTGAAACCATTTCTAAAACAACATTCTGTTTCAGTAGAAAAGATTTCCAGGAAATTCGCGAACTCATCTCACAATCTGTAAACAATAAAACGATTCGTGTTACAAATCTTCAATGTCAAACGTATCACAGTAGCATTAGTTTGAACAGTTTTCATCGCTGTTTCAGTGTCTTTGGCCTGTGCGTGGTTATTTTAATATTATATTTTATTAGCGTCTTTATTGGTCATCCAGATGTGTAAACAGCGTGCACCGGATTCCGGGGTTGCAGCAATATTGCACTCGTGTGGAAATCAAATTTCAAATTTATTTATTTAATCAAATAATAATGTTAACATTAAGTTAATAGTAATTAACATAAATGGGTACACTTGACTTATGCTAGTTAACAAATGCTTGAAACATTCGATTTTATAAAACATTTCGTTAGCTTTTTCGACGACACGGGATGCACTTAAATTTTGATCGAAATAACCAGCGATTTCCTGTGTCGTCTTCAGTTTTTATTTGAGGTGTTTCCTAATGTGTATTAATCTTGATGTATTTATTGTTTTATATCTTATCGAAGTACAGATTTTACATTTCTAATTATTATAAACTTTTAAAATATTGCCAATGAGATCATTGTCACAGGTTACCAAGCGGACATGGGCGAAAGAGCACTTCCAGAAACACTATCACAAATTAAAACTGCAGCCCTAGAAGAAAATAATACGCTAGAAGAAAACGTGACTGACACCAAACGATTTATAAAAGAAGAAGACCCCGATGAGAAAGGCGAGAAGGACGAAAAAGACCATCCGAACTACGGCCATGTTGATGAGAAGCAGGAATACTTCCCTCCAAGGTTCAAGCATCCCACAAAACTGTATAAGATGGACATGAAACCTGCAGGGAATTCCATAAGACTGAGATGCGCGGCTGAAGGTAATAAATATTTTTATTAGTGGATATTTTAAGAGTCATGTTGTGTTGCTTTATTTCTGTTTCTTTCATTTTTGGACTTGTATTTAAGTTCATATTTTAGGGTAAACGAAATATTTTCAGTTTTTCTAACCTTTTGTAATGTCATATATTCAAACCGCGATCAAGTTAAAATTACATTAAAATAAATACGCAAACTCTAGTCATCGTCCCCATACAGTCTGCTATCCTATTCTACTCCACAAACTTAAATGCAGCCCACACAGAAATAGCCAGAACCATGTTTACTACATCGTAAAACATTTGCAGGGAATCCAACTCCGAACATTACTTGGTATAAAAACAGGAGTACGCCGATATCTCGGGTGTTCTTCCAACCGTCTTATGGAAAATGGTCAATGGCTTTGGATGAGCTGACCAAAGCTGACAATGGAAACTACACTTGCGTTGTCTGTAACCTGCTGGGTTGCATCGAGCATACTGTTGTTCTTCACATTCAAGGTATGTTTTGTTGTACGGTTTTAGTTTTTTTAAAATTTGACGACACTTGTTTTAAGAAAATGTGTTTCGTAATATTACAATGTGACATTCGGTGAACCACAAACTAAATGTCAGCATCAGAAGAAGAATTATGTATTTTTTTTAGAATTAGTTTTATATTGTTGTTATTAATCGTCAAATGTATCTTATGGCTCAACAATAATATGATATTTTTTTTATTGATCGAATTTATATCAATTCATACAAAGTGATGTTTTTTCAAAGGCTTTTCTTCTATTATGTTTAATGTTCATGATCTATTATAAACGTGACTCCAATCTTTCAACTTTATTATCTAGAAATTCTACGATATTTCAATAGGCTATATCTTATAGAACGCTACCCATCGAAGCCGTACATTAAGGAGGGGTATCCTGGTAACATCACGCTCGTGGTCAACGATACTGTGACTCTGTCCTGTCCACCTGTCTCAGACTTAGAACCTTATTTGTACTGGGTCAGACCATTCAACTATTCTGTTCAAAATGCCGAAGTTGGACCCAGTGACATGCCAATACCTGTCGGAGATGTTATAGAGGTCTTTAAATTTCTTATACACGGTGTTGGTCCAAAGTCACAATTTGGTGTTGGATCACTGCTTTATTTCAGAAAGTGGAGGTTTTTTCGTTCTCCATGGTATCATTGGAATCTTCGGTTCGTCGATTGTCTTCATCTATGTTATTCTGCTTATTAAACTGAATTATATCTATATAGCTATGTGTAGTTACTTGTTCGGTATTAATTATTGGATTAAAAGCAATTTTCACTGCAGGTTTACGGTATATGTCGCACATGTAATTTTAACTGTTTAGTGTAATTCTGAAGGAGTTGGTTTAGTAACTGGTAATGGTTTTAATTTTGGTGGTGGTAAATGTTGTAAATGTAATAACTTTAACTCACGCTATTTCATCCATTAGTATAAGAAGGACGAGATACTTTAAAACAAGTGAGAATTGAAAAAATATGTTGGACAAAAATTAATCTTCTTTTTAATCAATGCAATGTTCACATTGCTACATATAGTCTGCTTAAAATGGTAGGCGTTTCAAACTCGCTAGCTATTTGATTCAATACAAATATAAACTGCAAAACGTATAAAAGAACAGCTGACATTCCTCGGTCAGTTTGGATCGAAGTGTTCCAATTCAAACATAGATATTTTGTTTCATTGTTTTCTGGATTGAAAGTATTTCTAAGGAATGTGTTCTTAATTTAGATGATAAGGACAGTACTTTGAGAAAGTAACTCAAGATTTCTAAGAGCGAGTTAAGAATGGTTAACAATACCACATCATACGTCATGTTAAAATAAATAAAGTTAATGGCCAGATAGTCAATTGTACTTTACATGTGAACAATATAACTAACTCTAGACGTCTTACCTTCCTTAATTTCAAACTAGCTGATATAAAGATAACAAGACGTCAAAAAGTAGACTCAACATAAGATACAGAAGCAGAATTCTAACCATCCAATTTCTTTATAGAGCGTCTTTACGCAAAGCCAGTGCTGACTCGTGGTGCTGAAAACCAGACGGTCGTGGTTGGGGATACATGTCGTTTCAGTTGTCAATTTCTGACTGACATGCATCCATCAGTCTTTTGGATGTACTTTACAAGGGACGAGTACGTTTACAACTACACCGTCGACCCTAACGATGCGTCCGTCAAGGAAACTATTGTGATCTTCAATGAGAACAAAATAGTTGTGGTGAGGGCTTTGTCACTAACGCATGGTGTGGTGCATGTTTGTTAAGAATTGGGTAACTTAAAGTTCCTACCTAATCGATTTTATTTTTTAAATGAATGTGCTGTATTTTTTAAATTTTCAGCATTTCTGTCTAATATTATCTTTTTTCATTCAAATAAATCTTTCAAACTGTATATTGCATGTAAAATACGGGGTGGCAGGATCATCGACGCACAACCATGAATACAGTACCCTTCTGTGTTGAAATTTTTCGTTGGTTATTAAAAAAACAAAATAGCTGTGCCATACATTTTAACCGCGTATTTTGACTTATGTTTTAGTTAACCGACGAAAAATTTCTGCTTAGCCGTCTAGAATCATGTGATGAATTCCCAGTTTCAGTTTGGGCGTCGATATATGCCAACCCTGTTTCATTCTTTTATTGCACAGCAAATAAGTTAAGCTACCTACAAATTTTACTGTAACTACATATTTGCAATCAGCTTTCAAAAAGATCAAATTAGTGTTTGATTTATTTTTAATACTAAGATTTTAAGACGCATCTTTCAACAAGGTTACAGCATGGTGTTTTATCTTATTTCTCAAATATCTTAACTACCGTGTGAACAACTAACAAACCAGACAATTCAAACAATCTGTTCAACAAACTGATCTATCTTTGATAATTTCAGAGCGAGAACCCAGCAGATAAACCAGAACAGCTCACGATATACAATATAACTAAGGAAGATGAAGGCTGGTACGTTTGTGTGGCCCTCAACAGCTTAGGAAACACAACGGCTAAGGGATTCTTGACTGTATTGGAATGTAAGTAACATTAGCAGTTGAAAATTTCATTAAAGACACAAACACAATACTAAACACTCTTAATATACTCACCCATAGATGTTGAGACTGCCGCACGGGTAGATTGATCAATTTAAGCTACGCTTGCCGAGGTTGGTCCGTGGGTGGGTGACCATCTTTACATTCCAAAACAGCGCCGTGCTTCGGAAAGCACGGTCCTGGTTGTCATTACATGTCATGAAAAGCCTGCAACTTTTACGACATGAACAACCAAGGAGTTTCAGGGTTGATAGGTCCAAACCGAGCCTGTAACCCCGTGACTTGGCAAGCCAGGACAAGTGCGCCAGTAATGCCCATCATCTGTCTGACCTAATCCCAACTATATTGGGATTGGTTTCCAGCCCAACCGGAGCGACTGCCTCCAGTTACTGGGTAATACTATCGTTTAAGTTGTCAGACTTTCGAGGTTCAGACTAACCCATAACGACTATCAAAGATCGTCGACGGAGGGGGTTCAGTAAAATAAAATAAAATAAGTTTATTTACACAAAAAAACCTTTGTATACAAAACAATACATTTCACATAGGTAGGTTAATATGTTTTTTAGGAAAAGGCTGCACAAATAGTAAAAAACCCTGCCTAGACTACGGGCATCCTGTGACCTAGGAGTCAGTGTTCACCTGTCACTACGTATACCAAAGAAACCTTTATTTATGTGTGTTAATATTGATAAACCAGTCAGTGATGTCGTAATCCCAAAATACACACCAATATTACTATGTGTGCGTAACAACAGCAATCCATTTTGAAATTACAGCAGCACCAACAATACAAGAAACACAAGACCATGGGAAGCACACTCTCCTCATAAACATCCTAACTGTGGTCCTCGGAGCCATGTTTTTCGTAGCCGCCATCATAGTGGTGATGATCTGCAAGAAGCTGAAGAGAGAGAAGGAACAGAAGCAACTGGCGATAGAAACGGCGAGGGCGGTGATAGTGACACATTGGACTAAGAAGGTTACTGTGGAGAAGCCGAATTTGAATGGGTCACCGACAACGACAGGTGACGGCTTGGTAAGTTAAAAATAATAGTTTAAAAGAACTAAAAAACACGCTTTCTATAGAAAACCGAACTAAAAAATATAAAATAAATTTTAATAAATTTAAATTAAGAATAGTGTTAGAAATTTCCATAAATATAAATTAATAATATTGTGAATAAAAAAAATTAAAAAAAAAGCGTGGGGTGCATGGTGTCAATAGTTATAAATATTTTGTTGACAGATATGAGTAGAGTGATTATCATTTTGCTAATATCTTAAAAAGCAACCCACGCTTCTTTTTAAATATTTTTTTTTTATTCACACTACTATTAGTTTATATTTATTGAAAATTTTAACACTATTCTTAATTTAAATTTATTTTCTATTTTTCAGTTTGGTTTTCTATAAAAAGCGGGTTTTTTAGTTTATTTAAACTATTATTTATTTTCTATTTTTCAGTTTGGTTTTCTATAAAAAGCGTGATTTTTTATTTTTAACCGACTTCAAAAAGAAGGAGGTTATCAATTCGACATGTTTATATATATATTTTTTTATGTATGTTTGGGCATAACTCCGTCGTATATAGACGGATTTGCAAAATTGTTTTTTTGTTCGAAAGGGCTTTACTCCGAAATGGTCCCATTAAAATTTCATATAGATCTGATGATGCGTTTCGGAGACAGACAACGGAACTCTTCAAAAAATTATAGCAAATCAACCGCGAATGTTGCTATCGCATAAATATGCATTGTTTTGAGCCCAACGATTATGAAATTTCGAATTAGTGTGGGGTAGGTAACTAAAAAGTGAAAAATAAAAACTTTTTTCAAAAAAATAACAACCGACTTCGAAAAACAACACTACAAAGCTCAAAATAACTTTAATTTTGGAAGGCGGTGACAAATAATTAAAATACACACCCAAAGTCACCGACTTCCGAAATTAAAGTTATTTTGAGCTTTGTAGTGTTGTTTTTCGAAGTCGGTTGTTATTTTTTTGAAAAAAGTTTTTTTTTAAACTATTATTTGTTTTGTAGAATTAAAATTCTCCTTAGTATTCGAAAATTTGTCAATATTAGAGAAATCGGCTAAAGATAATTATTGGAAATTAAAATTAACATCAAGTCCTGTCTTATCGACTGTAGAGAAAAATTATAAAAAAATAAAATTAAGTTTCTTACCTTATCGACTTAAATTAACAAAAATCATATTTTGCAAATAGAAAAATGGAATAATTTTATCAAATTAGAGTATTGTCATCGGTCCTCGATAAATCTACAAAGTTTGAACGAAATCTGGCCGTTTAAAGTGGGTCAAAATCGCGCCCAAAGAAGTCGGTTACAAACATACAAACATACGTACAGGTGAAGCTAATAAAAAGCGTGTAAAAAAAAGCTTAGCGAACTTTTGGTAAGCCATCTTAAAAAAATGTCTCAATAAAATGTTTCTTTATGTACTGTAAACTAAAAGGGGGAATTTAATTATTATTTTTGCATCTCTGACGAATGGCAGCGTACCTAAAAGCTTTTTATATACATATATGTCATTTCAAAGAGTGGACTACTCAGCTCACTCTTAAAATTACATATATAAAAATACATAGTTGCAAGTTAGCTGCTTTTGACTGTAATAGATATTCCACAGAACAGGATAAGTTTTTATCCAGTGCGCAAATTTCTGCGCTAGGGGCTCTAGAATGATATGCTGAATTCATGGTTAAAATTTGCGCACTGGATAAAAACTTTTCCTGTATAAAAGTCATAATAAAATGTATATTCTACAATAAATTGCCCAAAAGTTGGAAAGAGCAAACTTTACCTAAACTGAAACACACAAAGAAATTGTTTTTGCCACAAAAAGCATATTATAGTACCTATTACAGAATTTTTAAACGACTCATGCTGAAATATTATATGTGAATAAATATAACTAGCATTATAGTAATTATGGTCATGTAGTAGTAGAACTTTTAAGCATTCAATTATTTACATTTAAGTTCAAATGTAAATAATTGAATGCTTAAAAGTTCTGTAAATTGTCATTGTGATATTATAATCTGTATTAATGCTTAAGGAAAATAAATAATTGGATGATGTAAATGATTGAATACAATATAAAAAATTGTTTAACTATGACTGATATTTAATGTATAAATGTAAAAGTTAAAAATCATTGATATAAAAATAATAAATAAATAATAATAATTGTACCTAAGATATTTGCACGCCATGAGAAATGGCAGACATGTCGTGAGTCACTCTTTATTTTTAAGATCTTGCATGCATGTAATTTTAATTCTGTGTGTATACACATGTTCAAGCAAATAAAATTTCTTTCTTTCTTTCTTTCAATAGTAATTTAGTCAGAGAGCCTCTTATTATTATTGATACGACGGGTCTTGAAAAACTTAGACCCGACCGTATGGACAATTTCCACGAACCCATCGTTAAAATCCTCCACAGCGCTCCCTAGGCACTCGAAACGATTCTGAAGTTCGAGTTGAAAGCTTTCGGAGTTTTGGAAGACAAAGGTCATGTCCAATGCCCATGTAACACCTACTCTCGTAATGGTCGGAGGCGCTGCACTCGAAGTTGTGGACGAGTACGTTAACCTAAGACAAACTGTCCAGTTAGGTAGGTCCAACTTCGAGAAAGAGGTCAATCGTCGAATCCGACTCGGCTGGGCATCGTTCGGGAAGCTTCGCAATATCTTCTTGTCCCAAATACCGCAGTGTCTCAAAACGAAAGTCTTTGACCAGTGCGTATTGCCAGTGATGACATATGGAGCCGAAACGTGGTCGCTCACAATGGGCCTCATAAGAAGGCTTAAAGTCACCCAAAGGGCGATGGAGAGGGCTATGTTTGGAGTTTCCCTGCGTGATCGAATCAGGAATGGGGCACTTATTATCTTGTCCAGCGTGTCCTGCTGTCTGCACACTGCAGGAGCTAATGGACGCTGCTGAAAGTGCTAAAATCGTAGCCAAATTCTGGGCTGGACTGTATTTAGATTGCTATCGACATGCTAAGAAGAAGAACAATTGTTATCTAACTAATCAACCATTTCCACAGCTGATGCCAGTTGTGAAAATCGAGAAACAAAAGCTATCGCAAGTCCAGAACACGACTAACGATTCGATGATGATGTCGGAATACGAGCTACCTATGGATATCGACTGGGAGGTGCCGAGGGAGTCACTATGTTTGGGCAAGATACTCGGAGAAGGAGAATTTGGCAAGGTCGTGAAGGCTGAGTGCGTCGGGATACTGAAGCCGGGTATGCAGTCAGTTGTGGCTGTAAAGATGTTGAAAGGTAAGATTGCTTATGCGCTATTTCTGATGTATGTTGAGACGGGTACTGTTGAGTCAAAAGACTCTTTACTTGATAAGAATATTTTACAAAGGTCCTGGAAGCCAATTAAATTAATTGAAAACTGCTGACAAATCTCATGTTTACTGTTTTCTTGGCAGTGTGTGTGTGTGTGTGTGTGTGTGTGTGTGTGTCTTTGTATCTTTCGTATAGAGTGTTCACCGCCCTGAAAAGGGATTTAATTTGATCTTAAATCCTGAAACCGTAGTAGAAGTCAATTGATAAAATGTGCTTTTCGGAAAGCAAGACCCCTCAAGATTAATCCCGAAATGATTCAGGTTATTCAAAAACGTTACCTACATTTTGCAGAGGGTCACACGGATGCAGAGATGATGGCGTTAGTCTCAGAGATGGAGATGATGAAGATGATCGGCAAACACGTCAACATCATCAACTTGCTCGGATGCTGCACACAAGATGGACCGCTTTACGTCATCGTTGAGTATGCGCCAAATGGAAACCTGAGAGAATTCTTGAGAAATCATAGACCTGGGAACAGGTGAGATTTTATTGGATTCTTTACTACTTTCGATCAAGAAGATTAGTTGTTTGCTGTATTTTCGTCTAGAGAAGGCTCTACCTGTCTATCGATCGATTGATCCCTCTATTGTGTTTCATCACTAAAGTAGCCAAAACTACCTACCCGATAAACATCAACAATAAATCCCCAATTCTTAACTTGTACAATATGATGAAGAAAAGAAAGTTTATATTAAAATAGCATTGCAGTCACTCTTTAGTTAATAGCAAAATATATTAATAAAAATATTTTTCTTTCCAGATACGAGTCTCCAACAGAAGAATTAAAAGAAAAGAAAACGCTCACACAAAAGGATTTAGTGTCATTCTCATATCAAGTTGCTAGGGGAATGGAGTACTTGGCGTCCAGACGGGTAAGTTTCTATTACTAGTAAATTTTACAAATCCTTCCAAAATACCTGCACATTTTGATAGAGAAAAGAATATAAAAATAGACAAAACGACGTTTTAAAGCCTCCAACGATCGAAAGGTGGCCAGTTTAACAAATTTTACACCTCGAGAATAACAGGGTTATGGAATCCTATATCTGTGCGAGATGCAATAAGTTTTTTTTTATGCAATAAGTTTACTGTATTGTGTAGTATCCTGTATTTTCGCCTAAGCATTGTCACAACGACTGTTCTGAGTAGCTAATTAGTAGATAATATCAAACAAATTCGATACCTTTTCACACATTTCTTCTCATCTAATCTTGTCCACCTACATCCTTCCACAGTGCATCCACCGTGACTTAGCCGCCCGTAATGTGCTGGTCTCGGACGACTGCATCCTCAAGATAGCAGACTTCGGCCTCGCCAAGGATGTGCACAGCAACGACTACTACAGAAAGAAGACAGAGGGTCGCCTGCCTGTCCGGTGGATGGCGCCCGAGTCGCTGTATCACAAAGTTTTTACCACACAGACTGATGTGTAAGTGGAAATACCTAATTGCTTTAGATTATGAAAACTGGCAAAACGTTATCTACGGAAAAAAAGTAATATCAGCCGAATAATAATTGTGTTGTGTAGCCTCATACTACACTATCCCCAAACAGAATGAATGGAAGATAATGAAAATGTTCTTTCCTGGAGCTGGTGAACGATCAGCTTCACTGCCTATTTGATTCAACTTTGCCATAGTCTACTATCATATTGAAAGCAGAAACCTTTTTCCTTCCTTATAGAGTTTGTTGAGCGTGATGATTCAATAGAATCATTTCATTTCATCATTTCTATAGAATCTAGGTTATCTTGGTTTCGACTATGTCTACTATGATTCCTAATAGACATATTTTTCAATATCTTTCAGCTGGTCCTTTGGTGTGCTCCTGTGGGAGATTATGACGCTAGGAGGCACGCCGTACCCCACGGTCCCGGGACAGTACATGTACCAGCACCTGAGCGCAGGACATCGGATGGAGAAGCCGCCATGCTGTAGTCTTGAAATGTGAGTTGCCTTAACTTATTTGTTTGTCCGATACGGAGGGAGCCGGTACCCATCAACCAGGGTCTGGTACTGAGAAATTCCAGATGAAACCCAATACCCAATAATACTTTGCCCGACCCTTTAATCGAACCCAGTGACACTCTCTTGCGTCTTCCAAACTAATGATATCTGTTACGTTAACTGACATAACTTGCAACACCGACTCTTGGTATTGAAGATGATTTTGGTGTCTTACCAACATTCTCTGCTAGCTTTATTTTTCGTCATCATTCATAATATTGTAAAACCTAGAAAATACATGTCAATTTACTATTTACACTCGGTACACACGGCTACACATCAAGCTATACATTTCCAGTTTACGCTGATCTCGCACTGTACGTAAATCAATGCGAGATCAGCTTATTCTGGAAATGTATAACTTGATTTGTAGCCGTGCGTACCTACTTAATTAAATATGTAAATATTCAAATATACATCGTGTTGATTTGCATCCTCGTCAAATTTCAGGAGGTTGTTATGAAAGACATAAATAATCAAATAAAATTACGATACTTGCTCACTAATGAATACATACTTGTTTTTTTCGTTATTTAAATTTAACAGTATTTCAGAAAACACCTCTTTCAAAGAACAGAATCGCCCCGTTCCGTATGCGGTAGGCAGTGTCGCACGACTATATCGCTGTGTGTTACAGTGCAGTATCACACGGGCCGCGTTTTAACATGCGTGTCCGAAAAAAAAAAAATGCCAAATGCCAATTTCCGAAAATATGAAAAAAAACCTACTTATTTTATAATTGATTCGTGTCGAGAATCATTAGCATAGTTACCTCCTTGAATTTGACGAGGATGCAAAACAACACGTTGTATTCAAGAAACAAAAGGACTATTACTAAGTACTCCTTGACATCGATGTCCTCTGGAAACGTTCCAAAGACTGGCAGCATTTCTGCGACAGCAAGAAAAAACCCAAATTGTCGTATTTAATACCACAAGACCTGACGGAGTGTTCAATCCAAAAAACCCGCAAAAAATCTAACAAACGATGCATTTTCTCCACAGATACATGCTGATGCGCGAGTGTTGGTCATTCTCTCCAGGAGACAGGCCTTCCTTCACAGAACTGGTAGAAGACTTGGACAAGATCCTCACAGTCACCGCTAACCAGGAATACCTGGACCTCGGTCTACCACAGCTCGACACACCACCTTCGAGCTACGATGGCTCAGGAGACGAGAGTGACAGTGATTTTCCTTTCATCAAATAGACTTGAATTGTGACAGTTTTGAATGAAGCAAGGTTAACAGTATTCGTTACGTGTAAGTGTACCATATTTTGTAAAATATTGGATGTTGGAGTGTTCCAACTTGTGACATCTCTAGAGGCGGCCATTCTATTGTAGAATGGAATTTGAAAAGCCTTATATGGAAGCCATAAATTGGAAATGACTAGCCACTCAGTCCACAGAGGCTTAAATGTGCTGGTAAATGATTAGGTGAGTAGGATTGCTGGAAATTACCAGATTGCCTAGAGTGGGTGTGTAGCTCTTACTCGAAACCTGTTGGAAGGAGTATGTCTTGGGCAAGAACACAAGTGTTTGATACCCCGAATGAATAGATGAACTTAATATTGAACCCACCAATGAGAATTGTGTTGTATTTGATAAAATATATGTAGATTTTATAATGTTTTTGAGATTCTTAGTCAGTATTGTTAAAGAATGTACCAGAGGACCAGAATACTGACTGTAGAGGTCCTTTGTGGACATGACGAGCAACTCATTCATTTATGTGAACGGGATTTTGCGGTACTAAAAATTCCACCATTGCATGCCAAGTCGAAAATAGATTATGAGGGTCTTTTGCGAAACAAGAGGAGATAAACGAACTAGTGTTTCAATCGGATTTTTTTTTTGTATAAATCAGATACGACTTGAAGCACAAGTATTTGCGATATTGAACAAAATCTGCATCTTCAGAGGTAATTATGTAACACACCTTCATGTTGACAGTTCAACAACATTCATTGCGTTATTTACGTGATGAGCAGACAAATTTTCCAATCCTCCTTCAAAAAGTTCCAGAATCTGATTGATTGTGTGTTACGAAATTAGGGTGCTGTATGTGGGTAGACGAATTTGACGATACTCGAAAGTCAGAATAGTAGGTACCGTATACTGTTCGTGTAATTTTCTATATAAATAAGATATTTAGATACTTTATTTAGTTGATATATTTATTTAGATATAGGTTTTACACAAAATTCGAAACAAAGTGTTGCATAATATTTCGTGTAAATATTTATAGAATTAATTCCCTTTGGGGTCAAATGTAAATATCCTAGTACCAAAGTTTATGTCTTTTTTTTTTGTATTATAAGTAAATATATTGTGAAGTTTTAGAGCATTTTTTTATGAAGATGAGACATGTAACATGACGTATTTTTGAGATTTAAGAATTTGTAGTAGGTATCTAGTCTGTTTCAGAAGAATCGAGACGATTTTTATTAATATTTCTTTTAGGGTTTTTTAAAAAGTATTTTAGATTTGTTTCAAAATACTATGGCTGTTACATCGAGTTAATTATTTTTGACACACTACATTTTGTAGTATTTAACAAATATAGAATATTTAGAATATTTCCAAGTAAGTCCACAGTTTATGGGAAATTCCCATTCCAATTTTTTGTTTTTTATTGACTACAGGCAATTTTTTGTGTGTCTGTGGAGAGGATGCATTTCACCACCAAATCTTTATCGTACTTAATTATGTTATTGTTATTATTATAAATGTGTAACCAATTAGCGAAAAAATATTATGAGATTATTTTGTAAATAGTAGGTAGGAATTTTCTACTCATTTTTACGTAATGAGACAAGTAATTATGTTTGAAAGAATGAGTTGATAGTTGTCACAAACATCTTTTTCTATTAATGTAAGTCGCAATGGTACTCTTTGTTAATTGAAATTGGAAAATTATGATTATTTTAAATATATTTTTGCTGCTTTTAATTGTATGAATGACATCACCGTTATTGGTATTTATAATTTAATTAAATCCATTAATTTATACTTAATCAAGTAACTGAATGTCGATGTGCCTTAAATAAAATATGTAATTGAATATTGTTGTAGTAATATTTGGCGCTCCTTGTATGTATATTTGATGGTTTATGTGTGGGTCAAAACGACATTGTAAGAATTATAATGAAATAAAGATTTATAGTGCGAATGTATTTTCTGTATTCTTTCTAAACACCCCAATATTATCCTGGTTCCTCTCCATCATCATCATTATCTTCATTTCAGCCGAAAGACGTCCACTGCTGGACATAGGCCTTCCCCAGGCTCCTCCACTTCGACCGGACTTGTGCTTTAAGGCAAGCTGCGTTTGCCATAATCGCCACGCTTGGCAGGTGGGTTGGCGATCGCACTATGGTGGTAAAATGCAGCTAGAGAACGCTGCTGCCCATTCTCTAGTAAGTCCCTTAGTCGCCTTCTACGATACCCACTGGAAGAAATGGGATGGTGTTATTCTTTTACGACCGGCATCACACGGGACTAAAAGAGAGCGAAAGATTCGCAAAATGAAGGAGAAAAGTAATTAATTTTTTTTTTACTACAAAATTCATTTCATAGAACAATATTGGTCCTTAGAGACATACATTTAACTTCAAAGAATAGCGCCATCTATTAAAAAATGCATGGACTGTAAAGTTTGGTAGGGATAACACGTCGTATTAGTTAGTACGGCTGCTAATAGAGGGCATCACTATGCTACCAGATGCTAGAGCCAGACTATTTGATTTTATTACCCCTTTTTTATTTCATCTTTTATAAAGACATAACAAACACATTTCATGAAAGATTGTTGACAACTGGAACCCGTAACAATTCAACCCTAGGACAACTCGACCCAAACAACTCAACCCCATTCGACAAGTGAAATCGTAAGTAACGTCCTTTATTGCAATGAATCCCCAATTTTAGTTTTTTCCCAAATAGGTATCTCAAAAGCCACCTACACGTTCTAGGTAGAAAACTGTAACACCCCCTGGAATGTTTGTTTTCAGGATACATGGTTGACCTTAATTGACCTCGACCATAGTGATTTGACAAAGGGCTGTGTTAACATCAATCATCACTGTTGAAAGTTTATTCGGTAACTACAAAATATCATGAGCTCTAAAGCGCTTGTTCACTTAGGTGAATTTGGTCGTCTGTGAAAACAGACAAGTGAAATCGCAAGTTGCGTCATTAAAATGCCCTATTTTTGTTTTTCCCAAATATTTTAAAAACTACACGTCCTAGGTACGATTGTTTCCAGGATTCATGGTTGACCTTAATCGACCTCGACCTTGACCTTTGTCAAATCACTGTTGGATTTACATTAAGTACATGAAGCTGTGTTAACATTATAACCGTTGTAAGTTAATTCGGTAACTATGCAAAATGTCATGAGAAGCTCTCGCTTGTTCACTCGGGTGAATTTGGTCGTATGTGAATTCAGACAAGTGAAATCGCAAGTTGCGTTTTAACCTTTAACTACCGACCTATACGTCTCACAGACGTAATAACTTTTAATTTTGAAATATTTCTAAAATCACGCCACCTTCAGCGTCGCCCTTCCCGCTACCTTCCTTCCTCCGCGTCGCAAGCCATCAGTCGACGCTGCGCCTGCAGCGAGTGCACACGTCTCCGTATTGAAGCGATCGACGTCTCACAGACGTAAGTACGGTGTTTATGTACTAAATTTCATACGTCTCTTGGTCGTCACCTCGCTATTCATGTGTGGTAGCTTATAGTGTCTGATTGACGTCACATCGGCTTTAAAATTATACTTTTAATTGCAGAATGCCTAAGAGGAGAAACATCACGTCTAGTGAGCGGAATAAACGTGCAAATGATGACGGTTCAGTTCCCGAGAAGCCGAAACTGCTGTCTTACGTGTTTAAGCCTAGAAAAGACTGTTTTACTGGTGTCGTCTATGCATCGTATCAAAGAGACTGATTCTGCAACTAATAAGCCTATTATGATAATTGACTATAACAAGACAAAAGGAGGGATGGATGAGGTGGACAAAAGATGCTCGAATTACTCGTGCTCTCGAAAAACCCGACGTTGGCCTATAACTTTGTTTTACAGGTTGATAGATATGAGCGGTGTTAATACTTATGTATTGTACAACAAGTGCACAAACAAGGACGACATCAGTCGTGGCAGAATTTTTACTCATGCTGGCACGTGAATTAGTCCTCCCGGAAATGAAATTACGCGTCTACAATGATAGGATCCCACGAGAATTGCGGCTAAGTATCGAGCGAGTTATTGGACCCGCCGATATGCCCGAGCCTCCACCACCAAAAACTTATCAGAATCCAAATTCAGGTGGTAGAGAGATGTGTGCAATCTGTCCCAGTCGGTGGAAAAGGCGAACGAAGTACTGTTGCTGCAAATGCAAGAAACCAATGTGCCTACTTGCTGCCTACAAATATGCATTGACTGCAAACGGACGTAGTGAATGTACCAAATATTCGAGGGCTGTCATTATTTTTGTTTTTCAACTAAGAAGTAAGATTTATGTTTTATTTTGATAATAGTTTATAGAAGATAACATATTATAAGTTAATTTGTTGTTAATTACTTAATTTTAGAGAAAAACGAGACTGAAGTAAGTCCTTAAAATTTAGTGCTAAATAATTGTGATCTCTCGAATAAATGTTGATTTGACCTGAAAAATAGCGTGTATTTTTTTTTAATTCTGTAGTTTGTTACCTCAAATACCAAACTTTTTTAATGTATGAAATAGAAAAATGTAGCATGCAAATACACATTTTATTTCAGTACTTAAAGTTTGACGTCTCTCAGTCGTCACGTCGGCGTAAGTGCTACGTTTAGACCAGGGTGCTTACTCTGGAATATAATTCCGATAGATCGACATTGGAATTATCAGTTAAACGTCAGGGATTGGCTAGACTCACTGAGTCTGAAAAATAGCGAATCCCTGACGTTTGACTGATAATTCCAATGTCGATCTATCGGAATTATATTCGAGAGTAAGCACCCTGGTCGGCAGCTAAAGGTTAAAATGCAATTCATTTCCTTCTCAGTTTTTCGCAAATATCTCAAAAACTAGATGTCCTAGGTAAAAAATTATGAAAATATTATCGCCCCCTTGAATGATAGTTTTCAGATTCATGGTTGATCTTAATTGACCTCGACCGTGACCTTTGTCAAATCACTGTTGGAGTTTTACTGCATGACGCTGTGTTAACATTATTACAATGAAGGAGCAGATTTTTTTATATTTTTAGAGGGGTTGTGGCTAAGTAATAAAATCCGCGTTAATCGATCAGGTTAAGCTACGCCTGCGGCAGTAGTTCCGTGGATGGGTGACAAGTTTTACATACCGAGGTCCGAGACCCGTCCATGTCTCGGAAAGCACGATAAGCTGTCACGGGTGTGTTACGGGTAGCATCTTACTCAGTTGTATCGAATTACCCAGTAACTGGGTTGTGGAGTTAGGCAGCCGCTCTATGTAAAATACTGGTTTTCAGTTAGTTAGCATCCGTGTAGACTAGAAGCCGATCTCAATATAGTTGAGAAAAGGCTATGCAGATCGATTGATTTTGAAATGAAAAAAGTTGTTTTAGTCATACATAATTTTATTTTGTCAGTACATTATGGCATCGCCTTAAATTAACATACAAATTTTCATACAAAAATTACGCTAATTGAACGTTCACAATTTTTGTTTGAATTACAAATAAATTGTTTTACAAATTTCATCTTTTACCTATCACAATAGTCTTTAGGATTCTAGCAAAATTAAACGTTTTAGTTAAAACAAAAATTATTATTTTTATTCACATTTATATTACATCAACATTGATAGTACTTACGTACCTAACTTAAAATATTTATCACTAAAAAACTATATAAGACGAAAATATTTTTTATTAATTATTTTAATCACAAAAAAGAACTTAAATGATCTAGATTCGTAGATAATACTTATTTATTACAATTAGTTATTTGGTTTTGTTTTTGTTTGTGCGTAGTTTTTAAATGTTCTTACGAAATAATGATAAAAGATACATAGGTTCTTAGTTAACATAAATTATTTGTATTAAAATATTATAAGTATAAGACGAGACATACAAGGAGGCATAGTAAAGTTATTGCCAATTGTTTATGCTGCTAAATCTGTATTGAACGCGGAAAACAAGAATATAAATTAATATTTTTCAAATAACAGCAGTAGAAACACGTATTATGTTATACGCAAGGCAGAACATTCACGATCGACGTAAAACCATTAGTAACTCTTATCTCAGAGTCATAAAGGTAAGTTTTACAATATGAGAATGGTTACCGATGTTTTATCAAACTCATAGTCAATTTAAATTAAATTTATACTTTATTACAAAGACGTTAAAAGGTACATTGCAATGACTTACTAATGGTTTTAGGTCATTCAAATTTGATCGAATGTACTTGCTTTAGGCAATGCGTTAGGCAAATGTTAAAAACGTGTTGACAAATTTTCAATTTTTCTTGGGTCAGAATTCGATTTAATTATGTGTTACATAATTATTTCATCTATTATAATCATCTAAGACTGTATTTTAAACTAACGTCCAGCGCTATAATAAGTTAAAAAAATGCAGTTAATATAAATAAGTAGATGGTCAAGAAAAAAAATATTTTACCTATGGACTTCGGTACAAAATAAGTCTATGAAATAAATTTGTACAGATATCCCAAGAAAGGTATGCGTTTCGGGAATTATCGTCTATCTTCGGAAGTACGAACGCACTACGATGAGATCTAATATAGAGCTGTTGTACCCTGTAACCTGACAATAAAAATAAAAAAATTGAACTAAACGCGAGATGACAGGTGCACTATTACAAAACTTAAACTCTATGGCGCGACGTTCGTGCGAAAAAACGGAGATTACCGAAGCGCAAAACTTTTCTGGTTTACCTTCAAGTACATTCGCACATTTGTTTTGACATGCACTCAATTATAATGTCGAACAGTCCCTCGGCGATGTATTATGGCAGGGAACAATGGCGATGTAGCATCATCACTATGTCGTCTATTTCAACTTCTATGTCATCGTAAACAAATAAACTAACATAACATATAACATTTTCAGCAATTTTTGTATAAATAAATAAATGTTGCAAAGTCAAACGAAAATGGAATTATGCTTATTATTTTTACAAAATATTTACAACTACTGAAGCAGCCAATTTTTCAATTAAATAAGCGCTAGTAACAAGCTTCATTTTACAGGTTTTAACCATTTTAATTATATCTTTGCAAAATTTTATACTTTTTGCGAAAACGATTAATTATATCACATGCAAAATGTCAATTTCATTGCTACCTACCTAATACCCGATTTGGTTATTATAATCAGACAAATAGTTATGACAATCATAGTCAATATAAGTATGTCAATTTATATAGTCACAAGTATAATCAAATCAAATAATTGATATAACATTTAGAATGTCAAATTGCAGCTTTTTTACATAAAATTACATTCACAGTAGAATTTCATTAAGAGTATTTTAATACGGAGCGCAGACTTAGGCCGATTTTTCGATACATGAAAAACATAAAACCTGTTGCACATTTTCGAGTTTGTACCAAATAATGGTCACAACTATTCACCTCAGTCAACCATTTCATCAACGACAAATAGGCTTTCTTATATCTAACCGGACTGTCCATGGCCTATCAAGCTCATATCACATATTCACACAACGCAATTTCTTCTCTGGTACTCTCGACGCAAACTGGAAGCTAGGCACCACCGCTTTCACTTCAGCCTTCTCTTCTTCTTGTTCCTCTTCTCCCATCAAAGTTCTCAAACAAATCTTCATGTCAGAAGCGAATTTTCTAACCAACCTCTCCAACGAAAAGAGGTGTTCGTCTAAAGCTTCAGGGATTTCATCTCTCATGAAGTCAGCTAATCTTAAAAGGTATTCTGCGTTTGGACCAGACTGTCCTTGGCATTCTAGAATTTGTTTGGCTATATCTGGTAATGGGGCTGCTCCCAACCAATGCCGGTTTTCTGGAACAGCGATGTACAGAAGTGCGTTTTTCTTTTCTGAGGTACTAGGAGCGTAGCTAGTTGAAGAGGCGAATAATATGGGGCGCGGGTGGAAGTTAACTGTGTGCGTTCTGTAACCACCAAGTTGGCATTCCCTGGTTGAAAGGTAAGGTAAGGCTGCATTGTTGTCTGCTGAGATCAGGAATGCTTTGCCCCATGTGATACCCTGGAACAAACGGAAAATAAATTTTAGTATTGAAAATGTTTAAGTCAATTGATTTCGGTGGACGGGACTTCAAACTCCTTTTATCTCAAGTGTGCTTGTTGAAGAACTGTCAGTAAAAAAAAAAATCTGTTGATCATGAATTTAGCAATGCTTAGGATCAATAAGATCAACACCAACAGTAGCAAAGTCCATATCTGTTAATGATGTAAGAAGACTTAGTCCCGTATTACAGAATCCCACTCAAGACTCAAGCATTACTTAAAACTAGTTTCAACCAATCAAATGGCTCCAATCTAGTTTTAAGTAATGCTAGAGTATTGAGTGACGTTCTGTAATACGGGCCTTAGATCAACAACCCTAGAAACAAAAATGGCGACATAGACAGTTGTTTTAAAGTACATATAAGCAGGGTAATGATCAGTTACCGGACTATTGCGATTCATTTGGTTGACTTTACGTACGAACATATTGGTTTGCCTCATAGCATGGGGAAGTTAGACCAGCACATATTACAGATTCGAAATCTAGCGACAAAAGTGTGTCTCAGTATTAGCTACTGCAAGCCAATATTCGCTGCACAGCGAGGCTGACCCCTAGATTTAGGACGAATTTTAACATTTAAATTAAACGCGCTCAATACTTAGCCACGTTCAAGAGCTGTCAGTGTCACCATTGTTTTGGAATATTGACACTGACAGCTCTTGAACAGATTAGATATGGATCACGTGGTCAAATTCGCCCTTCGTCGTCGAGATGAAAGCAGGATACTCTCGCGATATCTTCATGATGAAGAGGAGTCCAAACGAGATTATTGCAGACGTAAGAAAATCGTAGTTATGTGAAAACATTTTAACTTTATTATCCTGTCAAGGACTTATTTTATGGCCAAATTTTCCGAAATGACGATGGACGGATTTTTTATGTGATAACTTGGTATCGAAATGATAACAAATCTGTTTTATCGCAATTAAGGAGTCTGTCTACAAGAGGTAAAAGATGCAAAGCCCGATATAAAGATTACAAAATTCTAAAATTCACGAGTTTTGATTTTGTTTATATAAGAAATGTAAGCTGGCAAGATATCATAACTGCTTGTCTACAAAAACTGACGAAAAATAGCATCATCTTAAACGATTACAGCAATAAAAATGAAACTTTTTATTTTTATTTTTTGGTTGACTTCTCCTGCTGAGTAGAGCAGGAGGGCGTGTCAGACTTTTACTGACTAAAACCCACCCGTGTTCCCTCAGTAGCCCGTATGCCAGGGGCTGTGGTATCTCTTTCGAACAAACCCGCACCCCTGTGGTTGCTGACATCTTTGACGGCGCGCGTGTGGAACACAACGCGCCGTCCCGTCTACCACTTTTCGGCCGCAGGGGATAGGGAGAGCGGCTTACGCTATACCGACACTCCTCTTCCCCTGCGGCCCCACCGCGTCCGCCATCAAACGGTGGCGGCCCCGTCCAGGCCACGGAAGGGAAGAGCGCTGCTCAGAAGCACCGGCACTCCTCCTCTACCGCAGCCCGTAACCCTCAGCCGCGATGCCTCCCATTCGACATCGCGGCCCACCTCAGTTGCGGTGCACCTCACCGCAACCTACTTTTTGGCCGCTACGTCAATGGCTTGAAGGCAAAAGCCCTGACGACCGGCCCCACCTTTGGGTTCCTCTTGGCTTCACCGTGGCTGGAATCCACGGTTACTGAGCCCCCCGCAACGGCAATGCGGGTACCCACTCGGGGGGGAAAATGACACCTTCAGAATACGTTTCCATAAATCATGAAAACGGTTGCTATAACAAATCACGTCATAATCTACTTAATGATACGCTAATTAATAGCTAATGAGCCGAACATGTGCGAATGCGAGTCCCACGCTTCATTAGCATGATTGATAAGAGATGCACATGTATATCAGTCATCTGTTTTCGCGTTCGCTTTCCCATTTAAGTATCCGAGTATCGCAACTCATAAGTCCCTGTGGACGTAAAATATCGCAACGGAATTTTTTCGCGTACTGGATCTGAAAATCAAAAAGTGTGCTCTTTCGACGCACTGGAATGCACTCTGTTGGATTCCATAACTGGGTTCTGAATGTCAGACAGGCAGTAGCTACATCATTCAGCAGCATCCAGTTAGACTGGGTGCCGATCCCAAAATAGCTGGGAAAAGGCTGAGCAGATGATGATGACAAATAACATGATGTAACTCTGGCCTGTAATCCTCGAAAGTTTAGGCGGAGGCACATTTCGCCAGCCAGGTTTAAGTCCCATAAAATACGGGGCGAGCTAATTGCCATCAATCTAGACTCAGGGCTGCTGAGAAATTCCACAATGAAAAAGCTAATACACAGCCTGACCTGGGCAAATACACCTTCCAGAATAAATTCTCTAAACTATGGTGAAAACCGCATCAAAATCCGTGGCGGAATTTATAAAAACAACGCGGCACACAGACAGACATGAAATCATTGACACATATATACATGAAATGCGACTTTTATAATTATATATTATGTACCTATATAGATATATGTAGATAAGATACCTAAAGATAGATCATGCTATCATTTAATGCGAATAACTTCTAATCATAATATTATAAGCCGAAATGTCTCTAAACACCACCTTGCTGGTTATTTTGGTAAATAAGTACGTCTTATGTAAACAATGTTGCTATCAACTTTATCTAGGATTTAAGATGTTTGTATCCGTCTCTTTATCAGCATTGACTGAAAGTTGTGTCTGAATTGTAATCTTATCTATTTCTTTTTGTATCAGGTAGCCTTTTGGTGTATGCGTATGCACCGAATTTGTACAAACATTTATTAAGTAAGCTAGGTAGGTATCCGACCTGACAATCGATCTGTCAAAATTAAATATGGTCTCGAGTTTGTACAAAAATTCCAGAGCACGTTCAGTTTTTCTCGAATTGGATAATTTTCCGGGTTATTATGAACACTTTTAAAACAATTAATAGCAATATCTGTTCAGACGTTTCAGCGCTTACCAACGAACAGCGTTTAAATTTTATTTATAATTTTTTTTAATATAGGTAAAACACAGATTGATATTGTCATTACAAAGGAAACTATACTTAGGAGCTTCATAGAATCTCTCAGGGCCCATTTTCTTGTCACCTGTATATTTCATGACGACTAATTAATGATCCGTTATTAAATAAAACAAACATAACAGTGTTGTCAGCTCGTCGCCGCCAGTGTCAAGTGCGCACACGCATAGCCAAAGATTACCAAACACGGCTACTGCCATCTTTGGACACTCATAAACACTAAAAACTAATAATGAACATTTCAACAAAACGGCATTTGGCAATCAATTCCAAATGGATTCCTCAATTTTGAACGACAGCCAATAGGAAAAACATATTTTTAGAGTCGCAAATTTTTAAACCAGATTTTTATTTTGATCGTTGTTATTCTTAGACCTTATTGTTAACAAAGTTTATTCAGATAAACTTTGTTAATTTGGTTTGGTAGGTATCCGGTTTTCGTTTGTTATTCGCTGACCCCGAAATAGGTCAAGGTTGAGATGTTAATAACACAAATACCCGCGAGTGTGCACGTGAAAAACATTCGCTAAAATTATGCAAACAACAAACGTGAAATCCGGGGGCCGTGAATTCTTTTAGTCACCTCCATCTTTAATTTACTGTCTTGAAATAAAGTGTTTACCTAATTAGCCTGTATTTTAACTTAGACAACGATGTCCATATGGAGTAATTTGGACTTTGATATTATTAGGTAAGTATCAATCAATCAACTCAGCCTATCGCAGTCCACTGCTGGACATAGGCCTCTCCCAGGCTGCGCCACAACACTCTATCCTCCGCCTTCCGCATCCAGTCTGTCCCAGCCACCTTTTTAAGGTCGTCGGTCCATCTAGCTGGGAGGCGTCCGACACTACGTTTGCCGAGACGCGGTCTCCACTCCAGGACTCGTCTGCTCCACCGTCCATCATTATGTATACTTTAATGATAACTCGCTGAGGAAGACAAAAACGCTGACGGAGGCTTTCCTTGAAACTCACAAAACTTTTTGCAATTTTCAAGGTGACATTTACAGTTTTAGCTTTTAAAAGAAATAGTGATCGGCTTGGCGGGGGCACTGCCAACTCCGCAGAAAACATTTTGGTATCTAGGAAGTTGTCATATTTGACACCCAAAAGCCACGCCACGGGAAGATCTAGGCAATCTATTTGTTTGTAGCTAAAACCACCAGCATATTATGGGTATATCAAATACCAAACCACTAGCTATACATCATCGTCATCAGCCTATAATGTTCCCACTGCTGGGACACAGGCCTCCTCTAGGTGAGAGGGATTGGGCCATAATCCACCACGCGGGCCCAGTGCGGGTTGGTAGGTGTCACATGTCTTCAAATTTTTGGTTCTAGGACATGCCGGTTTCCTCACGATGTTTTCCTTCACCGTTTTGAGAGCAGTGGTGATGAAATAATTTACACAAAGTAAAGCGCTGGTCTGGGTTTGAACTCACGACCTACAACTCGTAAGTCGCGGCCGTTAACACTTGGCCACCACTGCTCTCTAGCTATACAACTGATGCTAAATATTATTTTCATCCTCTTTGATGTTTGAGCAAACATCCAATAAATATCAAACACTTCCTGTGGAGTAAAGTTTGAAACTGAAATAGATAATGTCTTAACACCTACAATGTAATACATTATGCCCGCGATTCCGTCCGCGTGGAAGCCAACTACCTATACCATAAAATATACGATTACCTATATCCTATGACTCTTATACATAAGGACGAAACTCGAAATCCCGAATCACTTTATCCCGAATCACTATCCCGAATGAACGCTATCCCGAATCACTCCATCCCGAATGAACACTATCCCGAAATTATCCGAATATTCGTTGGCACTCGCGAATGGTGTAGCTTCCCATATGTGAAAGAATTTTCGACAAACTCACTACCTCTTTATAAGCAGGTACCTAAAGTAGTTAAATGACAACGATGGCGGAATTTTCGCTAAGTGCCTTGTTACGCATTTTTTTTTACAATAAGGATTCGCGAAATATTTTGTTTTTTATTTAGAACAATGAGATGTTATGGTTTTAGTGATATTTTATTTACCAATCAACGAACACCGTGATTTTAGGTGCCTTGTTTAATAGAATAATGAGAACAGTGAAATAGCTGAACGCATATTTTTAAAGATTTTGTGGAATTGGAACCGTGCACTTAGCTTCCGACGTTTCATAAGTGCCCATGTAGGTTTATTATGTTTTTTTATAAAAAATATTTGAATTATTTTCTGTGGCCTGTTCATATTAGGTTTATTATAAGTACTCCAGCAGCAGGGCACGAGCCTCTTCTAATACTGATCAATATCTCATGTTTGTCTTCACCGATATTCGTGTCTGTATATTTTTGATCAAATAACAGGTCAAACAGAAAAGAAATTACAGTTTTCACAACCTCTGAAAGATTGTGTTTCCTATCATTCGAAATCTGGTGCAAAAGTGAATTTTATCCGCTAGCGTGGAAAGAGTATTTGAAACCCGAACCTTTCTATTCAATAATTTTCTATACCACCAGTCCAGTGAAACCGCATTAATACTTATTACATGTCACTGCATCAACCCCATTTTTTGAATAATCGCTTAGGCCAGCACGACGACTGCATGAAAAAAAAAAGGTACATTAAAATTTGAACAGATAACACGGTGAATGAAAACATCGTGAGGAAACCGGCATGTCCTAGAACCAAAAATTCGAAGATATGTGACATCTACCAACTCGCACTGGGTCGACGTGGTGGATTACGGCCCACTCCCTTTCACAGAGAGGAGGCCTGTGTCAAAACTGTGGGAACAATATAGGCTCATTACGTAATGCCGCTGCCAACCAGGTGCAGATGTGGCACTAAATCGCTAACAATGCTTCACCTACTATCCTGCCCTCTGTGCCCAAAAACATGCAGACTTCTGCGCTGACACCGATAACGCTGTGGCAGTGGCGAAGTTTTGTGCCAACAAGGTTTGTAGCCCTAGTGAGACCATCTCGACTTACGCACCGAACGCGGTCGATGATGTGTTAAGAGCTAGTGCCTAAGTCTGCTATTTTTATAAATTCGTCATTCCAACACGATCCCATTGTCATTTTGCTAAAAGTTCGTAATCTGCTAAATTCATAATGGTCGATCAGTGGTCGGTCAATGGTCTCGTAATAGAATTGTGTTATAATAGCATTGTCGTATAGCCATTCATTTGTCATTATGTACGAGATTACCAATAAATGCCATTTCTTTCAATGGAGTGTCAGTGGCTGACCACTGGAAAGTCATAATGACGCCATTATATTAGTAGATTACCAAACTTGTCAAAATCAACAATTATGAATTCAATGATAGACCTTTCTGACACTATTGTAATAGCGACTTGAGGCCCTAAATTGCTGTCGTGCCAGCGACGCCAAGAAGATTGGCGCTAAGTTAGTTCTGATGGTCATAAAAAGAACCAAATATTTTTATCAATATTGCCGATGTCTGAAGGCGAATTACAAGGATTTTACGTACGAGACGATAAAAGACGAACGCTTGCTGATAACCCGATGTTATTATGACAACAGCGATTTTTTATGTAACGCGTGGCCGTCTGTCTACCTGATAAGAATACTCTGGAGATAGCAACTGCTAAGTAAATAATTTTCTTATATTTATTTTTTCTACGACCATTCATCAGGCACTTAGCTTTCTCTCTAGCTGTCACTTACATCCTAGAGGATAATGTGTTAGGCGTGAATTACACAGAAACAATACATTTTGTATGAAAACGTTATCATGCCTGCGCCGCTCCTTCACTTTACGCCGTTTCTGCTCGTTTCTGTGTAATTTACGCCTTAGGTAGGCGAGGACTATGGACATGGTCAATACGCACCCTAATTGCGTAACGCACGATCAATTATAATCTGAATCATTTTGAAACAGATTGCCAATCCATTGCTTCATATGTTCGAAAAATGTATCTGCTCAACAACGTAAATAACTAAAAACAACGCAATGAATATTGTTGAACTGTCAAAATTAAACAGATTGTGATTGATCGTGAGTTAGGCAATTAGTGTGCTGTCCGCAAGATTTTACCGAAATCCTTTCGCTTTTGCGTGATTCGAGTAACAAACATTCAGATATCTTCTTCATAGTATGTATTAGTGGGACTAACGATCACGAGGGCCGCGAAATATCTAATCAGAAAGTTTTCGATATCGGCCTAATATCTAAAATTCTAAATCCAATATCTAGTCTGTGTGGTTTATACTTTATTGATACCTACTTCAAGTCGAATAAATCATATTTCGACAAGCCAAATTACGACCAAGACAGATAGATAACATAATTATAATTTATTATGTGAATAACATTGATAAATGGGATACCTAAATGTGTTATCACATCATGTCATGTGTGTGTCATTACATAATTATGTTGGAATCAGCTGGACACGAAGCTGAGAAGAATGACATAGAAGGGAGGAAGTTTATGCACACAATGCTGTATTATGTGCTTATGCGTCCTCCCTACCCATTACATACCTTATGCCTAGCCTTACAAATGGGTTATAAGGTAGAGCAAGACCAAAGAAAAGATGGATAGACTGTGTGACCGATGATGTGGCTAGAAAGGGGGTGTACCGAAGTCATATCCTTTCTTTGTAAGGCAATTAGGCAACAAAGAACAATGGAAGGAAAATACAAGATGTTGCGCCGACCTCAAATAGATTGGTTTGAGGGAAACCAGGGAAGGAGAATGAAGATGATGCACAGAAGCAATAAGTATACAAACACAACATTAAAGACAGTGACTCAGCTGACAGCCCGGATGCACCGGACATAATTCAACAATCGCTACACGTGGAGGCAATAGATTTCCGAAATAGATACAAGATCACGACAACAATCAATCCAAAGAAACATGTAGGTACTTTCAACAACCAAAGAATTTATAACTTCGTTGAGATAAAGACAGATAACGTAACTATTGTTCCAATAATAATAACAACAGACGATCGAACTGTGAACTGCTCAAACAATTGCCGATCTATCTCATCCGATAGTCACTATTGTGATCGAAATACTATTGATGAATGTATGGGAAATCCTTTTAATTGTTATCGTGCACATGTTATGGGATGTTTGTTATATATTCCCAGACTATTGTTATAGTGCTGTTATCTCAACGATTTGATGACTACTCTTTCGTAATTTTTATATTTCATATGGTTAATGTGTAGGTACAGTTTAATAAACCTTATTTATAATTACTGTTAGCCGGATATTGTGTGTCATCAATGCTAAGCCGTTTAGGAACTGATCAATGATCGTTTTATTTTCGTTCTCACTTGGAAGTTTATTTGATACCGTCTTCTGCCCGCTACTTCGTCTGCGTGCTTGCTTTAACATAAAATCTACCCACTCGTCAATTCTGTATCTTTTCATTAGGGAAAAAAATTTCGGAATCGGATCAGTAGATCTGAAGATTGACCCTACATATAAATGACCTCTTTAAATAAATAAATATATTTTATTCATTTTGATCAGAAAATTCCTGAAAAAGTTTGTACTGAAAAACTAAAAACAAAAAAACATAAACAGTCCTACTAATGAAATAGTTAAAAGAGTTCACTAAACTTCACGAGCCAATTGAAGTAAACCAAATCCCAGTAAACAATATAATATGTACGCAAATGAAGTAAGGAAGCAATTCAATCGCTAACGCGTGACATTTCGCAAATTTTGCAATAGGTATCACAATTTGAAACTTAGCTGATACTGCAATGTTATAAATTACCAAGTTCACGGTTACTAATGTTATTGCAAAGTATATCGAATTGTGTCAATTTAAAACAGTTGACTTATGTAAGCACAGAAACTGATATTTATGTAAGCAAGGAATTTCTTCATGAAGTGTAGTAAATTTTATTCTGAGAACGAATTCGTCAAGCTGTTGTTCTGTAAAATATTGGAAACGATATTTGATTATGTTTGTTTCCTAGAACTATTACTTACAGACCAGTGATATCTGATGCCTCAAATAACCGTTTGGATAAAATAGATTTGATTAGATGACAAAGATCTTAAAGATGCGCAAGATAAACTCTAACCAATAGAATATAAGAATACCCGGCCTGTTTAATAAAATGGCAACCAAATTGAAACCACCTCTTAAAGATTATGACGACGATATATGCGAAATAGATCTCTTGGTTCCAATGGCTGCCAACGATGATGATGATGATAATACTAATAAAGACAATAGAGAACTAATCATACTAAAATAGGTAATGTTCAAGATTATTACAACACCCGGAAAAGATACAGAGAAAATAGTAGAGAGATTAATAAGATGTGGGAAATGAGGAACACACTCAACCACATTATCTTCTAGCAACGGAGCTCAACCAATAACAAATGAAGAGCTAATTCTATCTCTTATAGCAATAGCCTTATCATAATAATAACGTATAAGGACTGAGACTGCAATACTGAAGGTTACGAGGGCATCAACTTTGTGTACTAACCAGTACCCTAATTGCGTAACTCACGATGCATCATAATTTGTATCGTTTTGAAACGGATTGTTAAACCATTGCTTCATATGTTCGAAAAAAGTGTCTGCTCAACAACGTAAATAACGCAATGAATATTGTTGAACTGTGAAACCGAAACCGATTATGATTAATCGTAAGTTACGCAATTAGGGTGCTGATTGGATTACTACACTGCGCAGCTAAGGTAGGTGTTCCGGGTATCATTTATTCTGGAACTAGCTTTTGCTCGCGGTTCTGCCCGCGTGGATTTCGGTTATCGCGTAAAAAGTAGCCAATGTCCTACATATTCCAGGCTATATTTCTGCCAAATTTCATGACGATCAATTCAGTGGTTTAGGCATGAAAGCGTAACAGACAGACAGACACGAGTTACTTTCGCATTTATAATTTAAGTAAGGATTTTGTCTTCTTTATTGTTTACCAATCAAATTGGTATTGTAGTTCGATTCTAGAAAAGAAAATCAGGCAATAATCTGTATTATTGCCTGATTTTCTTTTCTAGAATCTTTTTAATAGACACTTTTGACAAATGTCTTCTACTTCTTTACTTAATATTATAAAGAGGTAAAAGTGAGTTAGTAAAATTCATGGAAACACAAAAATGCGATGGTCAGCAAGAATCTTTTTTAGGTATGCCATGCGCTCATTTTACTTAGGACATGTGCAAGTAATACGACTAGAGTAAATTTACAAGTTCAATGCACGGCAAGACAAAACATTTGATTTGTAGTTCTGGATGACATTCAACTTGCACCAATTCGAGGCTGTTGACCGAAGCCGTATGAAAGACAAAGCTATTTCTGACTATCTTTTTTGGGAGTTCTAACAAGATATAATATTCGATCTCGTTGTGTCGATTTTGACTCAGCCATTGCCCGTCCTGTCGATGTCCTTTCGTTTGTGATACGTCGAAAATAACAATTCCTTTCGAATTTCAAAATTGATTTTCTGTACGCTGTTCACGGGAATCTTTCAGGCACTTTCAATTCTACCCTTCTAAAAGGTCTTCTGCCAGACAAGCTATTAAAACTACAACAGGCTAGACTGGCAAGGGTAAAATCGTGTCGAAGGGGAGCAGTAGCTGTCTAGACACAATATAATTACATCAACAGACCGATTTGTTACAATCTTCGGCGAAGATGGCGGGATAAACAGTGGCGTAGGCAGACAGGAATGACTCATAATTGTATATCAGAGAAATCATTGTCTTTAATTGCACGAGATGGAAGAAGGAAAGAGAAACCCTGCATCAGACAGCGTAAAAATATTAAACTATATGGAAAGATTTGTAGACTCGAGAGACGTTGAGAATGCAAGCTCTAACAATATCAGAAGATTTCATTATTTTTTGTCACACAAACACTCATGTTTATAAAGATAAGTAGAGTCACACTTTCCTGATAATTCCTTACATCGTACTTTACACTTTTATTTGTTTTTATTTTTTATATCTGCTATACATAAATCGTGTGCCTTTCAGTCTGAGCTAAATAAATTTATTTTCTTTTCTGCCATACCGAGTTTTTATGTCCAATTCTTCAAAATGCATTACATCAAAGGCATTACAATAAGGACCCACCCCGTCTGTCAGTTCAGTACTTTCTCAGCCTATTACAACTCGAGACACGAAGATATTTTCGTTATCACGTGTCTGTCGTGTCATAAGACTGCCAATTTATAAATCGGCGGACGTAATTCACACCGTGTCGGGAGTTCTACAAGAACCCGTCCTTTGTCCATTATCGAACAAGTGTATAAAATTTTATTTCTGGACCAGCGGAGTTTTTATTGTATTGGCATGAAGCCAACATTTCTTTGTTTGAAAGGTTTAAGGGAATGGGTTGGCCCAAATTGGTTGAACGGAATGATTGGACATTTTAATTGGTGTTACTTTATTATTTTGGGAAAGTGGAATTAGTTTTGTGAAGAAAAATATAAAGCACATTTTTACTTGAAAAAGTGTAAAGCTTTTTATGAAAGTATCTGATCAAGATAAAGAGTGTATTGTACTGGGCTGATGGTAATGACCATGTTGCAGATACATATATATATATTTATGCACAGTTGTTGACTTTAAAGATAAAGCTACGGAACCAAAGCATGCTGTAGTGCTTAGCTTCCACTGCTGGGACCTCATCTCTGTGATAGGGAGTGGGGCATGCATGATCCCCACGCGGGCCCAGTGTGAGCTGGTAGATGTCACATGTCTTCGCGTTCTAGGACATGTCGGTTCCCTCAAGATGTTTTCCTTCACTGTTTTGAGAGCAATGGTGATTAAATAATTGACAGCAAGTAATGCGCCTGTCAGGGTTCAAACCTACGACCTATAATAACTCGTATGTCGCGGCCATTACCACTGGGACATTTGTCTACTTTGAGAGTAATAGCAACAGTGGACCAGCTAGTTTTAGTAACCATAGTGACATTGGTAATGGACACATTGGACATATTGATAGCACTGAATCCAATCAATAAATGACAGACAACCTATGACCAACCATAGACATGTAAACAAAATCCAATCACTAATAGATAACGTCATAAGCATGCGTGACGTACATAGACGTTCTATTCTTAAATCTCTGCAGAAACGTCAACAAAGAACGAAGATTGAATGAATAAGTATCCACTCAAAGGAGTGTCGGAAGTTATTTTAGTAACACAAGTAAACTGAATATTAAACGCAGTTAATCTAATAATAAAAACTGACACGTGTATGTGACACGTGTCGATAATAATACGAAGCGTGTGCAGTCTGCGCGTGAATTTATTATGTTAGGAAATTATTGTTAGATTTGTAAAATGGCCATCACTATCTTTTTAAAGCAAAAGCAAAATCGATGGAAACTTTGAGAAACCTGAGCTCGCATGTCTACTGAAATCTGATACGTGTGTGTAAACCTTTGTTGTGATTTATTGTGAAGAAACTGGGCAATTCAATAACAGGCGAACCAAGAAAGAGACGGAGGTAAATTAGAGGTGTAATGCTAATCATTTTCGGGGAAAAGCGGCGCCAGTCGCCAGGTACGTGTTAGCAGAAATTCGCTTTACCGAAATCATTGGCGAATGCCTAAGACTGTATTTTGAATTCCAATGCAAAATTGAATTTGAGAAAAAAATTGATGAATGTGGGGAAATTTTTTAGTACTTTATCGAATTACAAAACATAAATTAAAAGAAAAACAATGACAGTCAATCACTACGCAGTAGAAATTAAAATCTGTATGTGCAACATTTTGAGGAAAATTATTTCTTTACTTTTCGATTTTGCTGTTACCTACTTAACTACATATTTTGTGTATAAACTTTATGCAATATCAATAAATTAGACAAGTAAAGCGGAGAGTTACTTATTGAGATATGATTTTCCTGTTATGGTACCCAGTGCCCAGTGATAAGAGATGAACTTATGAAATTGTACGCTGCGTATCTTGATCCATTTTCCAGCTTATTTTCCTTAAGCTATCTTTTAAACTGTGTTTAAGTGGGCTTGATTTCCAATAATAGTGTGACGTCAAATTTTCGGAAGCTGCAACATTGTTCTGACCAGAGTTCCATATCCAGACATGACTAGAATTTCCGTGTAAGAAGCTTTTACTTAGAAATATTATTACCTTGACCATGCAGTTACACAGAAAGTAGGTCATAAAGATACCGTCTTATTGTGAGAAAAAGAAGTACTCGACAAGAAACATAAATATCCCCTTTTACAATACCATTTTCCTCTCATGTCAACAGTTGATTGACGTCATATAAACTGACGTAGGGATTTATCCCCAAAGAAAGGCTTCTGTTACGTCATAAACCAGGTGTTATACAGTCACCGTCAAAACAAATTATTTCTACTAATTATTAACGATTCTGTTACTCCCACGTATACAGGTGACGAAATGACAAAATAATAATATTGTGAGATGCACGGATTCCTTCGGTAAGAATTATGATATGCTCGATTTCCTTCGTGATAGGAAAGGTCATGCTTTTACAGTAGTTGATTGCGTCAAAATGTTACGTGGTTACAAAGTATATATTACAACTAGCTCTTACCAGCGGCTTCGCCCGCGCGGAACTTTCATCCCCTTAGGGGTTGAATTTCGAAAAATCCTTCCTTATTCCTTGTCTACATTATAAAGGGTCCTAGAAAGCTGAAATTTTGCACAGAGGTTTCTGTGCAAAATTTCAGCTTTCTAGGTCCAAGGGTTTGGGCTGGGCGTTGATGAGTCAGTCAGTCAGGACTTGTCTTTTTATTTATATAGATTGAGAAAATGATCCAAAAAATAATAGATAAAAAATACCAAAAAAACACGCTTTAAACCCCAAACTAAAAAGTAGAAAATAATTTCAAAAAAATTAAATTTAAAATTTAAAAAACCCCCGACCCAAACAAAAACTCTAAAAAGTAAAAAATAATATTTATAGGCCTTTTAATTTGAACGTAATATTAGACGGCTAGGCCTCTGTTTGGCGTTTTCATTGACCGTCCCCCGACTTGACAATGCCCTGATCAAAATATTACGTTCAAATTAAAAGGCCTATAAATATTATTTTTTACTTTTTAGAGTTTTTGTTTGGGTCGGGGGTTTTTTAAATTTTAAATTTAATTTTTATTTCTTGCTTTTTAAATTTAATGTCTCCCTTAAATCACCATTTATTTATAATCTATTCATTGAGACCTTTTAAATGAGCCCAAACACGATACTTCTGCTGTTTGATGGTGAATAACTTGGGTTTCCTGGAAATTCCAGGTGTTGCTCTAGCATCAGTTCAAGGTTATTTTATTCGTCTAATTTCATTGAAGTAATAGAATCCCAAATTTTGAGTTGATCAGAGGCTAAAATCCCTTTTTCAACCAGAAAAGAACTGATAATCTTCAAACGGCTGAACCGACTTTGATGAAACATATCTAAGAACACTCCCGACTAATACACCTTTCAAACAAAAAAAACTAAATCAAAATCGGTTCATCCGTTCGGGAGCTACGTTGCCTCAGACAGACACACACACACACACATACACACACACACACACAGACACGTCAAACTTATAACACCCCGTCGTTTTTGCGTCGGGGGTTAAAAAAGTGTGGTTTGAAATCCAAGAAAGTACATCCCAGCTCGTCAAAAAAAAACTGTTCAATTTTCAACTCTTGGCGCTAACCGCCAAAAAAATATTGTCAAGTGGGGAAAACATATTCAGATGAATATTCACTTAAGTAGAAGTAGTAGTCCCCCTTGCCTTACTTTGGAGTAAGGCAAGGGGGACTGACCTCTCCAAGACTTTTTAATCTGTACGTCAATCAGCTGATAGGTGAGCTCAGCAACAGCCATGTCGGCTGCCATATAGACAACGTTTGCGTCAATAACATCAGTTATGGTGACGACATGGTTTTGCCGAGTCCATCCGTCGGAGGGCTAAGGAAGCTGTTAAGAATCAGTGAGGCCTATGCTGGGGAGCACGGCTTAAGGTACAACGTTGGTAAGAGTGAGTATATGCTCATCAGAGGTAATATTAAACAACCTGAGCATGTACCACCAGTGTATCTCAACGGGGTATCTTTGAGTCGGGTCTCTCAGTTTGGGTATCTAGGGCATATTGTGACCGAAACCCTGCATGATGACGCAGACATTGAGAGGGAGTGGCGAGCATTGTCGGTGCGCGCTAACATGTTGGTACATAGGTTTGCAAAGTGCACAGCACAGGTAAAGATAACTTTGTTCAGAGCCTACTGCCAAAGTTTTTACTCCAGTGCACTGTGGACCAACTACACACGCAGCGGGCCTACAATGCTCTCAGAGTTCAGTATAACAACGTCTTTAGGATTCTGATGCGACTACCTCGATTTTGCAGTGCCTCGGGCATGTTCGCCGACGCGAAGGTGGACGACTTTTACGCTATAATGCGCAAAAAGTCAGCCTCACTCATTCGCCGAATGCGAGGGAGCGGCAACAGAATCCTAAGGATGATTGCAGACAGACCAATATCGGCGGCTGTGGGAAGGCTGATCAGGCTGCATGTTACCTGATTATTTGTTTTATATTTTAATTTAATGATGTATTTCAATTTTTGTTTCACTTCGACTAACGATTTGAATTTTATCTTTAAATTTATAACAATTCATTTTAATTTATTTTATTTTAATTTAGTTGTAATTTTATTTTTAACTAACCTTTTTCAATTTAATTTAAATATAATAGATCTCGTCACAACGAACATAGTTTTAAGATAATGTTATACTAACAAAATATAGACTATTTGATAGTCTGAAATAAACGTTTTTTTTTTTATTGTGTTGAAGGTCCAGTGCGGGAAAATCCTACCCCGATATTTTGACGTGTTTGCAATATTTCCCAGACAATAAAGGTAGTAGCGGCTAATAGCGTGTCGCATTGTCCAGTACGTATCACGGTAACTTTATAATCACTGAATGCGCCAGATGCATATCCAATGACTGATCTGACAATCGATCTTACTTAAGATTCCATATCTGTCCACTGACCTAACCTTAGGAATGCATTGGGTAATTAATAATGATGTTTTCATGATATAATTATAATTACTTGCGATGATAATGAAATTATTATAATGACAAGTCGTTATTATTCCAATGGCGAGCGGCGGATGCGACTATCGGTCATACCGTTTGGCAAGTAACAAATACTAAGGGACTTTATTATTTGAATATCGAGGACGAGACCAGTTTCGTGGATGAATGAAGAAGTGATATAGAACTATGTAGATACAACGAGCTAAACGAAAGACAAAGATCAAAGTAAGCGAAAGAATACAAGCTACTTAACTTACTTCCTAATTAACAAATTAATAAACTCAAAACTAGGCCACGAGATTTCAAGAACCGCAACATAACAGGAACTAATCAATCGCTGATCTTGTTCAACATGGCAGTAATTGAACGTCCTAAAATGAAACAAAAGAAGCCGCTGCACAATTTCGAAATCATCGGTTCAAAGTTAATCTAATTATCGGACCCATTGGCCACGGTGGTTGCAACGAAATTACCAATTTGCTTGAGATTAGTTTTCATTTGAAAGGTCTATTTCACCATTTGATTGGACCTAATTTTGGTTACAATTGGAACGCTGCGTGAGACAGTGTGGAAAAGACGTGATGAAAATATGGCAATATTTACAAAATTTATGACTGCATCTAGACATGTCGGCATGCCCAGGTAAATAACAACAAATATACTCTTGGGAAATGTTTATGAGATCTTAGCTCTTGCATAATTGACGAAGAATGACTTACAAATTAAGCTAAAACCATAGCACAGAATGGTTTTAATGATAAACTCGAAATCGAATAGAAATAAAACATTCTCTCAAAAGAAAACTTTGATAATTTGAGGAAAGTGTCACAAAATGTAGATACGGAAGTTTATCTATTTAGCACAATAATAAAAACAAAGGAACTAGACAACGCATCTGAGATTTTGCGCAGTACATATTATAAGAAGAGTTTGTAAATGACAAGTAACACAAGAAAAATGTGCTTCGTTCTATAGACATTGTTTATTTGTAAAACACACATATACAATATATAGCGCAACAGATGTTTTAATTATAATACAAATTATGCTCTCTTCTTTTAAATAGAAGTGGAATTGAAATGGCATTAATGAAAAAAACTACGCAGCAACTCTTTGTTGCAGTATCTCTTTTATCCCTTTGTTGATCTGAATGACACTGATATACCTTTTGATTTGTCGACACAAGTATAACAGTACGACAGATGGACTCTGGGCAAGAATCTTTCTTTGCCAATAGAGTTATGTTTCGACCACTGCATGCACTGGTTTCAGCGGTGGTGGTTGGTTTTATGATGTCATCTCTTACACTACACAGATGATCGTCTATTGTCTTTATTTGTATCAACGACTCAGAACGAGTGCGTACTTTATCTGCGCAACGCACCTGTTGTGCGCTGGCAAATCGTCCATTGAAATATGGCGCGTGCCCTGAAGTATATAGACCTCCATTGACAATAGTTTTTACTGCAATACCGCCGTTTATATTGTTCTTATTGATTATATTATTGCATTTATGAAAAGCTTCTTTCAAATGGCACGTAATGTTGATAACGTTAGTGTGTTTGGTACTCGCATTTACATTATAATTTACCGTTTCCCTGACGAGTGTTTTATCGCCATTTTACGTAATAATACTTTTTGTTTTGACGTTTCGGGTTATCAGTTGACCCGTTCAATGTTTTAGATTGATGATATGAATTAATTTAATTAATGGATTCATGTTTTCGTGTTGTTGTGGGAATATGGGTTTTATTATCATTGGTTAAATGGGATAACACTATGTATGTCTGTATAGAAATTGGGTAGGTTACTGAACCGATGTGACTTTTGAAGTAAAGACAATGTTTAGTAAATTGATGTAAGCAATAAGTAATACTCGTATTCACGGTTTCAAAGTTTTTTTGTTATTCTACGCTGCCCCGCTGAGCAAAGGCCTCCCCCAAATTTTTCCGAGCCTCCTTTTCCAGAGCCACCTCGAACCAAAGCTTGCGACACTGCTGGGCTTAGTGTCTTAATTAAATTACTTTACTTTTATCATTTGAATCAGTCCTCAAACTTAGTAGTTTCATGTTTTTTTACCAGCAATGTAATCTTACTTCAGTACCTACTCAATAAGGATGTCAAATGTCAACTACAGTCGGTATTGACAACATTTTTTGTTGACAAAAGTAAACACAATGAAACTAAATAACCGCTTCCCATTCACGGTCAATGTTTAAGAGGAACTTAATTCTGATAACAATGAGATCAGTTAATGGGTCAAATTTTACAGTTGCGGGTTGTTTGCATAAAAAGTCAATGACTTTTGGGTCGCTCCAATAACCAGACGAATTGTGGGTTTATTTTGATCTTTTCCCAATTTACAATACCTAGTTCTAGAATACTAGTTGATATCGTATTGATTTACAGTGTCTTTGTTTAATAGTGACAAAATGTATTATTTGTAACTAGTAAATTTAGCAGCATGCAGATAATCACAGGGTTAGTTTGAGAGACCTGCCAAAAAAGGGTGTGATACATACCATTAAATTGAATAACTTGTTTCACGCGACCAATCGCGAAAACTTTATCAACTGTCCCATTAAAGTATGACCTAAATGTATGGAACGGCAGAATTCATTTTCGCGTTTTCGATGGTGGTCCTATAGGAGAAAATTGTCTAGTCTGATAGTATGTACCACATCCTTAAATTCGACAGGTCTTTGAAAACGAACCCTGTATTATATCAACTAAAGATTTGGTATGGGATGGCTCAATATTTTTCCGCGATTGCGATGTTGGTCTCTTAGAGAAAATTGTCCAGTCTGTCTGATGGTGTCTACCATACCCTTAAATTTGGCAGGTCTTTGAAAACTAACCCTGTATATTACCAACTAAAGATTTATGTAAGAATAAGTACCTAGGTAGAGATCGTCTAATTTAAAATTGCACATCCACATAAATGTGTATACAAACATTTGAATTGTGTATGCAACATGCAGTAGAGGAGCGTGCAGTTTCTTTTTTTGGATGGGAAATCATATAAACTACCTTGTATAATCATATAACTAAAGATTTGTATACTTATTTAAGTATAAGTACTTGTCCTTGTGCCAAAGGATTGGAAAAGACAGAACAAATAATATCTAAATTGGTTAGCGCTTTAGTTTCTACCGAAAACAGGTGGAAATTAACCATGTAGACAGTAAATGGGTCGAACCATTTGCGTCAATGTGTCGATTCTCTCGTAAAAACTAAAAACACGTATGACGTTTCCACTGACATAAGAAGTAAATTATGTAACAAAATCAAATCTAATTAATACTTACTTCCTTGTCTTCTATGAGAGTCGCGACTCGGCCCGGCTGTAAAAAGAAATGGATTCGTTAAGTCATTGTTTGTGAACTGTAAAATTTGATAAGGAGTCGTCGTTTCATCAAAACATTGATTAACATGTTTTTTCGTTGTTATTGTTTTTCGAGTAAAAAAACTTGTTTTTTTAAAACAAGTAAATGTTTTTAAGTTGCATGACGAGATTGTAGATTAAAATAAAAATAAAATAAAGCATATGAAAATGGTTTGGGTTTTTGAACCAATTGAAGTTATCTTCATAATGTGGTTTGTCTTTGTCTTTTCTAATTTATCAATTTCTTTTGTAATTACCACGTATCTTCGATAGCTACCACATTGTATAATGGTTTGCAATTAAGTATGATTCCTCAAGAAACGCAATTCTCTAAAGTAAATTTTTAAGATTGACGCAAAAATGCAGTGTAAAACATTAATAGTAATAATGGTATTTATTCATTTTGACAGTTTAAGAACATTCATTGCGTAATTTTTGTCGGTAGGCAAGCAAATTTTTCGAACATAAGAAGCAAATATCCTTCTAAAGTATTTAGATTGTGATTGATATTTGGGTGCTGGTCTACAGACCACAAATAATTGTAACTTACATGGAGACCTGGAAATGGCCATATCAGCATAGGTTGAAGCAGAAAATAATTACACGTAGTTCAGATCATAACAGACTATTCATAACAACATAAATAACACAATAATTAATGCTGTTACACTGTACTTAAAAATGAAAGCCATTCTCCTACTGTTAATGTGTTAAACAATTACCCCGCAGCTAAGAGGCCTCTGCATTGTTTTGTTTTTTTTTTTTTTGGGTGGGAAATCATCAAATAACTTCTCCCGCTCTGGGTGGAGCAGGAGAGCGTGTCAGACTTTTACTGACTAAAACCCACCCGTGTTCCTTCAGTAGCCCGTATGCCAGGGGCTGTGGTATCTCTTTCGAACCAACCCGCACCCCTGGCAGGCATCCGCCCTTGCGGGCCCCATCATTTTTTTGTGCTGACATCTCTTTGAGGCGCGCGTGGAACACAACGCGCCGTCGACTTGGGCTTGGTCCTTACCGGACAGCGAGCTATCCATTACTCGCCGTCCGCAAGCCCATGCCTACGGTGGCCGGAAATCGGCTTGGGATTCCCGACGCGCGACGCCCAGGGCGTCTCCGTATCCCCCAGGGCGTCTCCGTATTCGCATTGTTATGGTAAGAATTAGACAGAGAAAAAGAAGTAGAAATTGCTAATCAAAATATTGTACCGCATACCAAGCGGCACCGTGGGTGTGTGTTTTCACACAAAAATCCGAAAATAGGTGAGCGTGATAGGTGCGTGATCGTCGTATTACGCAGTTTATCTAACGCAAATAAACCAGCATGATCCGTAGGCATGCTAAATATTTACTCCAGAACATGTTTTACCACTCATCTCAACTTGTTCGGATTCGACCTTGACTTTAGATAATGTTATTTATCGGGCAATATAATCTTCTAAAACATTGCCAGGGAGAAAAAGTACTTAGGGGGAATTACCTACACATATTACGACGCCAAGTAAAGAGGACCACGAAGCGAGGAGAGATTTCTACCAGATGGTTGTTTATTAGTTTTTATTTGACCTATATTTCTACAAGCCCACAGCATAAGTCCCTTAAGAGGCACAAGCCTGGTCTAGTTTATCATCAGCATGTTTGCTGACAAATCTCATGGTAGCCGTTGTGATTCAAAATCAATAATCAAACAAGGCTGAAAATTAGTACTTTTCGCATGGCAAATTTACATAAGACTGTCCCCAAAACGGCCACTTTGCACTTCTTTCGCTGGGAAGAAGAAGTGGCGCAACAAAATGCCCAGCAGCAAAGCTTTTTGCTTAGTTAGAAGAACTTTTTATTCTATTCAGTATGCATGCAAGAAGATTGGTAGTTCGACTACAGAATGGTGGCGTATGGGCTTGTAATATCAAAAATAACAGTTTTTTACTAAATGGATATGAAAGCATATACGGGGTGCCTACAACAATAAAAAAACTGTTTGTTCCGGCTATTCGCCGAGACGGCTACACCGATTTTGACAGGACTTTCATTGACAGAGAGCTGATGTTATAGGCGAAAATAGGCCAATTTTATGTGGGCACAGATAGTTGGTTATAAGAAGGAAAATAACACCTTGGAATTATCTGAATCTCAATTCCGTCTGGGGTCAGCAAGAAGATACATGAAGCTAATTAAAAGCGGTAAAAAAAGAAAAAAGAAACTGTAATATGGTCCGATCTGGGTTAAAAAGTTGACGATTAATTACCGTGAACTAAGATAAATGATGATTAAACTGTAGGTATCAATTTTGTACAGTGAAAATGTTTTAGCAAATGATTATTTGGTGAATTAACACTTTCAGTAGATATTTATCACATTAGCGGGTAATCACAAATATTGAGTGCGTAGGAGGGTAGGTATTATTGTGAGTACAGTATCACTTAATTGGACTGTCTGATGGACGAAAATTCTAGATTAAACCTAAAAATTATCTATGACACTGCAAAAAATCGAATACTGCATTACCATCCTATAATGTTCCCACTGCTGGGACACAGGCAATCTTTCTATGGGAGGGGTAGGGTCTAATCCACCACGCGGGCCCACTGCGGGTTGGTAGATTTATAACATGTCTTCGAATTTTTGGTTCTAGGACATGTTGGTTTCCTCAAGATGTTTTCCTTCACCGTGTTTGAGAGTATTGGTGATGAAATTATTTACACAAAATATACCGCCTGCCTGTGTTCGACTGGCCCAGACAGAAAATGATCTTTGTTTGCCAATTTTTTTTTCGTAATGGTCATTTTGTTTTTGTTTTGAATATAATTAGCATTGATATGGCACTGTAAAGTTGTAAACACGTATCAATGGTGCCCCTGATGCACGGGTCATTGAAACAGTGCTAGCAGACTATCTGTCTGGTAGTAACTTAGTCATGAGGTGAATCATGACGTGAATGTCGTAGGTTTAACATTTTATTATTAAATGAACGTGTTCACCTTCATTTAAATACACAAGCCACGACGACGCTATAATCTGTCGTCACGACATAGTGGAAGCGGGCCCTTACCCTCCTATAGTTCCGAAACCGCATGGTAATGTTTGTCCATGAGCCATTGACGCCAAGAATATTACAGTATCGTCTCTCCTTAACTAATTCTTCTTTTTGATTATTATCTACGAGTATATGTACTTGTTTAAAACAAAACATTTGTATTGGGGAATAATATTATTGTGAAAAACATATTTTTTGTTTTGTTATTTTTACAGGTCATAACAATTAAATTATTTCCCGTACCTATTCTGTTTTTGTTTTCCAGTTCTTATCTTCTAGAACGTAAAATATTTGCGACAAAAATATTATTGCATTGCTTTTGCGCAGGTCCTATTTTTTTTAAGTTGGTTGGGTACCTATTTAAAAACAATTAAGAAAATTCTCCATGTATATTATCTAAACTGCGAACTGAGGTTTCATTATAGCTAAGTAAGTAGATATGTAATCAGCAATCATCATTATGATAACCAGATGAAAATGAATTATTACCCAAAATGTTACAAAAAATAAGAATATGGTGCTTGTGCAGTCGACCGTACGTCATTGATAACGTCTTAGGCCTAGCGTAAAAGCTGTCACAGACAGGCACGACGCGACAGCACGACGCCAATTTAATAAAACAATTTGTTTGGTAACTTCATGGAAATTGAAATGCTAGAGTTGCCCCGCGCCGGTCTGCGGGAGCGTTAATACTATACGTAATTTCAATAGAATGTGAGGTCAGCTTATACTGTTTTTTTTTGCACTGACGTGCGGCCTTGTATTCCTGCCAACCACTTATTTTGAAGGAGAAGAAGAAATAACGATGGCATATCAGCACCAGAATGCCCAAGCTTTCATTCTTCAGAAAGAAACAGCTGGAAAAGATTATCAAAGCAAATCAAATCAAAATATTTTTATTTCATATAAACCTGCATGGGCACTTATGAAACGTCAGAAGCTGGGTGCACGGTTCCAAAATGTTTTTTCCTATGGAGAAGAGCCGGCAAGAAACTCCACGGTTACTCTTTTAAAAATGATTGGCTTTAACAATGTTTTCAGAGATAAAATGTATAGGACAGTGCAGGCCTGTCAATAAGTACCAGGTACTTAGACGAATACAGAATAGAAAATCGTCTACAAATCTACAGTCTGTAAGGCCTACAACGTTCTGTCATTCACAATATGTAAAATAATCTACATAAATAAAATGAACCTAATTAAACATAGTGACATGATTAACATGACCATCACTAAAAAATATACTCCTCACATTCCTTATTAAAGTAAAATTGACCTTGAACAACGCATCACAAGTTCACAACAAAAGTAGACTCTACTGGAGACTACGAACGTCATCAAAACATTGGAATTCTCATTTGGAAATGGATGTATGAAACAATTATGTCACTGTTTACAGGATAATAAGAGAAATGCTGTCAGCTGTATGACACGGCTTGTGATATGCTTGTTGACAAGCGAAGCTATTGAGTAATTTGTGGTTTTGTTTCCCACAAACGTTGCTATTGGGCGTAAAATTACCAATAATCCAACATTTACGCTACTAAAAGATATCATTACTGTTTAGCAAAAATTATTATTAGCATTATAAATACACTATACATAAATAATAATTAGCATTATGCTTATTGCGCAATGATCCGGCTGGATTTTAAACGCGACAATAGCTAGAGGCAAGGGCAGAAGGGCTCTAGGTCTGAAATCGTAAGACCATTTAGCCAGTCTCAAATGGATGGACTAAGGATTCATATAAAACTGGACGCTACCAGCATTAAAAATCAACGATGCTAACATCAATAGTTGTAAAACACGACAATGCTCTAGAGCTCTATAGCATTGTGTGTGGGACAGTCTAATAGACAACTAAGGATTCACCTAAAGGCTATACGCAATCAGCAAAAGCAAACATCAACAACGAAATACCAAAGACAATACAAGATGCTAATGCTAAGCCCCAACATTCGATAAGTCCTCTCGAATCATCTTCCTTTTTTATCACAAAAATACTCTCGACCCCGGTTATTTTAGCAAATCTGAGAACAATGTCGGTCGCGATGCGTCAGCGCACCTCGGGTGAAAGTGCATCCACCTTGAATCTTCGCCAGTTTGACGTCTGTCATTAAATATTTAGAGGTCATTGGAATCGTAAAGGGATTCCAGTGAGGTATTTGATTCGTTGATTGCTGGGGTGTATCCTTTGTCATCATTGTTGATTATGATTTCATCTTAGGCTGTAGGCGTTGTTGCTTTAAGAACTGAAGAGATCGTGAACAATTTGTCCGCCGGACAAACACAACCGCTCTCTTTTCTCTTACTCAATTTTTATGTATATTTGACCTACGTGTGCACTATTGCATTGTATATATTTCCATACGTTCTATCATCGCAGACAAATTGTCCATCATCTGCTCAGTATGAATGAATAATATCCACTAATTCTTCATTCAGTTTCATTTCTAAAAAAAAAATCGTATTTATCATCTTTTCATTCTACTATTACACAATAATATCCTTATGTAGTAAGATTTAAAAGTATTGCCAAAGTTTTGTAGACAGATTATTCTCAAACGAAAATGACTGACAACAATCCATCTACCAAGAAAAGGTCAGCTTCACGATGTAATTATGCCCCTTCCTCAAAAAATGATGCAATCTGCGCAAACTTCGGAACAGACAGACCACAAACATTTTCGTTCACTGAGCAATTAAGAGTCCAGTTTAATGTTAAATATGAAAGTTGTAAAATACCGAACTAGTAAGTTGGCATACTTTGTGCACATTTTTGCTTTCGGTATGTGAGCAGAATCGTAACCGTAAGTCGCTTTTGTCATTGTGAAACTCTAGTATTTACTAGTACAGCCGAATGCTATCAGTGACTTTGACTTAGAGCTGGCCTAGAGTAGTACAGAGTTTCAATACAAGGCAAGCATACACTGGTTTAAAACGTATGCACGTTATGCATTGTTTGTTGTGGGGTGAAGATCTAGTGCTGGATAAAATCCTACTGCTATATTTTTACGTCCGTACGTGGTCTTCCCGTTTCTTCCCGTGGGTGTCTTAGAAAGCTACTAAGGAACTTACTAGAGAATGGGCAGCAGCGCTCTCTATGCATTTTACCACCATACTGCGATCGCTAACCCACCCATTATTATTTTTTGGGGGGAGGCCTATTTCCAGCAGTGGACGCCTGCGGCTGAAATGATGATGATGATGATGACGTGGTCCTAGAACTCAGTAGTGCTAAGTATTGTGTAGATAGGTACAGTTTATCTACCTAATAATCTATTTCGCCTCAAAGCCAACCTTGTTGGGGTTTACTTCAAATGTAAGGAGATCGCACTACACATTTTTTAGCGCAGTCGTGAGGCACACTATGATGCTAGTTTCTGACATCGCACTTTACACTCTTGGTTTTTTTTTTTTTAAATATTTTGCCGTATATTATGTGCCCTTTTAGTCTGCGCTAAATTTATGTATTTTCTTTCTTTCTTTCACTATAGTTACTGGGGAATGTCAGTATGTTTTGGTAAGACTGGCTTTCAGGTGGAGCGACAATCTTCACTGCTGGTAGTAGCTCGATGAGAGTTGGCAAGAAAGGAGATCTCATGATGAGTTGTCTAGGATGATGATAAGTTTTCAACGCTTTCGAAAGACTGCCATTACTGGAAACTAGGAAACCTGTACGTGTAAAAAACAACAATCGATGCAAAAATAGTGGTCACCCATCCACTGACTGACCTAAGCAAGTGCAGCTTAACCCCACAGATCGATTGATCGGTTATTATTTAGTGACAAATCCTTCTAATTCTTCCGTCGAGTCTACATTTAAGTACACGTACACAAGTACTTAGTTCGGTTTAGACTTCTTCAGACGAAGAAGACGATGAAGTAATCATAAAAATTGTTCTACAAGTGTCGCGTCGCACTGTTGAGTCGCGCCTGGGGGCCTACTCCGTAAACACGAAGTCCGTTGTTTCGGCCGAAGTAACGAGCGTTTCCAACTCCGTATCACTTACGGACAGAAGATTAGTTTGGAGCCCGAACTAATAATTAATGACAACGCGATTTGACAGATGTCGCTACCGCCGATATGTTTTTGCCCATCCACAAAAGTTAGGATTCACTAAAGTTTCGAACTACTTTCGGATGGGCCCGTATCTAAAGAGTAGGCTCCCAGTTTGCAAAAGTCTTAATGCGTTAAATCGTTTGAGCCCCATCATAAGCAATGCTCATCATGACTATTATGAATCCTTTTATATGTAAGTACAATTACCTATTTAAATGCAATCCATCATACTTAAGTGATAATCTAGTCATAAATTACCTATCAATGTCTAGACCGGATTATGATGCTGTTATTATCATTGTTTCAATATTTACAGTAGATTTGATTGAGCCGAGTAAATATGTTACGGGTTCATGTACAAAATAAAAATATATATAAATTATGTTTCATTGTGGGATTAAGTTTGCTTGGCGGTTATCTTGATTGTGAATTTATTGTTCGGATATTATTCAATCGTTGTGAATTTTGGAATGATAATGTATAATTACATTGTAGGTACTTACTTTTTACTTGATTCGGAAGATTAATGAATATTTATTTATTTGTTTCTTAACTCATCATATCTTTGTTAAAGCCGAAGATCGCAGGATGAGCTGGACAGTACATATAACCAGTTATCTTCATTACAACTGGATCGCAACCATTGGAAGTCATAGGGCTTTGCATGTATTTTCAATTATTACTTAGGTACTTAAATAATAAGATGAATAATAATCTTATTAGATACTGGCTGTGCCTGTGGTTTCGCCTGCTGGGATATCAGAAATTTTCCCATGGAAATATGCTACCGGAAGAAAACTCTCTACTCTCTCTCTTACTCTGTATAAAATTAGATTAACTACTAGTGAAAGTGCCCTCAAAATCGGTTCAGCCGTTTTGGAGATTACTGGGAACACACAGACGGCCAGCGAGTCAAACCAATAATTTTGCAATGTTGTTTTAGTTACTGCTATTTCGTATTGTAGGTATATACTTTCTAATGAATTTGTGCAAAGCTGTTATTTATATGGATTTGCCTCAACTTAAAAAAAATGGAAAAGGGCTTGCTTCCAGAATGTTTCACCAAGTTGCCATTTCAGGCTATGCATACTTGCTATTTTTCAAGGCAGAACATTTTGAAATCGGTATTGATTCAAACTTTCATTTAACACGGTTTAAATAAATTCAGTAACCTTATTGACATGACCCAATCACATCAGATTATCATATAGAAATGGGGTCATTAGGTCCAACACATACTTACAGATAATAAAATTGTTATTTAGCCAGTTTGAAAAATTATGTATTCCTTCAAATGAAAAACTTAATATGATGAGAACTGCTGGCTGAAAAAATGAAGATCTTCAAAAAGTAATTTGTTCCTCATTTAATTTTGAAATTAGAATACATAGACAGGTCACAAAATAGAGAATTTTGTTTGCATAAATTGAGTAAGTAAATGAGTTTGGAAATTATTCAGATGAATGTTGTGTAAACTAAACAATTTGTTGAGTAAAATCAACTTATAATAATATGGAAAGTATATGTAACTGGAAAAATAACCAAAATTGAAGTCTCTACAAGTTATAATATTGACATATTTTCAAAAACAAATGGATTGTTTACAATTCTATTTTCAAAACAACTAAAAGGAAAACACTGTGTCAAAACACTTGCTCAAATAAACATTTAGGTTCAGTGAACTTTTGCGAAACAAAACAGTTTTATTACAATTAGAATATTTTTAGTCCAACCTTTGTGAAGTTGTACACAATAATTTATTGCTTAATTATTTTGTTTTTGAATTTAAAATTCGATTATAATCTCTGGTGGGTGGATAAATACTACAGAGATTAATGCTTTCTTTGTTTTGGATGATGTAAGGTAGGTGTTTTTCAAGATCATACATTTCTTTATAGAATTACCTTCGTATCGGTCCCTCGGTGTGTCGTGTTTCCTTGCCAGAACCTTCTTGAAAACCCCTTCACGTACCCAGTAATTGACTGCTGGTACTCAAACCCTGGGTTCCAGCACAGCGAACCGTAACCAAACACCCAGAATGCTTCCTTCTTCGCTTCCATAACTTTACTCCTTTCTTCTGACATATTTATCTTGATTTTGAACCTTGTTTTATGTTAAGAATTCAAAGTAGAAACAAATAAAAATCGTAGAACACTTCGCGAATTCAAATAAAGAATAGAAAATTAGAAAGCGCAAGACCGAGTCGCGTGCTCTAATCACAGATTTTTAAAACTCCACTTTTGTTATTCTACCTGTGTCTCATTGTTGGTATTTAGTATACGCACACGAAATATAAACTAGCACTAAGAATGATATTTAAACTTCAAACGACCACCCATCGCGCTTCTGTTATGCGGACTGGCGATTGACATTTTACGTTTTGTACTAAGCGAAATAGGGCGCGTATTTGCGTTTCGTTACTCTGATATTTCACCTGTCAAACGCAACAATTGAGGTTAAAAATAGTTTTTTGGAAATATAAATTCGTATTTTACTATTAGTATTAACACACACCGCAATTTAAGACGTATACCAGTTAGTTAAATTGTTTTTTAATGGCTACCGGTACAGAAATTATTTTAATTATCATAAAGTTTGTTCTCGATTCTACTTGCAAAGAAACTTGTCATTCATCTTTTGTTTCAGTTGTGGTACAATGAATTTTCGCCGCCCAATCACCTTTCTCCTTGAAAATAGCCGTACATTGATTGGTCGTTGGAATCTGATGCAACTTTTTGAATGCCTTACAGTAAACCACCTGCGGTAGGTAATTTTCATTTTGTGAATATTATTTACTTTTACACAAAACGTTTTATGTACTGAAGTGGCAGTAACATTAGTAGAAATAGCGGTTTTTTTTTTAAATACAGATGACTATTTGAAAAAAATAGGTTCAAAAGCATACTAATATGTGCTGAATCCATAGTAGGTACCTATCAGGGGCCTAAGTCTACTAATTTATAAACGTAACAATGGTCTCTCAATGGTGTGTTTTTGACAGTTTTTGTATGGCAAATCTGTCAAAAACTTACCATTGAGAGACCATTATGACGTTTATAAATTAGTAGACTTAGGCCCCAGGTTACGCGTCTATGTCCCGAATTATAGATTCAATGTGTTGTGATATGTTCGATGTTAATTCTCATGGTAGATGGGTAAATAAGTAGGTACAAACAACCGAATTATTAGAGCGAAAGCGATTTTAATTACTTATTCTACACTTTACTCAATCATTATGTTAAACAGATTTTTTTCCTAGTTCATGAAATGTTCATGTATGAATAAAACACATCCATATGTAAATATCTGAATTGCTAGGCATGCTTTTTCTGTATTTACGAATGGGGTACAAAAATAAAAGGTTTCATAAATAGGTCTTCATATTTACCTACGTCAAAAATAATTATAGGTACTATCAGCTGAAAAGTGTAAAATAAAAACGAAAAAAAGCCTGGCTGCGTAAAAAGGGAACTTTAAAAAGATGTAATTATGGGACTTTTGTTTTAAAAGGTTGTAGGCAAATTCTCGTAATTAAAAACGTTCACAATCTAGTCGCAGTCTCATCTCAGCGACAATCAAACGTCAAAAAGTTGTCAAAAATCTATGGAAACTCGCGGTTTTTTTGACAGATTGAGAACTGTGAACGTTCTTAAAATTACGAAAATTGCCCCTCAGATTATGTACATATACTCACGCAATACAGGTCTTTATTGGTAATTTAAAGAAGATGCTTCGTTTTTTAATTTATCTGTGTCATCAGTGCTACCTACATTTTTAAATAATAATCTCTCATGTTGTAATTAATTGCATGCCTAATTTAAGGTAGATTGTACGCACGGCTACACATCAAGCTATACATTTCCAGTACAAGCTGATCTCGCATAGGATTTCCGTACAGTGCGAGATCAGCGTAAACTGGAAATGTATAGCTTGATGTATGGCCGTGTGTACAAAGATTTTAATTTGTTTACTGTAGGTACCTACAATCTATGCAAATAAATTTTCACTTTGCGCAGTCAGATTTTTTCTAAACTCAAATGCTATGTGAGTGGTCCCTATTTAGGTATATTGCATTGCAAGTTGTTCTAAATTCACTAACGATTCGAATGATGGGGGTTTGTGTTCGATCATGAAATTCTTGATCGAAAGGGCTTGTCAACCTCGTCTTGAATGATGCAATTCGGTTTGCCTTCTTGCATGTCGCAAAGGAAGGGGCCTAAGTCCACTAATTTATAAACGTCACAATGGTCTCTCAATGGTAAGTTTTTGACAGATTTGCCATACAAAAACTGTCAAAAACACACCATTGAGAGACCATTGTAACGTTTATAAATTAGTAGACTTAGGCCCCAGTATGAAAACCGGTTGTGTCTAATGCCAGTGTATATAAGTATTCATTACTTAGGTATAGCTGTAAAAATTACACACATACATAAATAGACAGTAAAAAAATCAATGAAAAATTGCCATAATAAATAAATGGTGGAAATAATTAGGTAATTGATTGGCCGATTTGTCCCGTACCTACACAAAAATTCATACAGGTTTTCTTAAGGAAGCGTCGGGGTACTTCACGGTAAATTTAATCCCGTTGAATTCATTCATGAAAAATTCATTCAATGAGATTTAATGACCTTAGAGTATTGTATTTATTATTGTTGTTGACTTTAATGATTATCTACACCAATAATCTATCATCATCATCTTCATTTCAATTAAAATACATATCGAAAGTCCGACTCTCAGCCTAGTTTGAATAAATGACATTTTGATTTTGATTCTCACGACGACGGCCGGACTGTAGACTGTAGTTTTACTTACGTGTAAAACCTAGACCAAAAAGAAGGTACCTAGATCAACAAGACCTATTATATAATATTATTCATTGTAAAGTCTTAGAGTTAGATATGCATATTTTGTAATGTGGTTAAGTAAGAAATATTCATAAACATGTTTTTCGTGGGAAGTACCGAATTAGGTAACTACAACAGTCACTAAGACTAACGTTTGATCATCATCATCATCATCATAATTTCAGCCAAAAGTCATCCGTTGCGGACTTAGGCCTCCCCCAAGCTCCGCCAGTTCGCCCGGTTTTGTGCTTCGCGCATCCAGCGGATTCCTGCGGCCTCCACAAGGTCATCGGTCCACCTTGTGGAAGGCCTTCGGCGCTCGGAAAGCTATGCAATATCTTCTCGTCCCACATACCGCAGTGTCTCAAGACGAAGTCTTTGACTGCGGACGTAAAAATAACGTCGGGATATTATAGCGCACTGCAGGCTCAGCACGAGAACCGAAGAGAAGCGTTTGGTTGACGGAAGAGTAGATAAAAATGACGTTTCCGTGTAGACAGTTGACAGTTTTGTACCGAGAAATGTAGACAAGCGATTTCTATTCTACGGTAGAGTAGAAATAGAAAGCGTCATGCAACTCTTGATGCTGAGCTTGAGAATACAACAAAATGCATCCCAGCACCTCGAAAAAACACTGCTTGATTTTTTTCTTAACTCTCGGTAGGCATTAAATTGCCTACCGAGAGTTAAGAAAAACCTGCCCGCCTTAAACAAGGTGAATTTTTAGTCAACGTTTAAATTTTTAGGGTGATAGTGATAGTACCCGTGAAACTGACAACTTTCTCCAAGGAACATGGATCGAAATATGACAAAAAAAAAAAAATTTGACCTCTCGGCAAAATCAATAGTCAGCTGATCGATTTTGTATGGGAGGTCCGATTTTTTTTCATATTTTATATGGGAGTTCCGATTTTTTTCATATTTTATATGGGAGGTCCGATTTTTTTCATATTTTATATGGGAGGTCCGATTTTTTTCATATTTTATATGGGAGGTCCGATTTTTTTCATATTTTATATGGGAGGTCCGATTTTTTTTGCCCGTATTCCTTGGAGAAAGTTGTTCAGTTTCACGGGTAGGTACTATCACTATCACCCTGAAAAATTAAAATGCCGACTTTAAATTCACCATGAATAGGTACATATACGCGGATATTATAACGTCCGTCACAGAATACATAATAGTTATCTATTAGTAAAAGTTGTCCGGGTGAACGTGGACTTACACTATTAACTAGGTACCAACGCGGAAGAGTTGTATTTAATTTGTTTGTTTGGACGCGGTAGTCTCTGGAACTAGGTATGAATGGTCAGAATTAAAAAAAAAAATCTTATGATAGCCCGATTCTTGAGGGGTATTGAACATCACCTTACGACCCTTAGGAGCTGACCATTAAGAAAACAAATCACACTTAAGCAATAAAATAGATGGCGTTCATAAAGAACGCCAACTAAAGTGACGTAAATACCTAATAGCGCGGCTGGGCAAAGCAATGCGACGTGATAGATACGTCTAGAAAAAAAAAAAATACGCTGAAGAAATCAGAAGCTAGTAGGTATGTAAAATAAAACTTCAAAAAGATTCAATACAATGGTCCATATATTTTCATAAAGAATAAAATCACAATGCATTAGTTTATATTTTACATGTTTTAACAGACACGGAGTATTAAATGGTTATATACAGTTAACTGCTGGGACATAGTTAATTTACCTCATAATAAATAAACTAACAACTGGTTTTTAAAAGATTAATAAAAAATCTAACTGTCAAAATTCTGTCAAGGGATTTGATTGGCTGTATGTCATTACTGAGCCAATCACAGCCGTTATCATAGATAGGTAAGTTTGACAGTTTGTAAGTTCGTTTTTGTGGTGACTAGCCTTTTAAAAACCGGGTATGTATGTGCTCTAAACCGATAAAATACTGTGAACAATTGAACATCCATATTGGTAAAACTCCAAAATTTTTAAAAGATAGTCTGTCGAATAAATGTGTTGAAGGTTTGGCAACAACTGTTGTTCTTATGTTTGTACAAATTAAAAAGTAGAATGATTTTGAAAACTGAAATGCATAATTATCATGTTGAAATAAAATTATTGAAAAAAACTCATTTTATTTGACAAACTTTCGTTTAGGTATTCTTTTCATTATTTGGTTTCATTTTGTAATTTTATAATACATAATGGAATGGCTTAAAACACTTTCATTCTATATTTTTCCTATCGAAATGGATAACCTAATTATTAGTTATTTTCCAATTTTCATTTCTCTACAACTGGTATTTCAGAATGGAAAAACGTGTTCGAAATTCCAATTTCAAATACGGAATGAAATGTGCTTTTTATCTGATACGAAGTAGTAGGTACATAATATGTTAAATATTTATTTTGGGAATTGGTACATTATGAGATAATCATGTAACTGGCCTTTATTTACATTTTGATGATGTGATGCTTACATTTGAATTAACCTAGTACACTGAACTTTCACTCGCTGAAATGGGAGCGAAGTATTCTTTGAACGTGGAGCAAATTCCAGAAGCTGGCTGTTGAATTGTTAACTTTCATTATTTTATTTAAAAACCTTAGAGAATTAACACTTATCTATGTGCCTATACAATGCAATTACGTAAGAACTGTCTGACGGAATTGGAACCTGTAGACTCCGTCGTTTTTAGAAAGGATTTCAAAGAAAATCGCGAGTCAAAGTAGGTTTAATCTTGCCTTATGCTAAAACGCTTGATAGAGTACCGAATAACAAACCGTTTCTCGAATTGACATCACACTTCAAAATACAAGTTAATATGAATAACTGCACCAACAATTTGTGAAATCATAGGTAACTAACAACATTTTTTTATTATAATATTGAGATTACAGATTAATTATTAAAATATAATTACTTACATCTATCTTAAAAGCAATTTAATATCTTCAATTTGCGATATTTGGCTTCAAATTGATTTTCCATACAGGAAAATATTTTTACAAGTCTGTTTAAAGCTGTGTTTCATATATTGCTTTGTGGTTAAGTATGATAGGGCAGGGGTTTATGAGAAAAAGGGGGTAAACCCTATCCTACGTCTGAATGTTAGTCATCTTACTTTTACCAATACTGAATGACGTATTAAATATAGGAAGATAGTGGGTACTTTTACCCATAACTATTTTACCTTATAGAAATAACAATGCATTAACCATTTCCTACTCCACCCATTTACTCCTAATGTTAGATGAATAGTTTCTGCATTACATGAAACACGTCTTCAGACAGTTATTAAGCTAAGTATATTAAAATTGTGATGGTCATTTCCTATCAAGCTAACGATGCAACTATTTACAATCAGACTTTTTACAATACACATACAACAATATTATTCAATAGAACATTCACTTTATTTAATTCAGATACATTTCAACGTTCAAAAATTACAATATAATATTACATTATTGAATATTGTATGAATAATTAGTGTGCCTAAATATAATTTAATACTATGTTCCTGAACACAGGACAGGTACGGTTAAAATGTGTTTTATATTTGATTATTATTTTTATTTATATAATATGACTAGTGATATGTAACGATAACTTTACATAGGTATGGTAAAACAGAATAATTTTATGTTCAACGAGATTTCTTGATAATTATATTACAATATTTATACTGTAATATTGAGTTTTATGAATTTAATTAGATTGTACCTTATATTTACAATGCACCACGGGGTAGATCTAACTATTAATGAATTATATCTAACGAATTTTTCAAATAAATCAGGCTTTTTGGTAGGTCCCTTTTGGGGATAAGGGTCTAGAATAACTTGTTTTATAGAGGTAGGTAAAGAATATTAAAAAAATCTTATATCCATTAATTTATTATGCAGTACATTTAATTATCTGAATTTATTATGATGCTCTTCAATTATTTACATAGTAAAGACTCTCAATTTATTTTTAAATATTGCAATAAATGTCTCTAAATAATTATAAGACCACATCAGATCAGTTTTTTATTGCCTACAATAATAATTATAATTTTGGTCAAATATTCACGTCTACGTAATATAAATACATAACTTGATAGAGATATTATGCAAACTATACCTACCTATGATTCTATTTATTTTATTGGTTATTAATTTTATTGAACATGTCAGACAATTACTATAAATTGGGTAGGTAAATGGTTGGTATATTTTGGACACATTATCAATTACCTACATATCAAATTGTGTCGTCTCATAAAATATTAAACTCAAAACATTACTTCTTCAATGAGCAATAACAATATTAATTAGAAGTTAATTTAATAGTAGATAGGTTACTAACATTACTATCGATAGATCAATCTGTTACACAGACATAATATCTCCATTACTGACACTAATAAATATATTCGACAATCTATTGCTCTTGATATAATTATAATATCTACATAAAATATATTAATATCTCATATAATTACAACTATAACAGTTCAGAGAATATAATGAATTAACTTTACACCAGTACCTAACCAACTCATTGTTGGCAAAAACGCCAATCTATTCCATTATATATTTCCAGTTTCCACTTATTCTAAAACTATTTACACTGACGCCTTATACGTCAACTTAAGTCGGTTCCAATATGGTACCAACTTAAGTGGAATGCTTGGATCATACGTTCGACTCGGGACCTTCCGTGTTATGTTTGAACGAAGCTCGGATTCTGGCGAGATAGAGAGCACAGATGTGTCCGTAACATTTGTTGTACCATTCTGGCGTTCGGCCCCTGAAACAATAAATAATATCTTATCAAGTCGCTCCTGACGATATACATTTTGGTTTTCATGCTATCCTTTTTTAACTTTTTGTTCAGGATAAGAAAAGGGTATCGATTAACCTGTTGCTGTGCGTTGGTGGCTCTCTGATATAGGCCTCCTCTAAGTTGCGCCTGGATGCTTAAACAGCTGTCTTTAAACCCATTGAACAGATTAGGTACTTACATAGTATCAACTCTAGCCAGATGCACCAGCCTGCTCCTCCCCTTCCCGGCGGGCTGCGCGAGGTAGCGCGAGGCCAGCACCACGCCCCGCGCCGCCAGGGGCGCGCCCCCCGGCAGGCCGGGCGCCGGCGCGGGCCCGTGTGCGCCGGGCGCGGCGCCGTGCGCGACCGAAGTCTCTGCGACAGCGCACCAGCCGCCGCCGCCGCCACCCTGCTGCCATGATCTGTCGTAGAACAAAAGAAAAGTCAGTCTTGGAAACCTCAAGAAAAATCAATGTTTCTTATTTCAGCAGTAAATTTAAAAAAAACGTGTTGAGCCAAGACAAGTCTTAAATGTCCTGTGGAGAAGATCGATCCTTTATAAATATGTTTGTTGCTTACCGTAAAACACAATAATCCCTTGAGGGCAGATTGATGCTAGACGCCGTGACGTACTGGAACACCTCAGCGTTAGTGCCAAGCTTCTCTGCAATTCGCCATTTTACCAACGAATCATCCCATATGTGCCGCTCTCGGAGTATCCTAGAATATAATAAATAAAATTAAATATTGATTTTGTAAGAAAAGGACAGTAGATACCTAAAGAGAAGTATATGGCATACTAATCGAGTAACTTATATTTAAATTCTCTCTCTATCCTTTAAAAAATCAAACTGGAATTCGAAAGAAAATATAACAAGACGGAAAGCTAACCTTTGCATAACCTCCTGGGGCGGCGCTTCCACATCAGTAGTTGCTCTCCACAACCTCAGCGGATGTCCATCACCAACTTTCTTGCAACACAGTTCCACGTGAGGCGCTGCCCCTGATACTGACATCCATCCACGTGTTCTGGAATTATAGAATCTGGGTTAAATTCCATTCTCTGCCTGGGTTGCAATTTAAAAGCCTGAAACCTCTAATTAAACACTGGAACATGCGTATCATCCATTAAAAACAGAAAACGCAAAACATATTTTTGTTATTATTATATATACAAATTAAGATAATGAGGAACTGCCAATAGTCCGTATATTCCTCCATTCCGGCAGATTTTGATGATATACGTTCGTACTAAAAACATCAAATTAGTAGGTAGAAAACAGCCGTTATTCAAGTCTAGTACTTTTTAGTGGATTAAACGTCTGCTATTCATCACGTTCCGACTGCAGTTTCTAGCCAAAAAACACTCGTTTTTAATCGTATTTGTATTAATATAAATGAAACTGTTGTCCACAAACAAGTTCATGTAGATTAATCGAAACAAGCAACATTTAGATATAGTAAAAAATAACGAAAACACTACGCATAAACACCTAAGTGGCCATGAAAGGACTACAGATGGCAGTGACACAGTGTTCAGTGTTTTAAATGAAAATTTGGGTGTAAAACATCTGCTCTTTACTGATATTGTGTTGTTTATGTTCTTTAAGAATATGCTAGACCTTTATCAAGGTAATATATCCAAGCAATATGTTTAGACACTTGTAACTCAATGACACAAAATTTGGCACACAGAAACTTGTATAACCTAATACATAGGATAGGTTTTTTTTTTGCCGGTAGTACGTTCCCGTGGAATAATTTCTCACGTCAACGCAGGGGAAGCGCTGGCAACCGCTAGTATTTTACATAAGAAATTTGGTAGTCTGTTCATGAAAATTTCTGGTATTCAGTTGCATCCAGTTAGACTGGATGCTGACCCCAACATAGTTGGGAAAAGGCTAAGCAGGTGATGTTAAAGCTTTGCAGTTACCAAAAATGATGATGATGGGGACTCCCTTTTCTGCACTTAGACTCTCATTCGGTCCGTTGTGCGTGGGAACGGAGGTACCAAAAACTTTTTAAACAAAATTAAAATATCTACATATCCAAAGTCACCGACTTCCGAACTTAGTTTTTAAGGTTAAACAAAGCAGGTTTATTATTTTTTACTTTTCAGTTTTTTCGGCGGTAAAATTTTTTCGTTAAAAAGTTTTTATTTTATAATTTTTTGCGGCTATAATCTATTCATTGCTATATGCTTAATTTTTGATTACTTGTTAACTCAGTATTAAAATCTGTGAGTAAACAATCAATCATCCCTTGTTTTTCTACCCTTAGGGTTGGTTTTTTTTCGAAATTTATAAAGGAGCAACTTCGGGGAATACCCTTTCCAATAAAAAAAGAATTATCAAAATCGGACTACTCTGAAAAAGTTACATAAAAAATAAAAATTTATACCTAAGCGTCGACTTGAGAACCTCCTCCGTTTTTTCGTCGGTTAAAACGGAAAATATATTTGCCGAAGTTTGCCGCAATTACTTATCCAAGGAAGTGAAATGACTTCCATAATTTTCTTAGTCTGTTAGGTAAAAACCTTTGTTAACGTAGTAGACAGAACTACGTCATGACGTTTAATGAATACTTTTCCCTTTAACCACGTTTCCCATGAAGTAATCATGTCACGTTTTTAAACAAACAATTTTGTACTTCATGTGGGTATGGAAAGGGAAAAACAAAAAGACCATTTATTCCGTGTTTAAGAAATAGTTAGTCACTCTCTAAATACTATAAATCTGTTTTGATATATTCCCATTGTTTTAAAACTATTTAAAACAATGAGTAATAATAGTATACGTTAACTTTTATAACAAAACGTAGACATCAAGTTAGATGCATTTTTGAATTAATGTTATGATTCCCACACTTGGGATAACAAATGCCTACATATTTAACCGAAACAAACCCTTGTCTTGTCTCGTGCGAAAATTGTTATATGTTTATTTAGGTAAATATTTAATTATTTATGCACACGCATATAAACAGACAAGAACAAAGGACCAGAAAAATCATACAAAGGTGGTGCTTGGATATTTGTAAAGAAATTTATTCAAGCGAACACGAACAGTTGGAAAGTTGTTTGACTGTTCAACTAAATTTTGTAAATTTTTCGAACATATATGAATTAATGGATTAAGCAATTTCCTTCAAAAAGATTTAGGGAAATCATCTAATAACTTCTCCCGCTCTGGGTGGAGCAGGAGGGCGTGTCAGACTTTTACTGACTAAAACCCACCCGTGTTCCCTCAGACATCGGCCCTTGCGGGCCCCATCACTTTGTGCTGACATCAATTTGAGGCGCGCGTGGAACACAAAGCGCCGTCGACCTGGGCTTGGTCCTTACCGGACAGCGAGCTACCCATTACTCACCGTCCGCAAGCCCAAAGATTTAGATGTGGTTGATAGTGCTATAATTAGGGTTAAAATATGTTGGTTTCCAACCGAACTAACAACCCATTACTACTTCCCGGGTCGCCGGCGCGTTGTATTCCACGCGCGCCTCAAAGATATGTTAGCACTAACTGGTGGGGTACGCAAAAGCCGATACCTGCCAGGGGTGCGGGTTGTTCGTAAACATACCGTGGCCCCAGGCACACAGGCAACTGAAGGATCACGGATGGGTCAGTAAAAGTCTGACATGCCCTCCTGCTCCCACCAGAGTGGGAGAAGTTATTTGATGATTTCTCACCTTAAAAAAACTCTGATGATTGTTTTCTGTTGGATGTGAACTAACTGAGTTGTAAGGCTTAATTAAATGTTTCTGAAGGTAAGGAAATTTTGTTAATTCTGCTGCCAAATCTCACAAAGTTATTTGCTGTCATTACTCCCATTATCAATTTAGGTGGAAAAATGTTTTGGATTTTCTAAAAAGTAAATGTATGCTATAAAAAGTTTCCTGGGTATTAGTAAACAACAGATGTTTTGTAAAAATCGATGATAAGGTGGATATACGCTCTAACACCGATGTCTCACCTCTTTCCTGATCGGCCACAGACTCTAAAAAAGCATGAAAAAAGTTAGACTCTATGAGAGACAAGTTTACATACAAAGATTTTGAAGAGAATTATGATTTCAGAGTCTACTATAGAATTTCAAGGATTTTGGAAACTGGTTACTATTCTATAAAGAGAATAAAACTTACTTTTCTTTGGCTTCTTTCAATAAAGCTTTTATGCAGGCTTGCTGGAAACCCTTCCAGTCTTGGTTGAAGTCTGCACCCAATTCTTCTAACGCGACCTGGAATTTTAGAACGGACGAGTTTACCAATAGTTTAATTTTGTGAATTTTCGCCTTATTGGCATGCATTGCATGTTCGTTACAGTTCAGTCTTATTTTTAAGCGACTTCAAAAAGGAGGAGGTTCCAAATTCATCTGTATTTTTTTAATGGTTGTTCCACGATATCTCCGTCAATAGGGTATTTTCCAATTTTTCAAAAACTATTCTAATTTGAAGATTGGAACGAGATATTAAAGAGAAAAATAAAAATAAATTGATTTCTATCCATTTTCTCAATTAAAAACGATTTAAACCAAATGTATTTTTCGTAGTTTTGAATTTACCGCCAAAACGCTTCTTACGATGACTTTTTATCACGTGACGTCAACTTTGTGTAAACTAAAGTAGTTAGTAAGGAAATAAGTGAATGTCGAGTTTATAATTAACAAGATTTTTAATGATAGAAAGTGATATTACTGGTGTGCGGTGCCTCTGTGCACAAATACTTCTAAAACTGCGCCAAACTAAGTATTTGTACCGGTGCCGTATAAACAGAGTTGACGTCATATATCACGTGATAAAAAGTCATCGTAAGGAGCGTTTTGGCGGTAAATTTAAAACAACGAAAAATAAAATAGATTTTAATCGTTATTAATTTAGAAAATGTGTATTAATACATTTATTTTTATTTTTCTGTTAAATATGTCGTCCCAATCTTCAAATTAATATAGTTTTTATCAAATCGGAAAATAGCCTATTGAGGATGGATATTTTAGTAGATAGGATATGTTTCAGGGGTGGTCCCATATAAATTTTATTAAGTTTGCTTCGGTAGTTTTTGCGTTAGCCTTGTTTTCAATCCACTTTATGTACATCGATTACATTCTCTTACCTCCTGTCACCGTTTTTTAGACAGCAAGTAATCGAATTGGTGTGGGGTAGATACCTTATCTAAAAAGTGAAAATCTTTTCCCGTATAAGTTTTTTATCAGTAAATTCGAATATTATTTCCTTCAACTAGTTACGTCAGAGCCAGTCTCTCCACAACGGTGAAGTTTTCTCTCGGAATTGATCCGGAATATCCTGGTAGGTTATCCCACTTTCTTTTAGTCATATTAAGCACATCATTTTATGTACATAATTGACGTGAAGTTCAACATATTTTTCCTGATGATCATGAATTCTGACGCCATAAATTACCTCATGTTTACGAACGGAACAAGAAAATGCTCGCCTACGTTTATCATATCAGATGAAAGACGTCCACTGCTGGACATAAGCCAAAAGGGGGATTTGCCAGAATCGCCACGCTTATAGCAGGCGGGTTAGCGATCGCAGTATGGTGGTCAAATGCATAGAGAACACTGCTGCCCATTCTTTAGTAAGTCCCTTAGTCGCCTTCTACGACGCCCACGGGAAGAAATGGGATTGTGCTATTCTTTTACGTCCGGCATCACACGGAACGCTTACGTATAACTTCTAGGTAATTTGATAGGTAAAAGCCATTTTAGAGAATGTTCATGAAAAATCTTATTTCTTTACGTCGCGTCGGTGTCATTTTCCAGTTTTATCAGCCGCCTCTGATTCAGACGCTTTTCGATTACTTATTCAATTAGTGGTAATTTATTTACCTATTTGATTACGAAAACAAAATTCGATAGTTCCTATCAATTAAAGAAAAAGTTCTACATTAGGGAATTTGAATTTGCGGGCTGATTGCGTAATTCACTAATTGTAGGAATACGTACATTTTGACAGTTCAACAACATTCATTGCGTTTTTTCCGTTGTCGGGCCGACGATTTTTCGAACATGAAGCAATGGATTACCAATATTTTTTGATTGATAGTGGTTTTCGCAATTTAGGTGCTGGTGTAGTTCATATTATTGTGATTGAATCATTATTTGGATACAGATATATATATATTTTTTCCAAACATATGTCTTACCGGCACACTCTCCTCGAAGTAGTTAAACTTGCACCTGGCCAGCATGTCAGCTGGTGCCAGGAACAGCAGGTCATGTTTCTGGATGAGGAGTAAGAGACACGCATGCGCAGCTCGACTCTCGCTGATCTGACGCTGGTCTGCTACGCTCTCGATAACCATTCTGGAATTGGAATATTTTGGGTGAGAATGGGTTTGTAGAGAAAATTTGAATTGATTGTAGGAAATGTCAAGCCTGCTAATGTTAGTGATCCTAAGATCAAAATCAAAATATTTTGTTTCACATAAACCTGCATGGGCACTTATGGAACGTCAGAAGCTAGGTGCACGGTTCCAAATTGTCGCTTCCTATATAGAAGAGCCGGAGACCTACTCTTTTAAAAATAATTGGCTTTTACAATGTTTTCAAATTACAGTGATAATAGGTATGGGAGGACAGTGCAGGCCTGTCAATAACTACCAGGTACTTAGAGGAATGAAAATACAGACTAGAAAATCGTCTACAAAAATAGTCCAGTTCTAGTTTTACCCGTGAGAATCTGTACCTAATTGGCTTTATGTTTCAAATACAATTGTTTTCGATCTGTTTTAACTGTTGGTTCTGTTATGAATAAATCAATAGTAAGAAGAGTTTTTTATGATTTTATGGTTATCATTTGTACGAAATTTTGGGGCCTTGAGGAGCTATAATGATATATTTTGGCCGTTAGGACACAAAATGGATAAATCTGAAATTTTATGAAGACTTCAGTTGAATAGTTTTATTTTATTGAAAGTGAAAAAAATAAATCTATTTCACCTGTTTGAATTCCCTTCTTTTGTGCTACCAGTTGTTGGTGGCGCGTGATGTAACCTCAATAATGTAGGAGCTAGGCAGACAGCCAGGTTGGAAGCCGTCATTTGGTTTACAGCCGAATGTTGTGCAACCTGCAAAAAACATTATTCTTATGAGTCTGTCTAAATAGTTTCACCGGCGATACAGCTGTCATTGTCACTGTTTCGCATAGTCTCGCCTCGAGGGCAGAACGAGATAGCAAGCAAACCTAAAAAGAGAATGGCTAAATCGTGGTTCTTTTGAATAGTTATGTGCTCAAAATGAAAGCAACTTACGTCTGCTAAGAATATGAGTAGAGAATGCAACGCTTCTAAATGTTCTTCTGGTAACAGCAGCAAAGCACACTGCACGGCATCCGGCCTCAATGGTTCAGGAACATCTATAATCAATCAACGTTAGATATTGTAACTTTTGTTTATTTGGTTTTGTGTAAGTATCATTGATATAATCATATAATACTTCATTGATTCTTTTTGATAACGAATCAACAGGAATCAATTAAGTATTGTACGATTCTAAAGATTAGGTGCCGAATACAGGTGAAGCGAATACAGCTAGGCACCTATTACAAAACAACTAAGATAATCGTGATAAAGTTAGAATGAAGTTTTCATAATATTCTAAGATTTAGAAACAGTTTAAAAATAGTCGATAACGTAGTAAACAAAACAATATGTCAATAGAGGCTATTTTTACTGGTGGAGCCAAATACATTAAAGAATCGATTTAAAGAAGATACTCTAATATTGACGGCCACAGGCTTGTGGTAAAGAACAGCCATACGGCACATCGATCAGGATCGCTTGCTGTGGTTGGTCCATGGATGGATGACCATTTTTGCATACCAAGACTCCTCCGTACCTCGGAAAACACGTTACGGCTTAACGTGCTTTTCGTTGTTCTCGGCTACCATATATGGAGGTAAGATAGGCAGTCGCTTCATGTAAAACACTGGTATTAAGCTGTATCCGGTTAGACTGAACCATCATCATCATTTCAGCCGAAAGACGTCCACTGCTGGACATAAGCCTCCCCAGGCTCCTCCACTTCGATCGGTCTTGTGCTTCCCACATCCAGCGGATACCCGTGGCCATACGTTAGACTGAATGCCGACCCCAAAATAGTTGAGAAAAGGCTACACATATTAATTCATTTCACTCTGATATCGACTCGACTACCCAAGAATATAATTTTTACGAGGAGAAACATCAAGAGAGTAGACCAATCATCAAAATTCAAGTTCACCACAAGACCAAAACTTACGTTGAAAGATCGCAATGAACGTCTCGCTCAGTTTATTCGTCAGCAACGCATCAGGTAGCTCCCTGAAGTACTGCTTCACCATGTCAGCAACATCATGGGCCTGAGCCCCATCAAAGTTGAGGCTGGATTGGTTAGGCTCTATGGTGTTAATGTTCTCTATGGCGAAGCTCGCGTTGGAAGCCCCTGCAGCTTCCACTGTGGTCCGGAGTTTCGCTATCCTGGATTTGACGCCGGCTTTTCTGAAGATACCCATCTGGAAGGATTGTGATGGTTGGTTAATTTAATAAAGATGTTTATTTTATTAAATTGTGATGTGGAGTAGGTATTGCAGCCAAGGATTGAGTTGTGAATGAAATTTATTCATTACTTACTCACAATTCCTCTCTCTTACCTTTTTCCTAAGAAGATCGCTTAAGGTGACACTTATTCACATTTTTTCCATACAAACATCGGGAGGGTCAAACAGTGGAGTAAATCCACTGTTTCACAGTGTACTTCAAAAATTAATCATGGTATGGTTTTGTCTCATTATTAATATTGTCTGTACGTAAACAGAATACTAAAATAAAAAGGCATTAAAAAGTTATGAGCCAACAAAGATTCGTTTTTCTTGCTAATTTAACCTAACTACGAGTATGGGCGTGTTTAAGTAATAAAAGGAGTGTAAAATCTCGTAAACAAAGTCTGTACCGACAAAGCTCAATTATCGAAAAGTTCAATAAACTTAATTGGTCATTGATATATACAGTGATTTTTCAGAAAACCCGATCTTCCGAAGGACTTTTCTTAATTTTTTACGCACCTGTTTTACTATAACTGATCCTGCATCTCACTCAATAATGTTGTGCGTATAGACCAGTGTTTAACTGCTCATCACTGATACTACCTCTGTTGGACACGAAACCTGGTGAGACAGCGTGCTATTTAGCCAGACCCACCAGTGAGTTCCGAGTCCGCGACTAGTGTACCCTTAAGTTTTATTCAAACTTTTTGAAGTTCGATGAAGGGCTCTGCTGACCAGCACAACTATTCACAGCCATTCGATACGCTTTCGTAACGAATCGAACAGCAATCAAATAATCAATGTATATCGTAGGATTCCTATAAACGCTATTCACAAATCCAAATCTCGAAATTTTTGTATAGTTTAAATCAAATAGACGACCGCTATTCTTCCGACAGGTGTTTGCTGTCGGGAGCAAAGCAAATCAGCACCCTAATTGCGTAATACACGATCAATCTCTTATCATAATAATAATCTGTTTCATTTTGACAGCTCAACAACATTCATTGCGTTATTTACGTTGTTGAGCAGACACATTTTTCAAACATGAAGCAATGGTTTAACAATCTGTTTCAAAATGATTCAGATTATGATTGATCGTGCGTTACGCAATTAGGGTGCAGGTGTCATTTTCGATATGATAGCTTGTCAAATGGTTGTGAATAGCTACACAACTGGCAGATTACTGAAATATTTATGGAGAACTTACTTGATCCAATGCGTTGTTTTTGAGCCAATTTAGGGCACACTGTATCGGCTTTGGTAGCGCATGCCCTGTCCTCTGCAATGACACAGTCAAAGGCACACCGAACACTGTCTTATCTGGAACAGAAAATTATAAAATAAATTGCTAGAAAAACAAAATTGCTGTATCAAATTGCATTTTAGATTTTTGACTGCGCAGGTCAAACACTTTCCTTTGAAATAGCTGTTTTGTTTTTGTTTTTGACAAACAAAATCTACGTCAGGATTTCTTTTTTTTTTAAGTTGGGAAATCATCAAATAATTTCTCCCGCTCTGGGTGAAGCGGAAGGTCGTATCAAACTCAAACTCAAAGCATTTATTTCAATTAAACAGGCACTTTTAAATTGTCATAAAAAAAATCGAAGTTGAAGCTAGGTGCCCATTCCAAAACGTAGATCTCTATGGAGAAGAAGGGGCAAGAAACTCCAAGGGCACTTTTTAAAATCATGGGTATTACAAAATCTTGGGAACATTATTCTTGGTGCTTCTATATGTGAGAACAATTAAAAAAAAAAGAAAAATAACAGACCTTTACTGACTAAAACCCACCCGTGTTTCCTCAGTTGCCTGTATGCCAGGGGCCACGGCATCTCTTTCGAACAACCCGCACCCCTGGATCTACGTTAGGGTAAGGTTTTTTTTTTTTTTTGGGTGGGAAATCATCAAATAACTTCTCCCGCTCTGGGTGTCAGACTTTTACTGACTAAAACCCACCCGTGTTCCCTCAGTAGCCCGTATGCCAGGGGCTGTGGTATCTCTTTCGAAAAAAAATCTACGTACGTACGTAATCTACGTTACGGTTGAAATTCCATTATGAACATTAGGGAGGATTTATCTAAACTCTTAATAATCATGATCTAAAGTTAACAATCGTTGCTAAAAGCAAAGCAATCCTTGTAAAATTTTCTTAAGAAGCGCGTAATGGATGTATTTAGCTGTAATTGGCTTCTATGTGAATAGAAAGAGATTTCAACTAATAGCCCCCAAATATCTGACTTTAAATGGAAAAAAAACTCGTGTGGTTAACATTCAAGGGATGAATAAACTTAATATAAATGTTAGCAATGTGATACATTTCGATACTATGTGACGGCCGGCTTAACGAAAATCTTCAAATGAAAATAAACCGTGTGTCTATCAGATCTGCGTCCAATTTTCAACGAAACATTGAAAAGAGATTCAGAATGTATATTTTGACTTTGAGTAGGGATAATAACGGTTTTCATGGTTTAGGAGTGTTAAATGTCGTATTGTAACATATGGGTTTATTTCGTTTCCAATAACTTTTGGGTGGAACACCCTTTTTCTCTGAAAGATGTTATAGTGTAATTGTATTTTGGCCATTATTTGAAATAACTCTAATAGAAACGAATGATTAAAATAACGTATATTAAAGTAGGTCGTGATTTTCCTATTTCAAATTATGTAATATCTTCATGCCGGTTGAGCTGTATTAGACGTCTCTTACAGCCTACATAAATGTTATTCTTTTGATCTCAAATGATATCAGAAATATTTATCCTGCAGAAATATAATTAGTGTCTATCTCTTTGTTCTTGGAATCGTGTTTACCTAATTTATATCTACTGATATCGAAGATTAAATACTTCTTGCTGGGGCAGCTCTACTTAATTTGAAAATATGTACTTATTTGCGAAATAAGTCATGTCAACCATTACAAAAAAGGGTAAAGAAAACGATTACTGTTTACTAACTTACGTAGCAAAAGGATCATCTTCAAAAATATTACTCTTTGTAAACTCACCTTTGTAATCAGGAGTCTTGATCTTCCTGATCAACTTAGGCAGCTCCCAGTTCCAGCCAGACTTGTGTGAAGGACAGTACCGTTCCATGCAGGCTGTCAACCGAAGTAGTGCCAACTTCCTCAGGATGTGGAGCTGGCCACATGAGAGCGAAGACATAGGTCGGGATACTGGAAGGAAAAAGAATACTAGTTAGGTAAGGTGAATAGGTTCTTTTAGTATAATTTGACGATTTCCTAATTGTTTGTTAATCTATACTACTAATAATAAAGAGGAAAGATTTGATCGTGTGTTTGCATCGAATAGGCTCCGAAACTACTGAACCGATTTGAAAAATTATTTCACTGTTGGGAAGCTATATTTTACCCCGTATTCCCACGGGAACGGGAACTACGTGGGTGAAACCGCGAAGCGCTGCTAGTATAATATAATTTACGTTTATTAGAAACATCTTCTTTATCATTTTTCTTCTGGGATCAGTTTTACGATTCTCAAACAACATTGGAGCAGATAAGGACTTGTTTTTTATTATTTCAGTAAGTATTCTTTTGAGTAAGTTCATTTAAATGGGTTATTAGGCTCAATTTATAGAATTAGATAGGAGAACTAAGCACCTTGCTTGTTTTTTATAATTTACAAAGAAGACGTTTAAATGTTTCGAACTTACGGTACGAATCTGGGTCCTTCTGGTTCGGGGTCGGCGTCAAAGTGTTGTTGGCCTTCGGTCCGCCGTTAAGCGCGTTCGTCCTAAACGAGTACCATCTCTGTATGTTATTCCTGAAAGTACGGAGGTAGTACCTACATTAAATACATATTCACCTCGGTGTACAAATATGATTAGAAACTTGATGAGAACGCGTCTTGGATCTGAGATGAGATTTGTGGCGCCATCTACATCGCCACATACGAACTACGCATCACACTGACGTCACAATGCATCGCGCAAGCAGAGTTTACCGCGCAAAGGCCTTTTCTAGTGTAGGTGATTAGGTACCTACATTAAGATATTTCATCTACGTCGTTAAGTTATGTGCTGTAAAATTCTTTAAGCGGCGTCAGGCCCCTCTTATCACTTGGATCACGGATCACGTGAGTCTGCTTACATATCTACAAGACGAAAAATTCGTGATGATTAATATCACTTACTTCTTGCTCTTCATGTCAAGACTATCATCATCGTCATCCTGGTCTCCAGACCTGGACCCTGCAGAGTTTGGGCTGCTGTCCAGTTCTGAACTCCTGGATGCCGACTTATCCCTCTTGAGACTTCTATCACGAAACCTGGCGACAAGAAAGAACGTTTAGTTTCGAAGAAAAACGCAAAATATTGCACATTAAAAACAGGTCCAGTACCAACAACCTATCATTGGTGACGTAACGGCAGACAGCCCTCGTGCTTATTATGCTACCGCAACATGACGTCACTTATCAATGCACCATAAGGACCAAAAACTCTTCCATCCAATCAAAAACTAGTCCTTACTTCCACAATTTCACAGCACTCTCACAAAACGTCTTTTCCACAAAACCTCACTATTCGCCAACAATTTAACGTATACTGAATAGCCAACACTAACATTAGTATGCCAATCACTTGCTTGAGCATTGTCCATTACTGCGACACTCATTTTAAACTAATGGCAACTAGTTGGAGTAATTAGTCTTCACGCGGTAATGTCGCTTTCAAATATGGCGTCTGTTGCGTCTATGTCAGGGTTTTCTTTTGAGTTATGTATCTAATCTTCTGTTCTTCTGTTAGCCTTTTTGTAAGGCTGGGCAAAGAAAGAACAAATCGAATCTCTTCTTGTTTAAAGATTGAAGTAAGCGCAGGTTTCTCTTCCACACTTCCTAATCTTTCTCACCTTCTTTGTATTCATTCTGTTAAACTTCATCAGCGTCTCTAATGATGTCGTAATTACCAGTGTATATTTCAAGCGTTGTATGGTTGTCAGTACTTTATGCTGCAGGAGCAGACAACCGCAAACGGCGCAAAAACAACCTTATTGGGAGATATTGGATTGAGTCATTTGGGGTTGACACACTGTGGATCCGAGTGGTCATCGAGTATTTTGGGTTATTGCCAAGTGGTTGGTCGACTCTTCAAGTGACCAGAGGGCTGGCTTATTTTTCGGTAAATATCACAAAATCAGCATTGCTATCCAAGCGCTACCAGCATCTTTTTGCCAGGACTTTTTCTATGCCAAATTTGCTCTGTCTGTTTTTCCCTATATATGCCAGGGTACACGTTACATATCGAAACACTTTCGTGCCTTGGAAAACACGTTATGCATTTGGTCCAGGCTGTCATTTGATAGTCGTTAAGGGTAGTCAGGGGCCCGAAAGTCTGACAAACGGTCATCGGGGTATCGTGTTATCCTATATCTGGGTTGTGGTGTTCAGATAGACAGTCGCTTCATGTAATCTCAGGTATTCGGCTACATCTGGTTAGAAAGGAAGCCGACACAAATATAGGTAGTTGGGTAAAGCCTAGGCAAATTGAGTTTACCTCGTACAGGGCTGTTTTTTGCGTCCCTGCCTTCAACTTTCCTAGTGACAATATGTGAAGTATCACCAACACTTCGCTTTAATAAAACCTTTGATTTATTGAGCAGCTGTTTGTATAGGACGCAGGCAAAATACATTATTCTTTGTTTTGCAAGCGTCCTATTCAAACAAATATTCAAAGAAAGTTGGAATAATGTATTCAAGGAGAATCTTGTGTATCTTAAAGATATTTTAAGTAGGGTATACGTCAAATTAGCATAAGCATAATGTTCTATAATGTTCCATAATGTTCTATAATATTCCCACTGCTGGGACTCAGTTCTTCTCTTCGAATGGGAGTAGGCTGTAATCTACCACGCGGGCCCGGTACGGGTTGGTAGATGTCACATGGCTTCGAGTTTTTGGTTCTAGGATATGCCGGTTTCCTCTCGATGTTTTCCTTCACCGTTTTGAGAGCAATGGTGTTGAAATTATTTACACAGAGTAAAGCTCCTGTCTAGGTTCGAACCTACGATCTACACCTCGTAAGTCGGGGCCTTTACCACTGGGCCACCACTGCTAGGGTAAATAGCATATCCTTAAAGCTGTAAAACACTGTATTAGTTTTTTCTAGAGTGACTAGATACAGCCTTGACTAAAATATTACATGAATAAATATAAATCTCAACGGGTAAGTACTTATAAGATCTGACGATAAAATTGTTGAGTATTGTCTCTTAAAGATATTTGGGTATCTATATTATGAGTGGAGCACTTGTGCCAGTTTTATTATTAAACCCTTTCAAGTGTTCTTACTAAGGATTACTAAAGCGAGATTTTGGCGATGTATTGACTAGACGAAACCAAATAACTTAACGAATGAACATAATTATGGAAATGATGCTGGATGCCAGTATTTTTTTACAACCTTTGTCTCAATCGGACTATCAAATATTGTCATTTAAATAGTCAGGTGTAACAACAAGAGTTAAGCGAGAGGTACCCCTTGAAATTAAAATTTACTTACGTTTTTTTGGAATTTGCAAGTCAATAACAAGTTCTTGGTTGAATAAAATATGATTCGCGATCGTAACAAACATGAATTAACAGAATTATAATAATAATAATTTTAATAAATAACAATATGGCGCCAAAAATCGGCAATTTTTTTTCAATTCGGTGAACTCAGTGTCACTCTCACAATTAAGAAGAATCTAACGGCACCTCTCGAGCTGAAACCGATCAAGCCATTTAGGCTAAAGAGCGCGCCAAAGAAATATACAAAACATACATACACTCGAAAAACATAACCATGATTTCATTAAATATGTTAGAGTTGGCCTCTAATAATATGATTTCACGGAATAGTAATTCATTAAAGTAAAGTTAGAGAGATGCACATATTGGTGAGTTTTACGATTGTAATTTTATTCTGTATTATCGTATGAATATATTTTACGGCTGCGTATCATATTTAGATCAACATAAAACCTGACTCAAACTGCAAATCTAAAAAAAAAACGTAAGAAAATCTAAATTTCGGGGGCACCCCTGTCGCTTTCGCCTTAAGACGGACGGTAACTTACTTCTTTCCATCATTTCCTAAATTGAGAGAGCTGGTCCTTATAGCCTGCCGTCGGTGATGAGTGTGACCTGGTGATTTCTGGACCTCTCGGAGTATTTCAGGGTCTGGCTTCAGGTCCACTGGAGACGGAGGCTCTACGTAGACCTGGTGAAAATAATCAAAGATAAAGTTTGACGTTTCCTGAGGCTTTTCTGTTAGCAGTGTTTATTATATTGTTTGTTTTTAATGAACGTCTGTATGCATGAATGTAGCAAACCGTGTCACTACAAAACATTGATATAAGGTTTTCTAACAAAGAAGTCCCCATCTGGGACAAACAACGGTGTCAAGTAATACAGTAATATTATTACGACAACCACAATCGCCTACAACTTTACGTGTATAGTTATAGTTTAAATAAGGTTCTTAATATCTATTAGTTTGTCATTATTATTTAAGATTATTTGTGTATTTTATCTATGGGCCTTAGGTAGTTGCCTGACAATAAAATGATTATGATTATTTTTTTCAATTTAAAGTATATTATTTCACATAAACCTTTATGAGCATGTAGCTTTATCAAACTTCAGAAGCTAGGTGCACGGTTGCAATTGGTAGTTCCGCTTTGTGAAAACCCCAAAAACTAGATTATAAACCAAAGAAAGTTGTTAATAAACAACAGCACATCACGCCTTGATTTCCCGAAAAATCAGGCAAAACTCAAAGCATTTATTTCAAAAGTCGATCAGCTGGAAAGTTGAAGCTAGTTGCCCATTTCAAAACGTAGATCTCAATGGAGAAGAACGGGCAAGAAACTCCACTCCTCCACTCTAGAGGTGATAATAACTATAGTATACCCACATTTTGCAAGTTATGCTTAAATCCCATGTAATAGTGGGCGAGCCTATTGCCATCGACCGGGCATTCGCTCCCAAAATCTAGACTCCGAGCTGCTTCTGAACAATTCTAGATAGAAAAATCCAAACGAAAATCGAAACCAGGACCTCATGCTCAGAAGTAGCGCTTGAGACCACTAGACAAACGAAGCAGTCAGTGAATAAAAACACAAGATAAAATAAAGATCCATTACGCAAAAGGACCAAGACGACGAATGAAAGAAGAAATGATTATCTTGATACTTGATCACACAAAGTTCTATTATATGACAGATATGTTATTAAGTGGCGTCGCGGAGTAAAGGTGAATCTTGTCGACATCTTTTAAACATCGGGAGTATATTACTCCACTGTGTGACAATGTACATCAAAAATTAAACACGTATGGTTTTGTCTCATTATTAATGTTGTCTGTTCGGAAACAGAATACAAAAATAAAAAGCCATTATAAAATTATGAGCCAACAAAGATTCGTTTTTCTTGCTAATTTAACCTAACTTTGGGCGTCTTTAAGTAATAAAAGAACTGTAAAATCGTAAGTAACGGCAAAGCTCAAATATCGAAAAGTTCAATCAACTTCATTGGTCATTGATTTATGCAGTGGTTTTTTCATAAAACCCGATCTTCCGAAAGACTGTTCTTAATTTTTTACGCGCCCTTTTTACTATAACTGATCCTGCAACTCACTCAATAATTTGTGCATATAGACTAGCGTTTAACTGTTCATCACGGGCACTACCTTTGTTGGATACAATGCCTGGTGAGACAGCGTGCTTTTAGCCAGACCCACTATTGAGTTCAAGCTCGCGACTAGATTCCTCTTAAGATTATATCGAACGAGATAAGCCTAACTTATGTAATAGTTGAAGCTCCAGTGAGTTTCCGTAAACTATTTGGTAGTTAGGAAGCACTATAAGTTCTCTTGAAGATATGGAGACTGTAACATTATCATCAAACCATATATTTTCGAAAATATCAGCCAATTATTTACCTAATGGATTCCGGATTCGCTTACATGGCATATTTGAACCCAAAGTGTGGTGATCGATTCATATCAACTCCTATACTTATCGAGATATACAACTCATATGCACTGATGTTATAAAGTTTCTGACTTTGACATATAGGAGTATATTCATAAACGTTGATTAAATCTAAGACATGTTTAATCGTCAAAAATGTTTGGTTAATCAGTCGCTAATCATTACTTAATTTTAAACATCGTTATAATTAAAGGGGATAGTCTCTTCTTGTAGTTCAACTTAGAATAGCGACAAATGCGAGCACTAACTGCACAGGGCCATTCAATCTGTGTGGTTCCTTCTTTCAAGACCATTTCAGACACAAATACATGGTCTTCATATGAAGACCATGTATTTGCTGGTTTAAGTCCAGACATAATCATGGTTCTGACCATGACCAAAAGAGACTGTGACCTCTGAGTTTGTTTTGGCCTTTCTTCTCAGAGACGTCTGACGTCGACCTCATCTAGTTTACACAAACCCGCTTAACAAAAATAATCATTTACCATTACCATTTGAACTCCAAACAGGACCATTAATGGTTGCAGCCATTTATGTGTTTGTATAAAATAATTATCAAATCATCCAAATAAACACTCACCTCTGCATTTTGATGAGTATTATGATCCTTATAATAATTATGTCTCCAACTAGCAGGCTGACACTCCGAATCGCTCAGAGCACTAGAATCTTCATTCTTGATCCCCGCTCTATGGAAAATCCTCTTAGCTCTTCCCAATTTTGACTTGGAACTCTTATTGCTGGAACCCATGCTTCCATCCGAGGCATAGCTTGAGTCATCTCCAAAGGGAGCGTTAAGGACATAGGATTGTTCTAAGGGAGCAATTGGAGATGGAGGCATTACCGTCATTGGTGACGGTGGCTGAGTTCTGATTTCTGGGGCGTGCAAAGGAGAACTATGAAATTCTGGGAAAGGGAATGCCGTAGGTGAAGTTGGGGTCATATCAATGAAGCTAAGGTCAGCATATTTGTCTTGCTGCACATCTAGGAAATGGGGGGAGGAAACGATGACTTCTGTACGGTTCTGCCGTTTTCTTCTTCTTGTTTTGAGGGATTCCACTCTTCGGAGTAACGCTTTTGCTCCGTCTCGGAGTCTTTCGGAGCCAGTGCGTCGGAAACGTGTGCCTGTCTCTTCTTCATCTTCTTTGTCGCTTGGTAACTGTATTACTGTTTGGCCTGGTACTGTTAATCTGCAACAAATAGAAAAAAAATCGCAATAAGACACAATTGAAAATTGGACAAATCACATCTTTGAACTATAGTGTTTTTCGATTAACATAACATGACATTACGCCTTGTTACTCCGAGGGGTTGGATAGTGGTGTGCTTAAAGTAGACACATTTCGCCAGTTATGTTTAAATTCTATGTAATAGGGGGCGAACCTATTGTCATCAACCCGACACAAAACCAAACCGGAGTCTGAATTTGTGCTTGGTTGATGGCAAAACGTTCTATCTGGAATTACAGAATTTATTCCAAATAGAAAAACGTGATAACACTTTGCCCTGATCCGGGGATCGAAACCAAGAACTCATGCTCGGAAGTAGCACTAGCGACGACTAAACCAACGAGGCAGAACAACTCCTAAAACTTCAAACGAAAACCATAAAACATACCAAAGAAGCATTTGCAACGCACTAAGGAATTGCAAACATTGTCTTAAAACCACTACCTTATCTCCATAAAATCCAGAAGGCCTATTATGGTCTCAAAGTTACTCCAAACTTTGGAGGCTCTCAAGTACAAAGTTTTGCAGCAACTCGACAAACTAATAGCCAACAATTTACGTCCATTATTATACAAATTTTACGCGTACATTAATTAAAGCTAAGGTGGTTTCTCAGTAATAACGTTATCTAAGTTAGTGAATAGGTTATTGTGAGACGTTCCTTCAACGGAATCTTAATTTAGAACAACTCGTTGATTTTGTGGTAATTGTGAAATTTCTTGAAGGAAATAATCTAAGCATTGGATCGGGTACCTTAATACCTTAGGAGCGAACTGACTCTTAGACATGAAGTGCCTGAGAGTGATTTAATTAAAACAAATGGTTTGATAATGGTGAGGGGCTTCTGGGTAAGTACCTAATAGTAGTTGCACGAGTCGATCTATCAAGTTAAAGTACTTTTGCTGGGTTGGTCCGTGGATGGGTAACCATCTGTAAATAACAAAAACATTGGTCCCAGCTGACATTCGTCGTTACGCGTCGTCGGAAGCCCGAACCTCTGACAAGGGTAATCGTGTTACCCAGTAACTGGGTTGTGGAGGTCAGATAGGCAGTCGCTCCACGTAAAGTACTGGTATTAAGCTGTATCCGGTTATAATGGAAGCTGACATCAATATAGTCAGAAAAGGCTAGGCAGATGATGATGATGCTTTGAGAATGATGAACATAGTAAACTTGAACCAAATAAAGATGGCGAAGGTACATTTTTTTTTAAAATAATTGGAGCAGCTGCAGACTGTGCAAGATGTCACTCGTCAACAGACTTAACATGACTCTTTCTATTTCTACTCTACCGTAGAATATAAATCGCTTGTCTATATTTCTCAGTTCAAAACTGTCAACGTCATTTTTGTCAACGTTCTTGACAATGAATTAGCCATCTGTCGTCCTATTATGGTTTTCAATGGTGACCTTTAAGTACTTGGCGTTCGTACTTATTTAGTAATGATGCAATGTAACGTTAGCGCCATTTTGACGACAGAGCACAGTAAACGTGTTTAGTTAAGTAGAAACAAAAATTAGTGTCTATTTTTTTCTTCCCCATCTATTTAAAAATAATAGTATTGCTATCTCTTACTGAAAGACCGTGAAAGACAAAGACAAGTGACGCTTTAGAACTGTCAAACTAAATTGCGTGTCAATAGCCTTGAATTTGGCGTGATTAAAAGCGTGATGAATTTTAGTTTGTCGTAGTTGCGTTGAAGAAAATTTTAGTTCAACTAAATTTGAAAGTTCTAATTTATTTCCGTCTTTTTCTTGTTTCATTAGAAAGAAAAAGATAGCAATCACTTTACTTAAGGTTAGATGGTGCAAAACAGAATCATCTCCAGAGTCAAATCATTTATAAGCGATTGAAAGGTCAATATGCTTAATGAATTCTCTGAAAATTCCAACTAAGAAGTTCTTTGGACAATTTGTTGAATTACTTCAGAAATAAAAGTCTCATTATATTCAGTAAACAAAAAGTATTCTGAATAAACTTTACTCTCTTTCTGGGTGACGGATTAAGGGTCTCCCAACAAAAGGTCCTATTATGTGAAAAGTTGCGTGTAAAGAAATAATTGGGTGAAAGAATTCAGCTGGTTTGTGTTCGTATATTGATTTATTTGTTTTCGTATTGGTTTAAGTTTGTTCTTATTATTTTAACACAGGTCTTGCTTAACTTCTAGTTAGTATTTATTGATGTATTTTTTGTATTGTTTTTGGCTTTGTATTGTCTGAGAAATTGATAGGCTACCATTGTGATGACAGGATGTTTTAAAGACCTCCAATAAGGTTTCAATCATCATTACTAGAAACTCCAAACTCCATTTAAAACGAACCCTTCATTTAAAACAATAATATTTTAATGATTCCAAAATGTTAACTAAAGCTGGCGAACAATTGTTAGCATTTAACTTCAAACAAAAGTTTTTGCGAAATTAGTTTCAATACTGAATGGATATTATAGTTCTAATAGTTCTAATATTTATAATTACCTTTTGTTCGTTTGGATTACTGTACTTTGTAAACCAATTATTTTTCAAAGACTTGGTTTCTCTGTTTCGGTTTTTTACTTTTCAAATGATCTCAGTTTCATTGTCTGGTTTCTGTTATTGACTTTATTTGTAGGATATGATCGTGCGTCGATTAGTTCGTGCGTTTTTTTTTTTGTTTGGAAATCATCAAATAACTTATCCCGCTCTGTGGAGCAGGATGTCATACTTTTACTGACTAAAACCCACCCGTGTTCCCTCAGTAGCCTGTATGCCAGGGGCTGTGGTATCTCTTTCGAACAAACCCGCACTTCTGGCAGACTAGTTCGTGTGTGGCTTTTTCTCTTATCTACTTTCCGCTATCGATTTAGGAAGAGGGTCGTTTTTCTTGGCAGACGATTGACTCCTGGTGATAAGCGGTGAGATGATCGACGACGGAGTACATTTCCCTAGAAGTAACCTTATCACTCCCGACTTGAAGATGGCTAAGTTATAGCTATTAGAATAAACAGTCTGGCATTTTTTATATGACAGCGTAATTTTACAGTTAAAAATACTGTATTTCTTTTAAATTTTATTATGATCTAATGAATGATCCCGTGTGTGATGCCAGGCGCAAAAGAATAGCACCAACCCATTTCTTCCAGTGGGTGTCGTAGAAGGCGACTAAGGGACTTACTAGAGAATGGGCAGCAGCATTCTCTATGCATTTTACCACCATACTGCGATCGCCAACCCGCCTGCCAAGCGTGGCGATTATGGCAAAACCTTCTGGGGGAGGCCTATGTCGAGCAGTGGACGTCTTTCGGCTGAAATCATGATGATGATGATGAACGATACTTTTTAATTTTTGTCGAGTATAATGCGAGATTTAGGTTGTTTTAAAATATGATTTATTGCCAATACTTTTTAACAGTGAAATTGGCAGAACTTCGTAAACGGCCTCTTAAAGGGATTAAAAACAATCTTTTAAGGTTCAATTATTTTTATATGAATCCACGCAAACGTAATAAAGAAGGTAGTAATATTTCCTACAAATTACCCAGATTTTACTGCGCCTATTGAAATTGGTCTTTATAATTTCAACTTTTTTCAAACATTCCTTTGAGCTACGCATGAGTGATGACTTTATCTGACCCTCCTAGAAAAAGTGAAAGTTCTTCATTCAAGACCTGCGTTTTCTTTGAAGAAAACTTCAATCAAGATAGCTTCAAGTTTTTTTGAGTAGTTCGGTAATAAGTCTTTGTTTTTTTTTTAACAAAAGATCCCATTTTAATTTTTCTTTTAGTTCATGAAAGTATTCTTAGTTAACTAGAGTATGTTTAATGCATATACCAAGGTGATTAGAAGAATGAAAAATAGACAAGTTCGTCACATTTCACGATCTTGACTCTGATATGACGAGAGCCTGAAAAAAAATAGAGCCTAAAAAATAGAGCCTAAAAATACTGTATTTCTTTTAAATTTTATTATGATCTAATGAATGATCCCGTGTGTGATGCCAGGCGCAAAAGAATAGCACCAACCCATTTCTTCCAGTGGGTGTCGTAGAAGGCGACTAAGGGACTTACTAGAGAATGGGCAGCAGCATTCTCTATGCATTTTACCACCATACTGCGATCGCCAACCCGCCTGCCAAGCGTGGCGATTATGGCAAAACCTTCTGGGGGAGGCCTATGTCGAGCAGTGGACGTCTTTCGGCTGAAATCATGATGATGATGATGAACGATACTTTTTAATTTTTGTCGAGTATAATGCGAGATTTAGGTTGTTTTAAAATATGATTTATTGCCAATACTTTTTAACAGTGAAATTGGCAGAACTTCGTAAACGGCCTCTTAAAGGGATTAAAAACAAGTTCGACAAGTTCGTCACATTTCACGATCTTGACTCTGATATGACGAGAGCCTGCGATCCTACTTATTTGTTTCTTTATGAATAATCAACCATAGATATCGCGTGGATCAAAATACCAAAATTTCCAAAATAGACAGAAAAGATCATAGGACCAATTCGCTTCACTAATTCCTAAAAGCCTCTGTAAAGATAAACAAGCATCAAAATATCAGTCAACTTCAAAATATTCATGATAGATTGAACGATAAAAAGACTTTATAACATACGCCGAAAAATAATCGCTTTACACAGTAATGCCATTAAGAAATTAGACTAACAACGGAAATTTTCCTATACATTTAATTCACAGTTTATTGTTCCTAAGAAGAAAGTTTCGCTTCCGTAGTATCATTAGAAAGTATAATTTTTTGGAATACATTCTTATCTCAATTCTGTTAACGTAAGTGATTCAGATGCATATTTAACTCAGTTGGCAACGAATTTAGAGTTCCTTTTGATAAATAGGTTTAATAGTGAAGACAAATTGTTAATGTCTGAAGATAAATGACAATTTGGTTCATATTTTGTTGGTAGTAATTTGTTGTGAATGGCTGGACTTAGAATACTATGTATATATTATTGGTGAACGTGGGTTTGAGAGGCTATTAAGGCGATTATGGAAGGTGGGTGATTACTGATTATGTTACACTGCGGAACAAAGTTGAATTAGTAGGTCGTATGGCTGACTTAAGGGGACACTTTTCGCGGGCTCGAACTCACTGGTGGGCCTGGCTAAAAATCATGCTGTCTCGCCAGGCTTCGTATCCGACAGAGATAGTAGCAGTGATGAGCAGTTTGAAACTAATCTACACACACAACGTTATTGAGTGAGATGCAGGAGCATTTATAGCAAAACATTCGCGAAAAAATTAAGAAAAGTCCTTCGGAAGATCGGGTTTTATGAAAGAACCGCGGCATAAACCAATGACCAATAAAGTTTATTGAATTTATCGATAGTTGAACTTTGTCGGACTTGGTTGTGGAGATTTTACACTTCTTTTATTACTTAAACACGCCCAAAGTTAGGTTAAATTAGCAAGAAAAACGAATCTTTGTTGACTCATACCTTTTTAATGGCTTTTTATTTTAGTATTCCGTTTCCGTACAGACAATATTAATAATGATGCAAAACCATACCAGGTTTAATTTTTGATGTACATAGTCAAACAGTGGAGTAAAACCCTCCCGAAGTTTGTATGGAAAAAATGTGGACAAGTGTCACCTTACGAGAGTCTGCACCCTTATTGCGTTACACAGTATCAAGCAGAATCATTTTGAAGAATATTGCTTCATGTGTTCGACAAAATGGTCTGCTCATCATCTGCCTAGCCTTATCCCAACTATGTTGGGGTTGGCTTCCAGTCTAACCGGATGTAGCTGAGTACCACTATTTAACATGGAGCAACTGTCTAACTGACCTCTACAACCCAGTAACTGAGCAATACGATACCTAATATAATATATATAAAGACTAGTTGTCAAACTTTCTAACTACGAGTATCTATTAAGATTATAATATCGTTTTCAGATTTACTTAAAACAACCACTCAACTGTTGGCTTTTAACTTTACCTATCGAAGTAATTCCCTTTTCCTTACGGATCGTTTACCGCGAGGTTTATTCGAACTTGGCCATGTATTCATGTACTCACTCAATTATCGCGTCAAATTCACACGCTAACAATTAATGTTACATTATGAGCTTTCCGCTCTGAATACGGACGCCCTTTATGTAGGTTATTGGGGCCGACGCAATACATAAGGTGATGGTGTGATTGTTGGCGGTTTCCATAATGTCTTTTTAAGTAGCCTTTACTGTGTTTTCTCGTTTTTGAAGAATGTGAGCGATGAGCGATGTATGTCAGCAGTGATGGCCAAGTGGTAACGGCCGCGACTTACGAGTTGTAGGTCGTGAGTTCGAACCCAGCCAGGCGCTTTACTTTTGTATAAATTATTTCATCACCACTGCTCTCAAAAACGGTGAAGGAAAACATCGTGAGGAAACCAGCATGTCCTAGAAACAAAAATTCGAAGACATGTGACATCTAACAACCCGCACTGGACCCGCGTGGTGGATTACGGCCCACTCACTCTCACCGAGAGGAGGCCTGTGTCCCAATAGTGGGAACATTATAGGCTGATGATGATGAGCGATGTAAGTGTATATTTTCATCACAGAAACTACTTGTAGGTTTTCAGCTTAGATTAATCTGTTTTCCTGTTTGTAATAGAAACCTTGCGTCTAAATCAGCCCATACTACAGTGAACAACGCTGCAAATAAATTCAGTGGTGTTCATTTGGTTTAGAATCCATAAGGAATCAGAAGTAGGAAAGAAAGAAAGAAAAATGGATTTATTTTGATTTATTTGTCACAGAAACACGTGCATATAAAAATATGAAATAACATTTTTTTTTAAACATGACAACAACACAAATATTGTTATAGACAGGCATACAGAATATAAATAGTCGGCAGCTGCACGCCGTGACTGTGACAAGAAGGCTTCCACTCAGCATGATGCTGTGCTTTGGGACCCACAGCACAGCGCTGATTTTGAGTGGTCACCCGAAAACAACGTACGAAAATCAAGCCAGGATTTTTACAAATTAGACAAAACAAGTAACAAAGTAAAATAATTATAATAAACAGTACACACAATTTGATATTACCCTACAAAAAATGGAAGGACTTGTCAATTTGCCAGTTCCCGTGATTAACAGACATTAAATTTCTTAATAGTTGAACAACCAAATTCCAAAAAAATTATTCCAGCGGCATTGCCCGCGTGGATGTCAAAATGTGTCCCATGGGAACGTAGGTAGTACCGGGATAAAAAGTAGGTATCCTATGTGCTAATACTGGTTATAAGCTATCTTTGTGCCAAATTTCATCCAAATCTAAACATACAAACATAAAACTTTTGTCTGAGGAATAAATATATCAGTTTGACAGCTGTTGTATTGAAAATTTGCCAAATTGTCAGATTTATTCTTCAGATAAAAGTTATCTGAACAACTTTTGACTTTGAAAAATCAGCTCTAAGTAATCCTAGTAAGAGCTATTTTCAAAATATTTCGATCCGTCCCGCTCTCCGCTACCACACAAACCTAACTCCCTTAACAACCTATCATTACTGAAGGTTTAGCAATCCAAAATAGAAACGTGATAGGTGAAGGGACCACACTATGTAGAATAAATGGACTGTGGGCTTAATTATAGTCATTGTACGCTCCGGACCGTCATTTTGATGATATTTGCTGAGGGACTATTGTGGAGCTCTTTGTCAATAGAGCTTCTAATAGTAGAAAGGGCGAGTGATGTCTTAACACAAGCTTTAAGAATCTACGGGCAAGAAAAGGTTTGTTCATTTGTTTAGTTGGTTTTGAGTACCACTTTAATGCTATTTAGGCATAGAGCCATCGATTTGAGAGGTTTAGCTGAGCTTTCAGCGGCCAGTCTGCAAATGAGTCAACATAAATCTGACAAATGCAATTGTAAATATTATATTCAAAGAATTTCCTTTTTACGCGACAGCGCGACGCAAATGAGGGTAATATGTTTATTAATCTTATCTTACTGTCTTTTGAAGTTACTAAAGTTGCGATTCGGATCGTCATATTGATGATGTTTGTCAAGGCGCGAGGCTCTTTGTGAATAGAGTTTCTATTAGTAGAAAGGGCGAGTGACGTGTTAACAGAAGGGTTACAGATCTAACGGAAAAATAAGTTGTTGATTTGTTTTGTGGATTTTGACTGCAACTTGAAGCACCTTGAAATATTATTGTAACTTCATGGATTGACAGATTTTAGATGTTAAGCAAGAACTTATAGAGGCCAGTCTGCGGATGGGTGACCATAGTGGACAGGTTTTTACCAACGAACAATTTATTTCTATTAATCTTATTAGAGTCCATTCAAGTTACTAAAGTTGCGAACCGTCTGACCTTTAGAAACTTTGATGATATTTGCTAAGGGACTATTATGAGGCTCTTTGTCAAAAGTTACTATTAATAGAAAGGGGCTAGTAATGACAGTGTACAAGGGTAACAACAGATAACAGAAGCCAGCGTAAAGTAATGGCGTTTTGTTACACAGTCAAAGTTTTCTAGTAATGGTTTTGACGATATTTTTGGAGATCCATCCCAAAACTTACAGTGGCGAAATAATAGAAGTATGGTACGGGTCTGTTTCTAAGATAAACTACGGTCGCTGCGGTCAGTTTAAAGATTCCCGAAGAAACTAGTTACCATATTTTGACATGAAAAAACTGCACGTGTATATACTTGTGGTTAAGCAGTGTATGCCTCGCTCAGTCTGAAGAGGGATATTCTTTTCAATCAATTATTCATATTTAAAGTTAGTTTAACTATCTTCGCAAGCTAGTAAAGTAATAGTGGTTTACTTCTGTAGTATGCGATAGACAGGCGGGACCTTTAACCTCTATTTAACTAACTGTTACGTCTTTGACTGATGCCGAGGCGATTAGTATTGATAGATTTTACTTAGGGCTATAAAGAGACAGTTTCATGTAGCCAAAGATTGAATAATTTACTGTTAAAGAATTTATTTCGATATAACGTTGTTTTAACAATTATGTAAAACTGACATATTTATTATTCAGGTATAAATTAATTAGACCGTGCCCCACTTGCTGGAGTGTCCTATGTGTCCACCAGCACCTCGGATGACTTAAGAATTCAACGCAGCCACCTTCTGTGCCCAAACAATGAAAAAATAAAAAAAACCTAGAAAAGAAGAATTGAAGCCCTGTTTTGAATAAACATATTTACGCTCTTACATTTTTTCAAAAGTGTTTGAAACTTTCATTTTCAAGACCCTTTTAAAAGGACTATTTACGGATCACTCAAACACGGTTCGGTCCTTTCACACATATCATGTATGTTCTGTCAGTTTAAGGTGATTGCAATTAAGTAACAAGACCCACAAGAGAACAATTCAAGGACGCACCTAGTTTATCAAAGAAACAGTTACTGCATTGAAAAGAAAGGTTTATTTATGTTAGTCGATGTTTTAATGGGAAGCACAAGACAGGTCGAAGTGGAGGAGCCTGGGGGAGGCCTATGTCCAGCAGTGGACGTCTTTCGGCTGAAATGATGATGATGATGATGATGTTTTAATAAGACACTTTTACGCGTCAATGTTTTGTTAGTCAATATCAATGGTCAAAGGTTGACGACATGTAACTGCAATGCGTCAAATTTTACAGAAGAGGGAAAAAACTACATAATTTCGAAAATAAAAAGTAGAGGGTAGGTAATCGAATTATTTATTGTTATAATCTAAAACAATAAAATGCCCACATAGGTTTGTCATTAAATAAGCGCTTAATTTAAAATGTTTGATGTATGTCGGTGCATCACTCATTTTGCGAAAAAATGTGGGTTACGAGTAGTCAACGTATGAATATTGATATTTTAAATCTAGATGACTCCGGAATTTCGTAACTGAATGATCCTTCAGAAGAAAATCCAAAGGAAATGGTCTCTTTTAAAGCCTAAACATTGCAATAGTAGGATTTTATGTGAAGCTAACAATGAAAGGCCATGTTTGGAAGAACCTTTTGAAGAAAAAGCCATTACAGCTTTGAGCTGACCTGTCCCAACAGACGACATGCATGTATCGGGCTTCATGTAACTTCACCCTATTTTAAGGAGCTCAATGACCCGATAACCATTATAAGTGGTTACGTTTTTTTTTTTTTTTTTTTTTTTTTTGGGTGGGAAATCATCAAATAACTTCTCCCGCTCTGGGTGGAGCAGGAGGGCGTGTCAGACTTTTACTGACTAAAACCCACCCGTGTTCCTTCAGTAGCCCTTAAGCCAGGGGCTGTGGTGTCTCTTTCGAACAAACCCGCACCCCTGGCAGGCATCGACCCTTGCGGGTCCCATCGCTTTTTGTGCTGACATCTCTTTGAGGCGCGCGTGGAACACAACGCGCCGTCGACTTGGGCTTGATCCTTACCGGACAGCGAGCTACCCATTACTCGCCGTCCGCAAGCCCATGCCTACGGTGGCCGGAAATCGGCCTGGGATTCCCGACGCCCAGGGCGTCTCCGTATCCTGCGACGGCTGGGGTCGCGAGGGCGCATATGCTGCCTCTCCCTCACGTGCGCCGCCTCCCTCTTCGCGAGCATCACTGCTTCGCTGAAGGAGGTGACGGCTCCCCATGCCCTCTCGCTCCGTACCATGGCCTGGACCAGGGCCGGACGCGAGAGATCGCCGCCGCCGATCGCCTCCACGAGGACACGGCGGTGCTCCGCCCAAGCAGGGCAGACCGCCACCGTGTGCTCCACCGTGTCCTCAGGGCGATCTTCGCAGTGGAAACACCCGGGCGTTTCCTCCCGCCCTATCCGAAACAGGAACCTCCCGAAACAACCGTGTCCGGTGAGGACCTGCGTCAGGCGGAAGGTGAGGACGCCATGCCGCCTCTCAAACCACTCCTCAAAGAGGGGACTTACCGCCGCAATCGTGGCGTGCCCAGCACTGGGATAAGTGGTTACGTAACGTAAGTCCCCTTCACACATAAATCATCAAAGTACACAAACACGGCTACGCGCAACAAACTAACCCATAAAAACGATACCCTCAGGCAAGAATCGAACCGCCAACCATTCGCTACCGTCCTAGAAAATAATAAACACAAAATTTCATAACACAACATGTTACTGATGTTACTAAACATTACAAAGAAAAAAGCTCATCGTAATATCATAAAAGAAGTGGCGGTCATCGACATTTTAACTGATCCAACAATACTGTCAGTCTAAACTGATACGAATCCGTTCCGTTACTCGTCAGTATCATTCCACTTAACATTCCAATCAATCAGTTGTAACAATCAAATTAATAAGCTCGCGTACAATATCTATAATCATCTGTAAGTGTTAATGAGGATGTGCTTGTGGGCTCTAGAATAAGCGGGGTCTATAAGCTTAAGCGATTTTAGGTTATGTTTCTAGGCGTCTTTGTTCATGGCTTTTATAGACAAAAATATTGCGACAGGATTTAATTTTGCAATCGTGTACCGAGGATTGAGCATCCAAAAAAGTGCAACCCGGTGCGTCAAAAAAAAAAACTAATTCAAAGTACACACAAATCTAGTAGGTAAGTTATTTAGGTACCCCCACATATTTTTGCACTACTACAAGTAAGTAGGTATTCCGATACTACATCTACAAAAGAACTATAAGTATGACATCGACGCGAAAACTGTAACTATGAAGTCAACACATGATTATAAAAAAAATCTTCAGTTTTCTACGCCCCCTAGCGTAGAAATATCCAAAACAAAAAACAGGTCTTTCATAGAAAAGTGCACTACCTACGCGGTGGAAATGTATGGAACAACGAATATTCTTTTTTAAAACCATCGAAAAACTTCAAATTGCGCGTTGATGGCTCCCACCATGTATGGCAATCGTTCTGTTTAGTAAACATATGAGTGCACCTCTGCCTTCCCTTCGGGAACACAGTCTTGATGTGAAGTTAAACTCCACTATTATAAAGTCGTTTTAATGGCTCCAACCTAACAGTACTTCTGAGTCTTCTTACTAAAATAATTGGCCCTTGATTGCGCAGACGATTGATATTAGAGATACAAAAGGCTTCAGCTTACTGTTCAGTAATTAAATTGATATCCATAGCTGTATATGATTTAATGGATAATCAGCCTATAACATTCCCACTACTGGGAAACAGGCCGTAATCCATGATTTTTAACCGACGAAAAAACGGAGGAGGTTACTCAATTCGACGCGTATGTTTGTTTTTTTTTTTATGCATGACCACGCATATCTTTTTACAGAGTAGTCCGATTTTGATAATTCTTTTTTTTATTGGAAAGGGTATACCCCGAAGTTGGTCTCATTTAAATTTCGAAGAAAAATTCCAACCCTAAGGGAAAGAAAACAGGGGATGATTGATTGTTTACTCACAGATTTTAATACTGAGTTGTGTATTACAAAAAGTAATCAAAAATTAAGCATGTAGTAATTAGTAGAGTATAACCACAAAAAATCATAAAATAAAATCTTTTTAATAAAAAATTAAACCGCGGAAAAACCGAAAAGTAAAAAATATATGTCACCGCCTTCCGAACTTACTCGTAGTTATTGGGGTTGGACAAAGCAGGTTTATTATTTTTTACTTTTCGGTTTTTCGGCGGTTTAATTTTTATTAAAAAGTTTTTTATTCTTTGACTGCCTAGTTAGCCTACTGGTCGCAAGTGCTACTGTTAAACGCGAGGTCCTGGTGTCGATTTCTAGATCGGGCACAGTGTTATCTGTATTTGGTTTTTCTATCAGGAATTTGACAGAAGCAGCTCGGAGTATGGTTTTGTGCTCAGTTGCCTTGCCATCTAAGTAGTAAAGGGGTTAAATATTAGCTGTAATTTACGCTGTTTTAAATGATCAATAGAATTATAACGAAATTATTAATTTTTAAAATCTCGATTATGATTATTAACCCCCGACGCAAAAACGAAGGGGTGTTATAAGTTTGACGTGTCTGTGTGTGTGTGTGTGTGTGTCTGTCTGAGGCAACGTAGCTCCCGAACGGATGAACCGATTTTGATTTAGTTTTTTGTGTTTGAAAGGTGTATTAGTCGGGAGTGTTCTTGGATATATTTCATCAAAATCGGTTCAGCCGTTTGAAGATTATCAGCTCTTTTCTGGTTGAAAAAGGGATTTTAGCCTCTGATCAACTCAAAATTTGGGATTCTATTACTTCAATGATATTAGACGAATAAAATAACCTTGAACTGATGCTGGAGCAACACCTGGAATTTCCAGGAAACCCAGGTTATTCACCAACAAACAGCAGAAGTATCGTATTTGCGCTCATTGAAAAGGTCTCAATGAATAGATTATAGATAAATGGTGATTTAAGGGAGACATGAAGTTTAAAAAGCAAGAAATAAAAATTAAATTTAAAATTTAAAAAACCCCCGACCCAAACAAAAACTCTAAAAATTAAAAAATAATATTTATGGGCCTTTTAATTTGAACGTAATATTTTGATCAGGGCATTGTCAAGTCGGGGGACGGTCAATGAAAACGCCAAACAGAGGCCTAGCCGTCCCCCGACTTGACAATGCCCTGATCAAAATATTACGTTCAAATTAAAAGGCCCATAAATATTATTTTTTAATTTTTAGAGTTTTTGTTTGGGTCGGGGGTTTTTTAAATTTTAAATTTAATTTTTTATATGTAAATGGTCAATCCCTAGCATCGGTGGGATGACACTGACAGCTCACTTCACGCAAGATTTCACGGAGTTTTTTTTTGCAGAATCGACATACAGCCTCTCAATGGCCTTTCCAATAATACGGTACGATGTTATGCCAAGTCCAGAAAACAAAAAAACAAACAAGTGAAAACGTAAGAAAACACTTCAAAACACAAAGAAATTAGGTTAGCTCCTTTTGCCTCCAAAAATTCCTTCAGAGTATAAAGACATTCTCTAGGACTCTTAAGTAGAGGACCACCCTTACCGGTCATTGTTCTACGGCTTTGTAACACCAATTTGTATAAGAGCTTAGGCTCTTTGCGCTTTCTGTGCGCCTAGTACTCCGAGTATATAACTTGGCATATTTGTTCAACTAACAATTGACTCAAACAAAAAACAAAGGTCTTCATTGAAAATGCCTACAATGTTGATATTTTTGTATATTTTGTTGATATAAATTGAATAAATAATACTTACTACATTACTATTCTACACAAAAATAAAATTAAAGTTTGTAATGTCAAAATGACACCTTTACATTAAAAGCATTATGAAAGTATATACGTTACATAACCTAGATTTTATTCTGTCTGTCTGTTTGTTCCGGTTAATCTCCGAAACGGCTGGACCGATCCAATGTGCGATCAAATCCCGCTGCGATATTTCTACATCCATATGAAAGAGTCCAGTTTTGCAGTGATTCCTTTGCTGTAGCAAAGGAATCTCTGCAAAACTGTACCTACATCCACAATGTATGTATACATAGGTAAGGTAAACATAAAACGTTTTGTTGACAATACAAGGACATGGCTGTTAAAATATTTATTAAAATTATACTTTATGGAGGTCCCTTGGTCCCTTTGTAGAGTAAGCAAAACTGTTTTGTAAATAAAAGTTTGAAAAAGGTCACTGAAGGCACCCTTTTGATTTATCTCAGGTCCATGTCTTTTACTGTAAATTTCAATGCCTTCTGTAGAGTTCTGCGTGCCTGGTACTTGAAGTCGTAAGGTTTATTTTGGGTGTGATTTAAATACCGAAAATAATACAAAAAAAAGGGTGTAGTGGCGAAGTAAAAACAACCACACGGGACGATCGGTTTGGTAAAGCTACGCTTTCCGTGGTCGGTCCGTGGGTGGGTGATCATCTTAACATACCAAGGTCCGAGAGCACGGAGGGGCATCGGAAAGCACGTTAAGCTTTTAGTCCCAGCTGTCATTTGTGGATCTTTAACTGTTGTTAAGGGTCGTCAGAACCCCGAAAGTCTGACCACCAGTCTTACCAAGGGGTATCGTGCTACTTTGTTATTGGATTGTTTCAAGCTCAAACCTAAAAGCTTTGATTTCAATTATAAACCATTTACAGGTAGGTACTTTTGAATTGTCAAGGAGTTGGTCAGCTAATCCATAAATTGAAGCTAGTCGCCGGTTCCAATAAGTAGAACTATATGTTGAAGTACTTCTCCAAGCAAGATAAAAAAAAATGTTTTGATTTGAAATAAGCTCTCAAAACAAACAATAAATTTTCTAACATGATTAAAACCACATCCAACGTGCAACGTGCTAACAACAGTAAGTAACATAATAGCAAAAACTTTAGCTAAACCCTAACTAGCTATGACACGCGACAAAGTTAAATTCAAATGCAGGTTCCAAGTTCCAAGCTGCTAGCATTCGCATTAGTGCTTCAGCACGTATTCCTGGGAAATTAGGATTTAGGAGGTAAATAGAATTAGATTGCACCATGAATGTTCATATATCATATAGGTATGTAGAGTTTCATGAATTTTGATGGCACGTTGAGAGGATCTCTTTTGTAAATCTTGTTTATGAACTCTGCATGTTTCTGGTTAAATTATGTTATTTCAGTAAAGATATGACTGAGGTTTCTTTTTACATACTAGCTACCTACTTAGCTAGGTTAATGAAATTAACATTCAAAATGTTCATTAGAAAATTTTATGGAAAGGCGAACAATATTTTATTAAAATATCTAAATAATGTACATAATATGGTTTATAATATCTTAAAAATGTATACAGATAATTCCGCGATGGTATAATTTATACTTTTGTGTATACTTGTGTAGGTATATGTTTGTTTGTGTTGTGTGTGTGTGTGTGTGTGTGTTTATGTGTTTTTTTGTGTGTGTGTAGTTGTGTGTATGTTTACGTGTATATTGTGTGTATTATCTCTCTGCTAAGGCTAACCCACAGTAACCATTTTTATCTTTTACATGTTATTAAAATGTAATTGGTTATTTACGAAGCTATTGCAAACGATACAGTATTCATCGTTATCCAATTAATTGCGTTGTATACTTTGTGCATTAAATGTAGATCAAAAGTACTCGTTACACGAACTTATCATCGAGATATCACAGATATCGCTCGCAGCGAAACGGGCGGTCAGCCGGCATGCCCCGTTGCCGTCTTCGCCGCAAGGAGACATTCTATAGTTATAGGACCTTCGCCACGTACACTGTACACCCATACGAAGTCTGGCGGGTCGCTAGTTCTAAATAAATACAAGATATACTCACAAATCAGGTTCAACATCAGTGTAATTCCCTTCAGGATCGACGAGTCCCACTCTTATCGTAGGCAGAGTCTCATCTTCGTCATCTTCTACTTCTCCTCTCGCCTCCCTTGCTTCTCTTTCTGCCAATGCTCTAGCTGCTATGACCTGTAAACATATTGAAAGGTTAGGAAAATCTGATGCAACAGAAAAACTATTTGTAGTGTTCTTTTCTTTAAGGTATCTTTTAGGTAAACTTTTAAATCATCATCTGCGTGATATCTAATCATGAAACTCATATTATCACGCCTAAAATTCCCGAAGATTTAAACCGGAGGTACCTATAGTTTGCCAAACTTAAGTGGCAGACTGCGAAGATCGCCCCGAGGACACGGTGGAGCACACGGTGGCGGTCTGCCCGGCTTGGGCGGAGCACCGCCGCCGCCGTGTCCTCGTGGAGGCGATCGGCGGCGGCGATCTCTCGCGTCCGGCCCTGGTCCAGGCCATGGTATGGAGCGAGAGGGCATGGGGAGCCGTCACCTCCTTCAGCGAAGCAGTAACGCTCGCGAAGAGGGAGGCGGCGCACGTGAGGGAGAGGAAGCATATGCGCCCTCGCGATCCCAGCTGCCGCAGGATACGGAGACGCCCTGGGCGTCGGGAATGCCAGGCCGATTTCCGGCCACCGTAGGCATGGGCTTGCGGACGGCGAGTAATGGGTAGCTCGCTGTCCGGCAAGGACCAAGCCCAAGTCGACGGCGCGTTGTGTTCCATGCGCGCCTCCAAGAGATGTCAGCACAAAAAATGCCTGCCAGGGGTGCGGGTTTGTTCGAAAGAGACACCACAGCCCCTGGCATACGGGCTACTGAAGGATCACGGGTGGGTTTTAGTCAGTAAAAGTCTGACACGCCCTCCTGCTCCACCCAGAGCGGGAGAAGTTATTTGATGATTTCGCACCCAAAAAAAAAAAAGTGGCAGTGGGCCGGGCACATTGCTCGCAGAACAGATGGCCGATAGGGCCGAAAAGTTCTGGAGTGGCGACCGCGTACCAGAAGACGTAAAGTTGGAAGGCTTCCCACAAGGTGGGCCGATGACCTTGTAAAGGCCGCAGGAGTCAGCTGGATGCGGGAAGCACAGAACCGGTCGAAGTGGCGGAGCTTAGGGGAGGCCTATGTCGAGCAGTGGACGTCTTTCGGCTGAAATGATCATGATGATGATGACCTATAGTATAGTACTCCCAACCAGAAAATCAAAAGGTAACTTATACTGTTAAACTAATTCAGCCATATTCCTAATATCCGCGAACATACAACTAAGTTTAGGTAACCAATAAAAAATGTTTTAGAAAATATTACAGAGCAATTTTCAGATGTGAGTGGAAACGCCACATGACCATAATAACCTTATTGGTGATATTCTATAGAAAGGTCAGAGGGGCAATTCTGCTAATTTTAAGAACGTTCACAGTCTGATCTCAGTGTCAATCTGTCAAAAATTTCCTCGAGTTTCCATACATTTCTGACAATTTTTTGAAATTCGATTGTCGCTGAGATGACACTGCGAACGTTTTTAATTACGAGAATTGGCCTTCAGGTCCGTACATGAACGTGAATGAAGCAAAAGGAGTGTGTTAGAGGTGAAGTTCTGTGGTTTCTACCCCCATGGGATTAAGGCGGGAGTTTATATAATTTTCAAAATTATGCCAAAAGTGCATACAACGTGTTGCTTTGCATCCTCGTCAAATTTCAGGAGGCTGTTATGAAAGACATAAACAATCAAATAAAATTACGATGCCTGCTCACTAATGAATAAATACTTGTTTTTTTAATGATTTCAGTTAAACAGTATTTCAGAATACACGTCTTTCAAAGAACAGAATCCGTATGCGGTAGGCAGTGTCGCACGACTATGTCGCTGTGTGTTACAGTGTGGTATCACGCAGGCCGCGTTTTAACATGCGTGTCCCACACAAATACCGATTACCGAAAATGTGAAAAAGAAATAAAAAGCTACTTATTTTATTATTGATTCGTATCGAGAATCATTACAACAACACGTTGTTTATCAGTTCTGACAACCGATGTGTTATTGCTGTGTCTATGAGTGTGTGTAACCCATACAACGACGTTCCAATTCCACATAATCCGATTTCTCGAACATTCCAATCCCATTTTTCACCGTATTTTTAAATCCCCCGAACGAGACCAGTGTTGTGCAATAAACCATTTTTTTAATAAAACGTTGTAACCGTGAATGTACTGTTGAAAATTCCTTCAGTTTCAGTGTTCATATATTCATGTCTATCGAATATTAAACTGTGTGTTTCATTAGGTATATTTTTATGCAAATGTGAGTGCAACGGCTAAACATTACTGATTATGTTTCATCATAATATTAAGTATTGGATCGAAGTTATTTGGCGCAGCTTGCGAAAGGAATAATAATAAAAAAAACAGCGTTACGTAACGAAAAAGCATTACGTCCCCCCTTTGTGCGACTTTTTATTAGAAATAATAGAAAGAGCCAGAATGAGCTCTTTTTCATGGTTTTCGAGGGTGATGAAGCCGCTAGTAAAGTCAAAATGAAAATCCAAGTTTGCGGCTTGACGACACCTTCGATGAAATTTTTTAAAATCTTTAAAAAATTTCATCAAAGGTGTCGTTTTCATAGTTTTTGAGGGTGCTAAACCTGATAGTAAGAGTCAAAATAAAGTTATAGAGTGAAAGACGTTACTTTTGGAGTTGAAGAAAACGCGTAAGGTAATTCGAATCGCTCTTTTTAAATTTCATTATTTTTGTGATCATTTGAATTTTTGTCAAAACATAGTACCTCTATTATAGTAGTGGCATGCAGCTTTCAGGGGCGTTAGAGCGTCAAGAACGTATTAATTAATCAAACAAATCAAATGTCTATCTATAGAAATAAAAAGAAAAGTCCTGACTGACTGACTGACTCATCAACGCCCAGCTCAAACCCTTGGACCTAAAAGCTGAAATTTTGCACAAAGGTTCCCTTTATAATGTAGACAAGGCATAAGGAAGGATTTTTTGAAATTCAACCCCTAAGGGAGTTAAATAGGGGATGAATTGAATGATGATTCCGCGCGGGCGAAGCCGCTGGCAAAAGCTAGTCATACATAATTTAAGAGCATTCATCCCACGTGGGTTGGCAACGGCGTATTTATAGCAGTTTTTCGCGATTATTTAATTAAATACAAACAAAAGTAAACATGTTTTTCAGCCATGCACTAGATCATTGGTATTTTTTTGTTTGTATGCTATTTTTTTTGCAGTGATTTTGCTATTTAATTATAAAAATCGACACACCGTCAATTATTTTCTGTTTGCATTATTTAGTATGATTAAATATTTTTATTAAAGAGTAAATGTTAAAAATAATCATAAATACAGAATATCTAGTGCTTGGCTGAAAAAAAATTGTACTTTTGTTTGTATTTAATGAAATAATCACGAAAAACTACTATAAATGCGTTGTTGCCAGCCCGCGTGGAATGAATGCTCTTAAGCCAGACACTAATAATTCCGCTTGAGTTACCAACAGAAGGGGGTGTTTCAAGCATCCATATTAAGAATGCAGCACTAACTTCGTCTTTCAACCCCGTCTTGGCACAATTAATGCACTGTCACCGCTCGCTCATAGAAACTACAATAGCAACTAATGCCTTTATGCATACGTAATGCAAGACAAACGTTGGTTTAAACCGTCACGTCTGCGAACTGAAAGGTATGTGTGTCGTATGTAAGGACCAGTTACCTAGGACAGTTAGGTACATGTGTTGGGGCTGTAAAATATAGGATGTATTGTGACATGCTATGAATTTATGTGCGATGTTGATGAATGTTGGAAGTGTGTCTGAGAATGTACCTCTTCAGGGCCTGAATTCACTATGACCACTTAACGATTCCTTACTCGAAGCCACGTCAAACACACATGAAATCTGCTAAATATCGTATTAATAATATCGACAAATTCTCTTGGAACATACAGACATTTTGGTTCCTTACCGTTGCATTAGTTTCGACAAAACACGATATTGACGTAGTTTGAACGTAGCTAGATTCCGCGGGGAATCATTATAACCATACAGAATTGGGGCCCTGGAGGTACACCCTCCTCGTCTAGATAGATTTAAATAATTAAACCTTATGTCATATCCTGTTAAAAGTCGCAGTAGTAATACGAAACGCTTTAAAAGTGATTGTCCCTTAGGACTTTACTTATCAACCTACGATATCGGGGGATATAAATTCAATGTTGGGAGCTTTTTGGCGGGATCGCGTTTGAAAATGTCGCATGAATTTTCATTTTCATGAAATTTCTTGAAATACTTGGGAGGTTCATTAATAACAGCCGCTAGAGTTGATCGATCAGGGTAGGCTACGCTTGCTGCGGTTGGTCCGTGGATTTGTCACCATTTTTACATACCAAGGCCCCAAAGGTGGGGCCGCTCGTCAGGGCTTTTGCCTTCAAGCCATTGACGTAGCGGCCAAAAAATAGGTTGCGGTGAGGTGCACCGCAACTGAGGTGGGCCGCGATGTCGAATGGGAGGCATCGCGGCTGAGGGTTACGGGCTGCGGTAGAGGAGGAGTGCTGGTGCTTCTGAGCAGCGCTCTTCCCTTCCGTGGCCTGGACGGGGCCGCCACCGTTTGATGGCGGACGCGTTGGGGCCGCAGGGGAAGAGGAGTGTCGGTATAGCGTCAGTCGCTCTCCCTATCCCCTGCGGCCGAAAAGTGGTAGACGGGACGGCGAGTTGTGTTCCACACGCGCGCCGTCAAAGATGTCAGCAACCACTGGTGGGGTTCGCAAGGGCCGATGCCTGCCAGGGGTGCGGGTTTGTTCGAAAGAGATACCACAGCCCCTGGCATACGGGCTACTGAGGGAACACGGGTGGGTTTTAGTCAGTAAAAGTCTGACACGCCCTCCTGCTCTACTCAGCAGGAGAAGTCATTTGACGATTCCCCACCCAAAAAAAAAAAAAAGCATGGAACTTGATGTCTCGGAAAGCACGTTAAGACGTTGATCCCACCGGTTATTTGAGGATCTTCGATAATCGTCATGGGTCGACAGAAGCCCGAAAGTCTAACAACGCATCTTACCAAGGGGCATCGTATTACCCAGTAACTGGGCTATGAAGGTCAGATAGTCAGTCGCTCCAAATAAAATACTGAAATACAACATCATTCGGTTAGACTGGAAACTGTCCCCAACAAAGTGGGTAAAACGTAGGTAGATGATGTTATGAATGTTATCTTACCTGTAACCTCCTTTGTGCTTGTGGTGTGATCTCCACAACCCTGGACCATCGCCGAGACTTCCTCTCGTACTGCCATTTGTCGCTCAGCGCGCATTGCTCATCGTCAGAGTCGTTCTGTCGACAAAAGATAATATAATAGTTACAGATATTTTAATTGTTAAGTAGGAATTTGTATATTATGTATATTCGTAATGGCATTAGTATTAAGATTGTTATACAGATTTACATTGCTTATTTAGCTATCATCATCATCACCATTTCAGCCGAAAGACGTCCACTGCTGGCGGCTCCCCCAAAAGGCGGATTTTGCCATAATCGCCACGTTTGGCAGGCAGGTTGGCGATAGCAGTATGGTGGTAACATGCATAGAGAACGCTGCTGCTCATTCTCTAGTAAGTCCCTTAGTCGCCTTCTACGACACCCACGGGAAGAAATGGTGGGATTCTTTTACGTCCGGCACCACACTGAACCACCATATTAGCTATAGATTGCAAAAAAGTGTTAGGCCTCATTCTGAAGTGTTCGTATTATCATTTAAATTTGTATTTTAAATGTTTCTTTTTTACGCTTTCATGCTAAAACGGCTCAATGGATTAGGATGAAATTTGGCACATGGGTAGACTGACCTGAATTAGGGCGTAAGTACTTTTTATCCCGATATTCTCAATGGATCGAGACTGATGCAGGTGAAAGTGAGAGCTTTGCTGTTTAGATTATATTCAGGATAAGTTTTTAACCAGTAAAAAAACTGTAACCATGAATTCAGCATATCATTCTAGACGAATTACTGCGCTGGGGTGTCTAGAATGATATGCTGAATTCATGGTTACAGTTTGCGCACTGAATAAAAACTTATCCTGTATTGTGGATAAGTACACATGGTTCCTCCTCTCTGCTAACACCACATCCATTCCTTGTTTAATTTTGGTGATAGATACTGATACAATATTTCCAAGCTTAGTAATAAAGTCACTATTTGTGGAATGCAAATTTTCGTATACGACAGGACGGTCCTTTTGTCCATGTTCACTTTTCCAGCAGTGGCCCTCTTAGAGCCAATAAATACCCATTTTAAAATATATATTTACGACTTGCCTGGTACTTTCGAGTTAGGTAAGCTACTCGTACCTCATAAAACAAGCTTTCTGTTTTACAAAAATAACCTTTACAAAACAGTTGAAAAAAATTAAGACCGATCAAAACAAGCTTAATCCAATCGCGATTGAAGCCAAGTAATTGGATTAACACAAATTATTTTACACGTCTATGCCTTTAAACCGAGTGAACGTAATTCAATTCAATTTAATTGAATTAATCTGTTTTGAGTCGAGCGATCTAAAGAGCGTTGATTGCTCTCAATGAAGTTGTTGTTTCGTGAATATAGTTATGGTGCAGGTGAATTTATTTTGTGGGGGATTCTATAGTGAAATGTAAAGTCTGAATGACATCATAATCAGCCTGCAGTTTTCCCACTGCTGGGACACAGACCTCTTCTCGGTGAGAGGGACTGGGCAGTGCGGGTCGGAAGATGACAAATGTTTTCGAATATTTGGTTGTGGGATATGCTGGTTTCCTCATGATGCCGTCCTTTAACTAAAAAGGAGTTAACCCTCACTTGGTAAATTTTTAGTTTTTAATAGAATGTAAGAGAGTTCACAATAATTCTCTATCTTTCTGTCTAATAAACATTTTTACAATTCAAATAGTTCCCAAGATATGAGAGTTTGTAGGCCGTTAACTGGAAATGATTATTTAGGATAAACAGAAAGAAATATCAATTGATGTTTTCTACAATCAGTAACGTAAGTTATTAAGAAATAACGATTCGTGCGTTTTTTGCCATTTTCTCGGAAACAACTTTTAGGGCTTAACGCTTGTCTAGTTAGAAGACGGCAACACGATGGTTTCCTTCGCCGTTTTGAGAGCAGCGGTGATTAAATAATGTCTGTAAATAATTTAAGCTCAACGTAAGTAGCGGGTCAGTGTCAGGTTGTATGTTGAACAAAATATGATTAGTGACCGTAGCAAAATGGCTTTACATAAGTAGGTAATAATAATTATTAAAACCAACAATACAATTCTCTTAGTAAATTTCATTGAATTACTTTTTCATTCAATAGTTATTCAATGGAATGAATTGAACTTAGAGGCTGACACTGACTATATTTACTTTTTAACTTAATTGTTTTCACTATATTTTAATAACTAGTTTCTGTCCACGAATTTTTGTTCCTCTGACCCACCCCATCGTATCGCAACGCCTACACGCGCTATTGCAAGTATACGCGGAATGTAAATAAAAATAATAATAAGAATAAAAATAACGGTAGCTTGTACCCTGTTCCCGATACCGGTGGGTTACTATTTTTTATATTTTTAAATGTTTTTATACTAATATTTAAAAATATAATTTATATGTGTATATTTTAAAATAAAGGAAATAAAAATAAAAAATGTTAATAAATAAATTGGGCTATTAGTGCAAAAAGAATAGATATGTCCAGGTTTTCTTATCAATGCTTTTCCTTAAACACGTTATATAACATCAATAGTATAAATCAAAGTTCAGACTACATCAATAATATTTTTACCAAGATTTAATTTCGTTCCTCGTCAATTTCTTTAACGTTTTAATCCTATTAACCTGTCAAGATGTGGCTAACAAGCCTAATAAATAGTGTGAAGGTGGCTAAATGGCTGAACTGGCCATTTTGTAACAGGTCAGATCAATTTGTAAGCATGACGAGCGAACTCAGATGTTATCGGAAGGCTAAAGAGTACAGTCATTCTCGTAAATGGTTGGCGATTGAAAATAAATATTCCATTGATATTTGTTTTTCTTTTGCGTGTTTGGTGAAGAATATTTATTTTTTACCGATTTCAAAAAGGAAGAGATTATCAACTGAACGTTTTTGCAAGTACTTAGCAAGTACTACATACTTAATCTAATGTTTTTGCAAGTACAGAAGATATCTTATTAAAACTGTGTATTTTTTTACATCGGTTTTTATTTGATGGGATTTTTATTTTTAAAATACTTACCTACGTAATTTTTAGTCTCTTTAACGCAAAATTACGATATTTTCTTCAATTGTTAAAAATGTAATTTTTTTAAGTAGATGGTTTTTATTTGATGGGATTTCTATTTTGAAAATAAGTGTAGTTTTTAGTCTCTTTAACGCAAAATTTCCCATACAATAATTTTCTTTCAAAATGTTTGACCATTTTAGTGAATCGGAAAATAAATAGTTTCAGCAATATAATAATTACTATCTTTACGATTGTACACATACAGATTAAATGACTCAACACAATATTAAAATAATTTAAGGAACTGCTATTGCGAACTTAGTATTTTACTTTTTTTATTACCGAGGTCGACGCCTATTGGTCTACGAGCCAATATGGCGACCAGACAATTGATTGATTTAAGATTTTCACTTTGTTACAAATTGATTTTAGTATTCTGAGAAGATAAAAGATCAGAGGTTCCGTATTGAACTTGGCTAAGAATATTGAAAACTGGCGAAGACAACTGCGGACGGCCTCTTCTGAGGGAGTGGGCCGTAATGCACCACACGGACACTGAGTGCGGTTTTTATTTCTAGGACATGCTGGTTTACTCATGATGTTTTCCTTCACCGTTTTGAGATCAGTGATAATGAAATCAAATACATACATACATTCATATATACATACTCAGCCTATTACGTTCCCGCTACTGGGATACAGGCCTCCTCTCCGTGAGAGAGAGCGAGCCGTAATCCACCACGCGGGCCCAGTGCGGGTTGGTAGATGTCACATGTCTTCGAATTTTTGGTTCTAGGACATGCCGGTTTCCTCACGATGTTTTCCTTCACCGTTTGAGAGCAGTGGTGATGAAATAATTTACACAAAGTAAAGCGCCTGTCTGGGTTCGAACGCACGACCTACAACTCGTAAGTCGCGGTCGTTACCACTGGACCACTACTGCTCGTCAAATCAAATACACAAAGTGCCAATCCTGGGTATTTTTTGAACTCACGACCTAGCTTACCCTTAGCCATCGTTGCACTTGGAATAGGAATTCTATAGGAATATAAATGAACGGAATTAAAATCTCAACTCATTCACAAACAAACTAGGTACCTACGTAGCAACTATTAATAGTATCTCTTCGAAGGTGTTATTATTACCGTTATAATTACTCGTAATAATTCAAGGACTCGAAACTTAATAGTGTGCTAATTACTACAAGATAGCAAAGGTTAAATGTCGTTAGATCACGTTTAAGGGCTGTGTGCACACTGGTGATGAAATATAGATATCAGCTTCCAGTCAAACCGGATGTAGCTGAATACCAATATTTTACATAGAGCGACTGCCTATCTGACCTCCACAACCCAGTTACTGGGTAATACCATACCCCTTGGTAAGACTGGTTGTAAGACTTTCGGGCTTCTGACGACCCGTAACGACTGTCAAAGATCCAGGAATGACAGCCGGGACTATCGGCCTAACGTGTTTTTCGAGGCACGGAGGGGATCTTGGTATGTAAAGATGGTCACCCATCTACGAACTAGCTGCGACAAGCGTAGCTTAACCTGATCTATCGACCAGAGAAGTGACTTAGTACACTGCAGAAGATAATCAGTCATATTTTTGTGTGATGAAAACGATGTTTACGAAGATTCTTGGACCCGGTCGAATTGCTAGTGAAAAACTATCTCATAGGAGGAAATAGTGAATAGTCTTATTCGTCTGTAGTACATATTTAATGGAAACGATTCAGCGTAATAATAACCTACAAACCGATTTAAAAGTCTTTATTGTACACCAAAATTGTAACATAGCACACATCCAATATCACTGTAACAAAAATAATATTTGCTTGGTAGTGCTTTTAATTTTATGAAGATAACTATTATCCTGCTGATTAAATTCACCATTGATTGATATTATAACTCGCATCTCACCTTGATTGATACCCAAACGTATCAATCAACTTCACCAATCTGTTCAGTGTAGCTGACGCCTAACGCTAACAATGATGGAAGTCTGTCCGCATGATATGATCTTTGAAAGGTTAAAGTAATTACGTGATCTTTATACCTGTGTATATGACTGTTTATCACAGTATAGAGTTGGTATCTGTCTTTCGTTTTGCATGGAAAATCTTCTTTACACACTATAATTTCCGGCTATTTTGACCCTTGATTTTGTAAAACTGGTGAAGCGAACAGGCTTTTATTACAGTAATCCCTCATCTTTAATTAAAGCCTGATCTCTTCAGGCAGCACACGTGAGGGAGAGGCAGTATAATTATGCACCCTCACGGCCTTAGTCGCTACAGGAGACGCCCTGGGCGTCGTGAATCCCAGGCTGATTCCCGGCCACCGTAGGCGCGGGCTTGTGGACGACGAGTAGGTAATGGGTAGCTCCGAGCTCGCTGTCCGGTAAGGACCAAGCCCGGGTCGACGGCGCGTTGTTTTCCACGATGTCAGCACCAACTGGCGGTGTCCGCAAGGGCCAATGCCTGTCAGGGGGGCGGGTTGTTCGAAAGAGATACCGCTGCCCTTGGCACACAGGCTACTGTGGGAACACGCGTGGGTTTTAGTCTGTAAAAGTCTGGCACGCCCGTTCTCCTGCTCCACCCAGAGCGGGAGGAGTTATTTGATAATTTCCCATCCTAAAAAAAACCCTCATCTAGTTTTTATTTACTATAGATAGACAGACAGGATAGAAAGTTGAAATTTACACATAATGTGTATTGCTGTTGCCGCTATTATTACAAATAATAAAAAATAAAGTTACAAATTAAAGGGGTCTTTACACAAGAAACGTGTTCTTTTTTGCCGTTTTTTGCATTGTGGTATACGGAACCCTTCGTGTACGCGTCCGACTCGCACTTGCCTGGTTTTTTTTTTAATATGATTGACGTGTGTTTGTGCAAATTAACTTACAGAAATAAAATCATTTATTGTTATACAAATGCCATGCCCGTGCCCCGTGCTAAAATTACTTGTACAATTACCAATACCTTGATGCGAACTACCAGGCTGACATAATCGAAAGGAGATTCGAACATTACCGATTATCGTAAGCCCTAATATAGGAGCTTAGCGTACAAAGCTGGAATTACATGGACACTGTATTTGCACTTGAACGATATTATGGAATAATGTTGGCATAATATTATGCTAATCTGCTTAGCGTTTACTTATTTTTGCATAGGATAAGTTGAAATGGGGTTTAGATACAGCTTGTATAGACTGTGCTTCGATAGTGTCAAAGTAAAACTTTTTTTAATTAAATGTTTTTCCCTTTTTGTCTGTAACTCAACACGCAGCGCACTACGGAATATGTGTGAAGTAAGTAATGTAAGTATGTAAATATTTCAAAGAGGCTCGATGCCAGCAGCAGACGTGTTTGTTTACATAGAATTGAAGAATTGGAGAATATTATGAACGTCATGAAAAGTGTTATACAGGGTAATTTTTTATTATATGTTCCATACATTTTGACCGCGTAGGTATTGCACTTTTCTATGAAATAGCTGTTTTTTTTTTGTGTAACCGGCGAAAAATTTCTGCGGTGGGGGTCTAGAATGATATGCTGAATTCATGGTTAAAATTTGCGCACTGGATAAAAACTTTTCCTGTATGGTCGACTGTACAGTCAGGAAATGTTAAGCAAATTGATAATTATCTGCCTAGCCTTTTCCCAACTATATTGGGGTCGGCTTCCAGTCTAACCGGATGCAGCTGCCTATCTGATCTCCACAACCCTGTTACTGGGTAAATTGATACCCCTTTGTTAGACTGATTGTCAAACTTTCGGGCTTCTGACGATTCGTAACGACTGTCGATAATTCACGAATGACAACGGCTTAACGTGCTTTCCGAGGCACGGGGTGGTCTAGGTATGTAAAGATGGTCACCCATCTACGGACCAACCGCGGCAAGTGTAGCTTATCCTGATCAATGGACATGTTTGGCTGTTATTACAATTTGCTGTCACCTTTTTGACACTTTAATAGTATAGTACAATAGTAGAGTGTCACTTTAGAACACAGAAAATTGACATAGGGTACTCGTATCTATTTGCCAATTATATTTCCTGAATGTAAATAGCTTACCTACTTTTTTGCGAAATACATGACATCATTGCTAAAACGAGATTAGGTTCGATTCGGTCCACTGCACGATGGATAACTTGCACTCAAGCGTAAAATCAAGGCATTTGTAGATTTTGCCAAAAGGATGCACAAGATTGAGCAAGGAATAAAATTCTGCCCATTAAATTCCATTTACTCGAGAAGGAGAGAAATATTTCCGGTTTCATATTTTTAGAAACGTAAAGTACTTTCTGCCAGGGGTACGGGTTGTTCGGAAAATCGGAAGAGATACCGTGGTCCCTGGCACATAGGCAACTGTAGGAACACGGGAGGGTTTTAGTCAGTAAAAGTCTAACACGCCCTCCTGCTCCACCTAGAGTGGGAGAAGTAATTTGAAGATTTCCCATCCTCAAAAAAAAAAAAAAAAAAAGAACTTTCACGTCATTTTTACAATTTTTATGAAAAAGAAGCGAGTTTAACAGTCTTAAATGAATATAAATCCATAGATAGGTACTGGGAGTTGCTAAGTATAACAATTATATTTTTGTAGGGATTTTAATTTTGAGGAATATTAAGAAATATATTTTTTACCTCAATTCCTTATCATCTGAGCTGGTCTAAATGGGGGGAAGGGTTAAAGATTATTTGCAAGATCTGCCCATTATGTATACTTGCATAATAGTACTTTGACCTGTCACTTATCAAACCAAAAAATCTCAATTCAGAAGCCCATTGACGTAAGCCGCCTACAGCGTATGACACAACACAGCAATCTGATATTGCGTAAAACTTAAAACAAAGAACACCTAACATTAAACGACAGCTAATAGCCTTAGAGTATGAATAGTATTTATAGAGTGCTGATAAAAGAAAGAAAAAGTGTTTAGGCTGTAGAACCAAAATGCGTATTCAAAAGAAGACAAAATACACATATACTTAGTAACAAAAAGCCTCTTATTCAACCAATAAAAGTTAATCGATTTTGTCCATTTCTTGGTGTCAAGGCCAGGGATCGAGGTAGGAAATAATCGCACGGGAACGCACTACTAGATAAAAAGTATTGTGTGCCCTAACCCAGGTCGTGCTTTACCTGTATGCCATTTGCCAATTTCATCCAAATCCGTTCAGCCAGTTAAAAATTACATAATTACTTTCGCATTTCTAACCTTAGCATTTATAGGGATGGATAAATGTTGTCAAATGCCATGTCATTTTATTTGATTAGCTATCGCTATTTACGTTAACAGATCGCAAAAGTTAACAAGAAGCAAGTTTTCAGAAATTGGCTGTTAATGGATATCTGCCAACAAAAGCAGAGGTGTTACACATCAGTTGTTTGGCGTTAGCTAGTCACAACACTATTCATCATCATTATCAACATCAAATAACCTATAATAGACTATACCTACTAGCAAAAACAGTTAAACGATGTTTCTTTAATTACCAAGCTTGGAAATCGATCCATTTTCCAAATTCTTCGTAAAGAACGATGCTGCTGAACATTCTATTGGTCAAACCTTCAATGATTTCTGAGAAATTATAGCTAAATCTTTTCAAAATGTGGGCTTTGTTTATAAATTAAGCCCTTTTCAACGTCAAAAAAAGAATGGTTGCACAGATGTTTATGATCAGGTACATATCTTTGCGTTGCAATGTCTAATAAACCTCTGGAGATACTTCTAGGAGTAATTGGGCTTCTGGTTTTCTAAACACCCAATTATGGAAGAATATCGCTTAGTTATGTTACTTTTTGTGACTGAATGGCAAACAAGAAAGGTTCTGGAGGCCCGACTGCGTCCGGAAGACGTAGAGCTGGAAGACCTTCCAGAAGGTTTACGGATAACCTGTGAAGGCTGCAGGAATCCGCTGAATCTTGTTTGCTATTAATTCAATATAGGTACATATGTCCCGTTTCTCCTCAGATCATTATCTTCAGAAACCGGGCATAAGTCTCTTTCCTCAAATAAGCTGCCACAGACATAATATGGCAAGAATAGCTTGTCTCATGCATACTCTAAAGCTAGAACATCAATAATGTCAGTGTACAGAGTCTCGTTACAATCGACCTTTTAAAACAATCAATCTTGTGTTGAAACGATGGCGGGAAAATTGTGTGGTGTTTTACGTGAAGATGTATTACTTAGATAAGTACTTGATTTTGATTACTTTGGCTTTGGAGAAGGATCCATCAGAAATCAAAAGCCAGTTACTCAAACTAGGCTGAGAGTCTGCACTTTTTGAACGTAAAATTTTTAATAACACAGTCCCATAGGAACATCCGCCCTGCCTAGCCTCTGCCTGTGTATGTTAGGATCGGCTTCCTGTCTTACCAGCGCCCTGAGCACATGGTCTTCACATGATCTGACCAAGATTATGTCTGAATTTTAAAAGAGACTGTGACCTCTGAGTTTGTTTCGGCCTTTCTTCTCAGAGTATTCATAGGAACTGCGGCACTCGTCTAGTTTAAAAATATGATTAAAGTGCTTGTCCATCTGAGTGTGTGGGGTTGAATATCCGGGCCAGGCCTAGTATTCCTTACTAGGCTTTTTTTGGATTCCAAGAAAATTTTCAATAGCGGCCCGCAGTCTACAGGCTTTTGCATAATATTTTTTTCCAGCTTATTGTTATTTTCTGTTTATATTTTCTCATATTTACCGCAAGTAATTTTTTTTTCTTCTATTTTTGAAATTCACACTGACTTAGAAATTTCGTGGCGGGATTTTATCGCGCACTCGATTTCCAACTCTCGGTGTTGAACCGAACTTTGAGAATCCAACGGAGTGCATCTCAGCGCGTCGAAAATCGAAGTGTGTTTTACTGTTCGATTTAAAACACTGCACGAAAAATTTCGCCGCGATATTCTTATGTCCATTCCTTTTAAGGCCCTGGTAATTTTGAATGTACTCGTCGTATTGTCGTTATGAGCGATAATAGTTCTTACTGCAATCCGATACGGGTTAAAATCTGTTGTAAAAAATTTGAATAATAAATGAGCATTGTCGTAATGCAAATAAAATCGTATAAAATTAGATTTAACTATTTGATAGTAAATAATCCATCACTGGATGCAGTTTGGCATTTGGAATTTTATGCTATATTTTTAATTATAATAATAATTGTTATTGAAGGGATAAACTGGTTTTAAAAATAATTAAGAGGTGACTTTGATGATTTTTTTGATGCATTAAAGTATGTTTAATTACACTTTGAGTTCCATCACTGTATGCAAAAAAGACTTGAAAATATCATATAATATTTCTTTGCTTTCAAAATGATTTACGGTTAAAGAGATACACTGGTTTAAAAAACCACCTTTTTGCGCGTTTTCAAGAAATCTCCGCCTTTAATCAAAATCGCAGAGAAGATACTATCATTGCTATGTTAGCAACACAGGTTACTTTGATACTACCAGGAACTCTGCTCACCCATCCAACCACACCATCAAACTTCACACATTGTTATCGAACATTGTATCAAAGTAATTTAACAGCAGAGTAAACTACGTGATAATTCTATACTGTAACTTGTGTGACCGGCCACGCTTGAAATTGCCCGGGCATTTTGTGAAATATTGCTGGAGTGTTAATAGTGTGTACGGATTAGCTGATAATGGACAAAGTGGGTAGGGATTTAAAAGTGGTTATGATATAATATGATAATTATGTATTGATTTAAGTATAAGTATGTAAATTTTCTGCATTATCGGTCTTATTCATAAACGCCTTGTAACTTTTAATCAATTGGTAACTAACTGATTAGCAAAATTCTTATTTATAAACGCTATTTAGCGCTATAAGGTCGCTAAGCAAATGATTTGTAGCTGTCATATTTAAACACCACCGGTGCCCTGTTTAACTTGCTAAGAGGCAACATGGCGGATTTTATTTTAATCAGCTGATCGATTCAAAATGATTTTTAGTGTACTTCAAGGTTATTTTGTTCTTAAATATGGAATTATCATTAGTAAATGTGGATTTCGATAATATTTTACGGGATTTCAGAACGACACCGAAGAATTAAATAGTTTTGAAACGCCGCGGGCGCCTATTGTTAGTAAATGGAGGAAGACCTACAAGACTCGTTCAAATCCGCTACGAAAAAAACATATTCCTCATTCTAAGTAGGTACACGTGATGATAGGATTTATAGGGTAGTTCAATCAGTAGGAGGTTCAGTCAGTTCGTGAGGAAGCTCATCGGAGATAGTGATTATCCATTGTTATCCCATGTACCCCTCGTTTTATGACGCAGAGAGTACTTTATACGATACTGATGACGCCTTCTAGGGCCCAGAACTAAAGAAATGCCACGTTATGGCAGTCATGCATAATCAAACAAGATACTTTTTATAAAAACCAATTTATTTCGATACGCAATAAAGCCATATTTGTGTTATAATTTCATTATTTTTGATTTCCAATTCTTCTTTGTCCAAAGACGGGTGCATTTATTTTCTCATGCCACTCTCATTCCTCATCTTTTTCACTTAGCATGGTAACCCCCGTTGCCACCTTTGCAAGGTTGAATAGTAATGGTGCTAACTGCTAAGTAGTGGCTTTCATAGCAGCAGTCAAAATTGTAACTGTAAACAATAATAATTGTTATTTAAAGACACTGAAACCCCAATGCAAAAGCAATAGGAAGTTATATAGAATAGGCACAAGTACCTACATATGTTTCTCAAAGAGAATATCCATGTACTAACAAGTTTAAAGAACATGTAAATACATAGCTGTATCGGCTACTGTGTTATCATTCATTTGGTCACTTTACAATAGAAAGTGAATAGGTACAAATTCAGAGATACATTACCTTTTCCTGTTAACTCCTTTCTTGGGAGCATATTATTATCATTGCTCATCTTTTTCACGTAGCATCATCTCCATCGTTGCCATCTCAAGATTGAATAGTATTGGTGCTACGTGCTAGTAGCTTTCATAGCAGCAGTCAAAATTGTAACTGTAAACAAGTATAATTTTATTGTTATTAAAATACACTGAAACCCTGCAAAAGCACTAGGAATTTTCATAGAATATACATACATAATTATATACGCATATGTTTTTAAAAGATAATATCCATGTAAATAAACGTAAAGAACTAGTAAATACATAGTTAATCAGCTAATACGATAGCATTAAATTGGGTCACTTTACAATAGAAACTAGATAAAAATTCAGACGATACATTACCTTTTCCTGTTTACTCCAATCATGGGAGCGTATTATTTTCATTGCTGATTTGCTTCCATCGTAAACACAATAAAATAAACACAATAAATTATTTTATTCAAATACAAATAAATCAATGAAATTTTTGACATAGGTCTGCCGAAGTCACGACAGATACAAAAATCATGCATTTGACAACTTGATTCTTAAAATCCTGTTTTTCAGGCGACTATTTTGATTATAATCTGTGCTGAACGCATAATTTCACCTCTATTTCGTTTCGCTACTAATCACCTGCAAACTAGCGTTTATAAATAAAGAAAAGTTAATCAATGATTAGGAGGTAACCAATTGATAAGCTAAACAGTGGCTAGTGAGTGATTAGCGAGTTTTTTATAACTAAGGCTGTATATGTGTAAGTATATTTTAGTTTAAGACGTCACATATTCATTTTTTCTCTCCTTGTTCTCACACACTATTGTCTACATTTCTTTTTCATTTCTCCTTTCGCAGGTCTGCTGGAAGAAATTTCTAAAGAAATAAGCAGTACCTTTGTACTCATTGGTTGTTTATGCTGTCTCTTCTATGTATTTCACTGTGTGTACATAAATAATAAAATAAATAAATTAATAATTTTATAGGTTTATTTAACCGCCCCCGCCGCGTTAGTTTTTACTTCGTTTTCGCTGAGTTTTTTCTGTCTTTTTCTTTTTGCTCGGCTTCTTATGAGTCCTACCGTGATTAATAATAGCTTGTAGTCTTTCTCAAGATTTAGGCTATTCATTACAAAATTAATTCGACCCAAATCCGGCTAAAAAAGTCAGGTAGTTCTAGGGATTAGCGCGTTCAAACAAATGATCTCTTCAGCTTTATTATTAGTAAAGATAGATAAATGCATGTTTTGTTATATTTTTGCCAGAAAAAATATTCACCAGTCTCAGTAAGGTATAGTGATAACAGTTTGGTGTAACCAACAGACAAGATGGCATTGCTTTATTGCCTATTAGTTTTCAATAAATATTTACAAGTAAATGTATAAAGACACTCAATTGTATTTTAATGTTGTTGCTAATACATTGCCAATCTTGCGGCTTACCTAGTCAATTTGTTGAGGTTCGTAGAGACACAAAAAGTCAACAGGAAAATAGACTATACAATGTACATTAATGAGTACCTTCTAAAAATCTAATAAAGTTTCAAAGCAGAATTTCTCTTGCCAGTTATAAAAGAGAAAAAAACCTGAACCACATTTTCATTTTAGTTTAAATATGAGCAAACTTTTCACCGAATCCCTAGAGATTGACGACCCCTGCAACAGTGAGCAATTCAAATATGACAACTTTGTGATGTTTCTAGAATTTAAAAATAGAAATATACCTAAATGTTGTAGGTTCATTAGAAATTTTATATTACTAGCTTTTGCAAGCGGCTTCGCCCGTGTGGAGGTCGGAAATTATCCCACGGGAATGTACTACCGAGATAAAAACTATCCTATGTGTTAATACAGATTACAAACTATGTGTGCCAAATTTCTTCCAAATCCGTTCAGTTGTTTTTGCGTGATTAAGTTACAAGCATTCACATTTATAAATTAGTGCGAATTGTAGGATAAAAAAAAAAATATATAATTTGATGAATTAATAGAAACCAACAGCCCGAGGCAGAACTCAGAGGCTTTCCCTTGTCAGTAATAACAAAAATGAAATAAAAATAAATCCTTAACCACATTTTCATATTACCTAAAGTATGAACAAACTTTTCACCAAATCCCCAGAGATTGTCAACCCCTGTTACACAGTCAAATTGTTGAGCGCTCCTGTTGTAACGACTTTATAGAGTTTCCTTAGCTCGCAGGTCGTGTGGAGCACAGAATTAACTCATGTCGACTTAATTAAGTTCAAAAGTAATTAACATTTATTCGGGCGTGATTCGTACGTGCAAGTTGTATTTCTTTTCAGCTTCTATCTATTTAGCATGTAATGTTCCTGTGTTGGGCAAAAAAAAAAAGACCCGTAACGCAGAAATATGGCTGAAAAAGATATGTTGCGCCGATCTCAAGTAAATTGGGATAATGGCAGGAGAATGATGAACGTCCTTTTGGTTAGAATACAAGCGACTTATAAACTAGTGTTAGTACTTACACCTAACAGGAAATTAACACAGATTATTTTTATTTAATTTAATTTAGTTCGAGCTGTTTGGGGTTAAAACTCGGGCTGGGGTCCGAGCGCCCACGTAGTTTTCTGAGACATTGCTCAAGTGGTTGGTCGACTCTTCACGTGCCCAGAGGGCTGGCCAATTTTTTGGCCATAGAATCAGAATTGCCATACAACGTAGCAATGCTGCCAACGTTTTGGGCCCTTTTCCCGTTGACACGTTGCGGACGAACTCTTTGATGCCCAATGATTATTTTCTTTGTTATGTTATACTTCTACATATTAGGTCTTTACCTATGAAATTGCCGTTCTGCAGTACTGGCCATTTCAAATCAAAATAATTTTTGTTTGGCTAAGAATTCTAATTTCAAATTAATTTTATTTTAAAAACATGGATTTTTTTTTCTAAAAGTAGTCATTTCTTTATTGATTAGTGTTACATTTTCATCGCATTTCAATCTTTTTCGTCATCATGGATACGTTAAAAATTCGAGTAATTATGGAATATGAGTACCGTCGTGGCAGCAACGCGGCACAAGCGGCACGCAACATCAACGACGTTTACGGAGCTAACACTACAAACCAACGCACCACCTGTTATTGGTTTGCTCGCTTCCGTTCTGGAAATTTCGACCTGAAAAATGAACCTCGCGGTCGTCCGAAGACTTTGGTCGACAATGACGAATTAAAGGCGATTGTGGAAGCTGATGATACACAATCTACGGCTGAATTAGCAGCAGCTTTCGACGTTAGCGTCAAAACAATATTGGTCCATTTGCGTCAAATTGGCAAGGTAAAAAAGCTTGACAAATGGGTGCCCCACGAACTCAATGATCGCCAGCGCGAAGTACGCGTCGAGACGTGCCTTGCACTGCTCAACAGACACACAAATGAAGGAATTTTGAACCGCATTGTTACCTGCGATGAAAAATGGATTCTGTTTGATAACCGTAAGCGCTCAGCAAGTTGGTTGGATCCTGGTTCAGCACCTAAACAATGCCCTAAACGAAAACTTACCCCTAGAAAAGTGATGGTCACTGTTTGGTGGTCTAGCGCCGGTGTGATTCATCACAGCTTCTTACCAAACGGGGTGAGCATTACTGCAGATGTGTACTGTGAAGAACTGAACACAATGATGGAGAAGCTGGCGCATCTCCAACCAGCATTGGTCAATCGCTCGTCTCCGCTGCTCCTGCACGACAACGCGCGACCTCATACTGCACAGCAGACGGTCTCCAAGTTGCAAGAACTGGGGTTGGAAGCTCTCCGTCATCCGCCCTACTCACCAGACCTTGCGCCTACAGACTACTACTTTTTCCAGAATTTGGATAACTTCTTGGCGGGAAAAAAATTTAATACCCGAGAGGCAGTACAAAATGCCTTTGAAGAATTTGTTGCCTCCCGTCCAGCTGATTTCTTTAAGAAGGGCATCAATAAACTGCCACTGCGATGGCAAAGATGCATTGATTGCATGGGTGATTACTTCGATTAATACAAATAAAAAATTCATGAAAAAAATTCGTTTAAATTTTTTCATACAAAACGGCAATTTCATAGGTAAAGACCTATTATTATTATTATTGATCGGTACTTTTAAATTTTGTAAATACATACCTATACAAATAAATTGAACTGAATATACATATATTGTTATTCAGATGATAAGTTGCTGACTTTTGAAAATGAAAAATCAAAGTACAAAAAAAAAAAAAAATTACCCAACACAGCAAAGCTGCATGGCAGTTTATTAAAAATTCAATCACGCATTGGAAATTAAATCTAGCAAAAGTGAAGAAAACGCCATTTTAAAGTTGTCATAAATTTCACTTCAAGCTTTTACGTCATTAAAATTCAAATGCTGTACGTGTTTTAATCAAAAACGATAAACGCACTCTCAAACGTGCTGTTTATGCAGTTTTTCTTATGCTCGTGGACCATTAGCAGGGGCTAAGAAAAATGTTATGGGCTGGTAGCATTATGGCAACCATGTTATGTCCCTTTGATAACATACATGCGATAATGCTACCAGCCCATAAAAGTATGGGCGCTGAAAGTACAGGTATAGCAATAATATTCGTAATAATTACGGTTCGGACCTAATTGGTCTAGTGGTCGCAAGCGTTACTGCTAAACTCAAGGCTGGGTTTGATTCCCAGGTCAGGCAATGTGTTATTGGGTTTTTCCTTCAGGAATTTCTCAGTATTGCTACTGGAGTCTGTATTTGTGCCCAGTTGATGAGCTCGACACTACTACAACTCGAGGTGTACCTGGTGTGTTCCACCACATCTCGCAAGGTATGTTTAAGTTTCTTTTAATAACTAATTTCGGGGCCTAACTTCAGGGAATACAGGTGTGATGTCATGTCACATTGCTCGGGCCCTATCAGAATACCAGCGCTGCGACACTTTTTAAATATCGCAGCATCATGCTGAGGTAGGAGCCTTTTGGTCTCCTGCAGGACTTTCTATTTTATTTTAATATTTTTTTACTTCCAAGAATTTTATTTATTATTATTTTTGTACGATTGTGTTTAGTTTAGTATATTATGTTCTTCCTGTGTGAGTCACAATAAATATTTTTTCTTTCTTTATGCAATGCTAACAGCCCATAATAGCCCATGACGGTATGGGTGCCAAAGGTACACATGACCAGCAGACTCAATATCCTTCGAAATGATTCCGATTATGATTGATAGCCTGTTACGTAATAAGGCTGCTGGACAGTTGATGTGTGTGTGTGGTGTGACTGAGTGATGTGTGTGGTGTGAGTGAGTGATGTGTGTGGTATGAGTGATGTGTGTATGGTGTGTGTGTGTTGTGTGTGTGTGGTGTGTATATGTTTGGTGTGTGTATGAGGCGTTTGTGTATGGTGTGTGTGTGAGTGATGTTTGAGTGGCGTGTGTGTTGGGTGTGTAAATGTGCAGGTTTGTATGTATGATATATAAGTAATTCAGATAACGAAATAGAGAGCTCTCATAAAGGTACTAGGATTAATGTGATATCAGAAGTAGCGCTTTTATTTCAAACTTTATTTCAAAGCGAAATGCAATTAAAACTCCGTTTATCTATGATAAAATCAACTGAATGAAAAGTCTACAATTTTATTGCAAGCATTTGCTGATTTCTAGCAAAAGCCATTTACTGTTTTATGAAGCATTTTGTGATTCTATTATTTTTATTACTATATACTTACTTGTACTTTCTAGAATTGCCGTCGGCTAAGTAAATAACAGTCCTGTTTTTTTAAAAGGCTATCACAAGGGTTGGCAAAAGTATCACAGTAATATGAAACTGGGAATTGCGAATCCTATTTTTATTATAAATGTGAAAATTTAGATGTTTGGATATTTAGATATTTGGATGTTTGTTCCTAAATCACGCGAAAACGGCCGAACAGATTTGAATGAAATGGCACACATATAGTTTATAACCTGGAATAACATATAGGATACTTTTTTTCGCGGTAGTACAGAGGCCAGCACATCAAGATACCCTAATCTGTCAAATTTCTTTGATAGTTTTGCAACTTTATTGCAAAGGAATAAGGTTTATGTTCAATTGGGAAAATTTGACAGTTTGGGATAGCTTGACCTGCTGGCGACTGTACGTTCCCGTGGGATAATTTCCGATCACCACGCGGGTGAAGCCGCTATTAATATGGCGATGTTTTTACTTTTTATTGGATAGTTTTTACTTTACGTAGAAATAAGTATGGTCCCGAATTTGTCATCTAGTTTTTATAGCAACAATGCTAAAACTATTATTACTTCTATATCTATGTATCTATATTTACTTATATAAATTTAGTGTCACGATGTATGTTCGGGATAAAATCCGAAACTACTGAACGGATTTTGATAAAATTTTGTAACAATTTAGGGTAGGGTAGTGTAGGGTAGCGTAGGTAGGATAGGGTAGGTAGGGTAGGCAGGATAGGCAGGGTAGGCAGGGTAGATTGGGTAGGTAGGGTAGGCAGGGTAGGCAGGGTAGGCAGGGTAGATAGGGTAGATAGGGTAGGTAGGGTAGGGTAGGTAGGGTAGGTAGGGTAGGTAGGGTAGGTAGGGTAGGTAGGGTAGGTAGGGTAGGTAGGGTAGGTAGGGTAGGTAGGGTAGGTAGGGTAGGTAGGGTAGGTAGGGTAGGTAGGGTAGGTAGGGTAGGTAGGGTAGGTAGGGTAGGTAGGGTAGGTAGGGTAGGTAGGGTAGGTAGGGTAGGTAGGGTAGGTAGGGTAGGGATTTTGAATGAATGACTTTTGGACGGACAGGACAACGTCTGTCGGGTCAGCTAGTTGAACTATAGGTTTGTTGCATTTACAGCTTACAATGAAGAGAGTGTTTGGTAGCGTGACACAACCGTCACGCTACCATTCACTCCCTTCACAGGGGAGAATGAAATGGAAGAAATGTTGCGCCGACCCAAGTAACATGGCGCAAAGGAAGAAACATGATTATGACTTACGTTTAGACCACAGCGTGCAGAAAGCAACATCACACAACTGTATAATGAATTTGCAAAATATATAAGTAAACACAGGAATTTGGTGCGGGTTGTTCGAAAGAGATACCGTCGCCCCTGGCACACAGGCTACCGAGGGAACACGGGTGGGCTTTAGTCAGTAAAAGTCTGACACGCTCCTGCTCCACCCAGTGTGGGAGAAGTTATTTGATGATTTTTCACCCTCAAAAAAAAAACAACAATCATTTTAAACACTTTTTTCCACTATACCTACAGTAAATATCGAAAATAACGAGCCTATCTCCACCTTTATGCCTCAATAATTTTTCAAAAACTAATCAGGAAACTATAAAATCCTTAACACAACACACATTCCATACATTTTACGATTACCCTTTAGTGTACGTATCTTAAAGTCTAGATTTTAAAGTCAATTTATAATCAAACATACGGCTTTGAACCTAAATGCACTATTTACATGGCTAATAATCGTAAAACAAGCTGTTTGCTTAGTTTGCTAAACTGTGGTCCAGTGGTTCTCAAGTTTAAGTGATCGCCCCCTGGGGTGAGCGATTGAGTGCGCTCGCCTTTCAAGTAAATGGGGGCGTTGACTTGATTGGATGGATTTTGTTGTCTGGGACGTTTTATGTTTAAAAAGAAATGAGAAAATTGAGAATTAGTTTGTGGTTTTTTAGTTAATCCATAAAAAATCTTTGTTGTAAAATTGTAGCATTTTATTTTATTGTTAAAACTAGTACTTAGTACTTCGTTATTTTTTTTCATCAGTCTTTGAACCAGCCAATTATTTATTTATCTTTATGAATAATGTGCCGCTCATTCCTGGAATTTTAATTTGTGGCCGGTTGACGGTAATAGGCTCGACCCCTATTACATGGAGTTTGAACTTTACTGCCGTAATATGGGTGTACTATAAGCACCTACACTTCTGCCCAACCTTTCGGGGAAACAAGGCGAGGTGTTATTATCAAGAGTTAAGAATAATTTATTTAGCAAAATGAAGAAATATAATGCATGTTACCACCTTATTATGACATTACATTCGTGCACAATTTTTGTGAATAACGACCCCGATGCTAGGAAAATCCTGTGTTATAGGGGCCATCCATTCGTCCGCTAAGTTTATTTTACAAGATTAGGGAAGCTAAGACGTGTAACAGCAACAAAAGTGTGTGAGTGCTCGGGTGTGATGTGGTGTAATGGGGAAAGTGTATGAGTGTGTGATGTGACTGATGTGTGAGGTGTGTATGAGTGTGTAATTTGTGTAGTGTGTGTGTGTGTGTGTGTAGAGAGAGAGAGAAAGTGATGTGGAGTGGCTGTGAGTGTCATATTATTTTAATTTGTATAAAATGTTTGAAAGATTTAATTGTTTAAAACAAAATTTATGCTTGTTTATAGTCATCAAATTATATTTCTTCATAATCTATGTAATTGCCTTTTAGCAATATTTACGTAAGTATTTAATAAAATAACCAATAAAAATCTTTTAGAAACTTAGTCTCGTAAAACATACTAGGTTTTATAATCACGGAAATGGAATTTTAAGTAAAGGCAGAGAAAATACTAACTACCAGCAATAATAATTATTATGAATTTTATGTCTTTTCGCATAATTGCGCTACAAATAATGTTTAAAACTTTCTTGTAACTACCGGAAATGTAACCTTTAATAAATGCGATTTCCCAGGTATATTTTCCGGTAAAAGTCAAGTATTAACAATAAACTGTAATGTTTATTTATTAATAAATAAAGTCTTTAGATAGCCAATTAGTTTTCACTGACATTTGCACTTTCTTTTCATTTCTATATAGCTTATAGTAGTAAATAGTGTAAAGATTATTTGTTTTCTAGGGTGTTCAGCAGTGCACAGATTATCATTAAAAAAGTTGTTACAAAAATGATTAGCAAAAAACCGCGTAATATAAAAAATTGATACCTAAGCCAGTGTTACTCAATCCTTAACGGTACAAGTTTTTACTGTATCAAGTACTAATCGTATCGGCTTAAATAATTATGTTAATATCTGAAGTTGATAAATCAATTAAATTAATAATTTCCATTACCACGATCAATTCCCTAAAATACGTAATTAACTGCAAATTGATTCATAAATATTAATGATTGGGAAGTAATTATTAGATTCTGTGGGAATTATTTTTGAGTAAAGATGGCTATCATTATCTAATAGGTTTCCATTGGTTGGTTACATTTTTAATAATATTATGATGAAAAGTACAGTTTCTTAAGAATAATTCGTTAGATTTATAAACTCCGTTATTAATGATTTGTTACTTCCGTATTAATGTTATTAAAATGAGTAATTCTACTTAGAATGATTTTAATCAGCCCGCAGTATTTTTCCTCTCAGCATATGGTACAGTGCACACACAGCAGTGGATAACATTTTGACATAGACAACGCTGAAGATTTTGTAATCTCATAGCCAAGTAGCATTATTATTATATTTGTGCATGAATTTTATTTTTTTTAAGTTTCAGAAGAAGAGAATCATTATTCTCTTCTTCTGAAACTTAAAAAAAATCCTTTAGGTTTATTCATAATTGAGCCACATTGTCACACCACGTGTTTTGGCTCGATTCGAAAAAATTTACTCGCTCAAATCAGGCGTATAGACCAGAAGGCCAATTCTCGTAATTAAAAACGTTCGCAGTGTCATCTCGGCGACAACCGAATTTCAAAAATTTGACAAAAATATATAGGAATTTTTGACAGATTGACACTGAGATCAGACTGTGGACGTTCTTAAAATTATCAGAATTGCCCCTCTGGTCGGCAACCTTTTGAGCCGGAAGAGTCAAAAATTACAATTTACAAAGTGTTAAAGTTTTTAAAGAGCAACAAAATATTAAAATTTCATACAAATTACGAAACAAGTCACAGGTTTCATAGTAAAATTGCGCGAAATCGGGGTTTAAACGCAAGGTGACCGAAAAGGGGGGTGGACTAATCTACGCCATTTGCAAACTTACCATTTTTTTTATTTGATAGCTAGCCAGGTGAAGGGAAAATAAATAATGTTTGCGTATGTAACTAAAGAGCCGCAGCGTCACATCCAAAGAGCCGCATGTGGCCCGCGAGCCCAAGGTTGCCGACCCCTGGTATAGACTCTTTTAAACACAATTTTATACTTTATAGGCGATTCGCATGAAGTTAATTTGTTTGTGTGCGAAGTTATGAGAAAAGGTCACACTGCATGCAATAAAGTGCATAAAATTCACAAAGTGCTTATTGATGTTGTATCTGCTAAAAATGCACTGAGAGTGCTGCTGCGGCTGCTGTGGCGTTGTAGTGCGTCTGGGATGCTTGCAGATAACAACATTGATGGTTTTGCCGCCATCATTAGAAAGAGATGTGCATCCCTGATGTAACTTGTTCGCGGCAGCACCAACAGTGTTCTCAATATATTCGCAGATCGGTGGAATTCCCTGATGTTGCGAAGGTGGATGCAGCTCTACGCTAAGTTTTATTTATTTAATAGTAATCTGTATCTGTACTAACACTAGAGGATAAGCAAAATTGTTACTAACCCTATGGACTATATCTGAAATTAAAATAAAAATATTATATTCTAAAGTAAAAATTTTTCCTCACTGTACATTTATTGACCTTGTTTTTTTTTTCTATTATAAATGAAATTAGTATTGAATAACTTACCGATCTCTTCTGATGATGATGATGTTCTAACTTCATGTTGGCACATCTGTTCAGCGCCGTCAGACGTCTGAATAAAGACTGTAGGGAGTCTGCGTCTAGGAACGGATGGTCGTTCTGCACGCCTGACACGTCTATTGGGAACTGGAGGTCTGGAACAAGGAAAATAATATTTTGAAGATAGATTAACACCAAAATAGTAGTGGGAGACTGGGAGGAACTTAAGAAAATACGTAAAGACGCAGATAAAGAACACCAACACAAAAAAAGAACATGTCGGGGGAAAGTGTACGTCACATCCTTGTAAAACGGCCATCAGCAATGGGACGCACTGATTTAATTAGCATTACATTTTATTTACTTTGCATTTCACAACAATAAATTTGTTCCTAATGTTTACTGAGTATGTATTATGATAATACCTAATTAAGCCAGTAGACTATCTAAAAACACAGCTTGGCAATGAACATGCCCAAAAGTTCGCATAATAGTTATGTAAAGGAAATATAACGCATTTTTGGTCGTAGCCAGTTTTGCCAAAACTTAAACACTGCAAATCAACCATAACAAAACCGTAAATTATAATTTTAGAACAGTAATTCTACTGTCTTTTCAAGCTTTTTATTATTTACCGTCCTTAGTAAATAATAAAAAATTACAAGCTGAAAAAAGCCGCACTTTTTAATACATTTTGGGTTACACATCAGAATCAGTAGACAGTAGACCTGGTACCCCCACACGAAAGACCAGAAAAAAGCATTTAACATCTCATGCTGCATGGCATCTAAAGTACAAAATGCAATGGAAATATGGACTAAAACAGAAAACTGGGATGTCATTGTTAAAACAGTGGGGTTGGCAGAGCTGATAATTAATTCCTGTTCCTGAATTATATCGTCACACGATGATCAAATAAGTATCTTCTAGATTTAAATACCTATGTCAATCTTAGAATGCCAAAACCATTATCTGTCAACACATTTACAGTCATAAATCATAACACCGCACCGTTATCAACTTCACCAAAAGCGCTTCACTAGTTTCTATTTAACAATACTAAATATCCACATCACTTGACTACTAAACAGGTACCTACGTCACAAAACACCTTCAGAGTACACGTCACTTTGATGACGTCACTATCTTAGAAGTACTATTGTCTGCTGCTCAATAGGTAAGATTAGAAGGTATGGTTAGACAAAGGTGGGTTGATTTGGGTGAGACGGGACGGCTTCTAAGTTTGAGTATATGTAAAGGTTTAAGGGTTGTTTTGCTGTGACAGGTGTAGAAGACATATGTTTATTGTTACTTCGAACTCATCATCATCATCTGGTAATTTAGTCTCTGTAATTCTAGATTCTAAGTTGTAATTCTAGATTCTAAGTTGTAATTCTAGATTCTAAGTAGTTCTTTTTAATATATTTTTTATTTTATTTTTGTGTTGACATTGTAAATTAAACAGGCGAAGACACTATGGTCCCTCTATGATACAGTTAACACTAGTTTAGGGACTAGGGGACTCAAATTTTGTATACTTTTATGTCAATAAAACTTAATGTATTGTATTGTATCTGCCTAGCCTTTTCTCAACTACGTCGGGGTCGGCTTCCAGTCTAACCGAATGCAGCTGAATACCAGTATTTTAGCGACTGCCTATCTGACCTCCACAACCCAGTAACTGGGTTATACGATACCCCTTGGTAAGACTGGTTGTCAGACTTTCAGGCTTCTGACGACCCGTAACGACTGTCAAAGATCCACAAATGACAGCCGGGACCAACGGCTTAACGTGCTTTTTGAGGCACGGAGGGGTCTTGGTATGTAATGATGGTCACCCCATCCACGGACCACGTTACTTCGAGCTACCATATCATACTTATTGTTATCTGTGGGATGAATGAAATCAATCGTTTTGTTTATCTGTCTCCTCATTAAGATAACTGGTATTCAAATCAAAAATAGCTAAACAAGTGGCCTCTCCACCAAAAATAAATATTTTCTTACTAGATAATAGGATAAAATCGAAATAATGTTATTACTTTATTGAGCAAAATTCAAAACGTACCATTTCTGGAGTTGCCGATTCGACCATAAATAGATTTACTTCGTGTGAATCGCTTATAAAAAATAGTTTTTTTTAAAGAGTCGATTCGCACGTTTTAGGCGAGTAAATTCGTGCGAATCGACTAATAAGCCGATAAAGTCAGTTTCACTAAATAATTCCTTTCACCGTAATGTTGGCTCCCCTGTAAAAGGAATAAATATTTCAGAGAAGCAATTCTTGTAATTTTAAGAACGTTCACAATCTGATTTTAGTCTCAATCTGTCAAAAATACCGAGTTTCCATACATTTTTGACATTTGATTGTCGCCGAGATGAGAATGCGACTAGATTTTGAACGTTTTTAATTACAAGAATTGGCCTTCTGTTGAAACACTGAACTGCCATGATACCAACATTATGGCGTGGCGGCGAAGGCAATTCTTTCGCAAAACGCACCTTAGGACGACATATGACAATTCCTAGGCGAATCAAAAGACAAAGGTTAATTAATTCATTGCTGAGGAGCAAGCTGCATTCCTAAACAGATTCAAAAGAAACCAAGCCACACAATTTTAAGTTTAGAACGCGTATTTAACAAAAGCGTCGCTCGTGCCATTCCCGTTCGTCACGGAAATGAAACCGGACGGCACATGGCGGAACCGGAAATGTTCTCAACTGAAACTAAATGTAGTTTGTTGTAGATGAAGATGTAAAGGAAAGAACGGTTTTGTGCATTGTGTAAAATGTTTGTGAATCTCCCGGGGCTTCAGGCTTCGTAAAAAAGCTACGTTTGCCGCGGTTGGTCTGTGGATGGGTAACCAACTTCACATTCGTGACCGACCGTGCCTCGGAAAGCACGTTAAGCCGTTGGTTCCGGCTGACATTTGTGGATCTTTGACAGTCGTAACGGGTCGTCAGAAGATCGAAAGTCTGACAATCAGTCTTACCAACGGGTATCGTGTTACCCAGTAACTGGGTTTTGAAGGTCGGATGGGCAGTTGCTCCTTGCAAGACTGGAAGCCGACCCCAACAAGTGTCGAAGGGTGGGCGTTTTTGGGGGACTGTCTTATGTATTTTGACGTTCGAAAAGTGCTGATTCTCAGCCTAATTTGAATAAATGACTTTTGATTTTGATTTTTTTGATTTTTAACATACGCGTGGATATATTATGTAGGATAACACTCGATAAGTGCACGTAGTTGCATCAATATTATAGGTATAAAGTTAATGTAGGTACATTACCTACCTATATAAAAAAGGATTGAAAGAAAACCAAGAGACTTAATGGTTTAAAAGCAGTACCGACATCTAAGAAAAATTAATAATGAAAGGTTCACGTTGCGGAGGTAACATCGCTCACAGCCACACTCGGAATTGTAAACAAAAAGCCATTTCCTAACGTTTTTCTCGTTGATTTAGAATTTTTAAACTTACTCCATTTTATGGATAAAATCGTCCCTCAAGAGGGTAAATGATGATTAAAACAGGCACTATCGAAATTGTACTAAACTTACCACAAATGTGTCTAATAACACCAGATTAAAACAGGCACTATCGAAATTGTACTAAACTTACCACAAATGTGTCTAATAACACCAGATTAAAACAGGCACTATCGAAATTGTACTAAACTTACCACAAATGTGTCTAATAACACCAGATTAAAACAGGCACTATCGAAATTGTACTAAACTTACCACAAATGTGTCTAATAACACCAGATTGAAACAGGCACTATCGAAATTGTACTAAACTTACCACAAATGTGTCTAATAACACCAGATTAAAACAGGCACTATCGAAATTGTACTAAACTTACCACAAATGTGTCTAATAACACCAGATTAAAACAGGCACTATCGAAATTGTACTAAACTTACCACAAATGTGTCTAATAACACCAGATTAAAACAGGCACTATCGAAATTGTACTAAACTTACCACAAATGTGTCTAATAACACCAGATTAAAACAGGCACTATCGAAATTGTACTAAACTTACCACAAATGTGTCTAATAACACCAGATTAAAACAGGCACTATCGAAATTGTACTAAACTTACCACAAATGTGTCTAATAACACCAGATTAAAACAGGCACTATCGAAATTGTACTAAACTTACCACAAATGTGTCTAATAACACCAGATTATGATTAAAACTATAATATTATGCTTAGGAAAACCAACAACAAACTCGTCTTTCTCTTCAAAGAAGCCGTATGATTCCCAACCGAATACTAACCAAACTCTATTCGTAGCTACACTCAAATTCAGTGGACTATACTGCGTTTACTCTTTCAGTTTCATTGCCATGTTGTTCAGAAATTGCATTGCACTCTCCGCATGCCCTGCCGGCAGCACCCTTTGTGCACTACCCGCCAATATTAGGAGGATACAGCGTGCTTGTTTCCTGCCAAACTAGGTTACCTGCCCCTTTGTCGTGGTAATTCACTCAAACTGGCCTTCCGTGGAGCGTTTCAGGGTTTTTCAAATCAATCAATGTGCTGTAGAGGTTCTTTCAAAAGTAAAAGCTGCAGTATAGCAGAGGGTGGAATTTTGCGCTATTTTGTAGAATTTGTCCCATGCTGAATTTTCGAAAAATGTATTCAATTGTATTTTTGCGTACCTAATGCTACGTCTAGGCTAGAGTCTAGAAAACGCGAAGTACACATCGCATATTCTCTTTCGCACACCGCTATACAGCTCGTGTAGGTCGCAACATCGCGACAATGTAACCGTAACATTAAATAGCTATTGAGTTACCTAGGCAACTTCCTAAATTCTAGAGACACAAACACACACTGATCACAGGTGGAAGTATACTGTGTATTAAAAAAAAAAAAAAAACATTCATAATCTCGACGTTCGTTCCAAGTACAGGTGCCAGCATATCAAGCTACTCTAAACAGTAACATTTTCCCAATTGAACATGAACCTTATGCTTATGTGATAAAGTTGAAAATCTATCAAAGAAATTTGACAGATTGGGGTAACTGGATGTGCTGGCGTCCGTACAAACAAACTAGCAAACATTGAATTAAATACAAAATCAACAATACTATATCACGACAGACACAGCATACACACAATACAGTTTGCATCTATCACCGCACGATTCTACAAAGTTATAGCAGTTCTATAAATATAGAAAAAATACACATTTAAACTTATCGCGGGGTACAAAAGTAGGCCGGTTGTCACAAAGCGTCCCGTATCGTGGTGACGTCAGCATCCGGTCAGGGGGGTGAGGATCCGGTAACGGAAGTAGGGAGGCGCAGTCGCACGTCGTATGTCGAGGATGTAGGTCGCGTTTGAAAATAATTGACGTGTTTGAACATAATATGGGAAATTATGTTGTGTCGCTTCGATTTTATTTTCGTATTGGCATGCATGATTCTTTTTTAAACGATTTGTTTGTTTATTTATTAAACTTTGTTTACTAGGAAGGTATTTACAAACGCGGATTTAATTATTATGTTCTTACAAACGATATTTCGCGATGTGTTGATTTCACATTCCACATAATTGCTAATTAGGAATAATTAGAGATGTACAAGTATAGTGTGAGACCCCGTTACGGCGTGCACTTTGGTTCAGCCATGTAGGTGAGCTATTCAAAGATATACGAGTGTAGTTTATAGTTCTAAGCGGCTTACACTCTAGTTCACCCATATAGATGAGCTTTATTCAGATGTAGGGTATAATTTGTTGCAGCCATGTAGCCGAACAAACATAGCCCTAAGAATTGCCAAACTTGGCACATTGCTCGCAGAACAGATGGCCGATGTAGCCGAAAGGTTCTGAGTGGCAACCGCGTACTGGAAGACGTAAAGTGGGAAGGCACATTTCCATTCACAAGGTAGACCGATGACTTTATGAAAGCCGCGGGAATTTGCTGGATGTGGGCAGCACAAGACCGGTCGAAGTGGAGGAGCCTGGGGGAGGCCTTTTGGCTGAAATGATGATGAAGTACACGAACTGTAGTCCAAAGTTTAAAGATACAGAGTGAGAGTAGTATTTTAGTGTTCCATGCGGCTTACTCTCTTGTTCAGTCACATTATAAGAGGACAGCAGGATTATAAGGGGGGTCGTGGCTAAATGATAAAACCGCCGCACATGTCAATTGAAGCATTACGGCGGCTTTACGGTCGGTTGTGGAGATCTTTGACAGTCGTTGCGGATAGTCAGAAGCCTAAAGCTGACAACCAGTCTTACCACGATCACGAAATAGGTGGCAGTCGCTCCATGTTTAACACTGGTATTCAGCTGCATCTGGCGAGACTGAAAGACGTCCCCAACGCAGTTGGCAGATTGATTGCCCAATGTTGGATTAGGTCAATCGAGTTTAGAGGTAACCGAATAAAAACGGGACCGTATAAATATATATTTTTCCGTAGAACCCAACCCTATCGCGTCACGCACCGGAAAACGCGATCACAAAATAAGATATATTCATCTCGAGGCCCTCAATATAAACATACTTGACTTTATTAAATGTATATGGCGACTGTAAGTATGCTGAAAAACTCACAATATTGCCGTTGGCCGTAATAGAGACGATTTCAAAGGTTACGATGGGAAGTATGACGTCAGCAAAAAGATGTATTTTGCAGAGTGGTCTGTGGGTTATATTTTTTTCACCTAGCTATTTTTATAGCCTTATCTGACTATATTTTGGTCGGCTTCCAGTCTAACCGGATGCAATCGAATATCCTTTTTTTACGTGGAGTGACTGCCTATCTGACCTCCTTAACCCAGTTACTGGGTAACACGGTACCCCTTGGTAAGACTGGTTAACAGACTTTTGGGTTTCTGACGACCTATCATTCAGTCAAAGATCCACGTATTACAGCTGGGAACAAAGGCTTAGCGTGCTTTCCGAGGAATGGAGGGGTCTTGGTATTTAAAGATGGTCACCCATCCACAGACCGACCACGACAAGCGTAGCTCAACCTGATCGATCGTCCCATAAGGTTGTTGTTACTTAACCGCAAGCCCCACTACCAGATTAAGAAAATAGAAGACAGAAATAAAGAATATACTAACATTGACTCGCACAATTGTTTTTTTTTTTTACTAAATGCTTTCTGTTTTTAACCGACGAAAAAACGGAGGAGGTTACTCAATTCGACGCGTATATTTCTTTTTTTTTATGTATGACCACGCATAACTTTTTCCAGTGTCGACCGATTTTGATAATTATTTTTTATTGAAATGGGTATACCCCGAAATTGGTCCCATATAAATTTCGAAGAAAAATTCCAAGCCTAAGGGTAAGAAAACAGGGGATGATTGATTGGTTACTCACAGATTTTAATACTGTTGTGTATTACAAAAAGTAATCAAAAATTAAGCATGTAGTAATTAGTAGATTACAGCCACAAAAAATAATAAAATAAAAACTTTTTAATAAAAAAATAAACCGCCGAAAAACCGAAAAGTAAAAAATAATAAAACTTGCTTTGTCCAACCCCAATAACTAAGTTCGGAAGTCGGTGACTTTGGATATGTATTTAATTATATGTCACCATACCAGGTGACATATAATTAAAGCCTTTAATGTTCTAGTGTGAGTCGGGCAACCATTTTGTCTGAAAGAAAGGGCCGCAAATCCAAGATGGAGGACGCCACTGTCATAATATACTTCTCATTTTCTTATTAGGCTATGATGTCTTTTTGGTGTGAGCACTGGTGGTGAAACAAAAGACAGGAACTGATTCCTGATTTTCGACACCAAGGCAATAGAACCGAAACGGATTCTATTGTTGGTCAAAACTGCATCAATTTAACATAATAGGGTATTTTCCGATTTGATAAAAACTATTTTAATTTGAAGATTGGGACGATATATTTAACAGAAAAATTAAAATTAATTTATTAACACACATTTTCTCAATTAAAAACGATTAAAATCTCATTTATTTTTCGTTGTTTTCAATTTACCGCCAAAGCGTTCCTTACGATGACTTTTCATCACGTGACATGTGACGTCAACTTTGTATAACGGCACCGGTACAAATACTTAGTTTGGCGCCGTTTTAGAAGTATTTGTGCACAGAGGCACCACACATCAGTAATATCACTTTCTATCCATTAAAAATCTTGTTAATTATAAACTCGACATTCACTTATTTACTTACTAACTACTTTAGTTTACACAAAGTTGACGTCACGTGATAAAAAGTCATCGTAAGAAGCGTTTTGGCGGTAAATTTAAAACAACGAAAAATAAATCGTTTTTAACTGAGAAAATGGATAGAAATCAATTTATTTTTATTTTTCTGTTAAATATTTCGTTCCAATCTTCAAATTAGAACAATTTTTGAAAAATTGGAAAATACCCTATTCATTAATCAGATTAAACATTTTATTTTAGTGTGCAAAACCAATTCTAACTCAGTTTTAACAAGGGCCCACCAAAAAAGACAAAACCGAATTTTAAATAATTGCCATCAATCAGCAGAAAATAATGGTACCAGCCTACAAGGTAGCGGCTGCTTTATTTCTGCTGGCAACACATGTCATAATCTGACGAGGGTGAATCTGTCATGCGGTGACGTAGGTTCGGACAGCAACATTTAGTAGTTGTTGATCGTTGTTGTCTGTTGTTTGGTCATGATTATCTGATAGGAATTGTTCAATGTCTATGAGGGACTAATTTTATCTAGAGCAAATCTCTCAAGGCTTGCACATGTCTATAGTAAATAAAGCTAGCAAAAACCTAGTGCTTGGCTGAAGAAAAATAAATTGAACTTTGATTTATATTTAATCAAATAATTACGAAAAAACACTATAAATGCGATGTTGCCAGCCCGTTCGGGATGAACGCTCCGAAATACTTCTCACAGCATAAAAGCGTTTTTTTTTTTAAAGCCACCTGAATTCTCAACAAACTTTCAAATCGCTTAATTTACACCCAAAGAGAACCGTCAAACGCCATTTAGCGCCACACAGCACACTCGAGCGGAGTCAATACGATAATTAACTGAACGTCAGACGAACAGAAAAAGGCTTTCGTACTTCGTTACTGTGACAGACAGATATTGAAGTAATTTCCTTAATGTTCCCGCCCAGAGCTGCGAAGGTTTTGCTCAGAAAAGACTCACCCCAGTTTTTGTTTTTAAAGGAGTGGCGCTGTGGGGCTGAAATTGAGACCGCGTAGAAATAAATTGGCTTTTCTGGCAATTATTTGATAGCTGAGTTCTTTTGAAATTGGATGGGAAATTTTATGTAAATATTAGGTACTTTTTTTGTTGTAGTTACTTAATCCTCGAAAAAAGTAATTGATACCTTTACAATTTTCAGCTGTACAAACTATGATTTTTACATTGGAAACATTAGGTTTCTGGCTAAATTCTTGAGACCTACCATACTCAGCCTATAACATTCCCACTGCTGGGACACAGGCCTCCACTCTGTGAGAGGGAGTGGGCCGGAATCCACCACGCGGATTGTCCCATATACAGTGTCAAATTAAATTAACTAGCAATTCTTTACCCACGTGCTGGATATCGAAAAAAAAAAAAACAGTGGCATTCCGGAAATGCTGACAGAAGTGAAAACTTGAACAATTACGTGTGTATTTTGTAATCGTCAATACAGGATTTCACATTGTGTCCTTGGGTCCTGATTGCTCTCGGTAAAAAACGATAAACGAGCGATCGACTTCAATCATTAAAGGTAACAGCACAGATTTTTACGATAAAAATACAAAGGGAAAGAAAGGGATAAATAATTAGAATTTCCAAATGAAAGAAAGGGACTTTTCCAAAAGACATCAACGCGTGACTCATCCGTGTGCTCGTTCACCCATATTATATACACAGTAAACAAATAGCTCATGGAAAGCTTTCGGTGACGATGATGTGCGTTCTATGATTTTTGTTCACCCAAAAAGTGCTCAACGCGCCTAAAGAAGTTTTTACTTCAAAAGTTATGAGAAGAGAAGGTATATGGACTGTATACTGATACTGTTTAAGATTACAAACATGCTAAATCAACATCTGCTTAGCCTTTGCCCAACTATCTTGGGGTTGGCTTCCAGTTTAACCAGATACAGCTGAATATCAGTGTTTTACATGTAGTGACAGTCTACATGACCTCCACTACATAATTACCGAGTAAAACATTACCCCTTGGTAAGACTGCAAATCATCGTTCAGCCGAAAGACGTCCACTGCTATACATAGGCCTCCCCCAGGCTCCTCCACTTCGACCGGTCTTGTGCTTCCCACATCCAGCGGATACCCGCGGCCTTCACAAGGTCATCGGTCCACCTTGTGGGAGAACTTCCCACTCTACGTCTTCCGGTACGCGGTCGCCACTCTAGAACTTTTCGGCCCCATCGGCCATCTGTTTCCCTACGCGATCGAATTAGAAATGAAGAGAACCACAGGAGAACCAAGACAACCGAGATAGCCCGAAGAATTTCCAAACTTAAGTGGCAGTGGGCAGGGCACATTGCTCGCAGAACAGACTGCAAATACCAAATCAAAATACCTAGATGCCCAATATACCTTAGTATTGCTTCATAAATACTTCTCCATAAATTATTTACTTCCTCAAGGTCAAATTAAACCAGTTAGCGAAAAGCCACAGATGCGTATGCATATCTAAACATGATAAAACAAAAAATTTGAAGCCGTCGGCCACATTTGTGTAGTCACTTGAAATATTAACTTTAAAAAAATGTTTTTCTTTGTGTGTACAAACACAAAACAAAACTTCACTGACGTGAACGAAATCGGTATCTTAACACGAGAAAACAAAACTAAACATATTTTCTTAACCAATACTTCAAGTAACAACACTACCAGAGATCATTAATGAAAAAAAAAATGTGTAAACTGTATAATATTATTTTGTTATCCGTAACGTTTGCAGTTTCGCTAGCTAATTTAATTTGACCCTGCATATTGCCCGTTTATACCGATTAAGAAATAACAACAAAATCGTGCCTTTAAAACATGTTCACACCAAAACAGAGAAACTAAATAACGAAAACAAAACGTTTGCGCCGGCGCCATAGCTCCTTAACCTTACGACCTTTTAAATTTATTTTAATAATAATATGACCAACTATTACATTATTTTATGAAACTCAAACACTGTCGGCCAAAAACAGGCATCATTAGGGCAACCTTTTTAGGTAAACACTATCTAGACGGAAAAGGGAACCCTAGGATAAATTAAATTTGTTTAGTTAGGCTCGCCTTGTTGTGAATTTATATTATTTGCAAATGTCTGTTTGCTTTGCTTGGTATTTTTGTAGGCTGTATTTTTTGAGTTTAGAATTTTAGATCTGTTATGTTATCCATCTACTATATTAGTATATAAAAAAAGTGTGTTTTATAGGTTCACCCCTGTCTAACTCTTGAGAAATACAGGCGTAATGTTCTTCTTAATAGTAACATAGTTTCAGTGCAGAAAAATTGTTGCACACTGTTTTTTTTGTAGGTTTGTCTTCCTTTTATACGAAGTTCACGTTGAAAAGATGTAGGTACTCATAATACTGTTTTTTTTTTGTCTTATATATGGTTTCATAGCCACTCAATTATGTTACTTAATTAATTCGATAAATAATAACCGTAGACATGTCAAATGAATGTTATATATAAAAATAAAAATAAACATATCTGTGTCCTTTTCGTGATGATGATGAAGAGCAGTTGTAGCCCAGTGGTATAGGCCTTGACTTACGCGTAGTAAGTCGCGAGTTCGAACCTAGGAAGGCACTTTGTCACTTTGTGTTTTGAAATTCATCACCAGTGCTCTCAAAACGGTGCACAAAATCATCGTAATGAAACCGGCATGTCTTTAAATCGAAAATTCAAAGACACATGATATCCACTAACCCGCACTGGACCAGCGTGGTGGATTATGGCCCACCCCTCTCACAGAAGAGGGCTGTGTCCCAATAGTGGAATATTATAGGCTGAATAATCATGCTCATGCTTCGTAATCATTGCACGATAGTGCACATATTGTCATGTAAGGTAGATTAGCTTTAAAAATCAACACCACATTGTTTAAAGTTCATTTAAAAACAAATTGGATGTGAAATCATCAAATAATTTCTCTGGTGGAGCAGCACCCTAATTGCGTAACTTACGATTGATCATAATTGGTTTCGTCTTCACAGTTAAACAATATTCATTGCGTTATTTATGTTGTCGAACAGACACATTTTTCGAACATATGAAGCAATGGTTTAACAATCCGTTTCAAAACGATACAGATTATGATGAATCGTGAGTTACGCAATTAGGGTGCCGGACGCCATGTCAGACTTTTACTGACTAAAACCCACCCGTGTCCCTCAGTTGCCTGTGTGCCAGGGGCCACGGTATCTCTTTTGAACAACCCGCACGCTAGCAGAACTTCATAAATTCACCTACCTAATTATCTCTATCTGTATCTATTATTCATTACCCGCCAGTGTACAACCAGAAAAAAGAAACATTTTAAGAAAAAGAAAATGGTGCACCCTATTTTCATTCCCACATGCGCTCATATATACTAGCTGTATACACCTGTAAACTTTACATTGCATGGCAGTGTACACAACCCTACACTCGGGGCCGTGTTTAAAATTAGCACGCGGTCGCCAGCCTGTGAAATGTACGCTTGAACGCTCTCGCCTTTTATCCCAAATGAGAACCTAAACCAGTGGAGGCTTTCATGTATATTGTTATTTATTTAAGGGAAAATCCGCCCTTGAAAGGCAGATTTTTGATGGCAATAAGACCCAGATTTGAGTGCTTATGAGGCTTTTGTCATGGATACGGCAATGAAAGGGAGTTCATTGAGTGTTATATGTAAATCAGTGTCTAATGAGACTTATAATGTACATAATTAGGGAATTAAATGTGACGTACTTACATAAGTAAGTAAGAAATGCTTTATTTGGCAAAATGTAGGTGTACAAAGTAGTATGTTGTTATTATTAATGTGGTGTGGTTATTAATGTGTGTGGGGGTGTGTGTGTGTGTTTATGTGTGGTGTGTGTGTTTGTGTGTGTGTTGTGTGTGTGTGTGAGTTTTTATGTGTGGGGTGGCGTGTGTGTGGTGTGGAGAAGCGTTGTATATTTATTTTGTGAGATGTGAAAACGAATGAACAATAAACAAGCGTACTCATCGGAGTAATTTTGAAAAATACTACCACTAAGAATTGGCTTTCATTATTTACGTTGTTGAGCATACACATTTTTGAACATTATGAAGTAATGGAATAGCATTACGTTTTAAAATGATTTAGCTTGTCATTAACAGTATGTTACACAATTAGGATAGATAAGCATAAGCAGCTTAGATAAGCAACTACATATCGAATCGTTTTAGCCCTCAATGTTACTGCGAGCTAAAACGATTTTTTTGCCCTTAATGTCTTTTTTACTACGGTGCGGGTTGTTCGAAAAAGATACCGCCGCCGCGCCGTCACCGGCACACAGGCAACTGAAGAAATACGGGCGGTTTTTAGTCAGTAAAAGTCTGATGCCCTCCTGCTGCACCCAGAGCGGGAAAAGTTATTTGATGATTTTCCACCCTCAAAAAGTATGCAAATCGTACCAGAAAAAAACACCCACCATTTTTATTGTCCTTTTTTTCAATATTTTCCTTCTAAGGGACAAAGGCAGTCAAGTTCAAGTTTAAGTAAATGTATTCATGTATTATTCTGTCGGATAGACAAGTGACTCAGTGACTGACAACTTGACGTTTGGCATGTGAAGTAGGCGCCTTTTGTCCGCCATTTGTATTCTTTAAGACAAGCTTGTCAGTAAGTTTCCCTTTTTGTTGACTGTATATTATTAAACTTTTTAATGATGCGTGTATGTTTTAGGCAGTTTTATGTTGTCATTAGTTGGGTTATTTTCTAAAAATATCACAGTTTGGTAAAATTACGAACACGGTTGAGTATTTTGTACGTAATTGTTTAATGGCTACAATTTAAACCTCCCCATCCTTTTGACTACACATTTAGTAAACCATTTATTTTGAAACTTACTCAACTAAATATAACTGAAGTCAAACAAAACGAATTATCCTTTACCAAAAACTTACGGCTAGGACCGAAAAAATAAACGTTAATAGAAATTAATGAAAATCGAGAGTCTTTCTTCTTAGCGACCCAACATATTAAAAAAGAAGATTATTTAATAACGCACAAAAACGATCAACAAAGAATACTTAACCGAACAGCCGACCCAATTTTTAATAAAGCTAACAAAACACCGAAAAGATTGAGCCAAAAACTTTACATAAAGCTAAATTGGTTTAAGTTTTCGTTTTATTCAATGTTTTCCGTTGACGCTGATTTTCCACGAACTTTTCACAGAGGTAAAAGGTAAAAAAGAAGAAAATTTAAAAGCTTTAATTAAATCGTTAAATGGGCGGTTTTGTCTGTCCTGGAGTGTACTGCGGGTGACTGTTTTGTGAGGTAGGGGACAAAGGATTTTTTTTGTTTGTTAATTACTGAATAAGATGGCTTGATGATAGAAGTGAGGAAGGCTACTAATAAAACTGATGCCTGGATTGTGAAAACCTCATCAGCCTAGCCTTTTTCCCAACTATCTTGAGGTCAGATTCCAGTCTAACCGGATGCAGCTGAGTACCAGTATTTTACATGAAGCGACTGCCTATCTGATCCCCACAACCCAGTTACTGGGTAATACGATACGCCTTGGTAAGAGTGGTTGTCAGACTTTCGGGATTCTGACAACCCGAAAGTCTGACAAAAAGATAACCAATACTGCGAATGTAATAAATCAAAATACATATTTTGCTAACATCTTTTCCTTTTTAACTAAGTATTTATCTAGTTCTGGGCATTATTATGATGGATGTTTTTTTACTAATAATAAAGAGGAAAGATTTGATTGTTTGTTTGTTTGCATTGAATAGGCTCCGAAACTACTGAACCGATTTGAAAAATTCTTTCACTGTTGTGAAGATAAACTATCCCCGGGTAACATGGTACAAGGTAAAATGATTAACTACGCGGGTGAAACCGCGGGGCGCTGCTAGTTGTTTTATAAATCTGTTTACTTTTCATGTTTCTTCCGTGATCTTATCTTTTTAAATGCACCTGTTTCTGTTATCCTACTATAGTAATATTATAAATGTAAATGTTTGAATCTTTGGATATTTAGATGTTTGGATGTTTGTTACTCAATCACGTAAAAACGCCTGAACGGATTTGGATGAAATTTGGCGCGCAGATAGATTATAACCTGTATTAACACATAGGACTTTTATCCCGGTAACAAGGTGCCGTGCGATAATTTTCGACAGCCACGTGGGCGAAACCGCTAGCAAAAATGTTTAAGTTCTTTCAAGCTTGCATGTGTGTGTTCCCAAAATAAACCACACATCAAACATGTACCGGACGGGCGTGATCGCTTGGACACGAAGGGTGTGTAGGGAGGGTGTATTCCTATCCAGGTTTTATCCCGGTGTGTATGTAGGTCTCCCAGTCCACGCGGCGCTGACGTCCTGCACCTATAGGTTCCAGATATCTTCAGGGGCGGCTACTATCTTCCGTTCTTCACGACGTTACCAACGTTTTGACGACTGACAGAGAAACAGGTTCCAGACTTTCGTCTAGGAAGGGGTTGTTTTTGAGACACCTCTGTGAAGGGGTACTTTACCTGATTAAATAACACACATTTTGATTTAATCTTCAGGAAGCAATTTAGAACTTTTACTTGTACTACATGTTAATTAATTTAAGTTTAAAATAACAAAATTATCTTGCCGATGACTACGAATTGGTTTAAATTTACATTTTCTGAGGTGCCTCGAAACTTTACCGTAACGAGGGCCGCAAATTGCTTCCTGTTTTAACTTTTATTTATTCAAATTTTGTCTATCGATATAATGGAATATAGCATACAAAACATTATTAAATTACTGTACATATGGCATGTTATATATCCCTGTATTCCCCTTGAAATTTCCCATCCCCTGAGATATCTGTATGTACTATATCTTCCCGCACTGAAAGATTATTTCAAGAAAACCCGAAAAATTATGAAAAATGTTACCAATAAATATTTTAAAAGTTGATTTTCTCGAAAACTACTGAACTTATTTCAATTCTGATTACAGATACCTCAGGGTGGTTTACAGACCCAAAACAATCTAATATTAAGAACGTTACACATATGACTTTCAGGGCGTGACGCGCCCTGAAAGATGGCTAGCAAAACTCAAATCTTAAAAATTACTTAGCTAAAGCAACACAACTTTCAGAGCTCAATTAAGTGGGTTTATCTTCAGACTATGTTAGGGGTAGTTACGCCCAGGGCTAGGTCTCGGTTCTAGGTTACCTGGACGCACTTGAGACTATAAATTACGGCTATACAGCCCACTTAAATGAGGTCTGAAAGGGTGGTACTTACGGTTTTCTTATAGTAGGCACTTATAACCACTGTCTATTGGTTTAACTATCACTACCATCTTTATGATTCTAAATTAATGTCAAAAACAACTATTAAACTATATAGTGACGCATCGTCGCGAACATCTCTCCCGCCGTGCAGTGCAGTGACGACTCGTAGCGATGTTGGTGCGGCGCTGCATCGCCACGGTGAGCGACGACTGGAGTCGCGGCGCTCGCCACCGCGACGCCTGTTGCCACGCCGCTCGCCGCTGCGACGCTCGCCGTCACGACGCTCGTAGCCACGACGCTCGCCACCGGCTCTCGTCGCCCAGGCGGCCGCCGCCTAGGCGCTCGCCGCCAAGGCGGTCGCCGTCTCGGCGCTCGATGCCTCGGCGCTCGCCTGCCAAAGCGCTGGTGATGATGCCCAGGCGTTCGCCGCCAAGGCGCTGGATGCCTCGGCGTTTGCCGCCAAGGCGCAGGTGGTGCCCAGGCTTTCGCCGCCAAGGCGCTGGATGCCTCGGCGTTTTGCCGCCAAGGCGCAGGTGATGCCCAAGCGTTCGCCGCCAAGGCGCTGGATGCCTCGGCGTTTGCCGCCAAGGCGCAGGTGGTGCCCAGGCTTTCGCCGCCAAGGCGCTGGATGCCTCGGCGTTCGCCGCCAAGGCGCAGGTGGTGCCCAGGCTTTTGCCGCCAAGGCGCTGGATGCCTCGGCGCTCGCCGCCAAGGCGCTCGCCCCCACGGCTACTTGGGCAGTGGGACGAGTTTCTTCACCGGACGCTTCAAGGTGCCGCCGGCAGTGCGCACCTCAGCGGTCCGGACTTCTCCGTCAGCCCCGGGGAACAGGGCAACTATACGGCCTCGCGGCCATGTATTGCGAGGCAGCTGGCCGTCTGCAACGAGTATGGGGTCGCCCACCTGCAGTTCGGGGCCGCGGGTGTGCGGCTCCCGCCGGTTTTGGAGTTCCGGCAGGTACTCCCTGACCCAGCGACGCCAGAACATGTCGGCGAGTATCTGGGATCGTCGCCAGAGCTTCCTGCTGTCCACGTCTCGCTCGGTGAACACGCCGGGTGATGGTAGTCTCGCCGATCCACCGAGCAAGAAATGGTTCGGTGTGATTGACTCGTCGTCTTCGCTATCTACTGAAACATGTGTTAGTGGTCGGCTGTTTACAGTGTACTCTGCCTCACACAACAGTGTGGACAACACCTCTTCGTGCGGATGTTTTTCTAGGAGCACAGTGCACAGCGCGGACTTTACGCAGCGTACGAGGCGCTCCCAGGCGCCTCCCATGAAAGGCGCTGATGGTGTTATGAAGCGCCACACGACGCCTCGGCGACTGGCCTCCTCTCGGAAGGCCTCTCGGAGCTCCTTGTCGGCACCGTGCATGTTGGTACCGTTGTCGGAGTGTATCTCGGCGGGGCAGCCCCGACGAGCAGCGAAGCGGCGCAGCGCTAGTATGGCGGCGTCTGCGCTGAGGCTGGCGGCGATCTCGAGGTGGACGGCTCTGGTGGTAAGGCACGTGAATAGGGCTACGTACCTTTTTTGATGCTGTCGTCCGACTGTGACAGACAGTGGGCCGAAATAATCTAGCCCTGTGTACGTGAACGGCCTCTGGTGATGTGCCAGGCGCGTTCTTGGGTGGTCGCCGGTCGCAGGCACGGTTGGTTGCGCCTTGCGAATACGACACTGTAGGCATCGTGACAGCACCTTCTTTGTTGTTGGTCGCATCTTCACGACCCAATAATGCTGTCGTACCTCGTTGATGGTGAGCTCTGTCCCACCATGCTGCAAGCTACGGTGTGTCCAGTCTATGTACAGCTGGGTAATATGGTGGTCGCCATGTAGTATCGGCGGACGCATTACTTCTTCCGTTATCTGTTCTACAGCTGCGATACGGCTCTTTATCCGTATGACGTCATCCCTCACTTCTATCTGTAGCGGCCGCAGTCGACTGTCTTTGTCCAATGCCTTTTCCTCTCGCAGTCTAGTGAGTTCTGGAGCGAAAGACTGCTGCTGCGCGACCATCACTAGTAGCTTCTCGGCTTCGTGTAGAAACTCTGCTTCTATTATTTGCCTCTTCTCTTGTGAGTTACGCGTCGGCACGGTTTGCTTCGGGAGAAAGGGGACGGCCTTCTTCTTGTTTCGCCAATCAGGATCCTGTTCTTTATTCTTTTGGGTTCGTTTGTAGAACGTCTTCTCCTTTGGGGCTTTGCATAGAGAGATGAAGCGTAGAACGCTCGCCGTCGCACGGAGGAGTCGTTCCCACCGGGAGAACTTTGTCGGGTCTGGAATGGCTTCTGTGATCTGTCGGCTGTCGATTTCTTCGATGGCGGCGAACGTTCTCTCCTCCCCTGTCTCCTCCGCTATCGGAGGGTTTTCTGATGGCCATGATGACGACTCTTCATACAGGAAGTTAGGACCACTATACCACTCATGCCGTGAGTTGAAGTGGTGTGGTACATCACGAGTAGCCATGTCTGCGATATTCATCTTCGTGGGCACCCAGCGCCAGTCTTCAACTCTGCTATTTTCTTCTATGGCGGCTATACGATGGGCTACGAAAGGTTTGTATACTCGTGCTCCTCTTCTTATCCATGTCAACACGGTCTTGCTATCTGACCAGTAGGTCACCGATGCGGGTTTGATGCCGTGTTCACGTACAACAGCTGCGGCTACGCGGGTTCCCATCACCGCTGCCTGCAGCTCGAGGCGGGGTATTGATTGCAGCTTCAGTGGGGCTACCTTCGCCTTTGCCATGGCGAGGCTGACTCGCTGGTGGCCATCTGTTGCTGTGGTTCGCCAATATACTGCCGTCGCGTAAGCCATCTCGCTCGCGTCGGTGAATACATGGACCTGTGTCTCTACGGCGTCGCTGTATCCCGGATAGCATCTTGGTATGCTGATATTTCCGAGCTGCAGTAGATGTTGTATCCAACTCTTCCATTGGGTCGCTAGGTCGTTGTCCAGCGGCTGGTCCCAATCGACTCCTCGCCTCCATGCCTCTTGCAATATTTGCTTGGCTCGAATGGTTACTGGGGAAGCGAGTCCGAGCGGGTCGTACAGTGACATTACTATCTTCAGCGCCTCTCTCTTCGTGGGCGCTTCCTTTTCTAATATGCCTCTAGGTAGGCGGGCGAGTGTTAGGTTGAAGCCCAACGTATCTTCGCTCGGTCTCCATATCAGGCCGAGTATCTTTTCTGTGTCATCCGTATTCCCGATGTTGACGACTTCAGTTCGGATCTGTGTCGGGTCTATATTTTCTATTAATTGCGCGCTGTTTGACACCCATTTTCTTAGCTCAAACTTCGCCTGTAGGTGAATATTCTTCACCGTAGTTGCAATGTGCGTCGCTTCTTCGACGGTCTTGTAACTATCGAGGTAATCATCCATGTAATGATTCTGAATTATGGCTTCCACTGCATCTGGATGCTCATCTATATGCCTTTTCGCGTTCCAATTCTTCGCGAAAATGGCCGTGCACGGCGAGCTTGCCGCACCGAATATGATGGACGTCATACGGTATTCTTCGGGCGCTCCTTCTCTTCTATTGCCTCTCCATAGGTATCGGAGCGCGTCTCTATCCTGACTTCGCACCTTCACTTGCATAAACATCTCTGCTATGTCACCAGATATGGCTATGCAATGTCTTCGGAACCTCATCATGACGCCGGGCAGGGACTGTAGCAAGTCTGGTCCAGTGAGAAGGAAGTCATTTAGTGACAGTCCTTTTGATTTGGCGGCTGCGTCATGTACGATGCGGAGTTTCTCAGGCTTCGCGGGATTGAACACGTCGAAATGAGGCAGGTACCACGTTCTACCTTGTGTGCTCGTCTTGGGCGCCTTTTCTGCGTAACCCTTTTGAATGAGAGAGTCCATCTGTTCTGTGTATCTATCTCGAAGAGCCGGTTTGCTATCGAGCTTCTTTTCTATTGAGACGAGCCTCTTCAGGGCCGTCCCGTAACTATCGGGCATTTCTATGTTTTCGGTTTTCCACAGCATGGCTGTTTCTATGTGCCCGTCCTCCAACTGACGAGTGTGACGACTCAAGATATCTTCCGCTTTCTTTTCGGGATCGGAGTCTGGCCGTCTCGGATTGATGACCAGTGATTCTAGGGCGAAGAATTCACGAAGCTGCTCGTCTATATCTTCTTTTTCCGCTGCTTCATTGCCTGCTGTGAGCCTATTGACGTAGTGCACTTGCTGACCCAAGATCCTGGTGTGTGCGCCGTGTAGAGTCCAGCCCATCGTCGTGAGTGACGCAACAGGTTGGTTCTTCGGACCTCTGCGGATCTCACTGGCCAGTAATAGGTGCCAGTTATCCTGTCCGATGAGTATCTTCGGCGTACCAGTGTTGTATATGAGCTGTTGCTTCAGGTCATCCAGATGCTTGCAGTGTGCGACGTCCTCTTCACTGACTGTCTGCGGAGCGAGGTTCAGCTTCGGTATGGTGCGCGCTCTGAACGGTACCCTATTCTTCAGCTCGCTCGCAAGAGTGACGGTGATTCTCCTCGAACTTGGAGTCTCGATCGTGGTGTCGCCGATCGCGCCTATCTTCAGTGGGTCAATTTTGCCTTCTGCCCCGACTTGCTTCGCTAAGTCCTCGTCGATCAAAGAGACGGTTGATCCATCATCAAGAAGTGCGAAAGTGGATGCTTCTCCCGCCGGTCCAATCACTCGAACCGGTACCATTTTGAGGTAAGCGTGGCTTGAAGTTGTTCGTGAGCTGGCCACTGTTTCTTTTGTCTCCACGTTGTTCGACTGCTCTTGAGTAGCGGGCTTCTCGTTCTTGACGGCGTCTTCTTTAGCAGGCTTCTTGGAGTAGTGAAGAAGCTGATGGTGCGTAGCTGTACACCCTTTAAGTCCACACTTCTTCGGCTTGCAAGAATGATCTGGACGACGACTTCGCAGGCACCGGAAACATAGGCCAAACTTCTTAGCGAGCTCCCATCGCTTGTCACTGGATCCTTCCTTGAATTTCTTGCATTCAAGATTCTGATGTCCCTCTTTCTCACATATACGGCATTTCTTGAGTGATTTGTCTACCGCTGTGTGAGTCCGTTGTGTGACACGCTTGCTCGCTGTTGCTTCCGTGGCGCCGATGTTCTCGGGTGGAGCGAATGCACTGCAGAAACGAGCTTGCTCTGTTATGAACTCGCTGAAGAGCGTAAGGTCGGGCAGCGACTGGTACTTCTCCGTGTACGTTCTGTACCACTGTACACGCAGTGAGTTCGGTAGCTTCTCGGTTAACAACCGCATCAGCTCAGCGTTGATCAGGTAGTGATCCTTCTTCAGTGCGCGCAGAGTGACCACGCCGCTTCTGACTCTGCTTGCGAAATTGCAGATGTCCTTTGGTGCTTCTCCGCAGCGCGGTAGTCCACGAAGTCTGTCTGTTTCAGCCTGAGCTATCGAATCTGGACGGCCGAACTGCAGCTCAAGTTCCCTCATGATGTCATCTGGTTTGGCATTTCCGATGAGTTCCGAGCTCACTGTTTCCAACGCTCGTCCCCGCAGGCTTCTTCTAAGCCTAGCTGTGTTTTCAACATCGTTGAAATATCTTCGAGTTGTCTCGTAGATGGCACGAAATGAAAGCCACTCTGTGTGGGCCCCATTGAAGTTCGGTAAGGTCATGATGACCTTCGACGCCGAGGGGTTGCTCGGTGTCCACTGTTCTGTTTTTCTGTCGGCTAGCGACGCTATAGCGGATGTCAGCTCCGTTATGAATGGGCGGAGTGCGTCCTCCCCTTTGACTTCTATTCCCCTCTGTGGGAATCGGTTCACTTCCTTCGCTGTAGGATTCGACAACGGTACTTGCTTTTCGAGGTCCACTATAGTTTCGAAGTCCACAGGGGGGGGCGGTTGCTCAAGGCCTATATTACTATTGTCCCCCTCGGCGGCGTTGTCCCTCTTCTCCGGCTCAGGCTCAGGTGCCTCTTCAAGCCAGGAGCGCACGTACTCATCGTTTGAGTCTCTGTCATCCATATAGCCGTCGGAATCTTCTTCCTCGGCTCTCTGAAGTGCTAATTGAGCGAGTTCCAACCTAACTTTCAGTAGGTCTTCACGTGCTCTTGAAATTTTCTTATTTGACCGCGTCGTTCTATTTGTAGTCGACTGCGGCCTGCTATGTTCGGTACGGGCGTCACCCCGGGTAGTCATCGGCAAGGTTCGGCTGTACTTTCTATCTGTAGTCTTCTCTGTTCTGTCTGCAGGCTTCAATGTTCTATCTGAATACTGCAGTGTTCTATTTGAATGCTTCAATGTTCTATCGGAATGCTTCAGTGTTCTGACTGAAGTACCTTCCTTTGCTGTAGAGGGCTGTTCCGCTTCTTCAGACCGCGTCCGTCTTGGCAAATCTTCACTAGCCCGTGGCGCAAGGGGGGGCTGCTGTACTGGTTCGGCTCCTTCAGTGGTGGATGGTGAACGCGGCGGTTGCTCATGAGTGATGGCCGTAATACCGCGTCCTCTGCTCACCTCCACTGTCCAGGCTTCAGGGGCCTTGCCTTGCGATCTTGTCACCGGCATGTTGATTCGATATGCGGTTCTTGAATACGAATCTTGAAAACGGAGCTCCAAAACGGATCTTGAAAAAGAAACTCTTATCCGGGTCTTCTATCCGGATATCTCAACTGGATCTGCACCGGATCTTCCAAACGAATCTTCAAAATGGAAATCCAATCCGTATCTTGAAAAAGAAACTCTTATCCGGGTCTTCTATCCGGATATCTCAACTGGATCTGCACCGGATCTTCCAAACGAATCTTCAAAACGGAACTCCAATCCGGATCTTGAAAAAGAAACTCTTATCCGGGTCTTCTATCCGGATATCTCAACTGGATCTGCACCGGATCTTCCAAACGAATCTTCAAAACGGAAATCCAATCCGGATCTTGAAAAAGAAACTCTTATCCGGGTCTTCTATCCGGATATCTCAACTGGATCTGCACCGGATCTTCCAAACGAATCTTCAAAACGGAAATCCAATCCGGATCTTGAAAAAGAAACTCTTATCCGGGTCTTCTATCCGGATATCTCAACTGGATCTGCACCGGATCTTCCAAACGAATCTTCAAAACGGAACTCCAATCCGGATCTTGAAAAAGAAACTCTTATCCGGGTCTTCTATCCGGATATCTCAACTGGATCTGCACCGGATCTTCCAAACGAATCTTCAGAATGGAAATCCAATCCGTATCTTGAAAAAGAAACTCTTATCCGGGTCTTCTATCCGGATATCTCAACTGGATCTGCACCGGATCTTCCAAACGAATCTTCAAAACGGAACTCCAATCCGGATCTTGAAAAAGAAACTCTTATCCGGGTCTTCTATCCGGATATCTCAACTGGATCTGCACCGGATCTTCCAAACGAATCTTCAAAACGGAAATCCAATCCGGATCTTGAAAAAGAAACTCTTATCCGGGTCTTCTATCCGGATATCTCAACTGGATCTGCACCGGATCTTCCAAACGAATCTTCAAAATGGAAATCCAATCCGTATCTTGAAAAAGAAACTCTTATCCGGGTCTTCTATCCGGATATCTCAACTGGATCTGCACCGGATCTTCCAAACGAATCTTCAAAACGGAACTCCAATCCGGATCTTGAAAAAGAAACTCTTATCCGGGTCTTCTATCCGGATATCTCAACTGGATCTGCACCGGATCTTCCAAACGAATCTTCAAAATGGAAATCCAATCCGTATCTTGAAAAAGAAACTCTTATCCGGGTCTTCTATCCGGATATCTCAACTGGATCTGCACCGGATCTTCCAAACGAATCTTCAAAACGGAACTCCAATCCGGATCTTGAAACCGGATCTTCAACGGATCTCCAATACGGAACTCCAATACGGATCTTCTATACGGATCTTCAAAACCTTCAAAACGGATCTTCAAAACGGAACTCCAATCCGGATCTTGAAACCGGATCTTCGAACGGAACTCCAATCTCAAATCTTCTAAGTTCAAAGATAATCCTTCAGGAATAAGCCTTCAGTACTCGGGAACAAGTCTTCAGGAATAAGGCTTCAGATTTCCGATAATTCTTCATGAATAAGCCTTCAGTACACGGGAACAAGTCTTCAGGAATAACGCTTCAGATTTTTGATAACTCCTGAACGGGTCCACATGTGTTCCTCCTGAAGAAATCCGGCTCGCAAGGACCAGCAGATGTACCGGACGGGCGTGATCGCTTGGACACGAAGGGTGTGTAGGGAGGGTGTATTCCTATCCAGGTTTTATCCCGGTGTGTATGTAGGTCTCCCAGTCCACGCGGCGCTGACGTCCTGCACCTATAGGTTCCAGATATCTTCAGGGGCGGCTACTATCTTCCGTTCTTCACGACGTTACCAACGTTTTGACGACTGACAGAGAAACAGGTTCCAGACTTTCGTCTAGGAAGGGGTTGTTTTTGAGACACCTCTGTGAAGGGGTACTTTACCTGATTAAATAACACACATTTTGATTTAATCTTCAGGAAGCAATTTAGAACTTTTACTTGTACTACATGTTAATTAATTTAAGTTTAAAATAACAAAATTATCTTGCCGATGACTACGAATTGGTTTAAATTTACATTTTCTGAGGTGCCTCGAAACTTTACCGTAACGAGGGCCGCAAATTGCTTCCTGTTTTAACTTTTATTTATTCAAATTTTGTCTATCGATATAATGGAATATAGCATACAAAACATTATTAAATTACTGTACATATGGCATGTTATATATCCCTGTATTCCCCTTGAAATTTCCCATCCCCTGAGATATCTGTATGTACTATATCTTCCCGCACTGAAAGATTATTTCAAGAAAACCCGAAAAATTATGAAAAATGTTACCAATAAATATTTTAAAAGTTGATTTTCTCGAAAACTACTGAACTTATTTCAATTCTGATTACAGATACCTCAGGGTGGTTTACAGACCCAAAACAATCTAATATTAAGAACGTTACACATATGACTTTCAGGGCGTGACGCGCCCTGAAAGATGGCTAGCAAAACTCAAATCTTAAAAATTACTTAGCTAAAGCAACACAACTTTCAGAGCTCAATTAAGTGGGTTTATCTTCAGACTATGTTAGGGGTAGTTACGCCCAGGGCTAGGTCTCGGTTCTAGGTTACCTGGACGCACTTGAGACTATAAATTACGGCTATACAGCCCACTTAAATGAGGTCTGAAAGGGTGGTACTTACGGTTTTCTTATAGTAGGCACTTATAACCACTGTCTATTGGTTTAACTATCACTACCATCTTTATGATTCTAAATTAATGTCAAAAACAACTATTAAACTATATAGTGACGCATCGTCGCGAACAAAACACAAACTAAATTAACCCCAAAATTGTCTGCGTCAATAATCTACGCGTCTCTCTTGTCGATATTTGAGAATTCAATTCAATACAATTACTTATCAGAGTCCAGTTACCTAACAGAGTCAGTCCGTGCGACGGCGACGGTGCCCTAGGTAAAGACATCTAGCGTTTGTAAATATGGGCGGCGAAGCTCTAGGAATTATATTGACTGGCATGTAGAATATCATGAGGCTTGGTCAATTATCTTGAGGTCAGTTTTAGACTGAACTGGTCTGATGCGACGGAATAATTAGTACGAGTGACTACTATCTGACCTCAGCAATTTAACTGCCGGAAAATATTGAAAATATAAAGATACTAGCTTTTGCCAGCGGCTTCGCCCGCGCGGAACTTTCTTGCCCTATTTAACTCACTCAGGGGTTGAAATTCGAAAAATACTTCCATATTCCTTGTCTACATAATAAAGGGACCCTTTGTGCAAAATTTCAGCTCGAAGGGTTTGGGCTGAGCGTTAATGAGTCAGTCAGTCAGTCTGGACTTTTCTTTTTATATATATATACTTAGAGCTGTCAGATTTTCATCATGTCATCCTACGAGATTGTTGGATGCTTAACCGGAGTTACCTGTGGTAACCTTCATTAATTAAGGGTTCCAGCCAGGACTTAAAAACTTAAAACTATAGTGACTGCTTGCTGAGGGCACCTCCCTGTACTTCGACTTTGGGCATCGCTAGTAGAGGTCAGTAAGGAACGGGCTGGATCGGACGGATATGTTTGACGTCCTATTAAAGTACATACTTACTTAAATAAAGTAACAGGCCACAAAAGGTACATTATAAAACCTTCCGAAACCATAGTATTGTTAAAAATTCGCCTAAATTCATTCATTGTCACAAAATATCGTGACGGTCGTGACTGCGTGAGCCGTTTCTCATTTATTTATATCAAAATCTAATACATTTGGCAAAAAACGGATGAATATAAATGTTCTAAAAAATATCGTTCACTTTCGCTCTTTAGTTGTTTACTCACGTTTGAAGTACAGTACCTATACTTACAATCGTGGCGAAAAGCGCTGACGAGAAAAAGCATTTCTTCTTGTATTTTAAGGTTACTATTGCATATCTTAATTTCACAACTGGCTACACGTAACATACCCAAAAAAAAAAAAAAAATACGCCAACATAATTAAGAAAAAGTCTCTTTCAAAAATGTTTGAGTCAGTCAATGATCTTATTTAAATTAAAAAAAAAAACATCTGTTATTTGAAATTACCTATGAAATGATTTTATTTCGTTGCTATATAAAAATAAGGTAACAAATCATGGAATTACATATAGGTGCAAAGACGATGACCGAACAAGTTTTCTTTGCTAAATTTTCCATGTTACATTTTTCTTGTGATAAATAACTTCAAAATTCATTTTCCACATTTACATTGAAATCCTAAACGTTGTCAGCGTATGAGATTTTCCGTAACATTGCAAATATTTCTATTTCAATTTTCAAAGAGTCTCCATAACTGTATTTCGTAGTAGTGAGCAAATATTAGCTTTAGAATTGAATTGAATAAGAAATCCTTCGATTCGAGTCCCAGTATCCAATTTATACGACATTCTAAGTGAAGATTTTCTACGATGTGAAGAATTTATGTGCGTTAAACTTATTTTGCAACTGTGCAAATTTTACTAATTTTTTTTAATTAAAGGCCTTTTCATAATCACCCACGCTTGGTATCTGTCAGATAAAATAAAAAACTATTAGTAACTTATTAAAGCTAAGTAGGAATTGATACACTATAGAGAGAGTATAGAATGTTCTCAAGTTTAAGTTCAGCATTTGGGCGCACTAAATTTGTGGGCGAGTGCGGGGTGATGTAGCCGTGCAGTCTTTAATCGGTCGCATTTTAATTTGTCATAACAAAAATAATGCATATTTGTAAAAAGTTAAAAAATCAAATCATTTTCCCTTGTATTGCAAAGCAGTAGACATTGTTTTTTTACTCTTTTGTTATAAAATGAAGGAATAAAATGGTTTCATCTCAACGATTTGGAGGTGATTTCGTGTTTTTTTCTTATTATTTGATACCCATAGAAAATTTACGCCTAAACTAAATGCTAACTAATTACTAACTATTTTTATCAAATGTAATTTTTTTATAATGCCGACGAAAAGTGGTTTCATGTCCATGCTGTTTTCAACCATTTTTTGAGAGGGCAGCCTTAAGGAAATAAAATAAATTACATTAAAAAAAGCATTTGTCAGTTTTGTCACGTAGCGTTACATGTAACTACGTAACTTATGTAGATGAATTAATGAATCAATCAATTGTCAATCGTTTACTAAGGCCACTGCATAAATTACTTTGTTTATTTGGTAATTCCTCGCTTTTGTTCAAAGAAAGATAAATAAGTGTCTATTTAAAAGTTTTATAAAGAAATTCATAATCTATAAGATAATTTAATAAGTTATTGATTGATGGTCATAGGCTCGCCCCCTTCTGGGAAAATGAGGGTTCTACGAGTATACAAGGTGGAACGTCCACATTGTATAAGTACACTACCCTCTGCCGCACCCTTCGAGAAACACAGGCATTTTTTTTTAAATTTAGGCGCAAAATTTCGGCGCGCAGTTAGACCAAAACTACTTAGCCCTAAAATTAGGCGCATCCTGTGTTGTGAAGGTGCTAAAACACAATTGGACGAAAGTAGGATGTTAAGGTTGCGCGTCGATTCCCAGCCACATGTATACTACCCATTCAATGTTCTTTATGTGTCAAACAACATAAAATAGGAAAGATCAAATAAAAATCATCACAGTGCTCCAAGCTTCGTTGCATTAAAAAAAAAAAGAGGAAAATATCTGCCCAACCACTTGTGTCCGCAACAGTACATCAAACAAATAGGGTTGCCTCACTCCGCAAATTAAAACCATTTCACAAAGCCCTGGCCAGTGGGCCGTGCATTCGATTAACTCGCCAGAAATGAATTCATTCAATATGTATTTTTATCTATTTTTAAACGACTTTTATTGCAACAGGTCGACTTTCGTCAGTCTATTACTTTTTTTTGCCCTATCTTTGTATAATTGATTGTTTTTGTTTTTTCTTGCATGGGAAAGAAATGCGGATGGTGTTTAAATGGAGATGGAGATTATGATTGACAAATAAAAATGTAACATTATCTTCCTTTTGTTTTGTGTTTAACTATGATTTTTTTTTTTGTTAATTTGCAGTAGCACTGTAACAGAAGACTAAAGTGTAAATTTTATTTTGCAGTGCCCTCAAAGATAATTATTTGCGTAATTAGTGCATTTAAACCACTTGCTAAATTCCCATGAGTTTGTTGAATCATTTGCTAATGAATCATCTTACAAAACAATACAATCAACAACAATGAAAGCTCAGTTATTAGTCCAAATTACAATATTAGTCTCATTGCACGTCAGCGTACCAACAATATAGACTAACAATTGCGTTCCAAAGGGTACTCTATCATTAGGGCTTAGCCGAAATTGATAACATTGTTCACTAAGTGATAGAATTTAGAATTGAATTGAATAATTGTGTACTTACTTTAGATAAGGGGTAACGGGGTTTTGTCAGCAACTGTACTATGGATTGTGTTTTAGATTTATGGCATTATGAGTAATCTTGAACTGTTGGTTAAGATTACTTTACGAAATTCTGAATCACTTTGGTTGGTAGGTAGATATTTTCTTTTCCGTAGTATTAGGAAATATTTTCCTTTTGAAGTTATAGCTATTTGCTGATATAGTCACATTTTACGGTGACCAAAATAAGGGACAAATGCGTACAACCGTACAATATCTCGCGCTTTGGCTCTGTCTCATATAGGGTCGTAGTATTTATGTTGAACGATGGCCGTCTCGCGTCATATTTTTCCCCAACTTGTTTTTTCTTGCGTTTGTGTTCTTTCCCTGCGCCATGTTTACCACAAATAAACGATTTTTTTTTTAAATTAAAATTTTAGTAACTTTTTAATTATTTATTGTTTTAACGGCTATTGTAGTACACACAGAATTAAATAAATCAATCTGCCAAACTATGTTGGGGTCGCTGAAAACCAGTATTTTAAATAGTTAGTCGTAATTAAAGCAATACAAATTCTGAGATTCAAAATCAACGGAAGATATTGCAGGTTGAAATAATAGAACCCTGTCAATGTTAGCCCGATTCCTATACCTAAAGTATTTTCCAGCATCTAGTCTGGATATTACAGGTAGAATATTTACCTAGATATTCGATCGCAACTTCCGTCTGCATATGAACATATTTCCTCAGCAAATGCATTTTATTAACTTCACTATGTAAATTCAGCACTTAAACCAATACAGTTTCTCTAGGAATATTATATTATTATGATGTATTTTCACATCACGCAGTTTATGCACTTTTAGTAAAACAAGTTTATCTCACGAACACTTCACTACGAGGGTAGGAATAGAAAGATGCGTTGCATTGCGATCCAATATCGAAAACTCAATGAAATTGCTTTTTCCTCATTTTAATCAGAGGCTTATCCAATTTTTTGAAAGCTAATTAACACCAAAACTACCTCACGTTAAGTGTATTAAGCTCGTGAAATTGACATAGTTCGAAATTCATCAATAAAACTGAACGCGAGCAGCACATCTACATAAACCGCGTTCATGACCTGTCAGTGTCAATATTCCTCAGGAAATAATGATACTGACAGCTTTTAAACGTAGTTTATCGCGTTCTGTTTTATCGTTGGAATTCGCACTTAATAACAACAGTTAGTCCAATAATCACTTTCCACTAGCTTGAATATGTCTTTACTATTTAATTCAAATAATTTGCAAAACACAACTTTTTCGTGTAACACGATCGAAGACAACCACTCATTAAAAAAAAAACACTATCGAAAAAAAAAACGACTTCGAAATTTCAAATTCGAATTCAAAAGAGAATACCGTTCTTTCGCAGCTCTTCTCTAACGTCTGTACAATCCGCGAGTGATAAGTTTTCCAGCCAGTTTAATTGAACTAGATAGATAATTGGAATCAGCAATGATACTGTTAATGACAATACGCATGTAGCGATGAACGTGCGGGTAGTCACGCATGTTTAAATGCACGGCTGTTGTATGTTTTGGGGTAGGCAGAATTAGATATTCATTAGAATTGGCCTCTAAAAGTTTCATTTTCCAAAGAAATCACAAATCAACCCTGGCTTGAAATTCGTACATTATGTTCGGGTGACCACTGAAAATCAGCGCTTTGCTGTGGATAGCAAAGCACAGCATCATGCTGACTGAAAGCCTTCTTCTCACAGTCACGGCGTGCAGGTGCCGACTATTTATGTTTTAAATGCCTATGTATAATTTATCTGTGTTTGTTATCATATTTTTTATGTTATGTCATCTTTTATATGCACGTGTCTCTATGTCAAATAAAACAATTTTTCTTTATTTCTATTCTTTTTCTTTCTAAATAAAAATATGTTCTAAAACAGACTCTTGGCCTACTTTCATGTTTTCAGGTTTTGCTAAACTAGTCTAATATAATATTAACATTAATACCTTTTGATGGGAAAATGACTTCGAAACGAACTTAGAGAAATCATGACCATAAACAACGAGTGATGCCAACATCAAAAACATAAACATATTTTTTTGTAAACTGAAGGTTGCCATTTATTTTGACACACTTTGTATAGAGCCTTTTAAGCTATACGCTTTATTGTTAACTTCGCTATATTTATTTACAAATCATGAAAAACGGACAATGGGTAGGTTACCCAAACCTCCTTTTTACAAAACAAGGTTTGTATTTAGATTAGGTTTAAGCCAATAAGCTAGTGTTTCAATTGAGAACGAAATATCTATAGAATGCGGCTGTTTTTACCTAATAACTTAGTTCGGCGTTAAGTTGTCATTTACACAGATCGTAATAAAGTTGGAAATGCAATAACTAAGGTTTAGTCTAGAACTAAAGATAGATCGACTTTTGGAATTAGACGGTATTAGAGCAACTGCAAACATAGGTAGGGATATACTACGATAACATGGCGCGCCCCTCCTTTTTACTATTTCAATGTGTGTAGTCATATTCTTACGAAAGAGTTTGTATGTGATTGTAAGTAATCGTCTTCAGCAGCGTCTCAATATGCATACTGCACACATGCGAGTCTTGGTGACACTTTGAAAATGCTTTCAATATTTTCAAATGTTTTGAATTTTGGAGGGGCGTGCCATGTTATAGTAGTTTATGTCTATCAATATCTTCATACATTTTCTTGCAACCTGTAATCGAATATTCGAAGCACAGAATAAATTACCAATCATTCGATTATTACATCTGATGCCTAACTCAGTCATGATACGTCACCCATCGAACACTGGTGAATGACGGATCGTATTAATTAACATCAAGTGGATGTTAATTAATATTATTATTATGAAAGTGCATAAACCATGAGACAATATGGCGTCGGTTATATTGATATGGTATTAGTTGATACTATTGAAAGCTCGCAAGGTAGACCGATGCCGTAGGCCTTTTCAAAAAACGATGCGATTTCCATAATCTGAATACACGTAGTAAAGACGAAATTGTGATTCCAAAATTTAGATTGACTAAAACTAGCAAGTCATTTCTAATACACAGTATCCGCTTCTATAACAAGTTGCCAAAGTCAGTTACAGAACTTAGTGATGGAAAGTTTAAAACGCACATAAAAGATAAAAGACTACGTTGAAGACAGGGAAGTTTGGCATTAATTCCTTCTGCACATGTGGCTTCCCTGGTACCTCATTAACAGCATAACTATGTGAAAGTCTATTAACTGCTATCTAATACAATGTTCTATTTTAATCTTTTTTTATAATGCTGACATATTCTATTCATTATTGTTATTGAATAGTTCTTTACTAATGTTCTATACGTAATTTAACACTTAAACTAAAAAAAAAAACATGCTTTAAAATGGACGGAGGTATAGATAATTTTGAATTAATCAAGTTTATTAAAACACTTGAAATCTACAATTAGTCATTCGATTACCTATTATGAATTCACAGCACATTAACTTTCTGTAGTTATCATTTACGATAGATAACCGTATGCTACTGATCGTATCGTACTACTTAAAATAACAATAATATTGAAAAGACAATTTTCTTTAATAACGTATATACGTTATCAAAGAAAATGTATAACATCCATTTAATATTGTGTCCGTTATCATTACTGATAATGGCTTTATCTGTCAAATTCCAGGTAGGACCCAATTTATATTAATTTAATGTTATCTTACAATTTGTTTGATAATTCGCTATTATATTAATACTACTATCAATACTAAGTTGTTTTATAAACTATTATTTATTTGATTGTAAGTCAAATCAAATCAAATCAAAATATTTTATTTCATATAAACCCGCACTGGGCCCGCGTGGTGGATTACGGCCCGCTCCCTCTCACGGAGAGGAGGCCTGTGTCCTAGCAGTGGGAACATAATAGGCTGAGTTTGTATGTATGTAAACCTGCATGGGCACTTATGAAACGTCAGAAGCTAGGTGCATTACGAAGTGGATTACGTTATTCAGTAAATACATAAACTCACGTCTTCCCATAGGGATAGGCAGAAACTACAGAACGACACCTGCGACGAACCTCTCATGCTCTTTTATTAATTACTAAATAGCTTTTGTTAGCGGCTTCGCCCGCGCGGAACTTTCACCCCCTATTTAACTCCCTTAGGGGTTGAATTTCGAAAATTCCTTCCTATTCCACCTTTTCCTTGTCTGCATTATAAAGCGAACCTCTGTGCAAAATTTCAGCTTTCTAGGTCCAAGGGTTTGGGCTGGGCGTTGATGAGTCAGTCAATCAGTCAGTCTTGACTTTTCTTTTTATTTATATAGATTTATTTAAATTTAGTTCCTAAGAAAACTTACAGCTAGGATACAGTTTGCTGACCGTTACTGAAAGAAGGCCAATGAAAAGTTTTCACTGACAATATTAGGGTAGCTCAAGAAACAGTAGACACGCAAGCGAAAGTAAGAATAAGTAAACACTCGCCGAGAATTAAGAAAAGACTGAACAGGTTTTAGTGATCTTCAAAGAATTTTTTACACGGTATTTTTTTAAATTTAGGAACACTGCTGGAGAATAAGCGAAGATCATCAACACTCTGACGCATCGAGTTGTATGCCCTGCTGGCTCTTATCATATAAGAGTTTTGTCGATGTATGCAGCGCATAGAGGGAACATACAGAGATTGATGATTCCTTAAGTTGAAGGATGGAACACGCAGCCCAATTTTGCTCATCAATTCAGAACAGTCCGTTGAAACATTAGCTAAATTGAACAAGAATAACATAACGGCAATTTTCCTCCTCTCAATTAGTGGAACAATGCGAATGTTGCTTCATTTACGTTCATATTACCTATATGCACACACGCACGCCGGTTGCGAATACTAAGCACTGGACCTTTCTGAAGAGCATCACCAATAAGGCCACTTTATCTTTCTGGGACCTTCTCCTTTACTTTTCACTCACATCCGTCCTGTAAATACCTTTTTTACACCTTGCTAAAATACAATTCGAAAACGGTAAAGCTCATTACAACATAAGGATAGAACACGCATTGCCGTAGCTATTACTCTGTATGACTGTAAAGTAAAAGCGAAAAATATAATGTTATGTTGCAATATGGTAATCCGTAAACACTTTACGAGTTTTCAACCAAACGGCCAACAACTAAAGAAAAACCTGAATACAATTTTACTCTATTGCCACCACTGACCCACAAAGGAACACTTCAGCAACCTTCAACTCTGCTAACCCCCTTACCCAAATAGTCGTGAACACAAACAAAGCCCCACATTCTTCATACGCATCGCAGAACTGAAATAACAAATGGCTTATGGTCGGGGACCAAGTGCAGTAAGTGCATCATTGCACAATTCAATTGGACCCATATGTAAGTACTAAGGTCAGTCATACTCGTACTGGGCAAAATACCATGTGGAGTGGGCTAAGGTATAAGCGAAGAGCAATATTGTATGTTTTTTTAAGACGGAGGGTTTTTTTTTTGGTTGTGAAATCAAATGACTTCTCCTCCTGAGTAGAGCAGGAGGGCGTGTCAGACTTTTACTGACTAAAACCCACCCGTGTTCCCTCAGTTGCCCGTGTGTCAGTGGCGGCGGTAACTCTTTCGAACAACCCGCTTCCCTGGCAGGCATCGGCCCTTGCGGACCCCACCAGTGGTTGCTGACATCTCTGACGGCGCGCGTGTGTGGAGCAACAACGCGCCGTCCCGTCTACCACTTTTCGGCCGCAGGGGATAGGGAGAGCGGCCAACGCTATACCGACACTCCTCTTCCCCTGCAGCTCCACCGCGTCCGCCATCAAACGGTGGCGGCCCCGTCCAGGCCACGGAAGGAAAGAGCGCTACTCAGAAGCACCGGCACTCCTCCTCTGCCGCAGCCCGTAACCCTCAGCCGCGATGCCTCCCATTCGACATCGCGGCCCACCTCAGTTGCGGTGCACCTCACCGCAACCTACTTTTTGGCCGCTACGTCATGGGCTTGAAGGCAAAAGCCCTGACGAGGCCCATCTTTGGGTTCCTCTTGGCTTCACCGTGGGTGGCAGTCCACGGTTACTGAGCCCCCCCGCAACGACAATGCGGGAACCCACTCGGGAGGGAAGGCGGAGGGGGAGGGAAGGCGGAGGGTGGGGGAAGACTTTGATCATGCTCTAGAAAAAGTCGTGATGGCCCGTTGCTAAAGGGCCTCGCTTCAGATGTACGAGATTGTGTGTTCAAATTCGGGCAAGAACCTACGAAAATGACTTGTTCAATTCGTATACACTCTGAGTTTTTCTCGGTTTGTGACAATGGGAGGAAGCCTGAACGTACAGTTAATTTAAATCGCCAGGAGTGGTGATCAATGCTCGTGCCTGCTCTATATGAGAAGAGACTGTTCTGCAGTGGGACAATTATATGCTAAAGGCTAGAAAGATAAAAATGGCCGATGGATAACCTGTACAGTAAGACATTTGTCGATGCGTTGCATAACTTAGAAACACAGTTGGAATGTCTACTATTCTGCCTTAAATTATGGGCATGCATAGTATATTTTTCAAACCAACACAGCAATGCTGGGTAGCAGAAACAGATACGATAGTACACCCACGTTGCGTTAGTTATATTTAAGTTCCATGTAATAGAGAACCGGATGTCCCGGATGTAATAGGAGCGAGCCTATTGCCAATAACCGGGCACAAATCTAGACTCTGGGCTGCTAAAAAGAAATTCCTGACGGAAAAGCCCAATAACATTTTGCCTGACCCAGGGTTTTACCGAGGACCTCATGCTCAGCAGTAGCGCTTGTGACCGCTAGACCAACAATAATTACTGGCGAGAATGTTTATATTGGTCACCCAGTGGTCGAAACTCTACCATAATCTTTCAAATTTTAAACAATAATAATCAAAAATATTCGCTTCCTGCCTGTCTCCATATAAACTTTAACAGTGCCATATTTCATATTCCGGCTTGCCGCGGTTGGTCGGCGGATGGGTGACCATCTTTACATACCAAGACCCCTCCGTGCCTCGGAAAGCACGTAAAGCCGTTGGTCCCGGCTGTCATTTGTGGATCTTTGACAGTCGTTACGGGTCGTCAGAAGCCCGAAAGTCTGATAACCAGTCTTACCAAGGGGTATCGTATTACCCAGTAACTGGGTTGTGGAGGTCAGATAGGCAGTCGCTCCATGTAAAATACTGGTATTCAGCTGCATCCGGTTAGACTGGAAGCCGACCCCAACATAGTTGGGAAAAGGCTAGGCAAATGATGGGTTATAAAGCATTTGCATCACTTATTAATATACCTATAGATAATCACGTAACGCTTATGACTTGTCCCACACAGCAGGCGAATTCAAGCGACACGCACAAGGTTAATCCGCACATGTGTTGTAGACTATACAAAGATCTTATACACGTGTTGATTGATTGCTGCTCAACCGAACTACCCACACAGAAGTAAATAAATGAAATATATCCATAATGTACCTAACATTGACTTACAAATAGAAAGAAGGAGGTTAAATGGTGAATAGTAGTCTAATATACACCGTTATCTCGTACTCTCATTGAGTAGATGGATAGATAATGCAGTACAGTAGGAAAAATGTACCTACTACAGGTTGCCTGTACCAGCACTTGCGTAACTCACGATTAATCATAATCTGTTTCGTTTTGAAGCGGATTGTTAAACCATTGCTTCATATGTTCGAAAAATGTGTCTGCTCAACAACGTAAATAACGCAATGAATATTGTTGAACAGTCAAATTGAAACAGATTATGATTAATCGTGAGTTACGCAATTAGGGTGCTGGATTCAGTAAATGACGGCAATGCGTTGCGTTGAAATTTTTCATCTATTATTAAAAAAAAAAATAGTTGTTCCATACATTTGGACCGCGTAGGCATAGGTATTTCACTTTTCTATGACATGCAGCAGATTTTTTTTTGATAACCGACAAACATTTCAACGCAGTCGGTTTAGATTCATGTACTGAATCTAAGGCCCAGTTTTTTGATCCGTAGTTAAGAATAAGAATAAGAATCTTTATTTGTAAACATAGGTAGTTACATGGTGTGTGAGATGTCATAATATTAGTTATGGTTCTCTATGTTTTGCTGTGAAGAGTACAAATATTATCAAATCTGAATTTAATAATTTATTAACATTTATATTTGTCAAATAATATTGAACAATTTATACACAACTGGAAGTCAAAATCATATAGCAATAAATTAAATAAAAATTAAAATAAACAATTAAACAGATGTCAATATAAAATATCACTTACAACAATATAATTATATGTCAAGTATCAAAGACATGTCAATCATTAAAAATTATATTTATATTTTATCCTTCAGAAACTCAGTTATATTATAATAAGACTTATTTACAAGAAACTTCTTTAAATGTTTTTTGAATAGGTGAATACTTAACATTTTAATTGATTCCGGTATATGGTCGTAAATAATTGGTGCCAAACAAAAAACACTATTGCGCATCAGTGCTGTCTTGGACTGTCTCGAACACAACATATTGACGTATCGTCGACTCCGGTTATATCTATCTGATAGCCTGGGAAATAGACTTGGGTTGGTTTTTACGAATACTGCAACTTCGAAAATGTACAAACAGGGTAATGTCAGTATTTTACATTTAAGAAAGAAAGGTTTACATGACTCTATACTTTTTAACCCAAACATTGCCCTGATGCACCTTTTTTGGGCTTTACATGAGTTCCCTATTGGATGAGTTTCCCCAAAAAATAACTCCGTTAACTAATCCAATGGTTAAAATATTCTAACCAGTGGTTACAAATTTCGGTAAAACACAATTTTTCTTCATTTTGTTAGTCTCACAAATGGTTAAATAAGTTGGAGAGTTAATTACTTGACCATTAAATTTGTAAGACTAAGAATTGAGGAATAGACGCGGTTTTACCGAAATTTTAAACCATTGGTTTGCATATTTAAACCATTGGTTGAGTTATCAAAAAACTGGGCCTAAAAGAATACACGAACAAGAACAAAACAAAAACAACAAGTGCAACTATAACAAATCCACACCTTAAAACAATCGAAAATAGAAGAAGTAAAGACGCGCACAATTTTACAAATGGCCGACAAAATATCATCATCATCAGTCTATAATGTTCCCACTGCTGGTGCACAGGCCGAGTGATTGGGCCGTAATCCACCACGCGGGCCCAGTGCGGATTGGTAGATGTCACATGTCTTCGAATTTGACCTAGGACATGCCGGTTTCCCCACGATGTTTTCCTTCACCGTTTTGAGAGCAGTGGTAATGAAATAATTTACCTCACCGTTGATAGCTGTGGTAATGAAATAATTTACCTACACAAAGTAAAGCGTCTGTCTGGGTTCGAACTTACGACCTACAACTCGTAAGTCGCGTACGTTACCACTTGGCCACCACTGCTAGAAAAAATATGGGTAATATTAAATTGATGGACTGCAAATAGACGTCAATTTATTATATTTCATACTAGAATAGGGTACTGTGACAACTATTGCGATAATACGTGAACCTTATCAACGAAAAATGTCCTACAAAACGACACCAAATCTGTGGTATTAAGAGAGATATCTTTATCAGATTCTGTCTCTATGGTGAATGCTCGACACGTTACGGAGATATTTCGGCGCGGACGTGACAAAACGCATTTTGGGCCTATTATGTTGTTGGTGTCGGCATGTTCTTCGCTTTTGAAGTACCTTCATACCCTTAAGTGTTTTTTACCCACTTAAGATTTGAAAAATCTTTGGATAGTTAATTTACCTACAAGACTACAACCCTGGCACGCTTCTTTGGTAAGTACCTATCACGTTTGTATAAAAAATCTAGGATCCGCCAATGAAACAATTACGAAAATGGTAGTAAAATAAGATCTTTAAAACAGCATTTTTTGACATATTTTGGAAGGCTCTCCTAAATTAGCGTGATTAGAAACTAACAGTTTATAAAATAAATAAAAACTATTTCAAGACTAATCTAGTCATACCTACTTCTAACATCACCATATTCAAACATTGCCCAAAGCTTAACACTGCCCGGTCATAGTCAATAATGCCCACTGCTAAAATTGCCCATAACAAAATGACTATTCTCACCAACCAACGAAGCATTTATTTTCAAACGCACAAAAGATTATTGAGTCATTCCATCGCGTCCATAAAGCATAGAGAAAACTTGACCCAGTTTCCCCCTCAGTTTGTATGAAAGACATTCATTAATGAAGTCGTGGAAGGGTAGAAGCAAGTAAAATGGCAATGCAGCTGAATGGGTGGAGTATTCAAATGTGTTCTGTAACTGTGTGAATGCCTGCAGGGTAATATGCATAGATTCTTCTGTATTTCTGAAAGTGTTTTTTTTTTTTTTGTATTTCCTGGAAATGTGCAAAGAAACTCGTCGTGAATTTTCGCAGTTGTCAAAATACAAGTCATGAACATAAAAATGTAGGACGAATAAGTAACATTTAGAGCAGTGGTAATGGCCTGGACTTACGAGTCCAGGGTCTTGGGTTCGAATCCAGGCAGGTGCCTGGATAATTTTGTAATTTTTAATTAGTGTAAATAATTTCATCACCAGTGCTTTTAAAACGGTGAAGGAAAACATCGCGAGGAAACCGGTATTATCTTAGAACCACGAATTTGAAGACGTGTGACATCTACGTATGGTTACGAAAAATCGTCGGAATACCAAGGTTTTATTGAACTACATAAAAACCCAGCATAGCAGATCAACCATTTATATAACCGCACAAATTGCCTCGCCCACTTAACACCTAGGTTAATTATTTCATTAACAAGTCAACGATGATGATCACAATGTCACTAAATGATCAAAGATGATGATGATCAAACTGGCCGGTCATTGTTCACAGCTGCAGATGTCTTAATGATTGCCTACAGCAATTAAAAGAAGTGACGCAAAGACGTGTCTTTAATTTGTTAGTGTTTAAGTTTTATGGTATCTTGGTAATTATTTTGTGTGTAGAGGATTATTGTGGTGATACGGGATTGTGTAACGTACAGACGCCAGCACATCAAGCTACTCCAATCTGTCAAATTTATATTGATAGATTTTCAACTTTATACTGTAAACTTAAGGTTCATGTTCAATTGGGAAAATTTGACAGTTTGGAGTAGGTTGACCTGCTGGCGTCTGTACTTTAAGATGTTTTGAAAATTGAATGTTTCGGCTTCTGGGACTGGCCGAAACTGTCATTTGGTTTCTTTATAAATAAATGTTTACGAGGTAGAGAAAACATATCATAAATGTGTGAACTGATTGGACAGGTCCACTCAATTTGTGTGGTTCTTTCCTCAAAAGACTATTTCAGACACCAATCCACAATAATCCACATGGTCTTCACATGATCTGACCAAGATCATGTCTGGACTTGAAAAGAGACTGTGACCTCTGAGTTTGTTTCGGCCTTTCTTCTCAGAGTAGTCAGATAGGAAACGCGACCTCATCTAGTTTAAAAAAAAATATGATTGACGTGTAAAAGTGTTTGTACAAACCTATTTACAGAAATAAAATCATTTATCATTTATCGACACACAACCTGTTACATGATTCTAACGAAAAATAATGCATTACGTCAGAAATTAAAAAAAAGAATTGATAAGAATATTTCCTCCAAAACAAATTATACTGAAAAAATGATCAAACTGGTAACGAAAATAGAAACGTTTTTTTAAGAATGTATTTAACAAGATGCCGCTACCTGCCTACGTCATTCCATCATACGTTTGAGTTTATGTATTAGGGTAACAAAATTGATACTTAACATAGGTCAGGGGCAATTTGATGTGTGAGCAATATTCAAAATGGCGCTCTTACGTACAGACGTCGTATAAAATATTGCTCGCTTTTCGGTTTATTTATTATAGAATCTTGTTTACGTCTGCCAAAATGCTGGAGAATTATTTTGGGAATGTAAGGATCTATAATTTTTAAATCTTTGCAAACGTTCAGTTATGAAATACAAAATGAAGTGTATTAGGTAACATCACGCCTTGTTTCCCCGAACGGTAGGGCAGAGATGTACCTATAGTACACCACATGTTGTCAGTTATGTTTAAGTAACCCTAGCGACCACTAGACCAATGAGGTAGTCAGCAGAGCAGTGTAATAGAACTTAAGGTGAATCTAGTCGACATTTTTTTCATACAAACTTCGGGAGTGTATTACTCCACTGTTCGACAATGTGTAAATCAAAAATTGAACATGGTATGGTTTTGTATCATCTATATAAATAAATAGAAAAGTCCTGACTGACTGACTCATCAACGACCAGCCCAAACCTTTGGACCTAGAAAGCTGAAATTTTGCACAGAGATTCCCCTTATAATGTAGACCAGGAATAAAGATTTTTAGAAATTCAACCCTTATGGGAGTTAAATAGGGGACGAAAGTACAGCGCGGGCGAAGCCGCTAGCAAAAACTAGTTATTAATATTGTCTGTACAGAAACAGAATACTAAAATAAAAAGTAATTAAAAAGTTATGAGCCAACAAAGATTCCGTTTTCCTGCTAATTTAACCTAACTTTGGGCGTGTTTCAGTAATAAAAGAAGTGTAAAATCTCCAAAACCAAGTCAGTAACGACAAAGCTCAACTACTTATCGAAAAGTTCAATAAACTGTTTTTTTCATAATAACCCAATCTTCCGAAGGACTTTTCTTAATTTTTTACCCGCCTATTTTACTATAAATGATCCTGCATCTCACTCAATAACGTTGTGCATGTAGACTGCTCATCACTGATACACCTCTGTCGGACACGATGCCTGGTGAGACAGCGTGCTTTTTAGTCAGGCCCACCAGTGAGTTCGAGCCCGCGACTAGATTCCCCAAGGAACAAATGTGATTTTCAAATAAGTAAAAATCGGACGATTCGTTTAAATAAATTCTGAATAGTCCAGAGATATTCCACCTTTGGGCGTCACCACGTCACAATAATTAAAAAAAGACCACATCAAAAACATAACTCACTATTTGAACTTCGCCGCGATCAGGCAAATAATGTCAACAGCAATTTAAAAATCGAAGACAAACACTTCATTCATAACTGACGTAAGTTTCCTTGTAAGACATTATTAACTAATAGTGTTAATAGATGGACACACCGTTCATTTTAGTCATAGCACCATGCCGTAGGTATGTTCAGAAGGACCACACCACGGTATGAAGCGCGGTGTTGTATATGCACAGGTCGAAGGTCCAGCTTGCGTGATTGCAGACAGAATGACATAGTCATATTATTCAATACAGTTGCTGTTTTTGAGTACGATCTTTTAATATTATTTTTATATGTTTATTATTGTGTGGTGCATCAAAAAATCAAACTTTGTAAAGACATCAATATTATTGTTTTATAGGTAGATACGTAAATGTGGGTGTACCTACTATAGTTACGACTCTGCCCAACTCTTCGGAGAGACAAGGGCTGATGTTATTTTATGTCACGTAATACATTACCGTCATTTGAACATCGTTCATCGATCGTTTGAAATTCTTTGTTCAGTAAAATCTTCAAAAAGTCTTTTTTATCTAGGTTTGTAGCCGAGTTTCGATATTCAAACTTTCAAGTGGTGCTCTTTTGCTAACATTTAAAACAACGTTGAGTATGGCCCATTTTACATACCTGCCAACTTGAGTATTTCTTTTTTGTGACATTTATAAACTTGAGTGTACCCAGATGAACTGCATTCCAACTCTACGAAATACGGGATAGCCAGACACTTGAAAATTTGCAAAATTGCGGCAGCGTTTTCCTGCTACGACTTTTGTATTTTTTTATGTTTTTAATGTCCTTGCTTTTGCAAGCGTATAGATCAGGAAATATCCCATAGGAACGGAATACCTAGATAACAAGTATCCTTTGTCCTAACCCAGGTCATGTTCTATCAGTGTTCCAAATTTCATCCAAATCCGCGGTTAGTTGCGTAACATACTACTAATAAATAGGCTTTAATTTGACAGTTTCCACAACATACTCGTACATTGCGTTATTGACGTCGGTGAGCAGACATTTTTTTCTAACGCAATAATAAAAAAAAAAAAAAAAAAACTATAATACTAATCAGATTCTGATTAATTGTGTCTTACAGAAATTAGGGTGCCGTTCAAGCATTTTGGTGTGAAATGGTAACAGACAGACAAACAAGCAGTTCGACAGACAGACACAAGTTACTCTCGAATTTATAATATTAGTATAGTTACGCATGCATTTCGTAGCTCTTTGAATAGTAGGTATGAATTGTAATTACTTGAAAAAATAACTTGTCAAGTGCTTCGTGGACCTTCTTAGTTATGTATTTAGTACGTCCTACGCTGGACCGGTCACGCCTACTTAGTCAGCTGTGCTTTGAAAAGTCAATAGGTGATGTAGGATATGGGCATTTAGAAGGTCATTCAATAGTGCGAGGAGCTATTTGGTCACAGTTTGAAGACTAGTTTAGAGTGGAATTTTAGCTTTGTTAGTTGTTATTGGGTTCTTTTCGTATCTTTTACTTATGAATCTTTTACAATGATTTAGTCGATTTATGTTCTTTTTTAGTTATTCACGTGCGTATTTTTATTGTTTACATTGCAAATACCAAGAAGAAAAAACTGTATTAATTGACAAAAAAAAAAAAAAAATGGCAAAATAATAACCAAATAAGAAACCTAACGGATAAGCTAAATATACTGCTAAATGCTAGAGCAGAAATTATTAAAACTCAACAATGTTTAATTCACAATAATATGCGAAATTAATTAAATATACCGAACACTTACCACCAATAATTTCAAACAGATTAAATAAAAACGTTCGAAAATCACAGAAAACAAAAACTCCGTCCGTCCGTTGCAACATGCAGTTGCCCACTGGTCCTTCCTTACCTTACCTGAACTAATCGGAGAAAAAAAAAAAACATTTTGACGGATATGTTTGCCTTGTCAAGGATACCGACCCCCTATTGCTACACCCCTGATACAGCACAATTTTAATAACAGCAGTCCTTAAAACAACAATGCAATACCTATCTCCGTGACACAGGAGCTATTTTTGCATGAATTAACTGTCAAGTGGCAGCAAATAATGTTTGGTCTTATGTCAAAAATGTGTCAAACAGATATTCTTATTGTAAAGTAAAATTCACTTTGAGTTCAGAATTGAGTAATTTTCGAGAAATATTTTACCTGTGTCACAGATAAGACTAATCAGTTACATTTTGTTTGACTTTAGGATGACGTAAACGATCATTTATTGTGACTATAGCATTATGTTAGTGGGTATCAAATGGGTGGGCGGGAACTTTCACAAAAAAAGGTTTTTTACTTAACTTTTTTAGCAAAAGCTCTGGATTATGTCATTGAAACGGTCACTTTATTTATTGTTATGTTTTTTGTGGGTCATTTTAAATCGTTTCGAAAAGCCAAATAGGAGAGTTATGAAGGTCCAGAGTTTTATAGTCAATAAAATTTTATTATCTTTAACGGAACCAAAATAACTTCTCTTTAAGTTAAGCTGGGTCTATTTTTGTTTAGGTTTATTGCAATTTAACTGTAGATCTGCACTATTGCAGTAAACTTTGCTTTTCTTGGTAAGTCATTGTCATATATGAACTATAGGTATGCAATTATGATGAATTTATTATTTTGTTATTAATAGAGAAAAGGTCCAAATGAATCTCAGAAAATAAAAATAAATTAATAAACAGGTAAATTCGACGAAGGTTACAAAAGTTTACAAAGTAAATATTTTTAACCTTTCATTTACAACACAGTAATTAATTTTAAAGCAATTAAAAAGGTGAAATTTATGTGTTTTCTTGTTAATTTCCTTTACCGCCAGGTGTTACAGTTTTATAAAATCCGTAATAAAACGTAATAAAGTATTATTTTGAATACTTACAGTGTAAATAATTTAAGATTTAATTATACCTGTAAATTGTGTTTAATACCTTCCTTAAAACTATAAAACAGTCAAATAAAGACTTATATAGATTGTAATACACGTTTTTGTATTTTATTCCAAGAATTTATACTTTTTAACACTGGGCTTTACAATTATTTGACAGATTGAATACATTCTGTTCATTCATTTGTCATATACGGAAAACACAAGTATCATGAATTGTTTCTTAATGGATTTAGACTTATCTGATTCACATTTCTTTTGTTTTATTATTTTATAACCTAATTTGAGACAGGCCTTAATATAATCAGACTATAATACGCTTAGCTGATTCATAGATCAGTACGATTATAAACCTTATATCGATGTACTTAGGACAAGTCAATAAATTAGGTGAACCCATTACCTACCAATCTATTCTGTAAACATTTCACCGTGGAAAGTTACGTGAAGTGAACTGTCAAAATTATTAATCAGGCGCTTCAAGAGGAATGACAGTTCACTTCAAAGTCACTTGTCCTAAGAATTCACGGTGATATTTTTATGAAACAGACCGACTGGTGTCAATTCCATAAACTTAACAGTACCTATAGCTAAATAATATTTTTCTACTTCATCATCTGCCTAGCTTTTTTCCAACTTTGCCCGGGTCAGTTTCCAGTCTTACCTGGTACAGCTGAACACCAGTATTTTACATGGAGCGATTGCCTGACTGACCTCCACAAACCCAGTTGTTGAGTAATGAGATACCCCTTGGTAAGTCTGATTTTATTATGTTCGGGCTTCTGACGACATAACAGCTATCGAATGGGCTTGGTAGATAAAGATGGTCACCCAACCACGGACCAACCTCGGCAAGTGTAGCCTTACCTGATCGATCAATCCTTGCGGTTGTTATGACTTAGCGACAAGCCCCCATTTCTACATAATTCTTCTGTTCTAAATAATAATTGTTCTACTTACATAACATAATTATTAATAATTTCCTTTGGAAAACACTTGTATTACCACTGACACATCAATTCACATCACAGTATATACCACGTTGCCAATCACTAATCAAATTACGTCCATTTCTCACCAATTCAAACTCAACACGAATGAATCACCAACAAAATTGCAGGAAAAAACGCAAGAATTCTTAGAAAATGACGGAATCCTATGATAAAGAATACTACGTCATGAGTTCATAACTCAAGGAAAGTGGCTCCATCAATGATAAAACACGAATGTAAACAGAATCCTCTGCTTCACATTTTTATGTTAGCATTATCTCAGATTATGATAAGGACCTCGGAAATTGGTGTTTGTCATAGTATTTAAGCAAATGTGCAAAGGAAAATCAGTCTTATGTTTCACGTTATAAAGTTGAATGTAAAACGAATGTTCACGTTGTAAATTGTATGAGAAGTAATTATCTTTTTCAAAAAAAAATTGTCACAGTAATGGTGCAAGCGATTAGTAAAAAGTGTATTTTAAGAGCCTTTCTAAACATATACCTATTGACGTACTTATTTTTTTATGTGATGATCTGAACGTTTTGCTTTTTATTATAAAACCTGTCTGTGACCGCCGCATGGCATCCCATCGCTTTCAGTCAGCGATATTTCTGACTTTATTTATTTTTGCTCGACTCCTTAGGGTTGGAACGTGATTTTAAATAGACTATATCCATCTTCAAGAATTGGGCTATCAAATGCAAACGAAAGATTTTTGTCAAATTCGATTGGTAGTTCTAGAGGTTACCTCCTACTTACATTGGAACACATCTTACCTCATTGTAATATTAGTATTGACTAGCTTTTTTTTTTTTGGGTGGGAAATCATCAAATAACTTCTCCCGCTCTGGGTGGAGCAGGAGGGCGTGTCAGACTTTTACTGACTAAAACCCACCCGTGTTCCTTCAGTAGCCCGTATGCCAGGGGCTGTGGTATCTCTTTCGAACAAACCCGCACCCCTGGCAGGCATCGGCCCTTGCGGGCCCCATCATTTTTTGTGCTGACATCTCTTTGAGGCGCACGTGGAACACAACGCGCCGTCGACTTGGGCTTGGTCCTTACCGGACAGCGAGCTACCCATTACTCGCCGTCCGCTGACCGCGATTTCGGCCACGTTGTAGTCTACTACATTTATACTAATACTAATCTATACCAATATTGAGAAAAAAGAGGAAATGTTTTATTGTTTGTTTGCATTGAATAGGCTCCGAAACTACTGAACCGATTTGAAAAATTCTTTCACTGTTGGGAAGCTACACTATTCCCGGGTGACATAGGCTATATTTTATCCCCGTATTCCCACGGGAACGGGAACTACGCGGGTGAAACCGCGAAGCGCTGCCAGTAATACAAACGCTGAAGTGTTTGTTTGTTTGAACGCGCTAATCTCAGGAACTACTGGTTCTATTTGAAAAATGCTTTGAGTGTTAGATAGCCCATTTATCTAGAAAAGCTATAAGCTATATAATATCAAGCTAGAGCCCTTAGGAGTTGAGTAAACAGAAAAAAGTCACGAATACGAAGTACTCGCACGGCCAGGCGATTCGATGCGACGGAGTGGGTCGGGTAGCAAGAAATTTAACGCAAACGAAGTTGCGGGCAGAAGCAAGTATACTATAAAACATACCCCTAAGACAACCGGTATCTTGCAAGTCAGTGAAAGAATTTACGAAAATGGGGTCAGTGTTTCTAGAGATTATCTCCTACATTCAAACTCACAAACTATAATATAAGTGAAGAAACTCAAAACTTTTTCAACTATTTCATTGCTTCAAACCAATGTGAAAGGAATCGATCAAAAGAAATGCATCACGTGATCTTAAAACTTAGCATGTAGTAAATAAATGCTAATAAAAAATTAAGAAAAATCGTTTTAAATCTCCATTTATGAAAACTTTTAGAAATCGGATCAGTATTGCCAGAGATTTCCTCCTAGGTACGCACGGCTGCATCAAGCTATACATTTCTAGTTTACGATGATCTCACACTGTAGGTACGGAACTCTTATACCTACAATGCACGATCAGCTTATACTGGAAATGTATAGCTTTTTTTATTGGGTGGGAAATCATCAAATAACTTCTCCCGCTCTGGGTGGAGCAGGAGGGCGTGTCAGACTTTTACTGACTAAAACCCACCAGTGTTCCTTCAGTTGCCTCTGTGCCAGGGGCCACGGTATCTCTTTCGAACAACCCGCACCCCTGGCAGGACAACCCGCACCTCTGGCAGATGACTGGCTCCTGCCTGCGATTTGAAATATACACATACTTATGGCACTTGGCAATACTGTAGCGACCCATTAGTGAAATAATTTTCGGAATCGAATCAGTAGTCCTCAATACTTTTTTCCAACTATTCCATTACTTCAAACCAATGTGCAAGGAATCGATCACAAGAAATACATCCACCATGGTCTTAAAACTTACAATAGTAAAAATAAAACAAAATGAACATAATCAAAGTCTTTTAAATCTCCATCTAATTTAATTATTCATAACCCGCAGGTCATGTTCGTATAAAAAACATCCATCTCTGGATTCCATATTTGGAGAATGGATTCCATCTGAGGTCTCATAATGGAATATTTACGCCACAAAGAGAGTAAGCGCTTGGTCCTTTTGCTCCTATTAAAGGATAATTTACTTTATATTGTCAGCGTAGATGTATAGATGAGAATATTGTGGATACGCTTGATATTGCTTTTATGTAAAAGCTTTTTGTTACTTGACACCCAGAACATGACATGTCAGAAGACGTTGAAAAGGCTGGAAATAGTGACTATCCTACTATTATTAATGTGAATGTTAGTATGTTGGTTACTCAATCACATAACAACGGCTAAAAGGATTTGGATGAAGTTTTGCATTCCGATAGTTTATAGCCTAAATTAACACATAGGATACTTTCTATCCCGGTCGTACGGTCCTGTAGGATTATTTTCGAACTGAACTTTATAACGTAAGCATAAGGTTCATGTTCAATTGGGAAAATTTGATAGTTTGGGGTAGTTTGATGTGCTGGCAACTGTAAATATAAGTCTAAGAAAAGAAAGAAATAGGTTTCTATAAATACCTAGGTATTATAAATTAAAGTCGTTTTTCGTGACTGCCTGTGTAATCGCGTTGTTTTTCGTAACTACTCAACGGACATTTTCACCATTAGTTCGATGGAAGGTTTCTATGTGCATAATACGTTGAAAATGGTGTGCAAAATATGTAAATTGGCATAAAAATTATAAAAACAAAATCTTGATATTTTATGAAGTCGTTAAAACAGTGCGAAGCAGGGATGTCTCGCTAGTAATAGTAGTTGTAGTATTTAATAAGACAGAAATCTAAAAATACCAAAACAATACATAGGCGTCGATTTTTAAAACAATCTGCTAACCCTACAAGAGGTCCTAAGAGCCAGAGGTTGAGCTAAGACAGCTTGGGTCAAACACGACTGGAATTGTAACTACGGAACAAATTGAGTGTGAATGAAACCGTAAGAGAAAAGATAACGTGATGTAATTGGAAACTGAAAGGTCCTGGAGGACAGAAACGGACCTATCACGTAAAATTGAACGCTGTCTTCGGAATACTAAATTATGAGGATAGAAAAGCTTCCTCTCACTTTAGATTTTTGACTTCGTTTAACCCGCGAATTGTCGATTGAATGCGTAGTCGTAAATTGGTTTATCTATGTATATAGGGGGACTGGTAATTAGTGACCGACATTTAAACACATGATTGTACTCATCATTATGAACAACTTTTACTATGGGACCAAACCTGAAATCGCGAAAAAAAAAATCATCTGTTCCCACAAGAACAATCATGAGTACAATCATGTGTTTAAATGTCGGTCACTAATTACCAGTCACCATATATATTTAAATGATCCCTTTTCCCTTCATCACGGCATCACACGTGAACGGCTGGACTAATTTTGCAATTATTTTTTTTTGTTAAGTTTGTTATTGTCAGGACTTCTCCTGACAATAACAAACTTAACAAAAAAAAAGAATGAAAAAATGAAGAAAGTTGCGCGAAACATTACATTTTTTTTGAAAACTTAACGACTGTATTAACCTTAATATTCATATTTCAACAGGACAACATCTGTCGGGTTAGCTAGTTAATTTATAAACCTGTGGTAAAATATGTGGCATTTATTTTTGTTGAGAAATCATCAAATAAGTTCTCCCGCTCTGGGTGGAGCAGGTCAGAGTTTTACTGGCTAAAACCCACCCATGTTCCCTCAGTAGCCTGTGTGCCGGGGGCGGGCGGCGGTTTCTCTTTCGAGCTATGTCCAAAAGTACCACTTTCTGAATCAAGCCCTTGATCTAGATACCTAACGAGAGCCTCCTCAAGTGTTGCCATTGGTTGCTACGACTATCGATCATTCAAAATAATAATTTTCAACAAAAAAAAAAAATGGTGGAAGAACCTGTTACAAAAGTAAAATTTTTGCATGTCCCCGTATAAAAAGACCAATAAAATCCCTATCAGTTACACAAAGATCTTAGCCGTAGTAAGAGGTAGGTATATCCACTTAATTCCTTCATTAATAAATGTAAGAATAGCGATCAATTGAGTGGGATTTGGCTTCATCTGGCCAGCTGAGCTTCGTTACCGGCTCAATGGTACAGGGTGTTTGAAAAATGTGTCAGGGGATTTGTAGCCTTATTCTTGCGACGGTCATGGTTTGCGAGTCACTATTAGATCTTATCATTCTTCAGACGTCGTAAGTAAGAGACCTATATATTTTCGATACCAATTTCAGTGTAGTTTCATTTAGTTTTACTGACACTTGTGAAAAAATAATTATAAAAACAATGTTTCGGCTTTATGCTTTTGTGACACACTATTTTTGCATCCCAATGTCAAAAATGACCAAAAAAATATAATATTTATATCAAAGATGGGTTTTTCAATAATTCAATTTAAAAACCTGACCAAAAAAAACTAAAACTTAAAAATACAGTTCATCATCATCATCATCATATCAGCCGAAAGACGTCCACTGCTGGACATAGACAATATACAGTTACTTGTATGTAATTTTTATCAATATTTATATGTTTATCTGCGGGTTTTTCAATCTTTCAATAAACCTAATCAACTCAAAACTACAGTTTCTAAATATTAGAATTTGCATGAACAAATTACAACACCCTATACATATACAAAATGTGGGACAAACCGCGCATTGACTAGTATGATTAATAGATAAGTTAGGACAGGTCGGGACTGCGTATTATTGGGACTGTCCTTAATAGGCTAGGAGTTCGTGGAAACCCTTGCTTTATGTATTGTGAATTTGTTGGGACGAAAGTTAGTGTGCACTTTAGAGTATTCTTACGACGTTATATTTTGTGGGGTAAGCACGTACCTAGTTGAGTGTTAGTTATTCGCGTGAACAGGCTGTGGAGACAGTTTAATGTTTTATCCTTAACGTTAACAGTTTGAATAAATCTCAATCATTTCCTTCGGTCTTTGTCATCATTATATTAACTTAAAGTAGTACCCAGCCGTTTAATATCGGTTATTTTTCATAGAAAAAACTGACGTTTCACACAAGTGATCTAGACCACAGCTACTCACTAATTTAAATTGATTATGGGCAATTAAAATAACACTTCTGTATGAAAAAGCTGATTAAAAAAAAACACATAACAACTTAAAAACATGGCTTGTTTCCCTAACGAGATACGCAGAGGTGTAAACTATAGTATACGATCACATTCGCCAGTTATGTTTAAGTCTAATGTAATAGAGGGCGAGCCTATTGCCATCAACCGGGCACAAATCTTGACTCCGTACTGCTACTGAGAAAAACCAGATAGAAAAAGCCAAAAACACTTTGTCCGACCAGGGAATCGAACCCAGAATCACATGCTCAACATTGGCACTCAAAAAAATCTAAGCTGGAAGATTTAGAATTAGGCTGTGGCCACACATCAAACTATGCATTTCCAGTTTACACTGATCTCGCACTGCACGGAAATCCTATACAATGCGAGATCTGCTTAAACTGGAAATGTATAGCTTGATGTGTAGCCAATGAGCCAGTGAGCCAGTAGCAGTATAGTAGTATGCCAGGAGCGGCGGTATCTCTTCCGAACAACCCGCACCCCTGGCAGGCATCGGTTCTTGCGGACCCCATCAGTTTGTGCTGACATCTCTTTGAGGCGCGCGTGGAACACAACGCTCCGTCTACCTGGGCTCGGTCCTTACCGGACGGCGAGTCAACATTGGTATGGTTAAATGCAATGGAGACACATACCTTCGTACATCTGCGCATACTGCGGGAATCCTGCTGCCCTTAGCCATTTGCATGCCTCCGCCGCTTCGATCTCTGAAACAATGCAAACATAAGTAAGTACCTATACTGAAAAAAGACATTTATTTTGAACCGCACGACCGAGAAGGCTGAATTATACTAGCTAAGTAATCAATAATTTGGTGGTTATTTAGACTTGGTATTACATTACTGAATTTATGTTATTAAGTAGTAATATAATTTATGATGTTTTAAACATATAGCCATGTATTCATAGACATGTGACATCTAACCCCTTAGATTACAGCATTTATAGCCCACTCCCTCTCACCAAGAGGAAGAATGTGTCCCAGCATATACAGGATAAGTTTTAAACCAGTGCGCAAATTGTAACCATGAATTCAGCATATCATTTTAGCCTAGCACAGAAATTTTTCATCGGTAATATAAAGTATAATAATATCAGGTGTTCCATACATTTTGACCGCGTAGGAATTGCACTTTTCTATGAAACAGCAGATTTTTTTTTATAACCGACGAAAAATTTCTACGCTAGGGGGTCTAGAATGATATGCTAAATTCAAGGTTACAGTTCGCGCACTGGTTAAAATGCAATTTTTTTCTAGTTTATGTTTGCGAAGCTTTAAGGCAGAAAGCTTCTCTATAGCCCTGTTGCTCTAAATATAAAAAGAAATAACAAAACGTATCATGAGTTTTTATTTTCTCTACCGTTATAATTTTCCGATAACTTCCAAATAAATTCAGAAAAGGTTATCTTACATAATTAAGTCTTATAGAAAGTTAATCACTGTGAAAGCCAATAGAATTTTTATGGTCTCATCTTAGTTTATTACCGAGTTTTTATGGGAAAACAATGGAAAAACAGTCGTTCGACCCACGGCTTCAAAAGTCGTAACTCGCAGTAAATGGCGGTACTATTTAATTTTGTGCATAATTTATTGTTGTATTTTGCATAAATACTTGTTTATGTTCGGGTTTAAAATTGTTATATGGGTATTTAACGTTTTGTGGATTTAAATCTGCGTTGGGATTTTATTAAGGTACCTAAGTGTATGTAGGCTTTGGAGAGAAAATAAATATAGAAAGACGAACAAATTACACTTTTTTCTTTTCTCAAATACCTCGCTTTTAAAAGCGTTCAATTTAGAAAACTTGCCTTTACTTATTTAACCCCAAGATTAGTCTTTCAAAGGGCCAAATTTAAATATTGGTTTTACACGCAGATAGTACTACCTCATCATCATCTGCCTAGCCTTTTTCCCAACTATGTTGGGGTCGGCTTCCAGTCTAACCGGATGCAGCTGAATACCAGTATTTTATATGGAGCGACTGCCTATGTGACGTCCACAACTCAGTTACTGGGTATTACGATACCCCTTGGTAAGACTGGTTGTCAGACTTTCGGGCTTCTGACGACCCGTAACGACTGTCAAAGATCCACAAATGACAGCCGGGACCAATGACTTAACGTGCTTTCCGAGGCACGGAGGGGTCTTGGTATGTAAAGACGGTCACCCATCCACGGACCAACCTCGGCAAGCGTAGCTTAACCTGGTCGATCGACCCGTGCAGCTATTGTAATTTAGCCACAAGCCCCTAGAAGCAAGCGCCAAGATAGTAGTAGGTACCTACTGCTGGTAAATACTTTTGTTTCTTTCATTCCATTAACAATGCTAGACAAAACGTACGTTTTCCACATAATTTTTTGCACGGAATGATAACCAATGTCTTCACTATCAGAGCCTATAAACAGGTACTTAAAGTTTCCAATATTTAATATAGATGCTAATAAGGTCAGAAAACTCTACTATAAAGATTAGATAAAATAATCTTGTTTGAACGGAAATACGATTTTCCCGGCTGTTGACTTTTCAATATCTACGCAGGAAATTACATTCAAAATTAACTCTATTGTAAAAAAAAAAACTATCTTGAAATTTCTTAGCGCAAAGTTATTCCACTAATTTTCTCATAAATTTTGATTTTTTTTATAATTAGACCATTCATTATACTCAGTAGCATTACAATACTAATTGGCTCACACAGCAACTAGTTAAGATTCCGTAGAAAAAAAATAAAACAAACAAGAAGGCTTTCACTAATAAATATTAATGTGTCAGAACCAGTGTACTTGGCCTCCGGACCCTTAACAAATGTTGGAGGTATCAATCAATTTGTACTAGGCGTCAGAGGTCAAAGCAAAATGGTCGTGTCGGAACTGTCTTACCGAAGTACAATCAGCTGTATTGTGAACGTGACGGGTACAAATGCCTAAATAATGGAGAGGAAAGCGGGTAACGGCATGAGTGAAGAATTTGTGGATGCGGTAGTTAAAGGTCGTGGAGTGATTATGTACATATGTACGTGGAGTATGCAAGTATGCGAGACGAATTTTGGTTTGTTTAGCATTAACAATAGGAAGGGCACATGACAAGTGGTTGAGTATCTAAGTATGTCGACAGGTTGTGTTTTTTTTTCTTTTTGGGTGGGAAATCATCAAATTCTCCCGCTCTGGGTGGAGCAGGGGGGCGTGTCAGACTTTTACTGATTAAAACCCACCCGTGTTCCCTCAGTAGCCCGTATGCCAGGGGCTGTGGTATCTCTTTCGAACAAACCCGCACCCCTGGCAGGCAACGGCCCTTGCAGGCCCCATTCGACAGGTTGTGTTGGATTTACAAAAACAATCATGGCATTCTGGTCTTCGTATAGAACTAGGAAGGACGGTCAAAAGCTCATAAATGGCCCTTGGTAAAAGTTATCGTTCTCTAATCATTATCATCACTTCAGCCCGGAATCACCCACAGCTGGGCGTAGTCTTTCCCTTTCTTCTGCCATACTTCCCGGTTGCGTGCGTCCCTCACCCAGGTGTTTCCCGTGATATTGACCATATCATACACCGCGCTTTTGGACGGCCCTGGTTCCTTTGGCCATACCTTGGTCACCTCGTTACTTGCCAATTCACAATGTCTTATGATTTCCTAGCTCTAAATTACCAAGGCCAAACAATGCTTAACTCAGTGCAGCTCAATCCAAAAAAAAGAGTTTATGTCAGACAAACGTTATCATAACAGATACCGTATCAATTCATTACTAACTCGCTACTCCATTACCTTAGCGGATAGTGGCAAAGTGCGGATCGATTTTTCATAGGCACTTTTAAATGTATGATTTGTATAGTATCTGTTTATACCAACAACAAAACAGTTAAGTATGCAGGTGACTAACATTCCATAAGGTTTTGATTGAACGGGTGGATGGACTGTGTGAAAGACTACTGAGACGACGACTAGTAGAGAAATATGGGAGAAAAAGACATTTGCGCCGACTGCAAATAAATACGGATGCAAGGAGAATGATGATGAATTGTGGTAGTTATAGAGTCTCTTCACTTTTAAAACGACTAAAGTCCACAGGGTAATTTTTCCCGTCTTCGACACTCATGGCAGGCGAACTGGTGGCATAAGTAGGTTTTGTGTTTAAATAAGGTTATGCTGACATTTATGGCATTTCTCACTACGAGCGAAGTCAACGCACAGCTTTGATTAAATGCAAACGCAATTAGCTGCCTGTACACTTATTAATTTTGCTGTCTGTACAAATGTAGCCTATCGGCCACCGGCGTAGCGTCGACAGCGAGATGTATGGCCGTTTATGGCCGATAATACAGGATTGGGACACAACTCTTTGTTTTGAATAATTTGTTACAAGATACGATGAAAGGAGCCAATATTATTATGAAGATATTGTTTTTGGGTTGTTGATTTTTTTTTAATAATAAATCATTTAAATAATACGTTTCGGATGTGGCGAAAGACGGAGTTATTGCTGGTAATTTTTAGTGTACAAGGTGTGTCGAAAAATCGATTTTTCTTGAGGAAAGATACAGAATTTGGTAGGGTTAAACTGTTATAATTGCATCGATGCCTTCTTTATATAAATGCCGGTTCGATGTCCGGTGAATACAACAGTAGGTACCTACTTGAAAGCTGTTCAAAATGTTGAACATGGATGAGCAAGTTATTCAATGGTATTCATTGCAGGAAAATGTACAACAAAATGCATGAAATCTATAAAAAATAGACAAAATTTATGTGTCTGTTTATAATATCGAAATCGTAGCTTTGACTAAATGCACATAAAAGTATACGCAGTACCTACTTATAACAAATAAATATTTCTTTAAAAAATTTCGTCTGTCTGTCAGTCTGTTTGTTTCGGCTAATCTCGGAAATGGCTGCACCGATTTTGATGAGACTTCCACTGGCAGATAGCTGATGTTGTAAGGAGTGACATGAGATTCAGGTAGCTGGTAGTATGTTCCAGAGGGATAATTTCCTCCATCCAAGCAGGCGAAACTTGTTTTTTTACCTATTTTGGTATAGTAATTTTATTGAGCTGTATGATTACTGATAAATGCGTGTACTGATTAGACACATCCACTCAATCTGTGTGGTTCTTTCCTAAAAAGACCATTTCAGACACCAATCCACATGGTCTTCACATGATCTGACCCAGATTATGTCTGGACTTTAAAAGAGACTGTGACCTCTGAGTTTATTTCGGCCTTTCTTCTCAGAGTAGTCAGATAGGAAACGCCGACCTCATCTAGTTTAAAAAAAAACAATATGATTTACGTGTTAAAGTGTTTGTACAAACTTACTTACAGAAATAAAATCATTTATCATTTATCATTCTGGGTGCATCGTTTTCACACATAATTATGTAATGAATATTATGTTAAAATATATTGTACTTAAAACATTTTAAAAGAGTAATGGTGGAGTTTTTTGCATACTCTTCTCCATACGAAACTACATTTTGGAATGGGCGACAAACAATCAATTCCATTTTAATGATGACGTTCAAAAGCACTTTGAAATGAATTCTTTGACTTTGACTTCCGCGGTTACAGCTGGTCACAAATACGAAGAATGACCATAGGACAAATTGCTCAGTGACACTTATCATTGCAGGAAAATATACAACAAAATGCATAAAATTAATAATAATTCGATACGTGTTCAGTTCCTACTTGCCAGTACTAGATAGCGCATGTTATCTTAGTATTGTGCTTTGATTCTACCGGTAGACAAGTGTTCATTACTTCAATGACGTCAGAGAGACGTTTACTAGTAAATACAGTCACTAGACCACACACCGATTAGTTATTTAAATATGGGTGGCGCCTTAATCAATAAGTATGGAAAAAATTATGTAGGCATGTGTTGGGAAAATTTTATGTAAATGATAAATGATTTTGACTTATAAATTAACTTGCAGGAATTAAGTCTTCGGGCGAATCGTTACTATTAAATTATATAATACTAGGCTTTTGCCAGCAACTTCATCCCCTATTTAACTCCCTAAGGTGTTGAATTTCGAAAAATCCTTACTTATTCATTGTCTACGTTATAAAGGGAACCTCTGTGCAAAATTTCAGCTTTCTAAGTCAAAGGGTTTGGGCTGGGCGTTTTTAAGTCAGTCAGTCAGAACTATTCTTTTTATTAATATAGATTTTCTATAGACAACTCGCACAAAGTTTATTTACATAAGGGCTAGTTGACAATTATAGAAATACGTATTAGGCAATTGGCACGTTTTATATTTGATGTAATAAAATTAATGTTTATGTGACGATTTGGCCAATTATGGTGGTTTAATTCGTATGAATCGACTGATTCTGATGATTTTATTTCCGTAAGTTCGTATAAACACTTTTGCACGTCAATCATATTTCAAAAATTAGATGAGATCGGCGTTTCCTATCTGACTACTCTGAAAAAAAAGGCCGAAACAAACTCAGAGGTCAGGTGATGAAATAATTTGCACATAGTAAAGTGCCTGATTGAATTCGAACCCACGACCTACAACTCATAGATCGCAGCCGTTACCACTGGGCCACCACTGTTCTCTCAGCAAAATAGATGAAATAAAATGTTTTCGCAATAGCAGATTAATCGCCCTCTATTTTGAACCAGCTGGCATATCTTTAAAACCACAATGCAGTTGCAACTGCCAGATTTTGCAGCTGCCTAGCAGATGCAAGTAAAGTGCAGTGTGGATGCAATTTTTGTAATCGCAGAGTGAAACAGCCATGTGATTTCAAAATTATACACTAAAATATCGTAATGAGTTATAAATGTTGTCAAAGTTATTAATGACTGTGTCGCATCGCATATATATTGCCGAATCCGCTGTTTTACGAAACAGGTCCGTTATACAGGATAACTTCATAACCGGTGTAAAGAGAACTGACTAAAATTAATGATGTCGCAAATGGATTTTCCAATCCGCTCTGCTGTTTTACATAACCGCTAGCGGTTTTACAAAACAGCTCCGATAGCAAAAATGACAAATGACAATCCAGTTCCAGCTGAAAAATAGTCAGCTGTTTTATACAGGATCAGTTTTTAATCAGTGCGCAAACTACTACCATGAATTCACCATATCGTTATATTTATATATCGGTTCGATTTCGGTTTTACAAAAAAAATAATCAGCTGTTCCATTTGACCGCGTAGGTATTGCACTTTTCTTTTAAACAGCAGTTTTTTTTTTTTGGTATAATCACGAACAATTTCTGCGCTAGGGGGTCTAGAACGATATGCTGAATTAAACAACTGGTTAAAAACTTAGCCGGTATAAAACAGCTGAATAACGTTCAGCTGGAATTGGATTAGAGGTTTGCACCGGAGCAGTGAGTACCGGAGAATAACCGGTGATTTACCGGTAAAAGTACTCGATTGAAATAATCGGTAATTGACCGATTGATCTCCGGTGATTGATCTTATTTTATTTATTTAATAAATTTACACAAATAAAAGACACATTCAACAATATTTTTTTATAATTATTTAACATTCATGACAATTATTTACCAACTTGTTTCTTTGAATCAAAGCGGCCTTGTCTGTTTATGTGATTCATTTCACTAGCAACTAACGGGCCAAAAAATTTGTTGCAATGTTCGTGGTTATTTTTGTAATTTTATGGGTTGCTTTTTTGAAATATTTCTAGCACAATCACCTTCTGGTTCTTCGTCAGAAAATGTCAATGTCAAAAATGTCATGAATTTATTCAAAATGTATACGGAAACACAGTATCCTGAAAAAAGCCACAATTGGGATGAAGTTGTACAATTCTGGAAATTTAATAAACACTTAAAGCCTTTAGACAAAATAGCATTTAAATACCTAGCTGTGCCTGCTACTTCTGTAAGGTCAGAGAGAGTATTTTCGGCGACAGGACAAATACTAAATGATAGAAGAAACATGTTGTGCTATGACGCTGTTGACATGTTGTGTTACTTAAATCAAAATCAGCATTTGTTGTCTTTATAAAACGTTTTTTTTATTTTAATAAATGATTATGTAAAGTATATCAATTGATTATTCTTATATCTTCATTTTTAATGTATAAATTTAAAAAAAGAAACAAAATTTCTTTATTCTCCGGTGACCTCCGGTTTTTCACCGGAGATTGCCCAATCACCGGTGAATTCAATCGGTTGTTAAAATCTTGCTCCGGTGCAAACCTCTAAATTGGATTGTCATTTGTCATAACGGAGCTGTGTTTTAAAACCGCTAGCGGTTATGTAAAACAGCTGGGCGGATTGGAAAATCCATTTGCGACATATTTTTTAATTAGTTCTCTTTCCATTTCTAGAATTAAAATAAACGAACTTAATCCAATGCAACATTCCCCTGCGCGCTGTTGACGTAAACCTTTACTCGTAAATATTAGTTGGATTTGAAGGACAACATACCGACCAAATTACAAAGAAAGAAAGAAAGAAAAATGAGACCTCTAATTCAATGTAATGGAGTAAATATTGTTTGTTTTTTGAGCCGTGCCTGTTTTTCTGTTTCTTATGTAAACAATATTTACCCGATTGTCAAAAACCCGGGCTTAATGAACGAATTAAATTAACCGTGTTGTTGTGTTTTGCTCATATTTTGTGTTGCCAGGTATCTTTTAGAGTGGAGATCGTCTATTGGAAAATACACCTTTTCCAATAGACGCTAAGCTCGAAAATACAAAATATGTTGCATAGCGTTTTCCCAACGATATTGGGGCAGCTTCCAGTCTATCCAGATGCAGCTGAATAACAGTCTATTAAATGGAACGACTGCTTATGTGACTTTCACAACCCAGTTACTGGGTAACAAAATACCCCTTGGTAAGAGTAAGACTGGTTTTCAGAGTTCTGGGATTTTGACGACCCGTAACAACAAACAAAGATCCACGAATAACAGTCGGGACCAACGGCTTAACGTGCTTTCCGAGGCACAGAGGGATCTTGGTATGGAAAGATGGTCACCCATCCACTGACTAACCGCGGCAAGTTTAGTTTACCCTGATCAGGTGAAGCTAGGCTCCAACAGCGATTAATAGATGTTAACTTCACGCATAGTAGGTTTACTACGGCAAAAACTTCGTAAAATCCATTCGTTTTCACACAAATGTTTCGGCTATAAGATCCCTTTCATTAAGCATTGAATTAAACTAAATTATGAATACGTAAAATCGTACACTTTTCTTTATCTTCACTAATCTTTAGCACGCGTCATCTTTTCATTCAGTAACAAAAACAAAACTATTTTTAACTTTACGCAACTCTTCAAAAACGTTGAAAAACTTCATCTGTATGAACGTGCGGGGAAACATCAAAAGATTGGCAATGTTTTGGTTTACTACTAACATAGGAGTTCGTAGTATACGCAGTTTGGTTTATATTCTACGCAACAGCTGTTCGAGTAGCCGGTTCTATGAATTAGGTTTGAAATAAATTTTGACAATCACCGTTCGCCATGTGGTTTTTCGGAAAAATTAAGATACGCTGAGCATTTTTAAGGAGAAGGGTTTTTCCTGTAGGTGTTTCTTAATAATATCTATGTGTATCACTTTCTTACGGAATTTGCTAGTGACCAACCGAAACTTCGTTTTCGTTGCGGGGCATTTTCGGTCCAAAACATTACGTGCATTATCAAAATTCATAATAACAATTGCTACAACCACGTACTCACGCGACGATCGATTTTAGTTAGATCGAGGTATATTGGTCAACAGTCGCGTAGTTGCGTATGTTTTTATTTTTTGAGGATTGGCAATCATCAAATAACTTCTCCCGCTCTGGGTGAAGCAGAGCACGTGTCAGACTTTGACCGATTAAAACCCACCCGTGTCCCTCAGTTGGCTATGTGCCAGGGGCCACGGTAGCTCTTTCGAACAATGCGCACCCCTGGTTCAATGGTTGGGACGCGGTCGAAGGCTTTCTATTTTACCACAAAATAACTATCATCGAATAGCATTTCTTTGAAGCACCATGAGACCATTCTACTAACCGATTGACCTATCTCACTAATACTTTTATAACGGCGTGAGCTAATATGAATCTGTGGCCCAGTGGTAAATTACGAGTTGTATTCATTTTAAATTTGTAAATTTCATCACTACTGCTTTCAAAACACTAAATGAAAACATCATGACAAAACCATGTTCTAGAACCAATAATTCGAAGGCGTGTGACATCTACTAACACGCACTGGGCTCTAGTGGTGGATTACGTGCCCACTTCCTCTTATAGTGAGGTCTGTGTCCTAGCAGTGGGGACATTATAGGCTGATTATGCTATCAGCTAATATTCTCTTGTGGCTCGTGTCGACCGTCACGATAACGTTGGGATGATGTATTGTTTACTACAGTTTGCAGATATAATGCCGGTTAGCCTATAAAAGTGATGAAGAGTCGTCGCTTTTTACGAGTATGTGCGGGAAAGGATCTCATAAGGAAGTATTATAATAGGTCTTTACCTATGAAATTGCCGTTTTGTATGAAAAAATTTAAACGATTTTTTTTCATGAATTTTTTATTTGTATTAATCGAAGTAATCACCCATGCAATCAATGCATCTTTGCCATCGCAGTGGCAGTTTATTGATGCCCTTCTTAAAGAAATCAGCTGGACGGGAGGCAACAAATTCTTCAAAGGCATTTTGTACTGCCTCTCGGGTATTAAATTTTTTTCCCGCCAAGAAGTTATCCAAATTCTGGAAAAAGTAGTAGTCTGTAGGCGCAAGGTCTGGTGAGTAGGGCGGATGACGGAGAGCTTCCAACCCCAGTTCTTGCAACTTGGAGACCGTCTGCTGTGCAGTATGAGGTCGCGCGTTGTCGTGCAGGAGCAGCGGAGACGAGCGATTGACCAATGCTGGTTGGAGATGCGCCAGCTTCTCCATCATTGTGTTCAGTTCTTCACAGTACACATCTGCAGTAATGCTCACCCCGTTTGGTAAGAAGCTGTGATGAATCACACCGGCGCTAGACCACCAAACAGTGACCATCACTTTTCTAGGGGTAAGTTTTCGTTTAGGGCATTGTTTAGGTGCTGAACCAGGATCCAACCAACTTGCTGAGCGCTTACGGTTATCAAACAGAACCCATTTTTCATCGCAGGTAACAATGCGGTTCAAAATTCCTTCATTTGTGTGTCTGTTGAGCAGTGCAAGGCACGTCTCGACGCGTACTTCGCGCTGGCGATCATTGAGTTCGTGGGGCACCCATTTGTCAAGCTTTTTTACCTTGCCAATTTGACGCAAATGGACCAATATTGTTTTGACGCTAACGTCGAAAGCTGCTGCTAATTCAGCCGTAGATTGTGTATCATCAGCTTCCACAATCGCCTTTAATTCGTCATTGTCGACCAAAGTCTTCGGACGACCGCGAGGTTCATTTTTCAGGTCGAAATTTCCAGAACGGAAGCGAGCAAACCAATAACAGGTGGTGCGTTGGTTTGTAGTGTTAGCTCCGTAAACGTCGTTGATGTTGCGTGCCGCTTGTGCCGCGTTGCTGCCACGACGGTACTCATATTCCATAATTACTCGAATTTTTAACGTATCCATGATGACGAAAAAGATTGAAATGCGATGAAAATGTAACACTAATCAATAAAGAAATGACTACTTTTAGAAAAAATAATCCATGTTTTTAAAATAAAATTAATTTGAAATTAGAATTCTTAGCCAAACAAAAATTATTTTGATTTGAAATGGCCAGTACTGCAGAACGGCAATTTCATAGGTAAAGACCTAATATTTTGTACTGCTTTTAGAAATGCTTATCATTGTATGAAGAGATCATGGTTAGGAGTGGAAGTTTTGCGGGATGAGTTGGCCACGTTGAGAGTATGAATGTAGGGCGACCAACAAAAAGTGGCATAAGGCAGATGTGAGTGAAAACGGAGGATATACCCTAGCTAGAAGGACATCATAGTGACCTTATTGATAATATTTTTCAGAAAGGTCAGGTACGTATTGGGTACTCGCAAATGTCGTGCGTGTAATGAACAGAAACAAGGCAAAAGGAGTACATATCTAAGGAGTGTAGTAGGTGGCGCAGGTTAAGGCACAGAATATTCACATTTAAAAAAAAACCATACCTACTCAGCCTATAACGTTCCCACTGCTGGAACACACGCCTCCTCTCTGTGAGAGAGTGGGCCGTTTTTAAAACAATAAACAAAATAAAATTTAAATAGTATTGTACTGCGCCAAATAGGCCCACTTCAGCATAAATGCCAGACAAGTAGTGCCTGATGCTGATTTTCAAGTGGACCCTATGATACGAGGACCTTTTACGGATGTAAATCAGTTGTGTAGTGTGTAGATCTTTCTAATATTATATGGTAGTCTGTGAGGATGAATGGATAAATGGGTGTTTGTTACTCTTTTACGTAAAACTAGGTACTGAATCGATTTGGATGAAATTTGACACACAGATAGTTTATTACCTGTATACTTTTTATCCCGGAATACAATCCCGTGGAATAATTTCTAACGTCGACGCGGGCGAGGCCGCTGGAAAATAATAATATATAAATAAAAAATAGATAAATATTATGTATTACACAGATAATAACAAAATCACTTGGATATTTGTTTCAAAAAATATATAGTGGTGTTTATGAAAAAAAAAAAAAAAAACACTGGGGTTGGGTTAAACAAGAAACAAAGGACTATCGTCAATAATTAATACATAACAACATTTTAATATCCACTTGTGAGATATCTTCTAGTATTCTACTTTCTACTTAATAATATAAATGTGACAGATTCCATGTTTGGATGTTTGTTACTCAATCACGTAAAAACGGCTGGGTAGATTTGGATGAAATGCTGGCAAAACCTAGTATATCATAAAGAGGGTAGTTGGCGTCACGTGTGGTCACGTGATAAAAAGTTATCGCAAGGAGTGTATTGGTGGCAAATTCAAAACAATGAAAAATAAATTCGATTTAAATCGTTTTTAATTGAGAAAATGGATATAAATGAATTTACTTTTATTTTTCTGTTAAATATTTCGTCCTAATCTTCAAATTAGAATAGTTTTTAATTAATTGGAAAATACCCTATTAGAAGAAATATATGAAACACTGTGTAAATAGAAGCTGTACACGAAGGTAATGGCAATTAGAGACACAACAATAATGAGGTTAGTAACTACGAAAACGAACTCTTTCCCATACCAAACTTCTTCCGACAAAAACAATAGAACAGTATCAATTGCTCCTTTCGTTAGCAGTTAACTTGACCTTTTCTACACAAAGAGAGCGATGGATGGTTTTAATTACTTTGTTCGTCCAGTTACTTTAACTAAAAACTTAATGAGTCTGGGTAATTAGACGATAGATAAGTGCCGCCATATTAGTTTGTACTTAAAGTAGAGGTATTGTTATCTGTAGTGGTGGTCATGTTGTCTTATTGATTGATGTTGCGTTCGAATTCTGATTTAAAGAACGCCACACAACGCATACGCATTACGCCTTGTTCCCGCAAAGGGTTAGGCGAAAGTGTACCTGAAGTTCACCCACATTTCGCCAGTAATGTTTAAGTCCGATGTGATAGGGGCGAGCCTATTGCCATCAACCGACCACAAATCCAGATTCTGCTACTGAGTAATTCCAGATGCCCAATAACCCTTTGCAGGATCTGGGAATCGAACTCAGGCAATCATGCTCTGCTGAAGCGTTTGCGACCACTAAATCAACGAGGTAGTCTGATTTAGAATTGTCTTCCAATGTTCCTTTTTTGGTATAGTACCTAAGGACATTGGTAGAAAACAAATTGGTAGAAAACATGAACACTGCAGAAGTTTCTGGGTTTACCTACAAAAAAAAAAAAAAAAAAAATATGCAATTGAATAACCAATTAACAATTAAGAGCATGCAAGCTCTTCATTGTTTATTTAATGATTCTCAACGAAGATCAATTCTCAATGAAGATCTTTGTCAATTCCTTCAAAAATATGAGTGCTATATCCGTACCTACACATATTTGTTTTAAAACACTTCGTATAAAACCTAAACACACTGCAGAACACGTTAATAAAACTAACATTACATCATACTCGAGAATAACAACTCTAAAGCTGGCAAATATTAATATTTAGCCATAAAACTCCAAAAAGAAAAATAAAAGAAGAAAAATTACCTGTTATTTGGTCAACACTTAAATTAGGAACACTCATTATGCACAACACTAACACTAAACTACACTAACCGTGGCAATCTTAGCAACATGCATGCTCTTGCGCATCGTTTTCAACACTGAATCACTCATTCATTCGAAAATTTCGATCTATTAACTACTATTTGTAACGTATTAACACATTATCTGTTATGCAACTAAGTAGCAACTTTTATTGGTTTTAACTTAAATCGTAAAAACTTTTTATGGATACATACAGATTTTCACTCAAAGTCTGAACTAACGGTACTATAATAAGATGTTAAATTATCGATGTCTCATTTAAAAACACTGACCACTACGTAATTTTGTCACAAATTGAAACGGACACGGATTCTTTATTTGATTTGAATTTTTGCTTTTAAACCTCGAACGCTTAACTTCTTAAGTTATGACACGTTATAAAATACAAATCGGTTTTGAATTTAGAATGTTTTATTCATGGAATTATTTTTAAATTTAATTTCGGTTTCAGGCAACGGTGTGTCTTCGAATGTTCTTAGTTCAAAACTTTTTAACATTTGTATCGATTTTGTATGTCTGAAATCGTTATTTTAATTTTAAAATCGTACTGATTCGAGTGAACTGTACACGGATGTAAGAAACAAACTAGTGAGACCGCTAGTTGACTAAGAATGAGATTAGTTATCAGTTTTTATCGCAAGCGGTCGTTACTGCGTCCTTTAATCGCTGGTCACGTCACCGATAGTGGTCTAGCTAGGGACTATTATTAAAACACTTGTTTGGATGTGGTAAATACAGCACTTATTATGTTGTTTACATTTTATAAGGAAAACAATATTGATTTTTAAAAATCTGACCTGTTCCATGAATAATAATATCGCCAATCAAGAATGCTGTCTTGAACTAGGATTTTTCCTTCCTAATCAACTCTAATTAATAATCTCACATGCATAAATAAAATACCAATCAAGTCATTAATTAACAGTATAAATACTTGGAATTGGAACACAGTTAACCAACATTAAAATATTAATTCCTTGATTTCCTATTTCTTTGATCTTAGGAGGTATTTTCAAGTAGCCTGTGTTCATGAACGGGCTCCCGCAGACAAGCGCGACGCGACGGAAAGAGGCGATTCTGGTGGAATTATTTCTAAGAAAACTTCCTAGAAATTGTTCTACCAGAGACGCATCACGCCGTCTCGTCGTGACTGTCTGCAGGACCCATTATTTAAGTTTTTTTTTTTTACAACTAAGGGTCATCGGTCATCGGTCTTTGTCGACACATCATCATTTATCATCATTCTCCTGCCCTTATCCCAATTTATTTGTGGTCCGTGCAACTTGTCTTTTTCTTCCACACTTCTGTATTAATTCTACTTACTCTATTAGTCGTCATCTCCGTAGTCACACCCTTTCTAACCATATCATCTTTCACACAGTCCATCCATCGTTTCTTTGGTCTCCCCCTACTCTTAGAGCCATCGACATTCATACTCAAAACTTTCCTCTCGACATTTTCCTCATTCCTCCGTATCACATGGCCATATCATGACAACCGATTGCCACACAACTTTTCAGTTATCGGTGCCACTTTCAGGCTTCCTCTTATGTACTCATTTTGTACACAATGGTACCTATAAAAACTATCGGCTCCTACATTTTCCTAACTCCATGTAAGACCCAATGACTTAAAGAATTAAGGCCTCAAAAATATTTAGAACTTCTTTATCTTTTATGTCATTCAGTCTGTTATATACTTATTGTTATTTAATGTATGTATGTTTTGTTTGTTTGTATACAGAATGACGTGATGATATAGAAATAGACGTGAAATGACCTCATGATGTGGGGGTAGTGGTCGTGGGCGGTGGGTAAGCAGTAAGCTGCCTTATTAGATGCAGAATTGCAATATTTTGGTTTGCGATTTGTTTTTGAAGGTAAATGGGAATGGCGACTTGAAGTAGCTTTATTTCTCTATCTAAATTATTTCATCACCTTTGCTCTCAAAACGGTGAACGAAAAAAACGCAAGAATTTGTAACTTCTTTGCCGGGGCCCAGGTTAGCCCTGAAGATTCCACCCATGTTCTCTAGAACATTGATGGCTCATGTTGATTTTTTTTATCAAGCACCTGTCAAATGTCACGTTTGACAGCTCCTTTTTTAAAAGTAAGGCTATGTCTCCGACGAATTTTCATTAGAAGATGATGCGTAGTCCTAATCAAAATAATCATTCTTTTATATTAAAAAAGAGCCATTATCTCAAAGCAAGACCCTGCAGAGTACTTAACAAAATGCCTCACAAAAGACTTCTGAATACCGTCATATAACCCTTATCTGCGACAGTGAAAGTCAATACAACAGTATACGATAGTCGGTAGTAATAGAACTCGAGTCTTTTTATTTTACTGCACAATAATAATTTTACGCTTTTTTAATGTTCGCACTTACGCTGTATGGCGACTATGCTTTCGTGTGTTGAAAGGACATGATATTTCTTAAGACGTTATTTTTAAATTTTTTGTAACAAACTTATTGGTCATTATATTTTCGACCCGTTTGGGGTTGAAACGCTCAGGGCGTAGGGTCTGCGTGCTCATGGAATTCTCGTAACGGCTGGTTGGGACTTCCCGTCACCCAAGGGCTTTTTACGTTAGCCAGATTCTAAGCATTGCCATAAAACGTGGTAATGCCGCCAGTCTTTTGATTTTTTTTCGATTTTTCGACGCTATATTTTAATTTGTGAATAGTTTTAATATAAGTTAGGTTAGATTAGGTTAGTTATAATATGTGTTATTTTTAATAATTAGTTACGGTAGTTAATGTTCTTTTTAGTGGAATTTCTGTTTGCTTGAAATAAGAATTTATTAGAATACAATTGTTACTGAAACCATTATTTTGTTATGGTTAAAAATGAGCCAGCGTAAGAATTTTGAAGATTTAAAATATTATAAACCATTAAAAATTGGTTATTAATATTTTTTATGTTTAAAAACCATTTCTTTCTCTAGTCAAACTATTAAGACACAAAGAACTGCGACAGTGAAAGTCAATACAACAGTAAGTTAGTCGGCAGTGATAGAACTGGTGTCTTTTTACTGCACAATAATAATTTTACGCTGTTTTAATGCCCGTACTTACGGGGTATGGTAACCATCCGGTTTCAAAAGATGGGATAAAGTGTTGAAAAATGATAATGTTATAATTTTATTTTTATGTTCCTAAAAGACAAGACAATGTCCTATTTTAGTATCTATCATAATAGGACATTATTTTCAATGTTAATAGATATAAAATATTGAGCCAATACTTGAGAATATTCATGAATCTTATACTTTATCAGTCATCAATCTTAGCTCTCTCTCTCTTATCAAACCAGATAACTCTCTTCAGATTTGAAAATCTATAAAAACCTGCACGTTGTTAGGAAATAAGCTTATTATTTTATCAATTCAACAGCCTCATATCTGTTCCTTTATCTGGGTCAAACTGTCATCCTTTATAAATATTATAATTACTTTGTTTGCAGTTTTATAAATTAAATGATAGACCTGTCAGTAGGGTCACAGATGGTCATTAAATTAAAATCATAGGTTTGGGCTCAGATCTAGTGCCTTTTTGTGAGGTATTTTTGTCAGGTCAGCTTTTCACAACCATTCGAATCGAATATCAATCAATAATTCAAAACTCGAAAACTGTGTCAATTTAAATCAAATAAACGACCACTATTCATCCGAGAGTTGTCTGCTGCAATGTTCGTTTTTAGAAACAAAAAACAAACCTAGTCTTTCTGGAAAGAAAAACAAAACTCATCTACCAAACCAAACCTTTCGAGAAATTCAGAGACGTCAGTTACGTATGTTATCAGATTATAAACATACCATAACATAAGTCATAACAACGCTTGAAATAATCCAGTTCCCGATATCGAATGCAGTAAAATTGATGGTTATCGATTCCCAGTACGTCTGATTCATCAAACTCAGGTGTTTACTCATTGAATCTGCAGTTTCTGTGGAATACGGAAAATCTTAGATTAGGCAGACCGCAGATTTGACTCATAAAATCAAAGATAAGGTTTCGATATGTTTTTTTTTTATGTTATAGTTCTATGAAATGGTAATGCAACTTCTTAGTTCAAAATAATTTTGTAAAATTGATTACATGTGTATAATAATCACTTCATTTCCATTTATTTTAGGCTTTCCTATTTCCTTATAAGGTTATTATTTCGGATATTTATTAACATCCTTATATGATATATTTTTTAATATATGAAGAATAATAACGTTTAAAAATAAAAAAATAAAGCGGCCCGTCGACATCTGGAACAGGGTCCTACCTCCTTGCTATGAAGTCAAAATCAAAAGTCATGTATTCAAATAGGCTGAGAGTCAGTATTTTCTCAACGTCATATCATGTGATTTAAAAAATCTAATTTTGTAAAAAAAATGTATAACCTTTACTCATTTAACTTTAACATAGTTATCTCCTCGTATAAACTAAAAAAATCACAACTTCTATGAAATGCCTTAGAAAATAATTCATGTTATGTGTCAACGACACGTAATTTAAAAACTTGGTGTTTAAAACCAAAATCAGAGCAATTTTACATCCGTTAAAAAAATATATGGATATTTTAAACAAATTACCACTAAACTTGCACGTTAGAACCACAAACTACCATTAAATAAAATCATAACCATCCCAAAACTTACCAACAACGGGTCATCCTATCCCATAAAGTTCTCAACCAATTGGGACTCAGCAATAATACCACAGCAATGGTCACCCGATTTACCAGATGCGCTTCCGATTCCGCGTATATTCAGAATAGAACTGGGTTATATACATGTTATCCACCATGCGAATTTACCGGCTAATATTTACATTTTAGGCAGTCGATATAGGTCTGTCGTTGGATATACAGGCAGGAAAATTAATTGGAAATGGACGACTTACATCATTAAGTCATTTTGCCGTGTTATAGGCCCGCTTCGGAGGTCCCTTGTTTAATCAGTCATGTACAAAAAGAAAATCATTTTAATTTTAGTATTTTATATTTTAACAACTTATATTTTTAATTTTTATGTTTGTAATAATAAAATTATTATTATAAGTATATTATAGATACCTGTTTTTTTTTTATTTTTTTTTTGTTTATTTAAGGCATTTCATACAACTGCTTTTTTTTGCGTCATAGCGAACTACTTTTTTTTTGGTTGGAAATTCTTGTGAATCTTGGATAGGTACTCTCCGCTTGGAAAAGACTGAAAGGATGAGTTTCATGTATATAACATCACGCCTTTATTCCCTGAATGGGAAAACAGAGATGTACCTATAGTAATCCCAGATTTAGCCAAACACTTTGCCCGATACGTGAATCGAATCAAGGATTTCAACTTTAGAGCTTGCAACCATTAGATCAACGAGGTGGTCCATACTAAACCTAAAAGGTTTTTATACAGAATACAGTAGATAAGGTAATGTCGACCTCTACTTTCCTTTATGTGTAAAAAAGCGGCCAAGTGTGAGTCAGACTCGCACACTAAGGGTTCCGTACCACAGTACAATATGTAACACAGCATATTTTTAAAACATCATTCACAAAAATGGTTATTGTACGGGAATCTCCTATAATCTGTATAATTGTTCGTATAGCGACCAAAGAAGTACACACTTTATGAAAATTTCAAGTGTATCCTTTACTATGTAGACACTTGAAACCGTAACCGGTTTAAAAGATACAACGCTGTGCCAGATGAATGGGCGGATGGACGGTTTTTATCTCCTTCAGTATAGTTTTCATTTCATAATTACTTTCCCTGCCTACTGTTGTTTAGAATCAAGTTTATAAACTTGATTCTTTTAGCTTGGAAGAAGTGGTACAACAAACTATCCAGCAGCACAGCTGTCTGTTTAATTAAATATATGTAAGGGTAAGGGAAGGGTAGCCGTTTTGGGGGACTGTCTAATATAATTTAGTCGTTGGAAAAGTGCTCATTCTCAGCCCAATTTTAATAAATGACTTTTGATTTTGGATACGGAACCCTAAAAATATATTCTAGCCGTCGCCGTCGCCGTTTATCGGACGAAGAACTTGTTTTTCTCACCACCTTATTTTCTACCTAAGGTGGCTCTATTGTTAGCCATATTTTCTCGCTGTTATGAAACCGTCAAAACAAGATATACATATTTAAGAACAAGTTCTAACAAAACAGGCCGTCAAATAACGAGTAGGTATATTTCGTAACTTGATTGCGTTATCAACAAGAACAATAACAGACAAATTAGTTTGATAACCATATCTTAATGTGTGTATTGACTCTTTTGGGTAACTGGTAGCACATGAGGAAATAACATGACAGATGATGAACTTCAAACAACACGCACACATAGTCGTGAAACGAATTCATTCGAATTCAAATTGAATTAGCTAGTGGAACTCCGCAAACATGAATGCTATTCAACTAATTGACCAGCACCCTAATTGCGTAACTCACGATTAATCATAATCTGTTTCGTTTTGAAACGGATTGTTAAACCATTGCTTCATATGTTCTAAAAATCTGTCTGTTCAACAACTTAAATAACGCAATGAATATTGTTGAACTGTCAAATTCAAACCAATTATGATTAATCGTGAGTTACGCAATTAGGATGCAGGACCAGAGGTCTACTGCTTAAGAACGAAATCCTTAGCTTCTTCCGAAGTTACGGGCGTTTCCTACCCAGTATCACTTATATTTGAATAATTCTGGGCCCGTTTAAAGAATGAATGACAACACGATTGGACAGTTGTCTCTACTCCCGATATGAATTTGCACGTACAAAAAAAAATAGTTGCCACTGGTTTTGGTACCTAGTTCAATACTTTCGGTCGAGCCCGTATCTCGTTGACGGACTTAGAGAATATAACCCTAAGGACCAAAGACGATAAACATTGGCAAATGACAACAAACATACAATCAAAACAAAAAGAAGATGCCGATCGCAGAGTGGAAAAATAACTACCTACTTTTGTAACGAGAACAATTTAGCAAAACGCTCCAAAATAGCCATCATCATTTCAGCCGTAAGACATCCACTGCTGGACATATGCCTCCCTCAAAAGGCCATGCCATAATCGCCACGCTTGGCAGGCGGGTTGGCGATCGCATTGTGGTGGTAAAATGAATAGAGAACGCTGCTACCCATTCTCTAGTAAGTCCCTTAGTCGCCTTCTACGACACCCACGGGAAGAAATGGTGTGTGCTAATCTAGTGCTAAACTTTTACGTCCGGCACCACACGGAACAAACTAACCATACCAGTTCGAAATATGAAGGTATGAGGTTTGGTCTCTGTGACATATCTACTCCGTGCGATTCAAGATGGCGGCTTAACATCATTATAATGTTGCGAAACATCAATCATTGGCATCAGGTCAAGTGTCCTACTGAATATAAGCTAGACAGCAATTCATGATAATAAATTGGACATATTTGTATGCCATTCATGCTTCAGGCTTCCACAATATTGGCAGTTTCATCTGTGGGAAATGGGTTACATTGATCGGTATTAGGTTCCCTTTAACTCGGCTTCCGATCTACGGGGGACTATGTTGGGCGAATGCCCCTTGTGCCCAAAGGAGCGCTTAGACAGAACCTTTCTCTTAGTTCTCTAACATGTAATAAGAGAGAAAGCCTTTAAAAGCTAGTTCAAGATCATCTGCCCAGCATGTTAGGGTCGGCTTCCAGTCTAACCGGATGCAGCTGAATACCAGTACTTTACATGGAGCGACTGCCTATGTGACTTCCACAACCCAGTTACTGGGTCATATGATACTCATTGGTCAAGTCTTTTTGTCAGACTTTTGGCTTCTGACAACCCGAAACGTCTGTCAAAAAATCACGAATGACAGCCGGGACCAATGGCTTAACGTGCTTTCCAAGGCACGGAGGGGTCTTGGTATGTAAAGATGGTCATCCATACACGGACTAACTGCGGCAACTGTAGCTTAACCTGATTCATCGGCACGGGTCGATGAATCAGGTTAAGCTACACAGAGAGCCACAAGCCCCTTAAAATAAGGTCATAAATCATACTCCGGACCGCTACTGAAAAATTGCTAAAGAAAAATCCCAAAAATTGTTTGTGCGACCAAGGGGTCAAACCTGTCACACAAAAATCGCTCTTATGACCAACCGAATAACCAACAAGGGTCGCAAACACGGTGTTTAATCAAAATAAACAAGATAAAGCCCATGTCTGACCCAATCTGACCCAAAATGTCATTTAAACAAGCATTAACGTTTTAGCACCCAAATCCGATCTCAATACAAAATGACACGAAATGATTATCACATTAACATGTTGCAGTAACAACCTGTTACCCGACTTACGGCCATCAGCGAGGTATTAAGTGTTTACACGGTAATCCTCCATTTGAAAGCAAAACTGACGTAATCGGAGATCATAATCAGGATGGTCCAAGTTGTGAGAGGAAGCGAATGTAAAGTTTCGGCCCGTATTTTTTATTTTATACTGCAGTCTATTTTAGTAGGAAACGATGATATAGATGATATACTCGTAATTACAGACGATATAGAACGTTTGAAAGAATTATATAATGGGAGTGAATATCGAGGTGACGACTAAAAGAGGAGTTTGGTTGAAAAAGACATGTTGCTGCGACCGAAATACATTGACAAGAGAACGACGATAATTATTATGACTCAGTTTTAGTAAAAAAATAAAAGAAATACCTTACGACTGTTGTTAGATTGCAATGATTTCTAAGATTACTTAATTACATTATTTGTAGAAAAAAAGGTGATTCATTGCCATGCAACAATGATCGTCAGTTCCATAATCAAATAAACCCTATAGGTAACCCGGTTTATTTATGAGTTTACTGATTAACGCAGCTTTTTGTTACCGTCTACAATCCTTTACAAATTATGACTGATAGCCTTATGATCCTCAGCCGATAAGGGGTACCTTATTATTTGATAAGAAACGTTTACAATATTCAACTCTAGTTAGGTTTTTTTGTGAAAAAAAAAAAAATCTGTACCAAAATCAAAAACTAATTTCACATTAACTTACATGGGCACTTATGAAACGTCAGAAGCTAGGTGCACGGTTCCAAATACTCGTTTCCTATGGAGAAGAGCCCGCATAAACACCGCGGTTACTGTTTAAAAAAAGATTTGGATTTTAGAATGTTTTCGAACGGTTTTAGAGTTAATTTGAATGGGAGAAGAGATACTTAGCTGTAGTACAAATCGCTCCCGCTACTAACTTGTACCCAGCCCTAACTTAAAGTCGAGCATTTACAAGCTACACATGAAACCGCTACCGGGTGGCCCGGAAGCCGCTCAAAAAGAGTTTACCGCGGTTTAGTGCAGTTTACTTCAGTTTACTGCGGTTTACCGGAGCTGACCTCAAGTACTGAGGCGCGTGGTCAAATATGCAGTCCTTACGTAACTCTGTGGGTCTTGAGAGCATTTTGGGTAGAAGCAATAGCAAATAATGTTGGTATGTGGTGTTTGTTATTTTTGATGAAAATTCACGATGGTATTGAAGTCGTTGTTGGAAAACTTTTCCTCCTACTAATATTATAAACTAGCTTTTGCCAGCGGCTTCGCCCGCGCGTAACTTTCATCCCGTATTTAACTCCGTTAGAGGTGGTTTTTTTTTTTTTTTTTTTTGTTAGCCTATACTGTCCCACTGCTGGGCAAAGGCCTCCCCCAAATCCTTCCAGGAACTCTTTTCCCGCGCCACTTCGAACCAGCCTTCGCGGTACGCATCCAGGTCATCTCGCCACCGCTTTCTGGGCCGACTTTCTAATAAAAAAAAAATAAAAAAAAAAAAAAAAAGAGGTGGAATTTCGAAAAATCCTGTGCAAAATTTCAGCTTTCTAGGTCCAAGGGTTTGGGCTGGGCGTTGATGAGTCAGTCAATCAGTCAGTCAGGACTTTTCTTTTTATTTATATAGATAGATATAGAATAGAAGATTATGATGATTTGTATGTTTCGATGTTAGATGGTAGATGTTAGTTACTCAATCACGCAACAACGGCTGACCGGATTTAGATTTAGCACACAGATCAATTTTAACCTTTATTTTAAAACATAGGATCCCGCATTCCGGTAGTAAATTCCCGTGTGAAAATTTTCGACCTCTCCACGAAACCGCAGGTAAAAGCTAGTTTCAAATATTTAGTTGAACAAAATGATGATAAGTTTAGCATCCATACTATAATTCAGAATGGTATACATCCGACGTACAGACACAGCACATCAAGCTACCCCAACCTGTCAAATTTCTTTGATAGATTTTCAACTTTACAACATAAACATAAGGTTCATGTTCAATTGGGTTAGTTTGACAGTTTAGAGTAGCTCGATGTGCTGGCGTCTGCACAACCTGTTACTATGGGTTCAGTACATAATTCTAAACACCCTAGAGTAGACATTTTTCGTCGGAAAAAATTGCTTTTCCATGCATTATGACTGCGAAGGTTGTTAGGACCACTGTTGGGACACAGGTCTTCTCTCTTTAAGACGGTGTGGGATGTAATCCGCCACGCGGACCCAGTACGGATTGATTAATGTAAAATGTATTTTTCTTTTTTTTACACATACTGGTCAAAATTGTAACCCTCCGTTTTTCTTCGCCGTAGTTGGTTAAAACATGATGAAATACAAAATACACGCGTAATAAAATAACAGTAAATGATAAATGATAAATGATAAATGATTTTATTTCTGTAAGTAGGTTTGTACAAACACTTTTACACGTCAATCATATTTTTTAAACTAGGTGAGGTCGGCGTTTCCTAACTGACTACTCTGAGAAGAAAGGCCGAAACAAACTCAGAGGTCACAGTCTCTTTTAAAGTCCAGACATAATCTTGGTCAGATCATGTGAAGACCATGTGGATTGGTGTCTGAAATGGTCTTTTGAGGAAAGAAACCACACAGATTGAGTGGACCTGTCCAATCAGTGCACGCATGTATCAGTAATCATACGGCTCAACTCAGAACTTGAGGAGCTCAACGATTTGACGAACAATACCAAAGAAAGGACATTAGGGTAGGCCACATAAAGTACTCAAACTGCCAGATTAACTTTAAAAATGAACTGAGAAAGAAATGAAACACAAAAACAAAAATACCAAATAGTCCTCACATTCACAATAATTAAAGCAAAATAATATTATACTTCTCAAAGTAAATATTCATGTCAAAGTGTATATAATAATAATCAAATGTCAAAGTGTATATAACAATAATCGAATGTCAAAGAGCAAAATAAAAATATACAAAACAAAAAAAAAAACACTATACAAAATTGGAGCAGGTCAATCCCAAGCTTTTTTGTCCTCAATATAATCTTTAACGGTATAAAAGGCTTTCAGGCACAACTTACGTTTAATGAATGATTTAAATTTATTGAGACTTAGATCTTGAACATGGCTTGGAAGTTTATTATAGAAGCGTATACATTGACATCTGAATGACCCACCTATTTTCTTGAGCCTTGTTGATGGTACAACAAATTTGTGTTTGTTTCTAGTATTTATACTATGGATATCACTGTATTTTTTAAACAATTTAATATTTTTATGGGCATATAAAAGATTTTCATAAATATACTGTGAAGGCACAGTCATTACATTAATCTCCTTAAATTTATCTCTGCGAGAGTGTCTCGGACTTAATTTATAAATTGATCGAACAGCTCTTTTCTGCAAGACAAAAATAGTCTGAATGTCGGCGGCATTTCCCCACAATAGAATACCATACGACATTACACTATGAAAATAGCTAAAGTACACTAAGCGGGCTGTCTCTATATCAGTTAAATTACGAATTTTTCTAACAGCGTATGCTGCAGAGCTTAGCTTTTTCGATAATTTGGCTATATGTGGGCCCCACTGAAGCTTGGCATCCAAAGTTAAGCCCAAGAATACAGTGCTATTTTCAGGATTCAATTCTTCGCCCTTTATCAACACATTCGTTTTCACCTGCTTAACGTGAGGTAGCGTAAACTTAATGCATTTGGTCTTTTTTTCATTAAGAAGTAAATTATTAACATTGAACCAGTGAACTACTTTTGAGATTGCGCTATTTACATCGTCATTAACAAGTTGCTGACGTTCAAGTTTAAACAAAAGTGAAGTGTCATCCGCAAACAACACTATATCATGATTATCCTTTATGAGGTAAGGCAAGTCATTAATATAAATAAGAAACAAGAAAGGACCAAGAATCGAGCCCTGTGGGACTCCCATTGATACTACGGATCCGGGAGATCTTTTTCCGTTTACATCAACACACTGAATCCTATTACACAAGTATGAAATAAGAAGATCCAGAGCGGTGTTCCGGATCCCGTAGTGGCGGAGTTTCCTGATTAAAGTTTCATGAAGCACGCAATCGAATGCTTTAGATAAATCACAAAAGATGCCCAAGGCATCGTATTTATTTTCCCATGCATTGTAAATATGCCCTAAGAGTTCAACACCGGCATCGGTAGTTGAACGACCCCTTGTAAAACCGAACTGTTTGCTATGTAATAAATTATGTTTATTAAAAAATCTTTGCAATTGTTCTAAAATTAATTTCTCAAAAATTTTACTAAAGGTAGGTAGTACTGAAATAGGTCTATAATTAGTAGGGTCTGATGTACTACCTGATTTAAACAAAGGTATTATTTTACTATTCTTCATTAGGTCAGGAAACTCCCCACAGTCTATACAATTATTAAATATAAGAGCTAAAGTAGGTGCTACAATGTCAATAATAGACTTAGCAACTTCTACAGAATTACCCCACAGATCTGCAGTCTTTTTTACATTTAAAGTGTGAAAGGTTTTAATTATATCTCTACAGCTAATATGTTCAAAATGGAATTCTGAATCACAAACATTAACATTTTCCTTAAGTAAAGACTCAGCAACAGAAGGTGATGAGTTTAGTGATTTTGTAGTAGAAACGGGAATATCTGCGAAGAAATTTTCAAAAGCTGCGGCGACTTGCGAGTCTGATGTGATTATGTTGTCATTGATAGACAGGCTGTAGTCAGTATTTCGGTTGCTAGACTTTCCCGTTTCACTATTAATAATATTCCAAGTCGTTTTAATTACATTACTACTGTTTTTAATCTTAGAACTCAAATAACGCGACTTGGCCATCCAACAAACTTTTTTAAATAATTTGGAATAATTTCTAACATATAAATTAAATTCAGCAGTGTTTACAGAAGTCCTTTCATTGTACAGCTCATAAAGTCGTGTTCTACTTTTATGAATACCAATGGTAGCCCAATCACTGAAAGATACGTTACTATTAATCGAGATAGTCTTGGGAATAAAAGTGGAATTAAATTGTTTACAATACATCTTAAAAAAATCACCATATAGGTGATTAGGATCAGCATTTGCAGATAAAACGGGTAATTTATTTTCAAGTTTAACTTTAAAGGCCTCTAGGCGAAATGCAGTTTTGGGGTTAACAGTGATATCCTTTTTACCCATTTTTTTATTTTGATTTTGAATGGTAATCCGTTGCCCGCAATGATCAGATTCTAGTAAATTAATAATTTCTTTGTGGCTCGGTACAACATCTGTATAAATATTATCTAGGCATGTGGCACTACTAGGGGTTATTCTTGTGGGCTCCATAAATAAGTTAACAAGATTGTACGACTGAAATAAACTTATTATTTTACTACTATAACCTGAGTTATCTAATAAATTAACATTAAAATCACCGCAAACAATAATAGACTTGTTCGAGTTACAAATCTTGTGTAATACTTCATCCATTACCTTTTCAAAGCAGTCATACAATCCTGAAGGTGGTCTGTACACACTTAATACAACAAACCGCTCCAATTCTATACAGGCTATTTCAACTGTCCGCTCAACAGAGAGAGTTATTTCTACTTATTAGTATACTAGTTAGTATATTTCTACTTATTAACTTTTTCTTAAACATAAATTTCTTCTAATAAAAATGTACATAAGTGACACGCTTATTACATCCATAAAGGCTTAAACACATCGTGGTGAAAGCTGAATAAATATCTAATAAAAATTCATAATTATGAATCAAATATACATCACGACTCCATACAAACTATTCAAATATTTTATTAAAAAAATATTTATACATTTGACCTTGTCTACAGAAAAGTTGTGTTATTATAAACTAATGCATTCAAAATTATTTTAAATTTCTATAATCGCTTTTGCAGTTGTAATGCTTCGTTCAAACGCGCTTATGCCTGAGATACACAAGGTTAGTTTTTAGGATTCCGTACCCAAATGGTGCCATTAGAACCCTAGTTATTACTAAGCTTCCGTTGTCAATTCTTCTGTATGTCAGCGGGCCGTACCTCATAAACCGTAATAGGGGAGACAGTTAAAAATTTCACAGTGTAATTCCAGTATTGCATTAATTAAAAAAAAAAAAAAAATAATAATAATAGGTATTCGTTTCCTACTAAACTTCAACTATATCCGACGACCCATCTCTTTGGTGACCGTAGAAGCCAGGATAGTAAAATCAGTGGTCGCGTGGTACTAGTACAAAAAATAGAACACCATCCTTCAAGACCACATTTTTCCCATACAAACTTCGGGAGTGTATTACTCCACTGTTTGACAATGTACATACAAAAATTAAAAATGGTATTGTTTTGTTTTATTATTAAAATTGTCTGTATGGAAACAGAAAACTAAAATTAAAAACCATTAAAAAGCCAACAAAGATTCGTTTTTCTGGTTAATTTAACCAAACTTTGGGCGTGTTTAAGTAATAAAAGAAGTATACAATCTCGAAAACTAAGTCGGTACTGACTAAGCTCAGTTATCAAAAAATTCAATAAACTTGCAGTGGTTTTTTCAGAAACCCCGACCTTCCGAAATACTTTTCCAAATTTCTTACACACCTGTTTTGCTGTAACTGATCCTGCAGCTCACTCAATAATGTTGTGCGTGTAGACTAGCGTCTTACTGCTCATCACGGGTATTACCTCTGTCGGACACGAAGCCTGGTGAGATAGAGTGCTTTTCAGCCAGGCCCACCAGTGAGTTCGAGCCCGCGACTATCTTAGCTTGAGATGCAATCTTACTAGTTTTCTCAATAGCTAACTAGCCTAAAAATGAAGCTCGTTTTGTAAGTTAGTAATTCTAACAGAACGACTGTTAGAATTACTAGCTTACCTACTATCCTGGCATGAGTTACTCGCCTCGTGTATCTCGGGCATAAGTGACTCGAACGAGTTACTAGGACCAACAAAAGTGCCGTTCATCCGAATTCATGACTCTCATGGGGTGTTCGGGCCATAAACCATGGTTCTTCGACGTTTTTACGACACCCCATGTCTGTTTAAAAGTTTTAACTACATTATTTTATGTTGAGCCGTTTAAAATTCCTTGTTGAGAGATGCAATGTTAAGTGTGGTGGAGTGTGTGGTGATGTTTAGAATTATTGTTTACTTGATTATTATACTTTATGTTCGTTGTTTGAGCAAATATTTGTGTCTTCAAATTAAACAAATTCTGAAACGAATTGTACCTTCTACCTTACTTTTCATGTATTTTTATGAAAAGCAAACACTTATACGGATTTCATCATAGAGAGAACTATATCTTTTTCACATTCTCTAGGTTTGACTGGACGCCTCCAACATAGTTAGGATTAGGAAATGGCTTGGCAATTGATGAAAAAAATCCGCTTTCTATGAAGTGAAATTACCTATTTCATCTTAGAAAACATGTCTGCCAAATTCAAATACCAATACGATTATCAAAATGAAATCAATGTACCTATACTTGAAATTAAAAGATCATAGTTTTCTCAGAATTACCTCTCACTGTATAATTTATTTCTATCTCAAATGATTCACAGAAAGATTTACTGGGAATCGAAATCGAATAACATTCGACAGAATTCGGAAATGCCACCGAAAGTTCCAAGAACATAGATTAAAGAAGTCCGCTTTTTTATAAATAACATTTCGAAGTTAACGATTAAAATGTAAAAGAATAATTTTCCGAGAAATGAAAGCGCGTTGACACATCACTGGCTTGTCAAGTTGGCCTACATTTGGCCAATATCCAAATATGGCCAACCCCAAGAAGGGCCAACGTTTGTTTTCGGCAATCGATGCAATTATGTACAAGTTCGGCGTTAATTTGTATTAATTGTTATGTAAAAAAATTAAGTATCTCCGTGTGTTTTATCGTATTGAGGTTCGTGTGTGGTAATTAAGATTGAGATTCTTTGTTGATTTAATATGATTATATTTATCTTTTTGTGCAAATTAAATGGAAAGCACTTAAATTCACTTAATTGTTTCATGACACTTAAAATTTTCCTTTTGACGGGACTTACCTACGTGACTGAATGACAGACAACAAACAGCATATTATCATAAGGCAAAAGAGTAGGTATAGACAAACATTACAACCAACGTTTTAGTCTCTAGGTCAGTGGTTATTGGTGAGATGTTTGGTGAAAACATTTGTTACATAAACGCCAACATGTTAGGACCGCAACGTGGTCAAGCGGTCGTTACAATTCACTATAAACAGATGACCATTGCTAGGCGTCAATTGGTCATAAATTCTACATGGTCCACTAAAGTTTGTGCTGTATAGAAAGCTAAACGAAGCATAAGCTAGGTTAGCAACGAATGGTAGTAAGAGCTCGTTTGCACAGACGTAAAAAATATCGCGGCATAATTTTATCACGTACTGTATGTTTAAGCAGGAGTAGACAAGCACGACGCGACGGTGCGACGCGATTCTGTTAGAACAATATTTTCATGAAGTTTTAGTAGAAATTATTCTACTAGAGTTGGGTCGCGTTGTCGCGTTGTACCTTTCTGCGGGAGCCTTAAAGTCGAGACATAGCCTTGGTCAGACCAAGACTATGTCTGGATTGTGACCTCGCGTGGGTTTGTTTCGGCCTTCCTTCTCCGATTAGTCTGATAGGAAACGCCGACCTCATCTAGTTTAAAAAAATATTATTGACATGTAAACGTGTTTTCGTAGGAACAAACTTAATTACAGAAATGAAATAATTTATCATCATAACATTGTTCAGCTTTTAGAATACTTCATAAACCTACAACCATTTTCTTAATGTCCCTCGGGAATTATCGTATTTCCGAATACAAACGAGCTTTCCTACCATTAAAAAAAAAAAAAATACATTAAATTAAAAGAGTATTAACAACTCTATATAATACTTCCAAGTTGATTGAGAGCGTCCGGTCTGCACCAAGTCCTTTCCTTTCGTTCCTTTCAACTTGGTGCAGACAGTGGATTTCTATCAGTTGCCCTTTGACGAAACACGAAGTGTGCCGTGGAACATTAAGAAAATAGTTGTGCCTACTGTGCATATTTTTATTCTTGCAGTAATTGTTCAAAAGTAAAATTTCGTCTTTTTTGCCCGGTCATCCCTAGCTAATGCGGTCGCCCGTTCCGTTCCATCCGGGAAATTAAACAATTGGATGCTGGGTGAGTGATCATAGCGAGCTACATTTCCCTACCTATTTTTGTCTCGATCAATGGTCTATGTTTAGCATTGAACCTCGTGTTTCAATGTTCGAGAGCTTCAATAAATGTACATTGATTATAATGTTCACCTATCGCAGGTATGCTGGAAGAGATTTCTTTAGAAATAAGCATCACCTCTGTACCTATTTTTCTGTTCTTATCTTCTTGTCTGTTTATATAGTGTGTACATAAATGGTTAAATAAATAACACTTTGTCCGACCTGGACATCAAACCCTGGATCAGCATGAGATCCAAGCAGTGTCGCTTGCGACCAGTAGACCAACGAGGCCAGAATCACTACTGTTCTCAAAACTGTGAAGGAAAACATCGTGAGGTATCCGGAATGTACTCATAAAAAATGCGAAAACATGACATTTAACATCTAACATCATTCACGAAATTGTTAGATTCCGCTCCACTTCCTTTCACCTTGCAGTGGGAACATTTAAGGCCGATTATGATGACCATAGCCTCGCCCCCTATCACATGGCGAAATGTGGTACCTGGAAATCCAGCCCAGGACGTCATGCCACACATGAAAAAGCAAACCGTGGATTTAGTAATTAATTAGCAAAAGAAATCGAGCTAACGGTCGTCAAAGCTAAGATAGATAAAGCTTAACCACAGCATTCACTATATCACAACCTTTATAATTGTCACTTTCCTTTGGAATTCGTCGTCCAATTTATGACGGTCATATTGTTATTTGTTTTTATGCATTTCCAACATGTTGTTATGGTGATTTTCTGAATATTTATTTAAGTACCATTTTTAGCACATTTTCTCACATGGCAATAAAATAACAACTTATTTATTCATGGAATATATTATGTTAAAGAAACTACATGGTTAGCACAAATTGGGAAGGTAGGAAAATATTTTTATTGCTTGTTTAAAAATAATAATGTGGATAGTTCTTAGCATCTAGTTGACACACTAGTGTCATTTATCAGTAAACAGCTTACTTTTAAGCTCAGCCGCTCTCAAATTACCATTTTTATTGTACGATCTTATTACCCTACCCTTTTCCCAACTATTTTGGGGTCAGCTTCCAATCTAACCGAATGCAGCTGGATACTTGTAGCGACTGCCTATCTGACTTCTACAACCCAATTGCTAGGTAATATGATACCATTTTTTTTGAGGGTAGGAAATCATCAAATAACTTCTCCCGCTCTGGGTGGAGTGGGAGGGCCTGTTAGACTTTTACTGACTCAAACCCAACCGTGTCCTTCAGTTGCCTGTGTTCCAGGGGCCACGGTATCTCTTTCGAACAACCCGCACCCCTGGCAGGTATCGGCCCTTGCGGAACCCATCTACTGACATCTCTTTGAGGCGCGCGTGGAACACAACGTGTCGTCGACCAGGGCTTTGTCCTTACCGGACAGCGAGCTACCCATTACTCACCATCCGCAATCCCGCGCCTAGGGTAGCCGGGAATCAGCCTGGGATTCCCGACGCCCACGGCGTTTCCTGCGGTGACTAGGGCCGTGAGGGCGCATATTCTGCCTCTCCTTCACGTGGGCCGCCTCCCTCTTCGCGCGCATTACTGCTTGCACTTCCACATGCACTCTCGCTCCGACACGATACCCTTGGTAAGTCTGGTCGTCTTTCGGTTTTCAGACCACCCGTAATGACTGACTGATTGACTGTTCCTGATGGGATGCACTCTGTTGTATTTTGAAAGCTCGGCTCTACACCGAGAGTTGAAATTCCAGTGCGCGACCGAATCTCGCCGCGATATTTATACATCTATGCGAACGTGATCATGATCAGACTACACCTTAAAGCAACTACAGCCAACTATAGGATCAGCGGCCGCTGGTGGTGAAATTGTGTGAAATCATCAGTTTAGACAATTTTTGTTTTGTTTTGTGGCCTTTAGAAACGATACCCATTTCATCTGCCGAGTTTCGCTAGCTAATTTAATTTGACCCTGCACTTATATACTACACATAATTACAGCCGAAAGACGTCCACGACTGGACATATGCCTCCCCCAAAGACGGGTTTTGCCATAATTGCGACGCGTGACAGGCAGGTTGGCAATCGCATTAGATATGGTGATAAAATGCATAGAGAACGCTGCTGCCCATTCTCTGGTAAGTCCCTTAGTCGCCTTCTACGACAACCACGGGTAGAAATGGGATGGTGCTATTCTTTTACGTCTGGCACCACACTGATTTACTACAATATATACTAAATGGTTGGCGAGAACACCCACCAACAATATTCCTAACTTTCTTTCCAATCGATTCACAAATAATAATTATTCCAACACCACCATTGATTTATGTAACTAACACGCAACATCCTCCCATTGGTTATATTTCAATACACCATTGTCTATTACATGTAAATAGTACATGCTCTTGCTAAATAATCGACAGTACGTAAAGCTGAGGTGTTGCAATTAAAGCTTGGAACAGAGTTTTAACAGAACACGCGACGCGACGTTTCACATTTACATTTCTGTAATTTTATACTAGAATCCTTCTGGTGACGTGATGTTTGGTTCCAACATGTTGCGTTTTATTTATAGGTTTGCCGCAACATCTGGTGTACATTAAATTGTATAATATTTATAAGTGTCATGCATTGCTAAGAAGGACGCGCTTCATCCTGAGGTTGTAATAACGTCTTATACAAAAGTGTTTGTAAACGAATGCTTGGAGTTTCCTTACGTGATCAAATCAGGAATGAAGAAATCCGCTGGAGAATCAAGGGAACCGACATATCCTGAAGAATCACCAAACTTAAGTGGTACTGGGCAGGGCACATTGCTAATAGAACAGATGGCCAATGGGACCGATAGGTTCTGGAGTGGTGACTGCGTACCAGAAGACATAGAATTGGAAGACCTCCCACCGATGACCTCGTGAAGGCCACAGGAATGCGCTGTATGCGAGGTGCACAGAACCGGTCGATTTGGCGGAGCTTGGGGGATGCCTATGTCCAGCAATGGACGCCTTTCATCTGAAATGATGATGATGATAATGGTCGCGACTAACGAGTTTTAGGTCGTGAGTTCGACCCCAGGCTGGCGCTTTACTTAGATTACCTATTTAATTTCATCACCACTGCTCTCAAAACGGTGAAGGAAAAGTCGTGAAGAAGCCGGCATGTCCTACAACCAAAAAAATTTGAAGACATTGTGACATTCAACAACCCGCATTGGGTCCGCGTGGTGGATTTTGGCTGATATAGTGCGGCTTAAACGCCCGCGTGTGGTCGCGTCGGCTGTTACAAGTGTGTAACCAAATTCTCATGTTAAAATTAGCATCTGCCTACACCAGCCTACGAGTGACGGATCGATAATGTTAGTAAGTTAGTTAAGTTATTAGTCTAAGTTTTGACTTGAACTTAGTTTATACGATGTCTGTTTTGATTTTATGATTTCTGTATTGTTTCAGTATTTGTGGGAGATTTTATGCCTGTTTGAAGTGTGGGATAGTAATTAAAGTGGGTCGAGTGATATTTCGTATAGTCCGATGCTGTTAAACCAATGAATGGAAGTTTTCCTAGAAACAAGTGTGTAGGTAGGTTCGTTATTCTGTTTTGATACTCTACTGTTTTAATTTATAGGTCTAGACTTTAAATGCAAGCAATTTTACTGACTTCAAAAATGGAGTAGGTTCACACTTAATTTTTTTTTGTTGTTAGTGTTGTTACCCCAGAACCAATTTGAAAAAAATCTTATTTTTTTTGCAAGTCGTCCCATATTTTGGTCAAGTTCTGTTTTGTGGTTTCTGGGTTAGGTTCGTTTTTTTTTCCAATAATAATGCTTTTTTTTTCAAAGTCAGTTGTTTTTGGAATATTTGTTTACCACCTGTATATTACGGCATGTCAAGTGTACAACATGTGTTTCGATAACAATAGAATTTATATTGTGTCTGCTAATTAGACGCGCGACGGGTTAAAGCAAATGAATGACTTTGACTTTTAGTTAAATGGGGTTGTTCCCCACATATTTAAAAGTCAAACGTAAATAGTATGATTTTCAACGATGTTTTGTTATAAATCCATTACCTATGCTCACTGTTATCCTAAATGTACAGAATATACCAATCACTAAAATCAACTCCAAAATTAAACACAATATTACCCGGACCGCTGCTTACCCCACAACAATCAAAAGCCCACACACAAACCAATAATTCCCAACATTTCGCACTGATGACTAACACCACAGAATATTGACTAGGCACAATAATTTACATGTCAAGGGAAACTTGCAAATTAGATTTTGTAACATTTAATAAGATTTAAAGAGACAACCAATATGTCTGTTAATACAGATTTATGAGCAAAAGGGTTTATAAACGGAGCCATAATTGGAAATGTCATTATGTTCCTGAATGTAGTGAGAAATAGATTACAATGAGTTTTGTGTAATCGATTAGTGTTTGGGAGTTGACAGTTCAATATAATATCGACATTATTACAGAATCAATATATGTAGGCAAAGTGTAGATATGTTTTGCAAAGGCCTAACGGAATGGTTGCCAAGAAACGATACAAGGAGCATTGGCAAACCAATACCTAACTGTTCTGCCAGCGGTGTGGGTTGTTCGAAAGAGATACCGTGGCCCCTGGCACACAGGCTACACGGATGAGTTTTAGTCAGTAAATGTCTGACACGCCCTCCTGCTCCACCCGGAGCGGCAGAAGTTATTTGACGAGATAACACCCAAAAAAAAAGAAAACTACCTGGCTCTTAAAAAGCGTAACACACTATCTATCGCAATGTTCCTCATCTATCCGAAAAAATTGTCTACTCAGCGTACGTAACGCAATTAATGTTGTTCAACTGTCAAACGTGTTATGCAATCACCCGAAGTATTTATCACTAAAAAGTTCTAAATGACAAATCAACTTGCAGTAGGTATCTACAGAATTTAGCTCTAAAAAGTTCTTAAATGATGATTGCAGAAGTTTTTTTCTCAAACCAGCCAGTATTAACCATGGTATTTATCACTATTTCGTAACAGCCACTCCTACGCATGTAGTTTTTAATTCCCCTCAGCAAACGTTAAATCTTAAACAAACATTTGTACTGAGATGAGTGACATCATGTTGCGCACGCGCGGTTTTACGCGCAGTTTTGTAGTGGTATGAAGAGCAAGCGATGTGAGGTGACGTCTGACGTTTGCCTGACTTAGTATTGTTTTTTGGCTGGGTGCTGTAGAAGACTACATTATTCCCGAGTCGTGCTAAAAGTGTAAGGTATTGAGCGAGTGCGATGTAATAGCCTATTACATGAAGCATTACGGGATGAAAAAGCGTAATGCCCCGCCATGTGATTTTTTAATATCTAAAATGGAAAGACATAGAGGAAGAGCGAGATACTCGTTTTCATGTTTTAGAGGGTTCAGCAGTCGATAGTGAGGTCAAAATGAATATTCAAAGTGGCGGCTTCGATTGAAGGATTTCATTATGGGTGTCGTTTTCATGGTTTTCGAGGGTGCTGGAGATGACAGTGGGGTCAAAATAAAGTTTGAGAATTTTAAAGATGGTGTAAACGACTTTACATTCGGAGTTTAAGAATGACCGTAAGAAAATACGTTCCTGACGTGGTGCGCCCCGACCCCAAACAATTTTTTAATTTTTGATTGACCCTTAAAATTTTCCTTGTTTTGATGTCGGTGAAAGTGCTAAAGTGACACTTTATTTCCGCTTTCCGCTCACTACTTGGACCAACAATTCACGTTACGTTTAGATCTGTTTAGGCAGCGCAGCACTTACGAAATATTCAGCGAATCTTGTTGTGTTTGCACAGCACATACTTGTGTATTGTGTACTCTTGTGTGCTGTGTTGTGAGTGTGTACTTGATCGTTTTATGTCAAAATCTATTTTTAGAAACATTTATGTTTTCTGTGATAATGTTCTTAAATGTGTCGCTCTTTTATCATACTATCTTTTGCAATGGCTTCGCCCGCTTGGAGGTCAAAAATTATATCCCATAGCAACGTACTATCGGGATAATAAGTATCCCATATATTATGTAAGGTTACAGAATATCTATGTGCCAAATTTCATCCAAGTCCGTTCAGCCGTTTTTGCGTGATTGAGTTAACAAACATCCACACAGCTAAACATACAAACTTTCACATAGTATAATATTATTGGGATAGTAGGATTGTTTGTCACGCATTTGCATTTCTGGAATTGACGATTCACCCACAATTAAATTAACTTCGTGCTAATGACATAAAGAAAAAAAAAATAATTGAAAGTGTTGTTTTAGGCGAATAAATTCGTGCGAAGCGAAATTTACGAAGAAAAACACCTTGTATTTAAAGCATTGAGATTGCAGTGAAATTGATAATTTGTCTCTGCCTAAGAAAAGAAAAATAATAGAATAGTAAAATTGTTTTTATCAATCTAAAGTAGGTCCTACCTGTCTAATAATAGTAAAAGTATGTAGTTATCTATCTGGGGGAGGCTTATGTCCAGCAGTAGGGATCTTTCGGCTGAAACGATGAACTGTGTGTGGTTACAAGTGTACATGCCTCGATACGCCTTTTTGCCGATACGATACCGATACCGATGCTCTTATAAAAATATCGGTGATACCGATACCGATACCTATACGATTATTGAATTCAAAAATGAAGGTAAAATAAATAATACACTAGTTAGGTTATTTTTTTAAAGTAACATACAAATAACAGGACAAACTATATAAACCGTTTAAAACTATAGACAGGTTGAGATTCGATAATAATGGTTAGTTCGTGCCTCGTTTGCAACGAAATAGACGAGACAACACGCGCGTTCACATTACATTTTTAAAGCGCGAAATTTGAAAAGTATCGTCGAATCGGCCATAAAAATATCGCCGATGCCGATATTTCGGCAAACTTCGAGTATCGCCGATATATCGGCATCGCGGTATCGGTATTGGATGGATCCTTAGTTACAAGTTCTTATTAAACTAATTTTATTTGCATTGCCATAATATTTCACGCTAAATTTAATTTAACAACTCTGCCCATTTGAATTAACAAACAATTCTAAACCAAATTAGACCCTTTTCAAACAAAGGGTTCTTTATATGGACTGCAGCCATTTTTAGCCTTAAATAAGGGCTAAATATAGAGGAACACGTGCATGCAAATAATTGTATTATTGGAGCAGTTTTCTAAGCTATATCAAGATGTGTGGTCTCCAAGATTACGAGTTTGCCTATTGGAAGGGGAATATCAGAATCTAAGCTTCATTGACTTCATCATCATCATCATTTCAGCCGAAAGACGTCCAATGCTGGACATAGGCCTCCCCCAGGCTCCTCCACTTCGACCGGTCTTGTGCTTCCCACATCCAGCGGATACCCGCGGCCTTCACAAGGTCATCGGTCCACCTTGTGGGAGGCCTTCCCACTCTACGTCTTCCGGTACGTGGTCGCCACTCCAGAACCTTCCGGCCCCATCGGCCATCTGTTCTGCGAGCAATGTGCCCTGCCCACTGCCACTTAAGTTTGGCAATTCTTCGGGCTATGTCGGTTACCTTGGTTCTCCTGCGGATCTCTTCATTTCTGATTCGATCGCGTAGGGAAACTCCGAGCATAGCCCTCTCCATTGCCCTTTGGGTGACTTTATACCTTCTGATAAGGCCCATTGTGAGCGACCACGTCTCTGTACCATAGGTCATTGACTTCACCATACTGTAATTCCATTTCTGGTAGGTAGGTAAAAGACAAGCCTTTGTTGCTTCTGCCAGGGGTGCGTGTTTTTCGAAAGATATACCGTAGCCCCTGGCTCGCAGGCAACTAAGGGAACACGAGTGGGTTTTAGTCAGTAGAAGTCTGACACGCCCTCCTGCTCCACCCAGAGTGGGAGAAGTTATTTGAGGATTTCCCATCCTCAAAAAAAAAGAACTTTCACGTCATTTTTACAATTTTGATGAAAAAGAAGTCTTAAATGAATATACTATAAATACATAATGTTCCCAATGCTGGGATACATGCGTCCTCTCACAGAGAGGAAGAATTTTTAGTATTACAAGAAGAAGAAGTATTAGAACCAAGTTCTTTTAACATAACAGACAGCTGTGCTGCTGGGGAGTTTGTTGCGCCACTTCTTCTTCCCAGAACTAGGAAGTGGTGAAGGGCGGGCGTTTCTGGGGGACTGTCTTTTGCAATTTTTGACGTTCAAAAAGTGATGACACCAGCCTAGTTTGAATAAATGACTTTTGATTTTTGATTTTGACAAGTGAAATATTTCTTGTTAGATCTAGGGGGCTTATGGCTAAGTAAACGGGTCGATCGATCAGGTTAAGCTGTGTTTGCCGCGGTTGGTCTATAGATGGGTGACCATCTTTACATACCAAGACCCCCGTGCCACGGAAAGCACGTTAAGTCTTGGTCCCGGCTGTCATTTGTGGTTCTTTGACGGTCGTTGCGGATCGTCCGAAGCCCGAAAGTGTGACAACCAGTCTTACCAAGGAGTATCGTATTATCCAGTTACCTACTGGGTTGTGGAGGTCAGATAGGCAGTCGCTCCATGTAAAATGTTGGTATTCAGCTGCATCCAATTAGACTGGAAGCCAACTCTAATATTGGAAAAGGTTCAGCAGATAATGAGATCACAGGCTTTAGACAAGTACCTCACGTTCCTAATTGTTATGACATCATCATTTATGAAAATATCATGTATGTAAGAAAAAGTCTACATCTTTTTAATAAAATAAGTGATAGACATAATTTTAATACTAGAAACAAAGACTAATACTAACTAATAGATCAACCATTTTTCAGATTAGCTAAAGTACATTCATCTTTTATGGGGTACTGTGTTAAATGTTATAACAAAATACCTTGTGATATATTGCAATTAAATGAAAGGAAATTTAAAGCTCATATTAAAAGTACACTTTGTAAACAAGCGTATTATAAATTAGAGGATTATATCCAAGATAAGAATGCTTGGAAACATGCTGGTCCTGCTCCATCGGACAATCTAGAGTCTAGACAAAATCAAACTGGTTGCTAATTGAATTATATAAATAAATATATTTATGACATTGATTTACACTCACACACTGTCTTATTTCTTGTTAATATTCTAGGAAAATCGTATACTTACTCGTACTCTTACAATGTTTGTAAATATGTGAGCACCATGTATCTATCATATAATTAATTTATCTTTATTGCTTCAGTTGCATTTTCTTACCTTTTTTGGTATACCTAGTAATTTTATTCTGGGTGCATCGTTTTCACATATAATTATATAATGAATGTACTATGATAAATTGTATGTAAAACATTATAAAAGAGTAACGGTGGAGTTTCTTGCCCGTTCTTCTCCATACGAAACTACATTTTGGAATGGGCGACTAGAATCAATTCTATTTTTTAAATGTAAATGTTGACGTTCAAAAGTGCCTTTTAAGTGCCTAATTGAAATAAATGCTTTGACTTTGACTTTGAATTACTAAATTATTTGCCGATTTTTTCTAATAGGTACTGTAACCTCGAGATGACAGAAATTGACCAAAAAGGCCTAGCCTGGAACGTAGAAAATAAACGGTCCACTAATTCCAAAAAATCAAGTTGCTATTTTGTAATTTGTACTATCAAGTTTCAGTGTTTGTGAGGAAATCTAATATGGCTGTGTCAGACAGACAGACAGATTGACACCTCGGTCATTTGATTAATCACCTCGCTTCAAAATGGCGCCTACTCGATGTATCGGTTGATTTCACGTAGAAATAATTGGCAGTTACGATCTAATGTTTCGTTTTCAATTATACAATCACATGTTTCTGGTGTAAGTGACATCCAAGGCTATTTGGTGAGGCAAAAGGCTTTTTTGAGGCCTATAAAATCATATTTATGTCAATAATAATGTAAAGTTGTATAAAATCTTTTGGCGAGTGGCTAAAATTAAACGCCATCTTGTTTTTAGGGTTCCGTACCTCTAAAGGAAAAAACGGAACCCTTATAAGATCACTTTGTTGTCCGTCCGTCCGTCCGTCCGTCTGTCAAGACCGTTTTTCTCAGGAACGCGTGGAGGTATCAAACTGAAATTTCTATATAATACTTAGTTCTACTGTCCCTGGAAGCTGTAGAAAAATCAACCTTCTAAGTCAACGCAATCAAAAGATACAGCCATTTAGGCCGCAAAATTCCGCAAATTTTCGAAACTCGCACGGGAATCAAAACCTACAGGGTACTTCCCGTGAACTTAGAATCTTGAAATTTTGTACGAAGTCACGTCTTATAGTACAGATATAGGAAAAATTACGAAAACCGTAAATTTTTAGTTTCGTCATATAAAAAAAAATATTTTTGACAATTTTGAACTTTTACTTATATACCCACAGGTTTGTACGGAACCCTCGGTGCGCGAGTCCAACTCGCACTTGACCGGTTTTTATTTTAGTACAATTTTAAAAATGTTTACCTACAACGCCCCCGAGGGGTAATTGTGTACAGTTTCAGCAGAAACAGTTGGAAAGAATGGAACAGCTTTCGAAATGATACCTACAGATTTTGATTAATGGCATGCTACCTAAGGTACTGGTCAGAAGTATTCAAGTGCTATTTTATTTTATTTTATCCGGGAAACTTACAGCTAACATAAATAGTCTTATTAAACAATTAGCTTTTGCCAGCGGCTTCGCCCGCGCGGAATTTCTATCCCCTATTTAACTCCCTTAAGGGTTGAATTTCAAAAAATCCTTCCTTATTCCTTGTCTACATCATAAGAGGAACCTCTGTGCAAAATTTCAGCTTTCTAGGTCCAAGGGTTTGGGATGGGCGTTGATGAGTCAGTCAGTCAGGACTTTTCTTTTTATTTATATAGAAATGAAACTGTAAGCCATTTAACATTTCTCCTGATAAACACTTAACCTGAAAACAACCAAAATAAGGTTGGTACAAAATATATACTTATTATCTACATACTTTTTTTTTTTGAGGGTGTGAAATCATAAAATAACTTCTCCCGCTCCGGTTGGAGCAAAAGGGCATGTCAAACTTTTACTGACTAAAACCTACCCGTGTTCCCTCAGTAGCTTGTGTGCCAGGGGCCAAGGTGTTTTCGAACAACCCGCATCCCTGGCAGGCATCGGCCCTTGCGGGCCCCATCAGTTTGTGGTGACATAGTGGAACACAACGCGCCGTCTACCCGGGCTTGGTTTTTACCGGATAGCGAGCTACCCTTTACTCGCCGTCCGCAAGCCCACGCCTACGACCTATATACCTTAGGAAATAAATAATACCTACACGATCAACTAATAAAAAATAAAAAAAACATATAGAGCAAATAATTACTTTTCCTTAAAGAAGCTTTCCACCAACAAAACCCGAGAAACACTGGTATTGAATATAGTTATCAAAATCATGTTCAAAGACAGTTTATTAAAACTTCTGTTCACACGGATTCTATCTTATACTCTTGAATACTTTTCTACTTTTCTTGCAGCGCTTTATGTGAATCTTCATGAAAGAAATGGCAAACCAGAGCAAAGAGATGATGGCTTGGGAGGAAGTGAACGCTGCGAAGTCAGTTCAGAAAGAAGACGGAGCGTAGGTACCGCGTAAACACAAAAAACATTTGGATAATTACATGTTTGTAACTACCTATTGATAACGGCTTCGCCTGCGTAGTGGTTGGTGTATTATACATATAACCCTTTCTCTTACATCACTCTGACTGTTGATGAAAACTGCATTAAAATCCGTTGCGTAGTTTAAAAGATCTAATCGTACAAACTCGAAAAGATACTTTGTTTTATACTATGTACAGATTTATGGCAGATGTGGACTTGTGGCTAAGTAACAATAGCTGCGCGGATCGATCGGGTTAAGCTACGCTTGCCGCGGTTGGTCCGTGGATGGGTGACCATCTTTACATACGATGTGTGTGTGATTCCGTGTCTCGGAAAGCACGTTAAGCCGTTGGTCCCGGCTGTCATTTGGGGATCTTTGACAGTCGTTACGGGTCGTCAAAAGCCCGAAAGTCTGACAACCAGTCTTACCAAGGGGTATCGTATTATCCAGTAACTGGGTTATGGAGGTCAGGTAGGCAGTCGCTCCATGTAAAATACTGGTATTCAGCTGCATCCGGTTAGACTGGAAGCCGACCCCAACATAGTTGGGAAAAGGCTAAGCAGGTGATGACTATGTACAGATTTATCGCCGCTGTAATTGTTTTTCTAACCACGCCCGCTACGTGTCAATAACTTTTTCTGCTCAAATTATGAAATTAAGTTCTCATCGCTTTCAAATTCAAATATTTAAAAAATAAAATAAGTGAGTTGATTTTATGAATATGTTTGGGGCTGTTTTTCAAAGATTTGCATATTATTTCGAAATTATGTATTCCCCTCAGAAAGTTTTGACTTGTTTATTTATTTTTCAGACCGTACCTAATGGTATGCAAATTCCAGATAATTTTTTACAAACTTAAAATCAAGTCGCAGACAATTTAGTCTTTACCGCAATGTAATAAAGTTTAACTCGAATTTTATGAAATAACTGTGTTAACACAAGTTTTGCTAAAATTACAATTTCAAAGTAACATCACGCCTATATTCCCCGACGAATAAGACAGAGGTATATTGCACATAGTAGACCTACATTTCGCCAGTTATATTTAAGTCCCATGTAATACAGGACGAGCCTATTACCAGCAACCGGCACAAATCCAGACTTCAGGCTTTTACTTAGAAATTCCGGAGCAAAACCCAATAATACTTTGCCTGACCTGGGATTTGAACCCAACGCCTCATAGTCAGCAGTAACACCTGCAACCTCTACACGAATGAGGCAGTCATAAATCATTATAATAAGGATGTGACTAAACATTATCGATAGTTGTATTTTTTGCTAACAAATTGATTGCGTTGGACCAGTTATTATTCGTATTCGTACAATAGCCGATTAAATGATCGAAAGTAGATATCGATTCAAATGAACGATCGATCGATCAAACGAAAGTATTGATCGGTATCTCTAGTCAAATAAATTTGAAACTAAATTATAACAATGAGATATCGTTATTAATTATGTCTCTATATAAAAATACTATACTAGGCGCCATGATCTGACTTTGGTTGGCAATAAATACTGCAAACTGTAATCAGCCTACAGTTTCCCACTGCTGGGACACAGGCCTCCTCTCGGTGAGAGGGTGTGGGCCGTAAGCCACCACGCCCCATTGGGAGTTGGTAGATGTAACATGTCTTCGAACTTTCGGTTCTAGGACATGCCAGTTTCCTCACAACGTTTTCCGTCACCGTTTTAAGAGCAATGGTGATGAAATAATTTACAAAAGGTAAACCTCCTGTCTGGTTCGAACCTACGATCTACAACTCGTAAGTCGCGGCGGTTACTGATCACTAAATAGTAATAAAACAAAGTCTTTCGCCGCGTCTGTCTGTCTGTTCGCCATAAACTCAAAAAATACTGAACGGATTTTCATGCGGTTTTCACCAATCATGAATGAGGTGTATCATTTGTGTCAATTGGTTAAAGCGGGTGAAGCCGCTGTCAATAGCTAGTAAATCCTATAGAATGCCGAAGACGAGTCCGCCTTTGTACTTTTTTTTGTGTGCGAGAAGTTTTAATGAAGTGTGTTATTTTTTGAGAAATCTTCAATCCTTAGCGGTCTAAAGAAATATCTTTCAAAGAATTTTCATTACCATTGTATTACTATGGTATACCTATAGCAAACTTATGGATATACCTATAAGAATATTTTCCATTAAATTCTTATGGTTCATTACTCCATAAAACTTCTAGCAGCCCACCCAAGCTCTCTGCCAAAGCTATACCTTAAGCGCTAAACTTCTTAACAATGGAGGGAAAATTTTACGACTCATAAAATTTTCATTGAACACTATGGATTCCTCGAAGAATTTGCATTTGAGAACCGAAAACTATTCATAATGGAATTTCTGAGATAGCATTTGGAACTGTACTTATAAAACCGTTATGCTGCAAGTCACTCAGGACATCTCCTAATGGATTAAGTGGAGCTTTAGTATAACTTGTAAAATGACAAGTACCAAATCAACATTTAATAAATCGTCGAAGAATCTATATGTCTAATCTATTGTTGTAAGTTTAATTGAGGTACTAGGTTTTGCAGGCGGGTACGTCCATGCGGAGGTCGGAAATTAACCCGCAAGAACGTACTGTCGGGAAAAAAAGTAACATATATGTTAGACGAGAGAGAGCAGTGGTGGCCCAGTGGTAACGGCTGCGACTTACGAGTTGTAGGTCGTGCGTTAGAACCCAGCCAGGCGCATTACTTTGTGTATATAATTTCATCACCACTGCTCTCAAACGGTGAAGGAAAACATCGTGAGGAAACCGGCATGTCAAGAACCAAAATTCGAAGACATGTGACATCTACCAACCCGCACTGGGCCCGTGTGGTGGATTACGGCCCACTCCCTCTCATGGAGAGGAGGCCTGTGTCTCAGCAGTGGGAACGTTTGTAGGCTGAGTATTTATGTATGTATATGTTAGACCAGGTTATAAACTATCTGTGTGGCAAATTTCATCCAAATTCGTTCATCTGTTGTGGCGTGATTGAGTAACAAACATCCAAACATCTGAACATACAAACTTTCACATTTATAATATTATAGGGAATAGGATGTAAAATGCATACCTTTCTGTATACAAGTACTTACTACTTGAGATTCCTTAACGTGTTGAGCGACATGTGTAACCTTCCGGAAACACAAAGTAGGTAGGTACCACCTTCAGAGGCCGCGGGTTTTCTTTGGGAAACACAGGCAGTGCTATATTCGGAGGCCAGAGTGTCCGCCAAGAAACACATTTTAATACATCTTACTATGAATTCTAATACCAAAATTTGCTTCCAAATGCAACACGCGGCCCCTAAAAAAGATTTTCCTCTAAAACTTTTTCAGTGGCCCGTGTATCTTTTAAGCACACATGAAAATTAGTGGAAAATCTTGGAAAATCACGCATTTATTTCATACCTTTGTTATTAAAAATAGCATTAGAATATTATATGGATTAGGTAAAAAAATACAAAGTCCAAAAAATTTAAAACACAGTTTTTGGACTTGGCCCTCAACGTGTTGAAGTTAATGATAAACGATGGAAATTTAAAAAAAAATTGTTTCGAGAAACTCTTTTACACGTTCTCCATCTTCGCGTGTCGACAGCAATCATACAGCAATTATACAGTCAGCCCAATTTTGTGTGTTGTGTGGGTTTTGGGTAATTACCCAGTTACTGGGTTGTGGAGGCAGTCGCTACGTACAATCCCCTAAGTGGTAGATACGTGATTTGCATGTTTTAATTTCCTGTCCTTCAGGTTAGGTCTAAACCTAACTAAGACTTATTTTTGTTTAACTAATTAAAAAAAAAAAAACCACTGACTTCCAAAACCACTACAAAGTGAAAAATGACTTTAGTTACGGAAGTCAGTAAATACAAAGTTAGGGAATTGTGCGTAGGGACCGTCGATACGATAACCGTGGTAAGAGTGGTTGTCAGATTTTCAGGCTTCTGATCCGACGGGTTACGGGTGTTACGACTATCAACAAACGTCTGTCAAAGATCCACAAATGTCAGCTGGTCCAACGGCTTAACGTATTTTCCGAGGCATAGAGCGGTCTTGGTATGTATTGATCACCCATCCACCGACCAACCGCGGCAAGCATAGCTTAAGCAGATCGATCGACTTGTATGGCTGTTATTACTTGGCGACGAGCAAAATAAACCAATCGTGAGAATATTATCATTACCATAATCACAGACACAGCGAATAATGTGGCGACTCTAGCCTAGAGATTAAAGCAACAGGCTCAAGTCTGTACAAGACCGATCTGCCCCCTTTACCACAGTAATGAATGGACATAGCTCTATTTTCCCACAATTGTGTAGGTGATTTCTCACGGAAGTGCATTAAGTGGTGACGCGGCATCGATATGTCGATGACATACGAGTGGTTGCACAGCCCTACTATTGATACAGGACCGAATCGGGACTGTGTTATGGAAAAATATGTTTTATAAAATTAATTTGAAATTATTTTGGCAGCTTTGGACACAGGTGGAAGGAGGGTAGAGAGGCGTTCACCTAGCAGTGGGCGTCTTTCGGCTGAAATGATGATGATGATGGTGAGCTGTTATATTGACATCGTTCACCGTTTTCTTAGGAAACCTAAGGTTTTTAGCTCGTTTTAAATTGATTAAAGAAACGCTATTAATAATAACAGCATCAATCAATCAAGGTGTGTTTCGCATTCATTAAAGGTAACTGAACGAATATGGAACAAGATATGTCCGACACATGATACGTTTTAAAATTATAGTAGCCATTTATTTTCAGACACCTAGATTTTTTACAGCCCAAACCATTGACACACTATGTCCGTAATAAATACATCAACCAGAAATGGTAGACATACTAAAAATAAATTAATTCGAAGGTTACTCTGTTAGTGTGTTACGTTTTCTCGCCTTAACCCTGAACGGATTTCGATAAAATTTATCGAGGAGATAGGTAGCTTACTAGGGAAGGTCATAGGCTACCTTTTTTCTCAATAGCACGCTCCTTTGGGATAATTTGCGACAACCACGCGGACGTAGTATAGCGTAGTAATTAGTAGATTTTAGCCACAAAAAATTAAAAAGTAAAACTTTTCAACAAAAAATTTAACCACCGAAAAAACTGAAAAGCAAAAAATAATTAACCTTTTTTGTTTAACCTTTATAACGAAGTTTGGAAGTCGGTGACTTTCGATAAAAAAAAATTGTTATTTATTTTCGCAGGATACAGAAGTCTGACAGCCAAGTCTTACCAAGGATAAATCAGATAGGCAGTCGCTTTATGTAAAGTACTGGTATTCAGCTGCATACGGTTAGACTGGAAGCCAACCCTAAGATAGTTGGGAAAAGACTAGGCAGATGATGATTTTGGCAGGTTACAGTTAACTTTTCCATCCAGAACATCGAAATAATAAAACGCAAGCAGAACCGCGATGCATAGCTAGTTAAAAAAAAAACCTCTGTGAGAACATTCAGTAGCCACAAACTACATCAAACAATAGGCTTTTATACGGTGGCCTGCAGTTTGTCAACTGGGCCTGTAATTTGTCAAACGCGGCCGTCATTTGTCAGCGGTGGCTGTGATTTGTCAAATTTGTCAGATAATACTTCCACTGCGGTGGTCTTCCATTGATAGGTTTAATAACAATGCCAAAACGTGATCGGTTTTAGATAGTGTTGTTTTTGAGCGTGAAATCAATCGTGATTTCGGTATTTGGGGCAATTAGAAATTGTGTCGTTATGAATTGATGATGGTAATTGGGTGATCGGCGATTGTGGTTTTTAGAGAGTGAACGAACGGCACTAAATCATGAATTTATTATTGACTAGCTTTTGATGTCGACTTCGTCTGTGATCCTGGATGAAAAATAGCCTATGTCCTTACCCAGATCATGCTCTATCTGTGTGTCAAATTTCATCCAAATCCGTTCAGCCGTTTTAGCGTGAAAGCGTTACAAACAAACATACTTAGTTTAGTATTTTATTAGTTAGGATGACATTATTTTGAAAGGGTATGAATCACCGAGTGGATCCCATCAAGCACAACACCATTGTGGAAGGTCAGGGCGAAGATGGCGGGACCAGCTTGACTCTTACTAAAAAAACTGGCAAAATCGAAGAGACGGAGGCCTTTGCCCTAATATAGGACAATGCGGGAGATTAGATTTAAAAAATGCCACAAAACCAAAAAAAAGTCCACAAAAAATATTGTTTTAGTAGAGGGACAGTGATTCCAAATGATCACCACAAAAATCAATCACCACCCCGACATCAATTAATAGGTAGTCATGATTGACTTCAGGACTTATGATTGAAGTCAAAGTCAAAGCATTTATTTCAAAAAGGCATTTTTGAATGTCAACATTTACATTAAAAAAGAATTGATTTGATTCCAAAATGTACCTAGTTTCGTATGAAGAAGAACGGGCAAGAAAATTTACCGTTACTCTTTTAAAATGTTTTGAGTATAATATTTAACATTAATTAATTATATATTATATAATTACTAGCTTTTGCCAGCGGCTTCGCCCGCACGGAACTTTCATCCCCTATTTAACTCCCTTAGGGGAGGAATTTCGAAAAATCCTTCCTTAATCCTTGTCTATATTATAAAGGGAACCTCTGTGCAAAATTTCAGCTTTCTAGGCCCAAGGGTTTAGGCTGGGCGTTGATGAGTCAGTCAATCAGTCAGTCAGGACTTGTCTTTTTATTTATGTATATATATAACGATGCACCCAGAATAAAATCAGTATACCAAAATAGGTCAAAATAATGAAATTGAAGCAATTACAGATAAATTATTTTTATGATAGATAAATGATGCTCACTTATTTAAAAACATTGTAAAAGTATACGATTTTCCTACATTATTAACAAGTCAGTGTGTCAGTTAAAGTAATCACTGAGTGTAAATCTATGTCATTTATCATAAATATAACTAATTTTACAATTCAATTAACAACCAGTTTGTTTTTGTCTAGACTCTAGATTGTCTTAAGGAGCAGGATCAGCGTGTTTCCAAGCATTCTTATCTTGAAGTTCGGAGCTTTCATGATTACTCTATGAATCACTTCCCATCAATCTGCCGAGCCTTTTCCGAATCATCTTGGGATCAGCTTCCAGTCTAACCAACTATACCAGTAGATATTTTACGTGGAGAGACCATTAGAAGACTGGTTGTCAGCCTTTTGGGTATCTAACATGGTGGACATTTTTTAGTAATAATTATAGCCTATGTTACTCAAGGATAATGTAGCATTCTAATGGTGAAAGAATTTTTGAAATAGGTCCAGTCGTTTTTGAGTTCATTTGTTACAAACATACAAATCATTCCTCTTTAGAATATTAGTGTAGAAAACCATAGCATACCATAACGCAATATTCTTAGAACAGCAATGAAACACGATACACCCACTCAAAGCGAACCGTATCATTACAACTTACAAGACATTGCATAAAAACGCATTGAATCCCGTCGGCCATGTTTTATTCATGGCGAACACTGTATTGTATTCAAATATAGACTTTCACCAATTATAATGACTAGTGCTTTCGCGGGCAGAGCCTGGGTGCCTCACTAGTGGGTGTACTTTAGAAACTGATTTAAGAATGTTGGGACATAGTTCCGTGTTTCGTAAGCTTTTTTTTTTCGACTGAACCTCTAAAGGTTCAGTCGAAATGGGAAAAACTTATTTTGGCTGGTGATACATTTTGATGGTTAGGATACCGGATTAGACAAAATTTTTATACCCATGTTTTATGTTTAAACCATAATATTTAGTTAGTCTAATTATTATTTTCCTGTGCCAATAAAATAGTATTTCTTTCTTCTTTGAAGTGTTTCAACCAACGACCAGAAGGGTAATTAATGCGTTACTCAAAAACAGTAGGCAGATTTTCATTTTGACCCTTGAACTATATTCATTGCGTTATTTACGTTATGAGCACACACATTTTTCGGACATACCTACGAGTATGAAGCTATGAATTAGCAATAGTCTTCTATATGATTCAGATTTTGATTGATAATATGTTACGCAATGAGGGATTCCGACCGAGCATTTTCAGCGATTTCATAATCAAAAATCTGATTTATTTCGGGTAGTTATAAATATCGAGTTTTGGTGAAAATTCAACACAACAATCCGTTTTCCAACTACGGAACACCAAAAGAAAAAGTATTGAAAAATATTAATGACTTTCAAATTATCTTTATTCAGTGGAACTCATGAAAGATGCATTGCCACAGCACCCACAGCTGTTCATACAAAAACAATAAAGACTTTAATTGTTTTAAAAGATGTTTTTAACAACATAAATAAATAGAATAGCTCCATAGCTTTCTACACAAACACAGGAAAGACAAAGAGCTTTTTGCAGAAATTAATTAAAGGAGAATTAAACACTTTTAGCGTCCTCCGATTGCTTTTAATTGTCTTTAAAAAGTTTGTCAATATGAACACAGAAAATTGAACAAGATTCTTTGGAACTGAATATGGAAATCTTGTTATTAAAAGTGAAAACCGGCCAAGTGCGAATCGGACTCATACACGAAGGTACAGATTGACGCAAAACAACGTTTTGTGTATGGTAGCAGTATATAGTCACACTCCGTGAAAATTTTAATTGTCTACCAAATACGGTTCTTGAGATACATACAGCTCTCCAACGGACGGAGAACAGTGGGTTAGTATTAAGATAAACGGAACGTCCTTTAACCCATTTGGTACGGAACCCAAAAAAAATCAAATGTTTATCTTCCTACTTTTCCTGTACAAGATTGAAAACAACTCCATTAGCAACTTTATGATCTTAATGTTACGGCTCTTTGTGTCAGTTAAAGACTCGCCCTGTACGACTGGCACTAAATGGTGAAATGTGGGTACCCACGTGAATACTATAGACCTTTTCCTATTAGAACTGTGGTAACGCCGCGACTTACAAGAGGTAGGTCGTGGGCGCAGACAACAGGCGCTTTTATTTGTGAAAATTATTTCATCACCACTGCTCTCAAAAAGGTGAAGGAAAACATCGTGAGTGAAACCGGCATGTCCTAGAACCAACAATTCAAAGACATGTGACACCTACCAAGCCGCACTGGGCCCGCGTGGTGGATTACAGCTGACTCCCTCTTACAGGGCGGAGGCCTGTGTCCTAACAGTGGGAATATAGGCTGACCGATTCTTTGAAACCTTTTTAGCAAAATACGGTTTTATATCAAAAGGAACCCCAATCACCGTTAAGAGGAGTAAAGACCTTTTAAAAAGTCAAAATGCTGGCAGTCAATGCGTCCCGCTGCCGATTTTTTGTCGCGTCCAGTCGCAATGTAGACGCGATGTCGCCTGCTTTTAAAAATAACGGCAACGGTACATAATATGGCAGATTCTCCTTTTGTGGCTGTGGGAATTTTTTGTTTTTGATATAGCTGTATTCAAACAAAAACATGATATATCCTCAATTGTATGGCACATAAGGTGTCATTTATTGTTTTGATTTCTAACATATATTGTCTTCATATCCTGTCATAAAATTTTCTTCACACAGAAACAGCCTCCAAATCACCTTATGAGATTTCATGGATTATTCCCATGTGAATCTTTTAAATAAAATAAATTTTATTTGTCCAAACTCTCTTAAAAGGAAAATCATGAAAATCCACGTTCAGAACATTATTGTGATTCCAACAATGCAATATCTGACCAAGATGGGTCTTGGTCAGATAACGCATAAGACCTCGGAGTTTGTCTTCTCAGGGGTGGTCGTAGTACATAGGAAATGTAGACTCCATAATGTTTTTTTTTTTAATGTGACGTGCTAAACTGATTTCCCATTTACCTAAGGAATACAAAATTTCATTTTGCCAAACTCATTTATTTCTTGTGGTTTAGCCCTACTTAATTTACCATAAAGGAGTATGCCCACTACGCCGTATATGACCGTGCTATGAACGCATCTGGAGAACCACTACCTAAGCACGAAACCTGTAGTTTCGGCCGAATATATAGGTGGTTCCTACCCCGTATCACCTAAGTACATAAGATTCGTTTGGGGCTCGACCTACAAATTAATGACATCACGATTTGACAGTTGTTATTGTTTTTTTTTTCATATATTTTGTTCAACATAATTTAATCGCTACCTCTAACATCTTGCTCCATACGCCACGAACACTGAATTACCGACCGAATGCCTTTAGAACGACCTAATGTAAACTGATAGCCATCTGTCATTGCGTCTCCTGCGCAGACACTGACGTTTGTAAATATTTAATAGGTACTATTACTATTAATGATAAATTTTATTACTGCAATAGGATGATAGGTTCTTGTTTTGTGCTATTGATTGTGATACTGATTAAAATTATGGAATATTTGGTGGAAAGGTGTATCATATTAGGCCTCTGCATAATTTCAATCATCATTATGTTTATCTGAAGAGGGGCTTGTGTCTTGTGGTAAGCTATGCTTACCGCGATTGGTTCGTTGATGGGTGACCTTTTTATACCAAGGCTCCTCCGTGCCTCGGAAAGCACGTTAATTGGTTGATCCTGGCTGTCATTCATGGATCTTTGACCGTCGTTACGGGTCGTCAGAACTCTGAAAGTCTGACAACCAGTATTATCCCCGTATCGTATTACCCAGTTACTGGGTTGTGAAGGTCATATAGGCAACGGCTCCATTTAAAAAAAAAAACTGGTACACAGCTGCATCCGGTTATACTGGAAGCTGACCCCAACATAGTTGGGAAAAGACATACATATAGACAATATAATTTTGAAATCGCCAACCAACTGAGTCACGTACAATATGTCAATATAATGCCACCGATCGATTCTTCAAACGTTTAAACCAATAAATATTAATAGAAAGTGACGTACGTAGCTTTCCAAATACTAACATATGAGCACTGTTATTGATATCAGAAGATATCATATTACATGACGACGAGCTTCGACATACTTGATTACATACAGTCAACATGGTTTACCGTTTTTTTGGTGTCACAGTTATCCTTTAATTAATTATTAGAAACTAACGGTTACCAGTGGTTTTTTCCGTATTTTAGGGGAACTATTTATGTATCTGGGTGAATCTGGTGTGATCTCTGGTTCTGATTTTTGGCGCAGCCGTGAGGTACACTTTCCTGTTAATTCCTTACTTCGCACATAAACCTTTTTGTTTTGTATCTGCTGTATATTATGTGCCTTTTAGTGTGTGTTAAATTAATGTATATTCTTTTTATTTATCTTTCTATATGTGTTAAGAGCGCTCTAAACTTCTGGTGATAATTAACGCGTATCGGTTCTGGCTAGAATGGGCGGTTCGCGCGGTAAGTTAGGTATTTATTTCGTATTATTAAAACAAATACATATTGTGTAATAGAAAACATGTGATTTTTTTATTATTAAAAAGTTTTTTCGTCAATTATTTATGCCGTACAAAGTAATTTTTGGTTCTACAATATACCAGTTTCCTCACGATGTTTTCCTTCACCGTTTTGAGAGCAAAGTGGTGACGAATTTAAATACACAAAAATGTGCCTGCCTAGATGTGATGCCTGAGAATGTGCCTGTCGAACTCGCGACCTTACAACTCGTAGGTCGTGACCATTACCACTGGACCAATACCTACTCAAAGGACTTTTTTCAATTAAACTATCAGTCGCTTCTGAATTGTCAAAGAACCTGTGGGTTAGTTGAAGTAGAACTTAGTTGCTCGTTCCAAAACGTAGATCTCTCTGTGGAGAAGAACGGGCAAGAAATTCCAAGGTTCAATCATGGAGGTAGTATTTTTCCCGAATGAGTCCCTTCAGGGGAACTGTTCTGCGCATAAACTTGGGTATTCTGCTGTAACCATAAAAACGTTAATCTAAGTCAAACGTTAAGTATGCACAGTAACACTGCTATCTGGTGCAAGTTATGGTTGAACTGAACGAACAATGTCGGGAAAAGTTACTAACTTTCTTGTACAGATAGCAAAATAAAATTTTGACGGTTTATTTTTTTTGAGATTACAGCTGAAGGACGTTAATTTCAAAGCCAATTTTGTTCGATTTTGAATGTGGGCATCCTGAAGATGATTGTTAACAGGCTAGACTATCCTATACAACGGCACTGGGTGGAAATAGCTATAGGTAGCTCCTCGAGGGCGGGCTTAGGCAATTTATGTAACTGTGTTTGTGTCTTTACTAACAATACTAATGTAGATTAAAAGAACTTTTTGTTATTAACCCATCACTAACCAACCTGTGGACTGTTCATGTATGAGTTCGTCTATACTTCTTCTATCTATATAAATAAAAAGAAAAGTCCTGACTGACTGACTCATCAACGCCCAGCCCAAACCCTTGGACCTAGAAAACTGAGATTTTGCACAGAGGTTCCCTTTATAATGTAGACAAGGGATAAGGAAGGATTTTTCAAAATTCAACCCCTAAGGGAGTTAAATAGGGGATAAAAGTTCCGCGCGGGCGAAGCCGCTGGCAAAAGCTAGTCATCATATTATAAAGAGGAAAGATTTGATTGTTTGTTTGTTTGCATTGAATAGGCTCCGAAACTACTGAAACGATTTGAAAAATTCTTTCACTGTTGGGAAGCTACACTATCTTCGGGTGACATAGGCTATATTTTATCCCTGTATTCCCACGGGAACGGGAACTACGCGGGTGAAATCTGAAAGAAAGTTTTTTTTTTTAGGCCTTTTCTCAACTGACCTAACCAGATGCAGCTGAATAGAAGTATTTAACATGGAGCAACTATCTGACCTTCACAACCCAGTTACTGGGTAACACGATACCACTTACTAAGGCTGGTTATCAGACTTTCGGGCTTCTTACAACCGGTAAAGACTGTCAAAGATCCACGAATGACAGCCGAGACTAACAAAGTAACGTCCTTTCCGAGGCATGGAGGGGTCTTGTTATGAAAAGATGGTCACCCGTCCATCGACCAACCCCGGCAAGCGTAGCCTAACCCGATCGATCGTCCCGTGCAGCTGTTATTACTTAGCCACAAGTCCTTTTACACGATACATTTTATTGAAATAGGTTTAATTAAAATTATCCACCCGTAAAGTTCAATATTGAATGTGGACCTCCCAATGAACTGCTTTTAATCAGAAAATTGCTTTAATTAAAACGTTTTCAGGTTGATTTGGTTATGCATTTTATTGTGCAAGTGAAAAGCTTAAAACAAATCACTTATATCCTGCTTGAAACCTCTCAAGATGGCTGGATACAAGGGACGAGAATGTCCATTGCTTTAGCTGACCAAGAATATGTCTGAAATGTAAAAGAGACTGTGACCTCTGTGTTTGTTTATCTCCTAACTTCCAGAGCTTATTTTTAATCTGATATTCAGAAATGTTTTTTTTTTTTACATTGTTCTCACATACAGGGTAAGTTTTTATCCAGTGCGCAAATTGTAACCATGAATTCAGTATATCATTCTAGAACCCCTAGCTCAGAAATTTTTTGCCGGTTAACCAACAAAAATCAGCTGTTTCATAGAAAAGTGCAATACCTACGCGGTCAAAATGTATGGAACAGCTGTTTTTTTTTTGTGTATCCTGCGAAAAAATTCTGCGATCTAGAATGATATGCTGAATTCATGGTTACAATTTGAGCACTGGATAAAAACTTTTCCTGTAGAAGACACAAGAATAATGGTCCCAAGATTTTGTGATATAATTCCTAACTAGATTTAAAAGAGTTTCCGTGGAGTTTCCTGCCCGTTCTTCTCCATTGAGATCTACGTTTTGGAATGGGCAACTAGTTACAACTATCCAACTGATCGATTTTTTGACAATTCAAAAGTGCCTGTAAATGGTTTAACTGAAATAAGCATTAATTTCAATTAAACTATTTACAGCACTTTGAGTGTATGAGTTTGTGTTTGTTTCGGCCATTCTTCTCAGAGTAGTCAGGTAGGTAACGTCAACTAAATCTGGTTTAAAAATATGATTTACGTGTAAAAGTGTTTGTACAAACCTATTTACAGAAATAAAATCATTTAGGTATCGAGTATTGAACAGATACTGGCTAAAAATGCCACAAATGGACGAGGAGTTCACTGAAGATATAAACTTGAAAACATAAACTACATAGAGTTTTCAAGTCGAATTGCTGAAAATGGTACAAAATTTAATCAAAATGAAATTCAGCTTTCCAATATTCATCATAAAATAAATTGGCTGTCTGTATCCATTACAGCCACTTCTAATAATATCATCAATTCCAACATCCAAATTGGTTAAAGTTAATATTTTAATATTGCCAAACTAATAACAAAGTCAAGTCAATAAATTTAAATTGTTTGAAAATTATTTTCGTTAAAACATTTTCGAGGAAGCCCGTAGCTTTGGGCGAATTGTTGGTACCATAATATATATTTACTTTCAATAAGGGTGTTGTTCACAATGGGCTAATATTGGCTACACTTCGCTCTTTTATTTGGTAAGTTAGCATTTTGTATACGTCGTCTTTTGTTGACCCTGTACCCGATAAAGTGATTTTTCTCGTAAGGTCAGTTTTGATATTGGGAAAATCAAGTGTAATACTGGCCGTAATATAATAAACATCTAAAGTTTCAGGCGTTACATTAAAGCACCTACTTAATACTTACATAGAGATGAAATTGGCCGGTGTCTTGAAATAATTAAATTTTCAATCAATTTCAATAAAATATTTTTAAACAAATTTTCATTTCTTTCATCGGAATTATATCTATAAAAACAGACAGATGAGGTTCGTATTTTTTTTTTTTTTTAATAATGGCATCTCGCAGTTGACCTTGAGAGGCCGTGGCTGCTTAACCGGGCTTTCCTGTGAAGGTTTTTAGTGATACTAAAAGCCTCCAGCCAGGGCATAAACCTACTTAACCTAAAGCGACTGCACGCTGAGGGTACCCGTGTGGGGTACGAACCTCAGCTCAGAGCGTCACTGGCGGGGGGGGGGGGGGGGCAGCTAGTGGGGACAGGCGGGATCAAAGTATTTTCTTGCTTATAATTCGGGGAATTTAAAGCTACTGGCTCAGCTGCAGCGCGGGCTGGCGCATCAACGTGCAAGGGACGGTCGGGATGAGGTTCATAGGAGGAGGAGTAGATTAAATACCGAAGTGGTACCTACTCTATTGACCCCAAAAAGGCCAACGACCGTACTTTCCCAAGCTATACTTGCGAACCGTACAAAAAGGTTTCTTACCGAAAACGCATTGAATTGAATGCCGACATTGCGGACGTAGTGCCTTATAAGGGTTGCCATGAATTAAAAAAGGCTCAGCACAGTTTAAACTTTTAAAGTGGTTTTAGCTTTTTTGGGGTCGGGTTCTGTGACGATTTCTCCTTTGCAGATCTATTATTGAAATGCCAAAGCACACTACAATGAAAGTAAAATAAAAATAAAGCGAAATATCAGTCCAACAAGAAGAAAAATGTTCTTGTTTTTTTTTTCCCAGAGATTTCGGTTTTCAACCGTCCACGTGGTGTTTCAGTTTTTCACCGAGTTTCAGTTTCACAGAGTATTCTTCAAAGTTTTGTTTTTGGTACAATATCGTTTTTACTACAGTTTCTCAAATAATTTACTGACCCTGGTTTTGTGACCGTGTGTAATTTTTTTTTATCCTAAATAATTTTTGATTCTAAATTGCCTCTTGAAGGAAGGAATTTCTAGGTTAGGAACAAAAAACATCTGGGCAATTTTTCAAATTCATTTAGGGAACCCCAAACCCAGCACGACTGTTGAATGAGCCAAAAGAGACGCTCATCCGCTTCACATTTGGCTTGTCTTAAAGACCTGAATGAAAAATACATTAAACATTTTTCCTTTTACCATTGCACAGTAAGAAAAAGTGGCAGATCTTGCTTCACGAATTGTATTTCATTTTTTGCGCATTTAATTGTCCTGTTTCGTGATCGATCGGTTTGGCACTTCGGGTTTTTTCGGAGTCTCCGATGTCGATGGTAATGCGTCTCTTTTTTATTTTCAAGTACTGTTGTAGTTTCATTCAATTGTAATATGGTTGGGACATGTTTTATCTGCGTTCGAGTTCGTTTGGCATGTTTTATTGATGTTGTTTTGTTTTGACTGGTATGTCAGGCTGTGTTAATGATTCCTTGCCGATATTTAGACCAAATTGGAGCATTGGCGGCCTGTTGGTAACGGCCATGAATTCCTAGTTGTAGGTCGTAGGTTCGAATTCGAGCAGCCAGATAGTTTTGATTAGATTAGATTGCGTTGATTATTTCATCACCAGAGCTCTTAAAACAGCGAAGGAAATCATCGTCAGGAAACTGGCATGTTCTAAAACCAAAAATTCCTTTGTATTCACTAATTCGCAATAGGGCCGCTTGGTGGATTATGGCCTATGGCCTATGGCCTCACACAGAGAAAAAGCCCGTGTCTCAGTAGTGGAAACATTATAGGCTGATTAAACTATTTATACCAACCCTTCTTTACTACATGTGTATTGGGATGTGGTGGAATGTGCAATGCCATATACGAACTACGCATTATACTGACGTCACGAAAATCCTGCATCCCGACATCAATTGTCGGGCAGTTGCCCACCAGACACAACACCCTTCTGGTTGGAGGATCTTCCCTTTTCAAAGGAGGTTGAGTGAACTTTACACCTTGTTCCTCATCCCTCTATAGGTAAAACATTTCAACCAGAGGTGAAGTAGATCCGCAGATGATTAGAAACGGCGATCAGTAATTAATTACAATAACAATGACAATTTCCCTTTTCTCAAAGCTATTTGGGTTCAATGAAGTGGTAGTTGGTGCTAAGTAATGATAACTTAGGTACTAATTTCATATTTATTAGAATCCTTTTCACTTATAGAAAAGTGTGTGATCATTAGCGACTGCACGACAATTTCCTCCATTTAAGGCTGGCTAGTTTCTAGTTCTCACAGAGCTAATGCCTTCTGACCTACGGTCCTATAGAAATATACAGTCGATGAATGAATGAATGTATGAGTTATATACTACTACTACTACTATGTACCTCTCTATGAAAATGTCTAAACGCCGACCCCCAAGATAAAGGCAAATGCCTAGTTTGGGGGTCACTGCCCACTCTTTTTGTACAATATTATTACTTACCAATAAATAAATGAATGAATAAATGAATGAGTTGCTCCCACCCCAGCGTGTTCCCGACCGTCCCTTGCTCGTTGATGCGCCAGCCCGCGCCGCAGCTGAGCCAGTAGCTTTAAACTCCCCGTCTAATAATCATGAAAATATCTTGATCCAGCCTGTCCCCAGTAGTACTAGCTGCCCTCCCCCCCCGCCAGCGACTCCCTGAGCCGAGGTTCGTACCCCACAGGGGGTGCCCTCAGTGCGCAGTTGTTTTAGGTTTAAGTAGGTTTACGCCCTGGCTGGAGGCCTTTAGGTTCCTAAAAACCTTCACAGGAAAGTCCGGTTGAGCAGTCACGGCCTCTCAAGGTCAACTGCGAGAAGCAATACAAAAAAAAAAAAAAACACCCCAGCGTGGTCTGATCAGACTCGATAAATCAAATGAACCCCAAGTTTTGCACTAGACTCTGAAGATATAATGTAACGGTAGGGAAGACGTGCCCTTGAATGAAAAAGAATAGCAATGAAATATTATAAGCATAATCAGCCTTTAATGTTCCCACTGCTGGGACACAGGCCTACTCTCTGTGCGAGGGATTGGGCCGTAAACAACCCAATGCAGGTCCAGGGTGGGTTTGTGGATGTCACATGTCTTCGAAGTTTTGTTCCTAGGACATGCCAGTTTCCTCATTATGTCTTTCTTCATCGTTGTTCTTTGATAGCAAAGCACAATATTTATTTGAATATAATTATTGGAGGTACGAGTACCTATGGTTTGAATAATGTTTCAAGTAATGATAAAGCCGTTTTAGTAATTATATTTTAATCATCAAATCATTATTTTCTACTTCCCTTCCTATTTTAATTGAATATTACGCTATAATCTTTATCTCTATTATCTATCTACCATTCCTTCTACAATTCAATAACTAAATCGATTATTAACAACTCCGATATCATTGAAGAAATATAAAAACCGGTAAATAGGCAATGAAAATTTAACACGACAAGCAACTTTACCGATTAATTTAATAATTAACGAGGCGATACATCGATTAAATAAAAATCAACGGTATAACGAATCGATTTTTTTGTATCGATTATTATTTTAATCGTTGAATGAAGCTTACGGAGCCTGTCAATTGATGCGCATGGATCTGCGCTTGCGCAGGTACAAAGGGACGTAACTTCGTTTTATTGGTGGATTGTTCAGTTCGCTTATTGATTTCTGAAAGGCGTTTCAATGTATCGTTTAGATTTATTATGGTGCCTGTTGGTAAAGAGACGTATGGTTGATCTGCAGGCTTTCTTTATTTTCTTTCTTTATTGGGTTAGTTCTTTTATTGTAGACTGGAGATGGTTTGTTTTATGTAGGCACGTAGGTAATAATAAGCCTTGTACATAGCGTTGGCTTTAAAATAAAATAAAAAATTGTAAGATAATTACCATCAAACGGGGTTTTTGCAGGGGTGAATGGTGCAAAACTTTAAAAACGACATTTTACTGTTCTATAATTAACGATCCTTGTTGGCAACAAACTATTTATGGTATTATTTCAAAGCCAAAAGTCCGCCCAAGTCATTCCTGCATCCGATTCCCTATTCACCCTGTTTGTAGGTATTTAAAATGATCAGTTATATATATATAAATAAATGAACTGTAATGAATAACAAATCAAATCAAATCAAAATATTTTTATTTCATATAAACCTGCATGGGCACTTATGAAAAGTCAGAAGCTAGGTGCACGGTTCCAAAATGTTGCTTCCTATGGAGAAGAGCCGGCAAGAAACTCCACGGTTACTCTTTTAAAAATGATTGGCTTTAACAATGTTTTCAGAGATAAAATGTATGGGAGGACAGTGCAGGCCTGTCAATAAGTACCAGGTACTTAGACGAATACAGAATAGAAAATCGTCTACAAATCTACAGTCTGTAAGGCCTACAACGTTCTCCCATTCACAGTTTGCTTTCATAATATTTATTCTTGATAATTATTTTCATGGCTTTGCTGCATATTTTACCTCCACATTTTTCTACTATGACTCATAGATAGCCTTTAAGATGGACAGTGAAAATAATTAAAAGGAAATTGTCATTCCCACATAATAAGGCTTCGCCAATTATATACAGTGTGTTTGGCAGAACGTTGAACAACGAAAATGGTGGATAGGTGGGGTCATCTGCTACTTACTCAGCCCTAATTTATTTGTCCCTGGCCCCCTCAATTTTTTTTTAATGCAAGTTGAAATTAAGATTTAAGTATTTTTTACATCTTTCTGTAAGTTTGAGGACTCATAACTTTTTTTTAGCTAACATCTGAATAAAGCAATAATTTTATAAGAATCCGCCAACATTAAAGATAAAAAAAAAATGTCTATTTTACCCATTTTTAATAAAAATTACACTTTAAAGTCAAGAAAGTGGTGAAACTAGAAAAAACCATAAAATATATTTTAAAAAAAATATCCAGGAGGCCAGGGCCACATAAATTAGGGCTGAGTAAGTAGCAGATGACCCCACCTATCCACCATTTTCGTATGTTCAACGTTCTGCCAAACACCCTGTATATAAAAGCAAAAGGTCACTCATTCATTCATTCACTAACTGATTCTAAAACTGGCATAAAGGTAGATTATGAGCAGGAGACGTCAGGTAAGAAAGCATTTTAGAAAAATTCCACCGTAAAGGTGTGAAATTGGGGGTTGGAAGTTTGAATGTTTTTTTATTCCTTGGGCTAGAGAAGCCTGATTTAGAAAATTTTCAACAATGACGCGGGCAGAGCCGCGTGCAGCAGCCAGTTTAAAATAAAAACCAAAAAACCGGTTACCGACTGTAGGTACTGAATCCAGCATTACATTTATACAATCGACAAGAAATGTTTCCTTTTAAAACGTTTTTTGCCGATCAAGAATTTCTGAACGCAGCGCCCGCGCACTGAATTATGTATTGTGCGCAAGAGTTGATGAGAGCGCGTTCGATATTTGAAATGTGGGTTCCGTTCCTTTTTTCAATTTATACCCATAACTTTGTTGATAATCGGGCATTTGAAAGTGTGATGTGGATTTTATACTGCTATTACCTTGACATTTGAACGCGATAGAAATTCATGTGGTGTCATCTTTATGACGTCGTTCAAAGAGCTGTTTATTAATATAGAAATTATTCTTTTGCAAAGACGTTGAAACTATTTTACTATTTTCTTATTCTTGAACCATGCATTTAACGGCTTATTAGTCGACTCGCACTAACTAACTCTCCCAAATGGGGCTAATCGTCACTTTTAAATAGATAATATAATATTTTCTATAGGCGACACGTACGAAGTTAGATAATTCATTTGAAGGTAAATCGACATTTCCAGAAATTCGTATTAGGTAACTAGCACGTTTTGTATTTTATGTATTAAACTTAGTTTAAGTAGTTTTTCTTTTAGTTTTCGTTGTTTCCTTAACGTTTATTCAAAACGTACAAGTTGCTTAATACGAACTTCTGGAATTTTCGATTCACATACAAAAAAAATAACTTCGCGCAAGTCGCCTAGGTATACAAAATATTAAAATTATTAGGTATTTAAAAATGACGATTCGCCCATTTCGGGCGAATTTATTCGTGCGAGTCGACTAATGAGCCATCGTAACAAGTAAAACTTCCGCATTGGCTCTTAATAGATTTCGTGAATTATAGAATGATGACGCCTGTCCTTCTCCTCGTCTTTAGTAACTTCCCTAGGAAGTAGTTAACAACGTATCTAAAAACAATCGTTTATCAATTTCTAAAATTCTAAAAAACGTGATCAATTTACACGTTCTGTTGTATGTGACTAATTGATACACACTTCTATATTAATTCACTAAAACCAATTTAATAATAGCTGTACATATCGTGGGTATACTTCCTTTGATTGTTGGTAAACACATTTGATTCACAGCGATGGAATTTCAGTTCAATTCAATCGTATTCGTTTGATCTCGACTATAAATAGATCACCCTCTCCTAGAGAGATGCGACTCTAGAATTTTATTAAGAGGATGAGCAAGAATATCTATTTGTTGTACCTATATTTTTTTACCGTCTTCAAAAACGAGGATATTCTCAATACGTCTGTAATTTTTTTTTAAATATACAATGTCGCCCATGCGCATGTGACCGCCCGTAATTTTCTGAATATTCATGAAAAAATATCGCAAATAAACTTCAAAAGGGGGGTTTATCTATATTTTTTTTTATGTTATTCAATTTTTATTTTTTTAAATAAATACACAATTTTTTACCGAAAAAATGACTTCGATTCCGTATTTTTTTTTCGTAGTCGATAAATATTAGTAAAATGTTAATTAAACTGTTAAAATAACTCATAAGTTTTTGGAAATAATAAACAGAATCCAAATCGACCCATAAACTTCGGAGATGTGTCAAAAAACAATCAACAAACTCTACTTAAAAATTAAAAATTGAATAACATGAAAAATGTTATAGATGGACCCCCCTTTTGAAGTTTATTTTTGACATTTTTTCATGAATATCCAGAAAATTACGGGCGGTCACATGCGCATGGGCGACATTGTATTTTTCGATTATAAATAGATCGATTAATTTTTTTATAAGTTATGCCTCAGGGCCTGTCTCATATAATTTGTACTAACTTAGTTTGGGTAGTTTTGCGTTAGCTTCAATCATATGTATTTATAATAATACATTTTTTATTTATTTTTTATTTGATCGAAGATTTTTTTCAGTATTTGTTGATTCTTGGGAGGAGATCGCGAATCGTAAAATGTAAGGTAGGACGTCTTCAGGCTAGATAGATCGACGATCTTCGCAGAGTGACTGATAGCAGCTTGATGAGAGGTGCCGAGAATCGAGCTGAGGTCGCGGTTCAGCTGTGGACTGCTGTAGGTTAATGATGATTGTTGGTAAAGAACAAACAGAATAATTATCATCATCTTAGGATACAAGTCACTGAAAAGGCGACCATTTCCAAGATCATCTAGCATATTATTTATTTTCGATTCCTGCAGGATCTTTGGGCCTCGCTTTAAAGAACCCTAAAAAAGTAACAGAAGAATTGGTATTTTCGTTTATTTGCAATAATTAATTCGTTTTTACAGACCGATGTGCATTAAAATTTAAACAGCCGTAATTATAATTTCAACAGTGCAACGGATTTTTTTGTGGAGACATTTTGAAACAGTTTTGGTCCTGCATTCGTGGTGGACCGGTCCTCGTAGGTTTACTTTTTCTAGGACCACTTGATACTTTAGCCCGATATGGTGCGGTGGGAAAAAGGACCAAATATTTTATCCACAGTTACAAAAATAGTCCTTTCGAGTATTTATTTTTAAAACTTTAATGTATTGTTTTTTTTTGTCATTTTGGTGAACAAAAGCGTTGTTTTATCTACACGAAGAATGTGGATAAATGAGCTTTTGATATTAAAAAGGATTTATGTACTAAATCCTTAAGAAAGGAACTCACTCTCTCTGTTTTACTTTTTTACGCCTAAACCAGTGAGCCAATTCCTTTGATATTTGACAGACAGATAACTTAGGACCTATATTTTTCCTAACTATGTTGAGGTTGGCTTCCGTGAATACCAGTATTTTACATTGAGCGACTGCCTATCTGACATCCATAACCCAGTTACTGGGTAATACGATACCCCTTGGTAAGACTGGTTGTCAGACTTACGGGCTTCTGACGACCTGTAACGACTGTCAAAGATCCACGAATGACAGCCGGGACCAACGGCTTTGTGTGTGCTTTATGTGCTTTCCGAGGCACGGAGGGGTCTTGGTATGTAAAGATGGTCACCCATCCACGGACCAACCGCGGCATGCGTAGCCCATCCACCCGTGCAGCAGTTATTACTGGAGAAGAATATAAAGTGTTTTTTATCATGGCTATTTGTTTGTAAAATGTTGAAATAAAAAGTAGACAGTCGCAGGCAAAAGCAAAGGTGCATTAAATTTATATTTCGCACGTTTTACGAAGAATTGCGAAACGAACATTTTAAATGGTATAGTATTCCAATCTAAACATAAGAAAACCTATGCAAATCCGTTTATATCGTTAAAATCAGACAACAGACGTATCTTGTCCATCACATGTCCTTATGATTGACAGGTGTTCCCATTCCTGGTTTAGATGCTGGTATTTGGAACAATTTTGAGCAAAATTCTTGATGCAAATAGTGAGTTTATTACGTCTACGTTTTGATTCAAATTGACTCATACTTTACCGGCGAGGGTATTTCATTTGTCGTAAGGATTTTGAGTAAGAATGTGGATGGGTTTAAGAGTAGGTGAAGACCAAAGAAACGAGGGATGGACTGTGTGAAAGATGATATGGCTAGAAAGACACTACTGAGATGACTAATAGAGAAGTGTGTGAGAAGGTCCCTTTGGAAGAAGAAGACATCGTGTACGCCCGTTGTCCCCGTAGGCCATGTCCCCGTTAAAGGAGATAAAGGGAATTTTTATATATAATATTTTTAATATGATTACTCCTATGTTTGGTAAGCTCCTACCAAGTTATGACGACCTGGTACTTCGAAGGCATAAAGCGTTTACTAGCTTATAAACCTACCTAAGTTAGGTGAGCTCCTACCAAGTTATTACCTGGTACTTCGTGCAGGATACCATTTCAAAAAAAGTACTTATAAAAGTAAACATTTCTTATTTTTTTCTATAGGATTTTAATTTTAAATCTAGTTTATATTAAATATCTGTCATTTTAGTTCTAGAATTGCCGCTACACACGTTTAAAAAGGAATTAAAATTTTTAACTGGACTACAGTACGTGAAATCTTAACTGCCCGTTTTCCGTGTGTAACGGGGACAACGTTAATTAATTTTTGAAGTCATTTTGTCTCCGTGACGGGGATTCAGATTACGGGGACAACGGGTATACACGGAAGATATGTAGCGCTGACCCTAACTAAAGCGATTGGGATAAGGGCTAGAGAACAATAATGAGACGATTTTTTTTGTAAATGTACAGACGCCAGGATATCAAGCTACCCCAATCTGTCAAATTTCTTTGATAGATTTTTAACTCTAATACATTTGTATGTTTATGTCTAAGGTTTATGTTCAATTGGGAAAAATTTACGTTTTTGGGTAGCTTGATGTGCTGGCGTCTCTACTTATCATTAGAGCACTGATGACGCAGTGGTATCTTCCCGAATTAGCAGAGTAGGTCATGAGTTCAAACCCAGGCAGACACTTTATGTATCTCATTTAATCACTATTGCTCTTAAAACGGTGAAGGAAAACATCGTGGGGAAACCGGCAAGTCCTAGAACTAAAAACTCGAATACATGTGCCCATTCCCTCTCACGGAGAGGAGGCCTGTGTCCCAGCAGTGGGAACATTATAGGCTGATTATGCTAGTTTACATTCCAAACATTGTTGCTTGTTATTTTGTTTAAATCATTCAGTCCTAAATATGGAACAAATCCCTTCAGTAAATAAAATTATAATTAATTTAGAACTCGACACAGATTTCAAAGCACCATTAGCCACAGACTCGATAAATCAGGGAATTTACATGGCCACAAAATTAATCTATCTAACAATGATGCTGGTTAAAAAGGTAGGCTCGGCGGTAGCATCCGAAGGATTTGAATATATTTCATATTTATTAGGATAATCCTCTTACGGTGGGCATGAACATAGCTCACCGGACTGAACTTTGTGATTTTATTTTTTATTGAGGGGGTTCGGTAAACGTTTGGGTTGTCTATTTGAAACTGAGTGGAGTTTTAAAAATATGTTTTCCATTTGACTTTTGATTGTATGTGTAGTATATCTACACCTCTGTCTAGCCGTTTGAGAAAATCAGGCGCAATCATTCTAGTGCCTGTTTAGGGACACAGTGATAATTTACTTTCTTTGGAACTATAGCATAAGTAATTAGGGGGCGTCCATTAATTACGTGAAGTGTTTAGGGGGGGGGGGGAGGGGGTCGAGTTAAATCTGACTCAATCTCACGTGTGGGAGAGGGGGGGCTCTACGCAATTATCACGTAATTTAAAAAAATAACCGCAAAGAAACAATGTAACATTACGAGAAAACTTGGTTAAATGATGTAAAACATGTTTTTCCGCCAACATGGGCAAATCCTACAAAATAATACCTATAGCGGTTATGCGAACGCCACAAAGTAGCACAGAAGCTCCTGGGTGGTTAAACCACCACCGGCCAGCCAAGCCAGCCAAATGCAACGCATAAATCCAACGAAAATAGGCACAGATTACACATAGAAAATAGGCCGTTTTTACACTAATAGCACGTATTTGAAATATCTCACGTGAGATTATGAGGAGGGGGTGAGGGTCGAGCCAAATTTTTCGAACCCCACCCCCGGGTGGGGCTCGAAAAATCGCCAAAATTGCCTCACGTAATTAATGGACCCCCCCCCCCCCCTTACTGATACCTAAATAATTTTAGTTTAAAACTCACATTCTAATTTTGCATAATAATGTTTCATGTAAACTTTATTCTTTGTTTATTTTTCCGTTGCCTTCAAAACACTATGACCCATTTCGGTATAGCAGCTTGTATCTATGTTTTTCACCATAAAGGCCGTTTTTAACACAGATTTTACTTCTTTTTTCTTTAGTCTGAATAAAGACACACAACACTTTCAGAAAGCTCCAAAAAGAAACGACACAGAAACAGAAAAAACACTGCAATACCAATTCAAATTCGGACCACCAGTTTTGAGAACTTCTCAGTATTGAAGAAGTTGAATTTTCCCTATAGCTATTTTCATATGGCATTCTGAAACCAAATTCAGCGCATTATTGCCTTTCCCAATTCGAATATGCCTTAAATACGAATGAAATATTCAGAATAAATTGTTTGACAGTACAAAGTTCTTTGAGAACAAACTCGATAGCAATTTCAAGTTTCCTTTGAATTTTTGAAACCATGTTTTTCTTTTTCTCTGCATGCAGTGAGGAAATGCAATTTAGTTCCAATAATAAATATTACTATTTCAAAACTGAAGTGAGTTGTTGTACTGAAAACCTTATATAAGACAAATCGTTTATTTTGTAAGCCTGCATCCTAATTGTGTTAACCAAAATCGGAATAATTTTGATGAGTACCTATCATAAATCTATTGCTTCATACGAGTATGTTCTAAAATGTGTCTGCTCAACAACATCAATAACGCAATGAATGTTATTGAATGAATGAATGTCCCACTCCTGGGTAAAGGCAAAGAATTTATGTAGTTTTACTTTTTCTCAATTTTTTTTCAAATTTTCAAACATTAATCTGGTTATCGCTACGTAAATCCAGTAAATATACCCACAATCTTCCTGTATTTCATACCTAGATTAGGCAATTAACTAATGAACTAACAAAATGCATTAAACTTTATTACCATTACTTTTCTACCCATCTCAACTTCGAGAATAACAGTTTATAAGACCCAGTAGCTGGAATATGAAAGCGTATTTGTCGGCAACCACTTAAGCCATTGTCGAGTCGAATATTTGAAGAAAATATTTTAATCTTATAAACCGAAGTTTGAAAGATTAACTTTACTTTTTTGTTCAATCCCATAAGGGAACATTTTATAGTTATAAAAAGTACGTTTATTTAGTAAGTAGACGTTCGGTTAAGCTTGTAAGATAAGGAATTAGTGAAGCATAATAGAGTGAGTGTTTTAGAGAATATTTCAAGATTTATTGAAATAAAATGGAGAATTCTAAATAAAAGCTAATTTTCACATCTGTACGCTTAGCACGAGCACCGAATTGTCAACGGTAGAATAGACATGATTATTAACTAAATGATGTACAACAGGAGAAGATAGCTAAGTTTTTCTATTAATTATCACAGTTATACGTTTTAAACGAAACATGATTTTGTAGATATAATCGTATATACTTTGTGGCCGTCGAGTAGAAAGTTTGTTGTTGGTGAGATTTTGACAGTTTGGGAAGAAATATTCTTCTGAAATAGTCTACATTTATAAGGACCTAGACAAATATCGTTAGAAACGAAAGACTAAATGACAGTTTGTAGAAGGATAACTACGGTGCGATATCAAAATGTAGGAACGAAATGTCACTTTGTATTGAAAAAGCACTGTCTATTCTTCGTAGAAATACAAAGCGTCATGCTAAGCCAGCTGGAGAAGTAAGCTGCTGTTTAAACTTGTACCTGAAAGGGACAACGTGTATTGTAGTCTCAAAACTTTTGATGTTCATCAAAAATAAATAGAAGATAATTATAATCACAGCTTGCTTTTCAATATAACCTAGGACCGATCGTTAAAGGTATTTCAATATCTGTTTTGTTGGAAATCTGTAGTCTCTCTCTAGTTTAACTTAAATCCCAACTTGTATTTAGATACTTACTCCAAACTCGATATATACTTTAGTAAGGTGCTGTAGTTACCGGATTTCATAAATATCGGACGTCATAATCAACATTTCAGTCGAAAGACGTCCACTTCTGGACATAGGCTCCACAAGCTCCACTTCGAAGTGTTCTGTGTTTCCCGTATCCCGGATCCAGCATTCCGACTTTACGTCTTTCGGCCCCATCGGTCATTTCTTCTGCAAGCAATGTGCCCAGCCCACTGCCACTTAAGCAATTCTACAGGTTATATCAGTTACATTGGTTCCCCTGTGTATCTACTGCTAAAGAAAATTTATCGAACCTACAACCAAAGAAAACATTATTTCATACTTTACCATACTGCTCTAGATTTTCAGACTAAACGCCTTTACCGCTGTAGGTGGATAAATTGGTTGAAAGGTTTCCATACCTGGAACAAAAATGAACACAAAGTTAGTTATTTTTAAAAAACTACATTATTCTCTCACATTATTGTAAAGGTAGTTACTGAAATTGCATTATGAGACCTATAGTCTCTTAAAATTTATGAGACAAATTTATTATTAAAACAAGTTTTGAATATCATAAAAAATATTAGCATAGATTGAAAGAAGTGTTGTACGTTTTTTTATATTTAAAAAATGTTTAGGTTGTCTATGGCCTGTGTGGCCTGAAATTAGTGCTATTATTATATAAATGTTTTAAGTACTATTTACGTAATAATACTTTTTTGCAACTTGTTTTTTTTTTCCTTAGATTTTCAATATTTCTGGGTAATTTTTTTTTTTTTTTTAACAACGAGCCATATTTGGATCCTTTTTTAACCCTATTTGACATAAATCCTCCCTCCTCCCTCTCGTTTAACATTTAAAAAAAATGTGACACACCACCACGCCGCTTACACGACCGACCTAATTCCACAGCCACCCATCTGTTCTCAAAGGAAGTAAATTACCCACATAATTTTTAACTCTAAAACCACTTTCAAAGAAGTGAGGCTTGTAAAGTAAATAAAAGAGGGGCAGGCACCTCACCACGACGATAACTATCGTCTATAAATCAACAGTAAACGCTGTAAATCCATCAACGGACGCCCCATAAAACGACACTGATTTTTAGAGTTCCGTAGACTTGTTGGTCTTGTTTGGTTTGGAAAAAGGGTTTGTCACAATAAAACTAGTATCGTGAAACAGTGTGTCTATTCTGTTTTTGAAATTCTGATTAATTAAACTATAGTCTATTCGCGTTAAGAAAATAGTGACACATCGTTGTCACTCAGCTTAGCCACGTCCCTTTATCAATTAGATCATAGTCAATTATAGTCTATGTTACAAAGGGTTACTTCAACTGGTTAATGTGAACACGGGTTTCTAATTTACTATGATCTAATTGGTCAAGGGGTGTAACTAAGCTGAGTGACAACGATGAGTCACTGTTTTCCTTCACCGTTTTGAGAGCAGTGGTGATGAAATAATAAAAAATAAGATTTTGAGGCGTATTCTATAAATAAATATAGATACATTACATTCGAATGCATTCATCACTTATTGTTACGTGATAAGGACCAATTTCAGACTAAGTTAAAAAGAAAAAAAAAACACAAACAAAAGCAACTTAAGATTAATGTCTTCAAGTAATTCAATTCATATAAAGTTTCGCTTAAAATAAGCCATTTAATCCAAGACAACACAGAACTTTAATCCAAGAGACACAAAATAAACAGAATCGACAAACAAACAGAACCCACTCACAAACTCCGTTAAAGAATTAACCAGATTTATATTCCAAACTTTAAAAGTAACAACAAAGCCGTTACTGAAGTTTAATCAGCTTAACAAATTAAGCCCATATCCAATTACAAAGATATTATCATATTGGATGCAGCACATTCTATTGTTTGTTTAGGTAAAGAAATCTACCCTTTGGTGCAGGCAGCTATGGGGTTGAATGCGTGGTGAGGAGAAGGCTATTAATAAATCGTTTTTTTTAAATACCGATTTCCAGTAGTAATATTTTTATACTACAAAGTGAGAAATAACTTAAAAGCCGATCTTTGGTTTTGAGTTTTCGTTTTTTTATGCCACCGTCTTCAATTCATCATTTTGTGATGTTTTTTGTGCAGGTCGGTGGTTATTTTTAATAAACTCACTTTTTAGTTGTGGTACCTTGCCTAGCCCACACAAATTCGTACACCTTCATTTGCTAAGTAAATAACACTGCTCATCAACATACAACTTATGAAACACTTATTATTGAAGCCAACTCAAAAACCTCAGTAAGAACTTGACCATATTTAGAGATAAACTACGATAACATGGCGCGCCCCTCCATTTTACTATTTCAATGTGTGTAGTCATATTCTTATGAAAGAGTTTGTATGTGATTGTAAGTAATCGTCCTCAGTAGCGTCTCAATATGCATACTGCACACATGCGAGTTTGGTGACACTTTGAAAATTCTTTCAATATTTTCAAATGTTTTGAATTTTGGAGGGGCGTGCCATGTTATCGTAGTTTATCTATATATTGGGACAGCTCTATATAATTGAAACAAAATAATGTTTTTCAAATCTGTTTATAAATGACGGACTTCTGGAGCTACAAAAAAAAAAACAACCAAATTTTTGAGTCCTCGTCCTTGTCTGATATGTCTAATAACTAATACCGACCAAGAAATCAGAATGGCCACCAACCGATTGACTTTCAAAATTAAAGTTAGTGAGCACATTCGCAAAAAGTTGGCAGTATCATTATAACGGTAATGTTCTCTCATTGTTTGTCTCATTTGTTTATACTAAATTCGTTTATTATGTATATTTATTTGTGCTTATATTTATATATGGTTTTTTTTTTTTTGGGTGGGAAATCATCAAATAACTTCTCCCGCTCTGGGTGGAGCAGGAGGGCGTGTCAGACTTTTACTGACTAAAACCCACCCGTGTTCCTTCAGTAGCCCTTAAGCCAGGGGCTGTGGTGTCTCTTTCGAACAAACCCGCACCCCTGGCAGGCATCGACCCTTGCGGGTCCCATCACTTTTTGTGCTGACATCTCTTTGAGGCGCGCGTGGAACACAACGCGCCGTCGACTTGGGCTTGGTCCTTACCGGACAGCGAGCTACCCATTACTCGCCGTCCGCAAGCCCATGCCTACGGTGGCCGGAAATCGGCCTGGGATTCCCGACGCCCAGGGCGTCTCCGTATCCTGCGGCGGCTGGGGTCGCGAGGGCGCATATGCTGCCTCTCCCTCACGTGCGCCGCCTCCCTCTTCGCGAGCATTACTGCTTCGCTGAAGGAGGTGACGGCTCCCCATGCCCTCTCGCTCCGTACCATGGCTTGGACCAGGGCCGGACGCGAGAGATCGCCGCCGCCGATCGCCTCCACGAGGACACGGCGGTGCTCCACCCAAGCTGGGCAGACCACCACCGTGTGCTCCACCGTGTCCTCAGGGCGATCTTCGCAGTGGAAACACCCGGGCGTTTCCTCCCGCCCTATCCGAAACAGGAACCTCCCGAAACAACCGTGTCCGGTGAGGACCTGCGTCAGGCGGAAGGTGAGGACGCCATGCCGCCTCTCAAACCACTCCTCAAAGAGGGGACTTACCGCCGCAATCGTGGCGTGCCCAATATTTATATATGGTTAGGTACAATCAAGATTCACAATAGCAGTCGCATACTAAGGGCTATATTGCTATGAAGTGGCGGTCCAGGCCGTACCTACAGCTGTGTGTATAAGTGATGTATTAACACAGAACGCCTAACTCACCGCTGCACTCACACACAAGCGTTCTGTATTTTATACATACCGTCGGCGACGCACAGACATGACCTTGGTCGGTTCATACCATTGCTAAAATTAACTTGTATTGGGTTCCGGTAGCGTGCAGCGTATCGTCTTGGATTAAGAAACTCATAGGTCTGGGTTCAAATCTCGCGATGAAGCTTTAATTTTTCTTTTCAACAATCATCTTAATCTGTTCTTTTATTATTCGATTTATTAATATACCAGAATAATAATGTAACAATTTTTTTTTATTACTCGTATTGTTATTTATATAAAGGTTTAACAATAATAAATGATTACAAAATGTTTATTCGTTATAACTTCATGAAGAATGTATAAAAATAACTAATAATAACTTCTTGTTAAAACAGTTTATTTTCTCATAAAGAACAATTTATTGAAGTAAATAAGCTAGTTGGTGAACCATGAAAATCAGGCTATTGTATCTTAGTAATATAATAATATTGTGCTGATTACTACTGTGTGTCGGTACTCTAAATAAATCACAATATTCTACAAAAATCTACCCACGTAAAAGTAACAAATGCAGACAAGTTGTCACAATACAATTAAATGACTCAGTAGTACTACTTTTATTCTACTGTGAGTGAGTTCGTTCTAACTCAAACATCAAAGTTAACAAATCGTATTTAATAGGACTTAAAGAGGTTATAGCTTAAGTGTTCATTTTCATTCCGAAAAGAAGATTGAAACTAAACCTCAAAATAATCCAGATTACGGATAAGACAAAATATTATTTGAATATTACTAAAATAAATAAATATTTGTAATTTATAACTTAATGTTAATGTTTTTTCTATATTACTATGTTTTTTAAGCAGATTCTCGAGCTGCTTTTCGATGATGCCTTGAACCTTCTGCGTTGAGTGCACGGCGCACGGTTCGTAAAGATGTGTCGAATAATTCGGCAAAATGTCTTGTCGTTTTGAAACCACTTGTTTCTAATTCGCTGAACGTGTGCCTGTTATAGGAGCTGGGGTCTTCCACTTTGCTTTCCACGGGCAAGGCTACCGCTTTCCTCGTATCTTTTCGCCCACCGACTCACAGTATTTCACTAAAACAAAAAAGGGGTACTGTTAGGCTACTAAGCAAAATACACACTTTATGTATTACCTACTATTTAGAAACAAAATTATTTAAAAGGGCAATTTCACATAAATATTAAGTATAATGTTATTTTCATCGTTCTATAATCTAGGAAATAAATTTACATCGAAATTTTATATTTTTATTCTATTTAGACATTATGATATTTATAAAACGTTTTAAAATAACTACAAGGATCAGCAGTTATACTTTAATTAAATAAAATATTTAAATCATAATACTCACACTCAGTCCGGTTTCATCACATAGGTATTTGTGATATATATTAATACTTAATACCTAATTAAGTCCACTTTTATGCAGCGCAATAATATTCGCTTTCATTTCTATATTTAAATTTGCTTACATTTTAAAATGAATTAGAAGAACGCTAATAGATGAAACACACGTCACTAGCACACAATATCAACCAACACCGTTCTATAAGTCGCGGTGAATGAGTCGTAAATCATTTAAATTTATTTAGGTTTCTGTGGGTATAATGATAAAGTTTTACGAGTTCAGTGAATAAGAAGAACAGAACAAGAAACTATACTCAAAAGTGATTTTTAAAACAATAAAAAGACTATCACACAGCGAGTGGGATTCGAAACCGCGACTCGCTGCGCTCAAACGCGATAATCAAGTGCGGTAACCGCTCAGCTATCATGCCATTTGCTATATCGGTTGAATTTAGGAAATACATTCATTTGTAAACGTATGAGAGTGTGTGTGTGTCTATAGTATTATAGCCTATAGAAATTGCTTATTATAAGAAGGTCGTAAGTTAAAGCGAAGTGTCAATCTATTGCTTTTTGAGATTGGGGCACCATTAGTGGGGGCTGCTGTACATATTATATTTTTAGTTTAAATAGTTTTATGCACATACATTTATTACTCTAATTTATTGCACCTACCACTGTTTGTCTCTGCGTCACCCAAAGGTCGACTGGTAGAAAATGCCTATGGCATTAAGTCCACCTCTGTACATGTGTGTGCTTAAAGTATTTCATAAATACATAATCCAATACATACATACATACTCCGCCTATAATGTTCCCACTGCTGGGACACAGGCCTCCTCTCAGTGATTGGATCGTAATCCACCACGCGGGCCCAGTGCGGGTTGGTAGATGTCACAAATCTTCGATTTTTTGGTCCTAGAACATACCGGTTTCCTCACGATGTTTTCCTTCACCGTTTGAGAGCAGTGGTGATGAAATTATTTGCATAAAGTAATGCGCCTGGCTGGGTTCGAACGCACGACCCGCAACTCGTAAGCCGCGGCCGTTACCACTGGGCCACCACTGTTCTTAATAATAATCCAATAGTTACAGGTAAATGTATTTTTTTTTAACAGTGCCAGTAGTTTTAAAGCTTTTCGTATTTCTACACCTGACTGTACCTAGTCAATAACTTTGGCAAATGGCACACTTTTACTGCAAAAGCCTTAACATATAACGGTTACGTATCATTGTCAACCATCTGAACGAAATTTTTATTCCTCTTAATTTTGATTTTTATTATCTGTCATTAAAAACCACGGGCAGACGCGACAAATTGAAGGATAATTTAACAATCCACACACTAGTCACACAAAATCCATAAAACATCCATCAAAAATTCCCCTTTAATAATTTAAATAAATGACCTTTTCACCCGCATATTTAACAATAAAATAACTCCTTCTACATCCATGTAAACAAAGCTTTATAAAATGTAATAGCATATTGTATTGACACAGGAAGGCCTATTGTCTGTTCACTATTCTTCATTTAATGGTAACTTCATTCATTCAACCCTTTATTTAATTTACTCGGCCTTATAAAAATAGTGAACCCTTTTTTTGTTGAAAGAATGATTGGCGTTTTGATGTTTTTGTAAGTTGTTTGCTCAAATGACTTGGTTATTGTATTTATATTATGTTTTTCTGAATGAAAAAAGGTAACAGCGTGTGTTTATGAGATTAGAATGTGGCAGAGTCATCTCAACAATATATGTCGACATTCACAAGGATTTAATAAACTCCGACCTCGCTGCCGAGGTCCTCGCGTCCCGCGAAGACCCCGAGTTAACGATGAGACTTCGGACCGTCCCTTGCTCGTTGAAGTGCCAGCCCGTGCCGCAGCTGAGCCTGTAGAGTTAAATTCCCCGATTGTTAATAATAATGAAAATGTTTTGATCCAGCCTATCCCCCCTGCCCCTATCAGTGACGCCCTGAGCCGAGGCCCGTACCACACAGGGGGTGCCCTCAGCGTGTAGTCGCTTCGTAATTTAAGTAGTTTTACGCCCCTGGCTGGAGGCTTGTAAGTTTTCTAAAGGCAGCCAGAGGAAAGTCCGGTTAAGAAGTCACGACCTCTCAAGGTCAACTTCGTGATGCCTTTTCCAAAAAAAAAAAAAAAAAAGGATTTAATAAACTCACGGGGGATTTTTCCGCGCACTGGAGTTTTGCAACTGTCGGTGTACAACCGAGCTGAGAATCCGAGTGCGTCTCAGCGCGTCGAAAATCGAACAATGTGTTTTATTGTTCGATTTTCAATTCTAAACAGTGCGTTGAAGAACCCGCTGCGATTTTATTACGTCCGTGAGAACTTGGGTACGTAAGTAATAACAGCTGCACGAGTCGATCGATGAGGTTAAGCTACACTTGCCGCGGTTGGTCCGTGGATGGGTGACAGGGTGACTATCTTCACATACCAAGACCCCGCCATGCCTCGGACAGCACGTGACGGCTGTCATTCGTATCGCCAGAAGTCCGAAATTCTGACAACCAGTCTTACCAAGGGATATCGTAATACCCAGTAACTGGCTTGTAGAGGTCAGTTAGCTGCTGGTCAGATAGCTGAATACCAACTCAGCTGCATCCGGTTAGACTGGAAGCCGACCCGAACATAGTTAGGAAAAGGCTAGGCAGATTATGATGATAAGATTATCCTGACCAAATTGTAAGTTTTACCTAACAATCCGTGTCCCTAACGGTACATAAGGCACGTGACTATTTCATTTCACTATTTCGGTAAATACGGGCGAAGTATCAAAACCTAGGTACATCAAAAAGCATCATCAAATTGTTGGCAATTGAGTTCCAGTTATAGTGTCGATAATACTTACTGAAACTGTCAATAGATGGCGCTTGTTGTAGATTTAATTTTATGCTCTAGTTGCGTCATGTAATCCGCCCGTTTGATGTATGGCAAATGAGTGGTGTTTGATATATGGAAGAAAGAGTTACTTGCAAATTGTTGAAGGAGAAAATGAGTAAATGCGAGCACGCGTAGTATGAGTAAAATACAAACAGAAGAAACGAAAGATAAAATTACTGATTGTGAAAAGATTTCTACGGCGTGATGTCAAGTTGTAAGTAAGCTTACGATTCATGGTGATTTTTTTATTTAACGGTGTTTAGTGTTTAAATAAACGAGAGCAGTGGTGGCCCAGTAGCTTAGTGGACCAGCGACCTCGTAAGTCGCGGCCTCATGGGTTGAAGGTCGAAGGTTCGAACCCAAACAGGCGCTTTACTTTGCGTATGTTATTTCTTCAACACTGCTCTCGGTGAAAGAAAATATCGTGAGAAAACCATGAAAAGAGGAACGACATCTACCAACCCGCACTAGGCCCGTGTGGTGTTGAAGCGGCACTACAAAATAAATACTTCGCAAAAAATATCAAGGAAAGCAAAAATAGAAGTGGCGCCATCTACAGTGCCACAGGCAAACTACATTAAGGAATCCTACATCGCGCAGTCAAAGTTTACCACGACACTCGAATAGATAAAATATCCCAACATCAACTGTCGAGCAGTTGCCTACCAGACACAATACCCGTCTGGTCGGAGGAACCTCCCTTTTCAATGGAGGATGAGCGAACTTTACACCCTGTTCTCTTACCTCTATTATAGTGTACTAGCTTTTGCCAGCGGCTTCGCCCGCGCGGAACTTTCATCCCCTATTTAACTCCCTTAGGGGTTGAATTTCGAAAAATCCTTCCTTATTTCTTGTCTACATTATAAAGGGAACCTCTGTGCAAAATTTCAGCTTTCTAGGTCCAAGGGTTTGGGCTGGGCGTTGATAAGTCAGTCAGTCAGGAGTTCTCTTTTTATTTATATAGATTATGGGCTACGGCTTACTCTCGAGGAAGCCTTTTTTTTATATCCCATTTATGTAAATAAACAAAAAAATATCTGACATTGTTATGAGAATTCCCACGCCGAATTTGGAAGCAGCACTCTCAGAGATCTAAATTACGTTGAATCTAATCACCAATCAGAATCATCTTTTACAACACCCATGAGAAAACCAACTTAGAACCATTTCAAACCCGATTCCACCATGTTTATACCTACTAAGTAAAGTATTCAAAACCATATAAAATTAAACAAGGTGAAAACAGGCCTATTCAATGTGATAATTGTACGCACAGCGCTCTAAGTGATCATTATACTTTTACATCGGAGATCTCGTTAAGATTGTATGTTGAACATAAGTTATGTTACTTGCGTGATCTGTGTTGGTGTCAAGCTTTTATGTTGATGGTTACTGTTGGTGACTGTACCTGACTCATGGTTGGAAAGTTTGAGCAGCCAGTATGAGATATAAGAACAAAATGCATAGATGGATAAAATATTTAATTTTTGAGTTAGATTGCCTCCTTGGTCTAGTGGTCGAGTCGCAAGCGGTACTGCTGAGCACGAGGTCTTTTTCTGTCCGAGGTTCCGATTCCCAAGTCGTGCTAAGTAGCAGCTTGGAGTCCCCTATTACATGGGTGTCAGCGCACCACATATGCGCATGATCAACGGCGGAAAGGCGCGGGCTATCGGGGTACCGTACGTAGGTAGGTTCCGTATGATATCAACATTTTAAACTCCGTATTATATGTGGCAAACTACAAACCCGTAAGTATAACTCTTATCAGCATTCGTGACCGTAAGATCATTATTAACCTGCTTCAAGATAACACCAGTTTAAAAAAGGTTTACCGACAAATTTAACCGATACTGTGGGATGTACGGGAAGATGCTGGATGCAATTATCTCACGTAAACTGTTATTTAGTGCTTTTGGAGATTAGCGATGATGATTGATCTTTATTTTATAAGTTGGTGCTAAAGGGGCGTGAATGGTTATCTTTTTTTTTCATATAATTACTTATGAACATGCAAAACGATGGCACTGAAAGCTGAGAGTTTGGGAATTTTTTTTTTTTTTAGGTTTTGCCATGTACCTATTTCATACTGTTTTTGTTATTTATACAGGGTTTTTTAACCAGTGCGCAAACTGTAACCATGAATTCAGCATATCATTCTAGACTAGACATTTTTCGTAGGTTATGCAAAAAAGAAAATCTGCTGTTTTATAGAAACGTGCAATAGCTACGCGTTTTTTTGTACAACCGACGCAAAATTTGTGAGGGTTTCTGGGGTCTAGAATGAAAATAGGCTGAGTTTATGGTTACAGTTTGCGTACTGGTTAAGATTTTATCGTGTACATATCCACAAGCTTCTGCGACTTCGAAATTTCCGGCTCTCCCGACCCAACCCGTCGCGTTGCATTGAATTGCCTGAACGTCCGAGTACTTCGTATTTGTGACTTTTTTTTTTGGCTTGGCCCCTAAGTGTTCTAGCAAGATCGTATATAGCCTTCCTCAATAAATGGGCTATCGAAAATTAAAATAATTTTGCAATTCGAACCAGTAGTTCCTGAGATTAGCGCGTTCAGTCAAACAAACTCTTTAGCTTATAGTATTATAAGTACTTATAAATACATTTATTTATTATAAATAAATGTTAAAATGAAATGATGGAAGGAGAATTTTAAATAGTAATTTTGCTGCGAATCAAAACACCAATCGCGGACGTAACCCAGAAAGCTGCCAAACTAAAGTGCAGACACATAGCTTTATCTTCTCCACCACCCTTCAAAATATTTGAATACACAAAGCACAACGCACCTTTAAGTCTAACCAGCTAAATTAAGACGAAAACCACAATATTCCAGAGACGTAATTGATTCACAATCAAAATATTAAGACGAAGGCTTTGTTAGGCTCAAGACGAAACTTGTGTAGACTGTAGTTTAATTTTCATTTAATATGCAAAATGGTTACATTGTAATTTCGTTGAGAAAACTCTTGAGGGGCTTGTAACTGGGGTTTTGAGCATGATTTAAGAGTTTCAGAAGAGAATATGTATAAAATAGACGGTGAATCTCGTGACGTATTGACCGATTGAGGTTTACGGTTGCTGCGGTTAAAATCAAGGATGTGCCTTTAGAGGTAGGAGAAACATGGTGAAAGCTCACTCACCTTTCATAGAAAAGGGATGATCCTCCGACCAGACGGGTGTTGTGTCTGGCGGGCAACCTGCCGCCGCGCCGGTCTACTATGTTAAAATTTCGCCGTGAGAATCTAGATGAAATGTCATCTATCATTCCGTTTGACACTAATGACGGCTCACTTCACCCAAATTATCACGGGTGAGATTTTTATAGAACAGGATTACTGCCCGACTACTTATGTCGGGACGTTGTATATATGCTACTTCAGCGGTAAACTTTACTTGCGCGATTTACGATTTTGCTTGACGTCATCGTCAGTATGATGCGTAGTTAGTTCGTGTCGTAAGTTTAGTTCCTCCTGTTCTAGTTATCGGAGCTATAAGCATTGAGCAATGAGCCGATTGCTCAAATAGGTATCGAACATTTTCGTTGACATTTAGGTGAAACATGTCCACATTTTTTCCATCCAAACTTCGGGAGGGTTTTACTCCACTGTTTGACAATGTACTATCAAGATTCACTAATGCAGTCGCATACTAAGGGCTATATTGCTATGAAGTGGCGGTCCAGGCCGTACCTACAGCTGTGTGTATAAGTGATGTATTAACACAAAACTCACCGCTCTACTCACACACTGGCGTTACTCTTTGTATTTTATACATACCGTCGGCGACGACAGACATGACCTTGGTCGGTTCATACCATTGGTAAAATTTACTTTTATAATTTGAGTTCCGGTAGCGTGCAGCGTATCGTCTTGGATTAAGAAACTCATAGGTCTGGGTTCAAATCTCGCGATGAAGCTTTAATTTTTCTTTTCAACAATCATCTTCATCTGTTCTTTTATTATTCGATTTATTAATATACCAGAATAATAATGTAACAAATTTGTTTTATTACTCGTATTGTTATTTAAATAAAGGTTTAACAATAATAAATGATTACAAAATGTTTATTCGTTATAACTTCATGAAGAATGTATAAAAATAACTAATAATAACTTCTTGTTAAAACAGTTTATTTTCTCATAAAGAACAATTTATTGAAGTAAATAAGCTAGTTGGTGAACTATGATAATCAGGCTATTGTATCTTAGTAATATAATAATATTGTGTTGATTACTACTGTGTGTCGGTACTCTAAATAAATCACAATATTCTACAAAAATCTACCCACGTAAAAGTAACAAATGCAGACAAGTCGTCACAATACAATTAAATGACTCAGTAGTACTACTTTTATTCTACTGCGAGTGAGTTCGTTTTAACTCAAACCTCAAAGTTAACAAATCGTATTTAATAGGACTTAAAGAGGTTATAGCTTAATTGTTCATTTTCATTCCGAAAAGAAGATTGAAACTAAACCTCAAAATAATCCAGATTACGGATAAGACAAAATATTATTTGAATATTACTAAAATAAATAAATATTTGTAATTTATAACTTAATGTTTTTTCCGTTAACTATGTTTTTTAAGCTGATTCTCGAGCTGGTTTTCCATGATGCCTTGTTTGCCATGAACCTTCTGCGTGGAGTGCACGGCGCACGGTTCGTAAAGATGTGTCGAATAATTCGGCAAAATGTCTTGTCGTTTTGAAACCACTTGTTTCATATTCGCTGAACGTGTGCCTGTTATAGGAGCTGGGGTCTTCCACTTTGCTTTCCACGGGCAAGGCTACCGCCTTCCTCATATCTTTTCACCCACCGACTCACAGTATTTCACTAAAACAAAAAAGGGGTACTGTTAGGCTACTAAGCAAAATACACACTTTATGTATTACCTACTATTTAGAAACAAAATTATTTAAAAGGGCAATTTCACATAGATATTAAGTTTATTGTTATTTTCATCGTTCTATTATCTAGGAAATAAATTTACATTGAAATTTTATATTTTTATTCTATTTAGACATTGTGATATTTATAAAACGTTTAAAAATAACTACAAGGATCAGCAGTTACACTTTAATTAAATAAATGTTTAATATTTATATCATAATACTCACACTCAGTCCGGTTTCATCACATAGGTATTTGTGATATAGGTATTAAGTCCACTTTTATGCAGCGCAATAATATTCGCTTTCATTTCTATATTTAAATTTGCTTACATTTTAAAATGAATTAGAAGGACGCTAATAGATGAAACACACGTCACTACCACACAATATCAACCAACACCGTTCTATAAGTCGCGGTGAATGAGTCGTAAATCATTTAAATTTATTTAGGTTTCTGTGGGTATAATGATAAAGTTTTACGAGTTTAGTGAATAAGAAGAACAGAACAAGAAACTATACTCAAAAGTGATTTTTAAAACAATAAAAAGACTATCACACAGCGAGTGGGATTCGAAACCGCGACTCGCTGCGATCAAACGCGATAATCAAGTGCAGTAACCGCTCAGCTATCATACCATTTGCTTTAACGGTTGAATTTAGGAAATACATTCATTCGTAAACGTATGAGAGTGTGTGTGTATATAGTATTATAGCCTATAGAAATTGCTTATTATAAGAAGGTCGTAAGTTAAAGCGAAGTGTCAATCTATTGCTTTTTGAGATTGGGGCACCATTAGTGAGGGCTACTGTACATCAAAACTTAAACATGGTATGGTTTTGTCTCATTATTAATATTGTCGGTACGGAAACAGAATACTAAAATATTAAAAAGTTATGAGCCAACAAAGATTCTTTTTTCTTGCTAATTTAACCTAACTTTGGGCGTGTAAAAGTAATAAAATAAGTGTTAAATCTCCAAGTCGGTGCCGACAAAGTTCAATTATCGATAAGTTCAATAAACTTTATTGGTGATTGATTTATGCCGTGGTTTTTCCAGAAAATCCGATCTTCAGAAGGACTTTTCTTAATTTTTACGCTCCTGTTTTACTATAGACGATCTTGCATCTCACTCAATAACGTTGTGCGTGTAGACTAACGTCTAACTGCTTATCACTGATACTATCTCTGTCGGACACGAAGCCTGGTGAGACAGCGTGCTTTTTAGCCAGGCTCACCAGTGAGTTCGAGCCAGCGACTAGGTTCCCCTTAATGTTGCAACGCAAGTGTATAAAAAGTGTCACAACAAGTTGGTATCAACAATTTTAATAAGTATTCAACTATCAATAATTTTAATAAGTTCCCTCTTTATACCTTGCGTAGGAAGAAAATAATCATATTGGATACTCGTTACATTATTTTATAGTTTGATACATAATTGAAATTATGCAATGACAAATAAAAACTTGACGTCTTTTTATTATTTATTTTATTATTATTTATTTATTTATTTAATCAAATAATAATAATGTTAACATTAAGTTAATAGTAACTAACATAAATGGGTACACTTGACTTATGCTAGTTAACAAACAGGTAGGTGTTGCAACCAGCACCCTTACTAAGTTATATAATAACTTGTATTAAGGGCAGTGGTATATACAGCCCATACATATTTTAGTGACAAAAAAATATTGCAGCCAGACCAAGTGTTCTAAAGTTAATATACAACCATAATTGCAGAATTCGAAATTACAGATGATATGTTTTTTTTTTTTTTTTTTCTAATATACTTTTTACATTTTATTTGACATTTGAACAATTCGTATGTGTGCATTTCTGTGTGTTTATGTGTGGGGGTGAGTGCGTGTGGGTGAGGGTGTGTGTGTTTGTGTGTGTGTGTGAAGGTATGTTATGTTTGTAAGTGTGTATGGTGAAGTCTTTAGGGTGGGTTATAATCAGAGAAAAGCAGGCGTTCTGTTTCCAGGTAGTTATTTGTAAGTAGAAAGTTTGTTACAGATTTCTTGAGGGAAGAGGTAGAAAGAGAGTAAAGTCTCAATTTCCTATTGAGTTTATTATATAATTGTGGCCCTTGGTAGCAAAGAAATCGTTTGGTAAATGAGTATTTACATGTGTAGTTCCGACAAACTATATCTTTACGTCTTTTAGTGATTGCCGCGTAGGGGGTATCTTTGTGCTGTAATATGATTGTATTAAGAATAAAGAGTTGCCTCACAGAAAGTACTTTGCAACTTTTATATAGATCTTCTGTTGGGAAAAGAATCGGGCGAAATGTGCTTACCTTTAACACGGCTCTTTGGGCCCTCTCCAATTTTAGCATTGTGGTCTTAGGAGCACCACCCCAGACGGAAGCACAATATGAAAGAAGTGTCTGACAGAGGGCAAGGTAGACCCTTTTGACAATCTGTGCTCCTGCCACATGACGAAGAGTCTTAAAGACGAATATTAATTTTCTAACCCTTGCAGTCAGTAGATCTATGTGTGCTGAGAAACTCAGATTGTCATCAAGAGTTACCCCGAGGTATTTGATTGTGGGAGTGCGTGCGAGTTTAGGGCAAGAGCAAGCTGCGGTGCCTAGGCAAAAGCTTGAGTGAGCGATTAGGGAATATGAGTTCGGCGGCTGTGTAGATTGGCGTAGGGTAAAGCAGATTATTTTTGTTTTATCCGTATTGAGGGTGAGTTGATTGCCATTAAGCCAATTTAGCACTTGATCTAGTCCTATCTGCGCCGCGTCAAAAGCCTCCTGCCAGGTATCGCCAGTAAAAGTGAGTGCAGTGTCATCAGCAAATGCCGTGATTTTTCCATTACGGAGAAGCAGATTACACAGCTGATTTACGTACACCAAAAAAAGTGTGGGACCAACTACACTTCCTTGAGGAACCCCAAAAGTAACAGGAAGCTCCCCACTGAGGTAATTATAAATTTTTACGCACTGAGTCCTATTGCTCAAATAGTTTGCAAGAATTTGGAGTGGGAGGCCACGTATTCCCAGTTCCTCTAGTTTCAAAACTAAGTTGGGAATAGAAACTGTGTCAAAAGCTTTTTTTAATTCTAGGAAAACTGACACTACCTTCTTTTTTGCATCAATGTTTTTGACAATGTAACCCGTTAAATTTAGAACAGCATCATTCGTCGACTTATTTCGTCGGAATCCAAATTGATTTGGAGATAAAAGCTTTTTATCTTCAAGATATTTAGTGAGTCTCTTATTTATAATGCGTTCTAGGATTTTGGATATTGAAGGTAGTACAGCAATGGGACGATAATTATTAACACAGCTTCTATTCCCTCCCTTATGTATAGGATGCACAATGGCTTTTTTCAGGTATGAGGGGAATACACCGGAGCTGAGGCAAAGATTGAATAAGTACGTCAAGGGGGGGACAAGCAACTTTTTATAACGTTTCAGAAACTTAGTAGAGATGTTGTCCCATCCAATAGCAGCATCAGTTTTTAGTGACATGAGCAGCGCTTCAACCTCACTCTCATCAGTGTCGACCATCGCAAATGAATGTAGTGGCGCAGGTGTGGCGTTTGTGACATGCAGAGGGCCTCGGATTACACTAGGGCGGGTAAAAACGCTCGCAAGATTTTTGCCTATGTCGACAAAAAACTCGTTAACGGAGTCCACCGACTGTTGGGGAGAAGCAGAAGGAACAAGTAAGTCAGTGTTAGGATTTTTTGGAACTTCTGTGTTTGTGACCCTCTTTATAATCTGCCAAATCTTTTTATTATCATTGGCAGCCTCGCTCATCTCCGCCCTGTCGTATGCCCCTCCTAAGATTTTTAATAATTTTAGTGCAATAGTTCCTATATCTTTTATAAGTTATTTCTAGTGTATGATTATCTGGTGATAGCTTCAGTTTTTTGTGCATCAAATCTCTGTTACGCATGCAGCGAAGCATGCCAGTAGTCATCCAGGGCTTAAGTAAACGTTTGTGATTTGGGAATCTAACTATAGTTGTGTGAGAGCGTATAATATCGATAATAGTGGTGATAAAATAATTTGTGGCTTGATTAGCATCAGTATATTCATACAAAGTTTTGAAATTCATGCCATTCATTTCTGAATCTAACGATTTGTAATTGACTCTTGAAGTTATTTTGACACCAGTATTCAATTGTTTACTTTGTCTGAGACAAAGCAAGATTGAGTTATGGTCTGTCACACAAGAGTCAATAACTACTGTGAGCGCTAGTGAGTTCGTTTTGAGCATAACGTGGTCCAGACAAGCGGACTGGCGAGTAGGGTAAAAGTGGGCAGGAAGAAGACCGTGAAAAGCTATTAAGTTGAGATACTCGGAAATGCGATTAGGGCTTGGGGTAATGCTGATGTCAAGGTTTACATCTCCAAGAATAGCTATATTCTTATAGGATGAAAGATCAAGTAAAAGGGAATTCAAAGATTGTAAGAAGGTACTGATGTCTAATGTAGAAGGTGAGCGATAAATACATATGAAAGCTTTCTCTGTGCCGATCGTCAGCACGAGGCAACTTGCATCCATAAAATCAGGTTCCACGACAGAGTAGCTTCCAACATTTTTAACATACAAGATGACGCCATCATTCTGATTTTTAAGTCGAGTTGTGTAGTAGTGTGAGTAATTTTCGATCGACGAAATGGCATGGTTAGATTTTAGCCAACACTCCGTCAACACAATAATATCACAGTCAAGATTGATTCTACATAGAAGTGTCAAAAAGGAATCAAAGTTTGCGTATACTGATCGGATATTTTGGGTTATAATCTTAAGCTGGTCAGACGGGTCATTAACATAGGAGGAACATTCTTCAGGTTCACAGCACAACGAACTAGACACTGACAATTGATCAATATGATCGTTTAATTCGCGTATGTTGTCCACTTAAATGATTAATAAATAGTAGGACACTAATAAGGGGTTCAGGTAGGTTCTCTTGGAGGCGTATTGTTTTAGCACAATTATATTTTTATTTGCTTGCAATTCTGTCTGATGTGGTTGAAAGTAGTTTTTAATATTATTTTCACTTACGGAGGTATTAAGGTTCATATAAATGTATATTGAAGTTTGAATGAGTGATTTCACTGAGCGGATGTTATGTGTAGTGGTTATTAGTGTATATGTGGAGGTTGTGGGTGTTACAGTATGAGAATATCCAAGAAGTAATGAATAACAGTGTTTGATATGAAAATGGAAATAAACAAGTAAGCATGCATTATTAAAAAATAATTTCATAGTTAAGGAAAAATTATAAACCAAGACATTACTTAAAAATAGTCAGTCTTCAATATTTATGTTCTTCAAGTCCAACTCACTATTTATGGTATATGCTGTGGCGCCCTCTTTCTTGCGTATTAATATCTTTCCATGCGCAATCCAACAAAATTTAAAGCTATTCGTTTTTGAAAACTCTCGAGCGAGGTAATGTAGGCGTTTTGCCTTAAAGGTTAGACTTTCTGATAAATAAATTGGTTTCACAGGACATCCTAATTGTAGATTTACAGTAGAGAATTTACTATTTTGGTTGGATCTATTGTAGGATTTTAAGGATTGAATTATTTTTTCTCTCATAATTGTTGTTGTGAGGTTAATTAAAATAGGTCTATTTGATTCCGACTTTGTTTTTAGGCGAAAAACATCTCGAATGTCAGAAGTATTTATTGAAATGTTTAGAGCTTTGCCTGTATCGAGAACGATTTTTGTTAGATTTTCTTTAGTTTCATGGGTTGTAGGTGGTATGTTTCTTAGTTCCAGACAAGTGGCCTTTTGATATCTTTCGAGGCTCTCAACCTTTTCTTCCAGGATCTGAATATATGCAAGGTTATCGTTACGTTCACCTGATAACTTATTGAATTCCAACATGAGATCATCGTATTTTTTTGAGACAAAGTCAGCAGACTCTTTTAACGCCACGTTAAGCTCTTTTATTTCGGCCACAGTCCCCTGAAGCGACGCATATTTTTCATTTTGTTGCCTTTCAAACTTTGAGAAAAGGTCTCTCATTTCCGCCATAAACACGTTAATATCATCGACCTGGTCAAATTTCCGTTTCCGCAGTGAAGCTTTCGATTCTTCTTGCTCGAGCGATTTTGTTGGCAGCTCAGGTTCTGAGTCATAATGCACGGAAGGTGATGGCGGCGGTGGAGTACGGTTTAAAGGCATAATTTAAATTGGTAAAAAATAAAAAATGCAAAAAAATAAAAATCTAAATTACAAAAAGAGTATCCAAGTGCGGGAATCGAACTCGGAATTTCTGATCTGCGTATGTGGACCAGCGTTCTTAACGAGCGAGCCACTAAGGCGTTGTTAATTTTGACGAATTTGTGGATCCTTTTGAGTGTGATCGTAATGAACCTCTGCTGTTTCTACCACCCTGGTACTTTTTTCTGCGTACGATTCGAAAAAACTACATTTAAAAGTATCTGTCTTGCTCACTCACGTTAGTTATGTCTTCAGTGCGAGGTAGTCCGTAGCATGTATAATACCCTGGTAGTTAGAGGGCGTTCTCATTTGTTCCTGCAGCGTCCAGAGAGGTCCAGAGTAAGTGACGTCGGAATCCACTGCTCTCTTTAGTCCTTATGATATTAGGGCTCCAAGTCGACTAGAATTATTATTTAAATAAATTGAATTTACAATTTAGGACTTTGCAAATTAGTGGAAGCAACCAAAACACGTCTGCTCTCGTGCAATGTTCGGACGGAAGGGAATAGGATTTTTGAATAGGATCATTATACATATATCATATCATCACGCCTTGTTTCCCCAAAGGTTTAGCCAGAGGTGTAGCTATGGTATAGGTACAGCCACATTTCGCCAGTTATGTTGAAGGCGCATGTAAAAAGAGAGTCATAATAAGCGACTTTTTAATTTAATTGTTCTATCCACTTGCTGTGCCCGTGACTTCGCGTGGATGCCAAAAACCAATATTGTGTCTCGTTACTAATTATTTTTCTATTATAAAAGTAGCCTAAGTTATTCTTTATAACAACAGATATCAGTAAGTAAAAGTTTTGTCAAAATCGATTCAGCCGTTTTGGAGATTAGCCGGCATAAACAGAGAGAGAGAGAGAGACAAAAAAAATGTTATACGTTCTGTATATACATTTATTTTGACATAAAAAAGAGGCACTTCAATTGTATTTATATATTTGTATTTTATTGTTTAAAAAATGTATATTTGTGCAGGAAGCAAAGAGAACCTTTAAAACAAGGCATCTAATTCTGGACAGAAACAGATGACGAATATCCTTCATTCGAATTTCAACTCAAAGGCCACTAACTATCTTAACTAGAATGTCAGTTTCTAGACTCTGTCCTTAGACCAACGACTGAAGCCGACTTTGACGTCATTTTCCCTTTGATGTGCCGCCAACGCGTTACACGTAAGGCCTTTATTACGGTAGTTTCCGTTGAAAGTACTTGCAATGAAGCGTCAATTGTTTTTCATACTATAAATATTCTATGATAAAATGTTAGAGGTGCTTTTTTTTTTTTTGGGTGGGAAATCATCAAATAATTTCTCCCGCTCTGGGTGGAGCAGGAGGGCGTGTCAGACTTTTACTGACTAAAACCCACCCGTGTTCCTTCAGTAGCCCTTAAGCCAGGGGCTGTGGTGTCTCTTTCGAACAAACCCGCACCCCTGGCAGATGTTAGAGGTGCTTAAGGACTTGCTATAGAAGATGATTTAACTTTCATAGTTAGGTATGCGTTGGTGGTTGAGTATAAAAGGACCACTTCTAAGCAAGGTTAGTCTTCATGTTTATCTTAAAAACCGGCATTAACATTGATAAGAAGGCCAATTCTACTAATTATAAACGTTCGCAGTGTCATCTCGGCGACAATCGAATTTCAAAAATTTGACAAAAATGTATAGGAATTTTTGACAGATTGACACTGAGATCAGACTGTGAACGTTCTTAAAATTACCAGAATTGCCCCTCAGATTATACCTGAAAAGACTGGTGTTTAAATACTGTTAAATGCTGGTAAGTAGTCTTAAAATATTTGAAGATTACGGAGATAATAAAGTATATAAGTAAGGCGCATTGATAATAATCAGTGATGGGAATAGCTAGTGCCTATTTGCCTAAACTTCGAAGAACAGAGACAAGTAACGGAGACTTCCTTAGGACTAATTTTTTTTTTTAGGTCGGCGTTTCCTATCTGACTACTGTCTGAAAAGAAAGGCCGAAACAAACTCAGATGTTACAGTCTCTTTTAAAGACCTGCAGGCCTAGACAAAACACATATCTATTAGCGTTCACGCCAAACACTACGCCAAAATGTATGGGAATGACATTACTTGCGGAAAGGTTACGTCGTGTCCTTTTCGCAGGTAATGTCATTCCCATACGTTTTAACGTAGCGTTTGGCGTGAACGCTAACAGAAATGTATTTTGTCTCTAGGCCCAGATACAATCTTGGTCTGATCATGTGAAGACCATGTAGATTGAGATCTGAACACTTTTAATGAAATGGTCTTTTGGGGAAATTATATTTTGGTCTTTTGAGGAAACAACCTCACAGATTGAGTAAATCGGTCCATTCGGTAGATGCCAGAGCCCGATGGTATTATGGTAGCGGGGTTGTCTAAGGGTAGATTTGTAAGGTGCCGTCACCAAATCAAATGATCAAAATAAACTAAAAATATAAAATGTTATTATGAATTGGCGATTTTTTTTTTTGTTTTTTTCCCCGACCGTCCCTTGCTCGTTGATGCGCCAGCCCGCGCCGCAGCTGAGCCAGTAGCTTTAAATTCCCCGCCTAATAATCATGAAAATATCTTGATCCAGCCTGTCCCTGATAGTACTAGCTGCCCCCCCCCCCCGCCAGCGACTCCCTGAGCCGAGGTTCGTACCCCACAGGGGGTGCCCTCAGTGCGCAGTCGTTTTAGGTTTAAGTAGGTTTACGCCCTGGCTGGAGGCTTTTAGAATCCTAAAAACCTTCACAGGAAAGTCCGGTTGAGCAGTCACGGCCTCTCAAGGTCAACTGCGAGATGCCATACACAAAAAAAAAAGGCGAATTTTTTGTTTTTAACGAAAAAAAAAGGTAGGTATTATAATAGGAAATCCCCAATTCAAAAGAAATTATGAAACGATTCATCATTCATCAATATCTGGCATACTTTCTAGTGACATAGTCCAAACATTAAATTACTTTGTAACTCTGTTCAAAAATCAAAGTCGGTTCCTCTAATCACTATCACCTTACCCTCAATCCATCACGACGATAGATAGGTACCAACAAAGCTATCAACACATGATACCAAGATCGAGGAGTACTGGGCTCGATTCCATTGTAGGTCAACTAACAACTTGTTTGTTTGAATTTTAATTGTTGCTAATGAGCTTTCTTAATCAAACGTTTTTAATTAAGAGCACAATTTATGGGGTTTTTTGGTCTTTAAGTTTTGAATTTATGGGTTTTGGTTTTGGGAGATGATGTGTGAAATTGAGTTAAAGCGGTTTTTTTATGGAAGTTCTATGGAATGCTTTATCAACATCATTAATTAGAGTTAATTTAGCTTTTACCACAGTTTTCTGCCTTTTCCCAACAATCTTGGTGCCGGTTTTCTAGTCAAACTGGATTCAGCTGAATATGTACCAATATTTTACGTGGAGTGACTTGAAGTGACGTGAAGAGGGGCTTGTGGCTAAGTAAAAATAGCTGCGCGGGTCGATCGATCAGGTTAAGCTACGCTTGCCGCGGTTGGTCCGTGGATGGGTGACCATCTTTACATACCAAGACCCCTCCGTGCCTCTGAAAGTACGTTAAGCCGTTGGTCCCGGCTGTCATTTGTGGATCTTTGACAGTCGTTACGGGTCGTCAGAAGCCCGAAGTATTACCCAGTAACTGGGTTGTGGAGATCAGATAGGCAGTCGCTCCATGTAAAAAACTGATATTCAGCTGCATCCGGTTGAACTGGAAGCCGACCCCAACGTAGTTGGGAAAAGGCTAGGCAGATGATGATTTTACGTGTAGTGACTGCCTATCTGACCACCACCATCCAGTTAATACGATATCCCTTGGTAAGACTGTTTGTCAGACTTTCGGGTTTGTGACGACCTGTAATGACTGTCAATGATCTATGAGTGACAGTCCGGACCAACGGCTCAACGTGATTTTCGAGGCACGGAGGAGTTTCGAAATATAAAGAAAGATGGTCAACTGTCCTCGGACCAGTCGCGCCTCGAGCGCCTTTGAATAACGGAACGTTTTTCGAACGGGCATTAAGTCTAATTCAAAATTATATGCAGGAACTTTGGTATTTTCTACACGCCTAATCATTAAATACAAGTGAAATCATTGGCAGATAACATATTTATAAGCACATGTCGACATACGATTGTTCCCCTCGCCTACATAAACGAATTATTTGTATGACATCAACAATTCGAGTTCGTGCAAACTACATCATGTCGCAAGGTGTTGTCGCGACAGTTTGTCTAACTTGATTCTGTAGGAGTTACATTACACTTACGAGTAGGTCTCTCACACCTACATTGTAGTTTTCAATTATTATTTCATGTAACTTAGTTGTGTTAACTTGCCTGTTGGGGTCAGCTTCCAGTCTAACCGGATGCAGCTGAATATCTGTATTTAACATGAAGTGACTGCCTATCTGATCTCCACAACCTTAGTGGGTTATACGATACCCCTTGGTAAGACTGGTTGTCACACTTTCGGGCTTCTGGCGACCCGTAACGACTGGCAAATATCCACGATTTCCGAGGCACGGAGAGGTATTGATATATGTAATTATGGTCACCCATCCACGAACTAACCGCGGCAAGGGTAGCTTAACCTGATCGATCAACCCGTGCAGCTGTAAAGACTTAGCCACAAGCCCCTCATACTACACCATTAAGTAACTAACACTTAAGTTTTAATGGAAACCCAAGACATTCAATTAATATCTCTCAACTTCCGTGGGACGAGCAGCTGATTTTCTCAGCATTTCTCACACCATCACATAAAAACAATGAGATAAAAACAGTACAGTTATGTTATTATTACCATAAAGAGCCCATAATTATAATTGTGTAACACGGAGCGGCAGTCAGTAGCGCTTGCGCAATATTGTAGAGAGCAGATTCAGAAGGTTCACTTCTTTCAACCGACGAGTTTCTACGCGAAAGCCCCATGCTTTCGCATAGAAACATCAACAATGCGCAAATAATTTAGGCAAGTATGAACTGAATTAGGCTTTGAAATTCGACAATTGTTATTAGGGCAGACAGTGCATTATTGTGTTCTCTTAATGGCAGACAGGGTAGACAAGGCCAATCAAAGAACTCAGGCAACCATTACCGACGCTGATGCCTCTCAATTTCGCCACAACTCTATTACCCCACATATCAAGGGGGCTTGTGGCTAAATAACAATAGCTGCAAGGGTCGATCGACCAGGTTAAGCTACGCTTGCCGCGGTTGGTCCGTGGATGGATCTTTACATACCAAGACCCCGCCGTGCCTCAGAAAGCACGTTAAGCCGTTGGTCCCGGCTGTCATATGTGGATCTTTGACAGTCGTTACGGGTCGTCAGACGCCCGAAAGTCTGACAACCAGTCTGACCAAAGGGTATCGTATTACCCAGTAACTGGGTTGTGAAGGTCAGATAGGCAGTCGCTCCATGTAAAATACTGGTATTCAGCTGCATCCGGTTAGACTGAAAGGCTAGGCAGGCAGGCAGAGATCAAATCGGCGACAGACAGACGCCTTTGAAGCCAAGCTGCATCGCACACTACGCATTGTTCACCAATCGAAGGCTCGTCTTCTCCAAAAACATTTTTTTTCTATGACTGTGTCCTTGAAGACCATTTTTATTGCTATAACCTAGTTGATGATCTCACTACTACATACAAGCTAGCATACAAGGGCAACTTTTCTCTTTGCTGCTGTAGGATCATTTAACTGTGCAGGTTGAGTCTTCCACCGTCATGGGTCGGTACTTCTGTAACTGTCTATAGTGTGACATCGGCAATAGGCGCACGCGCACCGTATCCGAGTGATCTGTATGCGCGGGAGTGGAGCCGTTATGTTCAGGGTTGATAGAGTCTTTTTTACAGTTTCGGAAGTCGTAGTTTTGTGTTGGGATCGAAATTGCTTTGGATTAATTTTATATGGTGTTGGTTTTACTAGTCTTTGTCTTTGTTAAGATTTATCGAAATACTTATGAATATTTTTGTTACTTAAATTATTTTTTATGCTTAGTGGTTTTGCTTTTGATACAAACAGTGTTTGTTTAATAAAAGAAAACTGTTTAATAAAAGAAACAAACATAAATATTCAGTCAAGAATGATGATATTCTATAACGTTATTATCTGACTTTTCTGCCACGGTATTGGTACTGATAATAAGTTATTATTAATTTCAAACTAAGCTATCAATAGGTACTTTCTTACTATTCGTTTTGCAAGTTTTCTTCACTTCATTTATACGAAGATTTTTAACTTTAATCAGTACTGATGGTGTCCGCAAGAGCTGATTGATGCCTGCCAAGGGTACGGGTTGTTCGAAAGAAATACCATGGCCTCTGGCACATAGGCAACTGAAGGAACTCATGTGGGTTTTAGTCAGTAAAAGTCTGACACGCGCTCCCGTTCCGGCCAGCAGGCCTAGACTAAACACGGAAAGGACACGACGTAACCTTTCCCCAGGTAATGTCATTCCCATACAATTTGACGTAGCATTTGGCGTGAATGCTAACAGAAATGTTTTTTGTCTCTAGGCCCAGAGCGGGAGAAGTTAACCTCTCTTGCACCATTGGCAACCCTACATCGTAGGCCAAAGTTTTTTGTTCTGCAACAAATGATGGGATTTGTATTATGATGGGAGATGGTTATCTGGCGTTGTTATTTTTTCTTATGTGTTAAACTTTTTTATGTCTTTTGAATAATTCATGACGATTTGTTAAAAAATATATTCCTAGAATAGATCAAACAAGAATGAAGAAATGACAGAATTGTGTGTCTTAAAAATTGGTTGAAAAACAAATGGGCAGTGTTTTTGGCTTTTTTACCAGGAATTTCTCAGTAAGTACTGCTACTTACTGAGAAAGCCTGGAGTCTGAATTTGTGCCCGGTTGATGGTAATACGCTCGCCCCCTATAACATGGGATTTAAACAAAATAGGCGAAATGTGGGTATAATTAGGTACAGTAGCGGTCATAAGTAGAGTAGCAATCTCACAATAGATTGACAATTATGTTTAACTTACGACCTTCTTATAATAAGTAATTTCTGTACTATAGAAACACATTCTCATACATTTACAAATGATAGTATTTCATAAATTCAACAAAATATTTATGTTGCAAATCTCCCACTAATCATTCCTATACATCTTTATATATATAAAAGAAAGTCGTGTTAGTTACTTCACTTATAACTCAAGAACGGCTGAACCGATTTAGCTGAAAATTGGCAGGGAGGTAGTTTAGAGCCAGGAGAAGGACATAGGATACTTTTTATCCCGGTATTAGGTAGGGTAGCGTAGGTAGGGTAGGTAGGATAGTGTAGTGTAGGGTAGGTAGGGTAGCGTAGGTAGGGTAGGTAGGTAGGTAGGGTAGGATAGTGTAGGGTAGGTAGGGTAGTGTAGGGTAGGGTAGTGTAGGGTAGGTAGGGTAGTGTAGGGTAGGTAGGGTAGCGTAGGTAGGTAGGGTAGTGTAGGGTAGGATAGTGTAGGGTAGGGCAGTGTAGGGTAGGGTAGTGTAGGGTAGGTAGGGTAGAGTAGGTAGGGTAGGTAGTGTATGGATTTTGTATGAATGACTTTTGGATGGACAGGACAACGTCTGTCGGGACAGCTAGTAAATCATAAAATAAATATTCAAAATAAATTAATTGTGTTTTGATTGCAAATCAAATGTTTTAAATAAACTATAATATTATCCTTAATTAATTAAATCAGTTCAATTTAGTATTTTTTGCTTTCATCTTAAACACATATGTGGGTACGGCCTGGACTGCGCGTGCATAGCAATATCCTTATCCTTCTCGTGCTATATCACTTTTGACTCCTTACTGTACAACCCTGCCCAACTCTTCGGAAAAAAGTGATGTTAGTTGAAAAACAGCTCTAAGAGTATGTTAAAAGAATTGAAAATTAGTAAAGGAATGGTTTTGGTAGTAGCGATTCGGGATTCGTGAATTAATACAATGACAAAACTTCTTAACGTAAGTATCGTCGTTCATGGTTCAGAGAATGGTAATCGCAATAGCCCCACTTGCACAATCCATCTACCCGCATATCGATCACCATAACGATACCGTAGACGTTGGGCTATTGTCACCTCGCAATGGGCTATTGTAGTACTCATAAGTTATGAGTACCACAACTTGTCAACTTGTCACTGATACACCGTTACGACCTTTGACCTCACTGCAATCTTTGACGTTGAAAAGTATATACCTTTCTACGAACAACCATGACTTATGGATTTTTTCTTCGGTAATAATTAAGTTCGTTTATCCATGAACTTTTTTGCTGATACTATCCATTGTCATTATGTACCTATGGCATTTAAAAGGGTTTATGGCTAAGTAACAATAACGACACGGGTCGATCGATTAGGTTAAGCTACGGTTGCCACGGTTGGTATATGGGTGGGTTACCATCTTTGGGAACATACTAAGCCCCTGCGTGCTTCGGAAAACACTTTAAGCTGTTGGTCCCGGCTGTCATTCATGGATCTTTGACAGTCGTTACGGGTCGTCAGAAGCCCGAAAGTCTGACAACCATTACAAGGAGTATCATATTTCCCAGTAACTGGATTGTGATGCCACCGATAACGCCGTGGAGGTGGCTAACAAAATTGTATCATTGTCATGCCAGCGACATAAAGAAGTAGAAGAGTGAAAATGGTTTCGTTTTAAAATACAATACCAACCTCAATGGTTTCTCCAAAACAGGGGTGTATAATTAATAGGTTCAACTGAAAGACAAACTTGCTTAAACAATAGTTAATTAATTGCAGTAGACCACAATTATTTTCAAAAAAACTTTTGTTTATTTTATTTCTACCCCTGTACCAAAAAGGTCCCTACCTATAATTCTGCTAGCCCCTCACCAGATCAAGCGGAAACCCGTTAAAGGTTACCCAATCCCACCTGCTTATTGTTGAACGGAAGTATTACGACGAATAATTACGTATAGACGGAAATTGTAGCCGACATCAATCATTGTTGGATATTTACATTCAATGGTGTGAATGCTGACTCAGAGGCCTTTGTGGCCTGTGGCCTGAGGCCATCTGGCTGTAGATGTGATGTGTCACGGATTTTGGGGACTGGCGTAATTAGGTAAGGCCCAGGGTCTTTATACGACCGTGTATAGGGAACCCTCTGTTTTTCCTTTTTGTGGGATTTGTTGGGATTAAGAGAAGCGACGGGGGATTAAGAGACAGTACTGCTGTTGATTAACCTTATTTTGGGGTCATTAAGTTCTTGTTGTTTGTGGTATTTGATACTCCAAACGTTTGTTCTGTGTAGTGTTTTTTTTTTTTTGGAAGTTTATGTTTCAAGAGGACAAAATTCAGTACCTACACATGGCGCCAGGTGGAGGACATTGGTGGTCGACTAAAGTCACAGTCAAAGCATATAATCAAGTAGGCAAACAATGTATTTGGAGCTTCTGGGAATAAGCTAATAAAAGGCACTTTTGAACGTCAACATTTTAATTAAAATAGAATTGATTCTAGACCACTTTTCAACTTTAGGTATTGCTGATTGCATTAGGGTGAAAGGACATTCAACGCTATTTTCCGCGGTTGTACACTGACGAACAACTTATTACCGTGGATCCAGTACCTACATGATTCTGGAACCCTCTGCGTTGAAATTTTTCGTAGGTTTTAAGAAGAAAAATAGCTCTGCTAAACCTTTTAACCGCATAGGTATTGCGCTTTTCTATGGATGAGGTGATTTATTTTTCTGAAGATTCACGGGTTCCAACAATGGCGCTATTTTATATCAGGGGCCATTCAAGTATTGCGTAAGCAGACTTCTTGCAATTATTAACCCCTCGTCAGCAATAGTAAGCAAAGCTCTTAAATGCTCATGTAAACATTGGTGGCACACACGCAACGTGTCTGCCGACTTTCGTGTGATTTTGGAATATTGTCATCGTTTTCTTCGAGCAATCAATAGACAAGTAGGGTTGCCATGTGTTCAATCCAAAATCGACTAAATTTGTAGAAAATCCAAGAGTAAAAAAAATAATCTGCTGACGTAATCACCATCCAGACACCCCATCCCCCATGTCATCAAAAATAAGCAAAACAGATCCCCGTCCCCTGTCATCATCATCATCATCATTTCAGCCGATAGACGTCCACTGCTGGACACAGGCCTCCTTCAAAAGGGGAGTTTGCCATAATCGCCACGTTGGGCAGGCGGATTGGCGATAGCAGTGTGGTGGTAAAATGCATAGAGAACGCTGCTGCCCATTCTCTAGTAATCCCTTAGTCGCCTCCTACGACACCCACGGGAAGAAATGGCTATTCTTTACGTCCGGCACCACACTATACCCCCGGCCCCCCTGTAGTGCTTACGTAATACTTGAATGGCCCCTCAAGACAGAACTCTAAATTTCTCTTATCTAATCCGACAGGAACAAAAATCGAAGACATGGGTAGGTATTTCGGTAGTTTCTCCTGGATGATTAGTACACACAATAGAATTGCACGTTTTTGGATTTGTCATAAAACTCAATGCCTATCATGTTTCCCAAGCTGTGGGTGGGGTAACTCAATCCTTTGTAGAATCTACAAAATAATCCTTATAGATAAACTGGTAACTTCACCAAAACATACAAGCAACAGTCAATAACTTCACCTCAAACATCTTATTCAATTGTACTACGACATTGTCTAAAACACGGCTTTTCGTTCCAGCGCATGAGGTTCCAATATTTATGAGTTAACTAGTTTTTGCAACCGGCTTCACCCGCGTCGAGATCGGTAAATATCCCACTGGCTGTACCACTGGGATGTAAAATATCCTGCGTATTGAACAAGGTTATAAATTATCTGTAAGCGAAATTTCATCTAAATCCGTTCAGCGGTTTTTGCGGGGAACCGACCACTTTTCCGAATTTTTTTTGTTCGAATTTCATTTTACCGAAAACTATTGACCGTCGTCTTTTTTGCTATATGCATTATTTGACATATTTTTAGGTCGTGGAAGAATCATGTGTCATAGGTATTATTTTACCGAACTATATACAACGTATTGTTTTGCATCCTCGTCAAATTCAAGGAGGTAAATAAGCTAATGATTCTCGACACGAATCAATAATAAAATAAGTAGTTATTTTTTTCCATATTTTCGGAAATCAGCGTTTGGAATTTTTTTTTTCGGACCCGCATATTAAAACGCGGCCCGTGTGATACCGCACTGTAACACACAGCGATATAGTCGTGCGACACTACCTACCGCATACGGAACGGGGCGATTCTGTTCTTTGAAAGAGGTGTTTTCTGAAATACTGTTAAACTTAAATAACTAAAAAACCAGGAATGTATTCATTAGTGAGCAAGTATCGTAATTTTATTTGATTATTTGTCTTTCATAACAGCCTCCTGAAAGTTGACGAGGATGCAAAACAACACGTTGTATTTCGCCGATTTACCAAATAACTTTTTGGTAGTGGCCGAAACCTCTTTTGAACTATTTTCATTAGCCAAATGATTTATTTGCCATATTTTCATCACACAGAAAAAATATTTTACGCAATAGGTACTTAATATTATTTGGTCACAAATATATATATAAACTTTCAAATTATAAACATTACTAGCTGTTTCCCACGACTATGTCCACGATTCTGGATGATAACTAGCTTATGTTCTTACCCAGGATATGGTCTATTTGTATGCCAATATTCATACAAATTCGCTTAGCTGTTTTAGCGCAAAATCTTAACAAACAAACTTACATTAGTATTTATAATATTATAGTTAGGATAGTATCAAGTTTAGTAGGATTCGACAACCGAATCTTGTTCGGCAATACTTGGTCTCTAGTCTACACAATGCTCCGTGGGCGTCCCATTCAAAGGGTCACGATACCATGTTCCTTTATGGAGTCAGTTTTGTAACAGATAAATTTATAGCAGAGTTTCCCTTAACGGTGAATGGGAATTGATAATGCGAAATGATGGTCTGCCAAAAGTGGAGGGATTTAGGCGAGAGCAATTTTGTGTGGGAAAATTCTAGCTTGTTCTGTATGAATCAGAAAAAGCGTACCTAATATCGTCTTTATGGTTGTCTTGTGCTATTAAATTTTCCAATCGCAGATGCAGTCATTGTCCGCTTTTCGATCTCACTCCATCTGGTTCTATTGGATGACAGTCTTGTCAGAGTCAGAGAATCCTTCTAATATTAAATATGACAGTTTTTATGTATGTTTGGATGTTTGTTACTCAATCACGCAAAAACAGCTAAACGGATTTGGATGAAATTTGACAAACAGGTAGATTATAACCTGGATTATCACATAGCGTTTTATCCCTTTACTATGTTCCAGTGGGATATTTTTCGACTCCACACGGGCAAAGCCGCTGATAAAAGCAAGTTACTTATATTTGTAAGATACACAAAATACGCGTTGAGAGCAGTGGTGGCCAAATGGTACGGCCGCGACTTACGAGTTGTAGGTCGTGAGTTCGGACCCAGACAGGCGCTTTACTTTGTGTAAATTACTTCATCACTACTGCTCTCAAAACGGTGAAGGAAAACATCGTGAGGAAACCGGCATGTCCTAGAACCAAAAATTTCGAAGACATGTGACATCTATAGGGTTGCCACCCGTACTTTAAAATAAAGTATTGTACGTTATTTCAGGTAATTGTACTCTATACTTTATGAGAACAATAAAGTACACCAAAATACTTTATTTCACATGATTTGATTTCTTTGGGATTAGTCGTAAGTATTTTTTCTCTAAACGAAATTTCTCTATTGGTGCTGAATCGATGTCGCCACTCGCCAGCGCCACATCACAAACGCACTCTTATAAAGGTTCAATATGAATACGCCACATAACCTACAAAACGTAATTTTGATAGTGAAACGGATCTGCTGATGCTGTGCAATTGTTTAGTAGAGATACTAATTTGATACAAATTGCAAAAAAGCAATAAAAAATATGTTTTTAATCATAATAATAAAGAAAAATAAATTGTACTTTATTTTGATACTACGTACTTTTTTTTCTTGCCTATAATAACCAATGTACTTTAACTGCATGAATAAAAGGTGGCAACCCTAGACATCTACCAACCCGCGCTGGGCCCGCGTGGTGGATTACGGCCCAATCCCTCTCACCGAGAGGAGGCCTGTCTCCCAGCAGTGGGAACATTATAGTCTGATGATGACACAAAATACTAAATAGACTTCCAACGTCATAAACTGTTGTTATCACAACACTGTGATATACAAACCTAAATTCTACAAACAAACCCACATAACCCTACATATATGTAGATACATTCACCTCCAAATTAAACGTATCATCAAATGGGCTCGTAATATAAAATCCATGCATATTAATGACGTAACAAATACCGCCCAAAATGTACAGTGTAAAGATCGTTTATGTAAAAAAACATTATTGCGTTGTTGGTGGAACGTAGCGCTTTGTGACGTCAGCGCTACGCAAAATGGGGGGGGGGGGGGTACAAGTTTGGTCCGCGGTTCGGTGTTACTGTATATTTAGGCCTCATAATGGACGGGCGAAGGTCAATTAGCCCGTGACACTCGCCCTGAGCGCACGTGCTAATTGCTCCTGCCTACCGCTGCGTGACTCATCCTCCGCCGCCAACCTGACTCGCCGCGCCCCGCTGCGAACACTCCGAATTAATAACCCAATTAATTTAATTATTGACTGGGTTATTAATTACACCAAAAACTGTCTTTTTCAAGGCAAACATCTGTTTCTTTACGGAAGTAAATCGTCAAGTAAATTCACTTGGCCCCTTCTGGGTAAAATCCACAGTTTCGTGGTTCTCGGTGGAAACCTTACGGTGCCAACGAAACCGAGAGGGTGTTGTCCCAACACACCCGCCGAACCTCTTCAAGGCAAGGCAGTGAATTGGACGGGTCCCAGACCGACGGCCTTGGGGGATCTCCTAGTCGTCACTGGTGACAGTGTTCCTTCCACAGCAACACACCTAGTGTCTTTGGGGCGTGTCTACGCCCCTCGCGCTAGACTGACAGGGCCCTGTTTGCACATTAAGATTGGCAACAGGTTTACAAGCTTAGGGCTCACCCGAGGTACACATCTCCCTGTCTATACCCGACAGGGAGGAATCACACATCCCCGGGCATCCCCCCGGGGAAGTAGACGTTAGGTTGATAGGAGTTATTAGGGACTCAGGCTCACTCCTTATGAGTGGGAAGTAGGTCACCCCCCACCCCTTTTCAACATGGACGTTTCCGACGACGCCTTCTGGGCGTCGTTCGAAACGAACATGAAAAATCCCGTGTTTCGCGCACGGGTCAACCGTATCTTGGGTTACGAAAAACCCACTTTTCCCACCGCGACCGCGACCGAGACCGCGTATAAACCCCCCGCGCCCGTTATAACTTATAACGATTCCCCGGCTTCACCGGCCTTGGCAACCCCGCAATCCCAGGAGCTTTTCTCCGACGCAGCGTCCGACCTTATGGACGCTGAAGATTGCCCTTGCACCCCCGAATCGCCAGGAACAGCTTGTTTCTCCTCTCCCTCCTCGAACGAAGAGGAAGTGGCAGAGACTCAAGTGACTCAAGAAGAGGGCTTCACCCCAGTTGAGTCAAAGTCGAAGGGGAAGAAGAGAAAGAAGAAAGTCTGCGATTCCTCGCGATCTTCTAAAATTACCGCGCTCGTAACCGACCGCCCCCCCACCCCTTTCCCGACCGAGTCGACCCCCGCGACCCCCGCAACCCCCGCGATCCCCGCGACCCCCGCGACTGCGACCGCGACCGCGCCCGCACCCACCGCCGTACCCCGCGCCGCTGCGGGGAAAAAGGTGCCCGTTCCGCCCCCTGTCTTCATCCAAGACAAATCAAAATGGACCGACGTGTCCAAATGGTGCTTAGAGCAAAAGATTGCCTACACCAGCGCCCGCACCACCCTCCAAGGGATAAAGGTAGCGATCCCGACGGCTAGCGACTACCGCAGCCTTACCAAACTCCTCCGAAACCGAAACGTGTCCTTCCACACGTACGCCCTTGCTGAAGACCGACAGACACGAGTTGTCCTCAAGAGGGTTCCGGTCGAAATAACCGTTGACGAAGTCAAGGCCGACCTTGACTTTCAAAATATCCCTTACACCGAAGTGCACCGGATGCACCGCGCCCGCCGCGGAGTGCCATACGATATGGTGCTCGTAGTATGCCCGCCCTTTGAGGGCCATAACCCGATTTTTAATCTCCGCACAATCTGCAACCTGTCCGGCATTCGGATCGAAAAGCCCTACAAGACGGGAACAATCGGCCAATGCCACAGGTGTCAATTGTACGGACACGCGCAATCGCACTGTTACGCCACCCCGAGGTGCGTAAAGTGCTTAGGTAGTCACGGTACAGCGGATTGTACCAGGCCTAAGGACCGCTCCTTGTGCACGGAACCGCCGAGCTGCGTCTTATGCGGCGAAGCCGGTCACCCGGCCAACTATAGGGGGTGCTCGAAAGCACCCAAAACCACTTCTCCCAAGCTGGTGAAGCGTGCCGACGCCCGCCAGCAAAGGGAAGCCCCCTCAGGGTACCTCCCAGAAAGGCTCAGTCCTCAGAGACCGAGCCCCTGGAACTTCCTGAACCACCAGCAGGCATTCCCTGCGATGGCTTCAGCCAGGCCCGTCCCCGCGCCCATCCCTCAGTCCAAGAACCCGGGTTCAGGCGCTCCCGCGCCCCCTACCGCACCTCTTACCGCGACCACCGCCGCCGCGCCCCCCGCCGCCGCGACCCCCGCGTCCCGCGACCCCCGCGTTGGAGCACGCCCCGAGGCGCGCCCCGCACCCACTTACGCCGGTCCCATGACCATGTCCCCCGCAGTCGTGCATCAAAAGCTCGATAACGCGTTTTTCACTTTCTGCACCCCCCGTGCCCATCAGATGGCCATGGAGGTAGATGCCGCCACAAAGGCAGGCGATATCCTTAGGATATACGCCATCTATGATGCGTACCCTGACATTACGCAAGCCCTTTTAAACGCTAGACTTTCCGTGAACCACAATGGATAATACGGCCCCTACGCGTACTAAACCCCGATCCCTAAAAATAGGAACTTTTAACGCCAACGGTATCCGTACCCAAAGGGATGAGATCGCCACGTTCCTCCGCGACCATCACTTGGATATCCTGTTAGTTCAAGAGACGTTCTTAAAACCCTGCTATCGTGACCCGAGAATTGCCAACTATAAAATAGTTCGCAACGACAGAGCACATTGCCATAAGGGTGGAACTCTCATTTATTACAAAAAGTCCCTACACTGCATTCCTATGGATGCCCCCCCCCTCTCCCGATTAGAAGTGTCAGTCTGCCGACTGGGCATGACGGGTCATCAACCCATCACACTAGTCTCAGCCTACCTTCCTCCCCAGACCGAATCCGAGGACTTTCAACTGTTCTCCAATGACCTCACCGCCCTGTTGAGCATGAGCGACTCCGTTATCATAGCGGGCGACCTCAATGCGAAACACCCCGCGTGGAATAGTTCCAGGGAATCGACCAGAGGGAGACACCTGTTCAACCTCTGCTCGACCCTGTCCTTCGACGTCATCGCCCCGATGTCGCCGACTCATTTCCCCCACACAGTGGATCACAGACCTGACGTACTCGACATTGCAATTCTGAAAAGGATCAACCTACGGTTGAATTCCATAGAGGCAATAAACGAGCTCACCTCTGACCACCGTCCGGTAGTCGTGCATCTGGCCCCCCGCACGGGTCTCCCAGATACCGACCAACCTCCGCTCACCAAAGTGGTAACAGACTGGAGGAGAGTAAGCGATTCGCTGAAATCCAACACATCCGCCCACTTGGACGCCATCCCCGACCATTTCGACTCTCTAGCGGACACAACGGCCGCGATCGACTCATTCACGGGTCACGTACAATCTGTCCTGAACGACTGTTCGAGGCGGGTTCCGGTAGGGGAAGACCCCCGCTGGAAGCTGCCGGACGATGTACGCGAACTGCTGAATGAGAAGAACGCGGCCGTTCGTGCCTACAGCAACTTTCCCTGCGACGCGAACAAAGCTCACATGCGCTATTTACAGCGAGCTGTAAAGACACGCATGTCGGAGCTACGGGACGCGGGCTGGGACAAGATGCTGAGCGAGTTGGAACCCACGCACTTAGCTTTCTGGGAACTCCAGAGGAAACTCAAGTCCCGAGAAATAGCCACCATGCCCCCCCTGACCCGGCCCGATGGCACCGTTGCTTTCGACGACATCGAAAAGGCCGAATGCCTCGCCGATAGTCTTGAGGCCCAATGCACACCCAGCTCTCTACCTGTAGACCAAGCACACCTCGATGAGGTGGACGCTGAAGTCGAACGTAGAACCTCTCTCCCGCCCGTCGAAGACCCTGATGATCCATTACCTCTCGTCACCCCGGACGAAGTTCACGAGATCATCAAGGGTCTGAAACCCCGAAAGGCCCCCGGAGCTGACGGCATCACCAATAAGGTGATCCAGATGCTACCCGCCCACCTGATCATGCTCTTGACCACCATCTTCAATGGAGCCTTGAGCAATAACATCTTCCCCCAAGCCTGGAAGCAAGCCACGGTCATTGGCTTTGAAAAACCAGGCAAACCCAAAACGGAGCCCGCGAGCTACCGGCCCATCAGTTTACTGGACAGCCTCGGAAAAATCTATGAGCGACTTATTTACAAGCGACTCAGGGACTTCGCCGAGACTAAAGGCCTGATACCCAACGAGCAGTTCGGCTTCCGAACCCAGCACAGTTGCGTACAACAGGTACACCGGATCGTAGAGCATATAGGCGTTGGTCTCCAACGCAACTATGCGACCGGTGCAGTATTTTTCGACATAGCGAAAGCCTTCGACAAGGTCTGGCACAACGGCTTGATTTACAAGCTGTACAAACTCGGCGTGCCGGACCGACTCGTACTCATCTTACGAGATTTTCTGTCGAACCGCACCTTTCGCTATCGCATCGAAGGGGCTCTCTCATCCCCCCACCCGATTCGCGCCGGCGTCCCTCAGGGCGCCGTGCTATCCCCTCTCATATTTACGCTGTTCACCAGCGATATCCCCAAGAGTGGTAAGGCTCAGTTGGCTCTGTTCGCAGACGACACGGCCATCTACCACTCTGGGCGTAGTTCCAAAGCGATAGCCAAATCCCTCCAGACCGCAGTCAACGTACTCGGTGCATGGTTTAGGAAATGGCGAATCGAACTAAATCCGGACAAGAGCCAGGCGGTTCTCTTTAAGAGACCGCAGCGCCGCCAAGACCCCCTCCCGGCCATCTCCATATTCGGCAAGCCGATCCCTTGGGAAAAGCAAGCCAAATACCTTGGAGTAATTCTAGATCAGCACCTCTCCTTCTCTGAGCATATCAGGAAGGCGCGCTCACGCGCCGCCTTCGCTCTCGGAAGGTTGCATTCTGTTCTGAACGCACGTAGCAAATTGTCACTCAAGTGCAAATTGCGTATTTACACGGCGTGCATAAGGCCCATCATGACGTATGCATGTGCAGTCTTTGCACACACGCACCCCCGACACATCCATAGGATGCAGACCCTCCAAAACCGTTTCCTCCGCCAAGCCACAGGCTCCCCATGGTACGTTCGGAACGAGATCCTCCATCTCGATCTGAAAATGCCCACTATTGCTCAATTCATGAAACGCAACTCGAAGCGTTTCTTCGATAAAGCCGAGATACATCGCAATCCCTTGATTGTGAAGGCCGCCAGTTATGTCCCCAGTAGAATCAGTAGTATTCGCAGGCCGAAACATGTCCTCTCAGACCCAGACGACCCCATCACTGTTCTCCAAGAAAAGAATAGGGCCACCAGTACAGTACACAAAAACAAACGACGACCGTCCTACCGACCTCGCCGCCGAGGTCCTCGCGCCCCGCGAAGACTCCCGAGTAGCGATCAGACCCCCGACCGTCCCTTGCTCGTTGATGCGCCAGCCCGCGCCGCAGCTGAGCCAGTAGCTTTAAATTCCCCGTCTAATAATCATGAAAATAATACCTTGATCCAGCCTGTCCCTGATAGTACTAGCTGCCCCCCCCCCGCCAGCGACTCCCTGAGCCGAGGTTCGTACCCCACAGGGGGTGCCCTCAGTGCGCAGTCGTTTTAGGTTTAAGTAGGTTTACGCCCTGGCTGGAGGCTTTTAGATTCCTAAAAACCTTCACAGGAAAGTCCGGTTGAGCAGTCACGGCCTCTCAAGGTCAACTGCGAGATGCCATTCACAAAAAAAAAAAAAAAAAAAAACGGGCGAAGGGAGTAGCAACGTTTTTTTCTTTAATAACAATGTACTGCGTTAATGAAATAATTTTGTTTGGTCTAAATAGGGTATTTTTCAATCGATTAAAAACCATTCTAATTTGAAGATTGGGACGAAATATGTAACAGAAAAATAAAAGTAAATTGATTTACACATATCCATTTTCTCAATTAAAAACAGACACACAGGCAGACTGCCTCTGTATGAATAGCCATTATCTAGTTTCAGATCATCTGCGAATAACAAGCTGGAATTTTTATGAAATTGGAAAATACCCTATTAGAGTCTTTTTTAATGATTTCATTGAATAATTAGAAAGCTAATACCTAGTTACCAGAATAACAAATAATAAAAAGAAAACTCTGAAAATCGGTAAGAATTAAATAATTTCCGAAAAATACTTTTGCCGGTCGGAGCAGCTTAAATTCCGTAGCTTTTTTATATTTACGCATATTTATAACTTTTTTAGAGCCTCGTAAACATATGTAATTATGACGGTTTACGTGTGCTTTTGTAAGTAAAGACGATTTTTTCAGAAGGCTTTATTTACGTCGACGTTAAATTGGACGTAGAATGTAAGATAAAAAAGTGTTTTCTATAATATGGTTTATAATGTACAATACATTAAAGTGGGGGGGGGGGGGGGGGGTCGCGGCATACGTAGTAGATGGCGGGACAAGCTAGATGGTTCCGTTAAAATTGAAAGGAGGATGCGCGGACTTGCGAAAGATGGCGTGGAGCCGGCCTGTATAAGATTGGGACAGGGCAGGTTAGTAAAAAAAAATGATTTGTGTACCTACACGTTATCATCAGGGCACGTTGCTCGCAGAACAGTTGCCCGATGGGGCCAAAAGGTTCTGGAGTGGCGACCGCTTACCGGAAGACGTAGAGTGGGAAGGTATTCCACAAGGTGGACCGATGACCTTGTGAAGGCCGCGGGTATCCGCTGGATGATGATGAAACTTTATCATGATACCAAAAGTCTTTTCTCATAGAGAGAAGACTTGCTCTAAAAGGGTTGACTATTTCAGATTATTGTGACTAGTCTTAATCCAAACCGAAAAATAATTAAGTTCGTTTGTTACATTTTCACGCTAAAATGGCTAAGCCGATTTGGATGGAACCTAGCACATGGGCAGTCCTTGACCTGGGTTAGGACTTATGATGCTTTTTATCCCGGTAGTATGTTCTTGAGGAAAAAAAACCAACTTCCATGAAGACACAGTCCAGGTTTCTTCACAATGTTTTCCTTCACCGATTTTAGTAATATCCAAGACACTAAACAAATGGAAAATTATTTTATGATCAACTTAGGTCATAGATTCTTATATAATACAAGCCGTGCCCTATGGGGTTACCCATTAGAAAGAATTACGATCTTCCATAAAAACAATCATCCCCCCTTTTGGGAACACATTTTCAAAAATCGAAACGCTAAATAGAAGAATGAGTTGAATACCCTACATTCTGACGGAAGTATCTATAGAATCTTCCTCGAAAATACGTGTATTTTCCAATCTATAAGACATTTTAAACTTCCAAGGCAGACAGTCAGGAATTAAAAAACAGCGGGTGCATTCAAGTACAGCCACGCAGTATGCATTACACATGAACCCACAAGGAAACGGATGGATGGACAGAAGTAACGATGTATGTATGTATGTATGTATGTATGGACGGACGTACAGACAGACTGTCAGCTGTGTTTGTACGGAAGTCAGGGGAATGTAAGAGGATGGTTAATACATTAGGGAAATAAATTTAAAGTGAATTGACACCCTTCGACAATTTGCCGTGTTATAGCCATTTCATACAACTGTCGAAAATACAGTTGTTGTGATGTGAATATACGGTCAATTTAAGTTGGTAGTCATTTATTTCAATTTGCAGTCCATGTAATTAATGCTGATATTACCTTACCTACATGATTTAGATAAAATAAATTGTCCTAAAATGGTGGCTCTATTTATCAGGATGTCTCAACAGAAAATAACAGAAAAGAAAAGAGTGCGCTTATGCCACTATGTACTTATCTACCAGCTTTTCTTGATATCTAGTTTTTCTAAGTATCGGTCAATATTTGTAAATCTAAATAAATATATAAGAACTTTCAGGTAGTTTCAATGTTCAGATATTTAAACATATTATTTGCTACACCTTTGGGGTAAAGATGCGAATTTAGAGGAATCCGAAGGTTTTGAAATCTATTTCACAATACATTGATAGTCATGGATGAGAAATTTTGAATAATTAAAATATTTTCCATTGAAATATGCGCGGAGAACATTGAAAAAATAACCTAAACTTGAATAGCCTGAAATCAAAAATTGTGTAGGTACACAACGAACAAGTATTTTTAACAACGGTTGATTACTGAATACACCTTATATGAAAAGTGGGACAATTTACAGTATATCCATTCCTTCTACATCATAAACCATACCATTTAAATAAAATAATTAGTATTATTATCTGACGAATGTCTGTTAGAGTCCCCTTCGAACATTATTGAATACACCTCATACTTGAAATTATGAACACAAGACCAAAGAATACTTCAAGTTATTACTGGCTATAAACACACGTTCTAAAATAAAATTAAAAACAATAGAATTAGAAATGAGTTCGTGTTTAGAATTTCAATGAAACCGTTGGCATTTTGATTATTTCAAGACGGTCTATTCAAGAGAAATCTATGAAATTAGTCAAGCTAGCTTTGTTTTAGATGGCTTTAGAATTTTGTAGGTTCTTTTGTCGAACTATCATTTGTTTTTTTTTTATTGATAGAAGGCAATTAACAGATGGTAAAGAGGAATTCGTTTTTGTGCTAACGTGACACCTAATTGACCGGAATATATACACGGCTGATAGCATTTAGATGAATTGTACTGTATATTATGTCGTTACCTGTGATAATCTGTGTCATTATCAACTGTCTAGCCTTTTCTAGCATTTTAATGGGGTTAGCGTCCATTCTAACTAGATGCAGCTGAATAGCAGTATTTTACATGGAGCGACTGCATATCTGATCTCCACAACCCAGTTACTGGGTAATACGATACCTTTTGGTAATACTGGTTGTCAGGCTTTTGGGTTTCTGTTTACAGGCACCAAGCATGAGTGATGTTTTACACAGTAATTGAAGATTCTCGCATAAAGCAACAGACAAGAAGCGTCACCTTAAATTGCAGACAGTGACGCCACCTAGAGGTGAGTGGTGTCTGCCAGACGCCTCATAACCTATTCATCCTTTTTACTTAAAAAAAGGGTAAGTAACTAAGTATACCCTTTGAACTCTATAAACATCACAAGTTCCCAAAACAGAACGTCACCCGCACGTCGCCGGCGCACGATTTGAATTGCAATGAGAATGCGTGCGCGTTGGTAACGGGACACATTATTGATTCGTTGACATTTCGTAAATGGGGGGCTATATCAAGGGTATATATGCGTGGGAAGAATTTCGTAGTAGGTATTGTACTATGAAGAATATTGAATTGAGTAAGAAAGTGTTGTTTGCATAGAAGTGGGGCATTTAGTAGGACGATTGCATTGTAAGCTGTTATTCGTAGGTCTTCTAGAAGCCCGAACATTGTGAAGGTCGGATAGTCGCTTCGTGTAAAGTACTAGAATTGTGCTGCATCCGGCTAGACTGGAAGCTGAACTCAACATAGTTGGGAAAACACTATGCAGATGATGATGATGTCGGCACACAATCATTGGACGAAGATCGTTAAAGAATTTTAATAAACTAGCTTCCACCCGCGGCTTTGCTCGCGTGGAAATCGGAAATTATCCCTCGGAAACGTACTACCGGGATAAAAAATATCCTGTGTTAATCTAGGTAATCTGTGTGCCAAATTTCATCCAAATCCGTTCAGCTGTTTTTGCGTGATTGAGTAACAAACATCCAAACATCTTCACAAACTTTTACATTTATAATATTAATAATATCTGGAGGACGAAATTAAATACTAAACTTGAAAATCGTTTGGAGCCGTTTCAGATTATATATTTATACAAAAATGGCTCGTTTAAAGGTATTTATTACACATAGTAGGATATCATCTGTTTATTTGAAACATCAGACCTCCACAACCCAGTTACTGGGTAACACGATACTCCTTAGTAAGACTGGTTATCAGACTTTTGGGCTTCTGACGACCCGTTACGACTGTCAACGATTTACGAATAGCAGCCGGGACCAATACTTTAACGTGCTTTCCAAGGCAGGGTCTTGGTATGGTCACCATACACAGACCAACCGCGGCAAGCGTAGCTTAACCTGAGCTATCGACCTGTGTGGCTGATATTACTTAGCCACGAACGCCTCTCCAATTATTGCGTGTCGATACAAGACGAAAAATACGGAATTGGTCAAATCTAATCTTAAATAATTCAAATTGCATATGCGGTAGCTCGCCTAGGCGATATTCAACGCTGACTTTGGTTTCTTTTATTTGCTGATACAACCCGAAGAAGTAATTAATTTACGGTACGAAGATTTACGGTTTTATTATTCAGCACACTACGGTCTAATCTCTCAAACACTCATCTTGATAGGTTTTTCACGCAGAAGAATTAAAGCACACATGACGGTCCGCAAAACAGAATCACATACTCACACCTTATTGCCATGGGAGGTAGAAACCACAGAACGACGATCGATCTCTCGTGAGAAAATAATAATATTTTTTTTTGTACATTTTCTTCTTTTAAAATAAGCAGCATCCTGCGGATTACGTGTTCAAAGAATAATATTTATCTTATTAAAAGTATACTTTTAGAAGATATAATATAATATATTTTAAGATATGTTTACATATTTTAAGATATGTTACAAGAAGTACTGAATTTCTATTTAAAAGAACAGAACCAGATTTTTCCTTTAGAACCCGGCTAATGAGAGACAATTGATTTTCTATTGTGTGGGCACCAATAGGTGCCCTCCCGGACGTAACAGGCATATTAGCTGACAAGAATAGAATTAAGAGTACAAACCTTAACTCTTGGTAAAAAGGTATACACATAATAAGTATGAATATAAACATCTGGTCCAAAAAACATGCCAGTACTACGTTCCTGACGTTTCTGAAGAACATCACAAATGAGGTCTCTATTTATGTCCTTCTAGAGCGTCCCCCTCCCAGCGTTTCCAAGCTCATCTGCTTTGTAAACCCCTTTCATTAGCTTAACAATTACCCTCTAAACACTACCAAACCAGTAGACCGCCCTGAGGACACGGTGGAGCTTACAGTGGAGGTCTGCCAAGCTTGGGCGAAGCACCGCCGTGTCCTCGTGGAGGCGATCGGCGGTGGCGATCTCTCGCGTCCGGCCCTGGTCCAAGCCATAGTACGGAGCGAGACTGCATGCGTAGCCGTCACCTCCTGTCAAGCAGTAATGTGCGCGATGAGGAAGGTGGCGCACGTGAGGGAGAGGCAGTATATGCGTCCTCACGGCCCTAGCCACCGCAGGAGACGCTTTGGGCGTCGGAAATCCCAGGTGGATTCCCGGCCACCGAAGGCGCGGGTTTGCAGACGACGAGTAATGGGTAGCTCGCTGTCCGGTAAGGACCAAGCCCCGAGTCGACGGTGCGTTCTGTTCCGCGCGCGCCTCATAGAGATGTTAGCACCAACTGGTGGGGTGGCAAGGGCTGATGCCTGCCGGGGGTGTGGGTTGTGCGAAAGAGATACCGTGGCCCCTGGCACACAGGCAACTGAAGGAACACGGGTGGGTTTTAGTCAGTAAAAGTCTGACATGCCATCCTGCTCCACCCAGAGCGGAAGAAGTTATTTGATGATTTCCCACCCTAAAAAAGCATCTATGCGTAATCATTTATTTACAAAATTTATCACTAAGTACCTACATCTTCTTTTAAACCAAAATCTAATTCGTCCTTTCTGCTTACAGTTTTGTTCTATTCAGGGAAAATTCCACCAAACTTTATACCTAGAATAAGTAATATCATATGAAATGATTATGATTATTAACAAAAAGGAAACAAAAGAAATTATTTTTGCATTTTTGACAGTTTTTCCATATTACGTCCATAGACGTCCATTTTATTCCACAGATACAATATATCTGTCTTGGGTAAAATCAGGTTAATTTTTTTTTACCTTTTCTCAAGTTTGTATCACTATTCTTTTTTTCGCCATGTTTACCGCAAATAAACATATTTTCTTTCTTTCTTTCTACTAGAGAAAAGCAGTATTTAATGCTACTGTAGCAAAACACAATTTGCAGATGCTGGAATCTCTAACAAACTTCAAACCCACAACCCAAATCGCGTTACTGACACACGTGTTGTCACACAGACAACAACTCAAATTAATAACAATTAGTCCTTAGTCTCTCAATTCTTAGTCCTTAGACAGAATTAGGCTCCGCTTAAAGTAGTCCAAACAAAGCGGGTAGGGCTGGGTGCACACGAGCTGCAATTACCACGGGCTATTGTTCGTGAGCAGCGATCGGCTCGTAATTACACGCGTTACTGACAGTTGAGGCTACGGCTGGACAATTTGTTGGTTTAGCAAGGGATTAGGGCTGTCATTTGGTGTGGCTGAAGAGAAGTTTTGTAATTAACATTTAGTCAAACTTATAAAATTTGTAAGCGGTCAATATTTTCAACCACAGTCGTAAGGGTTATAGGTATTAAACGGCTGTTTGACAGCAAATATTTACCGTCTATAATTTAGTAATAATATTGTCATTGGTATGATGAATGCAGATAGAATCCGCCTGAAAATCTCGAGCCCGAAACTCTGAGTAACCAGTCATACTAAGAGGAATCGTATCTATACTTTTTACTTGTAATATTATAAATCTGAAGGGTTTGTTTCGTTGAACGTGCTTATCTCAGGGCTACTGGTTCGAATTGAAAAATTATGTTAATATTGGATAGCCCATTTATCGAAGAAGCTATATAGTATCACGCTAGAACCCAAAGAGCCAAGCAAAAAGAAAAAAGTCACGAATACGAAATACTCGCACGGGCATGCGTTTCTATGCGACGACGCGCGACCGGGTGAGTTCGGGGAAACAAGAAATTTGACGTAGACGATGTCGCGGCCAAGCTAGTTACTTTATAACTGGGTTGTGGAACCCAGATAGGTAGTCACTCTATGTAAAATACTGGTATTCATCGTCATTTCAGCCGAAAGACGTCCACTGCTGGACATCGGCCTCCTCCAAGCTCCTCCACTTCGACCGGTTCTGCGCTTCTCGCATCCAACGGATTTCTGCCGCCTTCACAAAGTCATCGGCCCATCTTGTGGGAGGCCTTCCAACGCTACATCTTCCGGTACGCGGTCGCCACTCCAGAACCTTCCTTCCTTCATACTGGCATCCATTTTGACTGGAAGCCGACCCAAACATAGTTGGTAAAAGGCTAGGCAGATGATGATGGTATGTTGAATGAAGAAAAGCAACATCATGAAAACTAAATTATTTGTTAAAATATTATATTAAATAACCACACACAATTAGGTTCGTGTATGGTCTTATGTAACAAGTCCGAAAGTATAACGCTTATTTAAATTCATTATGGAATTAAATAACTAAAAAAGGTGTTCTATATTGAACATCCCTAAATTATGCACTGTCCAGTAACCGCCACGAGTAATTACCGAATGGTTCCTGTCTGAACGACCGGTCGGTGTGTCCCCCTCTTTACAACCTAACGAACTCTGTCATTTTCGTGCTTCATTGCCGAGTAAGTGAATTTGTAAATAAATGAACTGCTTCACATCGTGTAGCTAAGTTTTGAGAAATAGGGTATTTTACTCTATATGAGAAAAAATGTTATTACGTCATACCGCTGTATAAACTAATCAACTGAACAACTTTGTATTTTTATTATTTTTGTAACCAATGTAATTTTTTATTGAAATCTTACACTCAGGAACAGCAAACAAACGATAACTAGAATAATAACATTTTTTTTTAAACTGTAAACAATTATCATTGAAAATATCAGCGCAATTTGTTTACGCAGCAAACTGACGTCATACACACCGAGCATTAAGGCGGCCACTGCGTCCAGCGTTTTTGTTAAATCACGCGCGAAATATGAAAATGTAACATTTTATGCATTTTATGGCACTAATCGATTAAATAAAAATGTTGTGATTTTTTTGTGGTTTATTAGCATTAAATAATCTAATTAAGACACTTTTCAAAAATGGATGTAATACCCTATCGTTGCAAAAGTTTACCTATTTTGAAGACAGTTTTTCGTATGGCAAAAAATTCGTAAGTGACATTTGTCTTCTCGTCTTTACTGTCTTTTCAAAAGTATAAGTTACTCATTATGCTTGAGCAAAATTGCGCTAGTGATGATATTATTATCGTATTACATAATCAGCCCATACTGTTCCCACTGCTTGGACGCAGGCCTCGTCTCTTCGAGAGGGAGTGGGCTGTAATATACCACGCAGGCCAAGGGGTAAGTTGATGTCACATGTCTTCAATTTTCTGGTTTTAGAACATAGCTACGAGTAGGACCAGTGGCGAGTTGGCGACGAAATAATTTAGACAAAATAAAGTGCCAGTCTGAATTGGAGCCTACGACTTATAACTCGTAAGCCAGTTTTTGTAGTTTGTTGGAGACCTATTTCAAGATGAGTGAGAAAAGCGAATGAAATTACAATTAACCTAGTAGTAGATTCCGATGGATAGGTGAATGTTGTGCAGCCACGAGTTTTCCAGTGTAGACTTTTGTTCCATACCTGTAACAAGAAAAATAATATTAGTTACTTTGACACATAAGTCGTGAGAGGTTTGTGACATTACCCGCAAGGGTCGATCGATCAGGTTAAGCTACACTTTCCGCGGTCGATTCGTGGATGGCTGACCATTCGTTACATATCGAAACCCTCCGTGCCTCGGAAAGCATATCAAGCCGATGGTTCCAGTTGCCGTTCGTAGATCTTTCAAATCAAATCAAATCAAATCAAAATATTTTTATTTCATATAAACCTGCATGGGCACTTATGAAACGTCAGAAGCTAGGTGCACGGTTCCAAAATGTTGTTTCCTATGGAGAAGAGCCGGCAAGAAACTCCACGGTCCTCCAAACTTTGACAGACGTTACGGGTAGTCAGAAAACCAAAGGTCTGACCTGGGTCTGACAACCAGTCTACTAAAGGGTGTCGTGTTACCCAGTAACTGGGGTGTGGAGGTCAGAAAGGTAGTCGCTCCATGTAAATTACTGGTATTCAACTGCCCCCAAGCCGGAAGCCGGAAGCTGGAAGCCGACCCCAATATAGTTTGGAAGAGGCTAGGCCGGTTTTTTTTTACATACTTAGTGCGCATTAAGAATCATTAAGATTTCCCTTCGAAGAAATCAAACAACAATAGATGATACAGCTACACTTTTCTAAGAAGATGTAGTCAATTAAGAAAAATTGATAGTCTTCATGTGATGCCAAAGTAACACTACAGCCGGGAAGTATTCCATTGTATGTCATTGATATATGCAAATATTGGGATGGTGCAAGATGTGAACAATGAGCGATCAATTAGGAGAACGATGAAAACGAAAGTGAACACGTACGAAAATAATTTAAAAAAGCACAAGAAAAAGTTCCGTGTGGTGTCGGACATAAAAGAATAGCACCATCCCATTTCTTCCCGTGGGTGTCGTAGAAGGCGACGAAGGGACTTACTAGAGAATGGGCAGCAGCGTTCTCTATGCATTTTACCACCATACTGTGATCGCCAACCCGCCTGCCAAGCGTGGCGATTATGGCCAAACCCGCCTTTTGAACGCCTATGTCCAGCAGTGGACGTCTTTCGGCTGAAATGACGATGATCCAGCCATATCACAAAGTTGATACGGCTGGTTGACACTGCTCGTGACCCAAAGGCTGGTTTATACCTTGGCCAGAGGCTAAGCATTGCCATACAACGTGGTAATGCCGCCAGTCTTTTGGAAACATTACCAGTCGACAGCGAAGCGGGTGAATTTTTCGAAGCTACAGGTTAGTTTGTGAAAATTTTTAGTTAAGTTAGTAGGTATATAATTTTGTCATAATAATTGATAACTGACCTATTAACTGTTGTTTACGTACATTGTGGTCTAGTCTAGTTACATGAAGCGATTAAAAACCTTGGCGCAAAATGCTGGGTCTATATATCAGATATAGCATCTGCTTTTCTGATATAGTAGATGCTGAATCAGAAATTACCCGAGATATTCTTGATGTTAATGGTTTTGAGAAAAATACAGATAAAGAGGGAAAAAAATTGATTTAGAAAACGCGCGTATTGATGAAAAGTAAATGGTAGACCATTGTTTTCGGGGCTTTGTTTGTAAGTTTGTAACTTGGGACTCGCACTATAATGATATTTTGATTGATTCATCATTATTCATAATGATGTATAAAAAAATCAATTACGTTGATGGGTTAAATATTTTTCTGTTTAGAATCTTATTAGATAGGCTTTTTATTACAAGTACCTGCGCACAAAATTGATCGTTTCGTCTCACGGTAAATTATACTTATACAATACTTTCAAAATTACAGTAGGTACCTACCGAATCTTGTTATCGCAAGATTGTTTTTTAATGATTTTTTTATATAGCTTGTTAGTACGGAATCTCCTATAATGACGCACATAGTTTAAGACATATCGTAAAAATTGCCGACTTCAGGAAAAGCTTATGACAAGAATAGTAGAAGGCATACTAACGTCTTCTACCATTCTTTGTTTACTTTTCATATATCCTACTAATATTATAAATGTGAAAGTTTGTATGTTTAGATATTTCGATATTTGTTACTCAATCACTCAAAAACGGTCGAACAGATTTGGATACTTTTTTATCTCGATGGTACGATACCGTGGGATAATTTTCGACCTCCACACGGGCGAAGCCGCTGGCAAAAGTTGATGATGATGATGATGGGACTCCCTTTTCCGCACGTAGACTCCCATTCGAGTCCGTTGTGCGTGGGGATACTGGCTAGCAGAGCTAGCCTAGCTCCGCCCAAAAGCACAGAAGCTTCCTGGGACCTTCACAGGCTTCGCGGAGCGACCTCACTGTTCCGAGGATTTCTTCACGTTGTGAAGCCGGTAGCTAGTATTATTATAATTCTAAACTTTAGGAATGGTCATACATTTTTACTCTGCCAAAGTTCTCTGTAGGTTTAGGTTGGTCATCTGACTAAGAGTGTCCTATCTGATTCTATTTAAGGCGACGATAGATGACAGCTACCTACAGCGATGCACTGCCGCCCGTCGCTCGCAAGAGACCCCGCCTCAACGCGCATCAAGTTTTTCGAAAAACAACCCATGTGGATTTATCTAACACAATTCAAAGAAAAATCGTATACCAAATTTTGGGTGATTAAATTGTCTTTTAAATGGTGAAAGTTTTATGGAAATACACCCGATAGTTTTTGCGTGATTATCGTTTTTATGTCCGCGATAGACATTACTTTATCAATTAATTACATTATGTTATAAAAATATTATTTGAAATATTCACATATCAAATGACGAAGAAAATTGTCTAGTTTCACATATTTTTTTTTCAAATACATAAGACAAGCCGTTTAGACGTGATCTTCAATAAAAAGTCCTTAAAAGTCGGCTGTCTGCGCCTTAATATAAATTTGTTAGGTGATTCTCACCAATAGAAAGAAACATTCAATTTCATCACCTCCAAATAATTTCCTAACTTTTACTAAGAAATGTCTGACACGATAACTTTCATAGTGATTCATATATGTATTTCTGTCTACATCCATACAGAACAATGCTTGAACATATAAAACAATAGTATCGTCTTAATGATCTCATTTATCCGATAAGTGATAAGCAGGAACATAGGTGTGTTATCAACGGAATTATCACGAAGTTAATTTGATTCAATCTCACAAATGTTCACACACGGTCCATTGTTTCGGTGCAATGTGAGTGAGGGAAGGAGACAGAAGGTTAACTTGATAATCAGGGACGAATTATTGGTGAAAGTTTAAAAAAGGAAAGCCAATTTTAAAACGTGGGAAAATCTCTGAATTTTTTGTTTTGTGTCTAAAGCAGATTTAAGAATAGTGGCAGTTGAAGATTCGACGTTCAAAAAGGCACATGTAGTAAATTAACAGACATCAGTAAATTTTTCTAGTTTGAGACTAATAGACCGAGATAGTGGCTCTTTACTTAGGAATGGATATTTCCATGAGATAAGTAATGTGAAGACGGCAAAATACCCATATCATAAGCGGTGGTAGCGTTTGGCGTGAACGCTAACATAAATGTGCATTGTCTAGGCCTGCTGGTAAGTTATTTTATGGATACTTGTGATGGGGTTACCTCGCAACTTTCCATGGGTTACCAGCTACAATGTTGACACGTAAATGTGAAATGAAGTGCAAAGATATGAATGCAATCTATATAAATCTGAATGTGAATTATAAGCTAACGTTGATTTTCTGTGTTCAACTTCCCATTGTCAAACATTTTACCATTAATTATTCTCACTGGGGGTTCACACATGACCGGCCATAATGATTCCATAGACAAATAGTTATTTCATGCAGAAAGACATGTTACAAACAATAATTGAACTATCAACGTGATATTAACATCCGTCATGTTGTACCTAGATTTTATGGAAATGTCGATAGTTTTATAAAATCGACTTTTACTGCGTATTCGTCTATTTACAGTTTGGTTTGGGCGCACTGTCGCTTTGTCTCTTTCTAGACAGTGGTCACTTTTGTGAGGATAACGCTCTGTCCCTTTTCAACATACGTTTAGAACTTATAGAAATATATTAAAAAAATACCTTGATTGAAAACTAGTTTATCAAAATGGTCGTGTTAACTTATACAGAGCAATATAATAAATCAATCAGAATTCCACGAACCACTTTTACTTTTCATGTAGTAGTTCGTTCATTCATTTATTACTAATACTAATATTATAAATGCGAAAGTAAGTTTGTTTGTTACGCTTTCACGCTAAAACCGCTGAATGGATTTGGATGAGATTTGGCACACAGATAGAACATGATCAGACATATAGGCTACTTTTCATCCTGGATCACAAACAAAGTCACGCACAGTAGATAGTTTATTATAATCTAGTGACGAGCCCCTAGTTCGCACGATTTTTACGACTTCGCAAAACATTTTTTTAAAGATACGATTAATATTTGAGACAGAAACCAAGACATAAGTAGTTACAGTAGTAACCGTGATCGTATGCCTGTACCAGGAATACCTACAAAATCATAATTGCACATAGCCTATAAACAGTTGACGACCAAGATTCTTCTAACGGTACCTCATTCGCCAAATTATGATAAGAAATTTAGAAGTTGTTACGGTAGGCACAGACGAACATACCTACATAGCGTTCAAAATTATATCCCTCGCCGTAGTCGGGTAAAAGCAATATATTAGTCAATTTTCAATAAATTTATGCATTTAGAATTACAATAATGATGTTCAGTTTCAAATTGATCGATCTACATGAATTCAAATGCATTGAAACAGCAAACATAATTCAAATTCTGTACAATAGTCAACTTTATTCAAATGCGTATACATCACGTATAATAAATGCTTTGCTCATTTGCATTATTTTAGCTAATTTGTTTAATGAGAAGATATTTTATGTATTTAATTATTAATTTAATACTATGATAAATTGGCACAGTTATGCCCAACAGTGAGTCGGTCGTTCGGCGGTAAGATACGATCACGACGAGACGACCCTTTTTAGACGGTGCTTCCCTAGCCACGGCCGGGGTAATGGCCGGCCACCTATCCACGGATCAAACCCGGCAAACGCTGTTTAACCTCGAAGATCAACCCGTGTGGCTGTTATTTTTAGCCCGTATCCTCACATTAGTCCAAACTTTCATAGCTAACAGCATATTTCATAGATTCGTGACCATTGTGCGATTCCGAGCAATAATTATTTCACAATTTTATCTTGCGTCCGATTATTTTATTTATAGACAGGGCAGTAGACGTTCCCACTGTGCGGATCAGGGGGTTCTGGCTAGGGATGTGAAAAGGAATTTAAGTTATATCGATACTTTTATGAGTCATTCGCAATCAATAAAAACAAATAATTTATTGACATAAAAAATGTGCAAAGTGAAGCCCTGACTCCTGCGTTGGGTAAACCTTCTGTGTTACAGGAGTCAGTGTCTGATCCTGAAGGGTCTGAATTTTATGTAATAGGTATACATACTTTGTTTTAACTTTATGATAAAAATCCTAGTCTAACCCCCTTTTGGGGGAGGCCTATGTCCAGCAGTGGACGTCTTTCGGATGAGATGATGGTGATGATGATCCTACTGTATTATATCCATAATAATATTTAAACGCGAAAGTTTATATGATTGTATGGATATTTGTTACTCTTTCACGCAAAAACGGCTGAACAGAATTGGCTGAAATTTGGCAACCATATATTTTATAACCTGCATTAAGTTATAGGATATTTTTATCCCAGTTATACGTTCCCGTGGGATAATTTCCGACCCTCCGAAATTCCGACTGGGTGAAGCCGCTGTCCAATGATAATTAGCAAAATAGTCGTTGGTACATTAACATAATTATGGTTTTTAATGATCCTTTCATATTGTTGTTATGATAAACAAATTAAAAGATCTGCGGTTTAATTGCGTAACTTACTAACAAAGGCCTCTTTATTAAAACCTCTTATTTCCACAGTTCAAAAATATTCATTGCGTTATCGACGTTATTGAGCAGAAGAATTTTTCAAACCTATGGAACATTGGAAATGTGAGTTATTGAGAGTTTTTTACGCAATCGGTATACCGAATCATTTAATGTGGGTAGCAATATACACACTTGATATTGTCAAGATATTAATTCATTGTGACTACTGACGTCCGTGTTTTTTTTTTTACCACAGGAGGATATCACAGTTCATTTATAAAGACGAGACGGGTCATTTATTCTTTTTTTTATCGATATCAGGTCGATACTATCCCATCCCTTTATACACGGTGTTCGCGTGTAAGTAGTGATATCATCTATTTATAAGTGAACGTTCCGCTCAGCCACATATCACAAGTGAATGAACACTTTTGTTAGTACAACATTACTTTAAGTTCTTTACGGAGGATTGGGATGGAAAATATGCTTTAGTTTTTTGTAGTAAAGTTTTTAATGGTAGTCTAGAACGCGTTATCCAGGACGAAATGTATCTTGATGAAGTTCTAATAATATGTTTCCTGTTACTTTTGTTTACATAGCAAGTACTGGCTGTTTGTGTATGTGAGTTTAAATGTTTGTAAACGCACCCACAATACGGGAGAAATTCCTAGTGAGGGCCAACGTTTAAAAAAAAATTAGTGATACACGAAAGAGTGTGGGTAGGTAGGTACCATGATTAAAAGGTAAAAAAAAAACAACGACTACCTACGGTGTACTTGGGTCTGTATTCTAGTTTTTTTCCACGAACTTCCGAAATGAGAGTTTTTTCTTTTAGTAGTGGTTTTTTTTTTGGAAGTCGGTTGTTAATTGCTTTTGTAAAGAAGGTTTTTATTCAAACAAAAGCTGTTCGGGAAATGCAATTGATCACGTGCATAAAACCGTTAACAATTATAAACATGTAACTGCAAAACTTCCACAATTCCACAAAGGACCCCACGTAATAAAAGTACAACTTTCACTTACACGCCCCTTATCAGAATGAATTAGTGCCATAAACATCAATTAAAATTAATGAACGCAAACCCACATATTAAACGAACTTCCTACTTAACATTTCAGCTCCACCCTTTTCAATTGTTAGGGAAATAAATGCTGTTTCATTATAAGGACATTGCCCTCATCTACTATGATGAGTTTTTACCCGACGTTGAAATAAGGAAGAGAGGGTGCTGTGTTTCAACTGTTGGTATGTTTGTGCATTTTTCGATTCATGGTTTGTTTTTAGTTTATATGGTTTTTTTTTTTCAGTCTTACCAAGGGGTATCGTATTACCCAGTAACTGGGTTGTGGAGGTCAGATAGGCAGTCGCTCCATGTAAAATACTGGTATTCAGCTGCATCCGGTTAGACTGGAAGCCGACCTCAACATAGTTGGAAAAAGGCTAGGCAGATGATGTTGATGATGGTTTGTTTTAGTTTTTCCCAACCTTAGCTATTACTTCTGCAATTTAGTGTAGAAATGGGACAATCATCAACATAAATTCAGTAATTAAATATTCAGTTACGAATTTACGATACTTTTAATGGATTGTAGAATGTATCGACCTGATAAATTAACACCGATAGTGCCAAGTTTCACACAGTCAGCATTCAAATCATGTACCTATTACTTTTCATTTAACATACATACCATGCCAATAAACAAATAAAAGCATTACAAAAATAACATTCCATGCATAATGTCTAACAATCTCATATTACACGTAATACCGCCAATAAAAACCGTTAAAATTCAAATACGGAATACAGCTACTACCACCACTCCCTATTACGTAAACAGTTTTCTTACACAAATTGCTATTGACAAATCAATTGGTATTACTAAACGGTTTCTATCAGACGTACGCTCATTTACATACCATACGATTTGAATTCAATGAAGCGGATTCAACTATCAATAAGTTTTAGAAATGCTACCGTTTGAGTGGCATTGAGTAGTGTTTATACGGGTATTAGGGTATATTCTCATTGAGATGGAAATATGTGGACAAGACACGCGAGTAAATTAATAGTGAGAGATTGTAAACAGTGCGTACAGATGTATTTTTTCTATCATCATTTCAGCCGAAAGACATCCACTGCTGGACATTAGCCTCCCGTCGCACAGTGGGTCGAAACTATGATTTTAGTGACTTAGGGATCAATTTTGTTTTTTTACTTTTTTCTTTATGCGGATGGATAGAGCTCATAACCCTCAATAATAATGGTCCTGATGTTTTTTTTCCTAAACTTTATACTTTGGGTAGAAAAATCAGTTTTGTTATTTTTTTGTATGGAGCGGATCAAATTATGTCAAATTCCTGCTAAGTAGCGTGTGATCCCGCTTTAAAACTTTATTTTTCTTATACCTTGTCTAGTCTTATATAATTTGATGCTATGAACATCTGCATAAAGCTGCCACTCTGCCAAATAAATGGAATACATTTAAAAGGTCCCTAATTAGCTTAAATTTACTAATTTATTACATTAAGTATTTAAAAATGTTGATCTATGAATTTCTATTTGTGTGTTTAATGACTAATTAGCTTATCCTTTTACTTTATAAAAAACAATGTTTTTCACTTTTAGCCATTACGGTAAAGTTAATGAGGATAATTATTTAATGAGGGTAGTAGAAAAAATTGTAAAGGTTTGTTTGTCACTGGAACTATAAAATTACCATATTTAATAAATATTACCTAGTGTTCGTTTATTCGTACTACTACTAACATGTCGTGATTGTGATCGTCCCTTTTTCGTTATAATGGAGAGTTTAGTTAACAATTTAGATTTATTTATGATTTTAAGAGAGCAGCTGAAGTCGCTGTCGGATAGTAAAAAACTTTTTCAATTTCTACAAGATAAAATAAACGTGACCGAAGAGAACAGTGTTGAGCTCCAAAAATTCTGTACGCGCTTTTGTTCAAATATAAGTGCAAGATGGGAACGAATTAATCGCACGTTAGCACAGTTTATAAGAAAAAATGGTGATTGGTTAGAACATGCAATAAATTGGCCCGAAGGAATGATACGTGAAGCTGTGAACACTGAACAGGAAAGGCTCGAGATTTGTAATACTGAAGATGTTGAAAATCTACCACCATCTACTTCAGAAGCTTCGACATCTACATTTACACCTCGAAAACCTTTCGAAGAATTGGGCTCCAGGCAAAAACGAAGACGCATTGAACAAATTAACCAATCGCTTTCGTTATCCCCAGATGAACTGAAAGCTACTACAATTGCTAGTTTAAAAAACACTGGAAATGAGGACGTAGGAAAAATCATGAACCATTTGCTAAATCACCCCGAAGATCTAGAAAAAGTTAAGGAGTGTTTAAGTACAAGTAAAGCGAAAAGTAGTACCTATTCACCCGATAAGGCACTGCCTTTATTAGTTTCACTTAAATTAAGTAAGTGGCAGTATATAAGCCTAAGAGAAGTAGCAAGTGAAAATGGGTCTGATTTATACCCTTCTTATTATAAAATTAAAGAAGCAAAGTTAAAATGTTATCCAGGGAAAGAAGACATAATTATTACTGAAGAAGGAGGTGCTATTAAACTGCAAGCTTTACTCAACTTGACGGTATCTAGGCTTTTAGATGTGATTGCTTTTGATTTGGACTCGGCAACAGAGTTACTGCTTATAAGCAAATGGGGCTTTGATGGAGCCTCAGGTCAAAGTAATTACAAACAAAAGACTGAAACAGAGTTTGATGATTCATCTATTTTCATGGCCAGTCTAGTTCCTATAAGGCTTCAACAATGTGATGGAACAATTGTTTGGGAAAACGACCGACCTTCATCAACTTTCTATTGCCGTCCGATAATGTTCAAATTTACCAAAGAAACGCAGTCAACAGTGGCAACTATAAAAGCTAGCATAACACAAGAAAGAGATAGACTTCAGCCGTCAAGAATCAATCAAGTTGAAGTTAAGCATCAATTGCACTTGACGATGATAGACGGCAAAATAACGTCATATTTGTCAGACACATCTTCAGCTGTCTGTGATATTAGCAAAGCAAAACCGTCAGAGATGAACAATTTAGAGTCACTTGCTCAAAGAGAAAGCAATGAAGAAATGTTCCAGTATGGAATGTCATCTTTACATGCCTGGATAAGATGCATGGAGTGCTTACTTCATATCGGTAAATATAATCTTAAAACTTTATAATTTTTTTCATGGTAGTTTCCTGTGAAATTATTTTTAAGTGACATTTCTTTTTGTTTGCAGCTTATCGTTTGGACTTCAAAAAATGGAGTTGCAGGGGCGATGATAAAGAAAAAATGTCACTCAGAAAGAGCGCTATACAGCAAGCGTTTAAGAAGGAATGCGGTTTACTTATCGATATAGTCAAGCAAGGAGTAGGCACAACCAATGATGGCAATACTGCCAGAAGATTTTTCAGGGATGCAGAAACAACAGCTCGCATAACAGGAATAAGTAAAGATTTAATAGAAAGGTTTTACGTGATTCTTCAGACTATTGCATCTAGAGAGCGCGTGGACTTTTCTAAGTTTTCCGAATTTTCTAGAGATACTGCAGAATTGTATGTAAACTTATATCCTTGGTATTATATGCCTGCCAGTATACATAAATTGTTGGTACATGGGAGTGATATAATTAAGCACTTTGGTGCCATACCTATAGGTAAACTGTCGGAAGAGGCAGCGGAAGCTCGCAATAAAGATTTCCGGAAATATAGAGAGAGTCATTCTAGAAAGGTAAGTAGAACGGCGACAAATGAGGATATTTTACACAATCTTCTTTTGTCTTCTGATCCAAAGATCACAAGTTTAAGACCTCGAATGGTGAAACAAAATGTAATGGTTCTCTCTCCAAAAGTTAAACAGCTTCTGCTGAGTTTTCCCACAGAATCCGATATAGATTTTATTGATGTAGATAATTTGCAAGATAGACATAGCGATAGTGAATAAGATTTTTGGTAGATTGTAGGTTTCTTGTTTCTCTTTTACTAGTTTGTATGTCATATTTGAAAGGAAATAGTAAAGTATGGTGTTGTATATAGTTAGTTTTTTAGTTTACTTGTGTTAGTAGTAAGTTATTTTATCTTTACTAATTCGTATCTGTTTGTATGTTTCTTTACTTACTATCCAGTATTTAATTAAACTTTATAAACTAATTAAAGTCATTAAACAAACAAATAGAAATTCATAGATCAACATTTTTAAATACTTAATGTAATAAATTAGTAAATTTAAGCTAATTAGGGACCTTTTAAATGTATTGTTGTTAGTTGCTAAGTAATTATGTGTATTATTACGTGCTTTTACATACTATTCCATATCAAATTTAACTTAAAAGAAGCTTTTTATTCAATGTATTTTTCCTTTTTTTTCGGTCCATTTATTTGGCAGAGTGGCAGCTTTATGCAGATGTTCATAGCATCAAATTATATAAGACTAGACAAGGTATAAGAAAAATAAAGTTTTAAAGCGGGATCACACGCTACTTAGCAGGAATTTGACTTAATTTGATCCGCTCCATACAAAAAAATAACAAAACTGATTTTTCTACCCAAAGTATAAAGTTTAGGAAAAAAAACATCAGGACAATTATTATTGAGGGTTATGAGCTCTATCCATCCGCATAAAGAAAAAAGTAAAAAAACAAAATTGATCCCTAAGTCACTAAAATCATAGTTTCGACCCACTGTGCGTCGCTACGCTTGGCAGGCGGGTTGGCAATCGCAGTATGGTGGTAATATACAAGTACAAACCACAGTAAAAGCGAAATCGGTGGTAAAACCACACATTATACAAACAACAAATAACAAGTTCTAATCTTCACATCGAATATCCATGTTTGAGCATTTTCCGCAATAAAATCGATGCGAGTCAATCGATTTCCGAATCGAATAGTGTGGTAGAATGTTGTTTGTCACAGAGTATGAATAAATCAAGCTCTAAAGTGCGTCTACAGATTAAGGTACCTATCAACTAAGAAGTGTGTAGATGTTATTATTATTTTTATCGATTTATTTCGTTCTAATATTAACAACCACTGGTTTTTTTTTTTTTTTTTTTTTTTTTGGGTGGGAAATCATCAAATGACTTCTCCTGCTGAGTAGAGCAGGAGGGCGTGTCAGACTTTTACTGACTAAAACCCACCCGTGTTCCCTCAGTAGCCCGTATGCCAGGGGCTGTGGTATCTCTTTCGAACAAACCCGCACCCCTGGCAGGCATCGGCCCTTGCGGACCCCACCGGTGGTTGCTGACATCTTTGACAGCGCGCGTGTGGAACACAACGCGCCGTCCCGTCTACCACTTTTCGGCCGCAGAGGATAGGGAGAGCGGCTGACGCTATACCGACACTCCTCTTCCCCTGCGGCCCCACCGCGTCCGCCATCAAACGGTGGCGGCCCCGTCCAGGCCACGGAAGGGAAGAGCGCTGCTCAGAAGCACCGGCACTCCTCCACTACCGCAGCCCGTAACCCTCAGCCGCGATGCCTCCTATTCGACATCGCGGCCCACCTCAGTTGCGGTGCACCTCACCGAAACCTACTTTTTGGCCACTACGTCGTCGGCTTTGAGGCAAAAGCCCTGACGAGCGGCCCCACCCTTGGGTTCCTCTTGGCTTCACCGTGGCCGGAATCCACGGTTACTGAGCCCCCCCGCAACGACAATGCGGGAACCCACTCGGGGGGGATACCACTGGTGTTTAACTGGAAGTTTTTAATTACGGGAATAGGTCTTTAGGTGTTGATTCCTATTAATCGAGTCTGGTCAAACTGCGGTGGGGTCGGTGAATTTTATTAATTCATTCAAACTACCAAGTGTTGCACTAGCACTTAACGTTTATCATTATTGATACAGGTCATCTTTCTAGTAGCAGTTGTCTATTTTTTGAGTCGACAGCGTGGTTTGAAAAAAAAAAAAAATATGAGGTGTGAACAATGCAGCATTAAATGAAGAAATATAATTTTCTGTTGCTGAAAATTCTAATTTCAAAACAGCTTTCCTACGGTTTTTATTTCTGTGTAATTAAATTCCAAGCTATATTAGCCCTCTTTATGAAAGATTTTCTCATGAAAGATTTAGACGTTATCTCATTCATACGGCAATGTCATACAAGTGTACATATCACTTTCATACCATCGATGGTAACTGCACGCTGTCGATTGTCAGCACACCTTTCTCAATCAGTTTTCACCGCAAACATTTGTGTTCCGTCGATTTATACTGAGCGTTTATAAGGTGCAACGCATATTGGGTAGCATTTTTCTCGGTTCAATTTTATTTATTTATCGGAGGTTAAGCTTCGCTTGCTGCGGTTGGTTGGTAGATGGGTGACCATGTATTGCATTTTCCTCCGAGCCTCAAAAGCACGTTAAGCTGTTGGTCCCGACTGTCATTCGTGGATCTTTGACAGTCGTTACGGGTCGTCAGAAGCCCGAAAGTTTGACAACCAGCCTTACCATGGGGTGTCGCAGTTACCCAGTTACCCAGTAACTGGGTTGTGGAGGTCAGAAAGGCAGTCGCTCCATGTAAAATACTGATATTCAGCTGCATTCAGTAAGACTGGAAGCCAACCCCAACATAGTTGGGAAAGGACAAGGTTGATTAATTTTTTATTCAAGTGCTTCCATTGGGAGAAGATCGCTAGTAACTTACACTTCAATATAATTGAAAGAATTATAGACGAATTTGAATCTAATTTCAAACCAGCCACGCTGAAGATTTTGATCAAAACAATCAAACAAAATGCCAGCTTCAACAAGATTCAAAAGTGAAGAATAGATAGAAAATATCGAAGAAGAGTTGCAGAAATGTAGAATAGAGATCGGCAGATCTAGACAATCAGCATTTTGCCCATGAGTGGACGTCGATCTTTAACTCGAGCGAGTGAGAATTTCATCGCCAGCGGCAAATCGATTGACAATCGATTCGTTAGTCGCTACCGTTGCTTATCGATGCTTCTTTCGCATCACTTCTTTTGTAAGCACGATTGCTTTTAGATTGCTATCGATCCGATTATGAGTTTTTGGCTTTTTTAGTTTTAATGTGATTTAAAGTTTAAAGCGGGTTTCTTCCGATGTGTTTCATCCCGATAAATGCCAGTATTTATTTATTTAACTAAGAATCTACCGCTGTTTCGCACAGGTGCAACGATGAAACACCAAAATAACGAAATTTCTGAGCTACTACATCAACGTTACGAATATCTGTCTTAGTACCTAGTGTAAATAGTTGATGTCATAACACAGGCTGTAGGGGGAACGCTTCCGAAACCAGAACGTAGGTTATATACAACGTAAATGCAAACGGATACCAATAACCTTTCGCCTTAAATTGGTTATTTTGCATCAATTTAAAACCTTTGACGCTTCTGTTGTTTCTACTTTTTTTCATTTTGGCGGCGCTTTTTATAGGATGCCTTAACTTAAAGTCGCCGCCTGGACTTGGGGTCGTTTTTAAATGTGTTTAATCTCAAATAATGGATAATCTAACTGTTCTCACAGTATAGAGTACAAAACTGCAAAAAAAAAGAAAAACAAATAATAAAGCGTCGCATTGTATGTATCAACAATGCGATGCTTCGTGGCGTACTAACTCGAGTATTTAATCAATATTTGGGTTTTTGACCTCACTCTTGGTGTTCACACGGTCTATCTGCCTTTTTTTTATAATCTGAAATTTCTACCTATCGTTTTTTTTGTAGCCTCTTCTGTATTTCTAGAAAATTAACCATTGATCGAGCCCCAATAGAATGAAAAATAAAGTGACCTACTTTTTACAACTAGAAGCATGGAAAGGGCAAAAGTCAACATTGTCTAAAAAAACAAAACATAAACCAGTTAATAGTTTATTTCTTTAAGTTTTTACGGTAACATCGCCACACCTTCAAGTAGCTTTGTTTTTATAACAACTTTCTGACATTACATGGCGTTCAATTGGCATAATCGCAAAAGATTTAATACTTGTTGATTTATATGGTACTGAAAAGGGAAAATCTGAAAGCTTCCATATATAAACATTGTCTTACGAGAGTTCAATCCACGCGGGCTGGCACCGGCGCATTTATAGCTGTTTTTCGTGATAGTTTAATTAAATAAAAATGAAAGTGAACATTTTTTCAGCCTTGTTTACCCGCCGAATCTTAATACGTTCCAACTACGTCAATATCGTGTTTTGTAGAAACCAATGTAAGTGCAACGAATCGAAATGTCATATTCTGTATGTTCCAAGACAATTTGTGGATATTTATTAGCAGATGTCGTGTGTGATCTAAGAAATTAACGTGGTTTCGAAGTAAGGAATCGTTTAGTGGTCACAGTGAATTAGGGCTGTGCAAAAGTGGTTTTAAGGGCGAATTTCACCAATGAAATTGAACGCGGTCACCACATCTAAACCGTGTTCAAGAACTGTCACTGCCATCTGCTCTGCTCTGAAATATTGGACACTGAGCGCCTTGTGGCTTAGATGTGTTGATTGATTGCTTTCAGTTTTAGGGTTGATATTCGCCCTTAAAGTCTTAATTTAATTTTATGTGGTTGTCTGAGATACAAAGGGAAACTTCGTAACTTCAAAAATCCCAGACATACCTAGTTATGGAGAAAAAAAAAACTGGGGCTGGTAAGGAATAAAATATGTTGTGAAAAGGGAACAAAATGTGAGGGGAACAAGGTTATAAGTGGTGGCGAACTTTGGGAATCATGAATTGAGATAGGCAGGTCTTAGTCTTATGGGGTGCTCTGTTGGAAATGGGCCATACTTTAACGTCCTGCGGGCTTAGCATGACGCTTTGTATTTCTACGAAGAATAGACAGTGTTTTTTCAATACAAAGTGATATTTCGTTCCTACATTTTTGTTATCGCACCGTAGATATCCTTCTACAATCTGTCATTTAGTCTTTCGTTTCTTACGATATTTCTCTAGGTCCTTTTATATGTAGACTATTTCAGAAGAGTATTTCTTCCCAAACTGTCAAAATCACACTGACAACAAAACTTTCTACTCGACGGCCACAAAGTATATACGATTATCTACAAAATCATGATTCGTTTAGAACGCATAACTGTGATAATGAATGGAAAAACATAGGTATCTTATCCTATTGTACATAATTTATTTAATAGTGTTGTCTATTCTTCCGTCGACAAGTCGGTGCTCGTGCTAAGCCTGCTGGAAGGAATACAAAGCGATAAAGCCTTTTGTACACCATAGTCCCTCTAACTCTGTAATATAAATTTATTTTTTGCAGTTTTTAATGAATATCATAATAATTATATATAATTATTTCCTTACGATTTACATTTCATAATACCAGAATAAACTATCCATTTTAAAGCTAGGCTTACACAATACCGGAAGATATCAAAGTGATAATTGCTCGCTGATATGCACCGGCATATACCTGATATGGTCCATGTTCACAGCCCGGTTGACCAACTCTTTAAGTGGTTAACTTAAGTCTTAACTTTAATAGTTAATTTAATCTTTATCTTTTAATGAGTTTGACTTTTTAGGTTAACGTTTTCACGCTACTTAGGAGTAGGTTAATAAATAGTTTTTTTTATTTGTCAGTAGCTCTTTTTGATTAAGATTAGGTAATCGTGAGAAAAGAATTTTCGTTGACAGTTATTTAGCTATCTAAAGGACGTTTATAGTTTCGAATAAAAGATACCTAATCTTTAGCGGATAATGTTACTTATTGCCGGGATAAATCTTAGCTCTGGGCTACTTTTTTTTTTTTTTTTTTTTTTGGGTGGGAAATCATCAAATAACTTCTCCCGCTCTGGGTGGAGCAGGAGGGCGTGTCAGACTTTTACTGACTAAAATCCACCCGTGTTCCTTCAGTAGCCCTTAAGCCAGGGGCTGTGGTGTCTCTTTCGAACAAACCCGCACCCCTGGCAGGCATCGGCCCTTGCGGGCCCCATCATTTTTTGTGCTGACATCTCTTTGAGGCGCGCGTGGAACACAACGCGCCGTCGACTTGGGCTTGGTCCTTACCGGACAGCGAGCTACCCATTACTCGCCGTCCGCAAGCCCATGCCTACGGTGGCCGGAAATCGGCCTGGGATTCCCGACGCCCAGGGCGTCTCCGTATCCTGCGGCGGCTGGGGTCGCGAGGGCGCATATGCTGCCTCTCCCTCACGTGCGCCGCCTCCCTCTTCGCGAGCATCACTGCTTCGCTGAAGGAGGTGACGGCTCCCCATGCCCTCTCGCTCCGTACCATGGCCTGGACCAGGGCCGGACGCGAGAGATCGCCGCCGCCGATCGCCTCCACGAGGACACGGCGGTGCTCCGCCCAAGCCGGGCAGACCGCCACCGTGTGCTCCACCGTGTCCTCAGGGCGATCTTCGCAATGGAAACACCCGGGCGTTTCCTCCCGCCCTATCCGAAACAGGAACCTCCCGAAACAACCGTGTCCGGTGAGGACCTGCGTCAGGCGGAAGGTGAGGACGCCATGCCGCCTCTCAAGCCACTCCTCAAAGAGGGGACTTACCGCCGCAATCAGGGCGTGCCCAAGCTCTGGGCTACTGGAAATGAAATGATTTTTTGGTGAATTGACTACTAAAACAATATGTATAACATAAGATATGTTTTTACCAGTACGCAAACTATAACCATGGATTCAGCTCAGATCCGAGGCCCTCTAGCGTAGAAATTATTCAACATTTTGACAGCGTCAAGAAAACTGCAATCAGTTTTCTATGAAAAAACTGTTTTATTTTTTAAAAAAATCAATCATGCTTAAATTCAAGCTTTTAGTTTGTGCACTGCTTTTTCTTTTCCTGTAGGTATTTTAAGTTATTAGACTAAAATATATAAGTGTATTTTCGTGATTTTACAGGTCAATAACAACTTACCATAGCAAATATCGAAAACACTCACAAGATAAGGAATTTTACCGCGCAAGCCACCTTTGAAAACAAATCACACTTTTCCAAAGAATGTTAAATCGTAGGCTTCTTGTAATTCTAACGAGCCTTCATGCCGGAAACCTTCAAAAGAAAAAGAAATTACAAAAGAACTCACAATATCACGATTCCCTCAACTGACAATTGACATGTTCGCACGAACGTAGCGATTGCGATCTCGTTCGGAAGCCGATTGTATCGATACTGGCATTCGAATAGACGACACGACGCGAGTGAAACTCTGTCGCATCGATTCTTATCGATGCCTTTGTTGGTTTTCGATGATCGATTTAGTTGTAATTGTGAATTTGACAACAGATGTATGATATAAATGTTAGAAATCTTTGGATTTGTTGTGTGTTTGTGGAGCTTGAAAATAATTGGAGTTGGAAATGTTTATACAGGATAAGTGTTGAACCAAAAAAAAAAAACAGCGTTCCACACATTTTGACCGAGTAGGTATTGCCCTTTTCTATGAACCAACAGATTTTTTTTTTTTGCATTACCCATGAAACATTTCTGCGCTGGGAGGTTCAGAATGAAATGCTGAACTCACAGTTACAGTTTGCGCCTTTGCCTGTATAGACCTTAATTGAAATAAATTGCCTTCAAAAGTTCACATAGCATAACATCACACCTGTTATCCTCGAAGAGTAAGGCAGAGAAGTACCTAATTTATTACTCCAACATTTCGCCAGTTATGTTTAAGTCCCATTTAATAAGGTGGCGAGCCTATTGCCATCAATCAAGTTGCTACTGAGAAATTTGTAATGAAAAACCCAAGTAACACTTATGCACGGGGTATCGTCTGAAAATCCCAGGACAACAGAGCAGTAGCGCTTGCGACCATTAGGTCAACCTAATCTTTCTGGTGTATAAATAAAGCTCTCAGGAAAGAATTTAATAAATCCTGCCTGGGTATCATAAAAGGCGACTAAGGGATTAGGTTAGTGACGTCAGAGTGTCGTGGTGTCTGGCAAATGAAAAGGCGGTTTCTACTTGTTTAATAAATGCGACTAAAAGTAATACGTCTTCTTTTGCTTGGCCATTGACAAAATAATGAGGACATTTAAAAAAATTTCGTTTTGAAATTGGTATTGGACATTTTGACATTTTAAATAGGATATTTTGATATTGGCATAGGACATTTTGACATTTGACAAAGGACATTTTGACATTGGCATAGGACATTTTGACATTTGACAAAGGACATTTTGACAATTGACATACACGTTGACATGATTTTCTTTAAGTAATGCTCCACGTTTGAGGACTGACTGCCAAAAAAGTAGGAACATAAAAACTTTTTTCCAAAAAAAAAACAACCGAATTCCCAAAAAAAACACTAGAAAGTGAAAAATAACTTTAATTTCGGAAGTCGGTGACTTTTGATATGTATTTTATTAATTTCTGGTCACCGCCTTCCGAAATTAAATTTGAAAAACAGTTTTTATTTTTCACTTTTTAGTTATGGTACTCGTACCTACCCCACACCAATTCGAAATTTCATCATCCTTGGGGTCAAAACAATGTATATTTATGCGATAGCAGCAATCGCGGTTAATTTGCTGTCTTTTTTCGAAGATTTCCGTTGTCTGTCTCCGAAACGCATCATCAGATCTGTATGAAATTTAAATGGGACCATTTCGGAATAAACTCTATTTTTACACTTCATTTATAACTTAAACACGCCCAAAGTTAGGTTAAATTTGCAAGAAAAACGAATCTTTGTTGGCTCCTTAGTTTTTAATGGTTTTGAATTTTACGATTCTGTTTCCGCACAGACAATATTAATAATGAGACAAAACCATACCATGTTTATTTTTTATGTGCATTGTCGAACAATGAAGTAATACACTCTCGAAGTTTGTGTCGGAAAAATGTGGACTAGATTCACCTTAATAATCGTCTTTGAATTCGGAAAATATGATACTGCTATGATAAAATAAAAATTTCTTAGTCTAAGCATAAGCATGAGGTTAATTAGCCTATAAAATTCCCACAGGTAGACCGATGACCTTGTGAAGACCGCAGGAATCCGCTGGATACGGGAAACACAGAACCAGCCGTAGTGACGGAGCTTGGGGGAGGCCTATGTCCAGCAGTGGTCGTCTTTCGGCTGAAATAATGATTCGTTTTATAAGGTAAATTAGGTTAGTTGGTTGGCCGACTAGTCGGCTGCAAAATGGCCGATTAGTCGGCCGACTAGTCGGTCAAGTCGATCATTGCTTACTTTCGGTTGAGTTCGGGTGACATCGGCAATGTTCGAAATGGCATTATGTCTACTTATTGACAGTTGTTTGACTATACAGTTTCTTCTTTTTGTTAGAAGTGTTAATTAATATTAATTGAGGTAATTAATTTCTGGATATAAGTCCAATTAATTAATGGACCAAACGAAGGGTTCCTATTCCTTCCTATGCTATTCTAGATTGCAATGAAAGTAACCTGTAAAACTGATTCTAGAAAATAAAAAAAAATTAAATAATATTTATTTGCATAAAACATGGTATTATAGTTGTTTTAAGATACATTATAGAGCATAATAATTGTAAGGATGTCAATTTCATTTCAATCACCGTCTTTTACATTTTAAACATATTAATACAAGTTAAAAATGGGCTGACTAGTCGGTACATCACTAAAACAAAACAAAAAATAAAATAAAAATTATTTGTTGAAGCTGTATAATTTAGGTCACGATTCAGGATAAACTAGAAACAGTTGGAGGTAATTGGCTAAGGCTGAGAAGTTCGAACCTTTTACAGGCTCATAATTGAACACTTCGAATAGCTCGTATGTTTTCCTTTTCGTGGCGCAAGTTATAAAAGGATGAATGGTTTTTCTTTTACATTGCTAATGTAGATTGGATATTATTTTTATTTATTTTTGATAGCGTTGAAATCCTTCTGGGAAATCGGGTTTCCCAGAAAGAAGGTTATGTTGGAGTTTTAACCACTCAATCTATATATGTAAAATAAATAAAGAAACATTGGAAAATGTTCCCGGAAAACACAAAAATGGGGAAAAACTGAACGTCTTTTTTACCCGACTGGAGCGTGATGTTATTATTTCTATGGGGTTTTTTAAGATTTTTAATTATTTTTTAAACCCTCGTTCAGTCAAGATGTATTCAAGTATTTTTTTTCTTAATTTTCTAGATTGCAGGTCACGCCAGCCGGATGCACAGTAAACGCTGGGCAATAGTCTCCACACTGTGGGTGTCTGAGGATGGATACCACCGCCGAGGCAGGTCCAGGAAGCGGTGGTGAGACGACCTAGATGCGTAATACAAGATCCCCCTGGCGTTGGCAAAGGCATCCTTTTGTCTGGAGGGATTTTGAGGAAGCCTTTGCTCATCATTGGAACTGTGAAGGCTAATAAAACTCTATACAGGGTAAGTTTTTCTTGTAGTTTCTTTTTTTGTTTTTAAAAATAATCAGCTGTTCCATACGTTTTGACCGCGTAGTATTGCACTTTTCTATGAAACAGCCGATTTTTTTTTGTGTATCTGGCGAAAAATTTATGCGTTAGGGGTTCTAGAATGATATGCTGAATTCATGGTTACAAATTGCGCTTTTTTGTGTTTTATGAGTATTTCCGAAATTTCTACCTTAAAAATCTTTCTTTTAAAAAAAATAATGGTTGTTAAAATAATGGTGGTTTTTGTTGAAATTACAATTGTAATTTCAACAAAAACCATAATTTTTCATTGGTTACAAGGTAGAAATTTCGTAAATACTTGTAAAACAAAAAAAAAAATATTTTCGGAATCCTTGGGTAAAAATGTTTTCTTTTTATATGTTATAGTAAATTATCTGGTATATCGAATCCTTAAGGGTGGACAACTATTTACACCACATCCTGTATATAAATATTCTAGACTAGACCATCACAATAAGTTAGACGATTGTTTTAAAATAAAAACACTCTTACTCTTCTCGACACACGTGTCTCAATCCTACCTCTCACTGCTTTGCAAAACAACAATAGTTCTATATTATACTCTACATTCGGACAAGCTGACAGGCTGACCATCAGCTAGATATATCTTATCTACACGATCTATATCGACAGCTAGTAAAAGTTGATCGTTATCGCGTCACGATAACTTGTGGCCACGTATGAACACGCCATTATTTTCGTGTTCCTTTTTTTTGAGTGTGAGTATTTGCATTTTGAGGTTGGTAATGTATTATGTTTTGCTTTCTTCTGAAGAATTTGGTTATTCGTTTAAGTAATTTGATACTGTGTTCTTCTATTAATTCAGTTCTTTGGCGTCTACCGTGCTTTGAAAAATAATACTTGTATTTTATCTTTCAAAAAGGTTTGCACTGCTTCTCGGCGGAATATTAAACAGCGATATTTTTATCTTTCACAGTCTAACATTCAATTATTGAACCAACATTTACCTAATTAATAGAGCCAACATTTGCCTAGCCTTTTTCAACTATTTTCGGGTCAGCTTCCAGTCTAACCGGATGCAGCTGAATACCAGTATTTAAGTAAAGATCCACAGACCAACCGCGCCAAGCGCAGCTCAAATATCACTAACCGAGTCATAACATTTAATCATTTATTTGTAATTTTTATTAATTCACTAGTTATTGCTTGATATTTGCGTACGTTGTGGCTTATTGATCTAAAATACAAAAAGAATAACTTAAATAAGACTTTAATGACAGACGTTAGATATTAATTAATTTTAACAAAAAGTACATTATAACTTAGGTTACAGGCTACAAAAATAATTACACAATAGGTACCGCTATAATTCAACAAAACAAAAAAAGAACACAAACCATTACCTAACCTCCTACCGCTTGCACCACAAAACAACAATAGCCGTGTCGCGATATCTATGTTCCGACAAGTCGCAGCCATCAGCCGGATCTCACGGATACTTATCTATGGTATCTCAGCATCGTTAGCGGTAAGAGTTGATCGCTATCGCTAGCGTGCAGATGATTTGTGGCCGACTCTGAACACGCCTTTATGCGACACTGTCTTTTAAGAAGCTTGATTGTGGTTGCACGTTTTGTGTGATTTTATTTATTTGTTTTAAGTAAGTAATTGTGAGTTTATTGGTTTAGATAAAATAGTAAGATTTTTGTCAGATTTTTCATTGATTTTTTAAAGTTTGTGTGGGTGCACTTAAGTAGGTAGGTACTTAAAAAGGCATCTCTTTAATCCTTCAATGTTAGAAATTAATTTACTGATAAGTTTTGATCTGTAACACTGCAATGCCCGTATAGCAGTTAGTTACAGACCCTATGATCCTTAATAAAAAAGCCCAAAATGTATTGAATCCAGTTTACAATCATGCCAACATTTCGTTTCCAGAGCTTTCTACCTATTCTATTAGGATCAAGTTTTTTCATTTTGCATGTGTTTTGCGCAGTCAAAACGATAATTTGATTTCAATATTTTTTTAAACCTACATACAGTTTTTGCCACACTTTAACTCCTACATTTAAAATTAAACTGTTAAGATCACAATCAATTATAATAATTACAAACCCATATACAACACGAAAACTGATCAATATCATAGATTAAAACATTATTACACCATACCACAGAGTCAATAGTGATGTAAATTACGCAATTATTTATCGATAACTGAATTAAATCGGAATGGAAGTTGTTGAGGAAAATCGATTGAAAAGGCGATCGATTAAAACCTTGTGTCGGATACTTTTTGCTTTTAACATACCCTCAAGGATTCGTTCTAGATTTTACACGAGTTACGTTTAGAATGTTGATTCTGATTGAAAATTTATATTTTGAAGTAATTGTTGACTTAATACATATATCCATAAAGTCACACGTTCTTCCCACGGGTTTTTTTTTTTTTTTTTTTGGGTGGGAAATCATCAAATAACTTCTCCCGCTCTGGGTGGAGCAGGAGGGCGTGTCAGACTTTTACTGACTAAAACCCACCCGTGTTCCTTCAGTAGCCCGTATGCCAGGGGCTGTGGTGTCTCTTTCGAACAAACCCGCACCCCTGGCAGGCATCGACCCTTGCGGGCCCCATCGCTTTTTGTGCTGACATCTCTTTGAGGCGCGCGTGGAACACAACGCGCCGTCGACTTGGGCTTGGTCCTTACCGGACAGCGAGCTACCCATTACTCGCCATCCGCAAGCCCATGCCTACGGTGGCCGGAAATCGGCCTGGGATTCCCGACGCCCAGGGCGTCTCCGTATCCTGCGGCGGCTAGGGTCGCGAGGGCGCATATGCTGCCTCTCCCTCATGTGCGCCGCCTCCCTCTTCGCGAGCATCACTGCTTCGCTGAAGGAGGTGACGGCTCCCCATGCCCTCTCGCTCCGTACCATGGCCTGGACCAGGGCCGGACGCGAGAGATCGCCGCCGCCGATCGCCTCCACGAGGACACGGTGGTGCTCCGCCCAAGCAGGGCAGACCGCCACCGTGTGCTCCACCGTGTCCTCAGGGCGATCTTCGCAGTGGAAACACCCGCGCGTTTCCTCCCGCCCTATCCGAAACAGGAACCTCCCGAAACAACCGTGTCCAGTGAGGAGCTGCGTCAGGCGGAAGGTGAGAACGCCATGCCGCCTCTCAAACCACTCCTCAAAGAGGGGACTTACCGCCGCAAACGTGGCGTTCTTCCCACGGGTGATAAGCAGAAACTACAGAATGCTACCAACTACGATATTTACGTACTCATTTTGCTTCGTTTACTTTCACACATCTGTGGCCCTAATGTGAGCTCGATCAAATGCTTCGAGCGCGTCTGGCGCACCGATTGGTTCGTCACCAATCCAGGGCCAATCGGAGCGCCAAACGCGCTTGATGCGTTTGATCGAGATGGTAATGTGAAACTCACACTAAGACCTCTGCGGGGTAGTGGTATGACAAACTAAAGTAGGAATTGCCTTTCATTTTGACAGTTAAACAAAATTGCGTTATCTACGTTGCTGAACGGACAAGTTTTTCGAACATAGGAAGGTAATTATGAAGCAAAAATTTAGCAATATTCTTCAAAATTATTCAGATTGTGAGTTACGTAATTACGTACGTACGTACGTATTATCAGCACCATAATTATGGTGCTGATAATACAAACAACTGTACCTGACCCTTCTGAAGAACATCACATTTTTTAAATAATATTATTATAAAACTAGCTTTTGCTAGCATCTTTGCCCGCACGGAACTTTCATCCCCTATTTAACTCCCTTAGGGGTTGAATTTCGAAAAATCCTTCTTTATTCCGTGTCTACATTATAAAGGAAATCTCTGTGCAAAATTTTAGCTTACTAGGTCCAAGGGTTTGGGCTGGGCGTTGATGAGTCAGTCAGTCAAGACTTTTCTTTTTATTTGAATAGATTTTACAAGAAAATATTTCAGTATGTTAAAGGCAGAGTTATACATATTAGCTGTTTTCATAAGTAAATAACTTGCAGTGGGGTAATTTTATACCTTAGGAACTGTTATAATGTAACACAGTTAGGCAGACTGGTATACGTTCTTTTTCCTCTCTAATTTTGTACTCGTCTAGACCAGTTTTTTGTGACGGTCTAATTATGAAACAAAATTACTTTTTTTCCAATAAATTAAACAAAAGAAATAGATAGAAAATTCAGCCAAGCCGTTAATTACTCTTGTATTTTTAATTACTAGTTGTTAATTGATTCTGCTTAAGAAATATTTTGGGTCAAACTTTACTTTAGGTCCTCATGGCAATTCTTCGTAATTACTGTAAGGACCTCTAAAACTGTTAAATTTGAAGCTTTGACCAACAAAGTTTACTAGACACTTGTAACTACTAATTGTGTATTTGATTAATGTTCGCAGCAGTTTCTAAACTTATTAGCATTCATGGAGATGTCTAATTGTCTACCTATTAGAAGCTCGTGTCTAAGTAATCACACCCGCAGGGGTCGATCGAAGGTTAAGCTACGCTTGACGCGGTTTGTTCGTGAATGGGTATATATCGGGGCTGCTCCTTGCCTCGGAAAGCAGGTTAAGCCAATGGTCCTGGTGCACCTAGCTTCTGACGTTTCATAAGTGCCCATGTAGGTTTATGTGAAATAAAATATTTAGATTTTGGTCTCTGCTGTTATTTGTACATGTTTGACAGTCATTACGGGTAGTTAGAACCCCGAAAGTTTGACAACTTGTCTTACCAAGGGGTATAGTATTACCAAGTTACTAGAGTTGAACTGTGCAGGTCAGATAGGCAGTCGGCCCATGTAATACTGGTATTCAACTGCCTCCAGTTGGACTGGAAGCCAACCCCAATATATTTGGGAAAAGGCTACCCCCTGCCATTTTTTTTTTGCAAGTTTATCTTTTTTAGGTTAAAAAAGTTTACAGGCGGACTAACGGACAACAAAGTGATTCTATAAAAAATCTATTATTTATTACATAGGTACAGATATTAACAAGTCAACGCTTTTTGAATTAGCTTTCACATTATTTTCAGTCAAAACCTCTACAAAGAGATTGTTGTTAGCATAACACGTCTTTATAAACCAACAAAAGGCATTGAGACATAAGTTAACACTAAATGTCAGCAATGTACAGCACTTGCCTGGAATAAATACATTTAAACTGCAAATACATAACAAATATTCCCAAACAAATACTTGTAAAACATTTTAACAAATTTTATGAGTCTAATTTGTTTCATGAGATAGTGCGACAGAACTGGCCAGTTATTTTCATTGTTTGGTCCCAAACACAACAAATAAACAATGTGCAAAACGTATTCTAATGTAGACTCCACACGATCTGCAGTGAGAGGGTTTATTTCGTATGTATTTGTTTTGTTTGGTATCGATACTGAGAATGTATTCCTTCGTACGGAAAAGTATCGATAGGAATGGCGAGTCACTAGAATTGGTAAATGTCAAAGTTGAAATTTTGTCAATTTGTGAGGTATTGAATGAAAGTTTAGATAGTTTCCTAACTTTTTTATAAAACTTTCAGGTTTTATAAATAGTAGTAGTAAGTACCTAGTAGAAATTCGTACCCAAAGTTAATGAAAATGAGCTCCAACTGTTATAATTTTCTAACAAATTGGCTGATTAAAACTAATGTTGTACCAACTCCACGCATATTCAACTTGTTTCTGCAACCAATTCTCAAGACACAAACTTTCATAACTAGGTATAACGATACCATAACTTAATAATACAGAGAAAATGTCACAACAAGTCGAGAAATCTACGCAACGATAACCACTCAACTATCAACTATCAAACAAACTTCGCATTTACACCACGAGACCTACATTCCGAACAACTGAGCATCGATAAATCGATTCCCATCTCGATTCAAAGTTCAATCGGGTAGCTGTCATCGCATCGCGATAGCGTCGCGAGTTTATCGATATTTTGTGTTGAATTGTTGATACAACACTAGTATCGAGTGAAAACTGATGAAGGTATATATTGTTAGACAGGTTTCACACCACTTTGTTTGCTTAGATTGAAGTTTTGATAGATAGTTGATTTTAATCGATTTTAGGGTTTGATGGTAGTTTAAATGTTTTTCTACTAAGGTACCTACTTAATTTTACAAGGTTACGTTTCTACGGTTTTAAATGTGTTGATGGGATCATGGCTAATAACGACCTTACGGGTTGATCTAAGGCTAAGCTACGCTTGCCACGATCTGATCATGGACGGATAACCATCCTGTAACATATCACGACCCCTCCATGCCTAGAAAAGCACGCTAAGAGCATTCATCCCACGTGGGTTGGCAACGGCGTATTTATAGCAGTTATTCGCGATTATTTCATTAGATACAAACAAAAGTAAACATGTTTTTCAGCCATGCACGGGATCATTGGTATTTTCTTGTTTGTATGCTATTTTTTTGCAGTGATTTTGCTATTTAATTACAAAAATCGACATACCGTCAATTATTTTCTGTTTGCATTATTTAGTATGATTAAATATTTTTATTAAAGAGTAAATGTTAAAAATAATCATAAATACAGAATATCTAGTGCTTGGCTGAAAAAAAATTGTACTTTTGTTTGTATTTAATGAAATAATCACGAAAAACTACTATAAATGCGTTGTTGCCAGCCCGCGTGGAATGAATGCTCTTAAGCCGTTGGTCCCGGCTGTCATTCATAGATTTTTGACAGCCTTTACGGGTAATAAGAAGCCCAAACGCTCAGATTTTAAAACAAAGGCAAATAGATAGACCGCGTGGTACACCAAGAGTGAAGCCAAAAAACAAAATACTGATGCAACACTCGAGTACTACGCCACGAAGCATCGCATTGTATGTTACATACAATGCGACGCTTTAGTATTTGGTTTTTTGGCCTCACTTTTGGTGTTCCGCTCGGTCTAATCTGCCTTTGTTTTATAATCTGAGCCCAAAAATGTGAGATTTTGGGCTTCTTACCAAGGGCTATCTATGGTTTTACCCAGTAGTAACTGGGTGGTGGAGGTCAGATAGACAGTCGCTCCATGTAAAATACTGGTATTCAGCTGTATCCGGTTAGACTGGAAGCTGACCCCAACATAGTTGGGAAAAGGCTAGGTAGATACAAAAATCAAAATCAATCAAGTCATTTATTAAAACTAGGCTGAGAGTCAGCACTTTTTGAACGTCAAAATTACATAAGACAGTCCCCCAAAGTGCCCGCTCTTCACCACTTCCTAGTGCTTTAGCTGGGAAGAAGAAGCAGCGCAACAAACTCCCCAGCAGCACAGCTGTCTGTTAAGTTAGAAGAACTTGATTAAACAATCTAAAATGCATGAGCAGTGGTGGCCAAGTGGTAACGGCCGCGACTTACAAGTTGTAGGTCGTGATTTCGAACCCAGACAGGCGCTTTACTTTGTGTTAATTATTTCATCACCACTGCTCTCAAAACGGTGAAGGAAAACATCGTGAGGAAACCGGCATGTCCTAGAACCAAAAATTCGAAGACATGTGACATCTACCAACCCGCACTGGGCCCGCGTGGTGGATTACGGCCCAATCCCTCTCACAGAGAGGAGGCCTGTGTCCCAGCAGTGGGAACATTATAAGGCTGATGATGATGACAATCTAAAATAGGTAAGCAATTAAAATTACTAAACACAAAATTAAGTTAATTGTTAAATGACAGCTAGCACACTCCATTAAACTAACAAAACATAATTAAACTCAAACAGAAATAAGTAAATAATAAAAATAAAACAACAAAAGTAATATACGTAGACATAACTCAATACCCACAAAAGATTTGACGAGATTTATTGACGTTACTAATGTTTTAGACGCTAAATACACCCAAGAGTTATTTTTATTTTCTGTTCTTTTTCCAAAACGCAAATATAATTGTTTCGATCATTCGATATTAAATTATAGGTACAGTACAGTACAAAGCACCTGTCAGAGTTTTTCAATCACACAGTGGAGTCAGACAGTTGGAGTTGAACCTATTCAACTTCCGTTGTGATAATACCTCATCATCTGCCTAGCCTTTTCCCAACTAAGTTGGGGTCGGCTTCCAGTCTAACCGTATGCAGCTGAATACCAGTATTTTACATGGAGCGACTGCCTATCTGACCTCCACAACCCAGTTACTGAATAACACGATACCCCTTGGTAAGACTGGTTGTCAGACTTTCGGGCTCCTGACGACCCGTAACGACTGTCAAAGATCCACAAATGACAGCCGGGACCAACGGCTTAACGTGCTTTCCGAGGCACGGAGGGGTCATGGTATGTAAAGATGGTCACCCATCCACGGACCAACCGCGGCAAGCGTAGCTTAACCCGGCCGATCGACCCGTGCAGCTATTGTTATTTAGCCACAAGCCCCTAATGATAATACCTATATTTATAATTAAAAAGAAAATTTACAAAACACTATTCTCTTTTTGTCCAGTTTTCCCACGTTCCGAGAATGTTACTTTAACAAGTGTTAGTCCAAGATAGCTTACGAATTCGCAGTAAAATAGAAGAAGATATGACTGATATTGACTTTTCTGTTTTCCCAGTACAATACTGTGAAGGATTCTCAACGCATTACGGATGTTAGTAGATACTTATCTGTGACGTGGTTGGAATGAGAATGGTGGAGAAATGTGTCCTACCATCTTAGAAAACAAAGTGTTAAGTTGTTAGAAAGAAAGTTCTCCTCTGAAATTAGGTAAATGACTTTGGGGAAAGGCAAGAATTGCATGAATTTGTCCTCATCGCTATCAATGGCGCCCAAAAAGCTGCTAAACACTTTAACTCACAATGTTACTATTAAGTTTATGGGATATAATAATGAGCAGTGCTGGCCCAGTGGTAACGGCCGCAATTTATGAGATATAGGTTGCAAGTTCAAGCCCAGACAGGCGCTTTACTTTGTGTAAATTATTTCATCACCACTACTCTCAAAACGGTGAAGTAAAACATCGTGAGGAAAACGGCATGTCCTAGAACCAAAAATTTGAAGACATGTGACATCTACCAACTACTGGGTCCGCGTGGTGGATCACGACCCGGCCTGTGTGCCAGCAGTGGGAATATTATAGGTTGATTATGATGTGGCCTAGATCAACCTACTTAACAAGGAAGTATAAATTCAAACAGAAACCGATAACACAGAAATCCTATTATAACTTCAACTTGAAGTTTTAACAAGTGGAAAGTAAGTTGTGATCACGTAGTAAGAAATTGATAGAAACTCAGTCATGGCTGAGTTCAGTCCAATATTATACGTGACGGCTGAATGAGGAAATTGTTGCTGTTATGACTTGATCTGTTTGGCTGTAAATGTTTTACTGTATCTGGGTTTTTGGAACAAAAACTTAACTAACGAATTTATTCGCTAAAGTGCAACCATTTTCGTTAACTAGATATTTTTATTTCCATTATAATTATGTCTCGAAAGCCTGACAACCAGTCTCACCAAATTATTATACCCAGTAACTGGGTTGCGGCGGTCAGGTAGGCAGTCGCTCGAAGTAAAATATTGGTATTCAGCTGCATCCGGTTAGATTGGATGCCGACCCCAATATGTTGGGACTAGGGCTAGATTTATTGGTACAAAACAATAAAAAAACACATATATATCAAAATACATTAGTATACTAATAGCTACCTAATATAAATCTAATTACACACTGACCTCACTCAAAATATTTTAATTTAACCGATTCTCACAAATTGCATATTGGCAGCGGCGAGGGTCGACCATAAACTATTGCGCGGCTAATTACTGGGACTCCTGCGCATAGCCGCAAATAGCGAGGGATAAGGGTGAGGTCACACAAATGTTAATAATAAATTTATTTTACTTATTTTAGTAACATTCGTTTTATGGTCGCTGTTGATCGTTGATTGTGGTCGATCACAATGGGCGCTCATAAGAAGGCTTAAAGTCACCTAAAAGGAAATGGAGAGGGTTATGCTTGGAGTTTCCCTACGTGATCGAATCAGGAATGAAGAGATACGTAGGAGAACTAAGGTAACCGACATTGCCCAAAGAATTGTTAAACTTAAGTGGCAGTGGATAGAGCATTGCTCGCAGAACAGATGGCCGATGGGGCCGAAATGTTCTAGAGTGGCGACAGCATACCGGAAGACGTAGAGTTGGAAAGCCGCCCACAAGGTGGACGGATGACCTTGTGAAGGCTATAGGCTAGGCTTAGGAATCAGCTGGATGCGAAAAGCATAGAACCGGTCGAAGCCGCGGAGTTTGGGGGAGGCCTATGTCCAGTAGTGGACTTCTTTCAGCTGAATTGTTGATGATGAAAATTCGTTTTATAAGGTAAATAGGTTGGTTGGTTGGGAAGTTGGTTGGTAGGTTGGAAAGTTTGTTGGTAGATCGGAAAGTTGGTTGATTGGTTGATTGATTGGTTGGTTGGCTGATTAAATAGATAGTGTAATGCACTCGTTACTTTCATTGCATATTGGAGATTTTCGATCGTCTATGTATGTTATGATAACGCCAGTTTGCCTATAAAATAAATTACGTAGGTTAGATACCTACTTATGCCATTAAAAAAAGGAATGAGAAAAAGAAAGAGCTTTCTATAATATTTAAATTCCAATTTATCAAGTTTTGAGAATAAAACCTAAACCCCCTTATTACAAAACAAGGTTTTTCTTTAGGTATGGTTTAAACTACCGAACCTGTTTTTGAAATAAGATCTTAGAACTGAAATCGAATTACAGCTCCTTTTACAAAACTGACAATTTAGCACTGGACTAACTTGTCAGTTTTGTAAAAGGAGCTGTATTTCGATGTCAGTTAGGTTCTCATTTAAAATATAGGCTCGAAGGTTTAAACCATACCTAAAGAAAAACCTTGTTCTGTAATAAGGGGGAAAAGGTTTTTATAGCATAATAACGAATGCCAAAGATCTTGTCATAATTTTGCTTGAAAACTGTACATAGATATTACTTTTAAAAATATTAAATAATAGTACCAACATGATATTACTTAAAAGCGTAGTTCCATAACCACCGTATTAAAAAACGTATGCGCCTACGCACTAATACGCAACACAATAAACTTGCATCTAAATTGTTATTAAAAACTATTGCATTATTTATTACAATAATGTAACCTGATACTTCAGAGTGATAGAATACTTAAACGGTAGTAAAAGTGTGGAAGTTGGGTTTATGTCAAATAATATAATATTGCTGGTTTTTTTTTACATTCTAACAGAAGCTATTCAATGATATTATTTATTTTTATTTAAAGAAAACAAGTAACGAATGACTCAAATGTGTTAGTAACCATATTGTTTTTGAACCTATTTTAGTAAACGTAACCTAAATTAACTTACACTGCCATATAGTTACAATGCGAATCCCTGCTACAAGCTTAACACCGAAGTAGAGAGTTTGCAGCAGCGATTCACACACAAGCAGTCCAGTCTGCTCGCGATACACCGCAGTACCTATATTTTTGGGGCTGGCCCGCACCCACGCACCAGAGAAGCGCAACTTTTTCGCATCATAGCGTAGAAGCAACCCGAGCTGCACCAAACTTGCCAGCAGGCCTAGACAAAACACATTTCTGTTAGCGTTCACGCCAAACGCTACGTCAAAATGTATGGGAATGACATTACCTGCGGAAAGGACACGACGTAACCTTTCCGCAGGTAATGTCTGCTCTGCTGATGTGCTACAGAAGCGGAACAGCCCCATCAACACCCGGAATGCAAAACGAAACGTAATGTATGACTAGATCGATGGGCTTTATCCATTTATTTTTCGAAACATTGCCTTCCCCGCTTCGCCGAAGATTTAAAATGTATTTCTAATGAGTTGCTTAGCTCTGGAATGGTCTTAGCCATATATTTTCATTTGAAACAATACAATCAATTCAGCAGTCAACGTAAAGTATACCAGGCTATCAAAATAATGATCTCCAATAAAAAATAAAATAAAGAGACTGTACTGACTGACTGTTTTAGTATTAGATTTATGTAACAGGTGTTCCGGGGAGGCCTATGTCCAGCAGTGGATCTCTTTCGACTGAAAATGGTGATGATGATGATGAACAAGGCGCTGAGATAAATATTTTTCTTTCTTTGTAGATTGAAAGAAATGAAAATATTTAACTTTGAAAAACTTTTAGTGCGTCAAAAATCAAAATCAAAATATTTTCATTTCGTATAAACCTGCATGGGCACATATGAAACGTCAGAACCTAGGTGCACGGTTCCAAATTGTTGTTTCCTATGGAGAAGAGCCGGCAAGAAACTCCACGGTTACTCTTTTAAAAATGATTGGCTTTAACAATGTTTCCAAATTACAGAGATAAAATGTATGGGAGGACAGTGCAGGCCTGTGAATAAGTACCAGGTACTTAGACGAATACAGAATAAAAAATCGTCTACAAATCTACAGTCTGTAAGGACTACAACGTTCTCTCATTCACAATATGTAAAATAATCTACATATATAAAATTAACCTAATTAAACATAGTGACATGATTTCAATGACAATCACTAAAAATAGTCGATATTAAAATTGATAGTGTCAAATAATGACGAGAATATGTCAGCATTGTAAAAATAAAAAAGAACATAGTATTTGAGAGCAGTTAATAGACTTTCACATATTTATGCTGCGTAAATAAAAAAAACATTAGGAACAACATAATACATAATTTACAAAAAAAAAAAACCTTCAGTCATTGACAAACAAAATGGCCGCTTGACTAATGGCGCGTAAAAAGTATTTGTAAAGTATAATTAATGCTAAGCAAATTAACATAGCACCAATTAATTATCTTTGACGGGCTTTCATCAGCAGTTTTTTGGTGAAAAATGGTAGGAAAATTTATAGACAACGTATGGAACGGTATATATTTTTCGTAGCACGTTTAATATTAAGGCCATTACTAGATTAAAGGTCAGTGTTTCCTGCCAGTCATTTATATTTAGGTTGGAAACCTATCTGACGGTTGTCTTGCATATTTTTGGTTTAGTAATTTTACTGATTCAATTATAATTTATTTTTTGGTTTTTTTGACTATATTTTTTGCGTTGACTGATTGTGTATCTATTTGAATTGTTTTAATTTTGAGTATAATAATAAAAAATAAAAAATCTTATTTGTAATTGTGACTAATTATTATAAGCTATTTTGAACGCCGAATATGGCAAAACATGTTGAACCTACAATTTTAAACTTTCCATCCATATGTGCATATTTATGTATCTTTTTACACATGTTTAAACAAATAAATACATCTTTATCTTTATCTTTAAAAAGAATTTTTTTTTTTTCAGAATCGGTCCTGGCCATCGACATAAATCCAGATTTATGTCGATGGCAATAAACTCGCTACCCTTTACAAGGGACTAAAATATAACTGGCGAATTGTGGATGTACTTTATGGTGCACATCTTCCTAGCAGCCAAACATGATCCTTTTCTGATTCGATAGATTGTTTCAGGAAACTTGCTATTGTCGAAGTAAATTAAGAACTAAATACCAAGCCAGAAATCATTCAATTCAATACTATATTTATTTAAAATTATAGATATTCCTTACCAATTTTAAATTGGAATTGTATCATGGACCATCTTGTTACCCAGTTACTGGGTTGTAGAGGTCCGATAGGCAGTCGCTCCATGTAAAATAATGGAATTCAGCTTTATCCGGTTAGCCTGGAAGCCGACCACAACATTGTTAGGAAAAAGCCCAAAAGGGAGAAGATGACTTACCAATTTTAAATTGAACAGTGACGTACCCGTACTTTTTATAAAATCATTTTCCCTAAACTGGCGAAGGTTATTTTTAATTTGTGTATAACATTTTTTTTCTAACCATTTAGTTGTACAACATTTCCTTCAAAAGATTCTTCCCAAACGTTAATTATCTAAGCAAACAATAATTAATATTTGGTTCCTGTAATTAAGTTAATACTAGCGCAGGAACCAGGGAACTATTTAATATAGATAGCAAAAAGAAAGAAAATTAAATTGCTTATACAAACTCAGCCTATAAACGTTCCCACTACTGGGACACAGGCCTCCTCTCCATGAGAGGGAAAATTTGAAAAATTGCTTATACTCTGCACAAAAAAAAACATAAATCAGAAACGAAAAAGACAAAGTATCCAAAAGCCTCTTATTCAACGAATTAAAGTTAGTGAAATTGTCCATTGCTTGATGTCAGTGCCAGGGACAAAAGAAAATTGACTTTATATTGTGTAAATACACAGCTTGTACAAAATACATAGTTTTTTTCAATAAGGGCTGATTTTGAAGTAGTCGGGTAACATTTAACTAAAGAATAAATCTGACAGTTCGACATAGTTTCTATACAAAAGTTGTCAAATCGCAATATTTATTCCGCAGATAAAAGTTATTTCATTATTGAAAAATCAACCGTAAATAATATTAGATTATATTTACCTAATGGAAATTTTCCAGTATGAACAACGTTTTACACTGACATCAAGATGAAGTGATAGATCGTCATTACAGTGTCGTATTAGATTGGCCTTGATAACAGATTTCCTGAGAATGACCTTTACGGACCAACGGATTTTCTATTAATTATAAAGTTTAGGAGAAACTTGGTTCCAGTAGTTTAGAGGTTTCTAATGTTTTGAGCTACGGAGAGTATTTACAAGCTCTGGGAGGAACTGACCTAGGAGGACATATAGGTAGTACCTTATTGGTGATGTTCTTCTGAAAGTTCAGGTTCACTAGCAGCCGGTGTGCGTGTATGACCTGAAGGCCAATTCTCGTAATTAAAAACGTTCGCAGTGTCATCTCAGCGACAATCGAATTTCAATTTGTCAGAAATGTATGGAAACTCGTGGAATTTTTGACAGATTGACACTGAGATGAGACTGTGAACGTTCTTAAAATTAGCAGAATTGCCCCTCAGATGTATAAACGTAAACTAAGTAAAAGATATATGTAAGGGTGGATCGTAGACTGGCACGCCACAATTGCGGTAGTAAGTCCCCTCATTGAGGACTGGCTGGAGAAGCGACAAGGCGTCCTCGACTTCCGCCTTACGCAGGTCCTTACCAGACACGGCAGCTTCAGGAGGTTTCTGTTCCGGATAAGGCGGAAGGAAACGCCCGGTAAGGACCAGGCCCGGGTCGAGCGACGGCGCGTTGTGTTCCAGGCGGGCTTCAAAGAGATGTCAGCAAAAATTAAAGGGGTCCGCTAGGACCGATGCCTGCCAGGGTCGTGGATTTGTTCGAAATAGTTACCGTGGCCCTGGCACGAGCAACTGAAGGAACACTGGTGAGTTTTAGTCAGTACATTCTGACACACCCTAGCTCGGCCCAGAGCGGGAGAAGACATTTGACGATGTCCCATACAAAAAAAAGGGTGAATCGTAGCTGATGACGTTCTATAGTTTTATCCTATCACCATGGGAATAAGGCGTAGGTATATGTATGTATATTCGTGGATCAACACAACAAAAATTTAGTCTCCATGTCCAACCTTATGTCGCCAGGAAGATAATGCCAGGGGCTATTTACAGCCTTTGATGTCTTTGTTGTCTGTTTTATAATGATGTCAACTATGTAGCTTAAAGAACAATTTAAACTCCAGGCAGCTTATTTAAATTCAGAAAAAATGATGCGGGAGGCATTTTTTATGTACCAACTTACCAAGCTGAATTGAATCAACGACATTAAGCGAACCTGACGTTAACACCTGGACACTTCCAAGGTGTGTATTTCAGAATAAATTTGTTTGTTACAAAAATAAAATATATTTTTCTGGGAATACACTGTTTATTTTAAAAATGGTAGCAGACTGAGGTAAGCCCAAATTTAAACTGTGGGAATGTTACCCACCCACGTTAAAATTAAATGAAAAACTGTACGCACGGCTACACAACAAGCTATTACATTTCCAGTTTACGCTGATCTTGCACTGTACGGAAATCCTATACAATGCGTGATCAGTTTATACTGGAAATGTATAGCTTGATGTATAGCCGTGTGTTTTTATGGCACCTCAATTATGTGGTATCTATACTTAGGTTTAATTTTGTGTGGTGCTGGACGCAAAGAATAGCATCATCTCATTTTATTCCCGTGGGTATCGTAAAAGGTGACTAAGGACTTACTAGAGAATGGGCAGCAGCGTCCTCTATGCATTTTACTACCATACTGCGGTCGCTAATCTACAGGTGCCAAGCGTGACGCGCCTCCCTTCTGGAGGGAGGCCTATGTCCAGCAGTGGAAGTTTTGAAAGAAATATTCAGTAAATAAATGAACTGTTTTTTTTTTCTATTAATTTAATTTAATTCAAAAACATGCATCGGCTTCTCCTTAAACTTCAATTATATTCGACGAACCAAGTCACTCATCTCTTTTGCTGACTGTACATGACAGACTCATTATTGTAAACACTCTCACAGTAGGTACGGGAGAAAACTTAGTTCGTTGGTCTAATATTTTAACTAAAAAGGACGAATATGTAAGATCTTGTAGCCTTGTTCAATGAGACAAAAAAAAAAAACATTACATGTATATTCGGTAGCAAATTACAGAACCTTTACAAAACAAAGCATTTACCTACTCAAAACAACCACAAAAAAGCACGTGCTAAAGCCTAGGCTTTTAGCCCCAACAAACACTATCAAATAGCACGTGTCAAAACCTAGGCTTTTAACCCTAAAACAAACAGCTCATCGGCATCGGACGGATGTGGAAAAACTTTAAAAGCCCGGCTTTACCGTTTTATTTGCTCTACACGTTGGTATTTATGCGTTTAGTGATGGGCTGTTTCCTGTCGATGGCATATGCGATAAATGTCGGTTTTTTGTTTGAAAATATGAGCGGAATTTGAGGGGAATAAAGAGTTTGGCAGTGTGTGGAAAAGTCAATTAAAATAAATATTATGGTGGATGCGCCGTGTATTCCCGTTGTCCCCGTAGATCATGTCCCCGTAAAGGCCACAAAGTGAATTTAATAAATAAAATAATTATAATTACTTCTCGTTGTGCCCGTTAATTTGTTGTAATATATATTATTTTAACATGATTACTCCTATGTTTGGTAAGCTCCTACCAAGTTATAACAACCTGGTATTTAGAAGGCATTAAGCGTTTTCTAGCTTACACACCCCTAAGTTCGGTGAGCTCCTACCAAGTTATGACAACCTGGTAGTTCGTGCCGGATACCAACTTCCAAAAAAATCTACTTATAAAAAGTAAACATTTCGTAATTGTTTCTATATTTTTAATTTATTATATACAAAATACCTTTCGTTTTAGTTCTAATATTGCCGCTACCTACGTTTAAAAAGAAATAAAATTAAAAGTGGACAATGAAACGTGAAATCTTAACTGTCCGTTGTCCGTACATAACGGGGACAACGGTGAGGAAATTTATTACGTCCCGTAGTCCCCGTACCAGGGACACATATTAGGGGGAAGACGGAAATACACGGGATGCGGTACGGTAGCCCTCGAATTTAAAATTTTCTTTCGTTTAACTTAGAGGGTTGTATTGTTGATGATTATATATTAATTCTAAAACTAAAAACGTACTACGGTCACGAATCACATTTCGTTCAACATACAGCCAGAAACTTAATTGCAAAAAACGTAAAAAAAAAAGAATTTAGGGGGCTACCGTGGCGCTTGTCCATTAAGGGTACAGACGCTAGCACATCGAACTACCCCAAACTGTATTTTTTTTTAAATTGAACGTGAACCTTATGTGACAAAGTTGAAAATGTATCAAAGAATATTTACAGATTGGGGTAGTTTGATGTGCTGGCGTCTGTAAACTCCTCTCATTCAAGCAATAGGGTACCCACAATACGATTTTACTAATACTTTTATTTAACATTTTTATATAAATCTTTCTAGGTATTTGCCATTATAACGGTGTACACATTTTCTGACGAGCATTTTTAACTGGCTATGGAACTAGCAGGTACTAAATAATTTAGAATAGTTTCTTCGATACCAAACATATGTTTGGCTTTAACATTTTTGTAAATAAACGTACGTGAGTGCGGCTATACACTTGGGTAATATAATATTTACTAGCCTTTTCGTACGTAACCCAATAGTGTTCTTTAGATGAAAAATATAGACGCCGCATGTACAGACGCCAGCACATCAAGCTACACTAGCTAAACTGTCAAATTTGCCCAATTGAACATGAACCGTAACTGTTTAGAAATAAAGTTGAAAATCTATCAAAGAAATTTGACAGATTGGAGTAGCTTGATAGGTATGCTGGCGTCTGTACCTACGGCTACGTCGAAGTGTTTCTGAAAGTGACAAAACAGATTGTTTCTTTTTCTAATCTATGTACACGAAGAGCTAGCTATTAATTTTTTGGCTCATCATACATGTTAATTAAAAGTAAAAATTAATAAATTGAAACGTAATAATAGTTTGCAGATTACCTTTACCCATATATAGAGAAATTAATTCTCTCCAATAATTATTTCCAAAAAAGGATCGTTTCTATTAACAAATGCAAATATTTAAATCCAAACCCAATTAAATGGACTTAAACGTTTTTAAATCGTTTTGATACTTACATAACGAACCATTTATATTATTTATTGATCACTACAGGGGCATTAGAAAGTTGTGCAAATTAATGAACACTTAAAATAATTAAAAGTCAATGACTCTGCATATTAATAGATAGTATTTTTACGATTCATTTCTATCAATGGCAAGGTGGGTAAAAGTCTGTATAATGGTGCTATTAAAATAATATAAACAGTGAAGCAGTTAAACATTGACGGTACAACAGCTGATGGCATTAGAAAAGATACGTCAAAGATATTTTTAATGTAAGTGAAATATAATGGTATTATTGACAGGTTGGATTGAGAGATAAACATATCACTGTTCTAGATATTTTTATTGTATTAAGAATGTTTAGTGCAGTATTTATTTATTTTTTCTGAATGGCGTGGCTCTTGACCTAGATTACACCTGATGGAAAGAGATAGACGAGGTCTGTGATGAAACAATCGTTCCCAGAAGATCCCTGTTCACCCTTAGTTTGAAGGCAGTCGGGTACAAAAATCATAAATGTGACAGTATGTATGTTTGTTACTCAATTACGCAAAAACGGCTGAATGGATTTGAATGACATTTGGCACTCAGATAGTAAACTCATAGGATACTCCTTTCGACGTCCACGCGGGCGATGCCGATGCCGCTGGCAAAATATTTTGTGTAAAATTGCTATTTATAGTATTCAATAATGAAAAATGGGTTATTGTTAGAAGATGTTTTCTGTAGGCTAAAAAATTACGTTTTCTTAAAAAGGCACTCGAAGGTTAATATTAAATATGAACTAGTGACAAGAAGTCCATAAATAGGACTACAAAGAAAGCCAGGCAATGAAAAGCAGGTTATGTTGAATTGACACAAGAAAAAGAAGATAAAAATAAACATAGTCCGTCTTATTACAAAACGCGATCTATCTTTAGTTCTAGTTTAAAACTCTAAGTCAGTTTTTGCATTACCAACTTTTATTTTATTTGGGTAAAGTTCTTAATACAAAAAATGACAATTTAGCACTGCACTAAGTTGTCAGTTTTGTAAAAGGATCTGTATTTCGATTTCATTTAGGTTCTTATTTCAAAAACAGGCTTGATGGTTTAAACCATACCTAAAGAAAAACCTTGTTTTGTAATAAGGAGGAGTAAGTCAAACAGTCAAATAATAATAAACATGCTACAAATCAAATAGATACTGCAGACTACAAATCAATTTTAATATCTACCAAACATAAACGATTGCTTTTAATATTACGTGAACACACCCATCAAATTATTGCTCCAGGCAATCTTCTTTTTAAGGATCTGTAGGTCCTTACGTCACCAACAGCTGTTGCGTAAAGAACATAAAAGTTTAATATCTCATCTAATCATGAGTACTAGAATATTTCTTGGAAAATTATTACTTTGATAACTACTAACTGAAGTATTGACTAAGACTAGTGATTCATGATATGATTTACTCTAGTCACCATTGACGTATATATAAATTTAATGATCTACATCATCTTTACATGCAAAGTTACATTTATCACCAGTCTACTGAAAAAAAAAAGTCAGTTGTTATTTTTTTGAAAAAAGTTATTATTTTTCACTTTTTATTTACCTATCCTACACCAATTCGAAATTTCATCATCCTTGGGGCCAAAACAATGCATGTTTATGCGATAGCAGCAATCGCGGTTGATTTGCTGTCATTTTTTGAGGAGTTCCGTTCTTTGTCTCCGAAAATAATCATCAGATCTATATGAAATTTTAATGGAACCATTTCGGAATAAACCCCTTTCGAAAAAAAAAGAATTTTGCAAATCCGTCTATATACGACGGAGTTATGCCCGAACATATGCCTCCTTATTTTTGAAGTCGGTTAAAAAACAAACATAATGTACAGAAGGAAAATTTTCGTGACCGCGAATAGTAATTTGTAGTTAATTCACGAGAATCAGTGCATGACCTCATCAGTCAATCGAGAGTCTTGAAAAAACAAATGCGTAACAACCAATGATTAGTGAGGGTACAAACTAAAGCAGAGCATTTATATATTGAATGGACTAATCGAGTTTCATATCGCATTAGATTCATTGACACGGTTACGTCGATAACCTTTGGCATTGGGACATCATTACCGTTGTTTCTAATGCTGAATGTAATACTGTTGATAAGAGAGACTATTCTATCTAATAAACTATCATCATCAAGTGCCCGATCTCCAAGAAAACTCCGATACAACATGACACAGTTTTAGAACGTAGTACAGTCAGTCAGGTTACAATCATTTCTATACCTACGCATAAATTTGCAATTTCGTGTACGTACATATTTTGTCACTAAATGAATGAGGAAAATGTTGTGAGGAAAGTTTTGAGTGAATGAAAAGGCTTTAATAGCGGGAGACCGAAAAAACTATGGATGGAATGTGTGAATGATGATATGGTTAGAAAAGAGGTTGTTATCGAGATAACGACTAATATAGAAGAGTATTAAAGAAAAATACATCTTGTACCGACTGCAATTAATTGAGACAAATGCAAGATGGAAAATGATGACGATTTCGTCACTAAATGCAATTCACTGCACGAAAAGGCTAGTGCTTGTGTAAATATGATTTTACCCATAATCACTTGGTAGTCAACGAATGCATACAAAAAATTTCATAAAAAAACTTGTCAGTGCGCTAACTTTACAAAATTAAGACCCCGACCTTCGGGATTTAAAAGTAATTAACCCGCGAAGTAACCGCGCGACCTGTCCTGACAAGATTACCCGGAGATTGCCACAAAGCCTTGATATTGTTTCAAGTTATTACTGAGAATAAGCGCATTTTGTTCAACGATTTTAATTGGGATGAAATTGGAACTTGAAATTCCATTTAAAGGAGATAGAATCATCATGTGCCAGCAGGCTTAAGCATGAAGATTTCTATTTCTACTCTACCAAAAATATAAATCGCTTATCTACATTACTCGGTTCAAAACTGTTAACTAGACAGTTAACAGTTTTGAACAGACAAAAATGACGTTTTCCGTGTGTCCACACTGAAACGTCATTTTTGTCTGTTCAAAACTGTGCTAAGCCTGCTGACCTTCTGCCAGGGGTGCGGGTTTCTTCGAAAGAGATACCGCAGCCCCTGGCATACAGGCTACTAAGGGAACACGGGTGGGTTTTAGTCAGTAAAAGTCTGACACGCCCTCCTGCTCCAGCCAGAGCGGGAGAAGTTATTTGATGATTTCCTACCCAAAAATTAAAAAAACCATAAGACTTTTTCTCTTGCCTTTGTTTTATTATTAAATTTCTTATATCAACACTAATTTCTTGTCTCTTGTCACTCATATCGAATTCATATTAATACGCAACAAATATTCTGTAACTTAGCAGCAACAACAGACAAATGAATGATCCCATTGTAATGTAATATCATGACCAAAAGCTTAAGAGAACTTTTCTGCACTTGGTTGGGACTTTGGTGAGACTGCTTGTCAGAGAGTTTTGTCTGGGTGTATGTTCCAGATTGCCGCAAAAACGGCTAAACGGATTTGAATGAAATTTAGTACACAGGTAGTTAATAACCTAGATCAACACATAGAGTAATTCTAATCCCGGTAGTACGTTTCCGTGGGATATATTCCGACATACACTCCAAATCCAATTTATAATGTGCTGAATAAAATATGACTAACTAACAATTAAAGGTAATAATGACATTTTAATACGCAATTATAAAATCAGGTCACCGACATTAATAGAATTAATATTTTGACCTCGTCACTAATTATAAATGAAATCAAATTGAGAAATCGAATCAACGTGTTGGCAAATTAGTACCAAATCATTGATGATCAATTTACAATTATCATTTGACGGGATGACTTTTAACCTATTTATGATAATGACATCCGGTGAACTTGGCATTACCACTAGTATCGTCAGTATCACTATTATCATACTCCGAAATGTTTAGAACAAGGAAATGAATGGAGCTGTATATCAAGACATGGACATTTGTGTAATCCCATTATATTATCGTAAGTTAAGGGTTAATTATATTAATAGCCAATAACAAGTATTATAATGGCAATAATAATCATTATGAGATTTGTAAATATTATAAATTATAAGATATAATATGTTATACCTACACATACAAACTTTGGATTAAACATCTCAGTTATCTATTTACTGAATCTCGGAAAACAAAAAATAAAAATAAACGGAAAATAATAAATGTACTTTCCAGGAAAATATAAAAAAAAAACATGTGGATGAAGTCCCAAGCAAAAAATGTGTGATATTTACATTACCTGGAAAAGATTTTAATAAATAAACGCTTCACTTGATTGTTTAATTTGATCCCAATCCACTTTATAGGCACATATTGAAAATAACTGGAACAGAATTTTATTAAAATACCTAATAGACGAATATTCTCAGCAGCGTTTTTATTTATTTTGGTTCAGTAAAAATAATAGGCTGTTGTTTTAACCAATATAATTTAGCTTGGAACCAGTTTCACTCGTTCACTAATAATAATTGTAATAGTAAGATATAGAAAATATATTCGAAACAATAAGTCATAAAAAACCTTATTTTACTTATCAAATAAATCTTATCGACATCGCCATCAGCAAAGAACTTACATCACTAAATTATTTACCGTCTCTCGTTTGCAAAAACCACAAGATCTACGCGTCATACAGTCTGCGCCATGTCGCATGTCGGTCTGGTTACAATATAAACAAAAAAACACAACCACATTACTACCACAATCCTTGCAAACGAATTACATCTTTATCTCCATAACGTAAGAGTCCAAACAACCGCAGAATTAAGTAAGTCAACCGCAATTTAAGACAAATTGATGAGGATTATATTCACGCGGAATTGAACTCAATGTTGATGAGAAGAGGAGTCGTAGAGACGGTAAATTCAAGTTGGTAAAAGCAAAAAATAATAAGCCTAGAGAAATACTTACCATTAATCATTAAGTCAATGGAACGCCAGCAAAAGTAAAATTAATCAGTTATTGGTTACGATTCATTGGTTAAACAAGGTTAAGTGCCAAAAGTATATTTCATTGCGTAAGGTCTGAAACTTATGCCTTATTTGCTTCAAGTAATTTGACAATTAATTAATTCCTTTTGCTGTGTGGTCCCTTACCACCTTGTTCCTACTTTCGTAATTTTTAAGACAACTATTGAATAGTATTAGGTCAGTATTTTAATGTCTTGCATTTCATAATCAGCGTATTACGTTTCCATTGCTGGAACACATGCCTGCACTCGGTGAGAGGGAGTTGGCAGTAATCCACCACGCGGGCCCTGTGCGGGTTGGTAGATGTCACATCATGTCTTGAATTTTATTGTTCCAGGACATGCCCGTTTCCTCACGATGATTTCCTTCATCGTTGTCGATGTCTTGCATTGATGACATCATATTGCACGCATAAATCTAACAAGAGTTGTGATTGGCTCCCTGTATTCCAAGTTTCGTCAGTGATAACAGTTTTAGCTATATGTTCATATTCATCATTGAATTTTATTAGGCCTTTGACTTCGTAAACATGAGGTTGTTGTCCGGGTGGTGCCTCCTTGTCTACTCAAACCTGTTCGCGTACTACATTTATAATGTAACGTTCAGCGTATCTGACTGGATTATCAACATCCTACAACAATGCCTCATTGCACCTTAAGACAGCAATTTGAATTCTATTAGCTAGATAGTGCACTTACTTGATAGCAAATAAAACGCCACCTGCATGTCTAAAAGAATGCCCACTTACTTCTGCTTTAAGAACAGTTAAAATGGCGTCATCATCATCAAGTGCTTTAAGTAATTTTCCACGTCAAGTACTTTTTCTAACAACATAATGACGGGAAGGGACCGTATTTTTTTCTTGTGTTATTTCAAAACGGATAATTTTGTTTTTATTGTAACTACCATGCAATACTTTCTTGATGATGTAATGATGTAATTTACTCGCTGCTTCAACATTGTAGGTATAGTTTTGATAACCAGTTTTTTTGTAAATTACCAATAATTTTCGAGCAAGCAAGATGGACTTATCACGATTAAGTAGAAAGTTATGTTCACAGGGAATTATTAGCCTCAAGATTCACGTAAACATGAATTTTCCAAATTGATATGAAATCTTCATCATGGATGTGTGTCAGCTTCGAAATGGAAATCTTGGGAGGTCTTCTTTTGTTTTTATTTTATTTTATTAAAATAAATCACGCTTATGTCAGTTACAAACTTTTGGAAAAAAACATTTCTTGAAATGTTCTCATCGACGTGCTCCGCTAACAAGACATTCATTACCGTGTATTAAATTCCACCAATATGTCGAACGTGACACAATTCCACCACAATTAACCCCGCAAGCCATAATTAAATATCACTTAGCCTTTCAACGAAGATCATATCGGATATTAATGATGCCTCATTCAAGTCAAATACTGACCACACTTAACGTTTTTGTTAAGGGAAAACTGAAGAGGATATGATATTAGGATTTATTTTCTCGTTCAAGTGAGAATGAGGAAAAGTGGTAGAAGTCGTTAACAAAGCTCTCACGACTAACATATTATTACTATTACCAACCCTAATGGGTATGTGTGATACAGTGTTATTCCAAGTAGCTTCTTGCAAGACTTAGTATAATAACCATAGTTAAGCATCCACTGCGGACTATAATCCGCCTACGTACACCATTGCAATAAACGACCCGTCAGAAACATTATCATAATCGCCACTCCTGACAAACGAATTGGTTATTGCAGTATGTTAAGGTTAAATTAGAATGTTGCTGCTGCCCATCCCCCTGACATGGTCGCCTGATTGCTTTCGTCGATATATAGAGAGCTAGGCCAAATTCTATTGTCCACAGCGCATTCGGATTGTATTTGAAGTAAAATTCAACACACAACTGAGTACAAAATGTTTAATTAAGTAAAAAAACCAATACTAAATTTCATTTCAGATAAATTAGGTCAGGGACTGAGTAAAAGGACGATAATGATGCCCTAATTTTGCCAATTAATAATTTTGTATGTCACAACTTCATTTGTTATTTAATTAAAGCCAGAGACGGGATTAATATACTTGCTGAATTGGCATTTATATTTTGCTATTCTGACAAAAGGGCTTATTTATGAAGACGTTAAAATATTTTGGAAGTAACAAATGAAGCTACTTTAGATTGAATAAATATAGCATTACTAGCAGAACCACAATAATCTTACTAATCCTACTAATATTATTAAATGTGAAAGTTTGTATGTCTAGATGTTTGGATGGTTTTACTCAATCAATCACGGATTAGTATGAAATTTAGCACATAGGTAGCTTATAACCTGAATTAACACATAGGATACATTAACACTAGGACATTTTTATCCCGGTAGTACCTACGTTAATAATTTACCTGGCGAAGCCGCTGGCAAAAGTTAGTTTTAAATAAAAACGTGACCTACTGTTTATCTTACAACATAAAAGCGAAGAAAACGAGCTGTACCTATGTAATTCTTTTCACTTGAGTAAGAATTACCTAACAAGCGCAGTAATTATCGTTTTAAAGAGTTCCACTTTTAGCATCTTAGATCTTGTTCACGGTTCGTTCTTTTCTCTGGAATCGTCCATCTCGCAAGCTAATGTGCCTACTAAATAGCCTCCATGAATTATAAATACATCGTCACTATCATTATTTGTGGAATCCATTACGTTGCCACTGCCTTAGTGTTCTATATCTTCGTTTTAAACCCGTCAGTGAATACCAAACTATGAGATAGATCGCGCGTTTGACGGACCAATCAATTTCCTGTCGCGGTGCTTAGCACGGGCCATAATGGTTATGGTTTCCTTCGCAACTCGACTATTATCTTCACGGGTATGCACTGAATTATTTTAAACGTAAGCAGAAGCAATAACATTTTCGAATCCGGTTCCTTTATTGGTAGTCCCTCATGATGTTTCCTTAAGTGATTGTGAAATTGTGTGAACATTTCGTTTGGTTTGTGAATATAATGGGAAATAACTGTTCGGATATGATAATGCATTTGATAAAGTTTATCTCGTGAAACGGTCAGCTGGGCTATAAAGTGTCTAACCGACTATTGTATTAAACGTTGATAAATTCGTGGCGTTGCTTGCATTTCGTTAAGTATCTATTAACATATCATAATAACAATAAACAAACGTCAGTATACAGAAGCATTAAGAGGCGTATCACAGGGCGCAGTCTTAGGACCGCAAACAATTCAACACTGAATTGCTCTTTGTTTCCAAATCTGTACAGTTACCGTTCTATCTTGTATTTCTCCATATTCCAGTAGATCGAGGTAGAATGAAATTACCTGCAACAAAGTAAAATATTTGATGAGTTTGATAAACCTTTTAATACGATTTTAGCTTCACCGTTTGTAGTCTTCATTAAAATAAGTTTTCGTTTCTCATAATACGTGGTTGGTGGGATATAACATAAAACAAAGATACTTTAAAAACGTAAGTTCAATTATTTATTTTTATTAATTAACCTTTAAAACAGAGGAAAAAAAAGAGGGCTTTATTCTAATTATAAATTAATTGAATTCTATTTCCACGTAGGTATCTACCAGATAAATCCCCTGAAGCAAGAATACAATTAGCAACAAAGAGAATGTTAATCGGGAAACAAACATGTTATCTAAATTACAGATTAGATTTTCCTGTATATGCTGTTCCTCTTTCTAGAATGTTGTTTGTTATGATAATTAAGAAGAGGTACAATGATTTTGACATACGTTACCTATTAATAATGGAAATTTCAGAATCACATAGGTACCTACTATTAGCGTTTTTGCCTAAAACGATCGGCAGAGGCCTACAGTATCAGCACTCATTTCGCTATTTATAGGTATTTTGGTCCTTTTTAATAGGGACGAGCTTATTACCATCAATCGGGCAAAAATCGAGACTGCCGGCCAAGTGTGACTTGGACACGCGCACGACGGGTGCCATACCACAAGATAAATGCGTGCACTCATTGGTCAGGTCTACCTGTGTGGTTATTTCCTCAAAAGATGGTCTGTGAGGAAAGAACCAGAGACAACATTGCATATAATCTTCACATAATTTGACCAAGAATATGTCTTAAAATAAAAATAAAAAATATTATTGACGTGTAAACGTGTTTGTACAAAACTACTTACAGAAATAAAATCATTTAAAAGGCTAAAACGCCGCAGAGAACACGTTTCTTTATCTTCTGTTTTTGTTGTCATATCGGCAATAGAAATACATAGGTACACACTCTGTGAACATTTAAATTGTCTATCTAATACGGTTAATGAGATACAGCTTCCTAACAGATAGATGGATGGGCAGACAGCGGACGCTTAGTAATAGGGTCCCGTTGGCACCCTATGGTTTCAGAACCTAAAAAACGAATAATACTTTATCTGACTGGATATGGAACCCAGGTCTCTCCTGGTTATGCTCCAATGGTCTCATAAAATTATCCTACTAATATTATAAATTCCTACTAATATTATAAATTCCTACTAATATTATAAATTCCTACTAATATTATAAATTCCTACTATAATATCATAAATGTGAAAGTTTGTGAAGATGTTTGGATGTTTGTTACTCAATCACGTAAAAACAGCTGAACGGATTTGGATGAAATTTGGCACACAGATAGATTATAACCTAGATTAACATATTGGACACTTTTTATCTCAGTAGTACGTTCACACGGGCGAAGCGACGGGCGAAAGCTAGTATTTACTGATACGAACACGACAATCAGTAAATATTTTAAAATATCCATTTAAGTTCACAATTAGGCTTATTATAAACTATAATTGTTACATCTCCGTTCTTATCTTAACGACTTCGATAACTAGGGTGACGGCAGTTATGTAAACATAGTGTTATTAGTTTATTATTGCTTGTTCTATTATAAACGTTATCGGTGTTCATTCATTGGTGTGGTTCACATGATTATTATTGTAAACTATAGTAGGCTGTGATGTAAATATTTAATGAGATTTTTGGTTGACAAAAACGAAATTATACTCGTGTTTTGAAATTATAGGTTGATTGTTTTATGAACTCATTCTACTGCTCGAATAGAATTAAATAGCTGAATAGTGATTAGTATAAAATCCGTCTCTAATTTCTCTGCTAAAATTTTCCTTAAAGAGAAAAAAACAAACATAACTGGCTACTTAGCTGCATTTTTTTTCCCCAGTCTATGTTAGGTAGGTACAAGTACCTATCTAACGTAACGTACAAAGCGATCGAGTTGATATCCAATATACATCCAAACTTCAACATTTATAATATTAGTAGGATAATTCAAGAAATTTCTACGTTTGATTGAGAAAATATGCTTTGAAACCAATGAAAAGAAAAAAAGTCTTTTTACAAACAAGCTTTTATTATTACTTGTTAATAAAACTAACGAAAAAGCTAAAAATAATCTAATCTCAACTATTTAAATTTTATTTAAATTGTTGAGACTAAATTATTTTAAATTATTATTATTATTTTAACTATTTAAATTTTATTTAAATTATTTTGTTTAGTTTTATTAACAAGTAATAATAAAAGCTTGTTTGTAAATAGGTTTTTTTTTCGGTTAATTTCATTAGTCTATGATATTCCTGCGCGAGATACATACAGTATACATTTTCTTTCTTTAAAAATTAACAAGACCCCAATTCACATCTTTAAATAGTTTCCCAGTGCCATTCAAAAACATCAAACTACACATTACAAATACACTACCCTATTAGAACATCAATGATAAAACCTTCCCTCCAAATTCCCTTCGCTATGAATCCTATCACGTACAAAGCGATCGAGTTAAAATATTAATTATTCACGCATGCGTTCAAAAGAGCTGGGCAGAGCAAATCCTCTTAGGTAACTCAACGTTAAAGGTCGGGTTACTAGGTTACATGGGTGGCCTTAGGATGAGGAAGATTGTTTGCTAGAGGGTTAATTTTATAGGCAGATGCTGTTTGAGGTAGAGCGTTTAGTTAAGAGCCTCGGTGCTTCAATAAAACTATCTCAGCATAAGTTTCGTTGGGATAATTCGAATGCAGCTAGCTTTAGATGCCAGCGTAGAGGTCGTAAAGTATCCCACGGAAATGTTTTACCGGGATAAAAAGTATCCTATGTGTCAACTCAGGCTATAAACGATCTGTATGCTAAATATCATCTAAATCCATTCAGCCGTTTTTACGTGATATCCAATAAACATACAAAATTTACCATTTATAATATTAGTAGGATAATTCAGGAAATTTCTACGTTTGGTTGAGAAAATATGCTTTGAAAACAATGAAAAGGGAATGAATGATAGTGTAATCCCTAATGGACAAGCAATACATTTTGCGCCAATCCCAAGTAGGTACCTACAACATGGGCCAAGAAAAGAAAATAAAGCAAAGTAGCCAGTTTTTTTTTTTCTCTTTAAGGAAACTTTTAGCAGATAAATTAACGACGGATTTTATAATAATCACTATTATAACTGCTGAAATACGTAATTAATAGGATAAAACTAAATATTCTGCATTATATTCTAATTTTAACACTGAATTTTGAAGCGAGATCAAAACCAAGACCACACATCACAAAATAAATTAATGAAACAGATCTGCAAGAAGCTCATAGATACAGACAATATTGCTCACAGCTTCATGAGCGTACTACAGATAGCTACCAAGTTACTCCATATTAAGTTACAACTCACGCAGGACAATAAACAAGAGGCATTACAAACCATGTCTTGTTTCATAGTTGATTACCGTGAAAAGAAAAAGAATATTAACTTTCAGTCAACTTACTCCCTTTAGTATTTGTTCGTCTTGACGAACGACTTGTCGTTGGAGGAGCTCAAGCTCCTGAAGTTTTGCGTTGAGCTACACGATTATGGGCAACGACTTGTCGTTGGAGGAGCTCAAGCTCCTGAAGTTTTGCGTTGAGCTACACGATTATGGGCAAATACGCTGCACTGATAGGATACGGTCACTCAAAACTGTGTAGTACTTTCCTCAAAATACAATTTCAAATATTAATCTACATGGTCCTCACGTGATCTGACCAAGATTCGGCGGCGGCGATCTCTCGCGTCCGGCCGTGGTCCAGGCCATGGTACGGAGCGAGAGGGCATGGGGAGCCGTCACCTCCTTCAGCGAAGCAGTGATGCTCGAAAAGAGGGAGGCGGCGCACGTGAGGGAGAGGCAGCATATGCGCCCTCGCGACCCTAGCCGCCGCAGGATACGGAGACGCCCTGGGCGTCGGGAATCCCAGGCCGATTTCCGGCCACCGTAGGCATGGGCTTGCGGACGGCGAGTAATGGGTAGCTCGCTGTCCGGTAAGGACCAAGCCCAAGTCGACGGCACGTTGTGTTCCACGCGCGCCTCAAAGAGATGTCAGCACAAAAATGATAAGGCCCTTGGGCCGATGCCTGTCAGGGGTGCGGGTTCGTTTGAAAGAGATACCACAGCCCCTGGCATACGGGCTAATGAAGGAACACGGGTGGGTTTTAGTCAATAAAAGTCAGACACGCCCTCCTGCTCCACCCAGAGCGGGAGAAGTTATTTGATGATTTCCCACCCAAAAAAAAAAATTATCTGACCAAGATTAGGTCTGGACTTAAAAAGGACTGTGAATTTCTTCTCAGAGTAGTCAACACCAAACGAATCAATTTTTCTATCTCTATCCCTACTTTCCTACTAATATTTTAAATGAGAAAGTTACTCTGCCTGTCACGCTTTCACGCCTAAACCGCTGAACCGATCGTCATGAAATTTGGAAGAGATATAGCCTGAGATATGAAGAATGACATAGGCTACTCTTTTCCACAATAACCGACATCCACGCGGGCGTAGCCGCTGGCAAAAGCTAGTACACAATAAAAAAAAAACAAGATTTTTTTGACATGGAACTGGCAAAATGCTAGTGCTAGTTACAACACACAGAGACTTTTGAGGGCCAACATCCATACTTCGTTGTCGTATTTAAAAAAAACACGCTACATAATTATGTGCTTACTAAAAGGACTGAACATGAGAATTCCAGTGGTTACATTTAGAATTCGCGTAGGTGGTAGGTCAAAGGTAGTACTGGTTTAATAATAGCCCACAAACCTCAAGCCTCAATGAGTATTCAGTCTGAAGCCCGAAATTCTACAGACAGACAACCAATAATAGCATAACACGAAGGTATTTAGGAGTTAAAGCAACAATTATTTAGTTTTATTTGTAAAGAAACTAAATATCCATCTAGTTAGGATAAAAGCTGACTTAAATATCACTAAAAATAGACTGGGATCGAGTACCTACTACTAATGGACTAAGATTAGAGGTCGTTCATAACCATCGTCGTCATTTCAGCCGAAAGACGTCCACTGCAGGGGCCTAAGTCTACTAATTTATAAACGTTACAATGGTCTCTCAATGGTGTGTTTTTGACAGTTTTTGTATGGCAAATCTGTCAAAAACTTACCATTGAGAGACCATTGTGACGTTTATAAATTAGTAGACTTAGGCCCCTGGACATAGGCCTCCCTCAAAAGGGGGTTTTGCCACAAACGCCACGCTTGGCAGGCGGGTTGGCGATCGCAGTATGGTGATAAAATGCATAGAGAACGCTGCTGCCCATTCTCTAGTAAGTCCCTTACTCGCCTCCTAAGACACTCACTGGAAGAAATGGGATGGTGCTATTCTTTACGTCCGGCACCACACGGTACGTAAGGTCGTTACTGAAATCATATTGCAGGTATGTAAACATTACGATTATTTGTTTAGTGTTCAGTTAATTTAGATAAATATTAGATCGCCTATTAATCAGTATTATTGCCAAACACATTCAGTATCTATTTAAACGGACTTAAAAAAAGGAGGTGGTTCCCAATTTTGTTCTACATTTTTGAATGTTTCTTACCTCAGAACTCCGTAACTTTTAAACCGATTTGAATAATTCTTCTTTGGTATATTCTTACCGAGTGGGTCCCATAAAGAGTTCAAGTTCTGATTAATGCTTTTTGATTTAGCTGCAATAATAATTATGTTGATGAAGATATCATAATTTCCTGTCACTGGTATTTACTTAGTAAGTGACGGTATACGAATTTGTATGGGGTTACACAACTAAAAAGTGAAAAATAAACAAAAGTGTCTTTTGGTTTTGATTTTTGCCACTGACTTCCGAAATTAAAGCTATTTTTCACTTTGTAGTCTAGTGTAATTTTTCAATTAAATTGAAATAGCACATTGCCAGTCTAATCAAGTACAATATAAAACGAATTAACTAATGAACTCTTCAACAAAATTTCACTCCTTTGAAAATGAAAGCCAAATTAAAACTAAACTTATTATGGAAAGCAGAAGTCAGAACATAGCTAAACAAATACAGAATAATTTCAAAACAGCTGTACTGTTGTCTGCAGCTGCAGTTTGCATAAACATCGCCATAACTCTTGAAGTACGATGGAATGGTAGGATAGTTCTACACTTTAGAGATAATAGAATTACTGAATATAATGGAAGTTAGGAAAATTCAAAAATAACGTAGGAAATAAACCAACACATTAGAATATTGTTAACCAACAGACGTTACTTTCCTGGATAACTCAAATGCATAACCGGAGCCAGATATTTTTTCTAAAACATTAGCATACTACACAGGAAGACTGAATTCGTTGGCATTATTTTAATCCAAGAATCTAATTGGGGGACAAATAATAACTAATACTAGTAAACTGTTAAATAAATAAAATTGAAGAGTCTTCGCAATGTCAAATAAAAGCTATATAAAATGAATATTAAAGTGGGCATTTATAACAAAAAAACTTTTTGTTTGTCCTTCTATATATGTCCGTATGTTTATCTGTCTGTTTGTTCCGGCTAATCTCCGAGACGGCTGGACTGATTTTGACAGGACTTACACTGGCTTATAGCCTATGTTTTAAAGAGTTACTAACATAATATGTTACATTTTGTCCCGCGGTAGCACGTTACCGTCGGATATATTTCAAATATAAAAGACAGAGAATTCAATGATTCAATAATAAAATTATACACAACCATTAAATAGTTGTAAATTAAAGGAGAATTTGTATGTGAATGCGCAAGAACTGAGTGTACAGCAACGTAAAAACGTTTTCAATCAACAATTTGCCATTTGATATTCTCGCGTTGTCAGCAAAACCAACATTGTAAGCAAACCAATGTTATACAATGTTGTGTCTAGAGAATAGTCGTATGTTACCTTGGTTATGAGCAATATCAATATTTGCTATGTATTACGGTAACTTAGCTCCGGTATAATGCTTATGTTCACTGTACATATATTATGTAAACGCCACATCCAGGATATAATGGAAATATATAACATCAACAGTGTTATGTTCTATACGTTGTATTGGAATATGCTTTGCCTTATCTAAAAGGTTTTTCTAAACGCTAGTAGGTCAAGTTTGCTAAATCTGTGTTATTTAATCCAAAGAAACAGGTCCCAAAGTAGATAGTGAAAAAAAAAACTTGAATTAAAATTTGAAGTCGTTCATTTAAACTAGGCTGCTGTGACTAAGCAGTTTAACGTTAAAATTACATAAGACAGTCTCTCAGAAACGCCAACCCTACATAATTTCCTATATTCTATTTAGAATAAGATTAGACATTGAAATAAACTTTTTTTTACAGTCTGTTTAACTGATTTTGACTTCTATTACGTAGGATGGCATTAAAAGCAAAAAAGTGGTTACAATACTCTTTACTGCAGATGCCATTAATCATCTAATCGTATTCTGTCTGACTGCTTTAGCTGACTAAAGCAAACAATTCGTTACCAAGTTTCCTTAAGTCCTTATTTCTCTCATTTATGTACAGACAAAATGAACACGCAATTTTCTAACAAAAATGAGAGGGTCGATGAACTGTACAACTACAGACAACATTATATCTCAAACTTGAGTCAAACACATCACAAAGTAAATCTTCCAACACTGCTGCAGCTACCTATACTTCGATTTACGGATGACGTCAAAAGCGATACCGGAGCGAAACTATCAAAACAAAACACGATCTCTTCAGAATAATTGTTTCTACCTACCCTCAGGGAGTCGTGCTTGATAGAAGACAGGTACCTATTTGCACTTACATGACGCTATATTGTTTTAGTGAGAAATGCTTCGGGCGGGACCTTGTCTTGTACTAAGATTTGTTGGGTTATAGTAGTTAAAAAAAAATATATGGAAGATAAGAATGGTAAAGTGTTTTAGGAGGTGATCTAAATTTTCCTAAGTTTGAAGTAACAGGTGACTGGGGCGTTAATGTAGAACATGACGTAAAATTGAGTACTTAAAGGTCCGCATACACGAGCAACTAAAAATGCTCCATCTTGGGCAATTATCGTGAAATATGACGTCACGACTACATCCAGCAACTTAGCGCAATACCAACATGTGGCAACCTGTTGCCAGAGATACGGCCACACAATATGGAGCAGTATGGAGCAACTTAAAAAAAACTAGGCAAAGCGCCTCCCCCGCCGCCTCCGCCCCCGGCCGGTTCCTCTTGCAAAAACGATATAGAAAGAAAATTGACTAAAAATTTCCAAACCGATTGGATATTCGGCAACTCATGAAATATATGTAGCAATCAGAAGCAATATTGCCGAAACACATCGGCAATTTATTGTTATTGCTCCAGATTACTTTACTTAATTGATCCAGATTGATCCATTAGTGTTGCCCAGCAATAATTGCTCAAAAAGTTGCCCGTGTGAGCTCTGCTTGATGAACAATAAAGGATACATGGCTTGTAATAATACAGTTTAAATTAAAAAAATATGATTAAGAATAGATTAGTGAAGAAACATACTTATGTCAATAATAAAACAAAGGACGAATCGATAATGACGATGATGATATAAGAACTGTTCGTAATCAGCCTTTAACGATCCCACTGCTGGGAAAAAAGCTTCCTCCCTCAGTGAGAGGGAGTGGGCAGTAATCCACCACGCACACGTGAGTGCGGGTTGGTAGATGTCATGTTTTCAAACTTTTGAATCTAAGACATGCCAATTTCGTCATGATGTTTTCCTTCATCGTTTTGAGAACAGCGGTGATGAAATAAATTACATAAAGTAAAGCGCCTTTCCGGGGTTCCGAAAGCTTCTGGAGTGACGACCGCGTACCGGAAGACGAAGAGTGGGAAGGCCTCCCACAAGGTGGACCGCTGACCTTGTGAAGACCGCGGGAATCCGCTGGATTTGAGACGCACAAGACCGGTCGAAGTTGAGGAGCCTGGAGGAGCCCTATGTCCAGCAGTGGATGTCTTTCGCTCGAAATGATGAAAGCGCTTTTCAGGGTTCGAACCTACGACCTTACAACTCGTAAGTTGCGGCTATTACCACTGGGCCACAACCGTGCACCAAGCAGTTTTTTTTTTTTAGCACTTCTTAATTTTTTATTTGTAGCAGTTTTAACTGAAAATGGTCTATGAAATGTAAATGTAGAAGGTAATAAAGTTGAAAACGAAGAGTTTCTCGGTGAAGCGAAATCAGAAGCAACTAACGAACCGTGCATTTCCATAATCACCTAACTAGCTGAAAGACAAAATGCGAATAAAATAAATTTGTCACAAAATTATTCAAATGCCTCTCAAAATCTCCGTATAAAATTAGATTTTCACGTGATCCAAATTATATGAGGGTGTTATTTATTTTGCAATTTGCTTAACGGTACAGTTTAGATTGTCTTTCATTTAATTTTATAAAGGCTGAGCCCACACGTAGCCATTTTATGTAGATAAACGTCCTTTTTAACGATTTATTTTATTTCAGTTTCATGTGAAGCTAGGTAAAACCTAGGTGTATTGTCGGTTTCAAGCATGCCTTGATTGAAAATTGATACCTTTTAACCGACTTCAAAGAGGTTATCAATTCGACATGTTTATATGCAATTTTTTTTTTTAATGTATGTTCGGGCATAACTCCGTCGTATATACACGTAATTGCAAAATTCTTTTTTCATTCGAAAGGATTTTATTCCAAAATGGCACCATTAAATTTCATATAGATCTGCTGATGCGTTTTGGAGACAGACAACGGAACTCTTCAAAAAATTGCAGCAAATCAACCGCGAATGCTGCTATTGCATAAATATGCATGGTTTTGACCCCAAGGATGATGAAATTTCGAATTGGTGTGGGGTAGGTAACTAAAAGTGAAAAATAAAAACTTATTTCAAAAAAATTACAAACATAATTTTTTCAAAAATATTTTTTCTGAAAAAGTTTTTAACATTAATGATCCACCAGAAGATACAGCAATTTTTATTTTCAACACCTTCAAAAAAACAAAAATGTCATGAAAGACTTGTGAAGATAAATTAGTTTTTCAGTTTCTCGCACTCACAACCTTAGGCATATAAATATAAAATCTGCTGTTTATTCAGCTCACACTAGACTGACTCTGTTCAAACAGATTACATTCATAAAAAAAAACCTTATTTCAATATTTTTTCTTCACAAACTTCTATCAAAAGAAATAGGTATTTTTCGATGACACATTTATTGGCAAAAGCTGAGGTTCATTCAAAGAGTTTGAAATTCTTTTATGGTCCTATCGTGAAAATAGGACACCAAGTTTTCATTGCAGGTAGACTTAGATTCAAAATGGTTTTTTTTTTGTTTACCTACGGTAGATGTCTTTCAAACTATGTTGGGGTCTGCTATCAGTCTAACCGGAGCAGCTGAATACCATTTTGAACACATATATATGTGTTCAAAATGGTATTCATTTGTATAATATTATTTTATTGAGGCCTAACAATTGCAGCTTCGTTGAAAAAAAAAAAAGGTAGAAACGTGTCACGCTATATTCACGAAAATATATACCTAATGGGTCATAAAAATACATGTTATAAATTGTCTCCTTGTTACAGACTGCGACAACTCACTACTTTGATAGTCTAGTGAGCAGTGAGCAAGTACTGGTGCTGAGCACGAGGTCCCGGTGCCGGGAGACTGAATTTGAGCTCGATTGATGGCAATAGGCTCGCCCCTTATTACATGAGACATAAAGATAACTGGCTAAATATAGAAGTACCTACTACAGATACACCTCGCCTTTGTCTTTGAGAGTGTAAAGCATGATGATTAGATTTCATCCACACATAGGTATCACCAGATTTCGATCACAATGCCATTCGATATGACGTGCCAGCAACATGGCAAAACATTTATTAATGAACTCAATAACAATACACATTAATAACCTTGAGGTAGTGTCAACATATGGTTATTTGGTCATTGTCCGTCTCCTTTCACTTTCGATTGCCCAATACTAATTATCTAATCTTGATCATTAATCTGGAGCGAATGGTGGCCCCTACTACGAGTATGTGTGTGTAGGATTTAAATGCTTACTATAACTAATTGTTGTTACCATAACCTGCATTTTAATGAGCTTGTTCATAAAATAAAACATACAAAATTGAATGAGCAGACAACGGTAGTTCTTTTAATTGGTAACAGTCTGAGCTTAACTAAAAGGGACATAGTTAATGGTATTGACACCCTACTTAAATTAAAATTAGGTAAAATAATATTATGTGCTTTGCCATATTCAAATCATTTGAATTATGAAGAAAATGATTACATTTTTAGCCTAAATAATTTAATGCATATTTTGACATGTCGTCATAGTGACCGTTTATTGTATTTTGATACTAACAATTTTGTTAGAGATTTTGTACTAGTTCGGGAACATATGTTTCTTCCCAAGACTAGTCGACATGTATTAGCTACTTTGTTAGCTTACAATATACACGCAGTTATTGATAATTTAACTGAGACTAGGTTAAGTGACGAAACAGTATTATCTAGTACTTCTAATAATACTGTAATTAATTCTTTAAACTTTTAGACGCGACAAAAGAGAAGCATAATAAGTGTATTTTACTGTATCACCAAAATATAAATCGCTTCTCTGGCAAAATTCTAGACGTGGAAATGTTAATAGATAAATATCATATGGATATCTTATGTTTTACTGAAACTTGGTTAAAACCGGATAGGATGTTGTTTAATGTAAATAATTTTTCAGTTGCCAGTGCGTACAATAGGTCTTCGATAGGGGGTGGTACTTTGATATTGTGTAATAGTTGTTTTAGATATAAGGAAAGAAAGGATATCACCGCTTGCTCTGTTGATCGCTTATGTGAGGTAGCATGTGCGGAGGTTGAGGGCCATACTTTCTTATCTGTGTATAGACCACCAGCCACGAATTTGTCATCATTTTTGATAGTTATGGAAGAAATATTAGGTAAACTTTTCAAAGATAATAAATTAGTTTTTGTGTGTGGTGACCTAAATATTGATTTATTAGTTAATTCACCAGAAAAAAGTAAGCTTATCTCTTTGTTTAAATCATTCAATTTAAAATGTATATTTAATGAAGCGACTAGAATAACAGCAACCACAGCTTCATGCATAGACAACGTATTTACTAATTGCAAAATAAAGGACTCCTCCTTAATTAGTGGCGTCAGGTCAGACCATACTGGTCAGCTTGTATTGTTTGACTTAGATCAAAAGTTACATCTAGATAAAACCATTGAATTGAGACCTCTGACTAAAAATAAATTGAAATCTTTTAATAATAATGTTCTTAGCAAGCTCTCAACAGCGAGCTTTGATTCACAAGACCCCAATATAAACTATGGCACATTTTTTTTCTACAGTATGCAAAGAATTCAATAAAGCATGTCCTGTAAAAAAAGTTACGATAGCTACTAAACCAAAATTTAGCGAATGGGCCACTGCTGGCATTAGAAAAAGCAGAGATATTTTATATAATTTGTATCACGAAAAATCATTGACTTCTGATCAGGCCCTTCATAATTATGTAAGAAACTATTCTAAGATATTCAAAAGAGTCTGCGCTCACGCTAAATCTAAATTAATAAGTAACAAAATTAGTATCTCTAAAAATAAAATAAAAGCTGTGTGGCAGGTAATTAACAAAGAAACTGGAAACACAAAACAGCGAGATCAGAATGAGTTAGCTCTAAAAATTGATAATGAAACCATTTCAGATAAGTTACAAGTTGCTGAGACTCTAGAAAATTTCTTTACCAACATCCCAATAGAAGTTACGAAATCTCTCCCCTCATCATCTGTATTAGCTGAATCTCTTCTTAAAGAAAACTTCAGCAAGGACATTCCAAGTTTTGAATTCAAACCCATCTCTATTGCCACAATTAAAACAGCATTTAAAAGTCTTAACATAAAAAACACTGAAGACTTATGGGGGATTTCCGTTAAAGTTCTCGAAAATATCATTGACACAATTGCCCCTGTCCTAACAGGCATATTTAATCAATGTTTAGACAGCGGTACGTTTCCTGACTTAATGAAACATAGTAAAGTAGTACCAATTTTCAAATCGGGTAGTAAGAGTGATCCCTCTAATTATAGACCTATATCTGTGCTTCCAGCATTGAGCAAAATTTATGAAAAAATCATGCTGGACCAGATGTTATCACACTTTAACTCGAATGGGATTTTACATAGTCGACAGTTTGGTTTCACGAAAGGTAGGTCGACGACTGACGCAGGAGTAAAACTCATCAGTCACATTTTGGAATCCTGGGAGAATTCCCAGGACGCCATTGGCATTTTCTGTGACCTCTCAAAAGCGTTTGACTGTGTTGACCACAATACACTGATCTGTAAATTACACCACTACGGAATTCGTGGACAAGCTGCTGATCTTGTACTTTCCTATTTATCAAACAGGCAGCAAAAAGTAAACGTTAATGGGGCGACGTCCTCGGGGTCTCTAGTTAAGATGGGCGTGCCTCAAGGTTCAATTCTTGGCCCTTTTTTATTTCTAGTTTATATTAATGACCTTCCTTACCTGATGGCTAAATTCTCGGATATAATTTTATTCGCTGATGACACTTCTCTTATTTTTAGAATAGATAGGAAAGATACGGATGTCTTACATGTCAATGATAGTCTAGCTGTTCTTTCGAAATGGTTTGCTGCTAATAATTTTTTACTCAATGCGAACAAAACTAAGAGTGAATTTCAACAGGTCCTATAAAATCTTCATTTCCGTGTTTATTTTTATCTTAAGTTTAAAAAAAAAAAAAAACGCTTTTATTAAAGGTTTTGATAATGTATATATTCTTGCTTAATGTCTAGCAGATAACTTAAAAAACTAACGACATATCAGGATTAAAAATTTCGTGCCACGGCGATGAAACATGCGTGCACGGCAATGAAACAAGCGTCCACGGCAATGAAAGAACTGTGCCATGGCAATGAAAGAATCAATCCACGGAAATTAAAAAATATTTAATGAGATAGACAGATAGATAGAATAAAAATGACTGTTTATAAGAGGTCTTGATTCCAACACTTGTATGGGAGTAAAATTTGGGTAAGGAGATATTACAAAAAAGAATGAGAGTACAATAAGTAAACAAAGACTGTTGAATTACACTCGCAACACTACTTAGAGACTTTAATACTACCTACAGCCTTTCTTATACATACTCCCATATTATCCAAATCTTACTCCCATACACAATATGTCTGGGTTTGCCTTTCCCTCTCGGAGACAGGCATGATCAGATACATTTTTGCACTTGACAAAACAAAATAGCTTCTTCAGAAAACGTATATTGTGATCTGTAGCAAGTAAGAAGCATTTTCAAAATATCAAGTACTAAAAACACAATCATCTTGAAATCATCTAGATACTCTTAAAACCTTTCAGGTATAATCTTATCTCTTATTAACCTAATAACACAATGTGAGTATATGGCACTAGGAAATTCAGCCTTTCAAGTTTAACTTACAGCTAACTTACACTAATCTTTATACATAAGTAAATCACATTTAGGAACTTTTTTGGCAGTCTTAATTATTTATTATGATATTAAGCAAAATTATATTTAATCAGATAAGGAGGTACTTAAAAATTTAAATTTGATCATCATCAGTATCAGTATCAATTAGGGTAAACAAAATAGTTTTTTTTCTAGGTTTATTAGTTGAATATAGACAAACTATCATCTGAATCACTACTTAAGTCTATAACTGGTTTTTTTGATGTTTTTGTATGGTTTTCCTCAGAAGTACCAGATTTTTCCAACTCTTTTAAAACTTCAGAGTCAACATTACATAAGTATGAGCACGATGGTACACTTGTAGCACCACTACAGTTTAAGTTTTTAAAATCATAAGTTTCTAAAATTATACTATCAAACTGAGGTACAGCTGCTGGCTGGATAGTTTTTGGTGTAGAAGTTGAGGGTTTAGGAGCCAATGCAAGTTTATCAGTTAATTTGACTGGACGCATTTTACGGATAGAAATTTTAGGTGTAGTTTTAGTGCAGTTTGATGAGTGTTCAAGAGGAGTTGATATCTGGGGTTTCGTTGAAAAGTCATAAAATCCTAAGTGATTACCATGAGGGCATTCTATGACATTGTTAAGACATTCAATATTTGTGCAAGATAAACGACGCAATGCTAAACGGTTGCCTGATTCTGCAGTCCACACAACTTGGTGGACTTTTAAAGTACCTGGGAAAGGTTTCAAATTGTCAGGTAGTAACCAGTCCTTTTCAGTGATCTGATAATCTTCTACGAGTTCTATTTTAACGCCCTTGACAGAGGACTTCAAAGCATTCACAAATGCATCAAGATCAGGAATGTCACTCTGTAATGCAACGTATTGGTCAGCAGTTCTCTTTAAAAGTCCACCAACGCCATCTGGAGCACCTTTGCCGTGACCGCATTCGCAATAATTCCAAACTACTTTGTTAATTGAAGAAATGTAGATCGAAAGTCGAGACATTATATAAAATATTTTTTTGTTACGATATTGTCCAGAAGGAGAATCAGAAACTATGTAAATATTTTGAACCAAAGGTACTGTTATTTCTATTTCAGTCAAAATTGGAATCAGATGTGCCCACACTGCAGCAGCATCGTGTCGTAAAGATGTACTTATAGTACAAAAACATTGGGTTTTTGTCGTGTGACCTTCAATATTAAAATAAAGAACTGCAGTGTGTAGAGTAAATTGCTTTCTACTACCACCAAAGTGTACCAACTGAATTTCAGAATTATATTTAGCACTGTAATTTTCGCTAAAATCCATATGTATAATACAGTCATTCTCGGTCAAATTTTGCTTAATTTCTTTAATTGCATCGGTCTGATTACGAATGTTGGCACAATGATTTAGGAATGGCTGAAGATTCGTTTCAAATTGTTTTATGAGTATTAACGGTTCTACGTGGTGTCGTACTTTTTCAACGATGATGGCAGTTTTCTCAATCTCATTTTTTGTGTAAGAGTTTTTCTGTTTTTCCCAGGCCCAATATAAAACTTTTTCCGAGTTATCAATTTCTTGGTACATTAGATGTCTGTTTTTACAGGTAGTACACTTTCTTTGTAGACATTCCAAGTTATAAATGTCGCAACATATGCTCTTAATAACGTCAGTTGTCGAATTTTCTTTTATGATATGATTCTTTTTTAGAGATTCAATTAGCAGATTCATGTTTTCGTGTTTTTCACACAAGCAAGTGTTGCGCATATTTATTTTTGGTTGCAGCACCCAAAAAGGTTTTAAACGTGAAAACGTTACGTAGCTCATAGGTGGATAACCGGACTCTATGTACTTTTTGTGTAATTTTTTTATTGTATCCGTCAATAAACGTTTCTGTTTCTTTGTTCCATTTCTTGTTATCGTGTCGTTTTTGCCTGGACACATGCTTGAATTTTCGTCGTCTTCATAAAACTTGAGTACAATTTGGCGGCGTTGAGTTTTTTTTGGGTTACTTTTGTCGCTCTTATCATTAAAATCTATCGCTGGCTGTTTTTCTTTTCTTTGATTGGTAACTCTATTTTTATCTCTCTGAATAAGTCTTTCGAACCGTTTTTTATATAAGTTCCTTTCGCGGGCAACTTGATCTAATTTTTTTTGTAATCCCATGAGCTGGGAGTGTTTAGATTTTTGGTATCTACGGAATTTTTGTTGCAAATCACGTTGAAATTTTAAAGTTGCAATAGAAGACTCTGATGCTGGACTATCAGGACGTGATGTAGAATCTATGCTACTGATGTTTGGCGCTAGTTGCGGTGATCCTGGGGGTGACTGTTGTGGACTACTTGTGGCCGGAAAATTAGAGCTACTTGCTATTAGTGTGCCAATCCGCAAATTTTCACAGCGACGTCGGTTTGATTTTAAAGATTCAAGACGCGAGCTACGTCTTGTTAGAGGGGTCATCGGCATGTTATCATTATGAGCTACTTGAGATAACCCAAAAGACGTTTCATTTGGCTCCATCGACGTTTCATTTGGCTCCATCCTTGGTGTTTCAGTATTTTCTACATCATAAGTCACATTTGGACGTGTTTTCTTACGAAGAATTGCTGTCTTTTTTTTGTAAGAAGCAAGTGCACTCACCAAGTTTTTCTTGCGAAGATTCCGAAGCTTTTGCGAAGTCATTGCACTTCGAGGAACAACTACTCCTGCAGCCTTCTTTTTAAGATATCGTTCTCTTTCTTTTCTTAGATACTCCTCTTTTAATATAGGGTCGCTTCTTAATTTTTGACGTCGCTTTTGTTCAGCCAATCTTTTCCTCTCCTTTCTCTCCTCTTCAGATAATTTTGGTTTAGGCATCTTGGCATCCTAAAAATAAACAATCCATTATTAAAATCAGACTGTAGTATGTGAGGGTGCTTGCGTGTGTGTGAGTGTATATACGAGTGATATAGTACCAAATGTTACATCATTTTGTAAGGTTAACATGAAAACATTTTTTTGTAGTTGACTGTACAGTAAAAAAGTCATCAAGTCTAAAGAGAGACCAGAGAGAGAGAATCTAGAGTTAACTTGTCGAGTTTTGTACTGTCAGTAATCGGTATTACCTGTATTACAGGTGACAAAAGATGTTATTCTTTGCCTAATCATACCATGGCGATGAAAACACAAGTCCCGGAAATGAAATACCTGGCCACGGCAATGAAACTAAATTGTTTTACAAAGCATGGCAATGAAATTTTTTTCATTGCCGTGTCTTTTTTTTCATTGCCATAGCAAATTTCGGCCACGAAAACCACGGTAATGAAAGCACGGCGATGAAAATCAAGGCAAAAAATATTAATAACAAAAAATCTATTAACTATTCGAAGAAATAAACACTTCACAAATTAACATATGAGTAATGGTGTTCTATCGAATGCTTACTCATGAAGACAAACTTATTCTAAATATAGTTATACCTATCCACGGCGATGAAAGAAAAAATGTCAGATAACATAAAAATTGAATACTTACATTTATGGCGCGAAAACGCAGGCACGTGTGTACGTCCTTCCACGTTGAGCACTTAGGCAGCACTAATATGCAACGTTTAGTATACCGGGAGGGGGGACGCAAGTCGTAGGTAAAACACTATCCTTGAACATGATTAGGACACGGCGATGAACGGTAGTTCTGGGACAAGTGATGTTTTATTAACCATTCGTTGTATTGTTTAAATATTTGAATAAATGTATTCCGTAACAATACTTTAACTATTCATGTATCAAATAAAACTAGGTTTTAATATAAATAACCAATAGATTTTTATCAATGAGTCCTAATACACAACAAGGTGAAGTGTGGACAAACACGGCAATGAAAGATTTCGATGTTTAATTATTTTTTTTGGAATATCCATTAATCCAATTAAATAAAATATTTAGTGCTACACATAGATTACTATTTCACCTAACCGGAAAAAAATGTGAGAACATTATAACTATGTTTTTTAGTACCGATTTCATTGATGCCACGCAATTTTCGGTCCCGGGAAATTCACTCCTAAATGTCTTAAGTTCTCGTTACCAAATGTACCCCAAGTAGGTCTAAACTTAAAACTTGATGGCAAGAAACTGGATGCTATTTCGGAAACTGTATTTTTGGGAATTACTTTAGATTCAAAATTGCAATGGGGTGCTCACATTAGAGCTCTTTCAAGTAGATTAAGCTCAGCTGCTTACGCAGTAAGAAAAATAAGGCAGTTGACTGATGTAGCCACAGCTAGGTTAGTTTACTTTGCTTATTTTCACAGTATTATGTCTTATGGCGTTCTGCTGTGGGGATCGGCAGCTGACGTAGATTCAATTTTCATTTTACAAAAGAGGGCAATCCGCGCAATCTATAAAATGGGGCCTCGCGAGTCTCTTAGAAACAAATTCAGCGAAATTGATATATTAACTCTGCCTTCTCTTTACATCCTAGAAAATATCTTGTATGTTCGCAAAAACTTAGGCCTTTTCAAAAAACGTTGCGATTTCCATAATCTGAATACACGTAGTAAAGATGAAATTGTGATTCCAAAATTTAGATTGACTAAAACTAGCAAGTCATTTCTAATAAACAGTATCCGCTTCTATAACAAGTTGCCAAAGTCGGTTACAGAACTTAGCGATGGAAAGTTTAAAACGCACATCAAACGTGTCCTTATCAAAAAAGCATATTATAAGATAAAAGACTACGTTGAAGACAGGGAAGTTTGGCATTAATTCCTTCTGCACATGTGGCTTCCCTGGTACCTCATTAACAGCATAACTATGTGAAAGTCTATTAACTGCTCTCAAATACAAAGTTCTTTTTAATTCTTTTTATTTTTACAATGCTGACATATTCTCGTCATTAATTGACATTATACGTCAATTTTATTTAGGTTAATTTTATTTATGTAGATTATTTTACATATTGTGAATGAGAGAACGTTGTAGGCCTTACAGACTGTAGATTTGTAGACGATTTTCTATTCTGTATTCGTCTAAGTACCTGGTACTTATTGATAGGCCTGCGCTGTCCTCCCATACATTTAATATCTGTAATTTGAAAATATTGTTAAAGCCAATTATTTTTAAAAGAGTAACCGTGGAGTTTCTTGCCGGCTCTTCTCCATAGGAAACAACAATTTGGAACCGTGCACCTAGCTTCTGACGTTTCATAAGTGCCCATGCAGGTTTATATGAAATAAAAATATTTTGATTTTTGATTTTGAATGCGATTGTGCACAGTTTGACTGCAATAGAGTTGTCCCCTATTACATGGTACTTAAACTTAATATACGGCTATTGGTACACCGCTGCACATCCCTTCAGGCATACAAGGAGTTACGTTACGTATAAGGTACCTACCTATAAAAAAAAAAAAAAGATTTTGCAAAGGAAAAGAAATCAAAGATTTATTTTAAGTAAAATAACAGGGAAATAATCAATATACTCAATACTCAATACTCAATACTCAATACGTTTATTGCATTCCACAATGTGAACTTAGGTGGTAGGTACATAAAGACATACATTCGTTTTGGAGCATTGTGGGCCCTGTCGGGCATAACAACATAAAAAATTTTAGGGAGAGGGCTAAATTATAGATATTTGTTAACAATTTTAATATTAAATCTACTCTTTCGTTTTGTGTAGGTAGGTAGGCTGATAACTAATTGTGTACATATAATTTTGACTACTCAAATATTGGATTTATACATTAATATTTATTTAAATTATACATATATTATTATCATTGGTTTAAATTTAATTATATAATGTTAAGTATGTGTCAAATGTATACAGTTTGAACATTTACGTTTTATTCTCTTAACGAAATTATTCATGAAACTATGTAAAATATTTTCTTATGATGTATTTTTTTAATAAGTTTCGTAAGTCTTTTCTTGCATGATAATTACTAGTTTATTTGCAAGTATTTTTCAGATGTCACGATTTATTCTTATATATTTTATTACTTATGTACACAGTGAAATACATAAGAGATACGTCATAACCAATCGTTTTAATGATAAAGTAATGTAATTTTTTCAGGTTACAAATGTAAAAATTCCGATAGATTCGTAATCAGCTTTATTTCTATCATGTGAGTAACTTTCGAGAATAAATGGTAGCAAAAAACTAGTAGTAACTTTGATTGTTCGTTGTTCGCAAATAATGGGCAGACAATTTTCAAGTCACAGCACTATTGTGTCCGTATCCGTATGTTACCTACGATTCATTATTATTAATCTAACTTATCTAACTTTGATTAATTTTGGTTGCCGTCGATCAAAAGATAACTATTGCTAGATATGTTTCGGTGGGTTATGCGGTTATGCAAAGACATTTTTTTTTTTCATTTAGGTATTAGATTTTTTGATAGGGTTGTAACTAGCCAGTATCTTTTTATTTATTAATCTATTGGCGGTTAAAACTATTCCGTAACAAATACTAAGTAAACTATCTTTTGTTGGTAATAGGTGAGCTTTTCCCATAAGATTTACTTACCTTACTAAACTTGGTGTAAAAAATCTCCTCGCAGCCCTCTTTAAAGCTATCCCGGTGGTCATTATCTATATATAATGGAAGGGCTACCGTTACCTCTCAAAAGACCGATGTGCTACGCCTGTAGGTGATACAATGGTAGGATAATTTACTTGTGAATTTTATTTTATTGAAAAGGAACAACAAACAGCTAAAATATAAAACATAGAAAGAAGAAATACACAAAACGTATAGATAATATTGCACCCCACATGCTGTTCACGGGACACAATATAGTGAAAATAACCGCTACGGTCATAAATACAAATTAACTATCATGTTTAAGATGTATAGTATATTTAAATGTTACGGCTAATAGCCGAAGTGCGGCTACACCTAGTTTTAGCCGGTTACAACTAGGTGCCACCGGCCTAGCGCTCGCCGGGCGCTGCCACGGCACCGCTCGCTTCGCTCGCTCGGCTCGCGCGCCATTGTCGGAATTCTAACCTAACCTATTCGATCGGTAAGCAGTATGGTGCAGTTCACAATTTATCGACAGTTTACAATCTCGCGAGATAGATTATAATCTATCGATAACAGTATTTAAAATTTTACGGTGGCATAGTAGGACACATCTAAGTTTAACCGTATATGGCCGGTTGCACCTAATTGTAGCCGGCTAAAACTAGGTGTAGCCGACTTCGGCAATTAGCCGTAACATATTTAATAAACAAGAGATGTTACAAAAAAGAAAAATAAATAGTGAAATTAGGGAAAGCTCCTCAAATATAAGGCTTTTGAACCTCTACATGCAAAAATAACAATATGTTCAAAAGTCTTAAGAACCGTGTAACAAGGGGGCCTAGACAAAACACATTTCTGTTAGCGTTCACGCCAAACGCTACGCCAAAATATATGGGAATTACATTACCTGCGGAAAGGTTACATCGTGTCCTTTCCGCAGGTAATGTCATTCCCATACATTTTCGCGTAGCGTTTGGCGTGTACGGTAACAGAAATGTGTTTTGTCTAGGCCCGCTGGAATGTTAATAGTAATAATGATCTGCTTCCTATAAATTACATTTTAGGACTATTTTATTGTTATAGCATTTTTACAGCCCAGATGATTAATACAGATAATTATTTTAATGTTCATAATATTACGATTGAGTAAGCAGGTGTTTCAAACTAAAAGTTTTAATGGTTTAATATTATCAAGTTCATTATCAATTCCCATCGTTAACTATTAATGAGGTTCTTAATGAAACCATAAAGTCAACGGTAGTGGACTTAAAGATTTACTGTCGATCATGTACGGTTATCAAATTAAGTTGGGAGGTAGAAATGTTTGTGTTGTTGTAAATTGATAGTGAGATAACTGTGGGAAAACAAAAACTGTAGTGACTTACTGTCTCTACTTAATGTGGTAAGATTAATAAAATCTATGGTATAATTACATGATTCGGTTGAGATAATTTTAATTCAGTAATTTTGATGTTCTGTCTTGTGAGATAGAATAGATAGTGACAGGAGCGTCCTCATCCGCGACTAATTTAATTATTTGATATTTAACTGCGCGGTTTCATCCACGTAGTTCCCGTTTCCGTGGGAATACGGGGATAAAATATAGCCTATGTCACCCGGGGATAGTGTAGCTTCCCAACAGTGAAATAATTTTTCAAATCGGTTCAGTAGTTTCGGAGCCTATTCAATGCAAACAAACAAACAAATAATTAATTTTTTCCTCTTGATAATATTAGTATAGACTAGTCGCTAGCGGTTTGCACGCAGGGATTTCGGAATTTATCCCACGGGAACATACTACGGATAAAAATTCTCGTAAGTATCTAGATTATAAGCTATCTTTGTGAAATCCGTTCAGCCGTTTTCGCGAGACTGAGTAACAAATGTCAAAACATACAAACTTTCATAATAATATTACGGTATTCTGCTATCCTACTAATATTATAATTGTGAAAGTTTGTGAAGATGTTTGGATGTTTGTTACTCAATCACGCAAAAACGGCTGAACGGATTTGGATGAAATTTGGCACACAGATAGTTTATAACCTTGATTAACACATAGGATAGTTTTTATCTCGGTAGTTCGTTGCCGTGGGATAATTTTCAACCATCACGCGGGCGAATCCATGTGCGGATAAGCAAAAGTTTATCAAAATTTGTTAAATGCAAACTTTATAAAATTACCCCGAGAAGTAGATACCTACAGTACAAATTAAATATGGAAATTCTGGAAAATAATTACAGAAATTTTTCTTCGTCTATATTGTGTAAAAAAATAACATTTGCTCCCTCGTGCCACGATGACAGGAAAACGAATGTTCACAATGAATTCCGTCGGTCTATTTTTCTTTCACCTGAAAAATATTGTCCACTTTATCTCTTAAATTGAATTGCCAACCCTACCGTCCAATAACAAACAAGGCTGTCATTCATTTTTTCGACACAAAACCTTTTATAAAAATTACACGTGTATAGGTACAGTCTCGTGCAGAAATTTCTGTATTTAAGGTGTATATAATCGCCGATGACCGGTTTTGGGCGGATGTTAGTAGCATATTTTGGCAAAAACTGCAATTTTTTTCAAAGTTTTTAGTTTTGAAATTATATTAAAATATACCAGAAACTCCCAAGGATAGTAAAATGGTATGCATTCTTCGAAATACTAAGCGTTTCTTAAAATTTAGCTTTAATGACCTACTGTTACGACATAAGCCTCCTCTCTGTGAGAGAGATCGTGCCCTTTATTAATATACCTACCATACGGGCCCAGAGAGGACTGCGACTGTAGTTTCGTTAAATAATCCACAATTTCTGAAATGACGTTCACTAGGTGGCAGCACTGAGACGTCAGGTCCGGGCACCTGTCAAAAGTGTCAAAGCGCCTACGGATTGAATGGTGAACGAAAGAATGAAACGAATGACATTTTAGGGGTATGAGGAATAGGGTGTAAAGTTCACTCATACCTATGTTGATAAAAGAGGATCCTCCGACCAGACGGGTATTGTGTCTGGTCCGGGCAACTGCCCGACAGTTGATGTCGGGATTTTGTATATGTTCGAGTGTTGTGGTAAACTCTGATTGCGCGATGTAGAATTTCTAAGAATAGTTCGCCTGTGGCATTGTAGATAGATGGCGCCACTTTTCTTTTTGCGTTTTTCGATTTTGTTGTGAAGCATTTTTTTATTTGTAGTGCCGCTACAACATCAAATATTCTAAGTTCATTGTCGAACTGGAAGACCTCTTGTCAAAGTGGCGCCAACTGGTGGCTTGAATATTCATGAAAACCCTCATTGTTATCAAAAGCTAAGCAAAAAATAACCTTCGATTAGGTATTTGCTAAGTGGTGATATATTTTTATCTAGTCTTACCAAGGCCCATCGTGACGCCCACTGACTGAGTTGCGAAGGTCAGATAGGAGTCGTTCCATGTAAAATACTGGTATCCAGCTGCACCTGGTAAGTCTGGAATCAAACTCCAACATAGCTGGGAAAAGGGACTGTCGTATGTAATTTTGTCGTTTAAAAAATGCTGATTTCCGAGTTTACTTTGAATAAATGAGTTTTGGTTCTTTTGAGATATTTTTCCTCGTGACTGTACACGTTGAGTTATTTATGTGGAAGCTAACTATGTGACCGTTCGCACGAGTTTTAACTGCATTATGTTTGCAAAAGTGTTTCATGTGAAAATAGGAGCCGACTTTAACTTGTTCTGGTTAAAAACAATGTGGTTAACGGTTATATGGTTCGAATAAAAGTTATTGTATCTTATTCTTATGAGGATTCTCTGTGACGAGATGATATTTGATCCGAATCTATGCAAATCTATACTCTATACTATTAATAAAGAGGAAAGGTTTGATTGTTTGTTTGTTTGTTTGCATTGATTGTTTGTTTGCTCCGAAACTACTGAACCGATTTGAAAAATTATTTCACTGTTGGGAAGCTACACTATCCCCGGGTGACATAGGCTATATTTTATCCCGATATTCCCACGGGAACGGGAACTACGCGGGTGAAACCGCGGGGCGCTGCTAGTTTATTAGAAACTAGGTTTTGCCCGCAGCTCCGCCCGCGTGGATGTTGTTAAAAAGTAGCCTAGTCCTTCTCCATAATTATTACCCTAAGCTATATCTTTGCCAAATTTCATGACGAGCAGTTCAACGGTTTAGGCATGAAAGCGTAACAGACGGACAGAGTTACTTTCGCATTTATAATGTTAGTAGGAATTAAAGTCGCTTTTCGTTTCTGGCTGTGTGGTCCGTTAGAATTTCCACAATAGGCTTCATCTTCATTTTACTGGCATTTTGAGAATTATTCGGGAAGGCATTATCTATACTTACAAATGGGTGTAGGCGTACGCACCATGCGACGCTGTCGCTACTGTGGTATAATACGAAGAAAAAGTACTACTTCTGCAAGTTCAAACAATAATAACGAACGACTTACAGGGACCTTCCTAAGTTCACCAGATTCTCTTACAAGAGGTCGTGAGTTCAAAACTTACCTGTTGCACTATTGGCTCGATCTCACACCCAACTTAGTTGGGTTAACAAACTCTTCATACTGAACCGCGGCGTCAAACTGTCTACAACATTCTTTAGAAACCAATGAAGTAAAATTAAGAAGAAACGTTCATGGAACTCTAACTTATCATAACTTGCTTTTCCATAGGAGTATATAGGATAAGTTTTTATCCAGTGCGCAAATTTTAACCAAATTCAGCATATCATTCCGCAGAAATTTTTCGCCGGTTCTACAAAAGAGAAACAGCTGTTTCATACAAAAGTGCAATACCTACGCGGTCAAAATGTATGGAACAGCTGTTTTTTTTTTTTGTTTAACCGGCGTAAAATTTCTGCGGTAGGGGGTCTAGAATGACATGCTGAATTCATGGTTAAAATTTGCGCACTGGATAAAACTTTGCCTGTATATTATGGAATATACTGCCTCATTGATCTTGTGGTTGCAAGCGCTACAGCTGAGCATGAGGTCTAGGATTCAATTCCCAGCAGGCTTAGCATGATGTTTTCTATTTCCACTCTACCGTGGAATAGAAATCGCTTGTCTACAGTTCTCGGTACAAAACTGTAAATTGTCTACACGGAAACGTCATTTTTGTCTACTCTTCCGTCGACAAAATGCTTATCTACGGTTTTCGTACTAATCCTGTAGGTCAGGGAAAGTGCTATTAGGATTTTACATCTGGTATTTCTCAATATTAGCCGGGAGTTAGGACTTCTGCCGGTCTATGGCAATAGGGGATGGATGTGGGAAGCACAGAACCGTTTGAAGTGTTTGGGGTAGGCCTATGTACAGCAGTGGACGTCCGAAAAAATGATGAGGATGATGAATAGTAATATACTCACCTCCTATAAAATGGGCCGTAACAATACCTAACTATCCAAATGTGGGTCTCTACTCTACAGAATACATTTTTATCCAGTGCGCAAACTGTTACCATGAATTCAGCATATCATTCTAGAACCCCCAACGCAGAAATTTTCAAACGGTTATACAAAAAAAATCTGCTGTTCCATACATTTTGACCGCGTAGGTATTGCACTTTTCTATGAAACAGCAGATTTTTTTTTTTTGTATAATTGCAGACGAAAAAATTTTGCGCTGGGGGTTCTAGAATGATATGTTGAATTCACGGTTACAGTTTGCGCAGGACCTCTGCTAAGCCCATCGGTGTTTACAAGCATACAGTTTTGAGATATTCCATATCAAACACAAATCGTACATCAAAAATGTTCATCAACAATCCGACCTACAAACGCAATTACCCCAAAGTAATATGTCGTCAACATAATCCTGTCTTTAATTAAGAAAACAGCACAAAATGTATCAACTGCTTGCCATTTGGGACCAGTAGTTAGAATTAATTGAAGGAACCGGGTTACTGTTACTACCAATACACTTAGATTAGCAATCTATCCTTATTACTGATACTGTGAGTTATTGCTCTAGATAGCTTGGAACATATGTCACATGAATTTAAGGCTTTTTGACTGTGTGTGTGAGTCACAGCACATGAAAGGTTCTAGATAGTAGATATAGACGTGATACAAATAAGAGCAGTGGTGGCTTAGTGCCGGTTGCGACTTACGTGTCAGTCGTAGGTTCGAACCCAGACAGGCGCTTTAGTTTTTGTAAATTATTTTAGCACCACTGCTCTCAAAACGGCAAAATAAATTATTGTGTCCTAGAACTAAAGATTCGAAGACATGTAATGAGAATTTCCAAATGTAAAACTTGTATTCAACCCGGAGCCCCCACCCTAAGCAGTGAAGATGAAGCAGTAAAAAAAAAAGACTCGAGAACGTTTATCCGTTTAAAACATGACAAGCAGTCCGTCAGTTAGTCAGGATGTTGAAGTTCCAAAGCTCTGAGGAAAAGAGAGGACATGAACTCCATGAACACTCTTTTAAATTCAGATATAACAAAGTGACAAATAAAAACCTCAAAAAGTATGTAGGTACATATTTTCTAAACTGCAAGATCAAACGACGTATTGACGTGCCAACATGTGTAAATATTAGTAAATTAGAACAAACACAGATCTTATTAACCTTTGACATCGTAATTGGAGCGAGCGACCGGGTTCCCAAACGATGTAATTATTGGGTCACAATTGAAAGCACTTTCTTAGAAATGGCCAACGAATTTGCCAGAAGTGGCCCAGATAATTGGGCTATTGGATTGAACTAATTGAAGAATTTTCGGGACTCGTCTTGCTTCTAAATAATTGAAAACTTTTTGCTGTCCTTTCTTAGAAGGGTTTTTAACAATTTTTCTTGATAATTATAACATATCGTATATAAAAGGAATACATCCAATGATGTCACCTTAACTATTGATATTAAATGGCAATGTTTCAAGCACTGGGACGTACAGACGTCAAGCACATCACGCTACCCCAAACTGTCAACTGTTCCCAATTGAACATGAACCTTATCCCCCCCGAGTGGGTTCCCGCATTGTCATTGCGGGGGGGCTCAATAGTCGTGGTCTCGCAGCCACGGTGATGCGAAGAGGAACCCCAAGGTGGGGCTGCTCGTCAGGGCTTTTTCCTCAAAGCCGACGACGTAGCAACCGAATTGTAGGTTGCGGTGAGGTGCACCGCAACTGAGGTAGGCCGCGATGTCGAATGGGAGGCATCGTGGCTGAGGGTTACAGGCTGCGGCGGAGGAGGAGTGCCGGTACTTTTGAGTAGCGCTCTTCCCTTCCGTGACATGGACGGGGCCGCCACCGCGTCCGCCATCAGTGGCCTATTACGTTTTAGTGCCTGAAATATTGCCATTCGAAATTTTGAAAATATTCTAAGCCTCTTACAACAAAATTCACAAAACCGTCGCCGGTTTCAGGTCAATTAATCAAAATTAAGCCTCATATAGAATAAGGTTAGATAACTGAGTTTATTGACTAAACTAATAAACAAAAAGAAATAGTCACAATGATGACAAACATAAAATAAGCGACCCAACCTTATTTTTTATAACAGTTTCACAGGCTATAAAAGTATAATCATAATAAAAGTGATGGGCAGAAAATAATAATACAATCATCATATTAACTTAGTACAGTTAGAATATTTACATACAAACCATCAAAATACTCCATTACAATATTTGTCCACTGCTATTACTCACAATTTATTCTAGTTACCGTTACAAATAATTTGATATCGAATACGGAACCGTTTAAGCAATTTTGGACAACATTCACAACCCAGATACATGTCGATAGCAAATGTCGAGTAGCCCACACGCAGCTCTAGTGTTTCACATCGATTTATGTATCGATACTGTCGATATTGTTTAAATTATCATGTTGATCTGTATCGATTTCATACGGGTTGACCCTTAGCCCTCCGTTAACCTTGGACTTGAACCTATGTTTCCAACCTATATTTAGGTTAACACTACAACATGAATCGTAGTTACTTTGACAAGTACTACTTCAATAATTGTCTTGATTTCTTCTGAACCAAGATCACATTTCTTGCCTGGATTTATTTCATTGTCCATAGCATTTTTGTCCTTAACACACCCACCGACATGATCTCTATACCCAATTTATTATCTTCTATATCAACATCAACAACATTCGCCATTGCTTCCAAATTCAAAACTTTAATCTAATAAAAAAACTATCGACTAAAAACATCGGCTGGTCACAACAAGACACTCAATCCAACTTATTGACAGATAAATACACTTTTATATAGCAACAATATTGTTTGGCATATACAAGTAGCAAGTAGGCGAAGGTCTTCGGTTTATTGACACTCTATTGATAAATGTATGACGTGTTCCGGTACTCCGGCAGTGATCACTTTAAAAGGTACTGCCGACTTTAGAAAAGTGTGGAGTGTAAATGACGTATATTTCTGTTTTCTGTTAGGTTTGTATAAAGAGTGTCGTTAATAACATAATTGACAAAGCGTCCAAGGATTGGAAGACGAGATGTCAGTGAGATGGTAGGTTGGCAACTTGAGTGTGGGTATTGGCAAAAGAAAAGCCTCTCTTTTCTTATGCCCAGCAGTGGGTGAAGTCAGGCTGCGGATAGTGACGATGATGATGAAACACATGCATAAAACCAAAAAAAACTCATCAAAATCGGTTCATCCGTTCGGGAACTGCAATGCCACAGACAGACACACACACACAGAGACACGTCAAACTTATAACATCCCGTCGTTTTTGCGTCGGTGGTTAAAAAAATGACTTCTTGCAAAGTTAGCAGAGATACGAAATAAACTGTTATACAATATACTGTTATATGAAAAGTTAAGAAACAATATCTAATCTTCAGTATCATTGTTGTACGCAGGCTTTTAAAAAAGAAAAAGAAAATGTGTCTCAAAACAGATATTAAATTAAATCTGACAGCAATACTGACACTACATCAAAGCGAAAACAATAATCCCAAAAGCATACAACCTATTATTTATCGAACTTTCTAAAAGAACTATAAATCTTAAACTCTTTAAAACCAAATTATATTTGCCTTCACATCTAGAACTATTTTGATATTGAAAATACCAGAGATAAATCACTCGACTAAACAAACACTGGGATACACTATGAAAATCGTTTTTAAATCGATTAACGGATCAAAAGCGCCGAATCGATTAAGTGCGATTTATTCCCGATTTTCATAGCCTCATATTATTAGATCAAAAGCTCTGGAGTAGAGTAATCGATATTTTCGGTTAGGTTTATAATCGTATTTGGGATTAGTGTGCTGTAAATAGCCTTAACGGTATTAGGGTTGGCTATTTCAAGGAGAAACCGAGGTCGGCGACCGATAATGTCATTCGTTCAACAGTCGTGATTAAGGCAATGAATGAATGAAATGGTTGGGTGATTTGAATAGGTGCTCAAGATAGAAATGATTTTGATTGATGACATTTTAATCTGAACGTGGTAGAAAAAAATCTGGGAGACGTTTCCATTCAATTTAAGATAGAATGGTTCTTGTACTGAATGTCTTTATTTTCTAAAGTTTGTAATCTATAAATATTTGGACCACCGACAGTAACTTATTTTTTTTTAATTAAATGGTTTTCATTTTCAGATGGCTTTCAGGCCAAATGTCAAAACCAATCTTTCAAAGAGCATATTAGCTTTTTCATAATCATTATACTCCTGGTATCGTTTCGATTTATGTGGTGTCAGTGTTAGTATCTGTGACTCTGACTAACACTTATGTTAGAGTGTTTAATAACCAATATTTTTAAGTTTAATTCTTTGTTTTTTGGCAAATTCTGGAAATAATATTGACGATTATATTATTGTATGGTTTCAAATCATTATGTTATTTATTATAACTTATTTTGTTTAAATTTACAAAACGACATCTGTACTTGTTACCTATTTTTTAGTGTTTATATTTCAGGGTTTGGGTGCTGATAGCCGAAATACAGGCTTCATCTAGTTAGGCTACAGATGTCTAATTTTTTTGTTACCGGAAAATATAGCCTATAACACATGAGTATGGTTGTAATCAGTCTTCATATTATTATTTATATGTGAGCATAATTCAGCATTCCATAAGTAAGCAGTCACGCCCTTCATGCCTGGAGGTATTTATTTTGGTACCAAGCTTTATTAACACTTTCTTTTGCTTAAGTATAGTTTTCAATGTATTTGTTGATATTTCTTTTTCCCATCGAAAGCATCAGGAAGTCGTTAAGAGCGGACTTTTTGAGGGACCTATGTAATTTTGACGTTCGAAAAGTGCTGTTTCTCAGCCTAATTTGATTAAATCCCTTTTTATTTGATTTGATTACCATCGTGTGGTGCCGTAAGTAAAAATAATAGCACCATCCCATTTCTTCCCGTGGGTGTCGGTAGAAGGCGACTAAGGGACTGACTAGAGAATGAGCAACAGCGTTTCTCTATGCATTTTACCACCATACTGCTATCGCAAACCCGCCTGCCAAGTGTGGCGATTATGGCAAAACCCCTCTATTGTGGGAGATGGAGATGGGATGTCCAACAGTGGACGTCTTTCGGTTGAAATGATGAGGATGATGATGCATAGCGTTTTGTTCCTCCATACAATTTCATCTCTAATAACCGTCATCTTAGCAGTCACTTCATCTTTCACACAATGCTTCCAATGTTTCTTTGTTCTTCGCCTAATCTTACAAACATTCACATTCATACTAAAAACTTTCCTAACGACATGTTCCATAAAGTCTGTTACATGATATACTTCCCACAAAAATAAAACCTACACTTCTGAACAAATCTACACGTCCCATGTTTACCTTATATCCATCACATAGAAGATCCAAATCAGATTTATTTGTATCATTAACGTCTTCCCAAGACGGATGGACGGACGTTCCAACATCAGCAGAGAATTCCTACTCCGAAATATGAGTAGGGGAATCCGTTCGTTAATTTGATATTGTTAACCCAATTTTCACGTTTTAGTGGCCATTCGTTTGAGATTTATTATAGATTTTTACATAATTGGGAGGCAGATTTTGGAGGTGTGGATTACTAATTTTAAGATGTATATTTATAAAACCATTTTTATCTAGCCCACTGCTTCCGTTCAAGAAAAAGAAAAAGAATTAACATATATAAACTCACGCCTTCTTCCTAAGTGGTAGACTACAGATCGGTACCTCCTTCTTCTTAGGGTGTTGATGGCAAAAAAATCCAAGATTTTTGGCCCAAAATTCAGCTATGTGAAATCGTCAAATGCACAAGTAACAGGGTATGCGACTTATGCCTTGTTACTTATGCATGCCGGCTATGGAAGGTCAGCCATTGTCTGTGGGGAGGTGACGCATACGCACTTGAGCTCTGAGCTGTCCGTGAACACCCATCTGTGGTGATAGCCACCTGCTGCGATCCTTATATATTCCTTTTGCCTCGTTTAGTTTCATTCCTCTGGTGATACACGCACGCTGGTTGCGAGTACTATGCACTTTACCTTTTTGAAAAGCATCACCAAAAAGGTCACTATTATATCCCCTAGTCTCCTGCCAGCGTTTCCACTCACATCATCCAAAACCTTTTGTTAGCCCTCTTTCATCTTCTCAAAATGACCAACCATATAACCATGCTCTTTTCAATTATGTATATTATTTATTACTTATTTCTTAAGTGGTAATTTTACCTCAACGAATCCTTTTTCGTGATTTCCACTGGGAATCTGGCTACACTATAATATTGCTGGAAGAGAAGGATTTTCTTCCCGGTATTTGTGGCTAGAAAGAGGGATTTTTCGTATGTTTAAAACTGTGATGCTTTAATCTGCAAAGAATCTGATCTTTTAATATGGCGGGGCAGCGGTTGGAAAAGGCCGATAAAGTTATACCTAATTTTTCCGATTTGTATAGCGTGAATTGTGATACTTAAATGGAAAACTCAGAATCAGTAAGTTAATCTTACACTAAAAATTTATATTGACATGAGAAAGCCTGTTATCATCAATATCTACAGATACATATAATAAAATAGTAGCGAAGTCAAAACTGTATCTACACTGAATATAAATTTGAAAAAATTGCTACGAGGGCTCGGAAGGAATCCGATGCCAAAAATAAACTGTAGTTTTAAGATTTTTTGATAGATGTCTGTTCCGGATTAGCGAAGAACGGATTTAGATGAAATTAGGCACACAATTAGCGTATAACCTATACCGATTAACACAAAGGGCCCTTTTAATCTTCGTAGTAAGTTTTTGTGGGTTTTTTTTTCTACATTCATTCGTGGTCGAAGCAAGCAAAAGTTAGTCGTAGTTATAAAATGGCGAATTTGAATAATACGACTGACTACAGGCTGACTTTTAAATAGCTCATATGAAATACAGATCTTTCAAAATGTTTTATGTATGTGTGTTGTAACAAAACATTTCTGGATTCTGTTTTATAATTCAACGTCAGATCCAGACCAGAAAATTCAGTACAGTCAACCAAATATTGTACAGATATATGGATCTCATCGCTCAGCTCTGCAATGGATTCAGTCTGCCGTATCTAATGCATCCTGGATTTTATCCTAGCTTTGCCAAGGTTAATATTGTTTAAGACTGGCTGACTCAGTTCACTTCAAAAGAGGATGTAGTAAAACTCGGTTGTTCTAAAATGGGCATTTAAATCAATTCGCTACGTATATTTCATGTAGCCACGTAATATATTAATATCTTAACCTTCACTTAGAAATATGTAAATACTGTACTGAGAAAAAACAAAAAATCAATAGATTTACAACTTACTAGTTTCTGCCCACGGCTTCACCTGGACGGTACATATCTTCCATATGATTCAAAGTTTTCCCAAACCAAAGCCCATCAAAATTGTTCAGGCCGGATCTTATACCCTACATAAAAGCCAATTTTACCTCTAAATTATGTTATAAAAAAATTATAACCTCACAGGTTTTTCTTGTAAGTGCAGTAAGTTTCTGACCTCATTTCATAATTATTCTTTGTTTAATTAAAAATAATCTCGAATGGTACCTAAATCAATTTAATAAAAGAATATTAATTAAATAAATATGTAACGCCCATTACCTTTTCCAATTTAGTTTCGGAAGTCCAAATATTCACATTGAATGCACTGTATAACCATCGATATTATCAAATCGATTGAATTCAAGTTTCAAATCGATAACTTTCCACAATTTCACTTCTAATTCTTTTTTATAATTTACGATGTCAGCTTCCGCTTCTTTATTGGTAGTTGTTATCGACTAAATAATATTGGTTTCAAGTTATTAATCTACATTTCAACATTTTTGGAATTCAACCTTAGATTTTATGGCTTTATTATTGATTTGAACTATTAATATTAGATCAGTATCTTGATTTGGTTTTTCTAGTTTGGTATCGAATGATTTATAAGACAGCTCTGCTTTGTTATAATAATGATAGATGGATAGATTTTTCAATAATTTTTTAAATTATCTTCTGAATATAGAATTGGAATAATCAATTTTAATATGATTACTATCAGCCATTAATGTCCCACTGCTGGGCGAAGGGCTCCTGATCCTATTTCTACCTCTCTCTGTCCAGAAATGTCAAGGACCTATGTTTATTAAAGGGGTCCAGCTCATCCCACCGTCTCCATCTGGGCCTGCCGTGATGTCGTTTGTGGGACCCACTGGTCGTAAGTTTGGCCCATTAATCGTCAGACATACGGCAGATGTGTCCAGCCCAATTTCATTTAAGCGTGGCAGCTTTCCGAGTGACATCAGTTATTTTAGTAATGGAACGATTTGTTGTATTCTTAACTCGGTCCACAAGTTTAATACCCAGAATTCTCCATTACAAAGCTCTAATTATTCTAATTTTATTATTGCTTTATTATTATCAAGCCTTATTGGACTTCTTCACACTTAGGGGAGACCTATCTCCAGCAGTGGACGTCTTTCGGCTGCAATTAAAAGCATGCTGATTTTTTTAACCACTATATTATGTTCTACTTCTAACCGCAAATCAAGGTGCGATGAACTAATGACCAACGTTGCCAACCTTAAAAATATTCTGACAAAACCAAACACAAGTCAAGCCAAGTAATGTGTCTCACGAAAGTTATTCTATACAATCAAACCAATCAAGTGATTCTGTCAAGTGTATTGATATTATAAATGATTGTGAAATAGGAAGTGCTGAAGGTAACACTAGGAGTGATATCAATACCCGTGAGTTTGCTCTGGGAGCGGTGAAAGATATAGGAAATAGCGATGGAGAGAGACGGTAGATTTTATGCTTTCTGGTTGACAATCTGAGGAATGCAACAATTTTAACAATATATGTTAGAACACTCTCGGATCTTTTTGATCAATGTTCTCATGTCAACATAACATAAGATCACGCCTTTTGCGAAACACGGAGTGAAGCGTGAGGCGTGGAAAGAGGTGTACCTATAGGAACATAAAAAATGAGAACTTCCTAATAAATTCCGTGGTTGTACTATAGTACACTAACGCCATTTATGTTTTTATGTCCCATGTAACAGAGGATGAGTCTAATGCCACTAACCGGGCACCAATCCAGACAACAGAGTGCTCCTGTAAAGTCCAGAAAGAAAAACCCAATAATACTTTACCCGACATGCCCTCATACTCAGCAATAGCGCTTACGACAACTACACCAACATGAACGAGGCAGTTCTCATTTTAATGATTAGGATAAATAACACCAAACTAAGATATACGAATTTAATTTGAAATCTTAATCTTTGCTTTGAATTTGCACGAATTTTACCATACATTTATCGAAATTTTTAAGTTAGCTATATTTTGCAACGAGTCATCTCGTAAATTCAAGCTTAGTAAGCACAAGTTTACCAGTCAACAATACATCGACATCGATCAAAACTTTAACCACCTGTGTAATAAATATGGCATCACAAAAGTCACTTTCATACAATTCAATATCTTCATCCTTACCTAGAGATGGCTTCACAATTTATATGCGTTTAGCTGCATAGCCAACAATAGCCAAAGGTCTATTTGTTATATTTTTAAAAGTCGTTACCAGGAGGTTGATTTAATACCCCAGTTATGCAATGATATAAATCATGGGAATTTGTTTAGTAAAGAAATACTCGGTGGGATAGAAATGGAAGATTAAGATAGACTTGTTACGGAAATGAAAGATGGTTATCTGGTTGTGTAAAATTTTGTAACGCGTTTCGGATGATGGGAATTGGAATTCCAATATTTGTACGTCTGATTTTTAATTTGTGGAATAGAGATTATAGTATTTTGCTTCAATGTTTTAATGATCCTGATCAACATAGTTTTTAGGATAAAAACTGAAGTTTTTTGACAGTAGCTCTTTTAATTCAGAATTTTCTCATTTCTAACCATAACATACGCTACGCTATATTTTGCTTGAATAGCGGCCAATATTACCGAAGATATTTGCAATTCAAAATCATCACAACGTAATTTAATACCTCTGTCAATAGACTTTACGTAACGTCGTACTCTCAAAACAAACCCATAGCTATTGTCGTCCATTTCCATCACCATACCATAACAATCAGTTTATTGATCTCTCTCAGTTTGGAAGTGAAAATTATATCGTTCAGATCTCCATCGCCGATTATATTGTGTGCAGTGTCAATGTCTCTGATGTAATAAAGGTCAGGAACGCGGACATTGTCAAGTTCAAGAACAGTATCTTTTATCTTTTCGTTTGTTGTTGCTATTGAGTCATCTGTTGCTGTCTGTAGATGTCTTGTGTTGGAGATGATTCTTGAATATTTTTTTTTTGTTGATTACAGTACTTTGGGCTTTCTTTTGTTTTTTCTTTGATGCTTGTTAAATGTAAAATAAGTAATTTATATTCTTTCAGAATACTGTACTCGTATGAGAGAGGTCGAAGTACCTCCAGTTCCATGGATCAGTATCTGAAGGTTTAGAGTCTAAACCTTCGCATACTGATCCAGTCTAAAGTTTAGACTATATATAATAACCACTTAGTTTTTACAATGGTTGGTATATTTAATGCCTATTTCAAAGTAGATTTAGGGTGTGATTCTCAGTGCAGTTATTACAACGAGTATATTATGAAACTAGCTAGTATATTACATGCCCTTTCAAAATCTAGCCCAGCAGTTCAACAACCCATACACTTAGGTTAAAACTAATGGGCCCTATTCCGCAAACGAGACGTGAACTGGCGTGCAAAATAACCAAGTAACGTTTACCAATTACCCACTTTAATCGATTTAATCAAGTACGGGTGACATGAAAGCGTTGGGATGGAATCGATCGTAATCAGCACTATTAGTCGGGAATTAACTGAGATACGGAATGTAAATATCGATGTTTATCGATACCGATTAATCGGTAAAAAAATGCGTGCGTGTGATCGTGTAATGTTATTTCATTAGTGCGTCTATGGGAACATTCTTGGATTTATAAAATGTTTTAAGTATTTCTAATTCATTTAATTACGATGTTTTCATTAAGGTTTGGGAATTTCAAAGTTGCTTTACTTGTCTGTTTGAAGAGTTGTAAACCCCTGGTCATAGGTTTTAGTTGAACAAGATTTCGAGGTAAATTTCGTTATGAGCTTTGATAAACCAACTTCAAGAACATTACATAGTATTACGTACTGTAAAACTAACAAGCTGAGTTTAGCTGAGGATTCACGGCCGGCACCCTAATTGCGTAACTCACGATTCATCATAATCTGTTTTGTTTTGAAACAGATTGTTAAACCATTGCTTCATATGTTCGAAATATGTGTCTGCTCAACAACGTAAATAACGCAATGAATATTGTTGAACTGTCAAATTGAAACCGATTATGATTAATCGTGAGTTACGCAATTAGGGTGCAGGTCTTCTGATTGTTTGATAAATCCTCTTAAGGTCACTTAAGATTACTAACATCATAATCATCCTACGTTTTCCCCAACTATGCTGGGGTCGGCTTCCAGTCCAACCGGATGCAGCATGCAGCTGACTACCAGTACCTATTTAACATGAAGCGACTGCCTATCCACAGCAACTGGGTAATACGATACCCATTGATAATATTGGACTTTCAGTTTTCTTCTGTATTTCAAAAGGTCTATACATGTCTGGGCCGGCCCCGGAACGTGACAGGATCGTGGCACACACAAGGCCCGGCGGCGGCACTGAAGCTCCATTTCCTGCCTAAACAGGGTTTCCTTTTTTGAGTTTTTTTGAGCCCCTGTTGCGGAGCACTGTCCTTTCACGGCTCTGATATGTGTGAAATACCTTAAGACTGAGAACGTATCCTCAAAATATCGTCACACCAAGTATTTATGGTTTAAAAAACCTAAAGAGGCCATATTAAACTCGCTTACCACGAAACTCATTCTGTACCTGGACATAAATATTTTACCCAGCACAAAGTTCAACATCCGAGCTCATCCGACGACCCGACCTATTTTTACACAAAACTTTTAGTTACAAGGAAGGCATTTCGGGAATATTTTGCAAACAACTGTAGAGAAAATGTTGACTTTTTCCACGAATAAAAAATCAATTTTGTGGAAAATGGAATTGTAGTCCTAACATTTGCACGACAGTGCACAATTTGAGAGATTTTGTTGAAAAATCAACAGCGACACGGCAGTGTAGAGGTTTTTACTATTCAAATGTTGGCACCTATTGGGTGAAGCACCGCTTATGTTTACTTGACTTGAACAGAGGCCCTAGTATGAGTTTAATTTATTTCTCGATTAAAAGCAGCGAGTGCGTTCGGCGCTTCGATTGGCCCTAGATTGGTGAAGGACTAATCTGAGCGCCGAACGCACTCATTGCGTTAGATCGATGATGGTTAAAAGAAACTCACATTAGGGCCACAGAAAGCCTTATTACGAAACACACTCATCATTGCAATAGGTTTATTTCGAACTAGGTTCCGCCCGCGGCTTCGTCCGCGTGCAACTCAGAAATTATCCCGCGGCAACGTATCTACTACCGGGATAAAAAGTATCATATGTGTTAATTTATATTTATAACCTATACTAATAATATTATATAGTGGAAAGATTTAATTGTTTGTTTGTTTGCATTGAATAGGCTCCGAAACTACTGTATCTATTTGAAAAATTCTTTCACTGTTAGGAAGCTACACTATCCCCGGGTGACATAGGCTATATTTTATCCCCGTATTCCCACGGGAACGGGAACTACGCGAGTGAAACTGCTGAGCGCTGCTAGTATATTATTATTATCTACTTCTACTGTAATAATAAATCTATCTATTACTCTATACTATTAATAAAGAAGAAAGATTTGATTGTTTGTTTGTTTGCATTGTATAGGCTCCGAAACTACTGAACCGATTTGAAAAATCTTTTACTTTTGGGAAGCTACACTATCCCCGGGTGACATAGGCTATATTTTATCCCCGTATTCCCACGGGAACGGGAACTACGCGGGTGAAACCGCGGGGCGCTGCTAGTCTAAGTTATAATATATCTGTGTGCCAAAATTCATCGAAATCCATTCAGTAGGTTTTGCGTGAAAGAGTAACAAACATCCATACATCCATTCATACAAACTTACGCGTTCATGACATTAGTGAGGAAGTGAAATACCGTAGCGTAAATTTTGAAAACTGACTGAATCGACTTTTGACTGCCTCATGGGTCTAGTATGTAGAGCATGAGGCCCTGGGGTTCGATTCCCAGGTCGAACAAAGTATTGGGATTTTCTGTCAGGAATTTCTTAGTAACAGCCTGGAGATTTGTGCCATGTTGATGGCAATAGGCTTGCCCCATGGCTGTATTATATGTACAGTCACGAACATTATGTCTACACATAGCCAATTTCAAAAGTGTTTTTCTCTTAAATTACGATTGCAAACTTGAGATAACCTAGGTATTTCAATATAGTGTGGCTTCCAAAATATTATTTTTGTAGTAACATAATAAAATTACAATCAGCAGATACAAGAGGAAAAAATACATAAATACAGCGCAGAAATTCTTCGTCGATTATACAAAAAAAATCTGCTGTTTCATAGAAAAATGCAATACTTACGCGGTCGAAATGTATGGAACAGCTGATTTTAATGCGCGGGGGGGGGGGTCTTAAATAATATGCTGAATTCATGGTTACAGTTTGCGCACTGGTTAAAAACGTATCCTGTATAATGCAGAACTTCTTTTATTATTGCAGGGAATTTAATGAAATATCCGTTTTGATGTTTTTTAAAAGCCTGGAAAAGATTTAAAAACAAGTCAAACCCAGAATCGTTGCTAAATGTTTTTTTCACAGATAAAAACAACGTACTATAAAAACAAATAATAAAAAATACGCAAACGTTACAGCCAGTAGGTGGGTACCTAAGTACCCACAAAGATAACGAGCCCCACAAGCTTGATGCAGGTAAATACATTAAACTCTATCCATAATGTGTTATATATATGTAAATAGGCTGCTTACCCGAACAAAACCTTAATGTACTTGTATTAAATTCAATTTTGTTCGTAATGTTGTATCGATCGAACTCGTTACAAGACTAAATTTGCATTTCTTAATAACTTAATTTGTGTTTTTAATGCCCACACACGTTTTTGACGTAAGTGTTGCTTCAGAGTTCTTTGTTTACTTGAGTTTCGCTTTGTCTTTTGGCTTTTAAGATAGTCGAGTGATTATGGGTGAAATAAGAGTTATTTTTTTTTTAACAACCACTTCTTCTTCACTATTGTTCATCTTCAATCTAGTACATTTTTATTAAGTATTCATCACTATAATAATTATTTACTACTTATATCACTATTTTCATGTTCTATGTTATCAATATTCTAACCACAATCATTCATAAAATAAATCTGTTAAAAACTTTGTGATCCCTGTACCTACAACTTTATTTGAAAGAAAATAATTAAAAAAAAATACGTCAGTTAAATTAAAATTGTTAAAAAAGTATATAAACCCATTTTAGTAATAAGGAAACACAATATGTTAAATATTTCATCTAAGTGTAGTGTCAGTATAAAACGTATAATTAAATAATAGCACTAATTTAATAAAAAATAAATAATATCAAGTACTTACTAGGGCTGTCAGTTTACCTCATGCATATATTTTGCGACGTGTGCTCATGCGAGTCTTTTTGGAGAAAAAACTTTCACAAAATAGTGCTTTGGTTTTTGTAGCGTCCCGGGACACTAATCCCATCCCTTTCATATCATAAAAAAGGTGTTTTCCTTACAGAAATTCAATTCCCTTTTAAGTTCCTCTCAGATTACTTCCTGCACCACTATTTCCAATTAAAAATCCTCCATGTCGGTATACGATACAGCACATAAAAACTTATCGGTCGCACTTTCATTACCATACTTCATTTGCATTGCTTAATAACTTAATTTGTATAAGTAACGGCCACACACGCTGAGCCGGTATTGAGCTGTTTAGTGATGGGGAACAGGTTTACTGAGGCCGTGTGGCCTCAATTTCAGATTTGGGTAAAGTTTTGGCCTCAAATCTGTTTCGGGATGGGATTTGTCTGAGCTTAGTGTGTTCTTCAGGAGATTCGGATATAAATATATGTATAAGTGTTTATTCGGTTATAGATATATGTATAGAGCAGTGGTGGCCAAGTGGTAACGGCCGCGACTTACGAGTTGTAGGTCGTGAGTTCGAACCCAGACAGGCGCTTTACTTTGTGTAAATTATTCCATCACCACTGCTCTCAAAACGGTGTAGGAAAACATCGTGAGGAAACCGGCATGTCCTAGAAACAAAAAATTGTATTTTCACAGTTAAAATCATGCATATTACATAAGTTTGAATGCATAACATGAAATATCGTTTCAATTACTATTTAATGATTGAGCTCCTTTTTTATTATTTGATTTTGTTTTGGAATAGTCTCATTTACGGACTCGCAAAAACAAAATAAAAGCTTACAAGATTTTTGTGTGTTGTCTGCTGCTATATCGTAAAATATATAACAAATAGATTCGTAGGTAACTTAACAGTAAGGAAAACCTGCAAAAATTATGGGAAGTTTAAAAAATTGGTGTTAATTTTTTCTTTCCATATTTTTGTGTCAAAATATCTTCGCTAATATTTTCAGCAGTCACATCACTACGTCCATTCTTTTTGTACCGCCGTCCATATTTGGATTCACATAGTGGTGTATATTAAATTTTAATATAAGATTTATAATTACGGGGAAAGTGTGTACATGCATTGTAGTGGAAAATAACGCCATACCCATCGAGGGTAAGCAGAGAAATGTGGAACTAATTTATGTAAATACTTAATTTACGTAGGTACAAGTAATAAAAGCCATCGGATCAGTCGATTTTAGAAGTTAAGCAGCACTTGCTTGCAATTAGTCTGTAGATGGGTGGTCATCGAGATTCATTCGAATTTGAAGGAGCATGGTTAACTACTTATTAATTCTGTTTGTGATACCTAAATCCATATATTCATACAATAAAAAAAAGCGATATAGGTAACTCTAAAAGAAAATATGTTCCATAAGTAGTAAAATAATAATTAATGGAAAAGATGGAACGAGTATCACAGAATTACAAAATAATCTCATTAAAGTATGCTACGTATGCTATGCTTGTTTTAAAATCTTTATCTGAGTTTATCACCGCAAAAGTCCACTCAATACTTGCCAAGTCAGTAAAATTGTGACATTCATGCAACAAGTAAAGCCAAAAGCGTTATGGCAATAAAAGAAAGAGCATACAAATTATAATGTTGCACATAAAACCACAATTACAACTTCGCAATCAATACAACATTAAAAACAAATTATGCGTAAAATGAGAACGAGTCGGCTGATGCTCGAAGCGATTATATCATTGTATACATTACATGACAAACGTTATGATTGGTACTAAAAGAGTATTCTGATAACATTTAATTTAATATTAAAATTGGGCAAGTTCAGGAAAGCTCACAATTGAAAACTGTGGAAAGATCTGGTGGAGTCTCACACTGGAAAACGAAACAAATTCACTACTGATGTCGTATAAACGAGGATAAAGAATAATATCAACTAATTCTTCCGCATCGCTGTCAACAGGAAAAATGCTGAAAGTCAGTCTTTTTGCCAAACTTCTAATTCAATTCAACACAAACAGCCTTACTCAAGACTTATGGGTAAGTAATATTTTACAGAGGGTTGGCCTATTTTTCGGCAAAGGAATCAGCATCGTCATGTAGCAATGCTGCCAATTGAATTGGAACTTCGGCAAAAAGATTGCCTTACCACCTGATGAAATGGTTCATCCTACTAACATTATGGACATCTGCAACTCCGTAGAGCGAAGGTTTTCTTCTTTAGTTAATTTTTGGAGATTTTCCTTACACCTGCTATATAATTATTCCCGCTATGAGGCCTTCATGGGACAGTATATTTGGTTCATGCTTTAACTATGAACAAAGCATGCTCGTAAATCGAATTCTACTATTTTATTCGTTACCCTAGGTGCTTCTATTTATCCACTTCTTTTCTATTACGTCTAGTGTATTTCCTACCATATCTAAAGATGAATTCCATAGTCTCGTTCTTTATTTATATTCTACAGATTTGCTGTTTAAAACAATCGTCTATAATTTAATCTTATCCAAAAATTCACGCCACAGAATATACCCGTCAGCTCAATCTTAACGGTCGAAAACATTTATTCATTAATATGAATTAACAGTCTTGTTGCTCCCCGAATTTCAATACTCCACTGTGAACCCACATCGAGATGAAAGGGTTCACTATATCAGCGGGTACATGGCATGTATTGTTAAGGGTATTATAATAATTGATTATAATTCAATTCAATTCAATTCAATTGGTTCCATTTTACTGGGATCAGATGTTAATATATGGAAGGTAGTGTACTAGGTCAGTGCGTGTTTGTAAAGGATTCCTTCACCGGATTAAAAGCTATTGTTATTCAGCCATGTGTGAATTGATCTTCATAATTATTTAAAATGTAACTAGTAGTGCAATTTATTTATGCTGTCCGTTGATTTTCTTTAAAAAATGTTCGTATTGGAAACCTATGTAATTTGGGTAAAACTGAGTGTGTTCTTTTCTCTAAGATTTTTAAATGAATTTAATAACATTTGGAGAAAGATATATGTCGGGTCAGCCAGTTCAGTGAAAAAAAAGAGAAATCGTATTGTTGATAGTGGCGCTAACGGCTTACAAGTTCTCTGGACAATTTTATTGGGTATCCGATGGGTATACCGAAATTGTGCCACTCAAGAAAGCAATCCCGTTGCACTCTGCTGAGCACAAAACCTTCTTCAGACACGCGCGATGTGAAGGTGCGACGCGACACTTGAAGAACAATTTCCATTAAGTTTTCATAGAAATTGTTCTACGAGAGTCGCGTCGCTCTGTCGCGTTGCGCCTATTTGTGGGAGCCTTTAGTGTCTAATACAGAACCGTGTTTGCACCGTATTGTAGCAGTGGCGGTCAAGTGGTATCGGGCCTGAATGACGAGTCAAGTTCGTAGGTTCAATATTTAAAACCCAGACAAGCATTGCACTTTGTGTAAATTATGTTACCACCACTGCTCTCGTTACGACAGAGGAATACAACGTGAGGAAACCAGCAAGTCTTAGAACGGAGAACCGAAAAACTCAAAGACATGGGACACCTGCCAACCCGCACTGGCCTGCGTTGTCGATAACGGTACACTCCCTCTCACCGAGAGGAGCCCTGTGTCCCAGCAGTGGGACCATTATTGGCTGATTATGCTCCTTATTTCCCACGCAAAGTAAAGACCACTTTAAAACCAATAAAAGACCAATAAAACGCATAAGCAAGCAATTAAAAACGATGTCAAACTGATTAATGTATCTCATACATTGTCAACAAAGCATACAAGGAAGCCATAAAATCGATGTGAAATATAATGAGGGTATCTGTTCCGATAATTGCAAGTTGCATTGGGTATCGTCGTGTGACGTCGGGTATCGTCGGGTGTCCTCGGGCTATAGCATTTACTTTCTCCGTCTGGCCTGGACCTGTGTGATTTAGAGTGGTCTGGTATTTGGGTTTCCTTTTGCAAAAAATGTCTGGCTTTTTTTGGTGGCAAATAAATATAGCTTGACAATTGTATGGAGAAGTTTGAGAAAGTATGGATGAAGTTTACTGTCTGTTTTTTTTTTTTTTTAATTTTACCTACTACGCTTTGGAACGGACATTGGACAAGTAACTTCATGTCGACTTTGACTGACTTACTTCTTGATAATACAAAAGTGCCTGTAGTTGGTTTAGTTGCAATAAATGCTTTGAGGTTTGAGTTCGTGTGTTTAAAATGTATAGGGATATTTCAAGAACATATGTTTAAACATATCTACAACTCCGCCTTGTACTAACCAACTAAGGGTTGGGCAGAGTTTTACGAGTACTTATAGTAGGCCCACATTTCATCGATTATGTTCAAGTCCCATATAATAGAGGGCTTCCCATTTACCTTTTGAAGTAGATATTTAACACAAAAATAGTATCATTCACAATAAGGTACCATTCACAATCATCATCACCATCAGTATCAATATTTTAACTTCCACTGCTGAACTTAATTAAACCTTGAGTAAAAGCAAGAGTGCACAGGCATCTTCTGGGCACACTCTTTCCATCATAGACCTGATCAATCGCTTTCCTAGCAATAAAAAAACAACATTCTCCATGGGACGATCGGAGGCCATCGCCACACAACTTATTTAAAATCTCCTACATTTTGTCACTTCATTTATTATTATTTTATTTTTTCCTTACCAATGATCAAATATTGTGTTTATAATATAATATAATAGTATATTTTCTAGTCAAACACAGGATGTTCCAAATCTGTTCATAGAAACAAATGTCATATAGTCCATCACCATAGGTACTACTGAATTTTTGTATATTTTTGAACAAATAAATTATATATACTTAAATATGACCACACATTTCTAATACAATGTGTCTAATCCTATTATCAGTGGGCTAAAAGTTTTATGAAATCTGCTGCAACGTGCACGCGTGCCCGTCTGATTTATAGAGATAAAATATATTGTATTACATACGTCTAAAATAATAGAACCGTTTAGCTCAGAAACAGGAAAAATATGTTGCAGACAACTCATATTTTTCTTTAATTATCAGGTTGCGTTGAAGCTCAAGAACAAAAAGACACAAGAAAATTTGTTGAGTTTTTTTTTTTAATTGTTCCACAAAAACACGAAATGAAGAGACTATAATTTAAAAACCAAATTATTTAATGTCTAATCTAAATACACTTTAAAAAAAGCAATTATCTGAAAACGTTTTACCTATATAAAAATAATAACATAATTTACTAAAGAAACAGTTCAAAGGGAAGAATATAAAACATATTTTCAGGAAACTCGCACTTTAGCCCACGGAGATTCGATATAAGAAAATTCTTTATAGGGGAGGTAAGCCTAAAACGGGTAGCCCGCCTAAAACGGGTATGCGTTTCAAATTGCGCGCCGTTAGTGCTATTGAGAATGTGTACGTGCAGGGCGCGGCGCCTGCCGCTCGCCAATCACAGGCAGTCGGCGCGCTTCTCTGGCAAACATGAGTTCACGGTAAGACAAGAACAAAGTTTTTTGCTATTTCCACTAAAAAAAATTGAGTTACATTACTTTTTAATACTCGAAAATGGTCTACAATATGTTTTTACAAGTTTTGTGTTATTTTTTTGCAATTAATGGACGTTTTATTTGTGCAATAGGTTGGTGTTTATTATTTCGGTTTTAAAGATATGAGTCCGTTGAAAAAAAAACATGCTTGTGGGCAAAAAGGGTAGGGGTAAAGCAGGTACCCGTTTTGCCCATAGCCGATTTGCCCTTTATAGTTTTATTGAGTGTTTACTAATTCTTTTACTTTTGTAGATGGTTACCTAAATATTAAAAGAAAGACTGCAAGTGCGACGTGGGATGAGGAAGTTATGAAGCTTTCAATAGAACTAGGTTTCAAAACTTCCGTCAATGGTGCAGCTAAAAAATATGGCATCAACCTTTCGGCATTACAGAGACATGGAAAAAGGTTGTCCAAAAAAAACTAGGAAGATTCACAACCGTTTTTACAGCAGCTCAAGAATTAGAGCTTGGGAAATCATCAAATAACTTCTCCCACTCCGGGTGGAGCAGGAGTGCGTGTCAGACTTTTACTGACTAAAACCCAACCGTGTTCCCTCAGTAGCCTGTGTGCCAGGGGCCACGGTATCTATTTCGAACAATCCGCACCCCAAGCAGGCATCGGCCCTTGCGGGCCCCATCAGTTTGTGCTGAGATCTCTTTGAGGCGTGCGTGGAACACAACGCGCCATCGACCCGGGTTTGGTCCTTAACGGACAGCGAGCAACCCATTTCTCACCGCCCACAAGCCCACGCCTACGGTGACCGGGAATCAGCCTGGGATTGCCGACGCCCAGGGCGTCTCTTGCGGAGATTACGGCCTTGAGGGCGCTTATAGGGCTCTCCCTCACGTGCGCCGCCTCCCTCTTTGCGAGCATCACTGCTTTGCAGAAGGAAGCGACGGCTACCCATGCACTCTCGCTCCGTACCACGGCCTGGACCAGGGCCGGACGCGAGAGATCGCCTCCACAAGGAAACAGAGGTGCTCCGCCCAAGCCGGGCAGACCTCCACCGTATGCTCCACCGTGTCCTCAGGGCGATTTTCGCAATGGAAACACCCGGGCGTTTCCTCCCGCCTTATCCGAAACAGGAACCTCCCGAAACAACCGTGTTCGGTGAGGACCTGCGTCAGGCTTCAAGATGGGCCATTCGGAAGTTAGTCTGCGCCGTACCTACCCGCTTTGCCCAAAAGCCCTACCTGCTTTAGGCCCCCCCTACGGGTAAAACGGGTAATTCGAATGGTAAGGTTTTTGTTATTTTTGTATTCTTAATGTACAAAACTAATAAATATGTCATTTATTTTATGGTCCTTGATAACTAAATATTTCAAAATGTACAAATAAACGTTCAATTTGTATCTAAAAACTGTTTTTTTTAATCATCAACCTTAGCTTACCCGTTTTGGGCTGACCTCCCCTACATTTTGTTATAGCTTCCGTGCTGCAAAGTGTATTAATTTTGTACTAAAACGACTACCTACAGCGAGAAACAGTCAAGGTATGTGTTTTTATATTATATTCTAGAGGATACTCGGAGCATAAAATTTTGTAATGTCAGTACGATATTATATGATGTAACCAACTTTTTGTAACAAAATCATGATTTTTAAAGAGTGTCCATGGAGTTTCTTGCCCGTTCTTCTCCATAGGTACCTACGCTTTGGAATGGGCAACTAGCTTCATCTTTCTAACTCACCGACCTTGACAATTCAAAAGTGCCTGTAATTGGTTTATTTGAAATAAATGGTTTGAGTTTGAGTTTTTGATACTTTGGGAGAATATCACTAGATTTTGGATATTGTCATTTTTATCTCCATATTACGAAAGGAAATGCTAAGTGCGGGTGTAAGTTTCGACTTACTCCGACGTTTGGCTTATGCACCTACGAATGCTGGATGTTGGTATAATGTCATTGACACCATCAATAGCCTATTGGCTATTGCAGTCCACGGCCATTTTCGAAAATTTCCAAATATTTCAAAGAAGTATCATAAGTAAAACACAACAATATTTGAGCTGTACTTTTTTGAAATTCTATATAATTACTCTATTTCTGAAAACAAGATCATTGTAGTGGTAGACACAAAGAGCTTTAATAAACATTTTCCAAACAAAAAAATTCTATTAAAGAAAATCTTCACAGACATGTCCAAATATAAAGTCTTATCAACTTAAGGCCAAGGATACACAGAAGGGACGTGAGACGTGAACGGAACGGAGACGCGGTGCGGTGGAATCCCGTTAACTTTTCTTCATTATTCTTCTTTTTTACGGAGATGGAGAGAGAGAGTGGTGGCCCACAGCTATCGGCCCCGACTTACGAGTTGTGGGTCGTGGGTTCGAAATTAAGCAGGCGCTTTACTTTGTGTAAATAATTTCATCACCACTGCTCAGCTCTCAAAATCGTGAAGAAACCGACGTGATATCCTAGAACCGACGTGATATCCTAGAACCAAAAACTTTAAGACATGTCATGTGACATCTACCAACCCGAACTGGGCCTGCGTGGTAGATTACAACCCACTCCTCGGCCTGTGTCCCAGCAGTGGGAACATTATAGGCTGATTATGCGTACCTATGATATGTATGAAGATGCGTAAAAGGGGGCTAAAGCAATTGATTGACGCGATCCAGCATAAAATATATAGAAAAGACAAGGCCATCCTTGTCTCATGTCCCTCCTGTGTGGTCCAGGCCTAATGTTACCGAAGTCACGTGTTCCATCCAAAATGGCTACCCTGACAATATGACCCCAGCTAATAAAATATCTTTCTCTTATCCCAGTTATTCGTACGTTTTATTACCAGCCACTAGTTTTACGAGAGTTAAATAGATTTTTTGCGGGCGATGTATGTGGCAGTTTTCTCTATATATTTAGGTCAGAAAGACCCTTTATTTAGTGGAGATGCCGCTTGATTAAGTTTTTTTTTTCGTTTGGAGACTTGAGAGGAATTTGAAATTTCGATTGAAAAACCTAGACATCGACAAGGTAGCGGGTTTTTCTTTTGGGTGGGAAATCATCAAATGACTTCTCCCGCTGGGTAGAGCAGATAGGGCGTGTCAGACTTTTACTGACTAAAACCCACCCGTGTTCCCTCAGTTACCCATGTGCCAGGGGCGGCAGTAAGTCTTTCGAACAACTCGCTCCCCTGGCAAGCATCGGCCCTTGCGAACCCCACCAGTGGTTGCTGACATCTCTGACGACGTTCGTGGAACACAACGCGCCGTTTCGCCTACCACTTTTCGGCCGCAGGGTATAGGGAGAGCGGCCAACGCTATACCGACACTCCTCTTCCCCTGCGGCCCCACCGCGTCCACCATCAAACGGTGGCGGCCCTGTCAGAAGCACCGGCATGCGGCACTCCTCCTCTGCCGCAGCCTGTAACCCTCAGTTGTTCAACCTACTTTTTGGCCGCTACGTCATCAGCTTGAAGGCAAAAGCCCTGACGAGCGGCCTCACCTTTGGGTTCCTCTTGGCTTCACCGTGAGTGGCAGACCACGGTTACTGAGCCCCCCCGCAACGACAATGTGGGAATCCTACTCTGGGGGGAGGGTAGCGGGTTAACCAAAAAAATCTAGATTGAGTTATTCATAGAATCGGAATTCCATTTAAAAGTGACAGCTTATCATTTGTCTGGCCTTATCCGAACTATATTAGGGTCGGCTTCCAGTCTAACCCGAGGCAGCAGAATACCAGTATTTAATATGGAGCGATTGCCTCCACAACCCAGTTACTGGGTAACACGAAACCCCTTGGTAAGACTGGTTGTCAGACTTTCGGGCTTCTGATTATCCATAACGACTGTCAAAGATCTACGAATCTACAAAGATAGGCACCCATCCACGGGCCATCCGCGGCAAGCGTAGCTTAATCACTTAAGGCCCTGGTAATTTTGAATGTACTCGTCGTATTGTCGTTACGAGCGATAATAGTTCTTACTGCAATCCGATACGGGTTAAAATCTGTTGTAATAAATTCGAATTGTAATAAATTTGAATAATAATGATTGTCGTAAAAATGCAAATAAAATCGTATAAAATTAGATATTACCTATTTGATAATAAATAATCTATCACTGAATGCAGTTTGGCATTTAGAATTTTATGGTATATTTTTAATTATAATAATACTTGTTATTGAAGGGATAAACTGGTTTTAAAGATAATTAAGAGGTGACTTTGATGATTTTTTTGATGCATTAAAGTATGTTTAATTATGTTTTGAGTACCATCACTGTATGCAAAAAAGACTTGAAATTATCATATATTTTTTTGGCTTGCAAAATTATTTACGGTTAAAAAGATAGACTGGTTTAAAAAAAAACTACCATTTTGAGCGTTTTTAAGAAATCTGCGCCTTAAGGGGACACTTTGCGCGGGCTCGAACTCACTGGTGGGCCTGGCTAAAAATCACGCTGTCTCACCAGGCTTCGTATCCGACAGAGATAGTATCAGTGGTGAGCAGTTAGACACTAGTCTACACGCACAATGTTATTGAGTGAGATGCAGAAGCATTTTTGGCAAAAAAATCGCGAGAAAATTAAGAAAAGTCCTTCAGAAGATCGGGTTTTATGAAAAAACCACTGCATAAATCAATGACCAATAAAGTTTATTGAATTTATTGTTAATTGAAATTTGTCGGTACCGTCTTGGTTTTCGAAATTTTACACTCCTTTAATTACTTAAACACGCTCAAAGTTAGGTTAAATTAGCAAGAAAAACGAATCTTTGTTAGCTCATAACTTTTTAATGGCTTTTTATTTTAGTATTCTGTTTCCGTACAGACAATAATAATAACGAGACAAAACCATACCATGTTTAATTTTTGATGTACATAGTCAAACAGTGGAGTAAAACCCTCCCGAAGTTTGTATGGAAAAAATGAGGACAAGTGTCACCTTAAACGGTGCTTTTGAACGTCAATATACCCACAATGTCTCTCCTGAACATTCAATTAAATTCATCTCCATTACAAACATTGCTAGTTTTCCTAGACGACATAGGAACTCACTATAGGCATAAAGGCTTGAGTACCTAACCAGTAGTATCGTCTAGCCTTGCTACGGTCAGACTGGGCTGGTATATGTCTGATAGGGTGGATTAAGGTGGCTCGTATGCTATGGGGATGGGAGTCGGCTAGGGTTATGGAAATTGATTGAAAGGTCATTGTAGTAGTTATATTATGTGTGTGTTTGTTTTAAAGCATGATGTGTCAAGAAGAAGATATCGTGATACTTATTGAGAAATTAGGATTCCGTTTCTACCGTAAATAGAAAAGAAACCCTTAGAAGATAACTCTCGTGTCCGTCTGTCATAGTGTTTTTTTTTTTCTATGCTTAGATTACAAAGAGGTAACATTTTTTTGTAAGTTTGTATGTGTTAGGGGAAATCTCTGGAACTAGGTACGGGTTTGATTTCAAGAAATCTTTTTGCATTTGATATCAAAAACAATTCTTGAGAAATGTTTTAGATACGAGCATACGATTCTAAGGAGCCAAGAAAAAACAAGTAAGTCGGAAGTAACGCTAAGTTCACACGAAGAAATAGCGCAGATGACCGATTGGATGCGACACGGCGCGTCGGGGTCCAACATTTCACGCGCAAAAAAAACGGGCAAAGTGCTAGAATTGGTTTAAAATCTTTGAAATTGTAACAGACAATGAGAAAACCTAAAACATACCTCATTAAAAATACCAACATGCTTGATGGTGGTTTATGCCCCTTTTCTAGACAAAGGAATTTCCTTTCACCTTCCAAACACGGATTTTCAAATAAAAAAGAACGGAACCAGGAATTTTCGTTCATAAAAGTGAAGCGGCATTTCCTGCGTATCAAGAAATATGGTTCGAGTTTAAAACCAAATCATTCGTTAACATACCTTGAAACACATTAAGATTTTTATAACTATAATAACACGCAATTTACATCCGTCGGGTGTCCATTAAGTTGGTTTAAACACAAAAATTATATATTGGCAGTTAAGTACTGAATATTTCATGTGAAAGCACGCGTTTACAAGTTCAACTGTCATCTTAACCGTGGACGTAGTCTTAACCTGTAGTTTAAGCTCGTTTAAGTAAGGTTTGCGTGGGGAAAACTTGTTTACATCAAATATTGGCCGAAAAGAAATTATGTAGGTTCATTCTTTTATGTAGGTAAAAAAAGAATACGTTTTCATGTACCACCTGCTCGATAATGTCTAAATATTTATGTCACATTTTGACATTGAATTTCATTTTAACCCGCTGGTCAATAATATGATTTGAATTTTTATTAACTTTATTTTAAACTTTTATAATGTTATTTAATTTTTTTATAATGTAAACTTAGTTTAAATTAATTTATTGTGTTATTTGATTTTGGCATTTCTGTTTTATACTATTTCAATGAAAATATATAGTATAAATAAATTAGTACATGTGGTGTTAGCCTGTAAGTAATTGTTGCACTTATAAATGTAAATAAGTGTACGCACTTTTAAATTAAATTTAACGTCTCAACAATTGTAGGCAAACCTAAATAAATAAGTAAAAATTTTGAAACATAACTAAAATATTGTATGATTTTTTTTTTAAATAATTATTATTGGAGAATCTAAACTTTTTATTAGATAACTCGCATAAGGTGTAGAGTTTTCTCCTCGGGTTTCTCTCACCGCAGTCAGGATTTTAGTCTTAACTCCCTCGCTGAAGTGGTTGAACAATCTCCAATATACTTTTGCTTTATTTTCTTTACTCTGGCAAAGCGAGTACAATGCAAGTATTGTTCCGCTTTTCATCTGAAGGCCAATTCTACTAATTTAAAAACGGTCACATTCAAGTCGCAGTGACATCGCAGTGCCGCAAAAGTTCCAAAATGCCACAAACGGTATTCTGGTGCATCAAAAAAAGTGAGGTTGACTGTAATGACACTGCGACTAGACTGGAATTAATAAATGTACTAAAACGGTATTCCGCTCAAGTTAAGACTTGAGATCGTCTTGACATCGAAAATAAATTGGTATTCCGGTCGTTTTAAGAACGTCAAAACTGACGTAACCATGAGATTGAAAGTTGACTGAACTGACACTATAAATTATAGCTTCTGCAGTTTCATATTTATCGTGTTATTTCAATTTTATCCTTGAAATAATCTTGTAACCGAAGATTCATGAAGGAAAAACTTATTCAGGAACACTGTGGTAAATAATTTTGTGTTTGTGTTTGAAATAATACAAAAAAAGTGAGTTTGGCCTTTGGGAATAATTTTCATTCCTCGCACAACGTGCAGACGACGAATCGGCGCCAAAACAACGTAAAGAGCACAGGAGCAGCTGTTCTCAGCATTGCGGGCCACGGCGTCTCACTTAAAACGCATTTTCCAAAAGCGACAGTGCGTGTTTGCAAAAAGTTACAAACTAAACAAGCCACACGAATTGAAGCCGCTTATGCCACAGGAACTAAAAACAGGATCTAGGAAAATATGAACAAGGTGTTGCAGCCAAGGTAGGTCTACTAAGTACACATTATTTTATTAAAATATTGTCGATTGTCATTCAACAAGGCAGCTATATTCTATCATACGTCATCACCGTATCTACTTAGTTTCGGTCCTGCTTTATCCGCCTGTAGCTCCGTCCAAACTTTCGTAGTTGGTCATAAGTCAGATTCCCAACTTTTGCCCAGCTCAGATCCCCAGAATTTGTTTGTAGATTTACTATAATATGGTACCTATCTAAAATTATGTCTCCTTTTTAGATTCCATACATTAAGATGATCTACGTGTAACACATTTTTGCTTCATAAGACCAAGAGGAGTAACGATATCCACCTGAAGTCCCGACAGAATTGTGGTGACGACAGTCAATTCCAATGGAGACACCCAAGTATAGGAGGTGCTATGGACAACAAAACAAGTATGACATAACCGGGAAGAGATTAAGTGCAGTAAGTGCCTAACCAACGGCTGAATGTGCATTCTTAGGGACGGGGTTGTCACACTAATACATTACCTGTTGACAAATACACATCCAGGACACTCAATAATGAACCACAATTTGGTACTTATTGATAAGAAAATAGAGGCAACCTCTAGCAATAATGTACAGAATTGCAAACTATTAACCCGGTGCATAAAAATGTTCAAGGAATTATTAACTAAGATTTAGAAGTACCTAACATTATTTATCAGTTTTAACAGAGTTGTATTGTAGTTCATGTTCAATTTGAATAATCACCAGGTTTGTATAGCAGAGTATTTACTCTGCCACCATAACACCATGTACCTATAGCATTTGCTATAGGTACATGGTGGCTCATTCATTTTAGTAAGTACCTAACCAGCTAAAATTTAAAGAATATGAGGATTATTTGTGCCTTTCTGTTGGGTCAATAGTTAAAATAGCCTGCATAGAATTGGAGCAGTTTATTGTATTAAGTGTGTACAGACCACCTTCAGGATTGTACATATAATTGCTTTGAAAAGGTAATGGATGTAGCGTTACATAAGATTTGTAAATCAAACTAGTCACTTAAACCTTGCAGTGATTTCAATGTTAAATTAATTAGATAACTAAGGTTCTTGTAGTAAAAAAATAAGTCTATTTCAGTCCTACAATCTTGTAAACCTATTTATGTTACATGAATAACCCCTACTAGTGCCAGTAGTAACTACCTAGACACCTAATATTTATACACATGTTAATGTTGTACCAATTCACAAATAAATTATTAATTTATTAGATTCTGATTGTTATGGGCAACAGATTAGGTAGGTACTATTCAAAACCAAAATGGGTAAAAAGGAAAATTGCTACCCCAAATCTACAGTTTGCATAGAAGCTTGTAAAGTTAAACTCATTAATACTTTACCAGTTTTGTCTATGAATGCTGATTCCAATCATTTAAACTTCTTTTGAATTAAGATTAGACATTTAAACAAACCGTTTGACATTGGAGCAGCTACTTTAGTATTGTATCGACTGTGGGGAGTTTCCAGACTTTGAATAATAGTAGGTAGGTACCTAATTTAATACCTTTGTGTGATATAGTAGGTGTAACAGAATTGACGCAACACCTCAAAGTAGTTTTTCCTAACTGAAAACGGAATCGATTTCCGAAACTTTAAACCTATAAAAAAAATAAGTGTTTTCCCATAACTACCGCCAATTGTACCAAAGAAAATTCAATCTTATTTCAAGGCAATAAGACTAAATTTTAAATGCATAATGCTAACAACAGCACGTTTTTCTTGAGGTTATGTGTTCATTCTGTATGAGCGAAAATCACGGTCACTATATCTGGTAAAAAAAAGTTTCTCAGCACCCTAATAGGCACATCATAGTGTTACTCGTTTTGTAAAGTGTAGGTTACCTATGTACGTATTTAATAATGTTTGTATTATTAATTAGTTAGGTAGTTGACAACTAATAAAAAAGATATTACTTCTGTTGTGCTAATTATTTTTTCTGCAATCACACGACTTCTGTTAACCCTTCTTCTCAACCCGTCGAAGTGGCGACGCCCGTCGGAGGCCTATCACGGCCTATGTATAGTCAACAGTGGACGCCATCGACTCCAGTTCTATAGGGCTGACTGACTGATTAATAGTCGGTAAGCACTTCGTCTGCAGCTATCACGGCACGCTTGCTCTTTCACTAAGCTCGTGAGTGGTGGTCACAGCTCCAAACTTACTACATCATACCTAAATATACACGAGACCATACCTACAACAGAGAATGTAGACGTATCACGTATGGATTTTTATAAATGTGCTTTCATTCTATAGGTACCGAACTACTTAGGTACCTACGTCTAATAAAATCGTAGCGAAGTCAAAACTGCATTGAATACCTAGGTAGGTAGGTACTTGAAAAAAGTAAGTAAGTAGGTACCTACCTACCTAATTGCTACGAAGTGTGACAACGATCCCGATAGGTAGGTAGCTATTAGGTATGGTTTGGTTTATTGTATTTGTGTTCGGTTGCCTCTTTTGTTTCAATGTATGCGGAAGCTTCTGCAGGTTAGGTAGGTATAAATAGGTACTACAGAATATGTACGAATTTTCCAAAACACAAGGCAATAAGAGTCTACTGCTGAGTAGGTATAGGTACCTAAGGAAGATAATCACGCTAGTTGCTATAGGTAACTTCTTAGCAAGTGCGTGCCTCTTGCATTTTGCACGAGTTTTGTTGTTTCATATACCTAATTCAGTAGTTAAATTAGATTATGTAACCTCATCATCATCATTTCAGCCGAAAGACGTCCACTGTTGGACATAGGCCTCCCCCAATTTGGGGGGGTTTGCCATATTCGCCACGCTTGGCAGGCGAGTTGGCGATCGCAGTATGCTGGTAAAATGCATAGAGAACGCTGCTGCCATCTCTAGTAAGTACCTAAGTCCTTTTGTCGCCTCTTACGATACCCACGGGAAGAGATGGGCTGGTTCTTTACGTCCTCGCTAGGTACCTACGCCAAGTCTTTTTTCGAAAGTAAAAAATACATCACAACTTGAAGAGTAGGTAAATACCATAGGTAAGCAAGCTGGAGAAGCCATCGATTTCATCGGCGGAAGTTCAGCTCAGCCGTCCGGGCTTAGGTATACGGAATATAGGTACCTACCAATCGTTTGGCCTTCCCTAGAACTAGTAAAAACGCAGAAAGAAATGAAAAACATAGGCACTTTTATTTAATTTGTTACATTCGTAATGACTACACCTAGTAGGTACAAATTATTATTATAATACAGCGTTCAGCTCGTGCTGAATAGTTGGGAGGCATAGGTAGGCACTTCTGCAAAGTATTGTAGGTACAATTCGCTATAAAGTTCATCTAACTTCAGGGTATCGAAGAATAGGTAGGTATGTCTTTGATGCTAACAGCAAACAAGGTATAGGTGCGGTACGGAATTTGTAGGTATATCATAGCGGCACTATATAATGTAGGTTGGTATCTGTATGATTTTCCCTGCAACTTTCACTCAACGTTCATCAAATGAATTCACCTTGAATCCTATGCTCGGGTTCTGTTCCGAAATACTATGATATCCCCTCGCATTAATACTAGTTAAGTAGGTATTAAGCACCATATTCGAGAAAATCACTTTCTTCCTGTGATCATGCAATAAATTGTTACAGTCATTTCATCCATATTTATCAATTATTTTAGAAATAAAACTTTATTTATTTAGATAAAGTTTGACATTCAACAAAATGAATGACGCGTCTGTGCCGCGCATGCGCGTCGCGATTACCAATACGTTCCATTTTTATTTTCCATGTGATGTGATTATTATTAAATATGTTAATGATTTTGTATTCTCAAAGATTTAAAAGAATAAACGGGCTATGAAAATACAATTAGTATATACTAAACCAAGCAAACTAATAAATACAATAAAAATAACATTAAATAAGGTTGGTAAAAATTTAAGTATCACAGTATCGTAGGCGTACATTGAACCAACATGAAAATTATGTATATTTTCGTAATTGAAAACAAAGGTGACGTCATGAGACCCTCATGCGACTATGCTGCGATGACACTGCGACCGGACTGTGAACAAACCGAATTTTAAGGTGAGCAGAATACCGTTTTTTGATCTAGTCGCAATGTCATCGCAGTCCAGTGTCATGTTAATCGCATGGCACGTTATTTAGTAGAATTGGCCTTCAGCACCCTAATTGCGTAACTCACGATTCATCATAATCTGTATCGTTTTGAAACGGATTGTTAAACCATTGCTTCATATGTTCGAAAAATGTGTCTGTTCGACAACATAAATAACGCAATGAATATTGTTAAACTGTGAAGACGAAACCAATTATGATCAATCGTGAGTTACGCAATTAGGGTGCTGGTGTACTCTAAAACCATTACTCTAACATAAAGACATCGCTTGACAAACAATCCATAATCATTTCCTTACAGTAGGTTGGTAGGTCCCTCTTTTGTCCGCCATATTAAAATTGTGTCATAATCATAACCGTACAAGTCATAATTCCGGGAAACAATTACATTGTTATTCGTTGACCAACATTTTGCCCATCAAGTTCTCATAATCTACCATTTTGGGAGAAAATTATTAAAACGTGATTATGGCAATGGAATTCAGTGACTGAATCATGAAGACATAATAACCTTATTTGAACAATAAATACAAAGGAAAATACGGTAACACAGTTACATGTAATTTAAAATAATAATGTACTATGTTTTTGTAACATAATTAGCATTATGCTAAGTAACACGTGTTAGCAATTTCATCGTTCTTTGTTTGGGCACGCCACGATTGCGGCGGTAAGTCCCCTCTTTGAGGAGTGGTTTGAGAGGCGGCATGGCGTCCTCACCCTCCGCCTGACGCAGGTCCTCACCGGACACGGTTGTTTCGGGAGGTTCCTTTTTCGGATAGGGCGGGAGGAAACGCCCGGGTGTTTCCACTGCGAAGATCGCCCTGAGGACACGGTGGAGCACACGGTGGCGGTCTGCCCAGCTTGGGTGGAGCACCGCCGTGTCCTCGTGGAGGCGATCGGCGGCGGCGATCTCTCGCGTCCGGCCCTGGTCCAAGCCATGGTACGGAGCGAGAGGGCATGGGGAGCCGTCACCTCCTTCAGCGAAGCAGTAATGCTCGCGAAGAGGGAGGCGGCGCACGTGAGGGAGAGGCAGCATATGCGCCCTCGCGACCCCAGCCGCCGCAGGATAAGGAGACGCCCTGGGCGTCGGGAATCCCAGGCCGATTTCCGGCCACCGTAAGCATGGGCTTGCGGACGGCGAGTAATGGGTAGCTCGCTGTCCGGTAAGGACCAAGCCCAAGTCGACGGCGCGTTGTGTTCCACGCGCGCCTCAAAGAGATGTCAGCACAAAAAGTGATGGGACCCGCAAGGGTCGATGCCTGCCAGGGGTGCGGGTTTGTTCGAAAGAGACACCACAGCCCCTGGCTTAAGGGCTACTGAAGGAACACGGGTGGGTTTTAGTCAGTAAAAGTCTGACACGCCCTCCTGCTCCACCCAGAGCGGGAGAAGTTATTTGATGATTTCCCACCCAAAAAAAAAAAAAAATCGTTCTTTGTTTTTCCGTGAAATCATTTTCGTCACTGCATTGAATTGTCAGTCTCTCGTAAGAAAAATAGACTGATCGAAATGTTTTGTAAATATGAGTTGCATATCAAAATATCCAATCCATGAGCCGAAAGAAAGAGGGACGGAATCTATATCTATATATATAAAATTAATCCCTGTTTCCCTTGGTCACGGCATCACACGTTAACGGCTGGACCAATTATTATTTTGTTTTGTTTGTTATTCTTAAGAAATAAAAAATAAGAAAATTGCGCGTAACAGATAAATAATGTGATTTCAAAATTCATAGTTTAAGACAGGACAACGTCTGTCGGGTCAGCTAGAGTTACACTGAAGAGATGTGAAGCATGCAAGGTACGCTACGGCCGGCTTCTTTTATGTATTTTGCGTCAGATTTTTTTTTTTTTACCAAAAATTGCGTCTTTTTTAAATTTTGTTATAATTTATATAATTGTATATAAAAAAAAGAACTTTTATTGATATTATTCATGAGGGAGAACGATGTAAAAACTGTTCATAATAAAAACAATTCAGTAATTAAAAATAAACCGGGGCAGCTAAGAGATGACCGGTCCCTACTGATGGCTTCCGTTCACGAACATGATGTATGGTATTATATATAATAACACAAATCAACTCAACAATTTGTTCAGCCATTTTTTCGGAGACATTTGAGGGTGCATGACATACTCTCAGCCGCAAGGGCACATTCAAGTCCAAGAAAGCTGTACCCAGTACATAAATGGTAGCTCTAATTGCTACATAGTGCTAACACATGTGCTATGCAATTATACAATAAAAAGAGATCGAATTGACACAATGCAACATATCATCGTAATCAGCCTATGAGTTCCCACTGCTGGGACACAGGCCTCCTCTCTGTGAGAGGGACTGGGCCGTTATCTACCACGCGAGCCCGGTGTGGATTAGTAGATGTCACGTCTTCGAATTTTTGGTTCTAGGACATGCCGGTTTCCTCACGATGTTTTCCTACGCCGTTTTGAGAGCAGTGGTGATGAAATAATTTATACAAAGTAAAGCGCCTGTCTGGGCGTTAGTCGCGACCGTTTTCACTAGGTCACCACTGCAGACCTTTCATCACAATTACATCAGCATTTTTTTTGGGTGGGAAATCATCGAATAACTTCTCCCGCTCTGGGTGGAGCAGCAGGGCGTGTCAGTATTTTCCTGATTAAAACCCACCAGTGTTCCCTCAGTAGCCTGTGTGCCAGGGGCGGTGGTATCTCTTTCGAACAACGCGCACCCCTGGCAGGCATCGGTCCTTGCGGGCCACATCTGATTGTGCTGACATCTCCTTGAGGCGCGCGTGGAACACAACGCGCCGCACAAGGAGGTTACGGCTACCCATGCACTCTCGCTCCGTACCATGGCCTGGACCAGGGCCGGACGCGAGAGATCGCCGCCGCTGATCGCCTCCACTAGGACACAGCGATGCTCCATCCGGGGAGGGCAGATTTCCACCGTATGCTCCACCGTGTCCTCAAGGCGATCTTTGCAGTGGAAACACCCGGGCGTTTCCTCCCACCTTATGCGAAATAGGAACCTCCCAAAACAGCGGTGTCTGGTGAGGACCTGCGTCAGGCGGAAAGTGAGGACGCCATGCCACCTCTCAAGCCATTCCTCAAAGAGAAGACTTACCGCCGCAATCGTGGCGTGCTCAATTACATCAGCATTAAGCTGTAAACTGGCTGGACAAAAGTCTGGCCACCAAGTCTAACATTAAATCTAAATCTAGTTGATAGCAACGACTAAACTAGTTATTCAGATGAATATAACGAGTTTAGCCACGTGGTTCTTGCATAAGACCGTCGACCTGATTGCGCATACGCTTATGTGCTATAAATGTCATATTATTTTGATATACTATCTGATTTGATGACTCAATTAAATAAATTATTTTAGATTTAAACTAAGTGATCTTAGCCTAGCTTACAGTGACAGGTGTGCCAAAAAAAAGACCGGGTACTAAGCGCGCCGAGGCAATTGGCACATTTAGAATTTTATGCAATAGGTATACATAGTTGAGAAAAAATTATATGTTTCTTACATGCTCGAAATGCACACGAAAGAGGTCACGGGCACAGTTATTAATCATTAAAACAATCGAACTCCGCAAATGTGTCTAGAATCCCGTGCGGGATCGCCTAAGGGCCTGCGCCCACTAACGGCACAGCACGGCAAGGAATTTGCGACGAATAGGAATATAACTTAACTGTAAGAAAATAAAATTCAAATTTAAATGATGATGCCTAAGGACGTCGCGGGGGTTAGGGGTGCTTGGACAGGAAACCTCCCCGTGTGCCCGTGGGCTGGAGTTTCCCTTGGATACGTCTGGGGGAAAGGCCAGTCTCCGGGACGGTGCACCCTGGGATGCGGGCAATGTTCCCCATTGGGTACTGTGTGCCTAATGGGTGTCGTTGCCCGTATGCCAATATCCTGTCGGCGGGACGCTCCAACGCGTGTATCTCTGCGCTCATGCAGAGACGCACAGCGGCGGAGTAAGAGCGGGCTCGGTGTGCACTCACCCTGCCACCGGGCAGGCAAGAAGGAGTGCTCTCCTTCTGCCACCGTTAATCTCGTAGCCCCGAAGATTGTCACGGTCATGTCTCTGACTTTTGACGGGGGTCGAGGGCCTTGGCTTAACCGCCCGGGCCGCGAGGAAGAATACCTCTATAAAAAATTACCCCAAATCTCCAAGCGGCGGCGCACCGTGAGGGAGGTTGGTAGCTTGACTAATGGGTAGCTAAATTAGTCTCGAGTGCGAACCACTATTTTTGAGACGATAAAAATATATGTACTCGTGGGAACTATTATGGAAAATATTAAAAACCAAAACACAAACGAAGTAGAGGAGGAGAGTGATGCGGGGTCGGGGTCCGACTCTGCATCGAGCGCGAAGGGCTCTATTAAGGGCCCGGAGCATGCGGCGGTGGGCGCTTCGAGGAGGACGGAGTTCCTCAAGAAGCGCCCCAAACCAAAGGACGGCCAGGGGTCGTCCTCGGATGGCGGGATGGCCTCAACCCGAAAACTTGGGAAGGTCTGTCGGAGCGGTGGGGTCCGGTTAGGCAGAGGCCTAACCACGAAGGATCCCGCCGAGCCGACCGCCGAGCCGACCGCCGAGGCGGCCCAGGCAGCTGAGGTGGCCGAAATGGAGGGGCAACTCTCTGGAGGGACCGGCAGTAGGGCCCTCTCAGAGTCGTCTGGCGGTGAGCCAGACAACGCTGGCGGTTCCAATTCGGAGCGGACGGCCAGGCTCGCGGAGGTTGTGGCTGCTGCAGTCAAGGGTGTGTCCTTGAAGAGGCTTCAGTCCTCGAAAGGCAAGGCCATACCCGCAGCCATAGCCTCCATTATGGCGGCAGCGGAGGACTTATACTCCCGACCTCCGTCGGACGGTATGTCGGAGATGCGGGCGGAGGTCGCCCGTTTGACGGCCGCCATGGAGCTTCTCCGAAAGGAGAACGAGGAGCTCCGAGCGGACCTGGCCGTGCTCCGAGGAGCTGGCCCCACGGTTGTGCCTCAGAAGGGGGCGCGGCATGGGCAAGGTGGACCCAAGCCAGAGGAGGAAGACCGGGTGCTGAGCTTGGTGCGGAAGGAGTTGGCGGCCTTCCAGAGCCGGTTCTCCACCCTGGAGGCCATCGTCTTGCGCCCCCCGCTAGCGGCGAATCGGCCGGCCTCGGGCCAGCAGAGGTCCACTTATGCCGTTGCCACGACTGCCACAGCCAAGCCGGCATCGCAGTCGGGTCGGACCCCGGCGAAACCGGTGCCGCCCAAGCCCAAGAAGGGCGGGGTGGCTGCTCAGGCGGCTATGCCCCCAGCTGTGGTGTCAGGACGGCAGGCCCCAGCCGTGGTGCCACAACGGGCGGCCCCACCTCCTCAATCTCCTCCGGCCGACGCCGAATGGCAAGTGGCCGGGGAGAAGAAGAAGGCGGGTAAGGCGGCTAGGGCGGCAAAAAGAAAGGAGAGGCGGCAGCGGCGCAAAAAGCGTAGTGCCGCGGCTAGGTTACGCGCCCCGAAGTCCGCAGCTGTAGTGATCACACTACAGCCGGAAGCGGAGAAGAAGGGCGTGTCCTACCGCGACGTGCTTTCAAAGGCACGGGCGGCGGTGAACCTCGCGGAGCTGGGAGTCTCCAACGGCATGCGGATGAGGGTCACTGCGACCGGAGCCCGCATGTTGGAGATCCCTGGCGCGGCCAGTGGCCCGACCGCTGACGCCTTGGCCGAAAGGCTCAGGGCGTCCCTAGACGCGGACGAGGTTCGAGTGTCCAGGCCCACCAAGTGCGCTGACATGCGCATCTTGGGCCTGGACGACTCCGTGACGGAGGGCGAGGTTGTGGCCGCCGTAGTCAGGACTGGGGAATGCTCTGCCGAGCAGGTGAAGGCAGGCACCATCCGTCCTGACAACACGGGGATGCGAACCATAACGGTGAGCTGCCCCGTGTCGGCGGCCAGAAAGATAACGGAGGAGGGTCGAAGGCTCCTGGTGGGCTGGGTTTCGGCGCAGGTGAAGCTGCTGGAACCCAGACCTCTGAGGTGCTTCCGCTACCAGGTGGGCCACCACGTGGGAGTGCAATGCACCTCGGAGGTGGACCGCAGCAGCCACTGCTTCCGCTGCGGTCAGCCCGGTCACAAGGCCGGCTCGTGCATCGCCAAGCCGCACTGTTACCTATGTGCGGCAGCTGGCAAGCCGGCCGAACACCGGGCTGGGAGCAAAGCCTGCGCTCCACCCGCTGAAACCAGGGGCCGAGGTAAGGCCAAACCCTCCGCCACCGCCGTCACCGCCGCAACCGCCGCCACTGCCGCCGCCGCTGCCGCGTCCACCGCCGTCGTCGTTGTCGCCGCCGTCACGGCAGGGCCTACCCAGGAGGCCCAGGAGGGGGCTGATATGGAATGCCTTTAACGGCCCCATTACGCCTCCTCCAGGCGAATATCAACCACTGCGCCGCCGCTCAGGATCTGTTGATCCAGAGCATGGCGCAGTGGTCGATTAACATCGCCGTGGTCGCTGAGCCGTACTTTGTCCCGCCCAGGGATGACTGGGTGGAGGACCTGAGCGGCTCAGTGACCCTCATTTCGTCGGCCGCCGCCGGTACCCCGACCCTCGAGAGTGTCAAGAGGGGACGGGGTTGCGTTGCAGCACGGTTCGGGGAGATTGTTGTGGTAGGGGTGTACTTCTCCCCGAGCCGAACTCTCGCCGAGTTCCACAACTCCCTTGCGGAGTTGAGAGACGTCGTCGTCGGGTTCCGTTCCCTCCCCGTGCTCGTCCTTGGGGACTTCAATGCCAAGAGCTTGGCTTGGGGTTCCCGGTTGACGAACGTGCGGGGCAGGATGGTGGAGGACTGGGCTCTGGAAGCAGACCTGGTCGTCCTAAACCGGGGTTCTGTCGCCACGTGTGTGCGGATGCGGGGTGAGTCGGTGGTGGACATTTCGTTCGCCAGCCCCGCTCTGTCGCCGCGTGTCATCGACTGGCGCGTCATGGAGGGGGTGGAGACGTATTCCGACCACCGGTACATCCGGTTTGACGTCTCCGCCCAGACCTCGAGCGCGCCGGTCCGACAGGCCCCGTGTGGTCCGCGGTGGGCGTTGAAGCAGCTGGACCGGGAGCTTCTCCTGGAAGCCTCGATCGTGCAGGCCTGGGTGTCATCACCGGACAGGCCTGCCGACATAAACGACGAGGCCGAGTGGTTCCGGGAGACCATGTCCGAGATATGTGACGTGGCAATGCCCCGGGTCCAGCCAGGTCGTGCTTCACGCCAGGTGTACTGGTGGTCGCCGCAGCTGACAGCACTGCGCGAGGCGTGTGTTGCTGCGCGACACCTTTACTCCAGGCACCGCAGGCTCCGTATCCGCCCTCCGGATACGGAAGCCATTGAGGCGGAGCTGTACGAGGGGTACAGAGTGGCGAAGACCGCCCTCCGAGACGAGATCTTGCGGGCCAGAGTGGTGGCCCGCGAGGAGTCGCTGGAGACTCTGAACAGAGACCCGTGGGGACGCCCCTACAAAACGGTGCGGGATAAGATCCGCCCGTGGGCTCCCCCGCTGACGCAGAGTCTCCGGCCTCATCTCGTGCAGGACGTGGTGAGCGCTCTGTTCCCCTCACGGGGGGAGCACGCTCCCCCGCCTATGGCTCCGCCTCCTGCGGTGCCCGATGCGGACCACACCGACGACGACGACGACTCTCCAGAGGTGACCGAGGTAGACCTGAGAGTGGCGGTACGTAGGCTGAATGCCAAGAATACCGCCCCAGGACCCGACGGCTTGCCCGGCAAAGCCTGGGTCCTGGCCTTGCAGGCTCTCGGGCCTCGACTAAGAGGGCTCCTAAGCGCATGCTTGGAGGAGGGCCAGTTCCCACTTCGCTGGAAGACGGGGAAACTGGTCCTCATTAAGAAGCCGGGGCGCCCAGCGGACTCTCCGTCCGCTTACCGGCCCATTGTGCTGCTCGACGAGGTGGGCAAGCTCTTTGAGAGAGTAATTGCAGACCGCCTCGTCGGGCGGCTGGTGCGGGTGGGGCCGGATTTGGCGGAGAGCCAGTTTGGTTTCCGCAGGGGGCGCTCCACGGTGGATGCCATCATGCGCGTGCGAGCCCTCACGACGGGGGATGCTGTGGCCCGGGGTGGGGTCGTCTTGGCGGTGTCATTAGACATCGCCAATGCCTTCAACACCCTGCCCTGGAGTTGCATAAGGGAGGCACTCCGGTATCACCGGATGCCGACCTACCTCTGTCGTGTGGTCGAGGCCTATTTGACGGACAGGGCCGTCATCTACCCCGGTCACCTTGGAGAGTGGAACCGGCGAGAGATGTCGTGCGGTGTCCCACAGGGATCGGTCCTGGGGCCGCATCTGTGGGACATCGGATACGACTGGGTGCTGCGCGCCGACCTCCCTGATGGCGTCAGTGTAGTTTGTTACGCTGACGACACGCTGGTCCTGGCGCACGGGAGGTCGTACCAGGCGGCGGCCGACTTAGGGACACAAGGGGTTGCGACAATCGTCGATAGGATCCGGCAACTGGGACTCGAGGTGGCCTTGCACAAGTCCGAGGCCATGTGGTTTCATGGTCCTCGGAATGCACCACCGACGGGTTCCCAGATAACGGTGGGAGGGGTTCACATCGGCGTCGAGTCGACTATGAAGTACCTAGGACTCGTCCTCGACAGCCGGTGGAACTTCGCGGAGCATTTCCGCCGTTTGGCTCCCAGACTGGAGCGGGCCGGGGCTGCGCTGAAGCGGCTCCTGCCCAATCTAGGGGGGCCAAACGCCTCCTGCCGGAGGCTCTACGCGGGGATCGTGCGGTCCATGGCCCTATACGGGGCGCCGGTGTGGGCGCCTACATTGAGGCGCCAACCAGCTCGCCGGTTGAGGGCGTCCCATAGGGTCATGGCGATCAGAATGATCCGGGGATATCGCACGATCTCCGGCGAGGCGGCGGGCCTCCTTGCCGGATTACCGCCATGGGATCTGGAGGCAAAGGTCCTCGCGCATATATGGGAGTGGCGCGAGGAGGCCAAACGCCGGGGCGTTAGTCCGCTGCCGCAGGAAATCGCGGCACAGCGGACAGAGCTCCGGCGGGATCTCATGGTGACATGGAGAGAGCGATTGTCGCAACCCAGTGCTGGGCACGCCACGATTGCGGCGGTAAGTCCCCTCTTTGAGGAGTGGTTTGAGAGGCGGCATGGCGTCCTCACCTTCCGCCTGACGCAGGTCCTCACCGGACACGGTTGTTTCGGGAGGTTCCTGTTTCGGATAGGGCGGGAGGAAACGCCCGGGTGTTTCCACTGCGAAGATCGCCCTGAGGACACGGTGGAGCACACGGTGGCGGTCTGCCCTGCTTGGGCGGAGCACCGCCGTGTCCTCGTGGAGGCGATCGGCGGCGGCGATCTCTCGCGTCCGGCCCTGGTCCAGGCCATGGTACGGAGCGAGAGGGCATGGGGAGCCGTCACCTCCTTCAGCGAAGCAGTGATGCTCGCGAAGAGGGAGGCGGCGCACGTGAGGGAGAGGCAGCATATGCGCCCTCGCGACCCCAGCCGCCGCAGGATACGGAGACGCCCTGGGCGTCGGGAATCCCAGGCCGATTTCCGGCCACCGTAGGCATGGGCTTGCGGACGGCGAGTAATGGGTAGCTCGCTGTCCGGTAAGGACCAAGCCCAAGTCGACGGCGCGTTGTGTTCCACGCGCGCCTCAAAGAGATGTCAGCACAAATAGTGATGGGACCCGCAAGGGTCGATGCCTGCCAGGGGTGCGGGTTTGTTCGAAAGAGACACCACAGCCCCTGGCTTAAGGGCTACTGAAGGAACACGGGTGGGTTTTAGTCAGTAAAAGTCTGACACGCCCTCCTGCTCCACCCAGAGCGGGAGAAGTTATTTGATGATTTCCCACCCAAAAAAAAAAAAAAAAAAAAAAAAGGACGTCGCGGCATGCCTAAGGATACCGCGGCATCGTTGCCGTTGTAATTTAAATTTTACTGTCATAGGTACTGTTATGTTTTATTTCTATTCGTGGCTTTAAAATTCCTTGCTGTGATATGCCGCCAGTAGGCGCTGGCCCTAAGTGTGGCCAAAGTTTTATTCTAGCATATCTCTCTTTCTTCCGGAATATTATTTATTTGTAATGAAAACGACTTTTCAATAATAATTCTCCTTTATTTTAGATCGATATGCCTCCTTTAATATGGAAATACGTTTCAAATATGCTACCTACACCTACAGGAAGAAAATACGTAAAACTACAAAGTAAACATATATCATAAATATTAATAAGGGGTTGTTTGATCTCGAAGGGACGTGTTAGTTTGTATGTTTTCATACGAATTTGGGGGATCTTGAATAGGGTTCTACGCATAAACTTTGCGCGTATTGTATATATAACAACCTTGTGACTAATTGACAACGTATCTAGCGCGTTCGGCGCTCTGATTGGTCCGTCACCAATCCAGGGCCAATCGGAGCGCCACACGTGCTCGAAGATGTGCTCGAAGCGTTTGATCGAGATTATAAATTCAAACCACTGAGGATAGGAACAGCATAATTCTTAGCGTGTAATGTTCCTAGTGCGTTTTCGAAGAGCAGGCGTGTGTCCCAACAGGCCTTCTCTCTTCGAAATCAGATGGGCTATAATCCACATGGCAGGCTCAGTGCGGGTTGATAGATGTCACATGTGTTCGAATTTTTGGTTACTGAAGATTCCAGTTTCCTGTTCAATCATTCGGTCGATTTTTTCCTTGACCGTTTTGAGAGCAGCGTTAATGAAATTATATATGTCGCAGCCAACTAGCCAGCTAATTGGACAACTAGGTCATTCATTAAACGCCGGCATCCAATTGGATGTCTAGGCCGATAGTTAACTGGACTATAATCATTTAACGTTTAACAACTTGGATTATTGAAAGTCAGCCCATTAAAATTGACTGACCAAGACTCAGCCAAGTGATTCTAATTTAGTTCAGTTTTTTCCACTGCGGCGCTAGAAGTCACCAAAACAAATATGGCGTCAATAGCGCAAACCGTGAATGTTATTTTTTGGTTTTGTGTGCAGTTTTAAGTTAAATTATTCAGAAATATTTCACTATTGCTAGTTACTTAGTGGTAAGTGTTAGTAAAAAGTAGTCGTACATAATTTGTGAACTCATCGTCACCCCAACCAAACATCACAAATTCATCAATATCCAATTTAACTAAATGACTACACGACATTCAGCCATCTGGTTAAAAGTTGCGCTCAATTATTTGGCTAGTGGTCCTTCAGCTATTTAATTGGATGCCGGCGCGTTAACGTGAATGAACGGCCTAAAGTAAAGCGCTTGCCTAGGAACGACCTACAACAACTCGTAAGTCGCGGCCGTCACCACTTGGCCACCACTGCTCGCGATAGAAGTATAATAAGCGAAAATTAAAATATCCAGGACAGCCACTGCATCTCTAGAGAAGGGGTGAAAATTCTAATATGGCTGAAGATACCTACTATGGAAAAACCACAGAAAAAAGAAGGTACAATGATCTGAGGGAAAAACGAACGGTTACCAAAATAACGCAGACTAAGACACGAGCAAAAACGGAAGTCATTCATAAAACAAATATTCAACATGATCATCATCATTTCAGGTGAAAGACGTCCACTGCTGGACATAGGCCTCGCTCAAAAGGGGGTTTTGCCATAATCGCCAAGCTTTGCTGGCGGGTTGGCGATTGCAGTATGGTGGTGGCATAGTTTACTGCTGCCCATTATCTAGTAAGTCCCTTAGTCGCCTTCTACGACACCCACGGGAAGAAATAGGATGGTGCTATTCTTTTACGTCCGGCACCACACGGAACAAAGACTTCCGAAACAAAACGTGCCAAAGCTTCAAAAAATCCAGTTCATTCCAAAATGTTTTGGTATTGTATACAAAGGTGTTTTGTGTCAATAAACGTACTTTATTGTTATTATTTTAGTTATTGAGTTTAAAAGTTTGCAATAAAAATAGAAGTGTTATGTTTGAGCCATATACAGCAGCTGTGACCTATTTATAACAGTTGTTTGTAGTTTGCGCTGGGAGAAGAGAGTCCATAGAAACGTATATACATTAAACATGCCCCGCATTTTAGTGATCATATAGTTTTATAACAATTTTGACGCGAACTCCAGAACTAGCATTGGTCTAAATTACTTATCAACTTCAATCCATCATCAACCTTTTTCCCAAATATGTTAAGGGCGTCTTACAGTCTTATTGGAAGCATCTAAATACCAGTATTTTACATGAAGCGCCTGCTTATTTCACTTCCATATAATCCAGTTATTGGGTACTACGATACCCCTGGGTAAGACTGGTTGTTAAACTTTCGATCTTCTCATTGTCAATTGTTAATTAATTTTGAATTCGAATGATGGGGCAAAATCAATCAATAAACATAATTATGTCTTTCGCCACAGGCCTCTAAAAAATCGATAAGTTGCATACATTACTAACGATATAACATATACTATTAAGTATATCGTAAGCTGTGTACTTACCTACTTAAACATAATGTAGCAATTTATCGTCAGTTTCGTCACATAATCGTCACGATATATCGTGACTTGTGACCACAAGATGGTGGGATTGAGAAAACGTTTTGATCAAATTCGGCTTAGTAGTTTAAAGATTTAATAAGGACTGGCTGACTAGATATATGTCATGCAAATAATAGGTCTTTACCTATGAAATTGCCGTTTTGTATGAAAAAATTTAAACGAATTTTTTTCATGAATTTTTTATTTGTATTAATCGAAGTAATCACCCATGCAATCAATGCATCTTTGCCATCGCAGTGGCAGTTTATTGATGCCCTTCTTAAAGAAATCAGCTGGACGGGAGGCAACAAATTCTTCAAAGGCATTTTGTACTGCCTCTCGGGTATTAAATTTTTTTCCCGCCAAGAAGTTATCCAAATTCTGGAAAAAGTAGTAGTCTGTAGGCGCAAGGTCTGGTGAGTAGGGCGGATGACGGAGAGCTTCCAACCCCAGTTCTTGCAACTTGGAGACCGTCTGCTGTGCAGTATGAGGTCGCGCGTTGTCGTGCAGGAGCAGCGGAGACGAGCGATTGACCAATGCTGGTTGGAGATGCGCCAGCTTCTCCATCATTGTGTTCAGTTCTTCACAGTACACATCTGCAGTAATGCTCACCCCGTTTGGTAAGAAGCTGTGATGAATCACACCGGCGCTAGACCACCAAACAGTGACCATCACTTTTCTAGGGGTAAGTTTTCGTTTAGGGCAATGTTTAGGTGCTGAACCAGGATCCAACCAACTTGCTGAGCGCTTACGGTTATCAAACAGAATCCATTTTTCATCGCAGGTAACAATGCGGTTCAAAATTCCTTCATTTGTGTGTCTGTTGAGCAGTGCAAGGCACGTCTCGACGCGTACTTCGCGCTGGCGATCATTGAGTTCGTGGGGCACCCATTTGTCAAGCTTTTTTACCTTGCCAATTTGACGCAAATGGACCAATATTGTTTTGACGCTAACGTCGAAAGCTGCTGCTAATTCAGCCGTAGATTGTGTATCATCAGCTTCCACAATCGCCTTTAATTCGTCATTGTCGACCAAAGTCTTCGGACGACCGCGAGGTTCATTTTTCAGGTCGAAATTTCCAGAACGGAAGCGAGCAAACCAATAACAGGTGGTGCGTTGGTTTGTAGTGTTAGCTCCGTAAACGTCGTTGATGTTGCGTGCCGCTTGTGCCGCGTTGCTGCCACGACGGTACTCATATTCCATAATTACTCGAATTTTTAACGTATCCATGATGACGAAAAAGATTGAAATGCGATGAAAATGTAACACTAATCAATAAAGAAATGACTACTTTTAGAAAAAAAAATCCATGTTTTTAAAATAAAATTAATTTGAAATTAGAATTCTTAGCCAAACAAAAATTATTTTGATTTGAAATGGCCAGTACTGCAGAACGGCAATTTCATAGGTAAAGACCTAATATGCAGTTTTGCAGTGCATGCAAACAGCAGATAGAATTACTTTAATTTTATGGAGCGGACGTTGCAGGAAAAACAAAAGAACTAGTGAGGGAATGTAGCTTATTATTACAATCAATAACCAAAGGATTATTATGTCCCTGATCTTGCTTAGTGATTTTATTACTACTACTAAAAACTTGACTTTTATCTTGGGTTAAACTTCAAGGTGTATCAAAAAGACATTGATTATAAATCAACCTGTAGGTATCCGTTACCAATATCGAAATTTGTCATTATTAAACCTTAATGACCTCTTAACCAATAAATCAAACACTCAAAATGTCATCAATATAAAGTGCGTCACACACTGTCTTAATCTTTGTTTACCGTCCGTCATTACAAGTCGTCGGCACCACCATCATCTCAATCGGCTTTATGTCAAGGCTAACCAGAACGTCTATCACCAATCACTGTAGCCGAATTGGGCCAATGTTGGGCAATACTTCGATAGCCAATGTATGTAACACTGTTGTGCTAAAAGATTGGTCATTATTAACAATGGATAAAGTTGATGCTATCTACCTAAAAAGACCAATTGCATGTGTTCATTCGTTTATTTTGAAAAATGTTTTTTTTTTTCGAATGTCAGCGTGCGTTGTCCTATGAGTTAACCACAGAAGTGTTCGTTGTATAGACTATATCATTATCATTTTTATCATTTCAGCCTAAAGACTTATATTACTCAACAAAGGTACATCTCTCAAGCAGATCACCAAAACGAGAATTGCTGCACTGCCCGCATCCAACAATGAAGATGAGAATACTTGACAGACTAACTAACTATGACGTAGATAATCGTCACTGGCCTAAATCTAACCAATTTGTCTGCCAGCATACTTGCAAAACCCACTGTTGTGCCAAATAAAGTCGCATATGTCTAAGTAATTCCTCTATTGTATTGTAAAAGGATGTAGAAACACATGTTAATTAAACGTCTGTATAATTAAACTGGCAATTCTCTGAATTACACAACGCTTTGTCGTAAGAATTGCCTATTATATCACTGATTGTGAATCTTTTAGCATTTAAATGTCCAATTTCATTGCTTGTGCCGCTATAAGACCCCGTTTTAAATTATTATCATTCCAATACAATGCGTTAAAATAAAATACTGGACATGCTGGCAGGGAACGGGGACACCGACGTAGAAATTGTCCGTCGGTTTTCAAAAAATAAATCTGCCTTTTCATAGAAAAGTGTAACACCTACGCGATCAAAACGTATGGGGCAGCTTTAAATTGTAGGTATATCAATAGGAACAGCAATTTTATAACGTTTTTATTAGCTCGGGTTGTATGTATGTATGTATCTATGTATGTAACGGAATCTTTGAGCCTAATTTTCACTGGTTTCTAGACGTCTGATCAACCTGAAAGTTTGCACACGTCTTAAGGGCCGATGACAATCCAATAACCCGATAAAAATCTTCAAAATTTCAAAAAAAAATTAAAAATAAAAATAAATTTTTTAAAATTTTCCCGATAAAAATTTGATCGAACTAAAAAATGGAAAATAAATAATAGTTTAAAAAAACACGCTTTTATTGCTGACCGAACTACAGTTTGTTACAGTAGTAGGAAGTCAATAATTCAATTCAGAGTAAAAAGCGTGGGGTGCATTTTCCTATATTTTCATGACTCTCCTCTTATAGATGGTTGCCAATAGAATAGTTGTAATAATTAAAATATCAAGCACCCCACGCTTTTTACTGTGAATTGAATTATTGACTTCCTACTACTGTAACATAAACTCTTTGTAATTAAAAAATATTTTCTACTTTTTAGTTCGGTCAGCAATAAAAGCGTGTTTTTTTAGTTTTTTAAACTATTATTTATTTTTGTTCATTTTAGTCATGTATCTACTGAATCCATGAAAAGCGCAACCTATTGCGCATCGATGTCGCTACCACCCTGTTAAATCATTATCTGGCAACTCTATTACCATATTTAGATACCAATCTTTCAATCATCACAATTACTACCTACAACCTACTTACACATTCACAACAGCAACAAAATAAATACTAGATACAGATACAAACAAAAACAGCAAACAAAATCCAGTCACCGGTAACTAATTACATAGAAAAACCATGAATCATCTATGTGATGGAATTTATAAGTGCTAAAGATTTATTCAGTATCGGAGAAAATGTTCATGTAATATTGTGGTCTGACCATCTTGGGGCTAGTTTTTGTGGTCGTGGAAAGTGTAGTAACGATGCCGCATTTCTAATGGCAGTTATGATTATTTAAGGTTCTGTAGACTGAGTTGTGAGAGGACTCGAGTACATTAATGAGACTATAAAGGCTGGACAGCCTTTCATCTTGAGACACACTTCAGACAGATGTCTAAAATCTGTCAGAAAATCAAATGAAAAAGCTCTATTACAGTTTGTAGCAGCATTTTTTTTTTGGCAGATTAAATTGTACCAAAAATTATAATTATAATGATTAAAACTTTTATTTCGCTCATATAGAAGCTACAGTCAGAATATCATTAACAACTTTCTTTCTAGTAGTATTTTAAAACGGATAAACTTAGACCCTTATGAAATCAAAATAGATATACCTAGATAAATAGATAAATGTTTCACCATAATCTACGCTCTCATGGTGTCCACTATCTAAGTCCATCAACGAAGATACGGACTCGCTCAAAAGTAGTTGAAATGTCGAAACAAGTTTAAAATTAAAAATCGTCAAAGTCAAATCGTGTTGTTATTCATTATTAGTTCGGGCCCCAAACCAATCATATCTCCGTATGATATCCACGAAGTAGGAAATAACGGTAACTTCGGCCAAAGGTACGGATTCGTACTTACGGAGTAGACCCACCAAACATTTGCTACGGATCCCTCAGTTTGTCTCAATACTTGCACGTGATCAGCTATCGTTCGTGTTCCTATTTTCTTGTGAGATAGTTATCTTATGTTTTCAATCAACCGTGTGAGGGGATCCTCACAGTTCATTTATTTATTACTATGGTGCTTCTAGATGATGAGCAGATAGTTCTCCATCAATCATTACTAGCTCAATGGGTTTGGGTTACCTTTTTGAACTTGATTATGACTCTGCTAAGGACGGATATCGGAAAGCTATTTTTAGGTGGCTATGAATAACATTTCATTATAGTTAGTCAAGTTTTCTTAATTTTGCTATTTAGATAAAATACGTTTACATTTTATAAAAGTCAAACATTCAAGTCTTTCTTCGCACGGTATGATTTCATCATCAACTTTAACGTTTTCCGTAGTAAATTCTCCTTCCAATGGAATTTTATGAATCAACACTCGATCATTACAATCAACACCTCACGCCTCATCAAGTACTAATTAACGCAGTTTCCCTCACCATTCAATATACCAAAAATAAACATGCTAATGGCTTACTTGAATTTTAATGTACCAGTCATTATTTCAATGATCCTCGCATCCTCATTCAGGACATGTCAACGTTCTCTCATTAAGAAAAACCTTGGTCCACTCATGTCTTTAAACACTGTTTCAATGAAATCGTATGTTAAATTATTGATTTCTTCGTTTACAATTTGACTATCAATAGATTTTCCCTTTCGAAGTATCACGCAATTATCGGGTGTGTTGTGGGTATTAATGATTTTTAAATGTGCTTTAAGTTGCGTTAAGTGATTTTATTGTTGCTTCATTGATATTGCCATGTAGGTCTTTGAAGGCTGGATTATAAAAAACAGTGGCTTTTGTATTCCACGTTCGTATGTTGTCAACTTTAAATTTAGGATCATTATCTACAACTTCCTCAATCATGGCGTCCGTGTAACTTGAGTCTATGAGCTAATATTCTTCAAACGACATATAATTTATTGCATTGCGACGGAATGGTCATATATCGTTTTTTTGGTTTCCAATCTCCAAGAATTTTAGAAAACAATCTAAGAATGTACGTATTTAGAATAAGTGTTGAGATTCAAATGTGGGACTCTTGCGTAGGGTTACATATTTGTATTAGTTAGCCTATTTCGCATACTGCTACAAAATACTGAACATTAAAAATAATATTACGCTTTAGAAAGGTGACGCAAACTGCCCTTTTTCGCAAGCTTCCCTTACAAACCGCTATAATAAACGATCAAGGGAAATTGGACTATAATTACCTCGCTGGATTAGTGATCGTAGCATGATGATAGCCGGGCAGTATAATCATGGCATGATGTAAGTACCCAGACATGGTTACCACACTAGAAAAGATGAATGGTCTTTTCTCAGACGTTCATAATATTGATGATACATATGAACATCGCAAAATGTAGGATGATAGTTTCTATGTAGTGGAAGCACATTTTGTAAATGTATTTCCAAATGGTTTTCTGTGTCGAAAAATCTATATTCGCGTTGAATTTCAATACGTGAACAATAGATCGTTTTGGCTTCCGTTAGTTTTTGGTGCAAGTGTTGGGCTGGAGCATATAAGTTTAAAGCTTTTGCATTTTAAAGTGGTCTGTTTGGTTCTGCATCGAATAGTTTCCTATGGGAATAGTTTAGTATCAATTGCAATGCAGTAGTAAAAATATATGGCCCATCTATCTCAAGTGTAAGTAATTATTGTTGTTGTTTTCTACGTCTTTCTTTGATCATGGGTATGATGGATTAAAATAATAGTTACTAAGACTAAGGAAAAAGACATACATGTGACTGACACTTTCAAACCTATTCTTATGCTCTTTTTAACAAGAGTAAAGGCTCCCGCAGAGCGGCACGACGGTACAACGCGATGTGACACTGCTACATCAATTTCAATTAAATTTTTATAGAAATTGTTCTCTAAAGAGTCGTGTTGCACATATCTGCAGAAGCCTTAAAAAAAATCTTGTCTGGATATACAATTATCTGACTACGCTAACCAACCACTTGTTATGTTTAACATTTTTAATATACTCATGTTTCTAAACTACAGCCTCATCGCTCAAAGTCCTCAACTTGTGACAGCTGCAGCCACATTGTGGTCGCGGTCGCAGTTGTTCTAATGGCCCCTTGTAATTACTTCCTCGCTTACATTACGACAGTTGCATGTGAATCGGGTTAGCTCGGCAAACCCGAAATTATTATTTACTAGAATTTGCCCGTGGCTTCGCTTGCGTTGAGGTCGGAATTTATCCCACGGAAACGTACTACCGGGATAAAAGTAACCAATATGTTAATACAGATTATAAACTATCAGTGTGCAAAATTTTATCCAAATCCGTTCAGCCGTTTTTGCGTGAGAGAACATCCAAACATACAAACTTTCACATTTATAATAATAGTAGAATTGTGAGATTGCATTTGATTGCATGAGTGGCTTGCGGCTAAGTAACATAAGGCGTGCGAGCCGACCATTCAGGTTAAGCTGCGCCTGCCGCGGTTGGTTCGTGGATGGGTGAACATCTTTCCATACCAAGACTCCTTGCCTCGGAAAGTACGTTAAGCCGTTGGTCCTGGCTGTCATTTGTGGATCTTTGACAGTCGTTACGGTTCGTCAGAAGCCCGAAAGTCGGACAACAAATCTTACCAAGGTGTATTGTAATACCCAGTAATTGGGTTGTGGAGGTCAGATAGGCAGTCGCTCCATGTGAAATGCTGGAATTCAGCTGCAACCGGCTAGATTGGAAGCCGACCCCAACATAGTTGGGAAAAGGCTAGGCAGATGATATAAGATTGCATTTGTTATGGGTTTTTTGTTACGGGTTTTTGGTTAATTTTATTATTTAAACCATAATTGTTATTTGAGCCATTCTCTGTGTTGTCTTTAATAAAATATCCAGCACCCTGATTGCGCAACACATTATCCATCAGAATCTGAATAATTAATGGATAACCATGATATGGTTCATGGTAGAACTAATGGCAATTCAGTTTTTTTTTTTGTATATTATTAGTAAAAAATAAATAAAAAAACAGCCGGCTTCCTAAAAAACATGACACAGTGAAAAATAACTTTAACTTTGAAAGTCGGTGTCTTTGGATATGTACGAGTATTTAATTTTTTTGTCACCGCCCGCTGAAATTAAAACTATTTTTCACTTTGTAGTGTTTTTTCGGAAGTCGGTTGTTTTCGTTTTTTATTTTACAGAAAAAATACAAATAAAAAATGTTTTATTCGGAATGGCCATGACACCCTGTATAATCCAGTACTATTCCCCACAAACCCAGAAACAGTATCATTAAAGGTGTTCAAACCTCACACCACACGAACTACGAACTTCAAACCTTACATAGCCACCTTCATACCCCAGTCCTGTTCAGAACAGCTTATTGACATCCACTGAATGTGTTCTGCATGTGACGTCATTGTTCACATACGAGGACAAAAGCTGTACAAGACTCGTCTGAACAATATTACCTATATGAACTATTTTAATTATCGTCAGTCTTTTATTGAAAAGTGTGTCAGTGAGTTTTTTGAAAGGCTATTGTGGTGTTTTGGATGTTATTAGGGTATTAGAAGTATGCTTATAACCCGACCTAATTTCGCTAGGGGCCATTTTTAGTGTTTATTTCATCATTATGTTGCACCATTTCCTCTTCCCAGCTCGAACTGGACTAGGAAGTGGTGAAGGGCGGGTGTTTTGGGAGACTGTCTTATGTAATTTTACGTTTAAGGGTACACTAGTCGCGGGCTTGAACTCACTGGTGGGCCTGGCTAAAAAGCACGTTGTCTCACCAGGCTTCGAGTCCGACAGAGGTAGTATCAGTGAGGAGCAGTTAGACGATAGTCTACACGCACAACATCATTGAGTGAGCGTCAGGATCAGTTATAGTAAAATAGGCGCGTAAAAAATTAAGAAAAGTTCTTCGGAAGATCGGGTTTTCTGAAAAAACCACTGCATAAATCAATGACCAATTAAGTTTATTGAACTTTTCGATAATTGAGCTTTTGGAGATTTTACACTTCTTTTATTACTTAAACATGTCCAAAATTACGTTAAATTATCAAGAAAAACGAATCTTTGTTGGCTCATTACTTTTTAATGGCTTTTTATTTTAATATTCTGTTTCCGTACCGACAATATTAATAATGAGAAAAAACCATACCATGTTTAAGTTTTGATGTAATTTGTCAAACACTGGAGTAAAACCCTCCCGAAGTTTGTATGGAAAAAATGTGGACTTGTCTCACCTTAAAAAGTGGTGACTCTCAGCCTAGTTTAAATAAATAACTTTTGATTTTGATTTTCAAAACAGATTAAAAGCTTTTTAAACCTTTTATTTAACTTGTTTCCTTGGAATGTCTCTCTAGTTTAACATTAGTAGAAAACCCATTGTTCAAGTACATTTTATAGTTTATTTTCTTTTAGGAAAAACTGTATAGTATCGCCCAAGGTTTAGAATAACTGGGTCATTCTCAAGAGACTCATTATTTGGTTGACTTCGGTGTCATTTTTCTTTTCTAATTTAGGCTAGAATTTAGGCTAAATCTAGAGTTAACATTCTACTACTAACGTGCTTTAAATTAACTCAAGATTTGATATTTCATGTTAAAAAGGCCGAAATAAAAAAAAAATTGACACCGAAGTCAACCAAATAATGAGTCTCCTGAGAATGACCCAACTAAACAGCTAGAAGGCTTATCTACATAATAAAATATGGTCATGTGATTGCAGATTTGCAGAACTACGTGTGTACTTGGACATGTCAACAGACGATTTTGCGCGAATTTGTCACTGTCCCAACTACAGTCGTAAATTAAATAGTAGTAGTATGTTTAAATGCGATATAAATCGTGTTTTGATTAGACAATCATCTTCTAAACGTAGCCAGATATAACTAAAAACGTATCCAATTAACTCAGCCACAATGAATACTATCTTCAAAATGGTTTGAAAATGTAGGTATTTCTAATTTTCCTCATAACTCTCAGTTATTAATTAGAAATACTAATAAACTAACCCATCAGCGAAAACAATAAATTCTCATTGCAACAATAAAGCTTATATCTAACAAAACTACAGGATATCTTGTTAAGGCTCCTGCAGACAGATGCGACGTAGCGGAGCGACGCGACACCGCTAAAACAATTTTCACGAAGTTTTCATAGAAATTCTTCCACCAGAGACGCGTCGCGCCTGTCTGGAACCTCTAGCCTCATGGCTACGAGCTATGCGCTCGAGCGACACGCATTTTGCTACAGCGACTGCCGACAAAACACATGATAGAAGTTGTTTAGAGCATTTGACGAGTCACCGCAACACGACGGATGGAAACAAATGACGCGCGCGCGTGTTGGTTGACGCAGCTAGGACGCGGGTGTCCTAACCAAAAGGATCATTCGCCCGTATTCGCGTTCGTCAAAATCAAAACCTAAATCTAAAACATTTTATCGTACATAAACCTATATGGGCACTTCTGAAATGTCAGAAGCTAGATGCATGGTTCCAATTTCCTACGGAGAAGAGCCGGCTGGAAAATAATACGTTTTAAAACGTTTTCAAATTAAAGTGGATAGGTAATAGGAATGGGAGGAGAGTGTACGCCTGTCATCTAGTACCTACTAAGTACTTAATAAAATCGAAAATGGTCTATTAATCAAAAGTCGCTTCCCTATGACGGTCCAACCATGCGTTCGGGTTCACCGAACAAAATGAATACGACTGTCGCATATTCGCGCGACGATCGTTTTGGTTAGGATGCGGCCTTAAAATGCCACACGTGGTAGTAAAACGGTATGGGTTCTAACTTCGCGTTTATTGCTCATAAACTATCTCGTGTGCCGACGCCCTTAGCAGGACGCGACTGGTGGTCGTTACTTTTTATTTAATATTATTTTCCTAATGACCTGTAAGTTAGGTGAATAATGTGATAAATTATGTTTTATTTTTTACTAGCTTTTGTCTACGCGTTGATATTGCTATCGCGTAAAAAAAGTAGCCTATGTCCTTCCCTATATCTCAGGCTATATCTCTGCCAAATTTCATGACGATCGGTTCAGCGGTTTAGGCGTGAAAGCGTAACAGTCAGACAGACAGAGTTACTTTCGCATTTATGATATAATAAAGTAGGGATTATAGGATAAATTATATAACACTTCTGTGTGATGCATTTTTGATGTAATTAAGTTACTTTTGTTAATATTATGTTTTATTAAGCCCAAGTAAATTTTTCAACTTGTAGAGAAGTTAGGTACTGAAGTACGAATAGGTACCTACTCATTTATTAGATTTGATTAACTCTATTAAATAAATTCCAGGAATATTTCATTCCAAACCAGTTAGGAACTTTGAATTGTATTTTCATGGTCGCTCGCTACATTTTAGAGCTCAAATATTTTATAAGACAATAGGTACCTGCTTTAATTTACTACGTATCGCGTTATTTGTTAAAATGACACTGGATCTGCTTAGCCTTTTCTCAACTATGTTGAGGTCAGCTACCAGTTTAACCAGATGCAGCGGAATGCTTTTATTTTACATGGAGCGACTGCCTATCTGACCTCCACAACCCGGTTACTGGGTAATACGATACCCCTTGGTAAGACTGGTCGTCAGGTTTTCGGGCTTCTGACGACCCGTAATGACTGTCAAAGATCCACGAATGACAACTGGGACCAACGGCTTAACGTGCTTTCCGAGGCACGGAGGAGCTTCGCTGTATCGGTATGTAAAGATGATCACTCATCCAAAGACCAACCCTGGCAAGCGTAGCTTAACCTGATGTTATTACTTAGCCACGAGACCCTCATAGCTCCCTAACAAGCTGGATCATTTGTTAAAACGACACTGTTAAGCATAATATAAGATTTACTTCATAACATTGCTTCGTTGGCGGTCACATTCACTTCCAACGCATAATATACAAGATTTTAATCATATCCCTATTAAATAACATAAAACAAAAGAACGCCGATAAACCGCTCAACACTACCCACACAAACCTCGAACAATGGGTATTACATCACTAATATGTTCACCATAACTATGTCCAACATGTCATGTCCCAACGTTGATGGACACGCCCAAATAATCCATTGATCAGGTCGACCCTGACTTGTATGAATGGATTTTTTTTAAAGGTTCGTGGCAGGTTAAGTTACGCTAGCCGCGGTTTGTCCGTGGATGGGTGACCATTTTAACGTACCAAGACCCCTCCCTGCCTCAGAAAGCATGCTAAGCATTCGTTTCCGGCTGGATCTTGGCTGTGGATCTTTGACAGTAGTTACGGGTCGTCAGAAGCCCAAAAGTTTGACAAACCTGTCTTACCAAAGGGCAAAGAGTTCAGATAGGCAGTCGCTCCATGTAAAATACTGACATTCAGCTACCTCCGGTTAGACTGGAAGCCGACCCCAACATTGTTGGGAAAAGGCGAGGCAGATCGATTGGTTGGAGAAATTATTCGTCCCTGGAGAGAAGCTCCTAAATGGATGGGGATATCCCTTGGTAGCTTTTGACGTTTTCAATTAATTTGTGTTGTCAGGAATTGAAATCAATTAGCAAATCATTGGGGAGAACATGAAATGTGATACTCTAGAAATTATGACATTTAAATATTAAATACTATCTTTTGCCCAACGCTTTGCTTGCGTTGAGGTCGGAAATCGGAGATAAAAAGTATATTTTGAGCTAGCCTAGGTTATAAACTATCTGTGTGTCAAATTTCATCCAAATCCATTTGCCCGTTCTAGAGTCATTGAGTGACAAACATCCAAAAAAATCAACATACAAACTTTCACATTTACAATATTAGTAGGATAGCAGGATAATGACGTATTTATTACCCAGTAACTGGGTTGTGGAGGTCAGATAGGCGGTCGCTCTTTGCAGCCTACCTGTAGGTATTCAGCAGCATCCGGTTGACTGGAAGACTACTCCAAGATAGTTGGGCAAAGGCTAGACAAATGTTGATCAGGATTAGGAGAATGCGCGTGGTCCTGGGCGGGATTCCCAGGTCGACCAAAACTCTAAATATTTCATCAAGGCATGAGCTAATTCTCATAACTCATGCTGACACGAAGAAGTATTTCAAAGGCAAACTACAAATTGGAAGCTCAAAACTTTTAGTTTGTTCAGACAGCTCGCAGTTGCCACTTAAGTCACTAACTTGTTGCTGCTTCTACAGATTAAGGCATTGTTTTGAACTTGTATCCCATTTGTAACTGTTATTGTAACATAAGACAGATTTACAAGTTATTCAGTTGGGAACTTTACGTTATAGATAGGTAGATTTTTACACCTTTTGCAATTTCAACACCTACATTGGTTGTTTTAGTTGCTAGAACAATCTAAATCGTCGTTAATCCTATAAGATTTATTCCAAAATAGCATTTTAAAGGAAGGTTGGGACATTGACGTGAAACCTGTTACCATGAGTTAATATTGTAAAAAAGAACTGTTCCATAAATTTTGACCGCGTAGGTAATGCAATTTTCTATGAAATAGCTGATTTTGTTTTGTATAACAGATGAAAAATTTCTAAGCTATAATAATATGCTGAATTCATGGTTACAGTTTACGCATTGGTTAAAATGTACCCTGTATATTTAACTAACACATCCCATTACATGATATGCAATTTATTATAATTATGATTATCAAGAACATAATATATGATGCTTTTTTTTTTAGCAGAAACGGCGTGTGTTCACACAAATAATGGACCTATTCGGTTTGCTGAATTAAATTAATAATCGTGTTTTTTTTTGCTCTGTAATTAACCCTATGCGTCCCTGCCCTAGCGGATACAGGCTTACATTCAACCCCCACGTCTCTACTAGAGCGGAATAGTAACAATTAAAAACATCCCTAATTATGCATATAGCGTACCTACAGCAGATGTTTGTAACAGCTGACAGTATGGCTAAAATAGAATGCACATGTGGATGAAAGAAACATTATTGTAGCTGCAAATACTAAAACAGACTGTTTAGACTTAAACCTATGGTAACTCTTTCCTCCGATGTTACCAGCTTAGCATGACGCTTGTTATTTCTACTCTACTGTAGAATAGAAATCGCTTGACTACATTTCTCGATACAAAACTGTCAACTGTCTATACGGAAACGTCATTTTTGTATACTCTTCGTACGACAAAACGCTTGTTTACGAATCTTGTGCCAAGCCTGCAGGAATGATAATATCGATTTGTAATTGTATAAATACGGCAGGTTCTTTGAAGTTATATTTCTAATGCCTGATAGATGTCTTTTTAACTTACTATTTATCAGTGTATCTATTTTCTCACTCTAGCTTCCGGAAATATTTTTTTGGTACCGGTGCAGTACCGATAGCTACTAGAAATACTCTGGTATCAGTATCACACCAAAGGTAATGGTGCCTGTAGAATCCTGTTGATTCCGTATCTAAGTTGATTATATTACTTCACTGGCTCACTTATTATAATAGTAAATTAAGGCCTCCAACCAGGACTTAAAAAATTAAAACCAAAGCGACTACACCCCTGTGAGGTACGGACCTCGGCATAGGGCATCGCTGATAGAGGACAGCAAGGGACAGGTTGGATCGGAATGGTTCCGAAAAGCCTTGAAGCCCATTTGAAGCCTTGAAACGAAGGAAGTGAGACAATGCTGGCTAGTAAGATAAGATTCAATTAGAAAATAGAACTCGCAGAACAGATGGTCGATGGGGCCAAAAGGTTCTGGAGTGGCGACCGCGTACCGAAAGACGTATAGTGGGAAGGCGTCCCACAACGTGGACCGATGACCTTGTGAAGGCCGCGGGAATCCGCTGGATGTGGGAAGCACAAGATCGGTCAAAGTGAAGGAGCCTGCGGAGGCTTATGTCCAGCAGTGGACGTCTATCAGCTGAAATGATGAGATTATAGATATTATCGAAAGCATTTGTTACGAATCACTCCTTTATGCCTTTTGATGTGTTTGGCGTGCGCCTGATGATAATCAGTAAGATCGTTCTTTCACCATATTCAGTGCACAATACAGTAAAACTAAACAAAAATAATCGCACGTCAATGCTGCCATAGAGCCGGCAGATGTTTTGAAGAACCACAGGATAAGTAACACAGAAGTACAATTAAGCTTTGTAAGAGGAGACCAGTGGTGGCCCAGTGGTAACGCACGCGACTTACGAGTTGTGTAGGTCGTAGGTTCGAACCAAGACAGTCGCTTTACTATGGGTAAATTGCCCCCCGATTGGGTTCACGCATTGTCGTTGCGGGGGGGCTCAGTAACCGTGGATTCCGGCCACGGTGAAGCCAAGAGGAACCCAAAGGTGGGGCCGCTCGTCAGGGCTTTTGCCTCAAAGCCGACGACGTAGCGGCCAAAAGGTAGGTCGCGGTGAGGTGCACCGCAACTGAGGTGGGCCGCGATGTCGAATGGGAGGCATCGCGGCTGAGGGTTACGGGCTGCGGTAGAGGAGGAGTGCCGGTGCTTCTGAGCAGCGCTCTTCCCTTCCGTGGCCTGGACGGGGCCGCCACCGTTTGATGGCGGACGCGGTGGGGCCGCAGGGGAAGAGGAGTGTCGGTATAGCGTCAGCCGCTCTCCCTATCCCCTGCGGCCGAAAAGTGGTAGACGGGACGGCGCGTTGTGTTCCACACGCGCGTCGTCAAAGATGTCAGCAACCACAGGTGGGGTCCGCAAGGGCCGATGCCTGCCAGGGGTGCGGGTTTGTTACTGAAGGAACACGGGTGGGTTTCAGTCAGTAAAAGTCTGACACGCCCTCCTGCTCTACTCAGCAGGAGAAGTCATTTGATGATTTCCCACCCAAAAAAAAAAAAACTATGGGTAAATTTATTCATCGCCACTGCTCTCAAAATGGTGAAGGAAAACATCGTGAGGAAACCAGCATGACATAGAACCAAATAATCGAAGACATATTGTGACATCTACCAAGGCGAACTAAGCTCGCGTGGTGGATTATGGTCCATTCCCTTTCACAGAGGTGGATTGTGTCCCAGCAGTGGGAACATTATACGAGTATGTTGATCTTGCTTTAATTTTCATTCACAAGTAGACTAAAAGTTTCATTAAATGAACAAACTGTTTAACTTAAACTTCTTCTACTTATTTGTATTATACTTTTACCCACGTGCCCGAGTGGCGCTTTCATTCAGAAACCACATACCACCTGGCATTCTAAATACTTTTACTTTTCAACCTAAATCCAACCCTAACCGCAAGCCCTACAGTCCAAACTCAAACGTCATCACTCCGGAATTGGGGCATTTCGAAAACCGTAGTTACGCGGAACAAAAAAAAACGACAATTTTGGGAATGGGCCGGGTTCGTTTCCAAAACCTTTTTTTTATACAAGGTCATTTTACCGCTAACGGCGTGCCGGGTGCAATTTGTGGGTCAATCTTGTATCCCGGCCTTGTGCAGCTGTTTTGAGAAAAAAAAAACCGGCCTTTGATGACGTACCTGTAACAAAAACACATGGATTTAGCGGTTGTTGAGTTGAAGGAGGCTGTTCGAGCGAGTTTTTTTTAGTTCTGGGCCTGGTTTTGGATAGTGACGCACATTGTGTGAGTCCGTGCTGTTTGCCGGCTCAGCTGCGATTAGGACCTCGCTTGTGACTGTAGTAGATGGTTGTGACGATTATTAGGTATTAAATTCATTCTACGAAGAGGTTTAACTCCATATTCTTTACATTACACAGTCATCCTATTCCTACTTTATCCTTACTAATCTACTATAGAAAAATAAGTCGGGTTTTCCTTCCTGACGCTATAACTCCAGAACGCACGAACCGATTTCCACGGTTTTGCATTCGTTGGAAAGGTCTCAGGCTCCGTGAGGTTTATAGCGTAGGTAGGGTAGGTAGGGTAGGTAGGGTAGGTAGGGTAGGTAGGATAGGTAGGGTAGGTAGGGTAGGTAGGGTAGGTAGGGTAGGTAGGGTAGGTAGGGATTCTGTATGAATGACTATTGGACGGACAGGACAACGTCTGTCAGGTCAGCTAGTATGTATTATAAATGCGAAAGTTACTCTGTCTGTCTGTCTGTTACGCTTTCACGCCTAAACCGCTGAACCGATCGTCATGAAATTTGGCAGAGATATAGCTTGGAATATGGAGAAGGATATAGGCTATGTATTTATGCGACAACCGTCATCCACGCGGGCGGAGCCGCGGGCAAAAGCTAGTAAGTAATGTTATAAATGTAAAAATTTGAAGGTTTTTTTTTTAATACTGTAGCGGCACTACAAATAAAAATGCTTCGCAACAAAATCGAAAAACGCAAAAACAAAATGTGGCGCCATCTATAATGCCACAGGCGAACTATTCTTAGAAATTCTACATCGCGCAATCAAAGTTTACCACAACACTCGAATAGATACAACATCTCGACATCAACTGTCGGGCAGTTGCCCACCAGACACAATACCCGTCTTGTCGGAGGATCCTCCTTTCCAACATAGGTATGAGTGAACTTTACACCCTGTTCCTCATACCTCTATAATACTTTTTATTCCGTTAGTACGTTCCCTTGGGATAGTTTCCGTCCTCAACACGGGCGGAACATCTACACATACAAACTTGCTTATATATAATAAATACTAGGCAATTAGGAAATATTAGAAGGTTATAGGGTAGGTAGGGATAGTAGAATGTACTCAAGCGACTTGTCACTTGACCCTCCAAGACAAAGGGCTAGTCATCCATCACTGTAGACCATGGAGGGTTGACCTGTCCGGTGTCAACATGGCGCTTGTAATATAAACTCTGGGTTGTTTGACCTTATGACCTGGGAGGTTTGACCTCTTGTGCTCGATTATGTAGGTAGGTCATTTTTGTAATTGCTGTTTTTTCTTCTTATCTATTGTTTCAATAGTGTTTCAGTCTAGATCCTGATCTTAACTGATAGATCTCAGTTACACATTTTTGCTAGAGAAAAGTTTTATTTGGTCGTTTCTGCCCTGTAGGTTTTCGTGAAAATTTATTTCACAAAATATACGCTAGCATTCGACAGTGCCTGACCTATTATACCTTTGTATGTTGCTAAACTTGTGTCGGTCGTAAAGAATAGCATCACTCCATTTCTTCCTGTGGGTGTCGTAGAAGGCGACTAAGGGACTTACTAGAGAATGGGCAGCAGCGTTCTCTATGCATTTTACCAACATACTGCGATCGCCAACAAGCCTGCTAAGCGTGGCGATTATGGCAAACGACCTGCTTTTGGGGGAGGCCTATGTCCAGCAGTGTCTTTCGGCTGAAATGATGAAGTTGCTTAAGTCTTGTTCACAATAATACAATGCTTGGATAAATACTTTTTAGGTTTACCAATTAGTACCCATCATCATTGTCTACCTAGGCTTTCCTCAACTTGAATAAGGTCCACTTCTAGTTTAATCGGATGCCACTGAATACCAGTTGATTACATGCAGCGATTGCCTATCTAATCTCCACAACCCAGTTACTGGGTAAGACGATACCTCTCGGTAAGGTCTATGTAAGTTTATATCTTTTGTTGTTAAACCTGATTCAAAATCAGTATGAAACGATGAGTAGTACCTATCTCATTATTGATGTACTTCCTTTTCTATCATCATCATCGTTTCAGCCGAAATATGTCCACTGTTGGACAAAGGCCTCCACTGCCATTTCGATCGGTTCTGTGCTTCTTGTATCCAGCGGATTCTTACGGCCTTCACCAGGTCATTGATCCATCTTGTAAGAGACCTTCCAACCAGAATCTTCCGGCCCCATCGGACATTTCTTCGAGCAATGTGCCACTTAGCAGTTTGGTAGTTGTTCGGGCTATGTCGGTTACCTTGGTTCTCCTTCGGATTCCATAGTAACATTTATTTGCGGTAGTATGTACCTTTGAAATCTAAAAGCTCATATTCACTTATATTACATAATAAAAAAACAACAAACTCAAACACGTTTTCGAAAAGAAAATGTAGTTTTCGATGCGCTACAATTAACTGAAGTTTAATTAACGTTAAACCGGTTATTAATTATAACTGCGATTAGAAAAAGTATTACTTTTACTCTTTGAATGTTACTTTTGGCAATTACAAAGGTAATCGGAAAATTAAGGGAAAGTGTGTTTGTGATTGAGTAACGTATATACTCGTAGGTATGTCATAAGTAGTCATAACCCATAACTACGTTTTATAACACTGAGAAGGTTTTAGTTATAATCATACAAACATTGGATGCCCTATGATTCTTTTATGTTTGTCTTTTGTTCTGTACATAATACATATACATACATACATTTACCTAATAGCAATTGTGAATTTGATGCTTTCACATAAAAATTTGACTGTCCACAAACATCGAATTAATTTACACATGTCTTGATTTGATTGATTCAAAGAGAATATGACAAAATTCGGTAAAAAAAACTGTCTTCAGAAACTTTTCTTACACTCAAAAAGCATGGAATGAGCTTTATTGCAAAGCTCGTGCTAGCATAAGGTTAAGGTCAATTATATTTAAAAAAAAAAACAAAGAAAAAAATATAACATGATGCCATGCACGCGGGTTAAAGTGGAAAAGCATAGGTGAAATGTGACTGAAGCTAAATTAAAAAACCATATTTTTAAAAAAAGAGCAAGACAATCAAGGTAGGTAACCGACATAGCCCGAAGAATCGCCAAAACTTAAGTGGGCAGGGAGCAGGGCACATTGCAGAACAGATGGCCGATGGGGCCGGAAGGTTCTGGAGTGGCGACCGCGTACCGGAAGATGGAGCGTTGGTATAGGCTCCCACGAGGTGGACAATCCGCTAGATGCCTGAAGCAAATAACTAGTAGAAAGTAGCGGAGTTTGGGAGAGGCCTGTGTCTATCAATGGACTTTTTTCGGCTGAAACGATGGTGAAGACAAACAGTCAAATATTTAAAAAAAGAACTATCACCCGATAAAACCAGAATCAGAAATCCATAAATTCTGATCTTTTACACATCCATTCATATAGGAAGTCTATATCCGTTCAGGAAGGAATGAGACGCAAATACGAAAGAAACGAGTAAGAAAGAGAAAGATGATCAGTAATACGATCGTCTGATCAATTTGTAAAGAAAAAAGTGGCAATACGACGGTTATTGCTTCCGTAATAAAGAATTATTGGATGGTTCACATTTCACGAACACAACTCTATTTATAGGAACAATTCCGTCAGAATATTTAGGTAGGTACTTATACGGGATAAATTTTAACCATGAATTCAGCATAATTATCATTCTAGATACCCTAGCATAGAAATTTTTCGTAGGTTTTACAAAAAAATCTGCTGTTTCATAGAAAACTGCAATGTTTACGCAATCAAAATGTATGGAATAGCAGATTTAATTTTTTGTATAACCGACGAAAAATTTAAATGGGGTCTAGAAATCATTCTAGCATATCAATGCTGAATTCATGGTTACAGTTTACGCACTGGTTAAAATGTTATCCTGTAGTTAATCAGCAGAACATTTATTACATTTCTGTTGTATTGCTTATTTAGATAATCTTTTACAGTGCCTACCTAAATTGCGGCACGTAAGTTGAACCAAAAATCAGAACAAACAATCGAAGGTAGGAGCGCGTGCACTCGTTGCCTCGCACGTAAAAAGAATGTGGTCACCTTCTGGCATAGTCATTGATGTAACGTGTACTAAAATTCGGAAATAAATTACAGATCGCAGCACATCAGTTGAAACAAAATCCGCCACTTTGGTTCAACTTACGTGCCACGATCTGTTGACGATTAAAATTAAAGGCTTTCAGGTTAAAGGTTTCTGCAAAAATATCCATTTTAGCATGAAAGCGTAAAAAACAAACTAACTTTCTCCTATAAGTATGTACATTACGGGTATTAGTTAGAACTAAATACTGCCAGCGGGTTCACCCATCTAGATGTTGGCAACTATCTCACTGGAACCTACTAGTGAGATAAAAAGTATCTTGTTTTAATCCAGGTTATATATACTATCTGTGTGCCAAATTTCATCGAAATCCGTTCAACCGTTTTTGCGTGGTTGTGTAACAAACACCCAAACTTTTCCATAGTAGGTAGAAAGTAGAATAAGTTTGGTGTCTTTTTCTAATAAGGTAGCTGTTGTTGTAGTACCAATCTCTTCAATTACTTATCAATTACTGAAACAGATGACAAACATTTTGTGTTAAATACCGTATTCTATTTTATTATCACTCAAAACTATTTCTTACCTACCAAATTTTCTGGTACATCTATCATTTAAAAGGAAGATTAACCGCTATAGTAACGCTCATTATTATATAATTACTTACAATTACTCTCGACCAGTAAAAGTCATATTTATTAACTTCCTACAAATCAATTTATCAAAGCTCATTAGAAAGAAATTGATTGCGCATCTAAAAGACGATAGCATAACTATGGACAGAAGTTCCACTCCATACTATTCGCGAAATAACTTTTGCAGAGAAACATTTAGTAAATGATTTAATTTCTCAATCGCAGCTTGGAGTCCAGATTGGTACCTACTGGTTCAAAACAACATTGGGAAAATGCTGTTATACTAGTAAATATGTTGTAAGCCTTTGGAAACATGTACATATGTAAAAATCTTTTTCTCTAAAAAGGTCAGTCCCTTTTAAAGAAAAAAATGGGAAACCAGAAAACCCCTCAATAACCATGTTTTTCTTATGTTACAGTTTGAAAAACCAACGGGTCACCTGAATCAAAACGGGTGACCCGCCAATGGTCACCACACAAAGGGGATTGTCAATGTAATACTAGCAAAGACAATGTCTCAAACAAGCATTGCAACAATTTTTGGAACCATAACGAAATAATTTTGACTCAATTATCTTGTCGCCAATTACTAGTTGTAGGTCGTAGGTTTGAACGCAGACAGGCGCTTTACTTTGTATAAATTTATTCATTACCACAGCTCTCAAAACGATTAAGCACATCCTCGTGACGAAACCGGCATTTTCTAGAACCAAAAATTCGAAGACATATTATTATGTAATTTACAATCCGCACTGGGCCCGCGTGTCTGGTATACGGCCTACTCCCCCTAACCGAGTGGATGCCTGTGTCTCAGCAATAGGAAGCTAAGTTTTATTTTTTTACCGTTCTGTGATTTTACCCAAGTGTTCGATGTATAAATTACTTTCGCGTTGACAATCATAATATTTAGAGTTAACCTTCTGTGTAATAACTTTCTCAATTAAAATACTTAGTAACATTATTTATTAACCAAATAATCCGTTTTGATAGTCAATACATCGTTCGGTCACGCTGTATTATGCTCATGAAACAATCATTAATCACGGGAAAGTTGATCTTTATTATTTATTGCAAACATATTGGGATTTTTGGGGGGATTTTCGGTGCGTCAATGTTCAGACGGCTTGCGAATCGGACGTTCATTCATTTCGGATGGATTGTATGAGGAATGATACGAAAGAAAAGGGAGAGAATGATAGCGTGACCAGTGGCAGGGGAGAAAGGAAGAAGAAACCGTGTTGCGCCAAAACAAAGTGACATACATTTTTATTTTTTTTGAGGGTGGGAAATCATCAAACAACTTTTCCCGCTCTGGGTGGAGTGGGAGCGCGTGTCAGACTTTTACTGACTAAACCCGTGTTCCTTCAGTTGCCTGTGTGCCAGGGTCCACGGTATCTCTTTAAAACAACCGGCACCCGGCAGGAAGATGATGACATTCTGCAAATCAGAAGTATTTGAAGTGATAACTTCATTAAGCGCACTTTGCGCTCTTTCTGAGCTGCGAAAGAAATTGGGGATCTATCGCTCAACGAAGATACCGGCCCGTCCGAAACTAGATGATCCGTCAAAAAAAGTGTCAATTTCAATCTTACGGTAGAATTCTGCTGCGCTGGGCAGCGTTTGGGACTAGTTTTGGAACCTTCGTCGAGTCGAATCGAGTATTCCGCGGAGCCTAAAGACCAAAGTCTACAACCAGTGCGTCCCACCTATTATGACATACGGTGACAGTCTACTGGTTCAATTTAAGGTCGCTCACCGATCTCTGGAGCGGGCTATGCTATCAGTATGGAGCAAGTATTTTTTTTTAAATAAATTAGCTTATGATTACTCTTGCATTCCCAGAAAGGTAAGGTAGAGTTGGTGGAGGTAATTACTCGGCATATATTTTAAAAAAAAAGTGATAACTGCTTAAGGCGCGTTAGGCATTTTTTGAGATGGGAAAAAACTATTGAACTCGCGACACTGCTACCGACACCACTGACTACACGAACGTTCGAACGAACAACGTTGAACTTTGTTTAATCTAACGATTCAAAAAATCCACACGTAATTATTGAAGTTTTCACTTCTGTCGGCACTCCCGGAGTGTCAATATTTTTTTATAACATTGTGGTAGAGAAAAGAAGGTTATTTTAACGTAAATATTCAGAAAAAGATGAGAAGAATTATTAATATTTCATCGTGAATCGTTTTTAGGCGCCATTTCATTGGTTACGTGACAAAAAATTTAAATAATATCGATAAACATGTCAATTTTCTAAAAACAGACAGTTTTATCACAGAAATATTTTAAGGAAATTCATTTTAACAAATCACAATAAATTATTCACTAATTAGCTTTTTAAATTCATGCTAATTCTGTTATCTAAATATCTAGGAAATAAAATTATTTCACTGTTTCATAACCTTTTATAAATATTATTATTCGACTTGATTATACTATTAAACTCGTTATATATCAGACAGATGAACTGATGTACAGTTTATTAAGTTTATGTAAATGTTTATTGATATCTAAATTGTTATCTAATAGCCGTTGAGAGTTAGGTGAAGTTAAAATTAATGGATAGTGCCAAATGAGAAGTATAGTGATGATACACTATCGAGTCCTCCTCTCCGTGCCTCGGAAAGCACGTTACGTAATCCGTTGGTCCCGGCTCTCATTCGTAAATCTTTGACCGTGCGTCGTCACGGGTAATCAGAAGCCCGCAAGTCTGACAACGAGTGGGTTGTCGAGGTCAGGTACGTAGCCGCCCCATGTACCCAAAATACGGTTATCCAGCTGCATCCCGTTAGATTGGAAACCGACCCCGACATAGTTGGGAAAAGTCTACGCAGGTGCAACCAAGATTAAAATAGAAAAAATATGTGAAAGGTGGTAGTAAGTAATGAAATTATAAACAACTAGCTTTTGCCCGCGGCTCCGCCCGCGTGGATGTCGGTTATCGCGTAAAAAAGTAGCCTATGTCCTTACCCATATCCCAGGCTATATCTCGGCCAAATTTCATGACGATCGGTTCAGCGGTTAAGGCGTGAAAGCGTAACAGACAGACAGACAGACAGACAGAGTTACTTTCGCATTTATAATATTAGTAGGGATTAGTAGGGACTAGCTTTTGCCAGCGGCTTCGCCCGCGCGGAACTTTCATCCCCTATTTAACTAATCCTTCTTTATAAGGAGTAAAGACTACATTATAAAGGGAACCTCTGTGCAAAATTTCAGCTTTCTAAGTCCAAGGGTTTGGGCTGGGCGTTGATGAGTCAGTCAGTCAGTCAGGACTATTCTTTTTATTTATATAGGTAGATAAAGTATTGCAGAAATATACCTAATCGTTTTTAATATACCTAGCTCTATATTTCGTCAACGAATTGGCATGATATTGAGAAAATAATGTTTTGATAAATAATTAGCCGTTTCTTAGGAGGAAAAAAAAAATCGTTACATCTTTACCCATACAGAGAGCAGTGGTGGAACAATGAAATCGGACGCGATTTACGAGTGATAGGTCGTAGGTTTGAACCCTGACATACGCTTTACTTTGTGATAATTATTTCATCACCACTACTCTCAAAATGACGAAGGAAATCATCGTGAGGAAACCGGCATATTCTATAACCAAATAATTATAGTTTAAAAACTAAAAAACGTTTTAAAAAGTGCTTTTTGAGGTATTTTATAATCAGTTAATATCAAGCACCCCACGCTTTTTAATGGAATTACATTATTTTCTACTTTTTTAGTTTTCTGTTTTTAAGTTCTGGCGCAGTGGTCGATTAACATCGCCGTGGTCTATCTATTCATACATACGCGTGGCAGCTTTTGTATGTATGCGTAAAGAAAGCACAATACAAGTAGATAATGATTCAAAAGTAGATACAATAAAAAAAAACACACAAACAAGGAAACATAAATTTAAATACTCATAATATAAACAATCAAATTAATTAACACTATTTATTAAAGTTAAAACAGGTATCCCACTGTGCGCCACCCGCCTACCGAAATAATAATTACTAGGTACTATTAATTTTATTACTTTAAAACTTGTAATATCTGTTATAATAATATTAGGTAATTGGTTAAGCTTTTACAACGTAATAATAATTAATAATAACTGGTTTTATTGTAATAGTAATTAAAGACAGAACTTGTTACGTTTTTTATGTATGTAAGTTTTAAATGGTTGTAAAGGATTTGATTGATAAAAATCTTTATGTTGTAGTCGCTTTTTACTAAGGAGAATTTTAGGTGTAGAATTTATGTGTGGTTAAGCTACTCTTGCCACGGTCAGTGTCTGGATGGGTGACCATTTCAGTTAAACGTCGAGAAGTCTAAGTTTCAGAGAGTGTGTTACACTGTGTCTCTTTTGTCATAGGATACCATTATCAAGCTCTTACGATGAAATAGAAATGAGCTAGCTTTCGCCCGCGGCTTCGCCCCCGCGGTGTGTGGATAAAAAGTAGCCAATTCCTTCATCAAAGCTCTAAGGCTTCTGCCTCGAATTTTACGGGCAGCGGAGCGGCGGCGGCGGCAGCGGCGGCGCGGGTAACGCAGACCCGTTTTGGAAACCAGCGGGCAGATTGCGCGGCACTATAGCGGCGTAGTGTTGTGTTCCTGGTTGTGTCGTAGAGATATTTGAAGTCTTTCCGTACCAAATTTAATCAATATCGGTCCCGCCGTTTTATAGATTCGCCGCAACTACCAGACGGACAGACAGACATGTTGCATTTGTTTTTTGTGATCAGTAACTTTAATACGATTTTTATGAATTTGGAAAAAAATATTTTGACATAATCAACAGACAATTCAATTTTATTTATTTGTATTGTATCATAAATTCGGCTTCCAACAAAGGAAAATCTCATGATCATAATTGTAAAATGTAGCATAATATCTGACTTCTTTTAGTATTTCCTTCAATAAAAGCTTTTACCCACGAATTCATTCCTTGAGCTACTTACTCAAATCCTCGTAGACAATCAGATTAGAATTTTCAATACTTTTGATATCAAATTGAATCATATAAAGATTTGATAGATCGATAAATCATTTATTCCAAGCACAACACACATTTTGTCGGACATACTATCATCACCAGGTTTTTCCCAACTATTATAGGATTGGCTCCCAGTCTAACCGGATGCAGCTACCAGTATTTTACATGGAGCGACTGCCTATCTGACCTCCACAACTTAGTTACTGGGTAATATGATAAGACTGCAGGTCAGACTTTCGGGCTTCTTACAACTCGTTACGACTATCAAAAATATATGGAAGACAGTCGGATCCGATGGCTTAACTTACTTTACGAGGCACGGAGGAGTCTTGGTATGTTAAGATGGTAACCCATCCGCGGCAAGCGTAGCTTACCATTGACGGAACATTTGTATTTGTGTGTATCGTATACTTCTACTATCTAATACTATTAAACGAGCAATTCTTGTATACATAATCTGAATCTCGGAAACGGCTCCAAAGAACTCATGAATTAGCATGCAGGTGGTTTCAGGGGCGATAAATCGATCTAGCTAGGTTTCATTTTTAGAAAACGTCAAAGCATAAATAAAAAAGAGCTAAGCTCTTTCGTGAAATTTAGTTTGGATTTATCTAGATAAGTTTCATTTATAGAAATATTAAACAAAAACAAAATCTGAGCAAAGCTTGCGTCATCCAGATATTAATATTATAAATGAGAAAGTTGGATATTCATCAATCCTCACAAACTTTACCATATTCATCCGGATATGATACTTTATATCCAGGTACCTAGTACATGCCCGTGGCATAGCTTTAGACCTCCACCCGGGCGAAGCCCCAGGCAAACGCTAGTAACACATAATTCACCATAATGTCTTTTGCGTCATTTTCACTAACAAAAAGCTCATTACAGTAATGAATTGACAGAAAATGAAGAGACATATTGTTTATTTAATAACTAGTTATCACATACATTCACTCGTTAATTAATATCACAGCTGCTCATTGTGAACACAGAAATATGAGCAATTTCTGTCATTCGCGTGACATACGGTTGAGAAGAAGGCGCAACAACAGTGGAATAATTTATTTCACATTCAAATCAATTGTTCTAGAGACGCAGCAGTTTTATTACATAAATAACTTACTAACTTAATATATTTAAACAGAAATCAACAGTGTAATTTTATTAAGAGACGTAAACATTTGTTCAAATACATTTTTAAGCTTGAAAGCGTAAACACATTCATGCAAACCTAAAAATAATCAGCCTATATCGTTTCCACTGCTGGGAAATCGGCCTCCTCTCGGTGAGACTGAGTGGGCGGTAAGTTGGTTACGGCGCGTTACCCACCACGAGGGCCTAGTGCGGTTTAGTAGATATCTCATGTGTTATAGTTTTGGTTCCAAAGGAACATGATGGAAAATTTTATTTTAAATTAGATAAATATTTAGGAAATACACACAAAATTAAGTTAGCAGAAACTTCATTTAGCGGGTATTTCAAAAATATTTCTTTAAATTAAAAAAAATATTTTTTTAAGTCGTTCCTAAAATTCCGTACCTTCTTATAATAAATATTCAGGTATCGATTCTATGAGCTTCTAAGTCTAATCTTTCGGATTATTTACTGATCCGAATATAACATCCACTCAAGAACAAAAAACACGGGCCAGGTGCATGTCTGACCACGCACAATGAAAGGTTCCGTAGTTGGGTTGGGATGAAATTTATCCAAGAACCAAGAACAAACTTACTTTGTAGTTTAAAATGTTCTCTCATACGAGTATATCGATATACATCACAGGCGATTCTTCAACTGCAAATGTATGTTAAAAATCGTAAAAAAAAAGTGATATAACTACAATTTAACCTATAGACCGCCCCAATCGGATTAATACGACAAATCGTCGGCCTAATTCGTTAACCTGCTAAGTCCATTTTTGGCTAAATTTACTTTTTATACCAGTTAAAAAGTTCAATCTAATATCTACCGTATTGTTTAAGGAATAAGTGCGATATTAGCCAAAAAAGGTGACAAATGCTATGCCCGAAAAACTGCTTTCTGAACAACAGTCAATCTCCACAACGAAAACCTGCTAAATCCTGTTGGGACCTCAGTTTTGTACTTTTTCAGACTGATTTCTAAATATTGTTAATTTCTGATTTTTGGAAAATTATTTATTATTATATTTAATTTTCTTTTTCGATATATTCACCTGCAAGCGTAATACATTTTTCAGATCTTTCAATAAGCTTATGCATATCATCACAAAACAAAAAAAAAATCCTTAAAATCCCCTAAAACTCCGTAATTTTTTCATGTTTGAGAACAGATAATAATCGCAGGGGGCCAGATCTGGACTATATGGGTAGTTAATTATTTCGAAGCCAGACTTGTGTAGGGCAGCCAGGGCAACACGGCTCTTGTGAGCAGGCGCATTGTTGTGCGAGAGCAAGATGCCTTTTGTCAATTTTTATCTTTGATAGCTTCCCTCAAACGCTCCAAAATTGACGCACAGTATTCTCCGGTTATATTAAACCCTTGTCCTTATAATCTATCAGCAGGATTCCTTCAGTATCCCAGAACAGTCGCCATGAGTTTTCCGGCCGACTGCGACACCTTGAACTTCTTAGGTGGTGGTGTGCCTTTTTTTATACCACTGCATAGAGTCTTGTTTAGATTCAGTTTCATAATGATGAACCCAAGTTTCATCTCCAGTCACAATTCGACTCAAGGTACCCTCTTGGTCTTCGTTACAGAGGTCCAAAAATGCACGTGCACTCTCAACGCGCTGTTGCTTTTGCGGCGGTGTGAGCATTCTCGGCACCCATCTTGCACTGACCTTAGTCATACCGAGATGGTTATGAAGAATTTGTAAAAATGGTTAATCGGATATTTCAACCATTTCTGCAAGCTGTTCCATTTCTGCTAACCTAACTTCTTAAGACGAGCGTCTTCCAATATTATTTTTTCGACTTCAGCGATGATTTCTGGTGTGGTCACTTCGATGGGGCGCCCAGGCCGATGATCGTCTTCAAGTGATTCTCGTCCTTGCTTGAATAGACGATGCCACTTGTAAATCATGGTTTTACAAGGGCAAGAGTCTCCATAAACGGAGAACATCTCTTTCGTAATGGTTTGGACGTTTTTCCTTGCTTGGTAAGGAAGTTTATAACGGCGCGTTGCTCGATTTTTTCCATTGTGAATGCTGCCTTCCCGATTAAGTTGCTTGGTTGATGGTAGTTCATCGTAATAATACTCGGTATTTATACTAATAGTGAATCACTCAACTCGTTAACGTACTAATGAGACCCCTCTTCAACCCCGCCATTCCGCGAGCTTAAAAACGCACCCTCGTCGTAAAACAATATTAAATGGCTGTCATTAATAATTATAAAAAAAATACTTAGAAGTATCCTGTCAGTATGTGTTGGTTTTGTAGTATTACGTGTTGTACGACACGTAATACTACAAAACCAACACATAATAACGTACATTAAAACTATTACAGATTGTTTATGAAAAGAGTATATCTTAGATATTTTAACCCTGTTTCCTATTAAAGAAGACTGATTGTTAAATTTTTAGTAATATTTTTTTTGATTAGGTACTGATTGAATTCGTTTTACTGCACAATTCATTAATCTATACACCATACTCAATTTTTATTTTATTTAGAAAACTGCTAAGTCCTCAAGCAAATTGAAACTTCACCTCGACAAACTGCTGAATAATTGCTTTTCTAAATTTTATAAAATGTGTATAAGTTATGCTGCTACATTTATTGTTAAAATATCAAGAAAAATTATAGAAACCAACGGGATTTTCAGAATTTTGATTGATAAATTAATAGAGATATAATTCAGATTTTTCTTTGTCCTGTAAACTATGTCAAAATGAACCTAGCAGGTTAACGAATTAGGCCGACGAAATGTTTTCGTGCCCGTGCCATGCCGATGCCGCCTCAGACTTAGTAGTACTTATAGACTGAGCACCTTTGTGAGTTTTTTTGGTTTCATATTATGTTATTGCTCCCAAAATACAATGTTATTTTTTTTTATTTTTTACAATAACTGACATTTTCTCGTCATTATTTGGCATTATACATCAATTCTAATATCGTCTACTTATTAGTGATTGTCATGGAAATCATGTCACCTGGTTTTAGATTATTTTAAATATTGTGAATGAGAGAACGTTGTAGGCCTTACACACTATAGATTTGTAGACGATTTCCTATTCTTTATTTTCATTCCTTTATGTACCTGGTACTTATTGACAGGCCTGCACTGTCCGCTTATACCTATTTTCACTGTAATTTGAAAACTTTATAAAAAGCCAATTATTTTTAAAAGAGTAACCGTGGAGTTTCTTGCCAGCTCATCTCCATAGGAAGCGACAAATTTGAACCGTGCACCTAGCTTCTGACGTTTCATAAGTGCCGGTGCAGGTTTATGTGAAATAAAATATTTTGTTTTTTTAGATTTTTCACAACCCTATTCGTCGTGGGTTTATTTGTCGATTTTTTGTGCTAGGCACTGGGGGCAAAGCAATTGATATAAAACCAGGTGGTCAATGGGTTATCCATTTTCAGAATTTACCCTTTACTTGTGCTGAGAGACTCAGCATAATCAGCCCATTGCTGGGACACAGGCCTCCTCTCTGTGAGAGGGAGTGCGCTATAATCCTCTACACGTGCCCAGTGCGGGTGTGTTCAATTTTTTATTTCTAAGACATGTCGGTTTCCTCACGAACTTTTCCTTCACCGTTTTGAGAGCAGTGGTGATGAAATGATGTACACAAAGTAAAGCGTAATGTCTGGGTTCGGCCCTGCGACCTACGTCTCGTAAGTCGCGGCCATTTCCACTGGGCCATCACTATTTGAAACCTGCTTCTTGCCAAATTTCATGATTGTAGGTCAACCAGAAGTAGGTATAGGTTCCGTTTTAAGTTTCGAGTAACCCTAAAAATAAAAATTAGCAAAACATTTACAAGGATTCGCAGTAATTCTATTTTCGTAATTCTAAAAGTACTTAAACTTTTACGGCACTTAAATCTTTAACGGGAAGTTGTGAAGTATTCGCGCAGTAGGTATATTTACACAGTTAAGACGTAATACTTTGAGAAAATTGAATATTATGGTTATCGGAGGAAATTCCTGAAACTTTTGTTTTTAAGTTTATTGAGCGATAAATCATTATTTTATTCAGTATTGTTATTTGAGTTTTATTACGGCAAGTAAAGATTCAAAGAAAAACCGGCTTACTAGTCGTTTCGCACGAATTTACTCGACCGAATCGAATGAATTGACACTTTAAATTATTTCTGTATTATTTTCTATAGGCGACTCGTACGAAGTTAATTTCGAGAGTAAGTTCGTGCGAATCGATAGATAAACCGAAAAATCTGATCAGGGCCTAGAGACAAAACACATTTCTGTTAGCGTTCACGCCAAACGCTACGCCAAAATGTGTGGGAATGACATTACCTGCGGAAAGGTTATGTCGTGTCCTTTCCACAGGTTACAGGTAATGTCATTCCCATATATTTTGGCGTAGCGTTTGGCGTGAACGCTAACAGAAATTTGTTTTGTCTAGACCTGCAGGTCCCTAACTGTTCCTTTTATTTTCATGTAAGATGGAGATTCTTTTTTCTGATCAACTGTGCGACTGATAATTGACAATCATTTAGTATAGAAAAATAGAATATCGTCTTTTCGTGTTTTTTAGAAGAAAACTAAGTCTAGACACCATTTTGCATTATTTTATCTAAGCAGTCTAAGGGCAAAGAGGCGTTTGGCTAAGTCTCCGTGCCTTGAAAAGCACGTTAAGCCGTTGGTCCCTGCTGTAATTTGTGTATCTTTGACAGTCATTACGGGTTGTCAGTAGCTTGACAACCAGTCTTACCAAGGAGTCTGGTACTAACCAGTAACTAGGTAGTGAAAGACAGGTAAGCATCCAGTTAGACTGGAAGCCGACCCCACCATAGTTGGGAAAAGGCTAGGCAAATGATGTTGTGTAATCAAATACCCTATTATTCCATCAAGTTGGATAGCTAGTTCACCATTACTAATAGCCGTGTGTATCTCATAAACTAATATTTTACCAAGTCTTAACCCCCGCCGCGATCCATGTACCATATTGTATCCATGTAACGTTAACATAGCATTTTATACTTTATACAATTTACACCGTGTCGTAACGAAGGCTAATTTAATAACATGTTTAATTGTCCTGTCGTCTATTGTTGAATGTCACGGTGTAATGGGGGGTCAGGATGTAATGGTTGTCTTTAATAGGATTGTTATGGGATTTGTGTTTAATCTTCTGGCGATCTTGGGGGTTTCTGGGCAGAAGTGGGCGTCGATTGTCTGTTTGAATAATTTTAGTAATAATTAGGATTTTATTTTTCTTTATTTCTAGGTTTTAGTGCTTATTCAGAGTGCACGGGCGGGGACAGGGGCGGGCGCGGGCGCGCGGGTCTTGGCGTTTTTATGTTCACAGTGGCAGAGCGGCTGATGTTGTCGCGGGTGGATCACAAAGTTTTAGAATCAGACGCGTTAGCCACTAACAGACGGTAGAGCACTGTGAAAGACACAGGTGGACTGAGTCAAAAGAATAACCCGCGCGATAGTCGCGCCACCCGCGCCCGCTCCCGCGCCTATGCAGATGCGCATACACGCGACCACGTTCCTGTGAAAGCGATAACGTTCCCACTGCTGGGACATAGGCCTCCATCTCCATGAAAGAGAGTGGGCCGTAATCTACCACGCGGGCCCAGTGCGAGTTGATAGATGTCACATGTCTTCGAATTTTTGGTTCTAGGACATGCCGGTTTACTCACGATGTTTTCCTTCACCGTTTGAGAGCAGTGGTGATGAAATTATTTACACAAAGTAATGCGCCTGGCTGGGTTTGAATGCACGACCTACAACTCGTAAGTCGCAGCCGTTACCACTGGGCCACCGTTGCTCTCCGAGCACCATGTATCTATCATAAATTTTTTTATCTGTAGTTACTTCAATTTCATTCTTTTTACCTATTTTGGTATGGTAATTTTATTCTGGGTGCACCGTTTTCACATTTAATTGCATTATGAATTTATATTAAATAATTGTACTTAAACATTTTAAAAGAGTAAAGGTGGAGTTTCTTGCCCATTCAGAAGAATGAACCATACGAAACAACATTTTGGAATGGGCGACTAGAATAAATTCTATTTTAATGTAAATGTTGACGTACAAAAGTGCCTTTTAAGTGCCTATTTGAAATAAATGCTTTGACTTTGACTTCGAAATTCAAACTTTCTTACGTTTTTTTGCAATTAGCAGGTCAGGCAAGTATGTATGTCATGAAACAATCATTCAATTATGGACAGATGACCTTGTGAAGGCTGCAGGAATCCGCTGGAGTCGGGAATAATAGAAACTGTCGAAGTGTCGGTGTTTGGGGGAGGCCTATGTCTAACACTGGACGTCTTTCTGCTGAAATGATGATTATTAAGGTGAAATAACCATCAGATCTGTAGAAATTACTAGCTCACCGAAGTCCGGTAAAAGGACCTTCAGATCTGTAGAAATTACTAGCACACCGAAGTCCTTACCTATTAAGCTCGACACTAAGTCAAAAATACCAAGTCATTTATAGGAATCCGAAAAAAGGTCTTTAAAAAAAAAGCCACACGAAACAATATCAGCAATAATCCAAGAGTGAACCAAGAAGAAGTAAACAACCGTCTAATTCCGTAACCGACCACACGCGTCGCCACTGTCGCTGCACGTCAGAATGTCCCATACTACAAGTGTATGTTATTTTTATACCATAACGAGCTAACTTGGAGAATTAATTACATAAACAGTGTGTTGGTATGTTTGTTTGAGTGGTAGCAGTGAAATATATATGAGTTTGTACAAGAGGATTAGGTGAAAAAGGGTTGAGTGATTCATTTTGGTGGTTTCAGATTGTAAACGAAAGTAGACCCTTTTTAGGGAACGAAAGAAAATAATGTGTGTTACGGTTCCATGTGTTTTTTATTTTATTAAATGAAGCAGAATAGCTTAATGAAGAAGAATCAGTTAATTGGCGTAATGAAAATGCGATTTCATTGTAAATCAATCGTGAAACAGTCTCAAAACTAACTGCAATTTTATAAAATCCTACTAATATGTACGCCAGCAGCCAGCACATCATGCTACCTCAAGCTGTAAAATTTCTTTAATAGATTTTCGACTCTACACTATAAGCATAAAGTTCATGTTCAATTGGGAATAATTGAAAGTTTGGGGTAGCTTGATATGCTGGCGTCTGTACTATACATATATAAATGTGAAAGTTTGGGAGTATGGATGGATGCTTGTTACTCTTTCAAGCAAAAACTACTGTACGGATTTTGATGAAATTTGGCACACAAATAGTTTATAACCTGGATTAACACACAGGATTTTTATCCCGGTAGTACGTTCACGTGGGATAATATTTGACATCCACGCGGGCGAAGCGGCTGGCAAAAGCTATAAATCTTATTATAATATTATTGTGAAAGTTTGTACATTTGGATGTTTGGATATTTAGATGTTTGGATGTTTGTTACTTAATCACGCAAAAACGGCTGAACGGCATTGGATTAAATTTGCACACAGATAGTTTGTAACCAGAAATAACACATAGGATATTTTTGTTTCCGTGGGATAATTTTCGACCTCAACGCGGGCAAAACCGCTAGCAAAAGTAGTATGAAATAATTCAATTTAAAAAGTCAATTTTCGCGTACAGATTTAATTGATTGATTGCATTATAAACCGACTGTCACGAATGTGATTGTTTCATCCATTCAAAATATATCCCAGAATTTTATAAAGTATCAATTACAGCTGTATAATGACCAATACATAAAAATAATATTCGTGGAACATCAAAATTCTGATGTCCAAAAAAATTTATTACAATAATTTTCCAAATTCCAACAATACTTTCAAACATTCATATTAAATACAATATTTATTTTAAAAACACAGCTATTTTACGAGCTACGAGGCAAAACAGAACATTTGTCTATGTTAGTGTTAACCCGTACGCGGCGCGTCTAATTTTTAATCTTTATTGGCTATTAAGCTTAACGTGGCATCGGGTTGTAGACAATTACTTACTGTCTAGCTACAGCATAATGCTTTCCTACTGTTTGTGTTCGCATTAATGCCTTTTATATGCTTCATACACTAGCTTATAAAGATCTCGCAGGTATAATTGTGTTTGAAAATCTCGGAGAAACATACTTTTCTTTGCACAATTTTGACAAGAAATGACAGCCGCACGTATTGATTGATTAGCATAAGCTACGCTTGCCGCGGTTGGTTCGGGGATGGGTGACCATGTTTACATATCAAGACCCTTTCATGCCTTGGAAAGCACGGTCCCGGCTGTCATTTATAGACCTTCGACAGTCGTTACGGGTCGTCAAAAGCTCGAACGTCTGACAACCAGTCATACCCATGGGTATCGTATTACCTAGTAAATGGGTTGTGGAGGTCAGATAGGCAGTCGCTTCATGTAAAATACTGGTATTCAGCTGCATTCGGTTAGACTGCAAGCCTACCCAACATAGTTGAGACAAAGCTAGGTAGATGATGATATTCCCTGGTTTCAGATTATACATACAATACAGAGTAACTTATTGCTATGAAAAAATAAGGCGGAAATATACACCGTCATTACCAAACAGAAGCATCGTAGCGCGCTCCATTAACATGACATAAAAGTACGTCAATAACAGGGAATGATAAGACATATTTTGTATGATAATATTATTGTCGGTTGCTAAGGCTCAGTCTTCTGAGCGAAAATAGGCTTCCTTTACCCAGAAACTGTTGATAGGAACAACTAGACTAGTTGATTATATCTATACTGACTCCTGCAGCACAGATATAACTAGCGCGGGAGTAAGAGAAATCTACTACTTGGTATATAACTTGTTGTTAATAAGTAAATTTAGCATATATTTTAAAGAGTTATACTTAACTTAACTTTGTGAGTTTGTATGTAGGGGGTAATTTTTAGAACTACTGATCCGATTCCGAAAATTCTTTCCCTAATGGAATGATCTTAAGATATGTTTTCTGTTCAAAGAAGAAATTTCACGCAGATGAAGGTACAGGGCAGAAACTAGTCAAGAAGATAAGCATCAATGTTTTGTATTAGATCCGATTCGTCTGTTAAGCGTAGACATTTTCTGATTCAACTGTGTCTATCATTTACCAGTGATATTTTAGGGTTAAACGTGTGGCGAAAATACGACTTGTACGAGCTACAATGTTCCTTCCAGTAGGTACCATTCATGGTACTAGAAGGAACAGTGGGGATTTTAGTCTGTAGGAATCTGACATAATCACATAACTCCGCGACGCCCGACGCCAACACTACTGGAGCTATCCTCTAGGACAAACCTGAACAAGTTTGCCCCCATGTCACGAGCCATAAGATTGATCAATATTATTTCTATGGAGGTGGATATATTTCAGTGCAGCCTGAAGAGGTTCACAGAAGTTGCACTGAAGTGCATTGAAAATATTAAGAGGCATATTTCATGTTGATTTCTTGTTATTTATTTTGTATTAATGTAAGTAAGAGGATTTTTGGAACTGTTTGTTTGTAGTGAGTAGTAACATCGCATTGACGCATTGTAAACGTTACGGTGTTATGTACGCAATTTGAAATAAATAAAAAAACTCTCCATTTTTCACAGATGGAGGATATCCATGAGGATTTCGCCACGGAAATGAAAAGTGAAAATAATAATTATAATCAAGAGCTTTTTACTTAACCTTAGAAAGAGTTTGATGGTTCGATGGTTCCAGTATTTGGCTGTTGAAACTTTGAAGATTTCCTTACCTGAAAAAAAAAAAGAAAACATAAAATTAAACCACAGACTGGCACTGACTTTGAAAAGAAATCGGGAACTTTTGCCACATAGATATTTTTATTTTTATTATAATACTTCAAGCTTCTGCCCTCGATTTCAACCGCATGAAATTAGGTACTTGTTGCTCTGACCCACCCCGTACTTCGCCTTTGCTTACTTCGTTACTATAGTTTGACCAATACCGCTGTACCGCGCCTTAGGTATGTGCGCAGCGGGACGGGGGAGCAGTGCAGGTCGCTGATTCGTCAGTGCAAGTCGCTCATTCGTCCGTCCCGTCCTCTGCCTCACCGTGAAATACCTAAGGCGCGGTACAGCGGTATCGGTCAGGCTATACGCTACGTTCTTTCTTACTTTTTTCTTTTTGTTCAGCTCCTGAGAAACCTAGCGTCATTAACGAAAACGCCAAACAGACGACTCCCAGCAATAATGAATGTATGATATTGTAGAAAGGATAATTACAACCTCTTCATTAACCGTCCCCCGACGCGACGATGCTTCGATCAAAATATTACCTACAACTTTTTATAAAACTTAAAAGGCCGTTACGTATTTGTTTTTTTGTTTTTTACTTTTTAGAGGTTTTTATTTGTTTCGATGTTCTTTTAACTTTTATTTGTTTTCTTTTTTGATCAACGAACAATAAAATTGTTAACACTATAAAGCATTTATGTTCCAATATAATCTAAGGTAACAATTTATTTCATGTGTTGGCAATACATTTTTCTTTCTATTAATGCTCATACATTCCCTATACCTATGAGCCGAAGCCTTTGCCCTGGGACAATTACAACCCAGCATTTATCACAGAAAGCACTTACTGCCTCATACATTAAACCCACTATATCTCATAGGCAATTCTCTTAATATTATTGTGTAGGTAGCCTTTACTTATAATTTACTCGTGTATCTCCCCTGGAGAGGCTTTTTAGTTATCCATAGGGTGTCTTGTATGGCTGCCCGCCATTAATGTGGAACGTTGTATTTATTGTGGATGTACACGCGAAGTGTGTATGCCTGGCAGCGCTTGATGGGTTAGGTATGAAGATGTAGTCTACTTTGTTCTATTCTATGTGTAAAATGTTAAAGAATTATTCGAGTTAATATGGATCAAAACGCAATACCTACTTAAGAAAGCTATTATAGGTCACTAAGGTATATTTAATAGACATCTTTATAACAAAACTAGTCGCCTAATACAACTGCAGTAGAACACACGTCTTTTCTTATTAAAATCCTATCCAAAGTAAAGTGAACCTTATCCCCATCAACATATCAACTTAGCCTATCGCAATCATAGGCCTCATAGACATGGCCCTCTCCTAGAACAATCTCCCAGCAGTCTTAGCACGAGTACAGTAGGTATAGAAGCGTTTTGTCGACGGAAGAGTAGACAAAAATGACGTTTCCGTTTAGACAGTTGACAGTTTTGTAACGAGAAATGTAGACAAGCGATTTCTATTCTACGGTAGAGTAGAAATAGAAACCGTCATGCTAAGCCTGCTGATCAATTTTCAAATTCTATTTCACAAAATGTAGCAAGGTAGGTACTCTACGCACAGCTGTTGTTGAAACTATAGTTTTGTATAATTTAGAAGCATTTTGTCAAATTTTTGTAAATGTGATTACCATGCATCCTTATAACATGTTGTTTTGATGTACGTCGACTTGAAAAAACGTGGTAGTTGAGAGTATGTCATGCTCACTTAAATGTCTCACTGATGGTGGCGCGTGTGTTGGATCATTCGGTTCCCTAGAAAATGGTTGAGCTGGATGGTGCTGATCCATGCGTCAAGTTCGTGAACGGGCGCCGTCTGTTGAGACTGGTCATCTCTTATCTGCCATGGCTTATTTTGAATCTTAATTTTTTATATTTATTTTTTACATTGTTCTCACATATAGAAGCACCAAGAAATGTTCCCAAAATTTTGTAATACCCACGATTTAAAAGAGTGTCCTTGGAGTTTCTTGCCCGTTCTTCTCCATAGAGATCTACGTTTTTGGAATAGGCACCTAGCTTCAACTTCGATTTTTGTTTGACTATTCAAAAGTGCCTGTGAAAGGCTTAATTGAAATAAATGCTTTGAGTTTGAGTTTGAGTTTGAGTTTGAGTTGTAAACTGTTTCGATCGAATCAGAAATGAAGAGATCCGTTGGAGAACTAAGGGATCCGAACATAGCTCGAAGAATCGCCAAGCTTAGGTAGCAGTGAGCAGGGCAAAATGCTCGCAGAACAGAAGGCCGATGAGATCAAATGGTTCTGGAATGGCAATTGCGTACTGGAAGACGTAGCGTTCGAAGACCTCCCACAAGGTGCACCGATGACTTCGTGAATGCCGTAGGAATCCGCTGAGAACTGGTCGAAGTGACATTGCTTGGTGGTCTACGTCTATCATCAACATTGTTCCAATCCGGTATTTGTTAAAGAAGTGGGCCAACATTGCACGAGTTATGGCCAACATAGAATATTGAAGTGTGGCCAACATTGGCCAGTGACATTTGGCTAACTTGAACCATATTGTATACATAGACCATAAAGGTTAATTAGACGTTGTATGTCAACAGAGGCTATTTTAATTACTCTCTATATGGCAGCAATAGCACAATACATTTACCTAGTAGTAATGTGGGCGGTACAATGAAGTGCTTGTATGTAAGGTCACGTAAGTTATTTAGAAGCTCTTTGTTTTTATGAGGTCCTAGTACTTTTTGTTTCGTTTTGCGTTTGCCTATGGAAATACGCTTGTATTTTTTGTTTATTTTTAGGGCAAAATAATGATAATTACTGGTTAAACATCTCAGGAGGCTCTCATTGCGCAGCTGGATCAAGGGCTTGATTCAGAAAGCAGTACTCCTAGACACGGCACTCATAATCAGGAGGTTCCTTTCTCTAGAGCTCTGACCACCGACATCTTGGACCCTGCTCCTGATGCCAATGGGCCACTATTTTTTATATTTTTAACCCCCGACGTAAAAACGACGGGGTGTTATAAGTTTGACGTGTCTAGTGTTTTTTTTTTTTTTTTTTTTTTTTTGCTTGGGAAATCATCAAATAACTTCTCCCGCTCTGGGTGGAGCAGGAGGGCGTGTCAGACTTTTACTGACTAAAACCCACCCGTGTTCCTTCAGTAGCCCTTAAGCCAGGGGCTGTGGTGTCTCTTTCGAACAAACCCGCACCCCTGGCAGGCATCGACCCTTGCGGGTCCCATCGCTTTTTGTGCTGACATCTCTTTGAGGCGCGCGTGGAACACAACGCGCCGTCGACTTGGGCTTGGTCCTTACCGGACAGCGAGCTACCCATTACTCGCCGTCCGCAAGCCCATGCCTACGGTGGCCGGAAATCGGCCTGGGATTCCCGACGCCCAGGGCGTCTCCGTATCCTGCGGCGGCTGGGGTCGCGAGGGCGCATATGCTGCCTCTCCCTCACGTGCGCCGCCTCCCTCTTCGCGAGCATCACTGCTTCGCTGAAGGAGGTGACGGCTCCCCATGCCCTCTCGCTCCGTACCATGGCCTGGACCAGGGCCGGACGCGAGAGATCGCCGCCGCCGATCGCCTCCACGAGGACACGGCGGTGCTCCGCCCAAGCAGGGCAGACCGCCACCGTGTGCTCCACCGTGTCCTCAGGGCGATCTTCGCAGTGAAAACACTACGTGTCTAGTGTGTGTTTGTGTGTGTGTATGTGTTAGTGTGTCTGTCTGAGGCAACGTAGCTCCCGAATGGATGAACCGATTTTGATTTTGTTTTTTTTATTTGAAAGGTGTATTAGTCGGGAGAGTTCTTAAACATGTTTCATCAAAATCGATTCAGCCGTTTGAAGATTATCAGCTGTTTTCTGGTTGATGAAGTGATTTGAGCATCTTCCACGGGGCTGATCAACTCGAAATTTTGTATTCTATTACTTCAATGATATTAGACAAACAAGGTAACATTGAAATGATGCTGGAGTAACACCTGAAATTTCCAGGATGCCCAGGTTACTCGCCAACAAACAGCAAAAGTATCGTGTTTGGGCTCATTGAAAAGGTCTCAATGCATAAATCTATATATATAAAAGAAAGTCGTGTTAGTTACTTCACTTATAACTCAAGAACGGCTGAACCGATTTAGCTGAAAATTGGCAGGGAGGTAGTTTAGAGCCCGTTCAGTTGTTTCAGAAATAAAAAAAGTATCAAAGTGGAAGTTGGCTGTCGAAAAACGAAAATTTTCACGGATAGGATAATAGGGTAGATAGGGTAGGGTAGGTAGGGTAGGTAGGGTAGGTAGGGTAGGTAGGGTAGGTAGGGTAGGTAGGGTAGGTAGGGTAGGTAGGGTAGGTAGGGTAGGTAGGGTAGGTAGGGTAGGTAGGGTAGGTAGGGTAGGTAGGGTAGGTAGGGTAGGGTAGGTAGGGTAGGTAGGGTAGGTAGGGTAGGTAGGGTAGGTAGGGTAGGTAGGGTAGGTAGGGTAGGTAGAGTAGGTAGGGTAGGTAGGGTAGGTAGGATAGGTAGGGTAGGTAGGATAGGTAGGGTAGGTAGGGTAGGTAGGGTAGGTAGGTAGGGTAGGTAGGTAGGTTAGGGTAGTGTAGGGTAGGGTAGTGTAGGGTAGGTAGGGTAGTGTAGGGTAGCGTAGGTAGGGTAGTGATTTTGTATGAATGACTTTTGGACGAACAGGACAACGTCTGTCGGGTCAGCTAGTTATAGATAAATAGTGATCAGGACGATAAATGAGGATAAATTAGTAACAAACTTCACTGTGGGAAAAATACGCAACGATGCGCAGATTTATGCGAGCGAGACATTATGTTTAAAAAGCAGGAAATAAAAATTAAATTAAAAATTTAAAAAACCCCCGACCCTAACAAAAACTCTAAAAAGCATTTATAGGCCTTTTAAGACGAAGGTAATATTTTGATCAAGGCATTGTCAAGTCGGGGGACGGTCAATGAAAACGCCAAACAGAGGCCTAGCATTTTCATTAGCCGTCCCCCGCCGTTACAATGTTGATCAAAATATTACCTTCATCTTAAAAGGCCTATAAATGTTATTATTTTTACTTTTTAGAGTTTTTGTTAGGGTCGGGGGTTTTTCAATTTTTTTTTTTTAATGTTTTTGTACGATTTTTGTAAAAATATTTAAAAATGTACTAAATATGTATGAAAGAAAATAAATATTAAAATTACTGGTTACTTAACTTCGAACAAAAACTATAAAACTCTCCGTTAACAATTAAAATGTAGAAAACAGATTTCGCTTTACTTTTCAAAAGTTTTGTCAGCAATACGTTACTTCGAGCAGAATTCCGATATTCATTCAGCTGAATTATTCCCGAGGGATAAGATACACAAACCGAGAAAAATATTTTCAATTTCCATGTTTCATTATAGCTGACAGTTGACAGCGACACCCATCTATCTGTAAATAGAGATTTATTGTATGCAGTATGATGAACATCATCTGATCTGCCCAGCCTTTTCCCAACTATGTTGGGGTCAGCTTCGAGTCTAACCGGATGCACCTACCAGTATTTTATTGCATATTTTGCGACTGCCTATCTGAACTCCAAATCTCAGTTACTGTCTTACCGCTTTGTAAGAAAGAAAAAGTATTTATTGGAGTCGCACGAGTCGCACAGAAATATCTCAAACTTAACTACAACATAATACAATTATTAAACACGTAAAAAAAAATCAAACACTACTAAGCTACACTACTAAATAAAATTAAAATAAGATTTAAACAAATAAAAGTCAAATAAAAAATAAAGTCAAGTACGAGGCCAAAAGGCCACTATCTCAGCATGATGCTGCGACATTTAAAAAGTGTCGCAGCGCTGGTGTTCTGATAGGGCGCTGTGATGTCACGTTGACATAAGAATGGTTGTCAGACTTTTGAGCTTCTGATGACCCGTAACGACTGTCTGAGATCCACGAATGATGGCCAAGACCAACCGATTTTCTTGCTTTCCGAGGCACGGAGGGTTCTTGGTATGTAAAGATGGTCATTCATCCACGGAATAACCGCGGCAAGCGTACCTTATCTGATGGATCCGTGCGGTTATTATTACTTAGTCACAGCTTACAAGAACATATTAAAAGAAATTAACTAGAAAATTCCAAAACACCGAAGTACGCTGGCGATTCTTACCTATTCGGCGATCCATATAAAAGATATCAAAACATAATCTTTTGAATGATATAATCGTATCGTAGGAGTTCAAACCTTTAAAATGCCGCGGTCTGCGCGTGCGCAAACAAAGAGATGCTGTTCCGAGTACCGATAGCAAAAAACGTTGCGTAATAGGATGAAAAAGAGTACCGTTGGTTCGTTACAGTGGGTTGTGCTGTGCGGCTGTTTGAGTCGATGCTATTGTGCGTAAGGGCTTTGCAGACGAGCTGGTGAAACGCGTTTTTTTTTTAATGTTTTTCACCACTTCAGAAGTGTTTTTGAATAGTATGAAACATACGTTTTTTTAAATAAATGACTAGTACTGAAAGGGAAGATATTAGAGTACGAGAAAATAACTAATGGTTCTTTAAGTACACAAGATCTATGTTCAGCAATAGCAAAGTTTTTTTCTAAATGGTAAACTAAACCATTTCATTCAATTAAATTTTAGGGAGATTTTAATTCTAAAGAAAAATAAAACTTTCATATTATTATGTCCTTTATTTTTTCTTTATCCTTATTAAATATATATTTAAATGTTTTATAAAATTTCATTACATTTTTTTTTATATAAAACAGTGGTCCGCTGGTACCGGAAGCAGGGTCCAAGCTACCGGTGGGCTTCAGAGAAAGGAAACTCCTCACGATGAGAGACGTATCGAGGAGTACTGCGTTTTGAATCAGGCCTTTGATCTAAAAACCTAACAAGAGCATCGAGAATTTTGATATTATTATTAGCGTGGCAACGTAATAAATGGAAAAAACAGAAAATAATAAAATTCGAGACACATCATATCCTGCGTATCGCATGTCAATATCCGGAATGTCAAAAACAATGCTTTTTCTTTTTCACGGCTGATTTGGTTGAGTACCGACGGAAATTATTTCTCCTGATAGAAATATTATTTATATCTTGGAAAAGTAATGATAAAATGTTTTTACTTTAGGTACATACGTAGGTAAGTTAAGGATCTACTGTGTAAAAACAGTTAATTAAGTAGGTACCTATGAAACACTGTCACTGATTGTTTTTTTTTTTATAGATGTGTGTTTTGTTTTTTTCTGGATAATTAAGACGGACATAATGTAATTAACAATGACAAGTACCTACTGTCTCTTTAAAACATTCAGCAAAGGTTTTATTAGATTTTGCCTATTTTCTACTCTACTACTACCTACAATTTAAAAGAACATAAAAACGCAAAAACCGTATGCCCTCCCGTCTGAACCACTCTTTACCAGTCGACCTCGCCCATTGGGCAACAAAACAACCTCACAATGCACTGACGCACACTGAGAGAAAAATAGATGTCAACTGACCTTAGCAAAAGTCAATGTGGACACTGCCCTAATGTGCAACATAAATAGCCATACGTTTACTATGTGGAACATACTTTTATGTTAATGGATTGAACATCTTCGCTACAATACTTATGTATTTGTAACGGGACACATCTGGTCAAGTTTTGAAGTTAAATAATGCTTTTCTATAAGGTGGGTCATTTTTTTTGGCGTTAAGTGTGTTGTTGGCCCTAATGTTACTTGACCAATGTTATGTCCAATGTTTGCATTGAGTTGGTAAAATTAGATTTTTGAATTGGTGAACTTTTTAGGGAGTTGCTTCGTGCAAAATGTTTTTGGATGGACCGCAAGAAGTTCAAATGCGGTTACCGTAAACATGCCGTAAACTAACTCATATGTGTAATTATCTAATAAAAACCATGCAATTTAGCACAGAAGCATTTTATAGCAAGTTGCACAGAGCAGTAACTACACGATTTAACAACCCATAAAAAAATACAACGCTATATTTTTCTTATACAGATTACAAGCAATTTGGATTCCACATTATTATTTTGATTGCCTGGATGAACTCACTTTAAAAGATTAACACTAAATATACTACTCAGATCAGCTTGTACCTAATGTTCGCTCTGCTGGGACACAGGCTAACCCAGTACGGGTTGGTAGATGTCACATGTCTTCGTTTTTTTTTTCCCAGGTCATGCCAGTTTCTTCGAGATGTTTTCGTTCACCGTTTTGAGAGCAGTGGTGATGAAATTAAATTATTTACAAAAAGCAATGCGCTGGCCTGAGTTTGGATCCGGGGACCCACAACCTACAACTCGTACGCATGGCTCCACATCAAGCTATATATTTCCAGTTTACGCTGATCTCGCATTGTACGAAAATGCTATACAATAAGAGATCAGCTTATAATGGAAATGTATAGCTTGATGTGTAGCTGTGTGTACCTAAGCCAGCGCCGTTACCACTGGCCCACCACTTCTTTATCAGTTACCCTGGTAATTTACTACCTGATGATACCGAAGTTAGCTTTATTTACAAACAAAGAAAAACTACGGTTTAAGTAAATCACATCACGATAGTATTTTTCAATTTTGTTTTCCCCATATCTACTCGAAAACGTAGATTTGTTCAAGTGTTTATTTAAGCTGAAGTCAACGACTGATGTTATTTGCCGTAAGCTAAAATAAATACATTCCTACATAATTATAGTTTTCATAGTGTTTTCTTGCAGAAATAATAATAGCAGTCGATCGAGCAGGTTAAGCTCCATTTGCTGCTGTTGGTGTGTGGATGGGTGACCATCTACAGGAAAAAAAAATCGTCGGTGATACAAAAAAATATCAGCTGTTCCATACATTTTCACCGCGTAGGTATTGCACTTTTCTATGAAACAGCTGATTTTTTTTTTGGTTTAGGTGACGAAAATCTTCTACGCTAGGGGGTTTAAAATGATATGAGGAATTCATGGTAACAGTTTGCGCACTGGTAAAAAATTTACCCTGTATACATACCAAGACTCCTCCGTGCTTCAGAAAGCGTGTTGAGTCGTTGGTCCCGGCCGTCATTTGTGGATCTTTGACAGTCGTAACGGGTCGTCAGACGCCCAAAAGTCTGACACCCAGTCTGATCACGTAGGCACTTGCCCCGTGTAAAATACTTGTATTCAACTGCATCCGGTAAGGCTGGAAGTTGACCCCAACATAGTCAGAAAAAAGCTGGGCAGATGATGATGAGGAAACCTTTCAGAAGTAAATTACTTCATCGTTCAAAAATCATCAGTTTTAATTGTTATCAACTTGTTGAACGAAGATTGTTTGATTTGCTCATGTCACCAAGAACTGTTCCCATGCAAATAACATGACAAGTTCGTGTAAGCTCCACTTCAAGTAGAAGTGTCAATAAGGTCAAGGGTCCTTTGGATATTTCTGGCCATTGAACATACAAGTGTTGCTGGAGAAACCTTTGATTGAAGAATATTTGCGACTTATAATTGGCAATATAGAAGAAAATTGAATCTAAAAGACTTTGATTGTTTGAACGTGGATATCTCTAGAACGGCTATTCCGATTTGAACAAATCTTTTTACATTTGATAGCCTAATTCTTGAGAAGGGTTATAGGCTATTGTCATCATGCTCGACTCCTTCGGAGCCGAGCAAAAAAAGAAAAGTTAGAAAAACAAGAAGAGGTAACGATAAAGGAGGAATAGCGCGGTCGGGCGCTGCAATGCGACGCGGTGAATCGTGAGCCGAAGAACTTTTATAAAAATTTGGTTGTATATAAAGTATATAAATATTTTATTTGTTCAAAAATAAACAACAATTAATACACGTTATGACACTTCTATGAACAGATTTTCACCATCTGTGTCTGAATTAGATATGACATATTTGTTTTTCAGACATCAGCGCACTGTAGGTATTGTGTATCTAATGATTTACACGTGAACGAAGTCACGGGCATAAGCTAGCAAAACTTTATAGAGAGCGTTGTACTTGAATTTTCGACCTTCACAAGTTGCCTACCATTCGATTCAGTCGTCATTCTTTCCCCACATATGGAACAGGGTGTGTCCAATAAATAAAATAACAACAGACGATCAGTAACCATACTGTATAAACAAAAACACTGCCATTACTATAAACATACACTAAAGGCCACAAAAAATGACTCACGAATGCACCATAACCTACGCCGTACACTGCCGGACACTAAAACTGGTACAAATGCGTGCAACTCAAAGCATTGGAATGTCAACGCGGGTGGTGATTGACAATTGACCTTTTAAGGAGACGCTTGAACATCAGTGTAAACATGACCCGAGGTTTGTCTGAAGGATTTAGAAAAGGAAGTATGGGCTTTGTAAATAATGTGCGCGTATTGTAAATCGACTTAGGTACATAAATTACTGTTTGTGAATATTTTAAGTTGGAAATATTGCGAATATTTGTCGTAATATTTCAGTATTGAGCACATGTGTGGATAAAATCGTCAGACTCACTTCACACGAATTTTATCACCGTATAAAACTTTTTTCAAAAAAATAACAACCGACTTCCAAAAAAAAGTAGAAAGGAAGTCGGTGACTTTGGAGGTGTAGGTATTTTAATTCTTTGTCACCGCCTTCCGAAATACCCCTCAGGGTACCTCCCAGATAGGCTCAGTCCCCAGAGACCGAGCCCCTGGAACTTCCTGAACCACCAGCAGGCGTTCCCTGCGATGGCTTCAGCCAGGCCCGTCCCCGCGCCCATCCCTCAGTCCAAGAACCCGGGTTCAGGCGCTCCCGCGCCCCCTACCGCACCTCTTACCGCGACCACCGCCGCCGCGGCCCCCGCCGCTGCGACCCCCGCGTTGGAGCACGCCCCGAGGCGCGCCCCGCACCCACTTACGCCGGTCCCATGACCATGTCCCCCGCCGTCGTGCATCAAAAGCTCGATAACGCGTTTTTCACTTTCTGCACCCCCCGTGCCCATCAGATGGCCATGGAGGTAGATGCCGCCACAAAGGCAGGCGATATCCTTAGGATATACGCCATCTATGATGCGTACCCTGACATTACGCAAGCCCTTTTAAACGCTAGACTTTCCGTGAACCACAATGGATAATACGGCCCCTACGCGTACTAAACCCCGATCCCTAAAACTAGGAACTTTTAACGCCAACGGTATCCGTACCCAAAGGGATGAGATCGCCACGTTCCTCCGCGACCATCACTTGGATATCCTGTTAGTTCAAGAGACGTTCTTAAAACCCTGCTATCGTGACCCGAGAATTGCCAACTATAAAATAGTTCGCAACGACAGAGCACATTGCCATAAGGGTGGAACTCTCATTTATTACAAAAAGTCCCTACACTGCATTCCTATGGATGCCCCCCCCCTCTCCCGATTAGAAGTGTCAGTCTGCCGACTGGGCATGACGGGTCATCAACCCATCACACTAGTCTCAGCCTACCTTCCTCCCCAGACCGAATCAGAGGACTTTCAACTGTTCTCAAATGACCTCACCGCCCTGTTGAGCATGAGCGACTCCGTTATCATAGCGGGCGACCTCAATGCGAAACACCCCGCGTGGAATAGTTCCAGGGAAACGACCAGAGGGAGACACCTGTTCAACCTCTGCTCGACCCTGTCCTTCGACGTCATCGCCCCGATGTCGCCGACTCATTTCCCCCACACAGTGGATCACAGACCTGACGTACTCGACATTGCAATTCTGAAAAGGATCAACCTACGGTTGAATTCCATAGAGGCAATAAACGAGCTCACCTCTGACCACCGTCCGGCACGGGTCTCCCAGATACCGACCAACCTCCGCTCACCAAAGTGGTAACAGACTGGAGGAGAGTAAGCGATTCGCTGAAATCCAACACATCCGCCCACTTGGACGCCATCCCCGACCATTTCGACTCTCTCGCAGACACAACGGCCGCGATCGACTCATTCACGGGTCACGTACAATCTGTCCTGAACGACTGTTCGAGGCGGGTTCCGGTAGGGGAAGACCCCCGCTGGAAGCTGCCGGACGATGTACGCGAACTGCTGAATGAGAAGAACGCGGCCGTTCGTGCCTACAGCAACTTTCCCTGCGACGCGAACAAAGCTCACATGCGCTATTTACAGCGAGCTGTAAAGACACGCATGTCGGAGCTACGTGACGCGGGCTGGGACAAGATGCTGAGCGAGTTGGAACCCACGCACTTAGCTTTCTGGGAACTTCAGAGGAAACTCAAGTCCCGAGAAATAGCCACCATGCCCCCCCCTGACCCGGCCCGATGGCACCGTTGCTTTCGACGACATCGAAAAGGCCGAATGCCTCGCCGATAGTCTTGAGGCCCAATGCACACCCAGCTCTCTACCTGTAGACCAAGCACACCTCGATGAGGTGGACGCTGAAGTCGAACGTAGAACCTCTCTACCGCCCGTCGAAGACCCTGATGATCCATTACCTCTCGTCACCCCGGACGAAGTTCACGAGATCATCAAGGGTCTGAAACCCCGAAAGGCCCCCGGAGCTGACGGCATCACCAATAAGGTGATCCAGATGCTACCCGCCCACCTGATCATGCTCTTGACCACCATCTTCAATGGAGCCTTGAGCAATAACATCTTCCCCCAAGCCTGGAAGCAAGCCACGGTCATTGGCTTTGAAAAACCAGGCAAACCCAAAACGGAGCCCGCGAGCTACCGGCCCATCAGTTTACTGGACAGCCTCGGAAAAATCTATGAGCGACTTATTTACAAGCGACTCAGGGACTTCGCCGAGACTAAAGGCCTGATACCCAACGAGCAGTTCGGCTTCCGAACCCAGCACAGTTGCGTACAACAGGTACACCGGATCGTAGAGCATATAGGCGTTGGTCTCCAACGCAACTATGCGACCGGTGCAGTATTTTTCGACATAGCGAAAGCCTTCGACAAGGTCTGGCACAACGGCTTGATTTACAAGCTGTACAAACTCGGCGTGCCGGACCGACTCGTACTCATCTTACGAGATTTTCTGTCGAACCGCACCTTTCGCTATCGCATCGAAGGGGCTCTCTCATCCCCCCACCCGATTCGCGCCGGCGTCCCTCAGGGCGCCGTGCTATCCCCTCTCATATTTACGCTGTTCACCAGCGATATCCCCAAGAGTGGTAAGGCTCAGTTGGCTCTGTTCGCAGACGACACGGCCATCTACCACTCTGGGCGTAGTTCCAAAGCGATAGCCAAATCCCTCCAGACCGCAGTCAACGTACTCGGTGCATGGTTTAGGAAATGGCGAATCGAACTAAATCCGGACAAGAGCCAGGCGGTTCTCTTTAAGAGACCGCAGCGCCGCCAAGACCCCCTCCCGGCCATCTCCATATTCGGCAAGCCGATCCCTTGGGAAAAGCAAGCCAAATACCTTGGAGTAATTCTAGATCAGCACCTCTCCTTCTCTGAGCATATCAGGAAGGCGCGCTCACGCGCCGCCTTCGCTCTCGGAAGGTTGCATTCTGTTCTGAACGCACGTAGCAAATTGTCACTCAAGTGCAAATTGCGTATTTACACGGCGTGCATAAGGCCCATCATGACGTATGCATGTGCAGTCTTTGCACACACGCACCCCCGACACATCCATAGGATGCAGACCCTCCAAAACCGTTTCCTCCGCCAAGCCACAGGCTCCCCATGGTACGTTCGGAACGAGATCCTCCATCTCGATCTGAAAATGCCCACTATTGCTCAATTCATGAAACGCAACTCGAAGCGTTTCTTCGATAAAGCCGAGATACATCGCAATCCCTTGATTGTGAAGGCCGCTAGTTATGTCCCCAGTAGAATCAGTAGTATTCGCAGGCCGAAACATGTCCTCTCAGACCCAGACGACCCCATCACTGTTCTCCAAGAAAAGAATAGGGCCACCAGTACAGTACACAAAAACAAACGACGACCGTCCTACCGACCTCGCCGCCGAGGTCCTCGCGCCCCGCGAAGACTCCCGAGTAGCGATCAGACCCCCGACCGTCCCTTGCTCGTTGATGCGCCAGCCCGCGCCGCAGCTGAGCCAGTAGCTTTAAATTCCCCGTCTAATATTCATGAAAATAATACCTTGATCCAGCCTGTCCCTGATAGTACTAGCTGCCCCCCCCCCGCCAGCGACTCCCTGAGCCGAGGTTCGTACCCCACAGGGGGTGCCCTCAGTGCGCAGTCGTTTTAGGTTTAAGTAGGTTTACGCCCTGGCTGGAGGCTTTTAGATTCCTAAAAACCTTCACAGGAAAGTCCGGTTGAGCAGTCACGGCCTCTCAAGGTCAACTGCGAGATGCCATTCACAAAAAAAAAAAAAAAAAAAAAAAACCTTCCGAAATTAAAGTCATTTTGCACTTTGTAGTGTTTTTTTGGAAGTCGGTTGTAATTTTTTTGAAAAAAGTTTTTATTTTTCACTTTTTAGATACCTACCCCACACCAATTCGAAATTTCATCTTTCTTAGGGTTAAAACAATGTATGTTTATGCGATAGCAGCATTCGCGGTTGATTTTCTGTAATGTTAAGAGTTCCGTTGTCTGTCTCCGAAACGCATCATCAGATCTATATGAAATTTAAATGGGACCATTTCGGAACAAAAAAAGAATTTTGCAAATCCTATATATCTACGACATCATACGACGGAGTTATGCCCAAACATACATAAAAAATATATATACAGGGTAAGTTTTTATCCAGTGCGCAAATTGGAACCATGAATTCAGCATATCATTCTAGAACCCCTAGCATAGAAATTTTTCGCCGGTTGTACAGAAAAATATCAGCTGTTTCATAGAAAAGTGCAATACCTACGCGGTCAAAATGTATGGAACAGCTGATTTTTTTTTTTTGTGTACCCGGCGAAAATGTTTTTGCGCTAGGGGGTCTAGAATGATATGCTGAATTCATCGTTACAATTTGCGCACTGGATAAAAACTTTTCCTGCATATATAAACATGCCGAATTGGTAACCTCCTTCTTTTTGAAGTCAGTTAAAATAAGATCCAAATTAAACATAGGTAATGTAGAAAAAATATATATGTTAGGTTCCTCACGCCATTTTTCATAGAGTTACTTCTACCTACCTACCTACTAACAGGTTTTGACTGATAAATAGGAATCACATTTGAATATTCTTTACATGTAAGTAAACTTGTGACTGCAAAAATTTTAAAACGTTATTTCTATTATTAATACGATAAATTATGAAATCAATTGATTACTTTTCAAGTAGATAAAAAATAAAAAACATAAACATTGCAAATTCCAGACACCCAGACACAATAAAACCATTTAGCTCTAAACACACGCAAACAAACAATAAAAATCCAATAAAATATTAACTCAAAAACTATTTATGCGCGGCCCGTCGCCATTTTATGACCCCTTTACTAGGAACACATAGAAGCCGACTTGACCTTATGGAACGTCAAATTGACATTCAAAACTCGCGCGCATTCCTTTAGAAGAAAAAGTAATGTGTGCATGTGGCCGGTCTAGGATTGTACAAGCTGGATATGAATCATCTGGCTTCTGTATTCAAATTTTTGACATGGGTACAATGAACTTCATATTTAAAATTATGTTCTTTTTGAAGAAAAAGTTATGTGTATGCCAGCTAGTCTAGGATTATAAAAATCTGGATATGATTCATGTGGCTTCTTCTGTGTTAAATTTTTTGACATATTACAAATTTTACACATAACATTTTATTTGACATATAACACTAAACTTCTATAAGCAATATGTGGGTAGTTTCTGTTTAATTGTAGAATGTATGTGTTTTGTTCAAGCCTTTGTATGTCTATAGGCAGCTAAGTATTGCTTGTAAAGGGTAGATTCCAAACGGGACTGTTGCTAAATATGTGAGCGGATGGCGCTATGTGAGTACAGGAAGTATTTATCCTTGTTTGGTCTATCATACTGATATTGAAGATGGAAGATTTTGGTTTTTTAAATATTTTACTAGTCTAAAATCTGGACAGCTGTTTTGAAAAACCTGAAAGAGTTATTTAAATATATTTCAACCGTCGTGGCCCCAACAAAGTACAATGTCCTTGCAACAAAAATAACAACAAGAAATTATCAATGTTCACCATGAAATAGCACTTTTTTTTAAACCCGTTGAAAGTTTTCGTTGGACAATTACGAAAAGTAGCGGTTCCATACATTTCGATTGTGTTCTTTTGTTTTTGAAGATTGATTGTGAAATTTTGTTTTTTTATAATTTACGTAATTTTCTTTCGTTCATTTTAGAATCATACGTCGAAAATAGACCTAATCCGTTCGTAGCGTAGGTACGTCAAAATATTAAATTGATAAATCAATAGCAAAATAAAGTACAAAGATTTCCTGAAGAAAAAATCGTTACAATGCGTCATTTTCACTCTACTCGAGTCCACAAGATCACAGACGCAGATGGGATGACTAACGTGTAGAACATCGTCGTATGGTCTGATCCAGTATTCAAGAATACGCAGAGCACACGTATGTTATGAATACAGTGACGTCATTGGCGGCCATATTGTTTGCGTACTCCGTACGTCACGCTTAGCCCTGCCACACACGGAGATATTGTAATATTCTTTTTTTAAATAAGTAACATTGAAATAAAAATCTACAATGTATGTTAATAATAACGAATAAATTAATTAAGTTTTTTTTTAATTACATTCTAATTGTAACGCATGGAACTCCCCTATTCAACTATTCAACTTTGTGATATTTAATTAATTAATGGCGCCAATAGTAGGAAATGTAATTCCGGAAAAATCTGGACAGTCAGCGTCATTGTCAATTTAAGACTCATTTTGCAAAAGTATTTCAGAACTTAGTTACCCTAAATTCAAAATTTACTTCGTGTTCGAAATTCATGCACGCAGTTTTTTTATCTAATACTTGTCACTTCTGTGCGCTAGTGCACTTTTTTCTTAAATTGATTGCATAAAATTCTCAACGTATTTTTAGAGTTGTCCGTTTGCCCACACATAAATTTACTTCGTGCTAGTGCTACAGGAAATATAATATTATTTAAAGTGTCGATTCGGTCGCTGTAGGAAACTAAATTCGTGCGAATCAACTAATAAGCCTGTAGGATGAGGAGTATTCTTATAAAATCGCAATACTAATTATCTAGGTACTTTTTACGCTGCATATTAAGTACAGATAGTACTAAGTTCCAAGTAAAAAAAACCTTTCAATAAGATTTTAGACAGGAAAGGTTTTCAAAATTCCAACCCCCTTATTACAGAACGAGGTTTTTCTTTTGGCATGGTTTAAACTATCGAGCCTGTTTTTGAAATAAGAACCTAACTGAAATCGACAAACAACAACTTAGTCCAGTGCTAAATTGTCATTTTTGTAAAAGGAGCTGTATTTCGAAAAGTTCTTATTTCAAAAACAAGCTCGATGGTTTAATCCGTAGCTAAAGAAAAACCTTGTTTTGTATTTAGGTTGTTGTATTTAGGGTTTGAATTTAGGGGGAAAGATTTTAGTAACAATCAAAATATACACTTCTTTGTCAAATAACTTCCACAATCTGTAATTTCATACACAAGAGGCTTTGTACTTACATTTAACGTAATTGTACGATTAAATCTTCTTTCAAGTCAACGAGGCGTGATAAATGCCGCGTCACCCAGTCTGCGGCCGCCTTTAAATCAAATTTACATACCTACGGCACACAAGGTCGCGATGTTAACACAATGTAAGTAATCACAGGTTTTGTGTAAATGTATATGTTTGTTGTGGTCTTTATTTGTATAAACACACGTGTGTTCCACTCCTAAACAAATTATATATGAAACTATGTTTTGTCCGCGTCTTCGCCTACGTCAAGGTTTTGCGTGTTTACTAGCTTTCGACAACGGCTTCACTCGCATGTACTACAAACGGTACCGATTCGTGGGATCATTTCCGACGTACGTCGGAAATGATCCCACGAATCGGTACCGTTTGGCCGTGTTCGGCCGCTGGCAAAGCTATTTCTACATAATTCTAAAACACCCAAATAATATAACAATTCTTAAATTATGCAAAACATAAATTATTTAATCGTTCCAATTTTAAATAACAATTTTGGAACCAATCAACATCGAGCAATTGTTTAATTAATTAAATCAACTCGGTTCACGAGTTTAGATGAAAAACTGATTGCTATATAAATTCAAATTATTTGCTTTAATCTCGAACTTTTACTATGTATATTGTATTCTTACCACCCATCTCAAAATTGGTCGTTTATTCTATTCGTATAATATTTTTACAACATTAAATTAATTGCCTTCTTTTTCTGAATTCAATTCTTTACAACTATTATTGGTAGTTTACATCAATGGTGCAATAACTGTTGGTAAGTTTAAGTATACGTCAATACTAATGCTGTCACCTCATCACCTGTCAATGCCATGTGTCAAAAGTTTATGTCAAACGTAAAACATAATTTTTTCCATATCTATTTCTGCCGTCGGCGATCTTATGTGGGTTACGACAAAGCTTCTATTAAATCTTTTTCAATCTGCAATATCTACCCATTATTAGTCGATTCGCACGAACTTAACAACCACTTCCAGAATTATGTAATAGATTAGGATAAAATTCAAAATGTCTGTGTTGAATTTTGTGCACTTTATTGCATATAGGTACTTACCTTTTTCCGTAACTTTGTTACAATTCAAAACGTGCCAATTGCCAAAAACGTATTACTGTAGGCGTCAAACACTTCGCCACCAAAAACAAAACAAAAAAAAATTACCTAGATTCGCTCGATTTGGCCGAGTATTCGTACCAATCGACTAATAAGTCTATTATTTACTGCGTCCGTCAGTCGTTAGGTCTATATAACAAAAATCAGCATTGTAAAGGAATACGTTTTTACTCTCCAGGGTCAATCATGCAAAGCAGTAAAAAACATAGCTAATGTAATGACATTAGCTATGTTTTTTACTGCTTTTAACACTGGTTTTATTCCTGAAAAGGAGTGAATACGATATATATCCATCGTTGAGAAATCGCTGGTGTGCACAATTCCTTGGAGACCACATCGATCAGATCCTTTTGCATTAAACGTCCTGTATGAATATCCAAGGGTGATCAATACTTCTTACTAATGGATTATGACCAGTGATCGGAATAGGCTGACTATAATTCCTAAACTTCGGAGAACAGAGGCAGAAAGTGGAGACTTCCTTACGCCTAAATTTTTTTTCCGGGATTCAGGAAAAATCTTCAGTAAGTTGAAAATAAGCTTTATTTAGGATGTGTAAAAGCTATATTTAACTAAATTTGCAACTACCAAATTTTCAGGCTTTTCACGTAAAATCCCGAAATAAATAATCTAACTTTAATTAATGATTTGTTACAACGGTTAGTTGGATCGTAAATATAATTCGAATACATGAATTAAAGTTAGATTATTTATTTCGGGATTTTACTTGAAAATCCCGAAAATTTGGTAATTGCAAGTTAAGTTCAAAATGGCTTTTACACATCATATATAAAGCTTATTTTCAACTTACTGAAGATTTTCCCAAATCCCGGGAAAAAAAATATAGTCGTAAGGAAGTCTCCACTTTCTGTCTCTGTTCTCCGAAGTTTAGGCAAATATAGTCAGCCTATTCCGATCACTGATTATGATATACCTATTGTAATTTTTTTATGAAAGAAGTATGTAGGTTATTGAAGAGATAAAGTAACTAGCTGTTTCCTGGGATTTCGTCTGCGTGTTTTGTTATTTAATACAAACATCCAGGATGAAAGTCAGCTATTTTCCTTCTCCAGATCCCACTGTATTTTAAAAGGAACGCGCTTCAGTGATTTAGGCGTAAAAATGGAACATAAACAGAGTTACTTTCACATTTATAATAAAAGTATCGATAATCACAAACGAGTGACTACAAAGACTCACTGTTAAATTAAATGCAACTTTGCAATAGTACATTATATAAATAATCAGCCTATAATATTCCCACTGCTGGGACACGGGCCTCCTGTGGGAGTCTCTCTGTTAGAGGGAGTGGGACGTAATCCACCACGCTGCCAGGGCCTCAAGTCTGCTGTTACAGTAGTGTCAGAATGGTCTATCATTGATTTCATAATTGTTGATTTTGACAAGTTTGATAATCTACTAATAAAATGGCGTCATTATGACTTACCAATGGTCAGCCACTGACATTCCATTGAAAGAAATGGCATTTATTGGTAATCTCGTACATAATGACAAATGAATTACTGAAAAAAATTTGATAGTTCCTAAAATAATATGTTAAAAATTTAAACATATAAATGAAATCTGGCATGAATAAAATGTCCTTTAGTAGTATTTTTTCGAAAATAATTTCTACTAATTTCATATCATTTTTATAATAATGGCAATACGACAATGCCACTATAACACAATTCTGTAACGAGACCACTGACCGACTACTGATCGACCATTATGAATTTAGCAGATTACGAACTTTTAGCAAAATGACAATAGGATCGTGTTGGAATGTCGAATTTATAAAAATAGCAGACTTAGGCCCCTGGCCCAGGGCGGGTTGGTAGATGTCACAATGTCTTAAACATTTTGGTTCTAGGACATGCTGGTTTCCTCACGATGTTTACTTCATCGGTTGAAGAGCAGTGGTGATGAAATAATTTACATAAAGTAAAGCGCATGTCTGGGTTCGAACCTACGACCTTCAACAACTCATATTACATAACATACCCAAATAGGAACAAACAATACACATACGATACACCCAATTAAGTTAATAACCTTCTGTGTACAACATTAACTTAAAATTAGATACACGATCATTAAGCAGCATAATAGTGCTTGTCCAAACTTGCGACAGTAAAAATACGGCCCGGGCCGAAGTTGCGACATGTCGTAGGCGTTTGGTCGCCAGATGGCGAAGTGACGAAATCGCTATTTGTCTTAGAGACTGCATTTTTCAAATGCACTCGGGTGACCGCACGAAGATTGCCGAAGTTTGACGTTTTGACAGCTGTCAACGGTGTCATTTTTTAATTTAGAATTGATTTGTAATGTATTGTGTAATGATTTGGTTTTGCGATAGCGTTGTAATGTTGATGCAGTATTGAGAAAACTTGAATTTAATAAAGGAACAATAATACATTGTATCGAATTTATCTTATTTTGTTGCTCTTCATTTCGTTCGAAGGAAAGCCTTCGGCCTTCGGTGGACCTAGAAGCTGGTGAAGGCCACAGGAATTCGCTGGATGCGAGAAGCCCGGAACCTGTCAAAGTGGCCATGCTTGGGGGAGGCCTATGTCGTACAGTGGACGTGTTTCGGCTAAAATGTTGATGACGATATTGCTCTTATGTGAACGTTACGTATTTTTCGAACCGACGAAAAAACGGAGGAGGTTACTCAATTCGACGCGTATATTTTTTTTTTTTTTTTTTTTTTATGTATGACCACGCATAACTTTTTTCAGAGTAGTCCGATTTTGATAATTCTTTTTTTATTGGAAAGGGTATACCTCGAAGTTGGTCCCATATAAATTTCGAAGAAAAATTCCAACCCTAAGGGTAAGAAAACAGGGGATGATTGATTGTTTACTCACAGATTTTAATACTGAGTCGTGTATTAAATCAAAAATTAAGCATGTAGTAATTAGTAGATTATAGCCACAAAAAATTGTAAAATAAAAACTTTTTAATTAAAAAATTGAACCGCCGAAAAACCGAAAAATAAAAAATAATAAACTAGCTTTGTCCAACCCCAATAAATAAGTTCGGAAGTCGGTGACTTTGGATATGTATTTGATTATATGTCACCGCCTTCCGAACTTAGTTATTGGGGTTGGACAAAGCTAGTTTATTATTTTTTATTTTTCGGTTTTTCGGCGGTTCAATTTTTTAATTAAAAAGTTTTCTAACAGTAGGAAGAATAACAATCTTTGCATGAAGAGAAAAACAAGCATTGTCCCGTACGCACGGCTACACATCAAGATAAACATTTCCAATATAAGCTGATCTCGCATTGTATAAGATTTCCGTACAAAGCGAGATCAGCGTAAAATGGAAATGTATAGCTTGATGTGTAGCCGTGTGTACCTATTAGTTAAAGGTATTAGATTAATATATTTCATTGCATTTTATTTCAAACAATTTAGGTTTCCGTCTTGTCTTAGAACTAAAACTTCAATGACATGTGACATCTACCAACCCGCACTGGGCCTGCGTGGTGGATTACGGCCCACTCCCTCTTGCCGAGAGGAGGCTTGTGTCCCAGCAGTGGGAATGATTTAGGCTGATGATGCAGGTATTCCATGTTTCCCCAAAAAGAAAACTTTAGCTTAATTTGGCATGAGCAATATACGAGTAATTCTCAAGAAAAGTAAAATGATTTGGAACGATTAAAGCTAGTAAAAGTAATTCTTACCAACCGCAGTCAATTTTATAAAAAACATGAAATCGATTTAGAATTACTGGTTCCATTGATGTATCTAAATTAAAATAGCTGCCTAGACTTTCAAACTTGAAAAGGATGTAAAATCGATGTTATTCTACTTTCTGAAACTATCACTAACTTATAACATTTATAATAGTGATTCGTTTGGTTCACACCAATTAGAAACCGCAAAAAAGCATTGATCTTATAATAAAGTATAAAAATAAAATTAAATAAAGTTTATTTGGAACAAAATTACAATTTACAAATACTGTGGGGCAACTATCAACGCCCAATCCAAAAAATATATACAAAGACAATTTATGGAGGATTTTTTTTAAATTAATTCCCACGCTCAAAAAAAATCACCATCCCGTTTGTACGGAATCCTAAAATTTTTAGCAAAAACAGGAGGTAGTCGGCGAGAACAAAGCAGAATTTATGGAACGCGAAACGTATAATTTTTCATTTATTTAAAAATAAAAATCTTTTTTTTTTATAACAACGTTGTCGAAAACACCTTTGGTATTATTAAACGTTTAAAAATTGACATTGGCCGAAAATAAAACAGAAAGCCGTGGGTGAAGCTTTTAACTTCGTTAGAGAGAAATGAGGTTTTTTGCAGTTTCAAATAGTTAGGTATCTCAATGCTTCGCGTTTCGTTTTTTTTTTACATTTGCCGCATTTTTACATTTTTATTCGATTTATGACTAGACTGTGATTATGTAGACTAGAAAGTGAATAGAATTTTAGGAATAATTTTACTAAAAATATTACGTAATATTATTTTGTTGAATACTTGATTTTCAAGAAAAAAAAAACCCTATATTAGTAGATTGATCTACTATAATAATAGAAGTTGACTGGATTTGCTATGTAAAAAATATTTATGGTAACCACCATAAATATTTTTTACATAGGTCTGAAAATCCTAAAAAATGTCGCCATCATTGTTTGATAGAACAACACACATCGCCAATGCTGCATTCTTTTATAACGCAAAAACATTAAATGCTAAAACCATTAACTCACAAGAAACCACATGCTAACATAAATCATAACTACTGACGACTTTAGCAGACAGTACGACAACTTATGGCGAAATGATCATTTTTGCGTATGACCTACCGTTAGGGTTGCCCACAATAAAATCCGAGAATAAACGGAACGATAAATCACATAGCAATTCCAAGAGCGGTGTTACCAGTTGCAAGTCATAAAACGTAATTGAATAATGCCAAGCGTTTGTTAACCGAGATGGTGGTAATAAAAATTAAAAAAAGTGTAAGCACGACCTTCGTTTTTGAGAATTCCGTACAACGATGCGGGTTATTGCAATAATTGAGATGTTTTAAAAGTGCTACCGTCCACCTTCAATGCAACTCGATGTTTGTATTTGTAACTTTGTATGTAGGTGGTAACTTTGAAACTATCAGTCTGATATGAAAGAAGCTTTATGCATTCGATATCCTAAACCGTGAGACAGGTTATAGGCTTTTTAACATCACGCTCTTTACTCTTAGGAGCCGAGAAAAAAAAAAGTCGAATAGAACGCTAGGTATAAACGAAGTCACAGCGTCGGCGAGCGACGTGATGCAACGCAGCGGGTCGTAGGCCAAAATTTCACGTGAACAAAGTCGCGAGCTAAGTGCTAGCTTTTAATAAAATCTAACTTTAAAATTAAAACCCAGCACGATTACCAAAACACGATGAGATTATTTTGACAAGTAAAAATTATTTCACTAACTCAAAATATATTTTCCAAATGTCATCAAATGTGAAACAAAAATGCAACCGCACCATTCTTCTTCCTTTAACCTCTCTGCTCGACAAGATTTTGACATATGACACATCAGCTGACTCGGCGGGATGTTGCAAATTACGCCATGAATTTCAGGATTTAACATCAACTTACAGCATTCGGTTTTATTAAGAAAAATATGTTACCACGCCTATTATATACAATAAGTTTGTGACAAATATCTTTAATTATATATTGAGGCCGGTCAATCTGCGTCAGTTTACTGCGAAAGTTGTATAAAATAGGTATTACTACACCTCTCCAAACCGTAGGCATCATAAATTCGCTGACAATATGTACATTAACAGCCTTCTTTCTTGCTGAAAACATGCAAAAGGACAAAATAAAGATATAATAATTCGCTCTGCATTCTTACTTTCACCATTATTCATACCTAAACTACATAAAAACACGATCAAATATTGTCAAAAAATACTAAAAATTGTGTTGCAACAAGGCACTTCTTAGTGCTGACCGGCCACCAATTTTTTTTTTTCGATTCAAAAGTTCTATTCAGTCTAATCGATACTCGCAATTAAATCGAGTTTGAAAAAAAATGTTGAAAATGAATAAAAACTGGTATGATTTTAATTCATAGTTTTTTTTTATTAATTATTTTATAGACACGTGCAGTGAGAATAGAGGTGTAATTTTTTAGGGTTCGGTACGTCCGAATGAAAAACGGTATGTCCATGTGTTACAGTACGGCCAATTTGCTTCTAATCTGCTGTACCGATTAAGTTGAAAGGTAGGACACATATAAAATTCTGTGACCCCAAAAACAGACGTGTAACGTATATAAATGAATTTTGAATGAGGGGTTTACTTTTGGGGAAAAGAAGAGAAAATTTAAAAAAAAGTTTTGCAAGATGTAGGTACAGTGTGACATACATATCTTTAATACATGTTTGATTACTTTGTTGGTTTCTCAAATTAATATGTAGGTATGTATTTGATAATTTTAAATAACATCTAATCGGATATAAGCACCCCCCCCCTTATCTCCGAAACTACTGAGCCTAATGGTCTACTTTCATCATTTTTTTAAAGTATTTCGGTTAAAAAACTTTAAGGTTAACTTTTATTCACGGTATTTATGTTTTCTGGGGTAGGTGCTGAGACCGAAAATCAAAATCCAAGATGGAGGCTATTACAATTGGACCATTTTTTGGCATGGTTTTCGGGGGATAGTGCTGCCATCAAATAAGATGGACAATCTGGATTTTAAGATGGCGGCTATTCCAAATTATAATATCTTATATCAATACTCGTGGAAAGTTCATGTCGATTGTTAACTCTGTACCCAAAATCTCTAAAACACGGAACCCTTAATTTTGTCATGACCCGTCCGTGTCCGTGTGCCATACAGCCATTTCTCTCGGAAACTATTTAAGTACAGACGCCAGCACATCAAGCTACCCCAATCTGTCAATTTCTTTTATAGATTTTCAACTTTAAAACATAAGCTTAAGGTTACGTTCAATTGAGGAAATTTGACAGTTTGGGGTAGCTCTATGTGCTGGCGTCTGTACATTATATCGATGATTTTAAAGAAGTTGTACCTATTCTTTGCACCGCAGAACAATCGTGTAGTGAAATTATGATAAACTAATTAGGTGTGGCATTCCCCATACATATAACCGGGAAGAAAAAAGTCTATGCACATAAGCGTGTGGGGTTTTAGGTGATTAAGGTTTTTCTAAGTGACTTTGATTGTTAAGCCAATTGTTATTGAGATATGGGAATTTAATAATTAATTCTATGACTTCGAAAAACAAAGTTCATGCTACGGTTGTCAGTTGTAACCGACTACAAGCGTAGAATGAACTTTGTTTTTCAGTTTGAAAATTAATTTATTATCATTCGCAAACAAAATATTGCTAAACCTACCTAAAATGTATACTGGGCATTCTGTAGCAAACTTTCAAAAAGTATCAAAAACGAAATTCACAACAATTAAATAAAAACAATTTTGAACAGCGAGCGGATTCCGAATTTAAATTCATATCGCGAGAAACAATTCAGCGCGAATTGAGGTAGGTACCTATGGTCATAGGTCCTGACTGTTGACTTGGTTTCAATATAATATTCGAAAAATATCAAAATTATATTAGAAACGTATAAAACATTATTATAAACAATGTTTATTGCATTTAATGTTTAAAACCAATTTTATTGCAATTTCCAAGTAAGTATCGATTTCTGACATTCGACATACGAATGAATCGAGTCGATCGAAATAAAATAAAATCGTTTGGCACAATCGCTTTCGGACATCTTTACAAATAAAAAAACAAAAATGGTCGGCGATTTTGTACACAAATTGAGTAGTGGTAATGAATATTACGTGATTTTGGACTTGTGTTTGAATATTACGTTAAGATCTGGACATTTTCATGTTTTTCATAATATTTCAAATATTATTTGTCACATTTTAATACGCAACTACATCTGAGTGTGCTATATTTGTGAAAAGTAAAATGTAAACACGCACGATTGGCGCGAAACTTCGACTTTGGAAATCAAAAAACTTCATTACCACCACTCATGTAACTTGAACAATGGATAAATTTGTCAAGTAATTAAATGATATATGCTGCCACTGCCCCGCGATGGAGTTCCTAAAATAATATGTTAAAAATTTAAACATATAAATGAAATCTGGCATGAATAAAATGTCCTTTAGTAGTATTTTTTCGAAAATAATTTCTACTAATTTCATATCATTTTTATAATAATGGCAATACGACAATGCCACTATAACACAATTCTGTAACGAGACCACTGACCGACTACTGATCGACCATTATGAATTTAGCAGATTACGAACTTTTAGCAAAATGACAATAGGATCGTGTTGGAATGTCGAATTTATAAAAATAGCAGACTTAGGCCCCTGGCCCAGGGCGGGTTGGTAGATGTCACAATGTCTTAAACATTTTGGTTCTAGGACATGCTGGTTTCCTCACGATGTTTACTTCATCGGTTGAAGAGCAGTGGTGATGAAATAATTTACATAAAGTAAAGCGCATGTCTGGGTTCGAACCTACGACCTTCAACAACTCATATTACATAACATACCCAAATAGGAACAAACAATACACATACGATACACCCAATTAAGTTAATAACCTTCTGTGTACAACATTAACTTAAAATTAGATACACGATCATTAAGCAGCATAATAGTGCTTGTCCAAACTTGCGACAGTAAAAATACGGCCCGGGCCGAAGTTGCGACATGTCGTAGGCGTTTGGTCGCCAGATGGCGAAGTGACGAAATCGCTATTTGTCTTAGAGACTGCATTTTTCAAATGCACTCGGGTGACCGCACGAAGATTGCCGAAGTTTGACGTTTTGACAGCTGTCAACGGTGTCATTTTTTAATTTAGAATTGATTTGTAATGTATTGTGTAATGATTTGGTTTTGCGATAGCGTTGTAATGTTGATGCAGTATTGAGAAAACTTGAATTTAATAAAGGAACAATAATACATTGTATCGAATTTATCTTATTTTGTTGCTCTTCATTTCGTTCGAAGGAAAGCCTTCGGCCTTCGGTGGACCTAGAAGCTGGTGAAGGCCACAGGAATTCGCTGGATGCGAGAAGCCCGGAACCTGTCAAAGTGGCCATGCTTGGGGGAGGCCTATGTCGTACAGTGGACGTGTTTCGGCTAAAATGTTGATGACGATATTGCTCTTATGTGAACGTTACGTATTTTTCGAACCGACGAAAAAACGGAGGAGGTTACTCAATTCGACGCGTATATTTTTTTTTTTTTTTTTTTTTTATGTATGACCACGCATAACTTTTTTCAGAGTAGTCCGATTTTGATAATTCTTTTTTTATTGGAAAGGGTATACCTCGAAGTTGGTCCCATATAAATTTCGAAGAAAAATTCCAACCCTAAGGGTAAGAAAACAGGGGATGATTGATTGTTTACTCACAGATTTTAATACTGAGTCGTGTATTAAATCAAAAATTAAGCATGTAGTAATTAGTAGATTATAGCCACAAAAAATTGTAAAATAAAAACTTTTTAATTAAAAAATTGAACCGCCGAAAAACCGAAAAATAAAAAATAATAAACTAGCTTTGTCCAACCCCAATAAATAAGTTCGGAAGTCGGTGACTTTGGATATGTATTTGATTATATGTCACCGCCTTCCGAACTTAGTTATTGGGGTTGGACAAAGCTAGTTTATTATTTTTTATTTTTCGGTTTTTCGGCGGTTCAATTTTTTAATTAAAAAGTTTTCTAACAGTAGGAAGAATAACAATCTTTGCATGAAGAGAAAAACAAGCATTGTCCCGTACGCACGGCTACACATCAAGATAAACATTTCCAATATAAGCTGATCTCGCATTGTATAAGATTTCCGTACAAAGCGAGATCAGCGTAAAATGGAAATGTATAGCTTGATGTGTAGCCGTGTGTACCTATTAGTTAAAGGTATTAGATTAATATATTTCATTGCATTTTATTTCAAACAATTTAGGTTTCCGTCTTGTCTTAGAACTAAAACTTCAATGACATGTGACATCTACCAACCCGCACTGGGCCTGCGTGGTGGATTACGGCCCACTCCCTCTTGCCGAGAGGAGGCTTGTGTCCCAGCAGTGGGAATGATTTAGGCTGATGATGCAGGTATTCCATGTTTCCCCAAAAAGAAAACTTTAGCTTAATTTGGCATGAGCAATATACGAGTAATTCTCAAGAAAAGTAAAATGATTTGGAACGATTAAAGCTAGTAAAAGTAATTCTTACCAACCGCAGTCAATTTTATAAAAAACATGAAATCGATTTAGAATTACTGGTTCCATTGATGTATCTAAATTAAAATAGCTGCCTAGACTTTCAAACTTGAAAAGGATGTAAAATCGATGTTATTCTACTTTCTGAAACTATCACTAACTTATAACATTTATAATAGTGATTCGTTTGGTTCACACCAATTAGAAACCGCAAAAAAGCATTGATCTTATAATAAAGTATAAAAATAAAATTAAATAAAGTTTATTTGGAACAAAATTACAATTTACAAATACTGTGGGGCAACTATCAACGCCCAATCCAAAAAATATATACAAAGACAATTTATGGAGGATTTTTTTTAAATTAATTCCCACGCTCAAAAAAAATCACCATCCCGTTTGTACGGAATCCTAAAATTTTTAGCAAAAACAGGAGGTAGTCGGCGAGAACAAAGCAGAATTTATGGAACGCGAAACGTATAATTTTTCATTTATTTAAAAATAAAAATCTTTTTTTTTTATAACAACGTTGTCGAAAACACCTTTGGTATTATTAAACGTTTAAAAATTGACATTGGCCGAAAATAAAACAGAAAGCCGTGGGTGAAGCTTTTAACTTCGTTAGAGAGAAATGAGGTTTTTTGCAGTTTCAAATAGTTAGGTATCTCAATGCTTCGCGTTTCGTTTTTTTTTTACATTTGCCGCATTTTTACATTTTTATTCGATTTATGACTAGACTGTGATTATGTAGACTAGAAAGTGAATAGAATTTTAGGAATAATTTTACTAAAAATATTACGTAATATTATTTTGTTGAATACTTGATTTTCAAGAAAAAAAAAACCCTATATTAGTAGATTGATCTACTATAATAATAGAAGTTGACTGGATTTGCTATGTAAAAAATATTTATGGTAACCACCATAAATATTTTTTACATAGGTCTGAAAATCCTAAAAAATGTCGCCATCATTGTTTGATAGAACAACACACATCGCCAATGCTGCATTCTTTTATAACGCAAAAACATTAAATGCTAAAACCATTAACTCACAAGAAACCACATGCTAACATAAATCATAACTACTGACGACTTTAGCAGACAGTACGACAACTTATGGCGAAATGATCATTTTTGCGTATGACCTACCGTTAGGGTTGCCCACAATAAAATCCGAGAATAAACGGAACGATAAATCACATAGCAATTCCAAGAGCGGTGTTACCAGTTGCAAGTCATAAAACGTAATTGAATAATGCCAAGCGTTTGTTAACCGAGATGGTGGTAATAAAAATTAAAAAAAGTGTAAGCACGACCTTCGTTTTTGAGAATTCCGTACAACGATGCGGGTTATTGCAATAATTGAGATGTTTTAAAAGTGCTACCGTCCACCTTCAATGCAACTCGATGTTTGTATTTGTAACTTTGTATGTAGGTGGTAACTTTGAAACTATCAGTCTGATATGAAAGAAGCTTTATGCATTCGATATCCTAAACCGTGAGACAGGTTATAGGCTTTTTAACATCACGCTCTTTACTCTTAGGAGCCGAGAAAAAAAAAAGTCGAATAGAACGCTAGGTATAAACGAAGTCACAGCGTCGGCGAGCGACGTGATGCAACGCAGCGGGTCGTAGGCCAAAATTTCACGTGAACAAAGTCGCGAGCTAAGTGCTAGCTTTTAATAAAATCTAACTTTAAAATTAAAACCCAGCACGATTACCAAAACACGATGAGATTATTTTGACAAGTAAAAATTATTTCACTAACTCAAAATATATTTTCCAAATGTCATCAAATGTGAAACAAAAATGCAACCGCACCATTCTTCTTCCTTTAACCTCTCTGCTCGACAAGATTTTGACATATGACACATCAGCTGACTCGGCGGGATGTTGCAAATTACGCCATGAATTTCAGGATTTAACATCAACTTACAGCATTCGGTTTTATTAAGAAAAATATGTTACCACGCCTATTATATACAATAAGTTTGTGACAAATATCTTTAATTATATATTGAGGCCGGTCAATCTGCGTCAGTTTACTGCGAAAGTTGTATAAAATAGGTATTACTACACCTCTCCAAACCGTAGGCATCATAAATTCGCTGACAATATGTACATTAACAGCCTTCTTTCTTGCTGAAAACATGCAAAAGGACAAAATAAAGATATAATAATTCGCTCTGCATTCTTACTTTCACCATTATTCATACCTAAACTACATAAAAACACGATCAAATATTGTCAAAAAATACTAAAAATTGTGTTGCAACAAGGCACTTCTTAGTGCTGACCGGCCACCAATTTTTTTATTTCGATTCAAAAGTTCTATTCAGTCTAATCGATACTCGCAATTAAATCGAGTTTGAAAAAAAATGTTGAAAATGAATAAAAACTGGTATGATTTTAATTCATAGTTTTTTTTTATTAATTATTTTATAGACACGTGCAGTGAGAATAGAGGTGTAATTTTTTAGGGTTCGGTACGTCCGAATGAAAAACGGTATGTCCATGTGTTACAGTACGGCCAATTTGCTTCTAATCTGCTGTACCGATTAAGTTGAAAGGTAGGACACATATAAAATTCTGTGACCCCAAAAACAGACGTGTAACGTATATAAATGAATTTTGAATGAGGGGTTTACTTTTGGGGAAAAGAAGAGAAAATTTAAAAAAAAGTTTTGCAAGATGTAGGTACAGTGTGACATACATATCTTTAATACATGTTTGATTACTTTGTTGGTTTCTCAAATTAATATGTAGGTATGTATTTGATAATTTTAAATAACATCTAATCGGATATAAGCACCCCCCCCCTTATCTCCGAAACTACTGAGCCTAATGGTCTACTTTCATCATTTTTTTAAAGTATTTCGGTTAAAAAACTTTAAGGTTAACTTTTATTCACGGTATTTATGTTTTCTGGGGTAGGTGCTGAGACCGAAAATCAAAATCCAAGATGGAGGCTATTACAATTGGACCATTTTTTGGCATGGTTTTCGGGGGATAGTGCTGCCATCAAATAAGATGGACAATCTGGATTTTAAGATGGCGGCTATTCCAAATTATAATATCTTATATCAATACTCGTGGAAAGTTCATGTCGATTGTTAACTCTGTACCCAAAATCTCTAAAACACGGAACCCTTAATTTTGTCATGACCCGTCCGTGTCCGTGTGCCATACAGCCATTTCTCTCGGAAACTATTTAAGTACAGACGCCAGCACATCAAGCTACCCCAATCTGTCAATTTCTTTTATAGATTTTCAACTTTAAAACATAAGCTTAAGGTTACGTTCAATTGAGGAAATTTGACAGTTTGGGGTAGCTCTATGTGCTGGCGTCTGTACATTATATCGATGATTTTAAAGAAGTTGTACCTATTCTTTGCACCGCAGAACAATCGTGTAGTGAAATTATGATAAACTAATTAGGTGTGGCATTCCCCATACATATAACCGGGAAGAAAAAAGTCTATGCACATAAGCGTGTGGGGTTTTAGGTGATTAAGGTTTTTCTAAGTGACTTTGATTGTTAAGCCAATTGTTATTGAGATATGGGAATTTAATAATTAATTCTATGACTTCGAAAAACAAAGTTCATGCTACGGTTGTCAGTTGTAACCGACTACAAGCGTAGAATGAACTTTGTTTTTCAGTTTGAAAATTAATTTATTATCATTCGCAAACAAAATATTGCTAAACCTACCTAAAATGTATACTGGGCATTCTGTAGCAAACTTTCAAAAAGTATCAAAAACGAAATTCACAACAATTAAATAAAAACAATTTTGAACAGCGAGCGGATTCCGAATTTAAATTCATATCGCGAGAAACAATTCAGCGCGAATTGAGGTAGGTACCTATGGTCATAGGTCCTGACTGTTGACTTGGTTTCAATATAATATTCGAAAAATATCAAAATTATATTAGAAACGTATAAAACATTATTATAAACAATGTTTATTGCATTTAATGTTTAAAACCAATTTTATTGCAATTTCCAAGTAAGTATCGATTTCTGACATTCGACATACGAATGAATCGAGTCGATCGAAATAAAATAAAATCGTTTGGCACAATCGCTTTCGGACATCTTTACAAATAAAAAAACAAAAATGGTCGGCGATTTTGTACACAAATTGAGTAGTGGTAATGAATATTACGTGATTTTGGACTTGTGTTTGAATATTACGTTAAGATCTGGACATTTTCATGTTTTTCATAATATTTCAAATATTATTTGTCACATTTTAATACGCAACTACATCTGAGTGTGCTATATTTGTGAAAAGTAAAATGTAAACACGCACGATTGGCGCGAAACTTCGACTTTGGAAATCAAAAAACTTCATTACCACCACTCATGTAACTTGAACAATGGATAAATTTGTCAAGTAATTAAATGATATATGCTGCCACTGCCCCGCGATGGAGTTTGGATGTTTGAAATCTCCAGTTTTTATGTTTTTAGCCTCGAACACCACCGTCCCCAAAATGGCTATTATCGCATTTACAGACTTCGATTTTAAAAAGGTGAATTAATAAACTTGCGCACTAAATATGAAAGATTTAGGAGGGTTAACTTATGAGTTTTTTATCCAACTCTCTTAATTAACTCAGATTTATAAGATTTGATGGGTAGTATTAAATATATTCACATGATCAATTTAGGCTGTCGTACGTCGTGATTCCTGGGTCCTTTGGGACCCGCTACCGAGCCGACGGAGGTTCGTGTGTTCGGGTCCCTTCGGGGGCGCTTCCGAACTATACGGTTAAAAAGCCCGCTCACTGGCTAAATGTGGCCCATAAAAAAAACATGACGATCTGTTACCTCATAAAAGAACTCTAAATATTTTCAGCAAGGTATGCGATGCCGACAAGGTGTTTTATCGAGTCGATTTCTCGGGTCGTTGCGTTGGCATAACCTTGTAGCGGGGCTGAGACCTTTACACAGTATTGTTGCCAATGGGAGACTGAGGGATTAGGTTATTATGATCGACAAACGACCGAAGTTTGAATCGTAAAAGGCTTTGGATTTAGAACATTAGTGACTTTAGAATATTTTGTAATGTTATTTGAGTTCTTTTATTTTCAACCCCCGACGAAAAAAAGGCGGGGTGTTAAAAGTTTGACGTGTCTGTGTTTATTTGTGTGTGTGTGTTTGGGGGTGTGTGCGTATGCGTGTGTGTGTGTCTGTCTGTGGCATCGTAGCTCCCGAAAGGATGAACCGATTTTGTTAAGGCATTGCTGATCGTTATTTTTGGTCATCATAATATCGTAATCAGCCTATGATGTCCCCACTGCTGATACATGCCTCCTCTTTGTGAGAAGGCCGTATTCTACCACGCAGGCACAGTTCGGGTTGGTAGATGTCACATGCCTTCGAATTTTTGGTTCGAGGACTTGCTGGTTTCCTCAAGATGTTTTCCGCAGCAGTAGTGATGATAAAATTTACAGTAAGTAAAAGTGCTAGTCTGGGTTCGAACCTAAGACCTACATTTCGTAAGTCGTGGGCGTTGCTACTGAGCCACCACACGTTACTATGGTGAATTACGGCCCACTAAGTTAAATAACTCAATTGGTTACATACTAACACAAATCCTTACGTAGTAACACATAATTGCCGATGTCAACATACCTACTCGTAATAATAATCGAAAATATGTAAGAACAAGAACATAAGACAGTGCACCTTAACACATAGTTAAATCTGTATTAAAAATAGAAACACAGAACGACGATTATGTGAATTTCGCTTTCTGTTCTCTCGATACAATTCTCGCCCACGTTATGATAAATAAACGTGGGAAAAAATAAACACACATCGTGTTGCATATCGGATTTCCTTTATATCGACAAAAGCTGCAATAGATTCCAAACCATGTTCTTTCCAGTCTTATCTTTTTGACTAGAACATATCACGAGGAGCAGCTTCCTTGTCTAATCATAAAAATAAACAGGAATCCTCAATCGATGTACCAGAAGTGGTTCTGATACTGTCCTAAGCGTGAAGCCCATGTCAATGGCTACCAGGCCTTGTCCAGCAATTGAAGTTTACGGAATAATTGACCTAATCGTATCTAAAGGATGCTCTTAATCCCCCTATAATCTGACCATATCAGGAGGATGTGCAGCAGAATCCTTGTCTGCTAATAACAATAAAGCGGGATCACCCGTCCATGTACAGACAACTACACATGAAGCACTATCAATACATTTCCAGTATAATATGACCACACATAGACTGGACTTTTCGTGCAATGAGAGGGTCAGCTCATGCTGAAACTACATTGTTAGATGTATCATGGTACGTACCAGTAATGTTATTGACATTGTCTTAAGTGTCAAACACATGTTTAGCAAATAAAGTTTATACCGTCGTATTACAAATGGCGATCTAAGTTTCGTTCTAGCTAAAGCTCTGAGCCAGTTTTTCCATTTCCAACTAAATTTAGTTATTTTTAAAATATTTCTGTAACTTTTATATGATTAACATTATAATAACTACCTAGAACGAATTTATTATGAAAATCTGTGACTTTGGATATGTATTTTAATTTTATATCACCGCCTTCCGAAATAAAAGTTATTTTTCACTTTGTAGTGTTTTTCCGGAAGTCGGTTGTTATATTACTTTTTAGTTAAAGTACCTACCTACACCAATTCGAAATCCAACAATGCATATTTATGCGATAGCAGCTATCATGGTTGTTTTGCTGTAATTTTTTCAAGAGTTCCGTTGTCTGTCTCCGAAACGCATCATCAGATCTAAATGAAATTTAAATGGGACCATTCTAGAATAAACCCCTTTCGAACAAAAACGAATTTTGCAAATCAGTCTATATATGAAGGAGTTATTCCCGAAAATATTTTCTTTTAAACATATCGAATTGATAACCTCCTTCTTTTTGAAGCCGGTTAAAAATAACAAAATTACATCTAAAACTTTTCACAAACTAAAATATAGCGTCGAAAAATTCATCCGCATCGCTATCGACTGGTAATGTACCCAAGAGACTGGCAGCATCTTATAGCAATGCCAATTAATTTTGATTTTAGGTAAAGTCCATTTCAAAAGTGACAACTTAGCACCAGACTTCGTTGTCAGTTTTGTAAAAAGAACTGCATATACTATACAAATTGGGTTCTTAATTCAGAAACAGGCTCGATAGTTTAAGAAAAATCTTGATTTGTAATATGACTGTGCGAGTATATTTATTGGATTTTGGATGATGTATCCAGGAAATGCTAAGAAAAACAATGTATTTTATACTAACCTTATTTCTAGTCGTTGGGATCGCTATAACACCTCGTAAAGGCTATCCGAGTAACTGGACTTTATTTTGTTTAGCAGCATCTTAGGCTGTTTACTGTGCTTTTAATCTGGGTAAGATAGGATGAGCTTTTGTGTGGGTAAGTCCGGGATTGTTAGATCCCGGTTTGGCGTTGTTTTGTGTGCATCTTTGAATTGCAGACAAGATGCTGGATTGCTGGTATATGGAGAAGCAAGTTCAATGTTCTTAGCTAAGCAAATTTCTATATCCTTGAACATAAGCGATTAGTTACCTACTGTTTATTTTGACCACATCATCCATTGTTCAAATAGGGGAAGATGAGCGGCTATTAGCAAAAGCCAAAAAGATATGAAAGAGAAGAGAGAAGAGGCTGTGAACGATAGCGTGACGGTTGACAGGAGAATGGAAGAAGAAAATGTGTTGTGCCGATTCCCAAGTAACATGAGACACGGGAAGTTATATAACGATGATGGTGGGCAAAAGCCGAAAAGCAAGAGTCTAAATTTCTTTCATTTTCTTCTTTGTAAAAAGAAAAAATTAAAATCTGAATAGAATGCCAGCACAGAACAATAAAAAGTTAAAGAACCGATAAAGTTCTTGAAATGATGGGATTAATAACCGACGAAATTAAAAAATTCAATTACGATAACACAGAAGCTCACTGGACTGTATGATTACAATCATTCTCATAACATTCTTTCCCTCAATTATCCCAACATTATCCTCGATTACTTCACATAATCTAATCTCTTAATGTTCTATGGAGTCGTTTCATTTCGCGCTCTGCTGCCCCTGCCTTGCACTAATGGTCTTAAACTGGGTCTCAAACGGCCGTTTCAGGCCTCAAACTGGGCTCTATAACTGTTAGGCCCATCGTCCATGACGCTACTCAAAAGTTACAAACTCATATGATCAATCAGTAGCCAATACAATGTTCTAAGTTGGTAGAATTGGCCTCAAATGACATAATTTGATGAAATCGTTGATTAGGGTTTTAGACGTGTGAGGTTCGCAAACTTGAAGAAATTTGTTACTGGGAAGCATTTCGCATCACGAAGAAGTTGAGCGGGCATAAGGTGTAAAGTTCACTGATCTTCCATAGAAAAGGGAGGATCCTCCGACCGAAGCGTTTGGTCGACGGAAGAGTAGAAAAAATTTACGTTTACGTGTAGACAATTGACAGTTTTGTACCGAGAAATGTAGACAAGCGATTACTATTCGACGATAGAGTAGACATAGAAAGCCTCATGCTAAGCCTGCAGATGGATCCTGTGTCTGGTGGACAGCTGCTTGATGATTCAAGTCGGGACGATAACGTCCTACGATACCCTATTTTATGAAAAAAAAAAAACAGCTGTTTCATAGCAAGTGTTTCATAGCAATACCTACGCGGTAAAAATGTATGGAACAGTTGTTTCTTTTTCTAGAACTGGCGAAAAATTTCTGTGCTGTGTCTACAATGATATGCTGAATTCATGGTTAAAATTTGCGCACTGGATAAAAACTAATCCTGTATATGCTAGTTGCGCGGTAAGCTCTTCAACTTCATGTGCAATGCAGGATTTTGCATGGCGTCAGTGGGTTGCTTAGTTCGTATATGGTGATGCAGATGTCGCCACAGGATAATTTGAATAAAGAGATTTGTATCGATGATTATAATTCTGTTATAATCGTGAATCATATTGTGATCTGCATGCAACGTTATCTGCAAATCTATATATAAACTAATAATAAAGAGGAAAGATTTGATTGATTGTTTGTTTGTTTGCATTGAATAGGCTCCAAAACTACTGAACCGATTTCAAAAAATAATTCAATATTGGGAAGCTACACTATCCCCGGGTGACATAGGCTACATTTTATCCTCGTATTCCCACGGGAACGGAAACTACGCGGGTGAAACCGCAGCGCGTTGCTAGTTGCAGAATAAAACGACTTCCGTCTTAGCTAGTTTGTGATTTGTTGCGTCGTGTACGTACCGCCATTAAAATACTATTGCTATGATATTCTGAGTATTCATCGGTGGTTTGAGTTTTCAACTGGTTGCTTTTGAGTAGCATCGTGGACATCGGGCCTTAGTGTCTATGATCACATAAAAATCAAATTTAATGTAATTTATTACGGAAGACTATGTGGCGACTCTGGCAACTTTGTTTGTACATTCTTATGGTATTATGAAGTGTTTGTTATTACCTGTTGCGTAGATAGTTTGTATCGTTAGAAGTTATATACAGCATCGATAGGGTTATTTTATTCGATTGTAAGTTAGATTGTTTACATTGTAATCTCTGATATTGACATTTAACTGTTCAACACGTTGTATAAGTATGCAACTTCAAACTACCTACAATTTGTATTTGTTCAAAATATATACATATACAAACTCAAACTTTTCTCGTATGGTATGCAAACACTACCTGCTACGATCCTTACATTACACACTCCGGATCCTTACACTACAGACTTCAGGGATAGCGAACCGATAGCACGCGTGCCTTTGGTGGTACGCGACAAAAGATGTTGGGCACGTCATCAATTGAGGAATTTAGGTACACAGATCACAATGGGAAACATAAAAATCTGAACGCCATATGAACTTACATCTGTGCCTGCGAGTCATAATTTTCAGTAATACCATTAAAGACTAGCTTAGAAACCAATGGATAAAAGTAACAAAATATGAACCTGATATAAATTATTTAGCATCTGCTTCTACTGAAGACTTATTTTTTAAAATAAATTAATACCTACCTCAATTAAGATATTATATAGAGTAGGTATTATTGCAAAACTTGTTTTTTCCTGTCGTTGCTAAGTCAAGATAAAATTTTGGCACATCATGGCCACATGCCGCGTCGATGTACAGAGGTTTTCCATCCTTGTTCTAGGGCATCCCTTTCTGGTATTTCCACTCTTATGTGCCCTGTCAATATCTTTTCATAGTCGCCTTTCATTTATCCTCTCAACTTTGCCAAACCATCTGAGAATTATCTTGTCAATTGTTGTCACTACAACTTCTTTTATACCACGCCGTTTCTTTATCACATCGTTCCTCAGTTTATCATTTACCGTCATCATCATTTCAGCTGAAAGACGTCCACTGCTGGACATAGGCCTCCCCCAATTGGGGGGTTTGCCATAATCGCCACGCTTGGCAGGCGGGTTAGCGATCGTAGTATGGTGGTAAAATGCATAAAGACCGCTGCTGCCCATTCTCTAGTAAGTCCCTTAGTCGCCTCCTATGACACCCACACGGGAGGATATGGGATGGTGCTATTTTTTACGCCTGGCACCACATGGTGTCACCCCAAAACCAGAGAGCCCACCCAGCCTCATTCAGAGTCAAAATATATATTCATGTTTTACGGACACAGAAAAATAGGCTCTATTTTAACCAGAATCTGCCCTTATAACGCCAGATAGGATTCGATAGACGAAGATGTGCTTAACGTGAACTTCTAAATGATACTATTAACGAAACAATCAATCCTGTTTCATATTGAAAACATAACTCCCAAAGTGGCCATGGTTGAAATATTGTTTGCGAAATTAACAATGCATGAAAAAGATTTCGAAGATCGCCCCGGCAGCTTGCCACTGACAAGTAAGGATTCGGTTATCATCGGAGTTCTTTCAAAAAGATTATTATAAATATCCTCAATAACTTACCACACGTTTCAAAACCAAAATGACAGGTTGATATAATAATAGCAGTCAATTTGGGCTCACAAGAATAATTTGTTTGCTTTTGAGAGAAACCTCAAAGATTACCGTCGGCCATTTTGAAGTGCAAGCGAGTTTTTGTCACGTAAAAAGTGTTTAAGGCAAGTGGGTTAAGTAAGTTCAGTTGAACACGTAAAACACTATTTGTGGCTTGCTTACCTACTTTAATAATATGGAATTTGGTGATTTTGTGATGAAATTCTGGTAAATATTTTTTGCTTGTTTAAACTTTATGTCATAAATGGGTCATAAACAAAACACACAAAAAAAATGTGTCTTTAAAAAAATAATGTTATTACATACTTCATACATTTATATTTTTGTTTAATAAATTAACTGTTTATTTATTTTAATAATTTACGATACAATATCCTGATAATATTTAATTAACTTTAAAATATTAAAACTAAAGTGACACTCAGGTCCCCTTCCGTGGACTGTGCCCAACCTAGGTTCATAATTTTGCGTAAACTAAAAAAAATACTTGAAAATAAAAGTGTGTATATATTTTCATATACGTTTATTACTAACATCTTGAAGTTCTTATTTTACGTTATTATGAAAAATTAATACACAGTACAAATGCATTATAAGACTTAAACATGTTGTAACCGATTTCGCGACCCCTTCCGTGGTCCAACTAAATTGAATATTCAATATTTGTGAAATGGAACGCAGCCGTAGTTTATTTATTTTGGTTGGCAATATTGTCGAGCTGTCAGTTTGAGTAAAAACTTTATGTGGTGAAAGTTAACGCTCTGTGAAAATTTATTTGCAAAATTCCATAAACAAGTGTTATTTTGCTTTTGTGTAAAAGATCGTTGCAACTTTTCTGTTCCATTCATATTTAGGTAAGTACTGGCATGAAAAATACATTATCGATTGAACTTGGTGTAATATGGGAGGCTATTTGCAAAAACCAGGTGCGCCATATTGTAACCTCAAAATTTTGTGGTTTGAAAGACAATTTTAGTTTGTGGAACCCTTCCGTGGACAAACTTTTCGGTGGACACTATGTCCATGGAAAAAACTACGTCCACAGAAGTGACCCCTATTCCAACTCATACTTTTTATGACACAAATAAGATTTAAAAACCTGTGTTGCTAGCTTTGGCTTAGCACTTGTGCATCGCCCGCACTCCTTGACGCTGAATAGAAGCTATAATTAATTATGTTCGACAAACATTATGGTCTGTTAAGATGCATTTTTTTAAATTATCTGTTTTGTTAACGCTTGCTATTGCTCAAATTGGTGTGTACATGTGGGTTATGATTTCTCTTTCAGCTAATAATGCCTAGAACAAGAAATAATAGGCATCTAACTGATGAAGAAAAGAAGATAAAGCGACGTGAACAAAAAAAAAATGAGTATGCGGCGAGCGCGTGCAAAACTGAGCGATGCTGCTATTGAAGAGATACGCAAGAAAGATAGAGAAAGGTATTATAAGAAGAAAGAAAGAGGTGAAATTAAGACGATTGATCAATGTACTCCGAGAAAGCAGCGTCAAATTAGGAAAATGTGGCGTGAGAAATCAAAAAAAGCGTCGTGAATTATTAAAAATGCGGAAAGCCACCACTGCCCTATTAGAAGAAGATACTCCACCGTCAAGTCCTACTTCGTCATTTTCACGTGCTGAAGTTGGAAGGGCAATTGCTGCTCGTAATAAGAGAAAATTAAAAGCAGAAAATGTAGCTTTAAAAAAGGTCTTAGCAATGAGCAAACAAATAAGAAAATACAAGATGCTAGGAAGTCTAGAAAAAAAGAAAGAAAACAATGGGAAAATGGATAGTTCTAAAAAAACAGTATTAAAAAAAGGATATGCGACAAGCTGTGCATGGTTTTTTAATACAAGATGAGTGCAGTAGAATAGCTTCTGGTAAAAATGAGACGATAACCCGAAAGAAAAGTAAACGTGAAATTCGATTATTAACTACTACTACTATTACTTTTTTATGTTGTGCCTGGACGATCTTCTGGGATAACATAAATTTCAATTTTATTTCCATATTATATGATTAGATTTTTGAGTCTCTAATAAAATTTCCACAAGTCCACTCGCACCGACGATATAATAATTATGTTAACGGAAAAGACGTCATTTCTGTGAACGTAAAAGTTTTATTTTATTTGATTGATTATTTTGGATTGTTTGTTTTATTTTTAATATGAAGAAGTAAAGTACAACGTAATTGTATTTGTAGTAAAGGTTACGAAATGATAGAGTTTATTTTGTTGATTCAAAGCTCTATTTTAGACTTTCCTGTGGATTATTTGGGATTTTCGGTGGACACATAAAAACTGAAATGTCATATTTTCATGAAAATAAGGTTTTGATCTTTGATTTTGTGGACGGTTTAATTATTTTGCTATTTCCCATAATAAATGCTGTTTTTTTATAAAAAAGAAGACATTTTTATTTTTTTAAATTTTATATTCCTGTTTTGTTTATGACCCAAATATGATTTTATTTTTAATTATGGCTTTGGCAAGTAGTTAGCAGGTCGTTTTGGAAAATTTATTGAATAAAAAAAAGAAAGAAGAAAGAGAGAGGGAGAGGAAATAGAGAAATAGAGATTGATTGAAGATAGTGGACATTGTTGCTATTCTCGAGTTTGTCCATTAATAATACGTAAACATACAAGAAAAGTTTTTATCCAGTGCGCAAATTGTAACCATGAATTCAGCATATCATTCTAGACCCCCTAGCGGCAGAAATGTTTCGCCGGATTTACAAAAAAAAAATCTGCTGTTCCATACAGTTTGACCGCGTCGGTATTGCACTTTTCTATGAAACAGCAGATTTTTTTTTTAGTATAACCGATGAAAAGTTTCTGCGCTAGGGGTTCTAGAATGATATGCTGAATTCATGGTTACAATTTGCGCACTGGATAACTACTTACCCTGTATATGTCTTGCAATAGTAATGCTATGTTTATGGCTGCAGCTTAGTGTTGTTTCTTTTTTTTCCATTTAGTCCAAGTGTCGAGCAAAACTATAGATTATTTAACATCACGCTAGGACTCGTACGAGCAAAAGACAGAAATCTAAAGTCAGAAATAATGAAACTATGCCACTGGGTGAGTCGGGGAAGCAATAAATTTCACGTCCGCGGACAAAGACGTCGATAGAAGCTAGTTTTGATTTAAAATAATCAAATGTATATCATAGTTGGGTGTTGTCAATAATTATTAACACTTTGGCAAGGGGCTGGTGATAACTACACACTCTGGTAGCACAAAAGCATGTATACACGTATTCAGCGAAGTGCATAAAATGCTCAATATATTAATATGCAACTTAGTATGTATTAAAAGTCGACAGGTAATAAACAAAAGTATGACACAAAGCTTAATTTCGACATGTTTTATAACAATCAGGGCTGGATTTATTGTCCAAATTCCCAAAATATTTATTACTTTTCACACTTATTATTGGTAGCTTCAAAGCACGGAAGCTTACGATAACCTTTTCTTTGAAGTTGAATAATGATGTCGTCGATTACAGGATAAATCTTATTGCAAACGACAAATATTTAAACTTCTGAAAAAACTCATTAAAAGTGGTTCACGGTAGGACTATTTCAAGAAGAGTGACTCTTTTGGGGCAGTCTTCGTCGTTGACAAAGCTGAAGTGATGACCACATGAAAAATGATCGCATTCATTTTTCGTGTGGGCATAACTAGTCAACTGATTACTGAAGTGTAAGATGGGCCCTCTCACCGAGAGGAGGCCTGTGTCCCAGTACTGGGAACATTATAGGCTGATGATGATGATGATGATATTTAGATGAAAAAACAAATTTTCAAACCTCTAATGAAGGCAGACGAGAGTGCTTGGCAACATTGTGATAAAAGATTCTTACTCAAATTAACTAAGATAACAGTAGGTATAGCAAGCCTGAATGGTAAAAAAAATCTGCGTTGCAAGTAATCGGATAGTGAAAAAAAAAACACAAATTCGCGTAGGTACCTACAGGTATGCTCAACCACTTTATTGAATTTTCCTTTTAATTAGCCTTTGAAAATACCTATTTATACTATTCCTCAATGGGACCACTTTAAAAAAGAATACTTTTCGAAACGTGACAAATGAATCAAAATAAAAAAATCAAAATCAAAATATTTTTATTTCATATAAACCTGCATGGGCACTTATGAAACGTCAGAAGCTAGGTGCACGGTTCCAAAATGTTGTTTCCTATGGAGAAGAGCTGGCAAGAAACTCCACGGTTACTCTTTTAAAAATGATTGGCTTTACCAATGTTTTCAAATTACAAAGATAAAATGTATGGGAGGACAGTGCAGGCCTGACCAGGTACTTATACGAATACTGAGAAAATCGTCTACAAATCTACAGTCTGTAAGGCCTACAACGTTCTCCCATTCACAATATGTAAAATAATCTACATAAATAAAATGAACCTAATTAAACATAGTGATATGATTAACATGACAATCACTAAAAAATTGTTGATATTAAAATTGATGTATAAAAAGAAGAAAAAAGAACATTGAGAGCAGTTAATAGACTTTCACAATCTTTCAAATCTACCAATTTACAGAAATAAATTATCATTTATCACGTTTCTGAGAATTTGAGGTAATTTGTGCCCTCAAATACGTGTAGCAGGCTTAACATGACGCTTTCTATTTCTACGAAGAATAGACAGTGCTTTTTCAATACAAAGTGACATTTAGTTTCTTCATTTTTGACATAGCACCGTAGATATCCTTCTACAATCTTTCATTTTGTCTTTCGTTTCTAACGATCTTTGTCTAGGTCCATAAAATTGTAGACTATTTCACAACAATATTTCTTCCCAAACTGTCAAAATCACACCGACGAAAAACTTTCTACTCGACGGCCACAAACTATATACGATTATCTACAAAATCATGATTCGTTTAGAATGCATAACTGTGATAATTAATAGAAAAACATAACTATCTTCTCATATTGTACATAATTTAGTTAATAGTCATATCTATTTTCCCGTCGACAAATCGGTGCTCATGCTAAGCCTGCTGGTACAGGTAGGGATCTAAAGAATTGGTCTTTCAAATCTCAGGACCGAAAATACGATGGATATTTCTGGGTAGCGATTAAAAGTATCTAAGTTTTTCTGTTTGATGGCAACTTAGGAGACGTCCGCCACTAGCACCCTAATTGCGTCACTTTCATTCCAAATCTGAATATCCATTGCTTCACATGTTCGAAAAATTTGTCTGGTCAATAACGTACATAACTAATTAATGTATCTTGTTGAACTGTCAAATTGAATGCCATTTCTAAAGTTAGTGTTGTACGTAATCACCCCTTTGTCGTAAGAGCTTCTTTTACCGTTACTAAAAGTATTAATGCTCTCAAGAGCTCACATAAGATATTCTTTAGAAACATCTACGTAGGTACTAAGTTACTTGAAATGAATACTTTTCCAAGGTATCTACAATTTCAAGTAATAGCATTAAGTTGCTTTGATGTCCCGAAATGTCTGATACAATTCGGGCCATTTTGAAATGGTTCACATTTTGCTTTAAGCCTATTGAAACAGACTTAAACATGAATGTGTTTAATATTGTACCCAACTTTTAAGGAAATTCGGAAGTAAATTCATGTTTTTCAATGTACACCAAGTAACAAAGAGCAGAAAGCATACGCAGCCTATAATGTTCCCACTGCTGGGACACAATACAGTCCTTCTTTTGGAAGGAGTGTGCCTTAATCCACCACCCGGGCCCAGTGTGGATGTGTAGATGTCACATGTCTTCGAATTTTCTCATGATGTTTTCCTTCTCCGTATTGCGTGCAGTGGTGATGATATAATTTACACAAAGGCGTTTCGGAAGGCAATTCATGCTTTTCGGAAGACGACTGTCTTATTAATTAAGATGCTACTCTACTGACAATGATTTGTTCCTTAACAACAAGCCCCATCAACACTTTAGTCAGCATGGAAAAAAATATGTGATCTATGTTTTCTAATTTTCGCGATTTTTCTGCATTCATCAGATTCACACTCTCGGTACTAAATCTTAAGATTTATTCCGACTTTAGTATCTGTAGTTATCTTCATATTCTAACACTATTTTCTAATGACACACCACAATTATTATCTGCGTTATTCCATAAATATACGTTTAAATTACATTTTAAAATATTAGAGTGTCATTGTTATCTATCAATGTGATAGTTTGCATGTTTGTCACTCAACCACGCAAAATCGGCTCAGCGGATTTCGATGAAATTTGGCACACAGATGGTTTATCATCTGGATTAACACAAAGGATACTTTTCCGACCTCTACGCGGGTGAATTATCATATGCCTTGCTTTTGCTAGGGGCAAAAGCAAGGCATATGATAATGATCATAAAAAGGCCACCAATATCGAGAGGTTCAAATCCAAGCTACTGGCAGTCAAGACTCCAGAGTGAGCCACTACCAAACAATACGAGCCGTATCCTAACGAGTTTCCTCATGTGTTGGTCGAGGTTGTCACTAGCAGCACAAATATCGCTGAGTCCACAAATATTTATGTCGAAAGCATCGCGAGCCAAGCATAGATATTTGATCATACACTAAATTATTACTATAGTTGATACAGATAGTAAAATTTTTATGTGTTGACACTTCACTACGATAAAATATTTCAACACAAAAGTGCCATAACCCAAACACTACATCACATACAGTACTATAAACCAACTGTAAAGGCTCTAAATACATCACGAAAGCGTCAAAAACCTAATAATAGAGAACAGATAACTTTACAACGCACAAAAACGTTTCATCGTTGTTAAATTCGACACCATGTCGATGACAGGTCAAAAGTGTCGACATGGAACGTTCACATTTCTATTATATTACATGGAACGTCTCTATTTGCGACCAAGTGCTAAGTAATGATGTAATATGTTTTGGTTAAATTTCAAGTAGTTGATGCGTAAGTATCGGATTCCTATAATTATTTTGTAATGGTGAAGTGCAGAGTACATGTTTTTTTTCTAACTTTAATTTGTCTTTATTATAAATGCAAAGAAAAAAGGGAAGCTTCTTCGAGTCTTCTCGTCGCGTATTCCGTAGAGCCTAAAGATTAAAGTTTTCAATCAGTGTATCCTGCCCGTTGTGACGTATGGAGCCGAAACGTGGACACTCACAGTACGTCTGGTCCATTAATTCAAGGCAGCTCAACGAGCTATGCTTCTCTCTAAGGGATAGAATCCGGAATAAGGTGATCCAGCAGAGAACCAAAGGTTTCGGTGATAGCTCACGGAATAAGCAAGCTGAAGTGGCAATAATAATAATCATCATCATCATCATCATCAGCCTATAATGTTCCCACTACTGGTACACAGGCCTCCTCCCTGTGGGAGGGATTGGGCCAGTGGCAATGAGTCGGCTATTTAAGCCTTAGTAGAACCAATGACCGTTGGAGTAGACGTGTTTTTGAGTGGAGACCGCCAATCGCAAACGTAAGGTAAGACGCTCTCAGGCTAGGAGGAGTGACAATCTTCTCAGGGTGGCTGGTAGCAGTTGGAGGAGAGTTGCCGAGAATCGAGCTGAATGGAGTGCAATTGCAGAGGCCTATGTCCAGCAGTCGACTGATGTAGGCTGGTCATGAAAAAACGAACCTTGACCTTACCACTGATATCATAATTGGGTCTCTATGTAGTACGTAATTGGTATTTGCATGGGCTTGATGGGCTAAGCCATTTCACTTGTAAATGCTAGTGTTTATGCAAGGTATAACTTAAATAACGCACAACCTCTTAAGAAGTCATTGTACTCATCAATAAGAACAACTTTTACTATGGGACCAAACCGGAAACCGCCAAAAAAAAAAATAGCTGTTCCCTACATTTATGTTCGCATAACTCGTCAAAATGTATGGAAACAACGCTGATTGTTTAACCTTGTATATGGTGTGCTTTTTTACGCGGGCGAAGCCCTTGGCAAAAGCTAGTTTGTTAAATAAGAGTCTATTCAATAATATACTTTGCTTCTTCCTCCATATTTCACATAGCCATTTTAGATTTAATCTAAATTCTCGCCTAATTATAACAAGCAAGTCAAACTATCTCTAAAAATTCAGACTACCGATAGTGAATGTATCTTATAACACCGCTCCCTGCACGGATGCGCCTGCGGCGATCTCGAAGCGAGTGTTAAACTGTTGAACATGAGACCGCCTGTAATTTACTAAAGTCAGTGCATGGGTACAGTCGGAACGAAAAGTGAATTTGACTCTGCGAAAACTGGTAGGAATAGGGGACTATTTAAAAAAAAAAAAACATTTTAACAAAAAAATTAAACCGCCGAAAAAACTGAAAAGTAAAAAATAACAAACCTGCTTTATTTAACCTTAATAACTAAGTGCGGAAGTCGGTGACTTTGGATATGTATTTTAATTTTATGTCTCCTGTTAAAAGATTTAATTTTATTTTTTTGTGGCTACTCAGTACTACATGCTTAATTTCTGATTACTTTTTTGTAATACACAACTCAGTATTAAAATCTGTGAGTAAACAATCAATCATCCCTTGTTTTCCTACCCTTAGGGTTGTTTTTTTTTTTTGAAATGTATATGGGACCAATTTCGGGGTTATACCCTTTCCAATAAAAAAAAGAATGATCAAAATCGGACTACTCTGAAAAAAGTTATGCGTGGTCATACATAAAAAAAAAATACGCGTCGCCTTGAAAACCTCCTTCGTTTTTTCGTCGGTTAAAAAAAAAGCTCTTGACTTGCTTCGTCGGTCTAGTAGAGGTCGAAAGCACGAGTTCTCAATGTGGTTATAGTTATAATAGCCGCACGATTTGATCGATCAGGTAAAGCAAAGCTCGCTGCGGTTGGTCCGTGGATGGGTGACCATCTTTACATACCAAGACCCCTCCGTGCCTCGGAATGGACGTTAAGCCGTTGGTCCCGGCTGTCATTCGTAGATCTTTGACAGTCATTACGGATCTTCAGAAACCCGAAAGTCTGACCAGTCTTACCAAGGGGTATCGCATTAGCATTACCCAATATCTGGGTTGTGGAGGTAAGATAGGCAGTTGCTTCATGTATAATACTGGTATTCAGCTGCATTAAGGCTAGGCAGATGATGTAGATGATGAACGGTTAACGGAATAAAGTCTCAGTGTCGAAATTTTAATGTGCTGTGCTGGTGCGACTATACAGGGTAAGTTTTTATCCAGTGCGCAAATTGTAACCATAAATTCAGCATATCATTCTAGGACCCCTAGCGCAGAAATTTTTCGCCGGTTATACAAAAAAAAAATCAGCTGTTCCATACATTTTGACCCCGTAGGTATTGCACTTTTCTATGAAACAGCTGATATTTTTTTTTTGTATAACCGGCGAAAATTTTCTGGACACTGGATAAAAACTTTTCCTGTATTAGTCGAATATAGTGAGACGAAAATTATTTTGCCATGTTACCATTTTAGTACCTATATTCTGGCAAATAAATAAATTTCATTTCATTTTTCCCATGCCTCAGGTTTGATTTATGTTGGTTTATGCTGATGAATGTATTTATGTTGTGTAGTATTGGGGGTTAAGATTACATCAAGGGGTCAATTATATTCGATAACCATCTCCCTATTACTACTCAGATATTGACCCCTTCCGATTATATTATTAGCGTTAACATTATGAGAAATTTAGATACCTATCGATTTGCAAATTCAACTGATGTAATCCTCTTAGCCGTGGGCCAAAAGTTACGGAAAATATTACTTGTAATTACTAAGTTGGGCTTCATAAATATTTTTAATAGCTTATTTAATGTGTGCTAACTACTTTAATGATTCTGCAATCTCAATCACGACCAATATGAGATTTGACATTCAGATTTAAATAAGTTTTCTTAAAGAATATAATATTCTTAGAATCAAGCTCTTCTAACTGAACAGATAGCTATGCTGCTGGGGAGTTTGTTGCGCCTTATCTTCTTCCCAGCAGTAGGAAGCGGTGAAAGGGAATATTTTAGTGGACTGTCTTATGCAATTTAGGCGTTCAAAAAGTACTGATTCTCAACCCACTTTGAAAGAAAAAATATATTAAAAGATATTTAAGATTGTCGGCAAGAAATCGGGATTTAGAATTGTGATTTATAAATCTAAAGTAGTAAGCCTAGTACTTAGACTATTGCCCCCTTTGCCGTAAATTTAAATACATATTATCTTACATTTATTATAATTTGGTACTCATAATATCATTTACCACTTCCTTCCTTGACTGTACTGCCACATCACTCGTGATGAATAAATGCATTATGTTATTTTTTGCCAGAATATCATTTGGGCACATGTGGGCCTTTCTAATATGGCGGCCATCCAGAATGTAAGGATAACGAGGGCTCTTTAATAGGGATGGCACTGACATACGAATTGCGAAACGGTTTCAGAATCAATTTGTTTTTTTTTTCTTTTATTTATTCGTAATCTGTATTAACAATAGCTTACATAAAATCTGCTAAACTGCATAACAGTTTGTCAGCAGTCGCTCTCGTCTAACAATAGATTATACATTTTGAAAACGAATGTGCTTGTCAAGTGATATTATCTAAATTATGCTAAGTAAATAAAATCAAATTGGCATTAAATAACAAAGTTAGTAAAGTGCCTATTTTTTTATTGAAAAGTTGCATTTTTTTTTAAATGCAAAATTCATAAATGCTTAGACGATATTGGTGTCTGCTTCAAAACTACCCGGATGCAGCAGAATACCAGTATTTACACTGACCGACTGCCAATCTGTCTTCCACAATCCAGTAACTGGGTAACACGATATCCCTTGGTAAGATTCGTCTTACACGTCAGACATGCTTTTGCATAAATACCCAGTAGTATTATATGTATATCCTTACTATACGCAAAGACAGAAAATTATGTGGCAATGCAAATATAAAATTAGAATTATTTGCTCAATACATTTGCAGATAATTATAATAAACAATAAATCGTGACAACCCTGCAATAATAAAATATTGAGTTTCAAACATTTCGTCAAATAATTATCTTGAGTGTACTTGAGTGTCTGGTCTGCCCACGCTATAAATTTATGTAATGAAATAAGTCTAGTATGTAATACATTTTTATGATTTAGTATTGTATAATTATTGGAAAAGCATACTAACGTTTTTTTATGAATCTTCTTTCAAGAGTTTTTGAACCCTTTTAATCAGTATTCTACATTTCTATCTAATTTGAGTGTCGTTGGTGATTACTAAAGTAATTTTACGCTAAATTACTAATAAACAAGAGTTTCTTTTTTCCATTTTAACGTTGGAATGGTCTTTAATTTTTGAGTTTCTGACAAATTTATCATACAAAATCGTCAAAAAATCACAGTGGAGATACCATTATAACGTTTGTAAATTTTATTAGACTACGGGGGCTTTCTCAGACCGACCATTGACACAGTAGGTACTTGAGACCACCGTAGTCGACTTGAAAACGTTCTCCTTTTTACTGTTATCATTTCCAAATATTAAAACAATTTCAAAAGGGCAAAAGTACTGAAAAATTCTTACAACTTTAATAAGTTGATTATCGCAATACTTGTCGTATTACAATAATCAGCACACATTATGAACACTAACTGCACAAGTGCACACTATTACAACATCAAAGGATTCGGTGACAAAACCAGACCCGAACAAAAATCCCCATTAAATGTTATTACGTTTTTATCTACTCAATACATTCAGAATGCTTTAAAAAGATTTTTTTTTACATAATCCAGTGCTGGGTCGTCGTGTCTTATTAGTTAACTCGCACGAAAAGACTCGCCCGAAACGTGCGAGTCGTTACTTTTAAAATAATAATATAATTATGTATAATTTTTTGTAAGCGATTCTTTCATTTCTTGCCGTAGGTGTCATAGAAGGCGACTAAGGGACGTACCAGAGAATGGGAAGCAGCGTTCTGCATACATTTTCCCACCATACTGTGATCGCCAACCCGCCTACCAAGCGTGGCGATTATGGCAAAAACCCCTTTGGGGTTCCGTCTTTCAGCTAAAATGATGATGATGATGGCGATTCTAACGAAGTTAATTATATGTGTGCGAATCGATCTTTCCAAAAATACGTTTTAGACAACTGGCACGATTTGAATAAAACGAAAAGTTAAAGAAAAAGTAAGCTAACTTTATCACATAAAATACAAATCTTGCCTGTTGCTTAATACGTATTTCTGGAATTGCCGATTTTCCCATAAATAAAAACTTCGTCCGTGTTGCCTGTATTTTTTTATTATTATTTACAATTGACGATTAGCCCAATTCGTGCGAGTTTTCTTGTGCGAGTTGACTAATACCGTCGTCGTTGTCGAAAAACTTGTGTCAGTGGCCTGAATACCAAGTTGCAGCTCAACTCAAAACAGTAGGCCGATTGTGAATCAACGAGGAAGTGTTTTTCAACGATATGGGTCAGCTTTGAAGGGTAGTGAGGGCAATGTGTCGATAGATTTGGGTTTTGTTTATCGATAAATTCAAAAGCGTTGCTCGCTGGTGGATTTCCGTATTTGGTTTGCTGGGGGATTGAGGGCAAAGGACTTACTTGTTTTGTAATTCTGTATTAGGCAGTTCACATTATAAATATCTGTAACTTTACACCGTGTCGATTTGCGATTCTTCGATTCTTACCTGTGAACAAGGAAATAAGAAATACTTTAATATATAGATAGAAACATACAGTAAATAACTTACGAAACATAGATAATGAGCTGCCAAAACCAAATACGTATAATAAATCATACATTCTGCTGCTGAAAAGCCACGCCTTACTAATTAAGAAATATTCGACAAATTAATATTAACAAAAGCTAGACGCAAAATACAATTCATCAGAGATCACAATTTATCATTCTCCAATAAATCGACTTATCACATCCTTAACTGAAACGAATTGCATCACACTAGCCATCGACAGAGATTTAGAGCGGCGTTACGTTGGTTTACCTAATTTTTCTTTGTGGTAACATTGCTTCAACCAATCTCTCATTGTTTAGCCGAACAATGACGGCTTTGACGCCGTTCTGTGCCGGAAAATTATTAATTGAGGACGCGAGGTCGTTGCGTTCGGTATTCTTTTTTTGAGACCAGACGCCGCGACTTCCCATCACTAGCTGTCAGTTTTGTTTTTTTAAGTTTTGATGTTTGCGGCAGTGAGTTTTCTTTTTACTTCTGTGTCGGTGCTCGATTATTTATGGTCGGTGTTCGCTTTGATTACGAAATCAAGAATTTAAGTAGATTTCCATACGTTCTAAGTTCATCTAGCAAACTGGCGGAATAAGAAAAAGCAGAAGAATACAAATAAATTGATTTGCTAAGTTAACATTCAATTGAATTGAATTCCTAGACCCCACACTAGAATTCCCTGTACTGTGAGATCTAGGTCCATTCGTTCCGTTACCAATTTTATACCTATTACAATAAGTTACATTTTTAAAACTGAAAACAAGCATAAAAAGAGTGTATACATGGTGGTGTGATTTGGGTCAGTTGTGTTGGAGTTTATGTGGGATATAAGGGTGTAGGTATTCCGCCTAACCCTTCGAGAAACATAGGTTTCATTCAGGTCCAGGCTTATCTCATTTTAAAAACAGATTGAACATAGACTTTAATTTTTCTTCTTCGTTGTATCGAAAATCTTCGACCACTTCTACAGCGTTATCGTTGGCCTCGCAAAGGTCTTGTATAGTGCAGTCGACATACACGTGGACGTAATAAAATTGCGGTGGGATTTTCAACTCTTCTTGTTGAAGCGAGCATTGAGAACATAACAGAGTGCAGCGAAATTGAGTCTCAGACTCTCAGCGCGTCGAAAAAACGCAGTGTTCGATTTTCGACTTTTGGCGGTAAACAGCGCCTTGGGGATCCAATGCGGAAACTTGGGCTTAGTGCACAGAGAGCACGAAAAGAGGCGAGGCATAATTTGCGATGTAGCTCCAGTCTCCACAGTCGCACTGCGGATACTCGAGATTTTGTTGCTACCAAAATGTTATTTGAAAATATTTTTTTTCTTTGCTGAGATAGGCTCATAAAATACAGAAATAACGATTTGAGAGCATTCGTTTGTGATAAAGCACGATGACGATGCTTTAGCATGAACGAGTGATTTTCACGCCCTAATTATTTTAAAATGCAGATTGATATAAGTACACATTTGTTGGTGTGGTTTGATAACGGATTTCTGTTTTTATTTGACGTAAACACAGTTTTATGTTATGCAACACTTGTTTTTATTGCAGTTTAGCTAGGTTAAAGACATTGTGTTTCCCTACGCGATCGAATCAGAAATGAAGAGATCCGCAGGAGAACCAAGGCAACCGACGTAGCCCGAAGAATTGGCAAACTTAAGTGGCAGTAGGCTGGGCACATTGCTCGCAGAACAGATGGCCGATGGGACCGAAAGGTTCTGGAGTGGCGACCGCGTACCGGAAGACGTAGAGTGGGAAGGCCTCCCACAAGGTGGACCGATGACCTTGCGAAGACCGAGGGTATCCGCTGGATGTGGGAAGCACAAGACCGGTCGAAGTGGAGGAGCCTGGGGGAGGCCTATGTCCAGCAGTGGACGTCTTTCGGCTGATATGATGATGATGATGATGAAAGACATTGAGCTAGTTAGTTAGAAAATTAGGAAGATTAAAAGTTGTTTGACCACTAGACTATAGAAACTACTATGATGATTCATCATCATCATCATCATCATCATCATTTCAGCCGAAAGACGTCCACTGCTGGACATAGGCCTCCCCCAAAAGGGGGGTTTGCCATAATCGCCACGCTTGGCAGGCGGGTTGGCGATCGCTGTATGGTGGTAAAATGCATAGAGAACGCTGCTGCTCATTCTCTAATAAGTCCCTTAGTCGCTTCCTACGACACCCACGGGAAGAAATGGGATGGTGCTATTCTTTTACGCCCGGACACCACACCTGATGATTACCTACTCTGATTTGACTTCTTCAACAATTTATCTTCTTTTGTTCTGTAGTTGTTGTTTCGTTACTACACCTTCTTTGTTATAATTCAGTTACAAAGATAGAAAGAAAAATAGATTTTATTGTCATAGAAACACGTGCTTACAAAAAGATGAAATCACATTAATAAAAATGAAAACAACACAGATTTATACATATGCACCTAGAAAATAAATAGTCGTCAGCTGCACGCCGCTGTGACTCTGACAAGAAGGCATCCACTCAGCATGATGCTGTGCCCACAGCGCACGATATGGAAGAGGGAAGGCCTGTGCGGGTTGTTCGAAAGAGATACCGTGGCCCCAGGCAGACAGGCAACTGAATAAACACGGGTGGGTTTTACTCAGCAAAAGTCTTACACGCCCTCCCGCTCCACCCGGAGCGGGAGAAGTTATTTGATAATTTCTGACACATTTTTTTTTTTAATAAGAACAGAGGGTACGCCTTATGTTTCAGGTATCTCCATGCTTACCTAGAAGAAGGCCTCTATAACTTATTTGGTTAAACAAGTCGAAAACGAAGATTTACTACTATTTTTATCATCAATTCATCACAGGCCAGACATCTTCTTCAAGATACTTAACATAAGTTTACGCCTTGTTTCCTCGAACGGTTGTGCAGAGGTGTACCTAGAGTACACCCACCAAGATGTGCAACAGAAATTAAAAGTTTTTCGGGTATCAATATTTATTTACCCATACAATTAACTCCAAAAAGATCACATCACCAATGTCGACATGTGCGTAATTAGAACACACACATGTCTTAAAACACGTTCCAGTTGAATTAAGTTTTATAATTATGTTTATTGATATCATCCGGCTTTTTACTTCCCGCTAATGAATCACTGATTAAACTCAGATTCGAGATAATCGACGAGTTTTAAATTCTTCCTTCTACAGATTTGTTAATAAACTTCCGTTGTCACTTTATTTCGACAATTTCATTCGACTTTCCAAAAGTCTACAGTTAGTTTTATTGCTATATTTTGTCTATATTCAGTTTTTTGCAGCTATTTTTGGATTTTGGTAAAGAAACTTCCTTGTGGTACCGGATGTAAAGAATAGCACCATCTCGTTTCTTCCCGAGGGTATCGTAAAAGGCTACTAAGTGACTTACTAGAGAATGACAGCGTTCTTTATCCACTTTACCACCAATATGGTGAGGGAGCCCTATTGCCAGCAGTTCGGCTGAAATGATGAAAGAAACTAAAAAGTATCTATGCCTAGTCGCTTTTCGTGTCTGTCTATGTGATCATCTCTACGTTCTACTAAACTTTACAATAGATTTCGATGCGTATTTCACAATCACTAAGGGAATCTGTTCCGGAAGGTTCGTGTTTACAATACAGTAGTACTTAATTTAGATGAAGAACAGAAATCTTGACGTTTTGATGTATCGCCACATTAGTAGATTGCACCCCTGCGAAACACTATTGTGTGATAAATTATATCATGCAATATATAGATGGAGAGTACCTATATAATACTAGTGTAAAGAATATTGTACCTACTCCGTCTTTTCGTTCTAATATTCATCATCATCATCATCATCCGGTTACAGCAATCGGCCGCAGGCCTCTCCTAGCACGTTATTCAGCTCGATTCTCGGCAACTGTCAGCCAGCTGCCACCAGCCACTCTGCGAAGATTGTCGCTTCACCTAGCTTGAGGGCGTCCTGCCTAACGCGTTCGCCATTCACATGTTCTAATATTCATAATTTCATAAATGACATTGCTAGTAGTGTGACTAGTGAGAACAACATGCTTTTATTTCAGAAATATTTCACGGTTCTAGTGGCAATGTATGCTAATGTTAGACTGTGAAATTTTTTCGTATCCGTTACGTAGGTGTCAACTTAAAATGCTAGTTTATTTCTTTTTAATTAGTGGCTTTTATCTTTTCGGTTGAAATCTCTCGTGAATTATAAGTTTTCTCTTATGGTCCATAATTAAGGTTTTCAACTCTCATTTTCGTTCTGTTTTATTATTGATAGTAAATTAAATGTTTCCGCAAACGTAATCAATTATGTTTATGTGTTATTTCGCTTCTGTCAATAAAGTGGAAATGATATTGTATTCATTTTAATTCCAGTGTGCATTGATTAATTATTGTATATTGATTTCAACTATTATGTTTATCCCATCATTCTTTATATTAAGATTCTATCTGCTATTCAATAGGGGCTAGTCTTGACTATTGCAATTCTTTCATTGACATCTCTGTAACCTTTCTAAAGGTGATATAAAATAGCTTTTCTGTATGTGGTCTGTAAATTAATATTCTAGAAATGGTGTTGTTTCCTCAATATTCCATTCACTAATAGGTTTACTTATGGTACAATCAATTTACTCCGTCTTATACAATCCCAACCTAATGCATTATTGCTACATTTAGTTGCAACATCTATAATAATATTATTAGTTCTACCGAGACTCTTAATAATTTCGTGACCAACACTTAAGTGCCCGGTTCACGGTCCAAAGCTTGTGGTCTATGCGCCCTTGACCAAACGGTCAAAATTATAGTCTTGACCTCAATGTCATTCTTTGTGCCTCAACAACGGGCAATTTTTTGACAATATTCTATTCATTCGCCGTCTCTTTCGCACTCATTGTTGTTCATAGGGATGTGCCAATTTTTGTTGGCTATCGATGTTTTTTTTTTTAATAAAAATATAGAATGTTATTTTATTTATTTAATCAATCAATCAAGTTGCGAAGATGATGTTTAAGGCATTGGCAATTTAGCTATTAATATTATTATAAGGATGAAATAGTGACGTGACATTAATAACTTTGTTTACATAAAGAAGAACCGCTAAAGCCATGTCATTAATAAAACTTATGTAATCACGATTTACAACTTCAAAATCGCATAAATCTTCATAGCTTTTAATAGACGTGTGTGAAAATGGTAATTTAGATAGTGAAACACACAATAAATAAAGGTTAAACAAATTTAGGCTACAACTAGATAAATATAACATAAAGATTTTTTTTTAAATATCTGACCAATTCCTTGAAGGCTCCCAGATAGGCGCGTGCAACGCGCTGTGCGACACGATTCTAGTAGTAAAGTTTCTATTAAGTTTTCATAGAAATAGTTCTACAGGATTCGTGTAGCGCCTGTCTGCAAGTCACTTGATAATCCAAAAGCAAATTGTTTTGACATAACGAATTTATTAAACTATAGCTGTCAAAAATACTTAAGGAAAATGTCGTGGGGAAAGTTTTGAGTATGAATGTGGATGGCTCTAAGAGTTTGACCAAATAAAGAAAGAATGGACTGTGTGAAAGATGATACATATAGCTTGGAAGGACGTGACTACCGGCATTACGACTAATAGAGAACTAGCTATATAAGAAAAAAAAGTTAGGTTTTCGGATTTTTTGATTTTGTAAATGTTTTTTTAATTCATAATTTTAGTTAATATAATTGTTTTTTGACGTTAATGAGACCTATTTATGAAACCCTTTATTTTGATACCCTATTCAAAAGGTTTTAGTAAAAAAAAAAACATTATGGCGCCAAAATTCGGCCATTTTGTTTTTTTACATTTTTTATATACCCAGTGTCACTCTCACAACTAAGACAACTCTGACGGCATTTCTCAGGCTGAAATCGATCAAGCTGTTTACGCTACAGAGGGTGCCAAAGAAATACCTATACATTTACGCATACATACATATGTACATACACTCGAAAAACATAACTCTCCTTATGGCGCAGTCGGGTAAAAAGACATATGTTAGGCCGACCCCTAATAAATTTTGATAAGAGTAGAATAACGATGATCTGTAGTTGTCAATCGTTTGACGTTCACCAAAAAAGAATGATGTTTAAATTTTGCTTAGCGCTAAAAGCATTCTATGTATCGTGGTGTATGCAGGCTATTGAAATAAAATTCTTCGCACACAAATACAAAACGAACCTAAATTAAAACGTCGCTAAGCCAAGAGAACAAGTGGTCACTAAATTACAAGTTATAACTAATGACTTAACTCATGATTATTCAATAGTTGAGACCTTCAACGCGTAACAACTGTGCCAACAACGTTTGACACTGTTCCTACACTTATGTACGTTTAATAGTTTTTTTGTTGAAACACACGTGGGAATCAGAAATTATAATATTGTTTGCTCGATATGGAATGACATTTTAAAAATTCAATAAAGATTTTGAAGTTTTTTTTTTCCTATATATAAAAAAGGTTTTTATGGTAACTTAGTTGAATTAAACAACGGATGTGGGCCCTTTGTGTGAAGAGTTTAATCGAATTTCGTTTTCGGTTTTCGGCAATTTTCGTTTTCGACCCAAAAATATTATTTTCGGCTGTGTTCGAGAAATATGCCTTTTTATGGAACATGTAATAACAGATTGTTTGATGGATTGATGAATGGGCACTGTATTCCTTTTACTTTTACCAAAAAAACCTATCCACAAGCAAAAAAACCACCATGTTTTTTAGGTTTTCAGCCAAAAACGAAAATAAGGCCGTATTTATTTCTTTATACCGATATCTAATTTGGTCTTGTTTAGCAAAAAAAAAATGTTTTAATACGAAAAAAGGTAAATAAAACGGTTCAACCAAAGTAGACCGTAAACGTAAACCTACATTTAATATCGTGTAAGCCGAATTAAGCCACGAATACGAACACTACAATGTGGATAATATCAAAAGAAGTATACAAAGCGCTATAATTGAACCTTAAAGAAAGAAACACCAAATTCATAAAGAAGATACATTACTACTAAGACCGTTCACGTTGCAAAGTTATATTTCGGAGGACGTTCCTCCATGTTTTTTTTTCTTTCTTTTAAACATTAATCTTCACTTACTTAGAAACGGTCTTGGTTTTATTTTAAATTCGCAAATGTATTAGCCCTTAAATTAATTATAACGTTGGAATGGACTTTCTTTAAATTATACAGACAAGTAAGAAACTTGAAAGCAATGCTTTAATTAGAGTAGGCGTGTTTGCGAGTGTTCATATTTGGATTAATATTGAAGTCGTGTACCTTGTGGTGCCGGACGTAAAGGTACCGTGTGGTGCCGGACGTAAAGAATAGCATCATCCCATCTCTTCCCGTGGGTGTTGTAGGAGGCGACTAAGGGACTTACTCGAGAATGGGCAGCAGCGTTCTCTATGCATTTTACCACCATACTGCGATCGCCAACCCGCCTGCCAAGCGTGGCGATTATGGCAAGCCCTCCAAATTGGGGGAGGCCCATGTCCAGCAGTGGACGTCTTCCGGCTGAGATGATGATGATGATGATTGAAGTCGCACCAGACGATGAAATACATTCGGGTTTCTTTTTGAGACTCGTTCTTTGGTTCGGTTTTCTTTGATTACTTTTCATCTTCTGCCTAGCCATGTCCCACTGTGTTGGAATCTGCTTCTAGTCTAACCGGATGCAGCGCAATACTAATATTTTGCATATCTGACCTTCACAGCTCAATAACTGCGTAATACGATACTCCTTGGTAAGACTTGTTGTCAGACTTTCGGTTTACTGACGACACATAACGACAGCCAAAGATCCACGAATCCCAGCTGACACCAACGGCTTAATATGGTTTCTTAGGCACGGAGAAGTTTTGATATGTAAAGATGGTCATCCATCCAAAGGCGTCGCCCCATGACTTCCAGCTCTGTAAATCCAGGACTAAAGTGGATCGGTGGTTTACAGCTCGTCTCGCCATCTTTTATGCAGTCTGCCGCGATGCTTTCTGGCTGTGTAAAGGCTTCACGTAGTGATTATTTTGGCCCACAACTCATTGGGCATATGACAGACCAGACGTAGCCAACCTAGTCCCAGACTAACAGTCAAACATGTTATAAAGTAAACACGAATAAACACAAAACAGCAAAAAGAAATCTTGCTAAAAGCAATAAAATCAGTACAGGGCAATACAGTATCTTGTGCTGACTTCTCCGCAATCGGGACGTATCGCCAATACGTGACGTTAATAGAGATAGCCTACTGCTACTGCAACGTAATATGGCAGGCAAAATGGAACAAATTAAAATGCTTAAACAACATATTGTTGCTTAAAATATAGCAAAGTATGACAAAAATGACGATGATAAAATATTATAGGTCGTACCAAAAGTTTTTAAACGTAATTTCCGAGGCACGGAGGGGTCTTGGTATGGAAAGATAACCCACCCACGGACTAACCGCGGCAAACGTAGCTTGACCTGAACCTTTCTTAGTGCTAAAAAAACACAATAAAATTACAAAAAAAATAAGTTTCTATACCAAACATGATATGTTTTTGTCTAACCGAGATTATTATTAAAATTGCTAAATAATGGACAAGACCAGACATCTTAATTATTGAAATATCTGTAGCTCTTAAAACAAAATCAGAACCAGAAAATTATTACAAAATCTGTTTCAAATTGAGTGTCTACAAAAGGAGTCGAAATTGAAAGTCTTATTATTTTGTCAGGAAGGGCTTTGTCCAATCAAAGGTTGGCTTATTAGTTGATTCGCACGCATTTACTTGTCTGAATCGGGCGGATCCTTTTAAATAATATAATAATTATTTTCGAGTCTCTTTTGCATTCAGTGATTGAACACTAATCATAATTAAACATACTATAATGCATCAAAAAAATCATCAAAGTCACCTCTTAATTATCTTTAAAAGCAGTTTATAATAACAATTATAATTATAATTAAAAATATACCATAAAATTTCAAACACCAAATTGCATTCAGTGATCTAGATTATTATTTATTTTAAAATTGATAAGAAAATATAATTTCATACGATTTTATTAACATTTTTACGACACACGCTTGCTCATTTATTATTCGGATTTTAACCCATATCGGATTGCACTAAGAACTATTATGGCTCATAACGACACCATTTAAAGTTAACGTGGCCTTTTTTTTTTTTTTTGGGTGGGAAATCATCAAATAACTTCTCCCGCTCTGGGTGGAGCAGGAGGGCGTGTCAGACCTTTACTGACTAAAACCCACCCGTGTTCCTTCAGTAGCCCTTAAGCCAGGGGCTGTGGTGTGTCTTTCGAACAAACCCGCACCCCTGGCAGGCATCGACCCTTGCGGGTCCCATCACTTTTTGTGCTGACATCTCTTTAAGGCGCGCGTGGAACACAACGCACCGTCGACTTGGGCTTGATCCTTACCGGAGAGCGAGCTACCCATTACTCGCCGTCCGCAAGCCCATGCCTACGGTGGCCGGAAATCGGCCTGGGATTCCCGACGCCCAGGGCGTCTCCTAATCCTGCGGCGGCTGGGGTCGCGAGGGCGCATATGCTGCCTCTCCCTCACGTGCGCCGCCTCCCTCTTCGCGAGCATTACTGCTTCGTTGAAGGAGGTGACGGCTCCCCATGCCCTCTCGCTCCGTACCATGGCTTGGACCAGGGCCGGACGCGAGAGATCGCCGCCGCCGATCGCCTCCACGAGGACACGGCAGTGCTCCACCCAAGCTGGGCAGACCGCCACCGTGTGCTCCACCGTGTCCTCAGGGCGATCTTCGCAGTGGAAACACCCGGGCGTTTCCTCCCGCCCTATCCGAAACAGGAACCTCCCGAAACAACCGTGTCCGGTGAGGACCTGTGTCAGGCGGAAGGTGAGGACGCCATGCCGCCTCTCAAACCACTCCTCAAAGAGGGGACTTACCGCCGCAATCGTGGCGTGCCCAGCACTGGGTTGCGACAATCGCTCTCTCCATGTCACCATGAGATCCCGCCGGAGCTCTGTCCGCTGTGCCGCGATTTCCCGCGGCAGCGGAGTTACGCCCCGGCGTTTGGCCTCCTCGCGCCACTCCCATATTTGCGCGAGGACCTTTGCCTCCAGATCCCATGGCGGTAATCCGGCAAGGAGGCCCAAGTTAACGTGGCCTTAAATACATTAATTGATCTCCTCATGACCAACAAGACCAACATAGTTTATAAGATCGCGGGTTCGATTCCCGCACGGAACAAAAATTTGTATGACCTACACGTAGTTGTTCCGGGTCTGGCCGTTTGTGTTATGTGAGTTTAAATGTTTGTAAACACACCCACGATACAGGAGAAATTCCTAGTTTGGGGAAACGTTTATTTTTTAAACAAACAAAATTAAAAAAAGATAGTTTTACAAAATATGGACATTGAATAGTCTGAATTTATTTTATTTTATTTAATAAGACGTCTTACAAATCTAGGTACTGAATACCTTAACAGTTTTAGTTTTAATGCCAATCCGTGACTATATATTGATACATGAGCACGTTTCAGTCATAACATTAGTACTTCATTGTATATTTCCCAGAATTTTGAAGAAATGTCCATTTTGTATTAGCAAATCTACAGAATCAATGAATACAACCGTATCAGTTTGCAAATTCCAATGATAATCATGACCTTGTTAAATACTACTACAACTATTTACAAATCATAAATCATTCTACAATATTTCCACTGTTGAGACACAGGCCTCCTCACGGTGAGAGGGTGTGGGCCACAATCCACTACACGGCCCAGTACGGGTTGGTCGATGTCACATTTCTTCGAATTGTATGGTTCTAGAACATGCCGGCTTCCTCAAAATGGCTTTCGTCACCGTTTTGAGAGCAGTGGTGACAAAATGAAATACGTTTGAGAGCAGTGGTGATGAAATGAAATATATTTGGGAGCAGCTTTGATAAAATAAAATACATTTGAGAGCAGTGGTGATGAAATGAAATACATTTGGGAGCAGCTTTGATAAAATAAAATAGATTTGAGAGCAGTGGTGACACTGCACATAAACCTTCAAATAGATTTACATAAACCAGTTTAACAATCAACTACAGATAATAATAGAATTCGTGACAAAATGCTGCGTATCTGCTGATAACGTTGATTGATTTTAGCATTCAATTCATATTTTGTTAACACTTTGAACTGTAATCATTGTATTTATTTTAGCGCCAGTACTTCTAAATCAGTACTAGATCTTTCTAAAGACATTTAATCGTATTTACTGAAACTATGTAATACGACGAATCGAAAGCAGTGTAAGTACCTAAGTACACAAGGTGGTATGAATACCGACGCTCAACCTGTTACCATCTGCTAGAGGTATGGGTTGTTCGAAAGAGATACCGTGGCCCCTGGCACACAGGCAACTGAAGGAACACCGGTGGGTTTTAGTCAGTAAAAGTCTGACATCCTCCTCTTGCTCGACCCAGAGCTGGAGAAGTTATTTAATGATATCCCGCCATCAAAAAAAAAAAACCGGCGGTGTGCGTGTATGGCCAGATTTATGAAGGTAGACGATGCAAAAGGAGTATGTAAGGATCGTAGCTGGTGGCGTTCTGTGTTTTCTGCCTACCCCATGGAAAGAAGGTGAGAGTTTATGTCACTTACATTCTTATTCTGTTGCACTAAGGTTTAAAATACATTGATGGATTTTTGTGCGAGTTCATGGGTAAAGTTGTAAGTAGTTTCTTGTGGTAAAAACCGAATTTTACTTGCAAATGCTCAAAGGTACAGACGCCAGCAGGTCAACCTACCCCAAACTGTCAAATTTTCCCAATTGAACATGAACCTTATGCTTATGGTATAAAGTTGAAAATCTATCAAATAAATTTGACAGATTGGAATAGCTTGATGTGCTGGCGTCTGTACTCAGACAGGGCACCGTTAATAGGCGCTTATTGAATAAAAAACTTTAACATCTAGACGTGTTGGTAACCCTTTAATGCCCGGTTTCTGAAGTTCCCAGTTAAACTCCCAATAGCTATTGATTCAATAAAGTTGTGTATAAGATAAACGTCGGTTAACTGTTAGAGATGGGTCTAAAATTAATAAGCTGCTAAATTAACACTGCTAATTTTTTTTAGTGTCAACACCTGTTAAATAAATTCTGAGATAGTTGTTAAATTTAACAGTCAACAGTCAACCCACAAACACTAATGAAAACAGATGTAGATGTGGCGTGGTGCTACCCCGCAGTCGCACCACACACGGATATATTTGACTGCAGGCAGATGGCTATGAACAAAACAAAGGAAAGGACAAAATGATGTTCCGTCTCAAGTTAGCAAACTTAGCAACTCAGTTCAGTGTTCAGTCAGACAGATTGTTATTTAGTCGAGTTGATTTAATTAACTGCTAACTGCTAAATTCGGAAAAGTATGAAGGGAATGAGAATTAATTATGTTAACAATCTGTCTGTGATTAAATTTAACAGTTGCTAAAAATAACTGCAAATATTAAGTGTTAATTATTGTTAGCATTAGCATTTAGCAGTGTTATTATTTTTTAACGTTTTAGCCCATCTCTATTAACTGTTACTGGGTTTCTGAATCCGCAACAAGCCATTCAATAACTATGCAACCCATAACTAGTTCCTTAGTTGGCGCTAGATGGGTCTGTTAAGGATTTCGGCTTTAAAATTCGTTTTTGTACGCAGATGTTGTCACAATGTGATGTCGACATCATTGTCTCCGTTTTTTTTTTCAAAGAAACGTTCCTATTTTTATTATTTCAAGTAAAAAGTCTATTTGTCTTTCCAATCGTTTGTGCTTTGTCCATTTTTTTGTGAAAAAAACTGACAATGGACATTTGCGATGCATAAGGGGAGCTAGAGCAGGTCTGATCATAATATTCTTATATCTCAATCTATATTATCTCAATTTAAATTCCTCATCCGTAAATATTTCGAAAGGATTTCTCCTACGTAATAAGTATTTGGATACCTAATGATGTTTTAAAAATCAATAAAATTATAGTCTGATTTGGAGCTGCTGAATGAATACACATTATACTAAAACTCGTTGTTTTTAGATTTTAATATTTAGCTTTTACTAGCCATTTAAACGTTATAAGTACTTTTAACTCAATTTTTAAATATTTTGGCTATGAAATGAAACGTCAAATAGTTATGGAACCGATAAACGGCCAACATTGGTCAGTTAAGTTAACCTGGGTGTAAACGGAGTTTATCTTACATCGCGGTGTTCGGAAACGCACTTTCGCCAGTTATCGAACCAATAGCGGTAATGAATAGATAAACTGCCGATACGAGTAGCTCAGAAACCGGGCATAAGTAATGTAATTTTACCAATTACATTAAAACCACCAGTATTATGTCCCATCCTTCCATCGCATTGATAGAAAGCATCACATCTGCTCATACAGATGGTATGTCCCAAATAAATCGTCGTGTGTGGTGTCCAATGATTGAAAACAAGCTATAAACATAATGATCAGCATCGTCGCTCATTGGTTGATTTACAAACCGTTTGATGTTACTGGAATTTGTCAAAATAATGAAACGGTCACTTATTTTAAAGATGGTCAATTATACGCATATTCATTCATAGATATTTAAATAGCTAGATGACTGCCAAAACGACCTGTTGCAGTTTTTTTTTTCAAAAGTCACAATTTTTTTACAGCAATGGACTTGTCACTACCTACAAAATGGCAATAAGTCATCAAAATAAAATGGTAGGTAATAAACTATGAAAAAGACATCTTGAATTTATATTATAAAAATACAAAGAAACTTTTTTCCCCGGTCTAATTCTAAATCGAATTATAATTACACAAGTAATATATTTATGACTCTATGAAATCGAGCAATACAGGCAAAATATATTACGAGAAAAAGTCAAAAGCCGCTCGAAATTCGAATGGAACGTTTCAAACTTAATAAATGAAATCGTATTTCGATTGCATTCGATTGCAACAAACAAATTGAATATCGTTCTATCGAACCGATCTTGTTGCTATAAAATAAAAGAACCACACAACTGCATATGCGATTAAGTTCTAATTGACCTTATTTTAATTCATCAAAACCATTCAATTATGACTTTTATACCTAGGGTTGTAAAGTCTGAAATAGCACTTAACTTGAGCTCCCTTTTAAATGCATGTTTATTAATTAATGACAATAATTATGAATAGTGGTGCGCGGCATTGAGCAGCGCGTTTGAATAAATTTTATGAGCTCAAGTGTCAATTGACGTAAGTATTTAGGCCATGTGACTACCATACGTTATTATTTATGAGCCAATAAAAACTGAATTTCATGTTATTGCTGTCATATTTTCGTAAAGTCTGGTTTTCGATGAGTAAGGTTGCGATTTCCGGTGTTAAAATCGACTAATTGGTACGAAATGGTGATCGAATAAATCGATTATGACTGGTTTGTAATTTGGGTTACGCGTGCACCAATATGCATTTACAACTGCTTCGTGTCTTACTATTGAATGAATGACAAGCAAACGTACTGCCTCAACAAATGAATGAATGTTTTTTGTAATTTTTTGTTTCATAGAGAGTGTAGCTATAAATAGAGGCGCACTAAGTATAAAACCGTTTTCATAGAACATCTCACAGGGTCAAGCACACATATTTAAAACTATTTCAAAGCCCGTCCATCGGCGTGAGCTTGCGGACGGCGAGAAATGGGTAGCTAGCTGTCGGGTACGTTGACGGTTGTCGCATGATGATGTAACATTAGACGTTACCTAAATTTTTTTTTGCGATGGAAGACTTGTAACTAGATTGATATTAAATCAGTGTCATCATTATTTCTTGACTGGACTAGCCAGTGAGAGGTCGTGGTTTCGGTCACCACCTGCCGGGCTTTAATCCTTTTTATGAAATAACGAGTGAATGAACGCATGATTGGCCGAGCACTGAGCTTCCCGCTCATGTGACAATTTCCAGTGTGCAACTGTGCAAATAATTTAAAATAACGCAACTTCAATATTTAAATCTCGAACACTCGATGAGTATCGATTTACGCGGAATCGATACAATCATTTCCCGTTGCTACCTTAGTTATCATTCCTGCATGCGCCACACGTTTCAAATTTCGAATTTAGAATCCTTCGGAATAACTTTACGCGCGTGTAACTGGCCATTTACAATCAATATATCTATGTTACCAACTTTATTTTGCTGTTAATAAAATGACACTTACATTCTTATTATGTTGCGCTAAGGTTTAAAATACATTGATGGATTTTTGGACGAGTGCATGGGTGAAGTTGTAAGTAGTTTCTTGTAGTAAAAACATAATTTTACTTGCAAATGCTCAAAGGTACTGAGACAGGGCACCGTTAATAGGCGCGTATTGAATAAAAAACTTTAACATCTAGACGTGTTGGTAACCCTTTAAGTAATGTTATCTTTAAGTTTTATTCGATACTAATAAGGATCGAGTTAGAATCGATGCTGGAATTGATAATCGATTTATTTAAATTACGTGTTTTTATGTTGTTGTCAGAATTTAACGTCGATAAGTATTTTTCCTGAGAACTTTTACAATAATAATTAGGTATCTAATAGAACAATAGCGTAATTAATAATAACTGGCTTATATCCTTATATTTCCAAATCCTATTTGTACGCCTCCGGGCATAACATAGCGCTCTCTGTTCATTAAACATAAGATCTGTATTTTATTTACCTATGTTAACAAATAAATAAATAAATAAATAATAGCTACTTTATAACAGTAATTAATCTACAGACGCCATCTTATTTATTAATAGAAAATTATTATTTTCAGATTTTCTTTGGATTTAAATGACGTCAATCCATCTACAATATGGCCACCCGTCTCAATATGACTCGGAATAGCGTGGGAGTTACAACTTCATTTAGTTGCCACCCACAACCTTCATTAGGTACAGACCGTACAGATCGTACCAGTAATTTAAGAACTCAGTAAAGTAAGGAGTAAAGTATAAGTTTTTATACAGTAAAAGTGAACGAAAGTTATGGGATCACGTAAAGTAAGGGAAATTAATTTTCAAGCAAATTGACTACCCACTGAAATTTTCCTTATGTTCAATTATCAAGTGTCATTCATTAACAGTTGTATAAAATGGGTATTTAAACAACGAATTAAATAACAGCTTGTCATTTTGCTAGAGTAATATGTTCATCGACTGTTTTTGTAATTTTCCATTATTTGTCCTACATTGCAGATCTCTTGATAGTAAACGATTTGCATATTGCACCCGCTTTCTTTCCGATCAGGGCCTAGAGACAAAATACATTTCTGTTAACGTTCACGCCAAACGCTACGCCAAAATGTACGGGAATGACATTACCTGCGGAAAGCACATACAATTTGGCGTAGCATTTGGCGTGAACGCTAACAGAAATGTATTTTGTCTCTAGGCCCTAGTTGCTTTCTTGCATAAATACTCAAGGAAAAAACCATCCTATATGTACAATCAACTGCAACAGCGGTAACACATACATAAAGGAACAGTTGATCGCAAATTGTGACTGTATCTACCTATTTCTTAATGTTATAACGAAGACAACCGTTTGGTACCTGTGGTTAGAGTTTACGTACTGGTTAAAAACTTATCCTGTATAGCAAATAGACAATGTCCTAACGTTAATCGTTGGGCAATTGCCCACCAGACACAATACCCGTTTGGTCGGAGACTCCTCCCTTTTCAATAGAGTAAGAGTACTCGCTGAACTTTACACCCTCTACTTCATACCTCTAAAGGACGGTTCCACAATAAATCAAATTTAAAAACATCCGAACATCGCAACTGTTGAAAAAAAAGTTAGGCAATATTCGTGACTCAACTCTATTGTCCGAAGAAGTTCCTCTACACAGATTTCTCTCTTTAATCAGTGTTAATTTTGCTAGTAATTTTCCCATAAAGATAACCTGTAAAAGGCCATATCTCTCATATCCTTATAAATCTAACGAACCTTAGTAACTCTTCAAGCCTTAAATAATACTCAATATCTACAAAGCCCACGCCTGAATTAAAACCTCAACATTTAACTGGAACTAATAAAGCCTTACAGAGAATCGTCCATTATTTCACTCCTGTCAATAATTTGCAAGGCATTACACTTCGTTCTCACGTTGCGCCTGCGCAGTTTATAGGCGCGGATTAAGCGCGTACGCATACAATCCGGACTAATAATTCCGAGCGATTACTGGGTACTAATCCAGGGATAGGGAAGATTTCTGTTGGAGTAACAAAAGTTTTATAATCACTTTTTTGCAGGAATGCTGCTGTGGACAACCCTGAATATGGTCCTATTAATATTCCGAAGACTCTTAAGCCTAGTTTAAACTTTAGATCCTACACCCTAATTGCGTAATTCACGATTAATCATATTCTGTGTCGTTTTGAAACAGATTGTTAAACCATTGCTTATTATGTTAGAAAAATGTGTCTGCTCAGCAACGTAAATAACACAGTGAATATTGTTGAACTGTCAAATTGAAACAGATTATGATTAATCGTGTGTTACGCAATTAGGGTGCTGATTGTTGAAGAGGATTTTGGACGTGTAGTGACAGACAAAGTTACAGATTTTGAGTCTGCCATCTTTAGTTTTTGACAAACAGGGCAGCAGGGCAGGGGCAGTGGTGGCTCTAGTGGCAATGGCCGCGACTTACGAATTGTGGGTTGTAGGTTCAAACCCAGACAGGTGCCATACATTGTGTAAATTATTTCATCATCACCGCTTTAAAAACAGTGAACGAAAACATAGTGAGGAAACCGGTATGTCCTAGAATAAAAATTTCAAAGATATGTGACATCTACCAACGTGGTGAAATAGGGCCCACTCCCTCTCACCGCGAGGAGGCTCTCAGAAGTGGGAACATTATAGTTTGTTTATGCTATAGTTCACGACAATAATCAAACCCATTAACAAGCCAAAAATATGCCTGACACGCAGCCAAAGACTCAAACCCGGGTAATGTGACCACAGACTGTCATCAATGCATCATTCACATACGATGATACACCTCTGTCTGACCTTTCAGACCACACAATGTACCCAATCGTGGCCACATTACTAAAACATATCCAACAAAAAACTCAATTCACGTTTAACTTTAAATTCAATGTGTGTACTCTCTAAGTGAACAGAATAACGGCTAAATACAATGATGGCCATTGATTCGAGTTCAGTTTGAACTGCGTGGGTAGAAGCCTGCATTTAGTGGATGGTTATAATGTTGGGTTTGTAGATATTGACCTTATAGAGGTGAAAGGATTGGTTGAAGGATCAATGGAGCTGTTGCGTGATCCTGCTGATTGGTTCGGTAGGATTTGTGTTCTGTATTGCATTGTAGATTGATAGGTTGTTTAAAAGGTAATGAAATAATTACTAATTACATAAATAATAAGGAAGTACAAGGTGAAAAATATACGACATAATAGCCATTACACTTTGGGCTATGACACATTTTAATATTTAAATGAAATAACGATTATACAAAGTGCTTTGTGCGTCTCAAGGTTGCGCCAAATGGGAGTACTGTTCGGCATGTGTCAGGCAAATATACCTGACGATGATGAATTCTCCTGCAGTGGAAAGGTGATTTTGCGTATTTAGTCGGACTCTTTTTATACGTGATGATCGAGATAAATTTATGAATAAGATGACCGTCGTAACAGGTGCGTTATACGCAGTTTCAGTTCGAAGCGAAACAAATTCCTGAATATTTATATTGAACAGTAGCTCTAGCACCTTAATACCTCAAGAACTTCCTGAGTGTTATCAATTGCTATCTACCTAATGAGCAGTTATCGTTCACATTAATGATGGAACTCCCCATAGAAAATTTTCTATCCTAGCATACGAAAAGTTTTAAGAAATGTAGACCAATGACAATAGACTACTCTGTAGGAAGTGGCGCTTACTTATCATATGACTAATCGTATTACTACACAGAAAACCGCTAAACATTTACTCAACGTTGACTAACATCTATTTATACAGTAAAACAATATACGCAAAAACAGTCTCGACGCACCTGCATCACTAACACGGAAAACACTTTTATACCAAAACAAACGAAATAACAAACAAGTTGCAGAATGACTCACTGTGCGTACGCGCAGAATACAAGCGAACGTTGCAAAATTAATTTATTGTTGTTACGTTTCCAGGTTGAGAAAAGGTCGTCTCTTTAGTTGGTTGCAGTTACGATTAAGAAATTTTAAACTGAAAAGGTGTTCCTTTAAATAAAAATATTCAATATATCGAAGAAATTAGTAGCAACTGGATGGGAGACATGTTGTCTAGAGAAATGGAAGTCAGAATTGCAGGTTCCTTGCTAACGTTACGATACATCATGAAGCGGTGTGTGGTACGCTTGGAACCCAACTACATATATCACAGAAAAAAGTTAGGCTAAATTAGTAAAAACCCTATTATACGGTCCGGCTGGCGGTATTAAGAGAATGCGATCTTGACACCTGTCAGTTTCGTATAAACGAATACGTGTATTGCAAATTTGATCTTTATCCGTTACTATAATTGTCGACAACATCTTACAAATTCCCAGTACAAACGAACAAAGTGTCAAGGATAACTAAGGATGTAAGCGAAATAATTGGAAATGAAGAATCAGAGGATGATTTTGCTGAAGATGATATAGATGCTGATATACCCTAACAATCAGAAGCTTTTGTTAATCCAAATGATAATATTATAGGTATCATGTCTAGTCATCCTTATGATACAGCTTTTATAATTAGATGAGTAAAACCCAGGGAACCCTTTCTTACAACTTCAGCAGGTTTAAACAAATAAGCCATTAAGTCACCCTGCGTTTATGCATGATAATAATTGAGCTGCCCCTACACCGGATTCCTTTCAATATGAGGATCTGCCTTTTGTTTGCACTTCGAGATGAAGTCAATGACATGGACCGGACGAACATAATGATTATGAGGTTACAGAATTGAAAAAAGATAAAAGAAATGATAATTGTGAATTCTTTTTTGAGTGGGTGAATGAGGTACAACACATATTTGCTGTAACTTTACAATTTAATTTAAGTTAATAATTTATCTGATGCTTACTTAGAAATGACTGTGTGCAGAGGTGGACAGAGATTATACTATAATGCTAAGCATAAATATAGCAGGAGAAAGTTAAGCAATTCAGGAAGCTTCAATTAGCTAGCAAAACGATCCACTTTAGTTCTCGGGATCAGTGCAAAAGTATGGCAAAATTAATAAATTTGAAATTTTGCAACAAATATCAAAGGCAAATAAATGTCAGAAATACCGACATGAAATGAGTAAGTAACGGCACATAAGAACGTGAAAATAACAAAATAATAGTTCGCCAAATCACAAATAATACAGTATAGAGATACTTATTATCTTCACCTTCGTATCGAGTAATTTACGACTATTGGAATACTTTTACGAGTCTTATAATAAATCAAAACAAAGAAACACAGTTATGTGTGTAAGATATATTATTAGTTACAGTTCCATTTATTCCCTAAACAATAGAGAAATGTTTACTCTCAAGAAAGATTTTGGTTGGTAGAGCAACAGTTGGTGAATTTGGGAATGATTATATTAGGAGGCTACTGAATGAAAAAGGAGCTGTCTTTATTATTGCCTAAAAGATAATATTATGAATATACCTTCATCTAGCGATATTGACAATAGAACAATAATTATTGTTTCTACAATAGATAAGAGTGAATTTTAAGCTGTTCATATATTGCCAAGGGGTAACGCGTTACCCAATAACTGGGTTGTGGAGATTAAATAGGCAGTAAAATACTGGTATTCAGCTCCGTCTGGTTAGACTGGAAAGCGACTGATACCTAGTCGGGAAAAGGAAGGGAGGAGAAAATAAATACACATAGTGCAGTGACGGTTTAAGAGGGGACGGAGCCTGCGAGGAATTTGAAAAATAGTTATTTGAAGAAACTATTAATTTCGCGCTGTCAGTAAGTCTGCTCCCGTAGTGTGTGATAGGGATAGCAGCTCAGACCGAAATTCCCCTTTTTTCTCTCCTCGAAAACTGAGCCGTTTCAATTATTTTTTACATTAACATTTTAAGAAAGAGCATGTTTAGGTTCCCATTATTTTTTTATGTTAAAAACTTTTCTAATTTTTAGGGTTCCGTACCTCTAAAGGAAAAAACGGAACCCTTATAAGATCACTTTGTTGTCCGTCCGTCCGTCCGTCCGTCCGTCCGTCCGTCCGTCTGTCAAGACCGTTTTTCTCAGGAACGCGTGGAGGTATCAAACTGAAATTTCTATATGATACTTAGTTCTACTGTCCCTGGAAGCTGTAGAAAAATCAACCTTCTAAGTCAACGCAATCAAAAGATACAGCCATTTAGGCCGCAAAATTCCGCAAATTTTCGAAACTCGCACGGGAATCAAAACCTACAGGGTACTTCCCGTGAACTTAGAATCTTGAAATTTTGTACGAAGTCACGTCTTATAGTACAGATATAGGAAAAATTACGAAAACCGAAAATTTTTAGTTTCGTCATATAAAAAAAATATTTTTGACAATTTTGAACTTTTACTTATATACCTACAGGTTTGTACGGAACCCTCGGTGCGCGAGTCCAACTCGCACTTGACCGGTTTTTTCTACTAGTCCTCTAATCACGGCGGTAAGAATAGGGCATTTTTTGTAATTTTTAAAGGGTCATATATTCTTAACTAATTAGTTGCTGAAAAAAATAAAATGACAGGGACTTGTTTATGGCAGACGTTGATTTTTTTTAAAAATGCTCTGTGTGCTTACTCTGGAATATAATTCCGATAGATCGACATTGGGATTGTCAGTCAAACGTTTAACTCAACCAACTGACGTTTGACTAATGTCGATCTATCGGAATTATATTCCAGAGTAAGCACCCTGGAGGTATTATTCAGGGAGCAAAAAGAGGAATACATTTTTATGGAGAATCGCATGCCCTGTTCTCTCTTAATGGAAAAAATAATTAAGGCAAAATGTGATGTGCTGCTCCTCTACTTCAGGTTTCATTATTTTACGTTGTATGTATATAGTTGGGGAATAGGCTAGGCAGATAGACTGATTTATAATTGTTATTTATAAGGACGTTAAAACCCTAACCTTGTCAATAAAAACTAGTAAACACTGTGGTAATCAACACCACTCAACAATTTTTCGAATAATCTGTTACTATGACCCTAATCCACAACACATGCCACTAATTTAAACATATAATTAACCCTTCAGCACATTGCCAGAACCCATTAAAACTATTATGCAATATCTATGAAACAGTACATCCCGTTATGAAGTATAGTAATCATTTTAGTGTTACGAAGCAACCGACATTGTAAACTAAAACATTTTCAAAGGAATTACTGTGTATTTTACGACTTGTGGTTTTCAAATACGTAATCTTTGAAACAAAACCTCAATGCTCATTGAAATATAAAGAATACAATTTGGTACATAATAATAATGTCATCATTTTGTGAAATGAGACTTGCAAAAGAGTTTGTGATGATGGACAAACAGTTAGTATATGTTGATGATGATTATAATGATGTTATCAAACCGATTTCGGTCGCAGCGTATGCATTTAATATCTTCTCAGTGTGGTTGAGAGCTTAAATGTGTCGCTCTGGCAGTTCGAGCCTGTGCGATCATAATCTGGTAGTGATATTAGTATTTAGAAGATCGCTAACCCTTTGCCATATTTCCCTTTCCGACCCAGACGACCCCATCACTGTTCTGCAAGAAAAGAATAGGGCCACCAGTACAGCACACAAATACAAACGACCGTCCTTCCGACCTCGCCGCCGAGGTCCTCACGCCCCGCGAAGACCCCCCCGAGTAACGATCAGACCCCCGACCGTCCCTTGCTCGTTGATGCGCCAGCCCGCGCCGCAGCTGAGCCAGTAGCTTTAAATTCCCCGTCTAATAATCATGAAAATATCTTGATCCAGCCTGTCCCTGATAGTACTAGCTGCCCCCCCCCCCCCCCCCGCCAGCGACTCCCTGAGCCGAGCTCGTACCCCACAGGGGGTGCCCTCAGTGCGCAGTCGTTTTAGGTTTAAGTAGGTTAGTAGGTTTACGCCCTGGCTGGAGGGTTTTAGATTCCTAAAAACCTTCACAGGAAAGTCCAGTTGAGCAGTCACGGCCTCTCAAGGTCAACTGCGAGAAGCCATACACAAAAAAAAAAAACCGGCCAAGTGCGAGTTGGACTCGTGCACCGAGGGTTCCGTACAAACCTGTGGGTATATAAGTAAAAGTTCAAAATTGTCAAAAATATTTTTTTTTATATGACGAAACTAAAAATTTACGGTTTTCGTAATTTTTCCTATATCTGTACTATAAGACGTGACTTCGTACAAAATTTCAAGATTCTAAGTTCACGGGAAGTACCCTGTAGGTTTTGATTCCCGTGCGAGTTTCGAAAATTTGCGGAATTTTGCAGCCTAAATGGCTGTATCTTTTGATTGCGTTGACGTAGAAGGTTGATTTTTCTACAGCTTCCAGGGACAGTAGAACTAAGTATCATATAGAAATTTCAGTTTGATACCTCCACGCGTTCCTGAGAAAAACGGTCTTGACAGACGGACGGACGGACGGACGGACGGACGGACAACAAAGTGATCTTATAAGGGTTCCGTTTTTTCCTTTAGAGGTACGGAACCCTAAAAATGCCATATTTCTTATCTAATAATGGCGCTATCTATCTGTCGATAATTTCAGAAGGAGCTATGTATATACTATCACATACAATTTATTTTTACGGGATAATGATGACACCTAGCAAGGCACAGTGATGACAGGTGGAATAAGGGTGTGATAGAGTGGTATCCAAGTTCTGGAAGAAGAGTTGTCGGTGAAATAGGCGGAAAACAGTGTAAACATTGCGGGCAAAACCTGGATGAGGTTGGCACAGTACCCTGAATATTGGCACAAGGAATGAGAGACCTATGCCCGGCAGTCGGCGAAGTCGGGCTGTTGATAATGACGATAGATGATGACTCCGAAGCAAATCATGCAACAGAAACAAAATGATCACTCCTCAATAACAAAACAAACGTCTCAACAATATAACCCATCAAATTATCTATTTTGTTATTTTAATAGCACATTGGCATTGTTGTTGCAAATATCTGTGTTTTCATTGTTTTAGTGTCCCATTGGTTGGAATGTTAGCCGTTCAAGGAATGCTGATGTTTAGCAATCTTTGGCAAGGTTCGGCTGCGAATTGTCTCCTTATTGTCTGTTATGTTATCTTTAAGTGGTAAAGGTTGTGTCGATTTCATGAATTCCAAATATCTCTAATAGAGCTTGTTTGTCGACTTTTGTTACTCAAATGTCTGGAAATAAATTCCGGGTTAGCCATCGATATGTTTATGAATTTAGAATTTTTCGCGAAACTAAAATATAATCATTCAAGAAAAGATTTCTATTCTGACTAGGTAAAAAGTTTGAGTTATTACCATGGTAAATGAAGCGTCAAATTAAAAGATAAAGTTTTTAATTACACTGAGAAACGATTGGTTACACGGGAACTTTAAAATGGAACTATATCAAATCAATATTTTAATATTAACAATTCCAAGCACTTCAGACTCGTCTGAAGTTAAAATTCATATTGGTATAACACCCTGGTCACAGTGCTTACGTCTCGTCAATAAAACATCATGAAAGATGCATTATTGTTAGTTATATTTTAAACATTATCAAACACTGAGTCAACAACGACATTACTAACCACATAGTTTCTAGGAAATCACTGAGGAAAAACAAGCATTTACTTAAAAAGGATCGACCCTGATCAAGAAAAGAAATATTCCTTAAGTTAAGCTGGTTCACAATAAAAGTATGAGGAATTTCCAATCACTCATTCCTATTTATATTAAAGAGGATTTTGTAAGAGGAAAGGTCATTGGTTACCGGGATAATAGTGTTTACCTTAAGAATAAGATGAGACAATTTTAATAGTAACAAACTTAGCAAAGAGTTATATAGTTATACTCGTATATTAAGTAATACACTTTCAACAATTCAAATTGCTATGCGTATAGATTTTTAGTGGACCCGATAAAGCAAAACAAATACAAATGACTATGAATACTTTTAAGTAACCGTGGAGTTTCTTGCTGGCTCTTCTCCATAGGAAGCAACAATTTGGAACCGTGCAACTAGCTTCTGACGTTTCATAAGTGCCCTTGCAGGTTTATGTGAAATAAAATATTTTGATTTTGATTTTATAAATATATTTTTCTTAAATATTGAATTCTAAATAAGTGATATCTGAAGTAATTCTAAAACTTACACCTACAAACACAATGTCAAGTATCCGATCTACTTCTTTTCCTAGAAAATCAACAAAAAAAAAGAAATCCAATAACATCGTTGTACAAGGCACTTACCTACATACAAGGATCTCAAATTGAAAGTCATTACGGAGGCGGAAAAACAAACGGACATAAGTGCAAAACCAAATACGAATGGGAGAGGAAATCAATCCAAAATTCGTGCGTTTATTTGCTACCAATCGGCGAGGGAATTACAATGGATTGGATTTTTGCAGAGAGTAAAGATAATAATGATCGTGCAGAAATTAAGAGCAGTGTTGGAGATATCATTGATATTGAACTACTTCTGACTGATCTTGAAGAAATCAAAGTGTCTGTTATAGATATTACGCCCACACAGATGCTTGTCATACAATGTGTGGAAATATGTGCATATTTTAACTTAATCGTGGACGTAAATTTATAAGCGTCTTCATTACTTTTCCATACATTTTACTTTCCTGTGTTATCGTGATGCTTTAGTTGTCCACGTTACTAAATCGTTACGTTAGAAATTATATAAACACCAATTAACGTTAAATATGTAACAGAATATATTATGCAACAGTTACTTTGAATGATCTTGTTAAAAATGTAGTCTTCCAGTACAGTGATAATTTCATTTTGATAGTGAGGTTGAGGTTACAAACTTATGACAATCTTAGAATAGATTAATCGTTTTATAGCTTTTTTAAAGGTGACTTCTTGTATGAGTCACACGTCACGTATATTTAAATGGATATTATTTCATTCTGAACCTTTGACTTCATTGTATTGATAGCAATATCTATTTTTCTCAGATTTCATTCGGAAATTCCAAAGCATCAATTTTAATTGAAATTGCTACATTGATAAAACCATTACTTATAATGGTTTGCGAAAATTTTGCGTGAACGCAGATAATTTTATATTGTCCGTGTAACTTTTATTGTCTGTTATATCACGATTTTCTTTGATGGTAACATAATTTAGTACGCTCCAAATGTTCCAAGTGTTAGAGCTATCAGAGTTACACGGATCTGTAAAAAAGGTTTCCTTTTTCATTATTTCCTTCTTGCTATGTAGTTTTACTTTGATAATAGATAGGCTAGATATGGCATCAGCAACGTTAAGTTATCTACTATTAACATTTATACCACTGTAATTGTGTATATTCCGTCTATTTTGTAAGATTTTGGTAAGTTTTATAAAGCATAATACAATTATACAATGATTGCAATTTCTGTTATAACTACTTATAACTATCTACAAATCCCACAAGTTCTTCACTATCCATTACAACTGGACGAAAATAACAACACATGACCTTAATCACCGCCATATTATTTAGAATGATCCTAATGAAGCGTATGCGCAGATGCCCATATTAGTACGTTTCTAATTCTGTTTGAATGTCCGTAAGCTCATTGTTTCGGTCCAAAATTTTTTGTTCGCACAATTATATGCTTCGTTAAGTCGAGAAGACAAAAGGACTTTTTGTAAGACTTAAAGGATTTGCGGATATAAGTAGAGAATCATCAAAACAACTCCTGTGGTGGTATTCCCATAAAGCTGAACCTGGCAAAATGTACCTTAGATCTTGTGCTATAAGATTTAAAATTGAAGATACAGATTGTCGAATCAAGATATCAGCAAACAATTGAGTGTATCATGATTGACTTTATAGTCAGTCACGCCCGAATTTATTTGCATCTCACCAAATCAATCTTCACCTTTATTCTTTGCAAGCTACGGATCAAAATCAAGTTTGTAATCAGCAAAGTAATGGTGGTACATTAAAACATGAAAGCATTAATACAGTGAATGGTTAATAACGTCTCGATTGACATTAATTCTTCCTTGTTGCGCTTCTGATTTGCATAATCTGTGAACTTGTTTCTCTTTAAAAAAATATCGTATGAATCACGTTGTGATTAATGCGCTATAATCATACGTACTTTGTAATGATAAAAAACGTGAATGGATCTGGTAAGCAAGGGTTTTTCTTGGAATATTTTGTGCTTATTAATGCATTCTTTTATTAACAATATGTTGTGTTTCATTATTGTTTGTTTCAACATGGAATTTCAGAGTAGTATATGATATTACAGCTTTCTCATGATCTACATTTTTGCATTTTGCATACTCATCAAAGAGTCTAGTTTCTGAGCCTTGGAAAGTACGTGAAGCCGTTGGCGTCAGCTATCATTTGTAGATCTTTGATAGAGGTTACGGATAGTTAAACCAGAAATTCTGAAAATAAGTCTGACCAGGGTATCATACTGCTCTGTAACTGGCTTTTAGAAGCAGTCGCTCCATGTAAAATATTGGTATTCAGCTGCATCCAGGTAGACTGGAAGCCGATCCCAATGTAGTAAAGATCCCAGGCTGATTCCCGGTCACCGTAGGCGTGGGCTTGCGGACGGCGAGTAATGGGTAGCGAGTAGAAGTTATTTGATGATTTTCCACCCAAAGAAAAAAACCTAGTAAGGATTGCAGATTAGCAGTAAGCAGATTGTTTTTTTTTTAAGTTTTCCCACACTTTCAACTGATCTATTAAATAGCCAACATAGAACAGTAGTTAGATCGCACATATCTTCAACAAAAATCAATCGTGTATTCTTTGATTGCTTCACAACATCAATGGGAAACTTAACCCGTCATTCAACAATGAATAATATTATAAAACCTTGGAACATAACACCGTGAGCGTGCTCCTAAATACCATTGATGCATCTTATGGCGTTGGTGGTTACGTGAGTTTCTCACCATTAACACCATTGATTTATTAAGGACGTTGCTGTGAATGTAGGCCAAGTATTTTATTGAATGCAATTGGATTGAGAATTCTGTGGAAGTTATTGGTTTAATTATTATAAATATGATTATCAGCTATTAAGATTCGATGTGTGTCGGCTTCTAGTCAAACAGTCACAATCGCGTCGTATTCCAAAACACGATCTAGTAAGTACTGGGATTATTCCTAGGTTTAAACTATGACTAAATAAAACGTTATTATAAAATTAACTTTATAACTAGTTCATGAACTATCTTTGGTACTAAAGCTAGTCCGCCGAACCGTTCCCAAAGATAAACAAAGTTATCTTTTGATCAGTGTTTTATATGGAGCGACTGCCTATCTGCCCTCCACAACTCATTTACTGAGTAAGATGATACTTGGTAAGACTGAATGTCAGACTTTAGTGGCGTTCTGACTACCCGTAACGACTGTCAAAAATCTACAAATGACAGCCGGGACCAACGGCTTAACGTGCTTTCCGAGGCACGGAGGAGTCTTGGTATGTAAAGATGGTCATCCATGCACAGACTGAGTGCGGAAAAAGTAGCATTGACCCGTATGGCTATTGGTGCTTAACCACAAGCCCCTGAATTAATTGCATGGGTGTCGTAATCTCTTTGAGCATACTAAACTGCGAGAGTAATATTAGGTCTTTACCTATGAAATTGCCGTTCTGCAGTACTGACCATTTCAAATCAAAATAATTTTTGTTTGGCTAAGAATTCTAATTTCAAATTAATTTTATTTTAAAAACATGGATTTTTTTTTCTAAAAGTAGTCATTTCTTTATTGATTAGTGTTACATTTTCATCGCATTTCAATCTTTTTCGTCATCATGGATACGTTAAAAATTCGAGTAATTATGGAATATGAGTACCGTCGTGGCAGCAACGCGGCACAAGCGGCACGCAACATCAACGACGTTTACGGAGCTAACACTACAAACCAACGCACCACCTGTTATTGGTTTGCTCGCTTCCGTTCTGGAAATTTCGACCTGAAAAATGAACCTCGCGGTCGTCCGAAGACTTTGGTCGACAATGACGAATTAAAGGCGATTGTGGAAGCTGATGATACACAATCTACGGCTGAATTAGCAGCAGCTTTCGACGTTAGCGTCAAAACAATATTGGTCCATTTGCGTCAAATTGGCAAGGTAAAAAAGCTTGACAAATGGGTGCCCCACGAACTCAATGATCGCCAGCGCGAAGTACGCGTCGAGACGTGCCTTGCACTGCTCAACAGACACACAAATGAAGGAATTTTGAACCGCATTGTTACCTGCGATGAAAAATGGATTCTGTTTGATAACCGTAAGCGCTCAGCAAGTTGGTTGGATCCTGGTTCAGCACCTAAACAATGCCCTAAACGAAAACTTACCCCTAGAAAAGTGATGGTCACTGTTTGGTGGTCTAGCGCCGGTGTGATTCATCACAGCTTCTTACCAAACGGGGTGAGCATTACTGCAGATGTGTACTGTGAAGAACTGAACACAATGATGGAGAAGCTGGCGCATCTCCAACCAGCATTGGTGAATCGCTCGTCTCCGCTGCTCCTGCACGACAACGCGCGACCTCATACTGCACAGCAGACGGTCTCCAAGTTGCAAGAACTGGGGTTGGAAGCTCTCCGTCATCCGCCCTACTCACCAGACCTTGCGCCTACAGACTACTACTTTTTCCAGAATTTGGATAACTTCTTGGCGGGAAAAAAATTTATACCCGAGAGGCAGTACAAAATGCCTTTGAAGAATTTGTTGCCTCCCGTCCAGCTGATTTCTTTAAGAAGGGCATCAATAAACTGCCACTGCGATGGCAAAGATGCATTGATTGCATGGGTGATTACTTCGATTAATACAAATAAAAAATTCATGAAAAAAATTCGTTTAAATTTTTTCATACAAAACGGCAATTTCATAGGTAAAGACCTATTATAAACAAATAGATCGGTCAAAGGTATCGGGTTTCGATAGATCTAAGTCCTCTTTATAGGAAGAGGTGGAAAATATAGTACTATAATTGTTTTTCCCACAGCTGGGCAAGGATATCTCCTATAGTTGCCAATTTAATTCCTTACCGGATTATAGTCGTTATTATTAAATGACGGTTCATTTAGTGTTGTAATTAGATACGGGCGCGACACCTAGGCCATTGAACTAGTTTTTTCTGGCATCGAGCGACTGTGCAACGGGACGGTATTAGATTTGTTCATTCATAGATGCAGGTGTGACAAAAAACACGAAACCAATTAGCTCCTCCTTTAATACAGGAACCAATACTTCTTATTCAGAATCAGTATTTTGACCAGAATGGTCTTGCCTTTTCTTTATTTTTTTAATTTGGCGCAATATATTGTTTTCTTCCATATTTATCCATCAGTCGACATCTCGGTAGTCGCCAATTTATGGAGCCCACAGGAATAACCCCTACTAGTACCACATGCCTAGATAATATTTATACAGATGCCATACCAAGCCACAAAAAAAAAAAAAAAAAAATTACTAGATTCAGATCATTGCAAGGAACGGATTACTAATCAAAATAAAAAAGCAAAAGGTAAAAAGGATATCACTGGTAATCCCAAAACTATAGCTTGCCTGAGAGCCTCCTTACTAGCCATATGATCATGCAAACAGTCCATCCATCGTTTCTTTGGAACTTCCCATTCAGAATAAAGGCTTCCCACAAACAGGCGCGACGCAACTCCCGTAGAACAATTTCTATGAAAACTTAATGGAAATTGCTGCGCTGTCACGTAGCGTCAGTTTGAAGAAGCCCTAAGCTTGTTAAATTATCTAATTAGTCAATGTAAGAAGGTTGTAACAGTATTCAATGTCAAATGTTTCACAATACACCATGAGATGTTCGTGAGTTGATAATCAAGTATCAATGTAATAGTGATGCGAAACTATTTGCTTGTCACGACTAGATTCCTGTAGAGGTATAGAGGTACTTGTACCTATAGTTATTTGTATTTATTATTCCAAGAGTTTTCCTGTACCCCCATTTTCTTCGTTCTTGCAAAGGGAGTTATTTTTTAATACATGAGGCAACTGTTACCATGAATTCAGCACATTCGCCGATTACAAAAAGAAAACAAACTGTTTTTAGAAAAGTGCAATACCTACGACATTTTTAATAATTTAATGTATTCGGAAATTAAATATTTGCACACCACATGTAATGGTAGAATGTGAACGGGCCACATTAATAATAACAACATACTACTTTGTACCTACACCTAAATTTTGGCAATTAAAGCATTACTTACTTACTTACTTGCGCGGTCAAAATGTATGAAAGAGCAAAATTAACACAACAACCGGCGAATCATTACTGCGCAGGGGATTCAGAATCATGTACCTACTGGCTCCATGCTAACTGCGGGCTTGGCATGACGCTTTGCATTTCTACGAAGAATAGACAGTGCTTTTTCAATATCAAAGTGACATTTCGTTCCTACATTTTTGATATCGCACCGTAGATATCCTTCTACAATCTGTCATTTTGTCATTCATTTGTAACGATCTTTGTCTAGGTCTATTTCAGAAGAATATTCCTTCCCAAACTCTCAAAATCACACTGACACTAAACTTTCTACTCGACGGCCACAAAGTATATAGGATTATCTACAAAATCATGATTCGTTTAGAACGCATAACTGTGACAATTAATAGTAAAACAGCTAGCAGTAGCTATCTTCTCCTATTGTACATCATTTAGTAAGGAGTCATGTGTATTCTTCCGTCGACAAATCGGTGCTCGTGCTAAGCCTGCTGAAACTTTTAGCTCCTTCGGCCATCTGTTCTGCGAGCAACTTGCCCTGCCTACTGCCAATTTAGTTTGGAAATTTTCAGGGCTATGTTGGTCACTTTGGTTTCTCTGCGGATGTCTTCATTCCTGAGTCCTAAGTATTAATGGTAAATGTATTGCCGTAAACTGGACACCAGACAGCAGGTTGCAAAAAAAAAACACCGATGTAAAAACCGAGCAAAATATTGCCTGACTTTGGAATCGAACTCAGGACGGCTTAACTGTCGTACTCGCAACCACTAGACCACGAGGCACTCTCTTCGAGAAACATCTCAATAAACCCCATGTTTTTACTACCACCTGTTGAGAAACGTTGAAATAATACAAATAAGACGGTAGTCAACGCGAAATTCTCACTTTCTAATGTTCGCACATAAACATAATTAAATTATGTCCAGCCGGCATGAGTGACCGTACTTTCGTTGAGCAAATATACCGTAAGGGCGAGGTGCGACTGCTAGCGGGGACGTGATAATTGTACACGTACCTAATTGATTTTTACTGAATTAAATTTTCTATGTCAGGTTTTCTAAATCAGGCACTGCTTTCGAGAAATCAAAAGTTACACAAAATCCATTTTCACTTTTTTCTTTTTAAGATTTGTCGAACGAGTCTTAGGTCAAATCCACCATCATATGGCTCCCAGAAAACATCCGGCGATATCGTGGCAGATCCAGAAAAATATGGCGGCACGAGCTTGACTGCAGACGAGATTGGTCCACACCAGCTCAGGATGAGAGATAAGAGAGTTTAGCCTAAGTTGTTCCACTTTTGCCTGGCATAGGTCTCCCCGCTTTTGGTGCAACACAGGCTAAAAAGTTATAAATTCAAGTTTGATTTGATATCAGAACTGGATCATCTTACTGATTGATAGCTAGATAATATCGAAGTGGTTTCTGGAAACATTTTATGATACCTGCTACTTCCTAAAAAGTACGTTGTCTGGGTCAAACAGAAAAATCAGTTTTATCTTTTGACTGTTTTTTTTTTTAAGGTATTTATTGCTGCAACCTCAGGCTACAACATTATAATCAGTCGTGTTCTACAAACCAACAAAATTAATCACAGCATTGACAAAATACGTCACAAAACATGCTCATTATCTAATATATGAAAGCCTTAAAATCTCTCAGCTATCAACGTGACCCATGCCTTCGGGCCTAGTGCAAACATTACCTACTAGAGAGAGAACAAAAACGGTGAAATTCTCGAACGACGTGTGAAAAATGGTTTTCATTTTAAGTTTGTTTAACGCCTACATTCTTGACGTTTTCTGTTTTGTCTTAAGAGGTTTTATGTGACGTAGGTAGGTACTTAATGACTTCAACTTTATGCCGTAACAATGACGTATTAGTCGATCTGTACGAAATTAGGAAAGGAATCAGGCGAATCGAAACATCTAACACCATGCACTGGGCCCGCGTGGTGGAATACGGCTCGTTCTCTCTCACAGAAAGGAGGCCTTTGTCCCAGCAGTGGGAACATTATAGGCTGTTTGTGATGAATCTCAAAGCTCCCGCAGATTGGCGCAAAGCAACTCATCATCATTTCAGCCGAAAGACGTCCACTGCTGGACATAGGCCTCCCCCAAAACGAGGGTTATGCCATAATCGCCACGCTTGGCATGCGGGTTGGCGATCGCAGTATGGTGGTAAAATGCATTGAGAACGCTGCTGCCCATTCTCTAGTAAATCCCATAGTCGCCTTCTACGACACCCACGGGAAGAAATGGGATTGGTGCTATTCTTTTACGTCCGGCACCACACAGAACTCTAGTAGATCAATCCTTCGATCCTTAAGAAGTGACTTGTACGTTTAAATAGACGTTTATTAGTGGAGTTATTGTAGGAGTCTAGTTATTAGTGGAGTCTGGGTGTGTGTGTACAGCAGGTACACTTAAACTCACCACCTCTAAGTCGTCGATGTGCCTGGCATTGGCCTATTACCGCTTCATGCCATATAATCCAGAAGGGAGTACTTACTATTGCTGCGTAATGTTATACAAATAGTAGAATTTTACGTACGTTTTCAGTACATATAAAAATCTGATCAACGGAAGAAGTAGGTAAGTAGCATTGAGTAATAGTTCTTAAATTAGAAGTTAATGCTCTCGAATGTGGAACAGTGTTCTAATATTAGTATATTTTGTTTCTGAAGTAGGTTGGTTAATCATCTTCACGTGTTGTTTTGCAACGATGTCTGAATAAACAGACAAGGTTTATAAGGAGGAAGACATTTTTCTGTAGTACTATTACTCACAAAATATTACGCAGTTACTCATTCGACGCAGAGCACTATTGGCCCAGTGTAAATAGCCGCGACTTACGAGTTGCAGGTCGTAAGTTTGAACCCTGACAGTCACTTTGTGTAAATAGTTTTACCACCATTGCACTCAACACAGTGAACGAAATCATCGTGAGGAAACCGGCATGTCCTAAAACCAAAAAATTGAAGACATGTGACATCTACCAACCCGCGCATGGCTCGCGTGGTTAATTACGGTCCACTCCCTCTCACAGAGGCCTGTGTCCCAGCAGTGAGAAAACTATAGGCTGATTGTGCACCCTCCACTAATAACTGGAGACGTGTGAATCAGGTTTAAAGTCTCCAAACTGGTAACACAGTATTACAGTGTCGACATTGTCAAAGGTCGACACCTATAGAACAGGTTCCAGTAATTTTGCTACGTCTTGTAATTTATTTATTTTATTGACAACGACCACACACTTCGTTGTAAAGGAATATTTTATAAAATAAATAAATAATAAAAAAGTAGGTATAAACTTGTGGTGTAGAAACAGATAAAAGGATTTAAATATGTGGTCATTAATAAAAATATTCTGCATGAGGTTTTCCTGTTTGTGATCAATGAAAAGATGTTGTATTGAATTTTTTTATTTTAATTTTTTTATTACTTACACAACTAGGTGCACTACAACTAGGTGTGAACCAAAAACGTGAGTAAATAGCCTAAAGTCAAAATCTCGAAGTAACAGAATTATTTAAAATATAAAAATTCCAGTCAAAAGTGCTTCTTTTGTTTCTGTCTAGACAACTTATAGACAAAACACTGCAGAGTGAGCGAATTAGCAGCCACATTTCTTGACAACTTTAAATCATTTTAAAACTAGCTTTTGCTAGCGGTTTCGTCCATGTAAGGGTCGGATATTGTCTCACGGGAACTTACTACCGTGTCTACCTACTAAAAAGTATCCTATGTTTTAAATCCAGGTCATAAACTATATGTGTGCCAAATTTCATCCAAATCCGTTCAGCTGTTTGCGTGATTGAGTACCAAACATCCAAACTTTCACATTTATTAGTTAGTTTCACATTTAGTAGTTAGTAAGATAGTAGGATAGTAGGATTATTCTTCAAAGGCTACAGGAAGTAAGGCCGAGGGACTAACGGCAGGCTTAGCATGACCCTTTCAATTTCTACTCTACCGTAGAATAGAAATCGCTTGTCTACATTTCTTGGTTCAAAACTATCAACTGTCTATACGGAAATGGCTGGAATAACAACCGAAGGCCGTCATGGTTCACGCACAATGGTCCAGTTGAAGGACTAAGTGCGGAAACTAAACCCGTAACATAGAACACGGAGACGTCATTTTTGTCTACTATTTCGTCGACAAAACGCTTCTCTACGGTTCTCTCAATTGCGTAACAGACTATCACTGTCAATCTAAATTATTTTGACGGTTACTACTAATCCATAGATTCATACATTCGATAAATTCCTCTTCTTTACAATGAAAATAACGCAATGAATGTTCTTAAACTGTTAAAATGGATGCTACTGATACGCAATTACCACACTGGTTCCGTCAAAGCTATAAGGAAAGATGCAACGACTAGAGTGAGGCCCAGGATTAGGAGAGAACAGGATGGAAAAAATACCAAAGAATAAGAAGTATTACCTACATCATTCAACTTGACAGTAACAAAAGAAGACTGAAACGATTACATACAATCTTGGGCCTAGATGTAAGAATATGAAAGTGGTGGCAATTAATAGCATTTAATATTATCAACCTTTCACTGAAAATTCTGTGGATTTTGTCAATCTGAGAACAGCGAATTAAGAGATTAAGTAAAACTGAGGTTATGTTACAATCTATAACTGACAGAATTGTTTCATCGTGTGAGGGTCGTCAGCTCAGTGTATAGTAGTGACCAGTTGTTATCCCACAATTCAGACAGCGATCCATAGTTTGAACAATATCCAATCCACAAGCCGGCAGCAAAATCCAAAATAACAATTCCTAGTCAAACGTGTGAGTGATCTCCGGTGTCCAGTGTAAAAGCAAGGGTCGGACAAGGTAGATTGAAATCCGTAAAATCCAAAGCAGTGGTTGTGAAAAATGAAGGATAATCGGGAAAGCTCTCAAAACGCATCGGAAAACACAAAACGAGTGAGCAAATAAGAGCAGTCGGCAACTATCTAGTGTCAATGTCAGTCAGTTATGTTGCCAGTGACAGACTATAAACAGACGACTGATTTTAATCGATTTGAAATCGATTATCATTAATATTGGTTTTTCAGTAAATAATTGATATTTTATTTATTACTATGACAGTAATTATATAAACTATATTGCATATAAGTATAAATAGTGCATTTTATTACTTTGAGTTAATTATTTAGTGCAAAGATTTTATTTTCGTAACTGTGTAATCGATTACTCAATCGATAATCTCACGAAAACGATTTTACTCATATTTCTCCGCTTCCAGATTGAGAATTAGGGTGATTTTTCATATTCTAAGATAAAAATATGACTAATTTTTAAGATCATGTCTCAACTTATTACATTTGGGCCCACCGTTTTCCATCTCCTTTTGTAAACCAATAATTTGATGAACAAACAATGCAATTTGGTCGTTAAGAAAGACAATCTGGCCAGTGACATAAAACTAGAAACATTGATAGTACTTAAAAAGGGAAAGAAGAAGATCGAAGTTGCTATACATGTAGATTGTAGGTACGCATAAGTAGGTACCTACCACGAAGTAGCCAAAATTGGAGGAGTTATGACACACTTTTGTAGGAACTCCACATGAAAAGGTAAATATTTCAAATATGCAAATGTAACCTTAACACAGACAGACTTAAAACTATGACCCAAACTATTAAACATAATACAAGAAGTATTTGCACGACTCAAGCAAAGAATTCCTATTTGAATTGTAAAACGCTTGCAAATACGTCGATTTCATTATAACGTTTTCCAACTGCATGAAACTTGAGACACGGTGCAAGATATCACTTACATCGCAGTACCATCAGATGACACGGAGAGAGGTAATAATCTATTTGGAGTAGTTTTGAATGCTGTCCAAATGGTCGAGTAAAACAAGTCGGCATTTGAAGGTCACATTAAGTAAAATATTGCTTAACAGTATTTTTGAATAAACAGACAGTATAATGTAGTGTGTATTTCATAGAGTCATAAATTATTTAACAGGGATTTTTTCTTGAAGTTTTTGCATATCATTAGATTACACAATGCCATAGAGTGTAATTGTGTATATTATATTAGCTACATAATATTGGTGGTTAGTTATTATTTATTGGTTAACCTCTTTTTGTGTTAGAGGTGAATAGACTGAAGTTCAAGCTGATGCCAAATTTAATCTAGAGATAATTATAGCTGCCATATTGATAACCTTTTGAAGGAATGACGAAAACGTCTTGAAGAGGAAAGTTTTGAGTAAATATGTGGATGGCTATAAGAGTAGGGGAAAACCAAAGAAACGTTGGATGGACTATGTGAAAGACAATATGGCTAGAAAGGTGGTGATTCCCGAGATGATGACTAGTAGAGAAGTATGGAACAAAAAGACATCTTGTGCCGACCACAAATTCTTTTAGGGTAAAGACAGATTACTTCTCAACAGAAATATTGTAAGCCATTATGATTAGCATAATCAGCCTATAATGAGGGGCTTATGGCTAAATAACAATAGCTGCACGGGTCGATCGGTCAGGTTAAGCTACGCTTGCCGCGGTTGGTCCGTGAATGGGTGACCATCTTTACATACCAAGACCCCTCCGTGCCTCGGAAAGCACGTTGAGCCGTTGGTCCCGGCTGTCATTTGTGGATCTTTGACAGTCGTTACAGGTCTTCAGAAGCACGAAACTCTGACAACCAGTCTTACCAAGGGGTATCGTATTACCCATTAACTGGGTTGTGGAGGTCGGATAGGCAGTCGCTCGATGTAAAATACTGGTATTCAGCTGCATCCCGTTAGACTGGAAGCCGACCCCAACATAGTTGGGAAAAGGCTAGGCAAATGATGATGATGATGATGAATCAGCCTATAATGCCCCCACTGCTGGGACACAGGTCTCTTCTCTTTAGGAAAGAGTGGGCCATAATCTACTACCCGGGTCCAGTGCGGGTTGGTGGATGTTAGATGTCTTCGAATTTTTAGGACATGCCGGTTTCCATATGAAGTTTTCGTTCAGAGCTATGGTGGTGAAATTATTTACACAAAGTAAAGGGCCCGTCTGTGTTCGAACCCCTACATCTTATTAGTCACGTCCGTTACCACTGGACCACCACTGCTCCATCACGATTATGCTTACATAAATCAAAATAATCTGATATCGTAATAGTGACGTAAAATAGTCTCTAATTACTCAACAAAGCGCATAAAACTATGCAGATATTGCTAAATATTCCAAGGATAATGAAATCATTTGCCAAGACTGCAAATTTTAGCACATCCATCAGCACTTAGTATCAACATTGCATTTGCAAGCCATTTACAAATTCGTCCTAGATGCCTTTAAAGGCTCAAGGCATAGACGCTAAACTAACACCATTACTAAACGGGACCCATCGATAAATCTATAGATTTTATCCATATTCCACTTTCGAAAGGTAAACAATACTTATACCATAAAAGAAGCTACAGTTATGCCAGCCCCCTTTGACTGTAGTTTGAATATATTTTCTGTAAAGAGTCATACAGCGGCAAAGGAAGGTCACGATTCAGCTATAACGTTTGCTATTTTTGTTAAATTTAATCCGATATTGTTATATTCGGATTTGTAGAGTGCATTTATTTGCTTTAGACATCTATCTTCTATTTTGTGATTTCAAGTATGGAGCCATTTTGCCTTATTGAGTGAGTTCAACCCACATTCACCCACGACTGCATCTGCTTCGTGCTACCTTTTCGGTTCTTTGTCTGGTTCAATATGGATTGTTGTTACTCAATTGAGAAACGTTGGTATATCTGTTGGTTGGTATACTTGGTATGTTTGTTTGGTGGTTTCCCATTTTCTTATATTATCGTTTCCAGATTGAATAGATTTCGACGTGATTGTCAAATTCTTGTTATTATTGTGCAAATCATGACGAAGTCTTGAAGAATCCCAAGCATAAGAAGCCTTGTTTAATTTAGCTGCGATACTCATCTTTGTTTTGCCTTTGTTCTTAATAATATTTTCCTCCTTGTTCTTTCATTAGCCGGGACTTTCCTACAAAGCCTTATAAAGTAAGAAGGCTTTGAAACAGTAGAGGAATTGAAACAAACTTGAAGAGCCATAAGCTCAATAAAATACACCCTTCCTTACCTAAACGAATATTCTAAAGAGAAGATTTCATTATTTTTAATGTTTGTTTGTTACGCTTTCATTCTAAAACAGCTGAACAAATTTGGATGTAGTTCGACACATGGATAAACTATGACCTAAGTTTGGACAAAGGAGACTTTTATCGCGATATTCCCAAGGAATCGAGACATAATCGGGGCGGGGCAAAGCTACCTTAACTTATGTTATAAAGATAAAAGACTTTAATATTTTTTATGCTTGTTTGTTACGCTTTGACGCTACAAAAACAGCTGAACGAATTGGAATGAAATTTGGCACAGCAAAATTTCAACCGTCTCCCTATTACGGTTCATGAGATACAGCTAACTGACAGATAGACAGCGGAGGCGGTTTCCGTTGGCAACACTTGGGTTCGGAAACCTAAAAATGATATAATACACGCAGACGAAGTTACAGGCTAGTTATATTAATGTATGTACAGACGCCAGCACATCAAGCCACCCCAATCTGTCAAATTTCTTTGATAGTTTTTCAACTTTATTACAAAGGAATAAGGTTTATGTTCAATTGGGAAAATTTGACAGTTTGGGATAGCTTGACCTGCTGGCGACTGTACAGATGCCAGCACATCAAGCTACCTCAAACTGTCAAATTTTCCCAATTGAACATAAACCTTATGCTTATGGAATAGAGTTGAAAGTCTATCAAAGAAATATGACAGATTGGGGTAGCTTGATGTGCTGGCGTCTGTACTAGCTTTTGCCAGCGGCTTCGCCTGGTGCAGGTTGAAAATTATTCCACAGGAACATACCTACCATTGGGACAAAAAGTATTTTTTTGTGTTAATCCAGTTTACAAACTATCCGTTTGCCAATTTTCATTCAAATCCGTTCAGCCGTTTTTGCGATTGAGTAACAAACACAAAGTATAAAATCTTTCACATTTAGAATATTAGTAGGATAAGTAGTATATAAATATAAGCCTTGTCCCTCTTCAGCAATTGTTTTAACGTGTCTCATAAAAATCCCAACATTGAAGAACATCACAAAAACTTTATACAAGATGACGTTTCATCCTGATTGGTCGTAAATAATCATGTCTTATGATAAGACGTTTTTATTGGTTCTTACGACTCGTACTTAAGTTTGTATTGTTTAATTGTTACATCTCAAGTTTCTTTGGTACGGCTTGGAATGTATGAAACGAAATCAATATCTATCCATCTCGTGTTTTCTTTAAGAAAATATCTTTATTTCTTGTGTTGCCTTATTTGGTTTCAATCCTCTTTATCTTACTGTATCCCAGTCTAGATCTAGGGTTCCTTTTCCGAGCGTAAATAGCCTAGATTTCTGCAGCCACTGTATTCGAATTTGAAATTCCTAAGGGATTTTGTATCTGTACAGGATAAGTTTTTAACCAGTGCGCAAACTGTAACCATATCATTCTAGACCCCCAGCGCATTGTATAATTAACGAAAAATTTATGTGCTTGAGGGTCTAGAATGATATGCTGAATTAATGGTTACAGTTTGCGCACTGGTTAAAAATTTATCCCGTATAAATATCTGTATAACTACTTATTCTGCGTTGACAATTTGTTTTCCAAAAATATTGACACAAATGTGTTTTTCTAACAATGACTTTTTTACATACAAATAAAATAGGCTAGCTAAATTAAGTTGATTTCACGATTCCAAACATTATTGAAAAGGTCATAAAATGGTTGAGGTTGCAGCACAAACCTCAACCATTTTATGACCTTTTCAATAATGCTTGGAATCGTAAAATCAACTTAATTTTTACCGAAATAAAGCAGACATATTTCGTTGATTTGTAATTAACATCAATTAGAAACAGAGATTTGAACAAACCTTACTTTGAGACGTTTTCAAACCTGACATGTCTACCTTTTTTAGACTTGAAATGAAGTCCCAGGAAATCCCAATCTAGAACGATGAGTGTAAATTACTAATTTAACGTCTCAATAGATTGAAATAAACCGTTTCGAGTTACTGATTACTAAAATATTTGACCCTATCATACTGATATTGTATCTAAGTTCAAAACAATGTTATAGGCATATAAATGAGTAACATGTCCACACATTCTGGGATCATTTATGTTTTTGTACTGTTTATTGCCAAATGACACTGTATTTTACTTTGAATACATCGTCCGTGTGGATGTTGAAAAATATCCCACGTGTCTACCCGGGATTAATAGCACCATATGTGTTAATACAGGTTATAAACATGTGTGCCAAATTTCATTCAAATCCATTCAGCCACTTTTGCACACATCTAGAAAAACAGACAAAAATTCAAAAATTTATAGTTTTGGCATCAGACTCATTCCCACCCACACCTCGTAGGAATGACTTTAAAAAAAAAAACAACTTTCAATTTAATTTTGACTTCGTTGCTATTTTATCATGTAACTGGCCTGTTCAAGATCGAAAAAAAATTAAGACCTGAAACATCTCCCAAACTGCACTGTACCCGCGCGGTGGATTAGAATTAATGGCGAATCCCTCTCACCGAGAAGAGGCCAGTGTCCCAGCAATGGGAACATTATAGGTTGACTATATGTATGTGTTGTTGAGTCAAAGACCAACGCTGGACTTTAAGAGTAACGTCATGGCTAGGCCTATCAGGCCAAAGAAAGGGAGGAAGGCCCATAGCACGCTGGGGCGATGATATTGTTAACGTCGCTGGCACTTGCTGGATTCGAACAGCAGAACATAGAAACCGCTGGTCATCTCTGGAGGAGGCCTTTACCTTCGAATAAGAGATGTTCTTGCTATTAAAACTTTGATGTAATCGTTTAAATATTTATCAATTAAATAATCTTTATCTTTAATAATAGTAAAATAATCATTCAACTATTTTTTTATTATTTTAAGATGAAAGATTGAAAGATCTTAGTAAAATAATCAGTCAATGTATTTTTTATTTTAAAATGAAGAAAAATGAACACAATTTTATATTATGAATTGAAATGAATAATTATGATTGCATGCAGTAATTATATTTTTAATTCAAACAGCAAGAAATAAAAGGCTATTTAATATTATTTGGTTTTATTTTTATGTGTAATGTGTGTATAGAATACATAATGTATAATAATGTTCCTTCCACTGATTTCCTAAGCTACAATCACACACATATCAAGCTTAAATAAGCTTCTCATGGGTCTATCTACTCCATTTGGTTCCTTTCACACCATTTCCTTATTTTTCCAGACAGTTTCACAAATGTCATTCGACATCAGGAAAACAAACACACTCTACATTTTTGAAAGAAAAATAACACAGTTACTGTCAGTAGCAGGACGCTTTGCGTAAGTGTATGAAGTAGGTCACAGGGAATTTTTAAGAGATTTTCTGGAATTTTCAGTGTTTTTGGTTGAAGCAAACCATGTTCCGTGTGGTGCCTGACGTAGAATAGCACCATGCCATCTCTTCGCGTGGGTGTCGTATAAGGCGACTAAGGGACTTACTAGAGAATGGGTATTAGCAGCGTTCTCTATGCATTTTACCGTGCCTCGGAAAGCACGTTAAGCCCGCTTCCCCGTGGACCCGACTGTCATTTGTGGATCTTTGACAGTCGCTAAGGGTCGTCAGAAGACCGCAAGTCTGACAACCAGTCTTACCAAGGGGTATCGTATTACCCAGTCTCTGGGTTGTGGAGGTCAGATAGGCAGTCGCTCCATGTAGGTAAATTACTGATATTCAGCTGCATCCGGTTAGACTGGAAGCCAACCCGAACATAGTTGGGAATAGGCTAAGCAGATAATGATGACTTTGTCATATTATAGAAGGCGGCATTGTCATGAACTCATGATGATTGATATCATTCTACCGGCTGCACAAGAAACCATAAAAGTCCTTTTTACAAAGGAATCAGTTGCATACAAATATGCAATCGTTCCTTGTATATTTTCTTCTTCTTATCTTCCCGATCTCTTTCCTTATTATTTAGGCATGATGCTTCAGGGTTTACCCAATGAATCACTGCCAGGGGTGCGGGTTCGTTCGAAAGAGATACCGCCGCCCCTGGCATACAGGCTACTGAGGGAACACGGGTGGGTTTTAGTCAGTAAAAGTCTGACACGCCCTCCTGCTCCACCCAGAGCGGGAGAAGTTATTTAATGATTTCCCACCAAAAAAAAAAACCCAGTGAATCAGTCTGCATCTAATTCTGATCGTATTATCCCCGGATTCATAGCGTGATGTCACCACTTAAATGTTATCTGTTTTTTTGTTAGATTCTTCTTCCAGTTCTTACGGAGATGATAAAGTTATCTTACGTATATTGGTATTTCGTTCTACCAATCTAGCTATACATTTGGATTTGAATTACAATGATTATCATTGCTAGGTTTTGCCAGCAGCTTTGCCCGCGTGGTGGTCGGAAATTATCACCCACGGGAACGTACTACCGGGATAAAAAGTATCCTATGTGTTAATCCAGGTTTTAAACTATCTGTGTGCCAAATTTCATCCTAATCAGTGCAGCTGTTTTTGCGTTATTGAGTAACAAACATCTAAACGTAGTAAGTTTTTACTAGACTACGCAATGTTGTGGTGGGGCCCAATCTTCTTTACATACCAGGGCCTTTGATCACCTAAGTTCTCATTCACCAGTATCAAGTATTTGGCAGGGTCGTACATGATACTGTTGAATGAGAACCATCTTCAAAACACCGCTAAAGAAAAAATAAACACCTAATACGTTTTGTCGAGAGCATTTGACTCTCTTAACGTTGTTTGCCTACTTTTGTATTCCATCTAAGTTTACTCATCATATCCCAACATAAAAGGTAAAATATGCAAATCTCTGCCTATACCTTGTAAGATTAAGCGTGACGTTTGTTATGTAAATAACTTAGAAAACACAAATAGTACGAGATGAGTAACACCATAGTAGGTTTGTGTTTGTGCCACATTCTCCGAAACATGTTAATAGCTTGAATGAAACCTGTTAAACTAGATAATCAGAATATTCCACAGCTGATTATCTTTGTCAAAATAGTCGGATTATAAGGTCGGTAAACGTTCTAGTTTTATTAGTGGTAGAAGAGGTTTTGTTTTTTTTTTTTTGTATAAAGTCGAAATGATTGTTTTTACCTATTGTAGTCTATACTACAATAGGTAAAAATAATCATTTCGACTTTGACGACGATGCATCTAGAATTAAACTACTATTAGTTTAATTCTAGATGCATCGTCTTCACATATAATAATATAAATTAGTGTATGGAAAATATTTCGAAACATTTAAAAAGCGGGTGCGGGTTGTTCGAAAGAGATACCGTGGCCCCTGGCACACAGGCTACTGAGGGAACAGGGGTGGGTTTCAGTCAAATATTCTCACACGCCCTCCCGCTCCACCCAGAGTGGGAGAAGTTATAAAAAATGGTGGAGTTTCTTGAGCATTCTTCTCCATACGAAACTACATTTTGGAAGCGGTAATTAGAATCTTATTTTCTTTTTTTAATTTTGACGTTCAAAAGTGGCTTAAGTGCCTATTTGAAACAAATGAACTGACTTTGACTTCGTTTTCACACTCAAGGTGATTAGGCATTTAATTAGGTTCTAGTTCAAATAGGCAGTCACTCCCTGTGAAATAAAGTCATCAGCTCCATCTGCTTAGACTGGAAGCTGACCCCAACATAGTTAGGAAAAGGCTAGGGAGATTGTTGAACACAAGCAGTCAAATACAATACAAAACCTTATTATAAAACACAAATAGAATGGCAATAAAAGATGCCTCTAAAATAATAACCAAAATATGAAACAACTCATTATTACAAACAAGTTAATAACCACTTAACTCATTACCAACTATATCAGGGATGGCGAACCACGTACCATTTTTCTAAAGAAATGTTTAACGAGGTCACAGATGTGCCATCAAATAATTTTGACTTTGTGATTATTGGGAAAATAATAATAATAAATACTATAAACTCGAAACTCTATAGTTACTACAAAAAAAAAATCGTTATCTAATACCTCCTTACCACAGTTCACACTTTTTTTCGTAGTGTATTATGAATTTTGTGATCAGTGACGTTCCCGAATTATTGTGTCGCGTGTCATTATTGGCACGCGTGCCATTGGTTCGCCATCCCTGAATTATATCAATAAACACCCATTAATTAATTACCTTTCTAATAACTAAAAACAAAACAATGAGACATTTAAATTTCTTCAGCAGAAACTCCTAAATTGGGTTATAGGAATAAGAAAAACGTTGGTATATCACTTTAACGAGTGAAATAACGTTATCTAATTAAACGAAGTCAGTGAACTGTTAATAAATAAAGCCGGTGCACAATGTTACAAAAGATAAAAGTAAATAAAGGGAAAGATAAGGAAGTGTAGTAACACGCGATTCTTTTTGAATTTAGAAAAAAGTATTGTTTTTAGTTTCTGGCATCTTTATTTTTGTAGGTGTGTTTAAGAAGAAAAACTTCGCGCATGCGCATGCACACTCATTGTGACGTCTTAGGAAAATTATGTCCCGTTTAAAAATTGTTATAAGTATGACCTAAATTTGTTCATAGGGCCTTTTAGAAATAAAAGATTTAACTTTGACCTTGGGTAAAACCAAAAAAAGATACACGAGAATGTGAAAGAATAATATATGGGTATGTCTGACTGTGGCATTCTTTAGCATCCAAGCACTCAATTGACTAAATTATTTTATTGTGCCAATGAAGCTGCTCCTATTAGTAAACAAAACATTCATCATCATCTTTTTATTAGTCCATAAACGTCAACAATTATGTCATTTTAAATACCGTTTTGTGTGGTCTATGGAGAGTATTGGCACAAAGATCGATGATGTATAAACATTAATATTACATAGGAAAATCAGTCTCATAAGTTGAAGAAGTAAATACGGGCAACTGTACGTCAGTAAGTAACAATTGAAGTACGAAAACCACCCTTATTGCTACGACGTGCAGATGCAGTTGTCTATGACAAAAATTAAAAAGGTAGGAAGCTATATTACCGTCAACCGGGCAGCCCGGTGGTTCAACAGAGCGAATTTCACATCAAATAAATAAATAAATAAATCATTTATTTCAAGTAACAAGACTCATAATAATAATTGGGCACGAACATAGCAGGACAAGCACACACAGTCACATTGATTAAAATTACATACAATTACAATTCAATAAAAATAAAATGTTAATAAAATGAGCATAAAAATAAAATATCATTGGTTACAATCTACGCGTGCTACGTGTCGCTTAGAACAATGAGACACTATAGCACAATCGAGCCTTTCCGCGAGCGCGGTTAGCATGCTGTTGGGGCTCCCCCGCACGCGCCGCACCAGCGAGGTGCCACGCTTGCGCATTGTTGCGTAGAAACAATCTACGCGGGCTTCCGCAAACATCGTTGATGCGCTACAATAGCGGGGGAGCCCCATCATCATCCTGAACGCGTTATTAAACTGGACACGAAGGGCGCTGTAGGATTTTTGCGTGTAGTCGGTCCATAGACTACATGAATACAGCGTGGTGCAGTAGGCTCTAAAAAGAGTTATTTTAACTGCTGTTGAGCACCGAGCAAACCTACGGATGACCATGTTCGCTCTGACCGCCAGCGCCCTTCGCTCCCGTTCAATATCCTTATCGTCTTTTAGGGTAGGTGTCATTAGATGGCCTAAGTACTTAAACTCGTCTACCCTTTCTAACGGTAACCCATTCAGTGTAATTGGTGGCATAGATATTACTTTTCTGGGTCCACCCTGGAAAACCATACACTGACTCTTCTTTACATTATACAGCAGTCCATGATAAGCTGCATAGTCCTCACAGATACTAATCAGCCGTCTAAGTCCGCAGACCGAGGCGCTCAGTAGTGCCATATCGTCAGCATAACTGAAGTTATTAAAACAGACGCCATCTATGTGACATCCTATATGTTGCCCGCTGAGCGCCTCGATCAGCCCATTGATGTACAGGTTAAAAATGGAGGGAGAGCTCAACCCTCCCTGCCTCACCCCACATTCCAACCTATACGGGTCCGACAAAGTGCCTGCCCACTTCACGTTGTTCACCTGGTTCCCATACCAATACTTAAAGATGTTGATAATTTCGTTCGGTATATGGGAAGATCTCATTTTATTCCACAAGATATCATATGAAACCAGGTCAAAGGCTTTGGAAAGGTCGAGGAAGCAAGCGTACACGGATGTTTTTCTCTCAGTATAGTATTTAACAGCACTCTTAAAACACAATATTGCGGTTTCTGTAGACAATCCCGGACTAAACCCGAACTGATTATCGTGTAACTTTAGGTATTTATTTAGTTGTGTGTTAAGAATGCTGTCAAACACCTTTGCAACGATTGCTGCCAAAGAAATAGGTCTATAGTTTGACATATCCGACAAATCTCCATTTTTGTTTTTTACTACCGGCACTACGACAGTCCGCATCATGTCTGTAGGTAGGTAAGAGTGTGAGATGCAAAGGTTATACAACAAAGCTAACACTCTACACATATGCGGCCCAGCGTGCTGTACATGTTCCACACATCAAAGATCGAAAAATGTTATTTCACATAAACCTGCATGGGCACATATGAAACTTCAGAAGCTAGGTGCACGGTTCCAATTTGTCGCTTCCTATTGAGAAGAGCCAGCATAGAAACTCCACAGTTACTCTTTTAAAAATAATTGGCTTATACAATAGTTTCAAATTACAGTGATAATAGGTATGGGAGGACAGTACAGGCGTGTCAATAGGTACCAGGTACTTAGAGGAATGAAAAAAAAAAAACTGTCTACAAATCTACAGTCTGTAAGGCTTACAACGTTCTCTCATTCATAATATGTAAAAGAATCTACATAAATAAAATGAATCTATTGACATGATTTGCATAACCAATCACTAATAAATAGTTGATATTAAAATAATTGATGCATAATGTCACATAATTACAAGAATATGTTAGACATTGTGAAAAGTAAAAAGAATAAAAATTAACAATGTAATGTGAGGGCAGTTAATGACGTCACAAAAATCCTACATCGCGCAATCAGAGTTTACCGCGCTACCAACATCCCGACACCAACCGTTGGGCAGGTTGCTTACTAGACACCACACCCGCCTGGTCGGAGGATTCTCCCTTTTCCATAGTATGAGTGAACTTTACACCCCGTTCCTCATACCTCTATAAACTAACAAGCAACACTTAAACCCTATATTTACTCCGGAAATACCAGTAACTTAAGTAACAACTTGATTGCTTTAGCGGTTATCAATCAAGCTCGTCAAGTGAGAGAGGAATGCGACCCGCGATAAGGAAGCATCTGCTTGCTCTAGTTTGTAAGTGCTGCGTTTATAAGAGCATTGTGTCTTGAGTGATAGTAGATTTGATAATGAGGTGCTTACTTGTGAACCTAATGAGTGAGGCTGATTGTTTTAATTTGATCGGCTTTTATAGCCTTATGTAAATAGCGACGAGAAGTAGAAGCGAAAAATTGGAACCGTGCACCTAGCTTCTGACGTTTCATAAGTCGGCCATGCAGGTTTATGTGAAATAAATTATTTTGATTTGATTTGAGTAGAAACGTCTTGTTTAAGAATTGAAACAGTAATTTTCTAAAGACATTCCTAATATTGCCTGATAAAAAGCTGAACACATCTGTTCTTCTTTCTCTTCGTCGTAACCTCAATGCTGAGGATCGCGACCACGTACGACGCGTCTCCAAGTTATGCGGTCTTTTGCAGTGTGGACCGTTCCGTACCGTAATGCTGCCTCCAACAGCGCTCTTGATCGCGTCTGGCCATCTTGCTTTGAACACAGCAATAGTACCCCAAATAATAACCGGGCTTACAGCAGTGGTGGCCCAATGTTATCGGCCGCGACTTTATGACGCTTTACTTTGAGTAAATAAATCCATCACCTTCAAAACAGTGAAGGTAGAATCGTGAGAAAACCGGCATGTCTTAGAACCAAAAATTTGAAGAAATGTGACGTCTACCAACCCACACTGCGCCCGCTTGGTGGATTTCGTCCCACTCCCGCTTGAAGCAAAGATGCCTGTGTCCCAGCAGTGGGAACATTATAGATTATGTTTGTTGGTTAGATTCTTAAATTAAAGTAAGTGTGTAAAGGGACATTTCAAAGTTGGAGCTTAATTGCATCGTTTCAGTTTCTCACAATGTTGCCAAGGACCAGTTTAGAGAAACGCCAACCTGTAATAAAACCTTAAAGAACAGATTGAAGGCACTAACTATGTAATTTGAAAGTCGAGAAAGACACAAATTCTCATGTATTTGAACTTTGACACCTTACTTCAAACTGTGTATTTTGTATCACACACCGAAGCAGACCTTAAAACTACTTTTATTGACCATCTTTAAAGCAGTTCATGAAGCAACAAAACAACATTGCTAATAATATCTATAAAAATAGCCTCTATACTTAAGTACAAAGATCAGTCAGAAGTCACACGTCACTCAGACAGACATTTGCTATGATGTCATCACGTTCTGACTTCCTCCGCGCCAGTACTGGCTAGCAATTAACATGTACAGCTAATTACTAGCATTGCTCATGTTAATGTCTAGAATAAGTCTAGGTAGACATTCTGATAGATGATGTACATACATAGATAGTATGGTTGTATTTGAGTGCTGCCGTCGTTTTTGACCTATGAAAGAACGGATAAAAAACAAAAGAGGATCGGAAAGCACGTTAAACTGTCGGTTCTGGCTATTATTTGTTGATCTTTGACAGTCGTTACGGGTAGTCCGAAAATTTGACAACTAGTCTTAGTTCATCTGCATTCGGTTAGACTGGAAGCCGATCCCAACATAGTTGAAAAAAGACATGCAGATGAAAACATTACAATGGCAATCGATCGCAGTGCCTTTGCTTTTGATAGTTCAGCAACGTTTTTTTTTTCTTTTTTTTTTTGGGTGGGAAATCATCAAATATCTTCTCCCGCTCTGGGTGGAGCAGGAGGGCGTGTCAGACTTTTACTGACTAAAACCCACCCGTGTTCCCTCAGTAGCCTGTATGCCAGGGGCGGCGGTATCTCTTTCGAACGAACCCGCACCCCTGGCAGGCATCGGCCCTTGTGGGCCACATCATTTTGTGCTGACATCTCTTTAAAGCGCGCGTGGAACACAACGCGCCATCGACCTAGGCTTGGTCCTTACCTGACAGCGAGCTACCCATTACTCGCCGTCCGCAAGCCCACGCCTACGGTGGCCGGAAATCAGCCACGTTCATTGCGTCGTTTACCTTGTTGTCACGACGAATTTTTCAATCCTATGAAGCAATGGATTAGGAATTTTCCACCCTCGGATTATGATTAAAATTACCCAATTAGGTTGCAAGACATATTTACTATAAACTTGGTTCAAGAAGACCAACGAACGGTCTTTATTGTCAACTTATCAAGAGACAAATCTCATATCTTCAGTCTGGTAATGACAGTGTCTTGGCATCACTAATCTGTGAGTTAATCTTGGCAAGCATATTATAGCAATTATATCCTCAAAGCTGTTAACTGCAGCAGTCTATGCCGATGTTAAGGGGCTAATGATGATAGTAATTATCCTTATGTAGGTATGGATGTTTGTTACTCTTTCACACAAAAACTAGTAAATGGATTTGGATGAAATTTGGCACATTGATAGATTATAACGTAGATTAACACATAAGATTCTTTTTATCCCGGTAGTACGTTCCCCCGGGATAATTTCCGACTTCCATGCGGGCGAAGGCGCGGGCGGAAGCTAGTACATACATAAATTCACGCCTTCTTCTCATGGGGGTAAGCAGAAAGTACAGAACGCCACCTTCTACGAGCCTTGCAAACTCCTTTTGTCTCGTTTACGTTCATTCACGCGTTTGGCGCTTCGATTGGCCCTGGATTGATGACGGACCAATCGGAGCGCCGAACGCGCTCGATGCGTTTCATCGAGATGGTTAAATGAAACCCACACTAGGTCCACAGAAGGCCAATTCTCATACTTAAAAAGGTTTAGTGGGAAATCATCAAATAACGTGTCTCCACTCTGGGTGGAGCAGGCGTGTCAGACATTTACTGACTAAAACCCTCCCGTATTCCTTCAGTTGCCTGTGTGCCAGGAGCCACGGTATCTCTTTCGAACAACTGGCACCCTTTGCAAGAAACGTTTAAGTTCAAGTCGCAATCCAATCTTGATGACAAAAACTTGACAGGAATTTAAAGAGAGGTTAAAGATTACTTTGACACATTTAAAATTAAGTTAAGAATAAAAACTTCTTAAAAATACGGGATTTGCCCCTCTGGTCATACTTACACGCACATGACAATCATCTTCTGACTAAGTCAGAATAGATACTATTTGTTAAAAGCCTTCTTTGCTAATGTGTTTTTTATTCAATAAAATAGCGTGATTCTAATTTTTAACTAATTGGCTAGGACCTTCGAAAACTCACAAAACAATTCGTTATTAACGTTATGGTATTTAAAATAGCTTCAATGTCAAATATTATGTAGCTAAATATTTCCTGATTGGCAATTTCAATAACATTGTACGTAACAGTGAACTCCACGCTAGTAAAAACTCTTGCATTACAAAAAACACCCTTACAGCAGTCTTAGCATGTCGTTTTCTATTTCTACTCTACCGTAGAATAGAAATCGCTTGTCTAGATTTACGGTACAAAACTGTCAACTCAGAAACGTCATTTTTGTCTACTCTTCCGTCAACAAAACGCTTTTCTACGGCTCTCGTGCTAAGCTAAGCCTGCTGCTACGACATAAAGGCGTGTTAACGTCAAATTGTTGTAATGATGTCCAGTCATGTCTAAGTACGATCAACTGGACTTCAGTTGCAACAATTTGACTTTAACTCCTTTATGTCGTACCCATAAGGTCGATTTTTGTAATGCAATTGTGGGCTTGAACAGAAAAACGTAAGAAAATAATATTTCAAACTAAGAACTGAACTGATGAGACATTTCCGGATGTAGACACGAGCAAAAAGTTACATCAAACAAGGCTGAATAAAAAGCCCAACATCACATAAACGATGCTATACATTCAATACGGTTTAAATGTGGAATAAAAACTAGAATCGTCCGTAAAGTATTCGCTAGCCATTCGACACACGGTATTAGTTACATTGGAATTTATAACAATAATAAAATACTTAGATTTAGATTCGCTTTTTTTTTTGTTTTTTATGGCATCGTTCCGAGCGAATTCACGAAGGTTTTTTTGTTTTTATTTCTTTTGTTTTGACCTTTTCTTATTACTTTTTGTGATAATTTTGTGCTTAAAATCATTGTATGATATTTTCTTGTTCCTTAGGACTAAAAACCCAATGGTCCTTCAGGTTTAGAGTTTGCCAATACATAACGTCACCCCTAAGATTTAGGCAGAGGTATACCCCATTTTTACCGGTTATGTTTAAGTCCCAAATAATAGGAGGTGAGCCCTTTGCAATCAACCGAGGAACAATCCAGGGGGCTAATCTCTAATTCCGTCAATGAAAACACGGGCCCGTCCGAAGATGGTTCGATACCTCGAAGTGACTCCTACAGCTGATTTAAATTTTGTGGACGGGTAAAGCCATATAGGGAGTAGGGACAGCGGTCAAATCGTGTAGTAATTCATTCTTATTTTGGGGCCCAAACTAATCATAGGTCCGTAAGTGTTAATCTATCAAGCCCCGATAATAAGACTCAATTGATTTTCTATAACTTATCATCTGCCCGACCCCAACTATGTTGGGGTCGGCTTCCAGTCTAACCAGATGCAGCTGAATACCAGTATTTTACATGGAGCAATGCGTATCTGACCGCTAAAACCCAGTTACTGTAATATTTTTTATTGATTAACTGGCTGACCCGATAGACGTTGTCCTGTCTTAATGAATATTGAATTTATTACGCACCAATTTCTTATTTTTTTCTTTCATAAGAACCTTCTTCTGACAATAACAAATACAACAAAAAAAGAATTAGCAAAATTGATCCAGCCGTTCACGTGTGATGCTGTGACCAATGATAATACGGATTCATTTTATATATAAGAAAGAAGATAATAAACGGGCTTCTGGCGACTAACCGCGGCAAGCGTAGCTTACCCTAATCCATCTCGACCCGTACAAGTGTTATATACTAGGTACTACCAATACTTAGCCATAAGCCCCTCAAATGCTCACATAATTAAGAAATTAAATGAAATGTTTATTTATGTACCTAAGTAGATCTTATATGACACTTATACACGTCAATATTTTGTAGTTCAATATTTTAAAAACTAGATGGCGCGCGCATTTCCTTGCTGACTGTTCTCTGAGAAGAAAAGCCGAAACAAACTCAGAGGTCATGGTCTCTTTTAAAGTTTAAACATTATATTATTTGAATTTTATGTGAGTAAATGCTGGGCAATGTCTGGAAGGGTATTTTGAAGACAGAGCCATTGCAGCTTTGAGCTGACCTGTCCCAACAGACGGCATGTATGTATCAGTCACCGTGTAGCTCAACCCTATTTTAGGGAGCTCAACGACCCGTCACAAGACGCTACCAGATCTGCAGGACATTTGCGTAAGCCATTTACAAAATACTCAAAACTACCAGACGAGTTATACCAGTATTTTACATGGAGCGACTGCCTATCTGACCTCTACAACCCAGTTACTGGGTAATGCGATACCCCTTGGTAAGACTGGTTGTCAGACTTTCGGGCTTCTGACGACCCGTAACGACTGTCAAAGATCTACGAATGACAGCCGGGACCAACGGTTTAACGTGCTTTCCGAGGCACAGAAGAGTCTTGGTATGTAAAGATGGTCACCCATCCATGGACCAACCGCGGCTAGCGTAGCTTAACCTGATCGATCGACCCGTGCAGCTATTCTAAAAATGATCGCTGCTAGAGCGGACTGTCCCTTTCAGGGTCACTGGGTGGCGACAGTCTTAGGTTTGGATAGTTATTAGATATATTTTGTCAAAACTAACAATACTAACCTATATTTCTAAGCACTATTGTTACTAACACCAAAATACTAACAAATTTATGGACCTTGGTCTGAAATAAAGTTTAATTTAATTTAATTTTTAATTTTATTGTTACTTAGCCTGCATTATTGGGATCAATTCCATAAATTATTCCAAAAGCATCTTTTAATTTATAATCATGCGTTTTTAAATTACTTTTAAAAACAGTTCACTACACACTTAAATAACAGAAAACAATTAGAAATAACTCTGTTTAATGGCACAATAAGGTATTCCGGGTAAATCGAAATATTCCAACTAGTTCTACTTAATGAAGTGTGAGTACGCAAATGCCAATGAACTGAAATTACAATAAATATCTGCTAAGCGCTCTGCTCTTACCTACCACTAATGGCCGCCTTAATGTTTTGATGTTGTAATGGTATGTTGAGCTTGCCGGCTAAACTGTACTGCGGTATAATATTTTTGTTCTTTATTGTGCACATAAATTACTAAATCATTAGTTTTATCGTAAATAAGTTGCAGGAAAAGAAGTATAAGATTTTCGACAGACAATCTATCCTTTTATCATCAAAGGCTTGCATAAAGTACGGGTCGATCGCTTAGGATAAGCGTCGCTCGACGAGCTATCTTTCTATACCAAGACATTTCCGTGCCTCGTACAGCACGTCCGGGCTGTCATTCATGGAAATTTGACAGTCGTTACGGGTCGTCAGAAGCCCGAAACCCTGACAAACCCGTCATACCACCCCTCCGAGTGGGTTCCCGCATTGTCGTTGCGGGGGGGCTTAGTAACCGTGGTCTCCCATCCACGGTGAAGCCAAGAGGAACCTATAGAGGTATGAGGAACAGGGTGTAAAGTTCGCTCATCCTCTATTGAAAAGGAGGATCCTCCGACCAGACGGGTATTGTGTCTGGTCCGGGCAACTGCCCGACAGTTGATGTCGGGATATTTTATCTATCTGAGTAGCGTGGTAAACTCTGATTGCGCGATGTAGAATTGCTCAGTTAGTTCGCCTGTGGCATTGTAGATGGCGCCACTTTTCTTTTTGTGTTTCTTGATATTTGTCGTGAAGCATTTTTATTTGTAGTGCCGCTACATCACTCCCCCCCGGAGACCGGAGGTCGATAGTGGGCTGAGTCAGTGCATGTTATGCATGCTTGCCAGTGCCAGTTGTGGTTCCAGTGGGTCGGAACCGGGTGTCACATAGTTCGCGGTGAGTCGGAACTGTCTGCGACGATTCCCCAGTGAGTCGGGGTTGCGCTGCGTTATGCTCCAGTGAGTCGGATCTGGTACAGCGCTGGGTTGAGAGGTTGAGGCTGACTGCTGGCGTCGACCGGGAGATTGGGCTCTCGACCGGCCGAAAGTGCAGTGTGCTGGGCCATGGCTGCTGATGAGGCTGTGGGTGATGACCAGGCATGCGGTTCGCTGCATGCAGGTGGTCAGGATACCCGTTGAAGCCGTGTGTGCTGGCTGGCTGTGTGACTCGCCGCTCGAAAGCTTGAGGAAGTGGTCTTGATTTGATGAAGATGACGTCACGCCGAAGTATTGCTCGAAGGCTGCGCTGACGTTCGTTCTCGGGGTCACCAGTATAGAAGTATGAGGAACAGGGTGTAAAGTTCACTCATACTTATGATGGTAAAGGAGGATCCTCCGACCAGACGGGTATTGTGTCTGGTCCGGGCAACTGCCCGACAGTTGATGTCGGGATATTTTATCTATCTGAGTAGCGTGGTAAACTCTGATTGCGCGATGTAGAATTGCTCAGTTAGTTCGCCTGTGGCATTGTAGATGGCGCCACTTTTCTTTTTGTGTTTCTTGATATTTGTCGTGAAGCATTTTTATTTGTAGTGCCGCTACAAACCCAACGGTGGGGCCGCTCGTCAGGGCTTTTGCCTTCAAGCCATTGACGTAGCGGCCAAAAAGTAGGTTGCGGTGAGGTGCACCGCAACTGAGGTGGGCCGCGATGTCGAATGGGAGGCATCGCGGCTGAGGGTTACAGGCTGCGGTAGAGGAGGAGTGCCGGTGCTTCTGAGCAGCGCTCTTCCCTTCCGTGGCCTGGACGGGGCCGCCACCGTTTGATGGCGGACGCGGTGGGGCCGCAGGGGAAGAGGAGTGTCGGTATAGCGTCAGCCGCTCTCCCTATCCCCTGCGGCCGAAAAGTGGTAGACGGGACGGCGCGTTGTGTTTCTCACGCGCGCCGTCAAAGATATCAGCAACCACTGGTGGGGTCCGCAAGGTCCGATGCCTGCCAGGGGTGCGGGTTTGTTCGAAAGAGATACCACGGCCCCTGGCATACGGGCTACTGAGGGAACACGGGTGGGTTTTAGTCAGTAAAAGTCTGACACGCCCTCCTGCTCTACTCAGCAGGAGAAGTCATTTGATGATTTCCCACCCAAAAAAAAAAAAAAAAAAAAAAAACCCGTCATACCAAAGTGTATCGTATTACTCAGTAACTGGGTTGTGGAGGTCAGATAGGTGATCACTTCATGTAAATCACTGGTATTCAGCTGCATTTGATTAGGCTGCAAGCTGACCGTAACATAGTTGGGAAAAGACTAGGCAAATTGATTGAGTTTCGTAAGAGAATCTACATAGTATAAGTACTTAAAGTGGCCTTAAACCATTGAAATAAAAACTGAACAAATGCATTAACTCTTTTTTAACACGCTTTTGCTAGTTTCACCTGTAGGTATGTTTTTTTTTTTTTTTGGGTGGGAAATCATCAAATAACTTCTCCCGCTCAGGGTGGAGCAGGAGGGCGTGTCAGACTTTTACTGACTAAAACCCACCCGTGTTCCTTCAGTAGCCCTTAAGCCAGGGGCTGTGGTGTCTCTTTCGAACAAACCCGCACCCCTGGCAGGCATCGGCCCTTGCAGGCCCCATCATTTTTTGTGCTGACATCTCTTTGAGGCGCGCGTGGAACACAACGCGCCGTCGACTTGGGCTTGGTCCTTACCGGACAGCGCGCTACCCATTACTCGCCGTCCGCAAGCCCATGCCTACGGTGGCCAGAAATCGGCCTGGGATTCCCGACGCTCAGGGCGTCTCCGTATCCTGCGGCGGCTAGGGTTGCGAGGGCGCATATGCTGCCTCTCCCTCACGTGCGCCGCCTCCCTCTTCGCGAGCATCACTGCTTCGCTGAAGGAGGTGACGGCTCCCCATGCCCTCTCGCTCCGTACCATGGCCTGGACCAGGGCCGGACGCGAGAGATCGCCGCCGCCGATCGCCTCCACGAGGACACGGCGGTGCTCCGCCCAAGCAGGGCAGACCGCCACCGTGTGCTCCACCGTGTCCTCAGGGCGATCTTCGCAGTGGAAACACCCGGGCGTTTCCTCCCGCCCTATCCGAAACAGGAACCTGCCGAAACAACCGTGTCCGGTGAGGACCTGCGTCAGGCGGAAGGTGAGGACGCCATGCCGCCTCTCAAACCACTCCTCAAAGAGGGGACTTACCGCCGCAATCGTGGCGTGCCCAGCACTGGGTTGCGACAATCGCTCTCTCCATGTCACCATGAGATCCCGCCGGAGCTCTGTCCGCTACCTGTAGGTATGTTTGTAAGCATTTTTGTTTGTAACCGATTTCTTTGGACTTTTTTTGACCCACTTCAAACGGTAAGATTTCATTTAAACTTCGTAGAATAATCGAGGACCGATAACAATTCAATAATTTCATAAATTCGTTCCATAATGTTGAAAAAAAAAACTGAAAATTCACGCTTTTGTAGTTAGCAGAACGAAAAAATAGAAAATAGATAATAAATTAAATAATCTAAAAGACTATTTAAAAAAACCCACGCTTTTTTGAAATTATTTTCTGCTTTTTTAGTTTGGTTTTTAAAGCCTTTTTTTATTATCTCTCCCTTATTGTACCAACTGGGGTATGAAGTTTATTGCCGAGGGAAGTCATGAGCAACAACTGGTAACTATACTCGTAAAATATTTTCTAATCGATTTTTTTACTACCTAGAATTATTGACGATATTTTTTTACGAGCTCGATTCAGGTTTTAATTTAAAACTTTTAGTTTCATAATTGCTAGATCGTGCCAAGCAGATAGCAAACTTAGTGACAAGGATTATGTAGCCGTTTTGACGTTCTGTGACGTTATATTGGTACGGACGCATCTTGGTCTATGAAGCTGAGCTTCGGCAGTCGGATTATCTGTCCTTCTTGGCTAAGTTCTTGGTCGCAGAACCTCTATTGAAAACTTAATGGCTCGATCATGCCTTTACATATCACTAGCTATTGCCAGCGGCTTCGCCCGCGTAATGGTCGAAAAATATGCGACGGGAACGTATTACCGGGATAAAGAGTATCCTATGTATTAATCCAGGTTATAATCTATCTGCATGCCCAAATTTAATCCAAATCCGTTCAGCCGTTGTTACGTGATTGAGTAACAAACATTCACATTTTTAATATTAGTAGGATTATAGTAGGATAGGATAATTAAATTAAATATACACTTACGAAACAGAAACAAAGGTTTGTATAGAAACATTATAATAGCTGAAATAAAAATAACTTATTTATATGAAAAAAAAAGACAGTTTATTTGAAATGTTTCAAATTATTCTAAGGGTCTGACTAATCCAAGATTATTTTTAAACAAAAAGAATATTGAATTCCGTCTTCAAAAAATAGTTCCTTTAAAATAAACGGATGTAACTTTTATCTCCCGTCACACTCCTCCACGACCATCAAAACATTACGGCGATCATTAGCAGACGCAACTTAGCAGATATTATTTATAACAATTTCAGTTCATTCACTCACAGACTACCTTTAATTACCTGGACTTACGTGGTTATTAGGAACTGTCGTAAAACAGCTCGATTTAAATGGTCCAAGTAATGGTAGATAAAGGTAACGTATGTTTCTAACGATATGGGGGTTGTGAATTTTGTTAACTATGAGAAACACAGAGGTAGTATGTACTAATATAGGTACACAGCAAAAGGATTCCCAGATAAATTGGTTGCTTCAGCGTCTTATGGAAACACAATGCATACTATCTGTTTGGATTCGTATAATCGTCTACAGCCCGAATTCACCCACTGGGCCTTGTGCGAGTTTTTCAAAAGAGATACCGTGGCCCCTGGCACACAGGCAACTGAGGGAGAGCGTGTCAGACTTTTACTTACTAAAACCCACCCGGGGTTTTAGTAAATAAAAGTCTGACACGCTCTCCTGCTCCACCAATAGCGGGAGAAGTTATATGATGATTTCCCAACATCAAAAATCGTATCGTTTCGCGTATCTCGTCTCCCAGTCCTCACTCCACCTATCATCGCTACGCCTTGTCAAGTATTCTCAACTCCATTGGCTTCGGATAGATACACTGGAATTTACTTGGTATTTCCACCAAATTCCATTTCATAGAAAACCCTACATCGTTAATTCTCTATGAAATTCATTTCATAAGAACGTAGAACGAAAACAGCGTAAAGGAAATATTTTAGTCTAAAAAAAATCGTGGACTTTGAATATCCACCAACCAGAACTGTGCCCGCGTAGTGTATTATGTTATGATTATGGACTTGTCGCAGTATGATAGATAAAGCCGTAATATAGTTATATCCCTAGTGATATAATTATGTACCGTAATATAGTTACACGAAAGCGATTCATTACTATCTTACTAGGAATATAATTATAATACGGTTCAAGTTTAGTGATATAATTATATTACTTGATTAAGTTTAGTGAAATAATTGTAGGAGTGTAGTACGGGGGTGCGACGGAGACGGCGGCGGAGGCTTCGTTGTGTTTGTGAACCACACACGTCGCTTACTGTCCCAGTCTGTCGTTTGCTCACTTCATGAAATGGTCGAGAATTTCATGAAATGGTCGCATTTCATGAAATTCTCGTCTTCTTCTGGTTCTTATATTACAGAAGAAGACGGTCGACGTCAGGTTGACGGAGCCCCACTGCGTGGGGCTCCTATTTCTGTCTGCAGGGTTTAAAGGAACCTAACCAAACCGAACCTCGGGGTGCCCTTGACGTCGATCGTCTTCTCGAGAAAAAACTCTCGAGCATTTCATGAAGTGAGCAAATCTACGATATGGCCATGATACATAGGTATTAATTGAATTTTCCCCACTTTTTCTTTAAAATCTGTTATATATATTAGTTTTATCATTGTGAATGACTTCTTATAAAACCAATATATTGTTTTATTTGATTCTAGGGTAGATTCATAACTATTTAACCAGATTAGTTTAGTCAAATAAACATATTACTAGATTGCGACCGTAAGGTAGTAATGAATCGCTTTCGTATAACTATGTTACGGCATATGTTTATATCCCTAGGGATATAAGTATATTACGGTTTTATCTATCATACTGCGACAGACTTATCACAGTTATCACTGGAAATTTTAGCTGTCTTAGATTCAGGAACTACTAAGGAGGTGTTGATTTTCGGGCTTATTAGTCGTTTCACCCGTTTCGGGTGAATCGACACACGAAATATTACTTATTTTTAACCGACTTCAAAAAGAAGGAGGTTATCAATTCGACATGTTTATATATATATATATTTTATGTATGCTCGGGCATAACTCCGTCGTATATAGACGGATTTGCAAAATTATTTTTTTGTTCGAAAGGGGTTTACTCCGAAATGGTCCCATTGAAATTTAATATAGATCTGATGATACGTTTCGGAGACAGACAACGGAACTCTTCAAAAAATTACCGCAAATCAACCGCGAATGTTGCTATCGCATAAATGTGTATTGTTTTGACCCCAAGGATGATGAAATTTCGAATTGGTGTGCGGTAGATAACTAAAAAGTGAAAAATAAAACATCCAAAGTCACCGACTTCCCAAATTAAAGTTATTTTGCACTTTGTAGTGTTTCTTTGGAAGTCGGTTGTTATTTTTTTGAAAAAAGTTTTTATCTGTAGACGATTCGCGCGAAGTTAATTTAATAGTGGGCGAATAGATAACTCCAAAAATATGATTTTGACAACTGGCGCGTTTTGATACAATAAAGTTAGTGTATTGTTTTTCTTAATGTTGTAGAAGCATTTTTTTTTATCCATTCGCTCGTTTCTGGTGAGTAAATACGTGTGAATTGACTAATAAGCCTATTTTCAACGGAAACAATTATTTTTATCTCGATTATTTGTCAGTCATAGATAAAACAGAAATAGGAAATTGTTTATTGTCCAGGTAGAACCAATTTAAATTAAAACATTACCTACAACTTTGTTACATTCGTGTTAGTGGCCAGTGAGCCTCAGATAACACTGCATTTGATTAGAATCTTTGCATATCCAATCGAGCGTCACTTGTTCTCCAAGACATCCGACTGCCGACATTCCTTTGGTCTCTTTACGACGCTTCATACAGTCTACACGTGGCTAAAAGCTGCTGTTTACTATGCATAGTGTCGGTATCCGACATGCGTGATGCGTGGTTATTCATGAATGACATCATCGTCAGACCATCAGCCGAATAAAGGCGTGGCTGTCATAATGACTATGGGTATTTTTTGTCAGGCTAAAATGTGAAAAAAGTTTTGTATTTTTTTTGTTTGTTTTATAATTTAAATAATAGGATGATATTATGTTGGACATCATTAATCATATTGTATTATTTGTTTTGAATATTAGTTTATTGTTGACGTTGTGGAATTTTTTGTTGCTGTTTTAAATAAGAAAAAAAAGTTTTTATTTTTGAATTTAACTGTGTTGGTTATCAATCATTTTGTATTATTTGTTTTAAAGACTAGTTTGTTGCTAAATTTAACTTTAATAAATATTTTTATTTTCGTCTTTTTTTTAGGATTTAGTTATGTTCATTATCTTAAAAATAATTTTGAACCAAAGAATATAAACAAATCTTAAGATGAAACCGCAAAAAATATTTTATTACTTAACAAACTCTTGTCAAAACACACATCCATTTTAAGAGATTGCATAAACATTATTAGTTATTTACAATAACATAATATAACTTGCGATATTCTCAGTATACATAGTGCTCTTAATCAATCAATGTTTGCAAACTAAATGTCACGGCCATCTGAAACAGGTTTATAAAAACTTTGGTAATCTTGAAGTTGGTAATAATGACGCTATCGCTAATAATGTGCATTGATTGGTCTTTAAAAAACAAAATGGCGGGGAATTAATTGTTTGACCAATATATTGCCTACTGTGTATTTGATTTTATTTGTATGGTTTATTGAATAAATATTTTTCCGTTTTATATTTTTGTGATTTTAGAAATATTTGTTTTCTTTGACTTTTTTTTCAATTTAACCAAACATAAATAGGTATTTATTTATTTGTAGTGTAGTTGGTATTTATGGTTTTTTAGGTAGGTGCGTATTATTTATGTAAATTTAAATGATTATTTTTTTTCAATTTAAACGAACATTAATAGTAAATACCTATTATTTACGTACGTTAAAATAAAAATACTTTTTATATCTACGAACAGGGCTTTTAATTATCAATATTATGTTTGTTTTTCGTCATTTTCAACTTTGTTATTTTACCTTGACCGTTTTTTGCATACTTTTTTGTACATTAGTCGGGCCATTAGTTTAATGAGACTAGATAATATCTCTGCACTACTATTCTGATGAACACATGCATTCCATATAAAGCTGAAATAACAATGAGGATCTTATTACGTTACCAGCCAACAAAAAATATTTAAAATAAACCTCAGAAATAAGCATTGTTGGTCCTTTTATAGACTTCAGGGGTACATCATCCTTGTCGGTATCACCCCTAGTATAATTCTAAGAAAATTAAATAATGTGTGTTATTCTTAAGAAGCTCTCAAAAAGTGTCACATTACATAAGCACCTATGAAAAAAACACCATTTATGTATCTTATTAGCTGTCGCCCGTGCCTTCGTCTGCGACAAACAAACTTAGTTTCGCATTTTAACATAGGAAATGTCAACTATATCTAGTTTTTTTTTTATATGACGTCATAAGTGATTCTGATATCCTGGACTGAATGAAAAAAATCATACAGTAAAGTAGATACATTAAAAAAAAACCATTTCCATAACAACGTAGGTAAGTTGATTTTTTATTGTAAGAAACAAGAAGCCATCAAGTTTCAAAAGGCTTAATTTTGCCAACCAACAGAATATTAATCTCTTAGCACCTCATTCTCAAAGAAAAACCATACAATCAGACATCGCATCGTTCAATAATGAAGTGCTTAACTTGGTCGAACGGCTTGCAAGAATCTGGCTTGCCTTGGCTATTTCCTACTTGTTCTCGACACTTTTGCTCGAGAGTATCGCCTCCGTACCAAAGTCATCGATAAAAACCGTAATCCCAACACTCCCAACACTTTTGGTAGCAGAAACGGTAGCGATATGCTAATCTAACTTTGATGCAACGTCATGGTACAGGGTTTTCGGAATTATGCTGAGAAATTCCGTTGTTTTTTTTTTCTTGTTTTGCCGTATTGTGTATCCGATGGTCGATAATGTTTGTTGTAATGTTATGGTTAATTTAATACGTTGATATTCTGTTTTAAGTAGGTACAAATTTTTGTTATATTGGCCGGAGAAGAAAACACACAGGAAAGAATGGAAAGCTGTGGGGGACACCTTTGCCCAGCTGTGAGGTAATTTGTACAGGTTGAAGAAAAATTAAAAACGAATGTGAGTATTACAGTAATGGAATTGCATTGGAAAATTCGAGTAACTAATGTATAAGCCAAAAAATATTGCTAGAAACAATGATGTACTTACGTACGATTTGTTTTATTTTGCTGTCCACTATTAGTATTATTTTTACATTAAATATTATAGTCTACATTTATATTTTTTCCTTTTATAATGAATTAAAAGGTCTATCTGACACGCAAAAAAAAAAATACGACGGTAAAAAAAAAAAACACTTTAAAAGTTCCTTACCGGATTTGGAGGAAATGACATAAAAGTATCGATAACGATAAAAGGAAGTCTCTATTAGCGTTGAAGTGTTAATTTCTACGTTAAATTTTTGGGAAGAATTATTTGAATAACACGAAATATTGTGGAATTTCATTTCCTTACGCGGTAGATGTTTGGTAAAGGTTCTTTCTTTACTGGGTTAATAGGACTTTTAATTTAATGGAGAAAGTAATTTTTTTTTTATAAATACTTTGCTTTCTGGGGTTCAGTTAAGACAACCCTCTGACCTAGGCTTTGGTTTTCATAGGACTCTATTTTGGCTGTATTGTTTCTTAGATAGGTATTTTGAGAAGCTGTTAGCGGCTAAAAACGAATATTCAAAAACGCCAATGTCTTAAATTGACCGAAACTCAATAACCGATTTAAGCTTTAATGACTTCTAGTATCGGCTCTGAATCTACATTGTTATCGAAAAAGGCTATATTCAAATCAATATTTTATGTATGTTTAAAAAAAAAAATATAACTACAAAAAGAAACCCGTATACTTCTACCTGTTTCCTAGAATCAACATTAAAGTTGATTATTTTCCTTACAACTTACAAGTTATAACTTGTTCGCAACATTAAACAACTGATAGTGACCCAGTCTTTGTTTTTTCAATCCTCCATTAAAATTTACATATTCATTAAGCACTTAATAGGTATTTTTAATTCAATTAAACGATACTTTTAAGTACTTAGTACATGGGTTTGTTGCAGTAAAAAATAAATCAATAATTATCTACTTGTAATTCTACAAGAACAGACGTTTCTTGAAAACCGGTTTTTTATCGATACTACTTTAAATGCATAGGACATACCTAGTGAAATAAAAATGTCATATAATATATTTTTGTACGAAAATTAATACAAATTATGTAATTTGTGCGATTTTATGTATATTCGTTTTATTTGTACAAGATCTTGGTAATAATTAAATAGAACATCACGCCTGTAATTCACGAAAGGTTAGTCAGAGGAACCTTTGGTATAGCCAAATTTCGCCAGTTATGTTTAAGTCCCATAGGAGGCGACCCTATTTCCATCAACCAGACAAAAATCCAAATTTTAGGCAGCTGCTAAGAAATTCCTAATACAATAAAAACACAAAAACACTCCAGTGCTCAGGAGTAGCACTTGCAACCACTAGAACTACGAGGCATTCTTGGCAATAATATTAGACCTTAATTAATCAACTAAGGTCTTAAACCGTTGAGTCGTTACAAAGTTGTTCTCATAAATTAAATCGTATTTCACTAACTTGAGTTGAGAACTGCGATTTAAGTTTACTAAGAACTTGAAACAGTTCAATGTCAAAGATTTGTATTTATTTCAATGACTTAAGATTAATTTGTATTCACTGTTTTATGTAAACATTACTAAGTTTTATTATGATTTGGTTGACACTAGACTCACCCCTGATAAACAGGCGAAATGTACTATACCTACTTAGCCACACCTCTGCCCAAACGTTTCAAAAACGGCGTGATGTTAAGTTTATCATCCTTTATTAGGGAGGTAATAATATAGAAATATTTCAAGTGATAACTTGACATTACTTAGTTCTAACTTAACACGTTTCATAGCTTTATAAATTTTATAAAGCATGTGAAACAGTTTAAGTGTTATTCACTAGTAGTAACTATGTTTTTAAATACTTTAGAAATCATAAGAAGAACTAATAGTTAAATATTTAGTCAGCTGTTTATTTGACCTTGGTTTTGAAAAGATCGAAAATGTCGATTCTATCAGCTGTTGGCTGTGTTTTTCTCACACAAATTAAAATACTTAACACAGTTGTTTACTCTTAACATAAAATGGCATGCACATAATTTAAAACTATAAAATGCATGAAATACACGTTTGTAAAGTCATCACTTATCTAAGACCTTACCGTTTTGCCACGATAGTGCAAACAAATCCTCGTCGCGTAGCCATTGTAGTTCGCTAATTATAGTCGACATATCAGCAACGAACGACATTAAAACATGATAGCACAACTCCACAACACATCAAAATCACAACACTAACACAAAAAGACCGCGAACCAATCAAACAGTGCTGTTGAGCACAACACTAAAATCTGCCATCCACAATAATGCTTGGAATGTCCAAATAACACTGAAAAACTTTCGCTGACAACGAAAAATCACCGATATCGCGTTACAATTGATGTTACGAAACGTCAGCTTGACAGATCGTAACCCGGGGTGAACGAACGGCATGCGCAGACGCAGCGTACGTGCGGTGCGCGCGATCGATGCCAACCGACTGGCTCGACAACTCGAATAAACACTAGCGCAGCGGGGGGTTATCGATAACCTTCCGAATATCGACAAACAACATCACTAGTTTTGCTACCTCGTGTGAAACTGAAGGCCGGCGCAATTTTTACGGTTTAAACGTAAGGTTAATGTAACTTGTCGGGTATTTTATTGATGATCTGAATGTAATGCAAGGCTCTCAGATTTTGTAACCACTTGGCCTCTTGTTAAGTTCATTATTATCGCGGTTTATTCGTCGTATTTTAAATATTTGTGATGATCTTTTAATTTAAGTTGAAGATGAAAGAGGAGGATCAAAATTTGATCATCTTAATCATAAATTGAATGTTTAAAATCTACCTTGCCTTTGAGAAACTATATTAGGGTCGGCTGCCAGTCTAAGCAGTTGAATACCAGGATTTAGCATAGGGTGACTGCATATCTGACCTCCATCCACAACCCAGTTACTTGATAACTCACTACCCTGGTTGACTGGTTGTCTGACTTTCGGGCTTCTGACGACCCGTAATGATTGTCAAAGATTTACGAATGACAGCCGGGACTAACTGCTTAGCGTGATTGGTATGATGGTCACCCATCCACTGACCATTTGCGCTATAACTTAGCCACAAGCCTCTAGATGATCTTAACAGTACCACTTTTGTCATAACGATCAGAGTGTCACTTGTCACAACTCTAAGTAAAACTAAATTTAACTCCATATTTTGAAGAAAATATAAACCTTTTCTGTCTCAAAAACCTTTAAAGATGGCTTTAAGAGGCTTACCTTCTAACAATAATATGGGATTGACTTTCAAGTTTGTTAGCAAAACTTTATAAACCTGAAAATATTTTGAAATCACTTGAAATTTAAAAAAAATAAACGAAATTATCAACAACTTAACTGAGAGAAGGTTTTCAATCAGGACTAAAATAATCATTCAATATTCGTGCTACTAGACTATCTCGTTGGTCTGGAGATTACAAACACTACTGATGAGCATGCGGTTATTGGGTTTTTGCGTCATGAATTTATTAGTTGCTACTAATAAATTCAGCCCGTAGGTCATCATCATCATCATAATCAGCCTATACTGTTCCCACTGCTGGGACACAGGCCTCCTCTCGGTGAGAGGGATTGGGCCGTAATCCACCACGCGGGCCCAGTGCGGGTTGGTAGATGTCACATGTCTTTGAATTTTTTGGTTCTAGGACATGCCGGTTTCCTCACGATGTTTTCCTTAACCGTTTTGAGAGCAGTGGTGATGAAATAATTTACACAAAGTAAAGCGCCTGCCTGGGTTCGAATTCACGACCTACAACTCGTAAGTCGCGGCCGTTACCACTTGGCCACCTGCTCTCAAGCCGCTGTCTGCCCGTAGGTACACTGGATTTATTCCCTGTTGAAGGCCAACTACATGGGACTTCACATAACTGGGTTAATATGGCTGTATTAAAGGGACATCTCTGTCTTACCCTTCGGTGAATGCAGGCGTGATGTTATGTTATGTTATGTAGTCATCCTTCTGTCCTAATCCCAATTTATTTAGGGTCGTTACGAAATTATTTTCTAAGATATCATTCGTGGATCTTTGATACTCGTTACAGGTAATAAGAACGATTGTCAGTTACTCCTTGGTAAGTCTAACAATCAGGGTAATCCTGTTACCCTGTAACTGAGTTGTGGAGGTTAGATAGCTTGCAGAGTACCTAAGCAAACTAAAGTGGCAGTGGGCTGGCAATGTGTGCCAAAGGGACGACGGCGGACGGCAGGAGACGAGTCCTGGGCCTAGAGACAAAACACATTTCTGTTAGCGTTCACACCAAACGCTACGCCAAAATGTATGGGAATGACATTACCTGCGGAAAGGACAAGACGTAACCTTTGCGCAGGTAATGTCATTCCCATAAATTTTGGCGTTTTGTCTAGGCCTGCTTAAGTGGAGACCGCGAATCGGCAAGCGTAGTGTGGGACGCCCCTCAGCTAGATGGACTGACGACCTTAAGGACGTGGCTGGGACAGACTGGATGCGGCAGGTGGACGACATGGTGTTGTGGCGCAACCTGAGAGAGGCCTATGTCCAGCAGTGGACGCCATAGGCTGATTTGATTGACTGTTAACTGAGGTCAGATAGGCAGTCGCTCCATGTAAAATTGAGGTATTCTACTGCATCCGGTTAGACTGGAAGCCGACCTTCACGTAGTTGGGAAAAGGCTTGGCAGATAGATTATTATTTTCCTTCTCACACGCTCTTCCTAAATTAATTATATGTCAAACAATAAAACTGAGACATTTACAATCTTACTATAAATAGCGTTATCTATTTGGATGTAGATAATAATTATTGTTGGACAAACACTGTCATCTTGGAATTAGGGTGCGCGGGAGCAGGATTTCGTCATACTCGAATTAAATGATAAGAAATGTGAGGAAAGCAAGATATCGTGTGTTACTGGGTATCTACGTAGTTTTATACTTTGGAAAATTAGTACGAGTTATCATCATCATCTGCCTAGCCAATTCCCAAGTATGTTGGCGTCAGCTTCGAGTCTAACCGGATGTAGCTGAATACCAGTATTTTACATGGAGCGACTGCCTATGTGATCTCCACTTCCTTGGTTGGTTAACACGATACCCCTTGGTAAGGCAGGTTGTCCAACTTTCGGGCTTCTGACGAACCGTAATGACTGACAAAGATCCACAAATGACAACCGGAACCAACGGCTTAAAGTGCTATTCGAGGCATGGAGGGGTCTTGGTATGCATTGTCTAATCAATAAAAATGTCTTCTTGTGTTCCATTCAAACTGCTGTATTAATTTAGTCCATTTCACATGTTATTGGACATAAACACTTACACAATTTAAAAGATTTAGAAGCCTTAATAACCTTATCTAAATGTACGGCTTTATAAAATAATGTTTAACACCATATATTGCAATATTTAATAACCTAAAGCCGAAACATTAATTAAAAAGGAATTCAGGAAATAATTGTAGAGAGGTACTTACCTAATAACAAAACTTGCAGATCCCAACTGCAGATCGAAGGCGTAATTTCAAGGAATTGACAAAAACTTGACCTTTTCAAAATCATTCCAAATTAAATGTTACTAAGGCACCGCATCAACGTAGATAATAAAAACATTAAATGACATGATCTTTAAGTATACATACCTTCCTTACATATATCATTAACATTATTACATCATAAAAAAAGCCTTTTTCCCTTCATCGTAGTATTAAAGATTGCCGAAATGGCTTTCAAAATAACTAGCGTGAAATTACATAAAAATATTAACTTAGTCCAATGGAACCTAATTTAAAAGATTAGAAACTATACTAACTAAGTACGCTAAGTACTATACTAAGTAATTTCGTAAATTTATTTAAATTTACGAAATTACTTTAGACCTTACAAGTTACAATGCGATAAATTAAATTAACCAAATATCTAAATTAGAAACATTCATTAAAAAGAAATTTTCGTTTCGTATTATAAATAGGTTGATATCGGTCTACAATTTAACCGACAGCAGATCAAAGGCATTATTTCAAAAATAAATAAATACGAGACACTAACATAACCTTTACAAAATCATTCCAAATTAAATGTTATTAAAGCTCGGCAATAAACGTGGATATGTAATAAAAACATTAAATGACGTAAACTTCCATTAAACATACGAAAAATCTTACAAAAATTACATACCTTCCTTATATCATTACCGTTATTATTACATCTTTAGAAGAAGCCTTTTTGCCCTTCATCGTATTATTAAAGATCGCCGCAATAGCCTTTATAATAACTGGCGTGAAGTAACATATTATAATAGTCTCGTAACAACCAATTATTTTGCACGGAAGTGTATAATAGGTGTGGTAGCTGGCTCGGCCGCCAGTGCATGTAATGCCTTAAGGGGAATCTAGTCGCTGGCTCAAACTCACTGGTGGGCCTGGCTAAAAATCACGCTCTCTCACCAGGCATCCTGTCCGACAGAGGTAGTATCAGTGATGAGCAGTTAGACGCTAGTCTACACGCAAAACGCTATTGAGTGAGATGCAGGATCATTCATAGTAAAATAGGCGCGTAAAAAATGGAGAACAGTCCTTCGGAAGATCGGGTTTTATGAAAAGACCACTTCATAAATCACTGACCAAAGAAGTTTATTGAACTTTTCGATGACTTAACTTTGTCTGTACCGACTTGGTTTTGGAGAATTCTCATATTACTTAAACACGCCCAAAGTTAGGTTAAATTAACAAGAAAAACGATTATTTGTTGGCTCATAACTTATTTTAGTATTCTGTTTCCGTACAGACAATATTTTTAATGAGACAAAACCATACCATGTTTAATTTTTTTATGTAAATTGTCGAACAGTGGAGTAAAATACTCTCGAAGTTTGTGTGGGAAAAATGTGGACTAGATTCACCTTAAGTGCTTGCTAGAAATTATAAACGTTTTTTGATAAAAGGAAAAAAATATTAGAAACGTTTGTAAGCTTTTTTTGTTACGCGTATTACAATCAAATTGTTTTAATTCTATTCTACTAGTATTATCACACTTTGGTTTGGTGAGAAAGGTGAAGAGCAATGGTATCTGCCCGACTCACGAGTTGCACGTCGTAAGTTCGAACCCAGACGGACACTTCACTTTGATGTTTTCATTCTACTAGTATAAGGATAAGCTAGCGTATAATGTTCCCACTGCTGGGTGTCAGTCGTCATCTTGATGAGAGGGAGTGGGCCGTAATCCACCACGTAGACCCAGTCCGGGTTAGTAGATATCACATGTCTTCAAGGATATACCGGTTTCCACACGATGTTTTCCTTTACCGTTTTGAGAGCAGTGATGATGAAATAATGTACACAAAGAAAAAGTGCCTACCTAGGTACGAACTCACGACCTGTAACTAAGTGTCACCCAGTTACCACTGGGCCACTACTGCTCTACGTACTCATAAAAGGCAAAGTTATTATAGTACCTATTACAATACAAAATAATAATATAATCTGCCTACATTTGGAAAATATCTCAAGTATTATCAAACCCCGACGAAAGAGATGGGTGTTAGTTTAACTTATGTATTTGTGTGATCCGTCTGTGGGTGGCATCGTAGCTCCCAAACAGCTGAACCGATTATTTTTTCTGGTTTGTCTGTAAATTAACTCAATAGAGAGTGTTTTTAGCTATTAGCTCATTGATAACACCAAAAGACGAAACCAAAAAAAAAAACAAGATACTTATTACATTACCTACAAGTTTCTTTACTTAAAGGGTAAGTAATTTTTTTTCTAATTTTTAGAAATTTTTGGCTATCAGGGTTTTCTAAATTCACACAATTCTGTATTCTTGACCAACAGCGTGTGAAGATTATGCAAACATCACACTGTTATTTATACTAAATTGATGTAGAATTAGAATTCACAACTTTCTAACGTAACTAATTAAAATGTTAACGGTATGAAGTGTCGTCATCGTTTTTATTATGCGGGTAGTTTGCAAAATAAGTAAACAAGGTTTCACACCTTTGTTAAAACAAATGTTACATTGCCTCGTTAGTATAGTAGTTGCAAGGGTGCTGTTGAACGTGCTGTCTTGTGCTCGAATCCCGGGTCGGGCAAAGTGTTATTGAGTTTTTCATAAGGAATTAAATCGTATAAGCCTGTAGTCTGGATTTGTGGTCGATTGATGGCAATAGGCTCGCATTACAAGAGCCTTAAAAAATACAGGCGAAATGTGGGTATACTATAATGTATACTCAACACAAAAAAGGTTTTAAGCCTTTATGCTCACCAACGAACATCACTCCCTCAAGCTCTTACAAGACAATTAAATCCCTACATCCATTTTGTTTTTCCTTTTAACACAAAATGGATTTACATACAGCTCGGTTCGTTCACAATCTCATTAGATATGTACGTCACAAACACTTCATCGCGAGTATCCCTGTTCAAACCGCTAAATCTATTTACTCGTGCTTTTCACTAGTAATATTTGTGTGTTATGTGTTGTAAGCGATTCGCGGGGTAAAAGGTCATTGACTTATCAATCAAAAGTCATTTATTCAACTATTTTTTTTTTTATGATCGCTTATCCCGTCAAAATGTAGGGAACAGATGATATTTTTTTTAGCGATTTCGGGTTTGGTCCCATAGTAAAAGTTGTTCATAATTATGAGTACAATCATGTGTTTAAATGTCGGTCACAAATTACCAGTCACCCTATACATATATATATATATTTCCTTTACGATGATTTCCTTCTATGAATTAATAGGGCGTGAACAATGTGCGGTTTTCTCTGAAGTAGATGCTGGTAGAATAAAATCAATATTGCAGATTATCGTGTTACGCAATTAAGGTGCTGATTCGTTCTGGCATCTGCAAGGGTCGTCAACGACAGGTCACATACAATTCGCTGACTCCTCCTCCCTGATCCTTACCTTATTTAGAAGTAACAGATCTTGTTTGTGAACATACCTGAAACAAAAAGAAGTCACGTTGAATTCTCTTATTACCATGTTATTTTTCTGTCCTACCATTCTTATTTTCATGTATTGTTTATTACACAAACGAAACGAAATGCAGTGAAACGCTTATAACTTGCACCACAACCAAGCACAATGAATTTACGTCTCAACATTACGCGACTCGTTAAGCCATTACTAGAGTAACTAGCCTTCAATTGTTTTTATGACACTGGCCACTAAGTTTAACATGCATAACCAATCAGTTAAATTATTTTATGTTTGAAGTAAGTAATAGAAATTAATGAGAAAATAATTTGGAATTCTATTCTATTTAGTTGCTGAAATGTTTCAAAAATATTCCTCTTGACCGCTTCCGAGTCTTTATTACTGCGAAGCATTTGGTCAAGGAGGGTGATAATGGCTACTTCATGCAGCTCGGGCCCTTCAGCTAGTAAATGATGTTGGGTAAAGAGGTCTGCAGCAAAAAGCTAAAGTTCGGCAGAAAGCTATGGTTAATTCTTCTCCCGAATAAATAGTATTATTTACTAGTCGCCCTGATTATATCATAGATTACACTGGTTAAGAATGATAAACATTACATTTGCCTTCAATCTATTGATGCATAAAATAAATGAAATAGGATAACTTTACCTCTGTCCTATTTTTCCTTCACTGACATTGCAAAGGCCCTCGACAAAGGCCCTATAAACAACATTATATACATGGTCAGTCACTGCAATAGCTCTCTCATTCATAAGCAACCTAGTTTTTTTCAAAGAAGAAAAGAAGTAGAAATCGTGTCTAAAATCGCTTACATTATCACATCCACAATATTTCCATTGCTGGAACACAGGTCACCTCTCTATTAGAGGAAGTGGGCCATCAATCAACACGCGGGCCCAGTGCGATTAGACAGATGTCAAATATCTTCAAAAATCGCTTACGCCTATGCCTTATCCCACAAACTAAAAGTAGGCATAATCTAAATACGTCTCAGCATTTCTTTTGTACCTTATTCGAGTTGATTGCTACGCAAACAGGCGTTCTGTCGTCCGCTCAGTTACATTAGCACAACGTGGGTGTAGACAACCCCTTAAAGTGACAAGCTACAATGGAAATTCTTGTTTGTTTGTTAGGAATGCTCGCACATTTTTCAGCTAGTTTACACCGTTTGAATTGAATTTGAAATGGGTTCAGTGGCTGTTTGTAAACTGTTGTGTAGATTTAAGCGATAAGAAACCAGTGTTATTGTTGTTGTATTGGATATGGTCGTTACGTAAGTTAGTATGTACCTATTTGTAATTTTATTATGACTGTGAGATTCTATTTTGGTGTTTTATTTTTACCGATTAAATTAGCACTAAATATTAGTGCCAACTAGCTTGTACCCCCGGCTTTGCCCGCATTAGCCAATTAATACAAAACCTTACCAAATTATACACCTAAAACTTTTGTCATAAATCAATCTGTCTATTCATAAATACCGCATGAAAATGCGCACAGTAGTCATTAAGTTTATCGCGAACAGACAGCAGACAAACGCGGCAGGAGACTTTGTTTTTTAATGTGATTGGATCTGGTATACCGACCGGAAGAAATATGAAGAACTATTTCACAACAACAACTATTTCTAAAGCAAATTATTATATAAAAAAAAAAAAACATCTTCCTACCGAGAGCACAACACTTAACAAATATACAAGCTCTCGCAAACGCTTATTCCTTGCACCACACACCAAAGTATGACGTATTTAGTTCTTACTTCTGACGCATATAAGTGTCGTCAAAGTTGTCACGTAATACCGCATTGAAACACTTTGCTCTTTAAGTCTTTACTGGAAGTTGGAAAATACTAAAGTGGCTATTCAAATGTAGAAGGAAGTTTGATGCTAGTTCACGCTTTCAGTCGTCAAAAGTTACTCACAGGTGAACTAAGTTACAGGTAGTTATGATGAGTTAAGTTTTGTAGCGTGTGATCGTTCTCTTTTTAAAAGAAGTAGGAGTTTTTGAATCTATGCAATGTGTGAATGGCCAAAGGTGCTATGACCCGTTTAGGTAGCATTTGGAAGAAGGGACAAATTGGTATCAAAACCAAGAGCAGTTCTGCGACGAGCCCTAGTTTTCCCTATGTTCCTGTATGGAGTAGAAACGTGGACGATTTTGGCATGAGAAAGGCAAAGGATTGAATTTGAGATGTGGTGCTGGAGACGAATGTTGAGAATACCGTGGACTGCCAAACGCACCAATGCATCGATCTTAACCCAGTTTCGAATGGTACAGGCCATGGTACGGAGCGAGAGGGCATGGGGAGCCGTCACCTCCTTCAGCGAAGCAGTGATGCTCGCGAAGAGGGAGGCGGCGCACGTGAGGGAGAGGCAGCATATGCGCCCTCGCGACCCCAGCCGCCGCAGGATACGGAGACGCCCTGGGCGTCGGGAATCCCAGGCCGATTTCCGGCCACCGTAGGCATGGGCTTGCGGACGGCGAGTAATGGGTAGCTCGCTGACCGGTAAGGACCAAGCCCAAGTCGACGGCGCGTTGTGTTCCACGCGCGCCTCAAAGAGATGTCAGCACAAAAATGATGGGGCCCGCAAGGGCCGATGCCTGTCAGGGGTGCGGGTTCGTTTGAAAGAGATACCACAGCCCCTGGCATACGGGCTAATGAAGGAACACGGGTGGGTTTTAGTCAGTAAAAGTCTGACACGCCCTCCTGCTCCACCCAGAGCGGGAGAAGTTATTTGATGATTTCCCAACCAAAAAAAAAAAAAAAAAAAAAAAAAAAACCCAGTTTCGAATAAAAACCCGTTTGTCAACCACATGTCAACAATGCATTCTCTCCTATTTCGGCCACATAGTACGCAGAGGCGATGAAAGTTTGGAAAAACTGATTGTGGTTGGAAAACCGAAGGCAAACTATCGCGCGGTCGTTCACCAACACGATGGACCGATCAGGTGAAGGAATCATCGTCCTCTAAATTCTACACGATGGTGAGAGATGCGCTGGAAAGAAACCGGTGGAGGCGGATCATCCGCTCCAGATGCAACTCCGAAGCTGTCACCTGATAAATGATTACTACCAGATTTTTATGTATTTTAGTAATAGTGTATTAAGCTTCCGCAAACAGGCACGACGCGGAACTAGTAGGAAAGTTTCTATAAAAGCTTTGAAATTTGTTCTATCAGAATCGCGACGCACCGTTACGATGCGCCGGTCTGCGGGAGCCCTTACTGTTGGTAAGCTGAAATGTTTCAATATTTATTGGCAGAGTTTCCCTGTCGCAACGACAACTGAGAAATTCCTTAGCAACATAAAGAAGATAAAAACGGTTTTGTATCATTAATCCAACTTCTAAGTAACAATTAAGCAAGGCAGCCACCATTACTATCAAGGGCTTGTGGCTAAGAAATAACGGCCGTGCGGGTCGATCGATCAGTACACGCTTGCCGCGGTTGGTCCGTGGATGGGACCTACATACCATGACCACTCCGTGCCTCGGAAAACACGTTAAGCCATTGGTCCCGCCTGCCATTCGTGGATCTTTAACAGTCGTTAGCGGCCATCCATAAATTACGTCACACGTTAAGGGGGGAGGGGGTCAGAGAAATTTGACATTGTGTAACAGGGGACAGGGTAAAAGCTTTGCGACGTCACATGTTAAAATTTAAAATACTAAGACTCGAAATTTATACTTAAAATATTACTAACTCGATCTATTAAGGATTATGTAGGTTTGAGTCGTCAACGAGTGCACGCTTATTGTCCTTCCGTTTGGCGCGTCGAATGTATGTGAGACTGCTGTTTCTAACCCCCGACGCAAAAACGACGGGGTGTTATAAGTTTGACGTGTCTGTGTGTGTATGTGTGTGTGTGTGTGTGTGTGTCTGTCTGAGGCAACGTAGCTCCCGAACGGATGAACCGATTTTGATTTAGTTTTTTTTGTTTGAAAGGTGTATTAGTCGGGAGTGTTCTTAGACATGTTTCATCAAAATCGGTTCAGCCGTTTGAAGATTATCAGCTGTTTTCTGGTTGAAAAATGGATTTTAGCCTCTGATCAACTCAAAATTTGGGATTCTATTACTTCAATGATATTAGACGAACAAAATAACCTTGAACTGATGCTGGAGCAAGACCTGGAATTTCCAGGAAACCCAAGTTATTCACCAACAAACAGCAGAAGTATCGTGTTTGGGCTCATTGAAAAGGTCTCAATGAATAGATTATAGATAAATGGTGATTTAAGGGAGACATTAAGTTTAAAAAGCAAGAAATAAAAATTAAATCAAAAATTTAAAAAACCCCCGACCCAAACAAAACTCAAAAAGGTAAAAAATAATATTTATAGGCCTTTTAATTTGAACGTAATATTTTGATCAGGGCATTGTCAAGTCGGGGGACGGTCAATGAAAACGCCAAACAGAGGCCTAGCCGTCCCCCGACTTGACAATGCCCTGATCAAAATATTACGTTCAAATTAAAAGGCCTATAAATATTATTTTTTACCTTTTTGAGTTTTGTTTGGGTCGGGGGTTTTTTAAATTTTTAATTTAATTTTTTTATTTAATTACTTCTAAATATAAAATTTAAAAATATGTGACGCCATACAAGGGGAAGGGGTTTCCCCTGTGAGCACCTGTGACAAGGACGAGGGGATCAAAAAACCATAAAATCTGTGTGACGTAATATTTGGATAGCCCCTTACAGGTCGTCAGAAACCCGAAAGTCTGACAACCAGTCGCCAACATTCACAGCGTGTATGTACACTTGCTTACCGCAACTAAAGCGCGAGATACATCAAGTTGACACACTACTTTTTTTAGGAAACCATAGATTTAATGGCATAAATAAACAATCAAATGCAATATCGCACTAACACTTTTTAAGGCAAGTAGAAGATGTAAGAAGAATAAACAACAACAATCCACTGATTCACAAATCGCATGTTGATGTAGAAAGCGTTAATCGAGTGCAAAGGTTAACGTAACAACTGACCTTTACACGAACAATACGGTAGTCTCTTTATGACATGCGTGACAATAATAAAATCTTTAATAATATTATTCCTCCGCGTCTTTATTATTTTAGACGTATTTTCCAAACGATGTATGCGGATCTTTATCTGCGAACGAATCCTAGTCCTCAATGGCCAGAGGTGTGAGTTTCTTACCAACTCGATCTAACGCATTGAGTGCGTTCTGTGCTCCGATTGACCCTGGATTGATGAAGTACCAATCGGAACGCCGAACGCGGTCGTTGCATGTTTTTTTTTTGTGTTTTTTTTAAAAACGTTGCCCCACACTAGGAATTTCTCCTGTATTGTGGGTGCGTTTACAAACATTTAAAACTCACATATACACAAACAGCCAGAACCGGAACAACTACTTGTAGGTCGTACAAATATTTGTTCCGTGCGGGAATCGAACCCGCGACATGCAGCGCAGCAGTCAATCGCTTAACCACTGCGCCAACCGTGCCGTTGCACTACGTCGAGATGGTTAAAAGGCACTCATACTAGGCCCACAAATTCCTCTTTGCTGTAAATTATATCTATTCACATTCATAAGTATGATAGATATGTCTGTTTTATCTGAGACCAAACGTACGGTTTTTACTGCCGGCGATTGAAGTGAAGCGAGTTAGCAGAACGAGTAGCGAGTGCACGATTACTCGCTGATATACCTACCTAGGTTCTGCCCGCCAATCGAGCGTCGGTGAGTTACTACTTTCTTTGATAGCTTTTGTTGCTACGACAAAAGTCTACTCGCTGGTGGTGTGAACAGTCAGCTAGAAACTATTAATATTAATAAAAGAGATTCATTTCTATCTTTTGTACGTTTCTTGAGCGATAAAATCGTTGATAGCTAGTCGCTTCCTCGTTAGCAAAGATACAGGTGCCTCATTCTACCTGTCGCGGTCCCGCAACCGCACAGGAAAATATTGCACCGTATAATCTTTTCCGAAAGTTAGCTTAACGATAAACAATCTGATGGAAGAATGTGAGCTTTGTTGGCCTACTTTTAGTATTCGATTCCTAGTTTTTTTTTTACCTGTCTTGGACAACTTCCTCTAAAACTATCCACACGTACACGAACTCCCAAGCAAGAATTTTCAGAAAATCTTTAGCTTTACTCACTTCAATCGATATATTTACTTACGAATCTTTATTAATATTAGATAGTATGATACAAAGTCGCTCTTCGTGTTTGTACGCTTAGATATTTTAATCCATCAAGCCTTGCTAATAAGACACAATTGATTTTCTATAACTCATCATCTGCCTAGCCTTTTTCCAACTATGTTGGGGTCGGCTTCCAGTCTAACCGGATGCAGCTGAATACCAGTATTTTACATGGAGCGACTGCCTATCTGACCTTCACAACCCAGTGACTGCGTAATACGATACCCCTTGGTAAGACTGGTTGTCAGACTTTCTGCCTTCTGACGACCCGTAACGCCTGTCAAAGATCCACAAATGACAGCCGGGACCAACGGCTTAGCGTGCTTTCCGAGGCACGGAGATCTTGGTATGTAAAGATGGTCACCCATCCACGGACCAACCGCGGTAAGCGCAGCTTTACCTGGTCGATTGACCCGTGCAGCTATTGTTATTTAGATGCAAGCCCCTCTTTTTATAACTACGCAATTAATTGATTTTCTATAACTACCCAACGGATTTTCATGCGATTTTCATCAATAGACAGAATGAATGAGGTTTTTATGTACAGACGCCAGCAGGTCAACCTACCCCAAACTGTCAAATCTTCCCAATTGAACATGAACTTTATGCTTACGGCTTAAAGTTGAAAATCTATCAAATAAATTTGACAGATTGGAGTAGCTTGATGTGCTGGCGTCTGTACACCACCAGGCCACCACCTCCACGTGGGCGAAGCCACTAGCGTAAGCTAGTTATAAATGTGAAGAGTTTGTTTGTTTGTTTAAACGCGCTCATCTCTGAAATTGCTGGTCGGATTTGAAAAAAATATTTCTGATAGTCAATTCTATTTAACATCACGCAAGGACTCTTAGAGGCTGAGCAAAAAGAAAAAAAGTAAGTAAAACGCTAACAGAAAAGGAAGTAATGCGCTGGTCGGGAGTGGGTCGGGGAAACAAATAAAGTAATGCGGACAAAGTTGCGGGCAGAAGATATGTGTAACTATACACACACTCACATACATATCCGTTTCCTACACGTAACACGCGGACACTAAGTAAGTGTTCCGGGATGTGTCAGTCAACGCATCGCTCATAGCTTTGAACTGATCTGCTGTGATGTGTGGAGACCACTTCGTCGTTAGTTTAATTTTCATTTTTTTTTCCGTGTTCAAAAACAAATTAAATGTAGACATTTAATTTGTGTTCATTTGGAAAAAAAAATCTGACATTTTTAGTATAACTGACAGTTACACAAGAACAGATATTTTATGCATCTAGAAACTTAGTGATGGAGATAATGAACGTTTTATGCCAGGATATCATATGGCGTGGTACCTTACGATATTCAGGCAGAAAATTTTCAATTTCCACCAACCAGAAGTAAATACAATCCACATAAAAACTATTCAATATTTGAACTTTTTGGTGTAATCCTAAGAAATTTTACAACAACAGTCGTCGTGGGTATTTATATATTTTTATACAGAACTCGATGAAAATCGATTACACTAAGGTAATACGGAGTGTGAAAATAGACACGAACATTGTTAAATAAGTGATGTGATAGTATTCAAATCTTAACAAAATATCACGCCTTTTTTCCCCGAAGGTTTGGGCAGAGATTCACCTGTCTCATGAAATAAGGAGCGACCCTATTGCCATCAACCGGACACAAATCTAGACTCCAAGTTGCTACTGAGAAATTTCAGATAGAAAAATCCATTAATACTTTGCCCAACCCGGGAACCAAACCCCAGGACCTCATGCTCAGAAGTTGCGCTTGCGACCACTAGACCAACAAGGCAAGGGCCTCTTCTTATACAGAAAAGACAGTATGTCTACTATACTTTAACATTCAATCCAAATCATAGTAAGTAATTCCTCCTTCTCTTTCATTTTAACAATAGCCGTAAAAAAAAAAACTTATAACGACACGCACATCATTTTCAAATAACGTTCCAAACTCAAATTCGAACTCCGAAGCAATCGTTCCGTGACACTCCGTAAACAATTACTAAGTATTCCGATGCGTGAAGTTTGCGGCCAGTATTTTAAGACCTGTGGTGTTCCTACTTGCGATCACTCTTCATACAAAATGTAAAGGGATTAGAGAAAATGAGAGGTCTTGCTTAACTGGTTGTGCGTTCATAGGTCGGTAATGCCAGTAGCATTATTGTTACTCGGTACCTTTTTGTTAGAACGTCTTTCTTTTGTTTTGTCTCCTTTTTCTTTTCACCCTCCTATTGCATTGTTGAAAATTAGTTTGACGCAATGTTATTTTTTAAATTCAGAACACGCCCCAAACATATTTTTTTCTTTTAATTTTTCCTTGTTCGCTCTAAGCGCTTTCCCAGGAGGAACGTAAAAAAATGTACCAAGGTACCTACTTCAAAATATTGGCCTACAATGTCTCTGGAATAACAATTGCTTCTGTTTTAGTTTTCTGTGTTGTAAGTTAAAGTCGCGTTTCGTGTCTGTCTGAGTGACCGCGTTGTTCTTTTAAACAATTTGTGTGTGATTGTGTCACAATTTTCATCAACATTTTGAAGAATATAGTCCGGGACTTTTATGCTTATTTTTATTAGCCATTAATTTCCCACTGCTGGGCAGTACTAGGCAAAAGCCACGCTCTCTTTCCACCTCCCTCCAAAGCTTCCAAGGGTTAAGCTCATCCCGCCATCTGCGCCAAGCCGGCCACTTTAATTTCAGCCGAAAGACTTCCACGGCAGCACATAGGACTTCCCACAGACACCGCCACTTCGATCGGTTCTGTGCTTCTCGCATGCAGCGGATTCCTGCAACCTTGAAAAAGCCATCGGTCCACCTTGTAGGAGGCCTTCCAACGCTACGCCTTCCGGTGCGCGATCGCCACTCCAGAATTTTTTGGCCCCATTGGCTATCTGTTCTACGAGCAATGTGCCTTGCCCACATAAGCTGCATATACGTTTTTCTTAAAAATACTGCATTTACATGAATTTGAATCATATCTAGAATGATATGCTGAATTCATGGTTACAGTTTGCGCACTGGATAAAAAAGTATCCTGTGTAGTCCCCACGATACGTAAAATACTTTATGTCCTCTAGAGGGTGCCATATTCAATTGAATGTGACGTCGGATAACCTATGACGAGCGGACGATCAAGACGCTTCTAACTATTTGTCAAATTATGATAAGTAGTTTTGAAGTTATATGAGCCAATATACAGGATAAGTTTTTATCCAGTGCGCAAATTTGTAAGAGGTTTCTAAGGGATTACTTTATTTCCCGTCCATACGGTGAAGCAACAAGGAAGGTTATTATTTGGACCGGCGGGTATATATGTTCATACAGGATAAGTTATTATCCAGTGCGCAAATTTTTAACCATGAATTCAACATATCATTCTAGAAAAATTTCTGCGGTAGGGGGTACCGCAGAAATTTTTCGCCGGTTATACAAAAAAAAAAGCTGTTCCATACATTTTGACCGCGTAGGTATTGCACTTTTCTATGAAACAGCTGTTTTTTTTTTTGTATAACCGGCGAAAAATTTCTGCGGTACCGCAGAAATTTTTCTAGAATGATATGCTGAATTCATGGTTAAAATTTGCGCACTGGATAAAAACTTATCCTGTATGAACATACATACCCGCCGGTCCAAATAATAACCTTCCTTGTTGCTTCACCGTATGGACGGGAAATAAAGTAATCCCTTAGAAACCTCTTATACCAAGCCACAGCAATCAATTTTGATAAACAGGGTTATTGGAAAAACACCAACAACCTCTTAAGAGGTCATTGTACTCATCATTAAGAACATTTTTTTACTATGAGACCAAACCTGAAATGGCGAAAAAAATTATTAGCTGTTACTTATATTTTGATGAGTTATACGAACATAAATGTAAGGAACAGCAGATTTTTTTTTTCGCGGTTTCAGGTTTGGTCCCATAGCAAAAGTTGTTTATAATGATGAGTACAATAACCTCTTAAGAGGTTTTTGGTGATTTTTCAATAACCCTGTATATAACGTTTACTTTTAATATTTACACTCTCCCTTTTATAAAACATATTGGCACAGCCAATGGGCGGAAGTTAAAACACAGGCTATCAAATTTCAGCAGGAAATTGACATGACGGCGCGTGCGCGAAAGTAAACCAAACTTGACTCACATGGTGGTGCGGGACGAGGCATGAGCGGCAGCGATTTCAAAATTGTTTTTTGCTTGGCTGACTTTGGAAGTTTTTACGAGCTTTTAGTCGACTAAAATATAATGTAAATAAAATGAAACGAAATTCATTCGCCTGCGTCACCATTTCGTCACAAAAAAAAAAATAAGCTAGATGTAGTTGGCATTTCCTATTTGACTACTCTTGAGAAGAAATGGTAAAACAAACTCAGGTGTGAAATAAACAAATAACTGCCGTAGTATTGTTTTTTGATAACCCATTCCCTTATTTGCAGCACGTGGACTTTGCGTTGCAAAGAATTTTGATAGGAACAACATGACGCTTGCATTCCCCAAAAGGCTGGGCAGAGGTGCAGCTATAGTACACACGGCTACACATCAAGCTATACATTTCCTGTTTACACTGATCTCGCACTGTACGGAAATCCTATATAATGCGAGATCAGCTTATATTGGAAATGTATAGCTGAAGTAAAGCCGTGTGTACACCCACATTTTGCCTGTTATGTTTTAAGTCCCATGTAACAGGGGTTGGGTGATATCATCATTCAGCAAAGAAGTGCTGGCGCCATCTTGATTTAAAATATATTGACCAACAATAGACGTGTAAAACTGTCGTAAAAGACCTACTTATACATATGAACATTTAGTTTTATTTCCTTTCATTACATCCCATTTCTAGGGGGAGACGTCATAATCTTATCAGTCCAAATAGTTAATTCAGGTGACGATCATTAAATGAGCCAGAAAACAGACCTAACAAGTGGGTAAGGATATATTTTGCTGACTAGGTAATCATGCATATGAGTGTTATTCTCGCAAAGCCCGCACGGACTTGACAATTTTAATAAAATCTATCTAAATTAAAAGAAAAGTCCTGACTGACTGACTCATCAACGCCCAGCCCAAACCCTTGTACCTAGAAAGCTGAAACTTTACACAAAGGTTCCCTTTATTATGCAGACAAGAAATAAGGAAGTATTTTTGGAAATTCAACCACTAAGAGAGTTAAATGGGGCATGAAAGTTCCGCGCGGGCGAAGCCGCTGGCAAAAGCTAGTTATTAACCGCTGTCAGTTCATAACTTAAAACCGTTTCTCATTAAGGATTTATATTACATATTACAGTGGCTAGTGTTACTGCAAATTAAAAAAAAAACGGTTCCGAATAACTTCCTTATTCTGTCTGAACGAGTCACTATTCCATTATAGACTACTTCTGTCTCTTTCTGGTTTTAAAAGAAAAAAAAGGACAGGTGATGTGTAAGTGTAATTGGTAGATACAGAATAAGGCAGTTAATGTGTTTTTTTTTTATTCGCCCTTGTCTTTGACATTTGATAGTCGAAGGGTGAAGGACTAAGGAAACTGGTTGAGTGGGCTATTGTTTTAATTAAATAATCATGATTAATACGTTATAAGAAACAATATAAGTTCGATGTGTTATTCTTTTAGTTTTTTGTTAAAAAAAAACTGTAAACAAGAACCATAAACCAGTACCAAAACATAACCCGCTTACTAATAAACACAAAATAAGGTTATTCGATGTTTAAACCTATGAAAATGTAAGGTTACACCTGGTATAACTTTATTCCGTGTTTATTTGTAAGACATGACGTGTTTTTCGCTTTAGTTTTGTTAACAAATAGGTACTTACTTAACTTTTTAATTGTGAAAGTGGTTGCTCAAATCGCCCAGTTTTTCATAAAAATTTCAGTAGGTATATCTATGGTACACAACTACCTAAATCTGTTTGATATTTTTCACTCATTAGGTTTTATCCAGTATCCTTTCTGTGGAGGTCAAATACGTCCCACTTGCGAATTAAGTCATTTTTGACCCTTTTCTACTAAGTTACCCTTTATCACTTCCTGTTGACGCTTTTCCTTCATTCATGTCATTATTCAATTAATACCTTTTTATCAAAAACAGAAACACGATCTTAAAAACATTACCCTTCTTCTGGGCAGTTGGGTAAAAGGCTACAATCACAAATTAAATACAAAAAAACTGTTAAAAAACGCTGCATTTTCTGTTTTCTTTACTTCGACGTTGGGTATTTTTTTCTTCCATTTTTGCCAAACAAAAGTGAGCTTTAAATAAACAGAGTCAAGTCCTTGAACAGCTCGGGTTAAACACTTCGCATCTGTGTCCAATATTGCAAGTCAAACAAGGACTCTTTGTATCTAATTACGGAGGAAAAATAAAAAGACATGGCCTCCAGTACTTGTGGTGTGCGAGTTGTTACTCATCTAGTAAAAGTACGCTTTATGTTTAAATAGTGTCCAACCGAAAATGGATTTTCAGCCGAAAACGAAAAGGAAGCTTCGGCTTTCGTCTTTTCTTCGGCCGTAAACAAAAATTATTTAGGTATTAAAATTAATATTCATTGATGAATGATCATAATTTTTTTCAGCCAAAAGACGTCCACTCCTGGACATAGGCCTCCCCTAAGCTCCGCCACTCATGATAAATGATACATTATTTTAGTTGTGCATTAAGTTTATACAAACACTATTACACGTCAATCACATATTTAAAGCTAGATGAGGTCAGCGTTTCCTATCTGACTACTCTAAGAAGAAAGGCCGAAACAAACACAGAGGTCACAGTCTCTTTTAAAGTCCAGACATAATCTTGGTCAGATCATATATGAAGACCATGTGTATTGGTGACTCAAATGGTCTTTTGAGGAAAGTACCACACATAATGAGAGGACCTCTACAATCATTATTTCCAATGCATGCGTGTATGCGTATGAAGAAAAAATACAATATCACCTCAATTTACAATTTAAAAAAAAATGAGTGAAACCAGGATCGGACTCGATTCACCCCGAAGTTAGCCGAACGTCACATTAAATTTCCGAGCTTCGCGAAGTAGGCCGAATGACGTGCGACAATTTACGAACTTCTAATTTTCAGCTTGGTCGAAGCTTCGTCTGGTTGGTGGCCGTAAAAGAAAATTTGGCCGAATCATGATTTGGCCGAAAACGAAACTTCTGTCGATCACTAGTTCTAAATGCCCGTATGATAATATGGAAGAGCGGACTTCTTCGTTCCTGAACGCCTGTGTCATGTATTTCAAGTGCTCGTCTTCTATTTTTAAGAAAATTGTTTGGAGATTGATTCTTATTCCCGTGCCACGTGAGGTGTACTAGCGAAATACGTAGTTTCGGCCAAAGTTACGAACGATTACAACTTCGTATCACCAGTGGACATAAAATTCGTTTGGAGCCCGATCTAAGAACGATAGCTGGCCCGTCCAAAAAATCTAATTTATCAGGTATAGGATTCACATCAAAGTTTCGAATTACTTCCTGACGGGCCCATAACTTTGTTGATGGAGTTAGAGAGCAGGCCCTCAGTGACTGATCTCTGTGAAGAAATTCTAAAACAAACTCAAAAGTCATAGTCTCTTTTAATGTCCCCTCATGAATTGTATGTGAGTCTAACAATGCAGGGCCAAGACTAGAAGAGACTTGAAGAAAGAGCCATTGCAGCTTTGAGCTGACCTGCACCAACAGACGAAATTTATACACGCTGAAGGGGACTTTGATAATACTAGGTACGCACAATGCCATTATTTCTGCAAAGACTTTCCTAGAATTGCCACGCCTTAATTCATGCTCTAATAGCTGCAATGAAATTGGCTTAATGTGAGATTGTTCTCGTACAGACAACAGTTACTTGGAATCCTAACGATAACTTAATTACCGGGACAATGCGAAACAAAGGACTATTGAATTTGTAGTGTAGTCTGTCAGTTCAATGTGCTTGAGAATGCTTAATTGGCAAACATGTAGTAGTGCCATCAAAAAAACGATTTGATTTATTTTTAGAAGTTCGATAAAAGAAATCTTTGTTCATCATGTGAATTTTTGAATCGAAAACTATGTTGATTTCTGTTTGCAATTCCTTCTAATATCCAGATTAAGTGTATTCAATGTATGACACTTATTCACCAATAATTCATAAAAATAAAATAGTTTAATAATTTAGCTAAACAATCGTACAGACAGCTTAAAAACTTTTTGAGCGTTAATCTATCATATTTGAGTAATGATAATAAAGGGAATTCAATGAACTAAAGAAATAGGTAACTCAAACTTATTTCACCGAGCCATGCATTTATTTTTTAATTTAAGGAAAATTGCAAAATTACTTTTATTTTGGTGGTCATTCGATTCAACTAAAATCAAACGCAACACTATTTTGAACCTTATTTGTTGCCGCGATGCAGTATTGTGACAATTCCAAAAATAAAATAAAAAATGCGTGTGGCACTCGGGGACTGTCGCGGTAAAGCTATTGCATAGCATTTTTATCAACTTATGCAATTATAATTATTTATTTAGTTTTTATTTATGCAGTATTTTTTTTTCTTTGATATTAATTCAAGTTTTTTCTTTGATATTAATTCAAGTTAGGTACACTTTTTGAGCGTGGTGACCGATAAGAAAACAAATTTTATTATATCGTACAGTCGTGCCATGTACATAAAAATGGCCGCCATTTAAAATCATAAAATATTTGCGGTGACTTTTCGTGTACGTATTTTGTATGACATGGCTAAAATACTGCTAAAACGGTAAGAAAATTTCATAAACTATCCATAAATATAAAATGTTGTGTATGAACATTCAGATAAAGCAGTCAACATTGCAATTTTAACATGTCATTCCTCCGTTGCAACAGTCCGACCTGTTGCTAAGGGCCAAATTACGGGGGTGTTAGGTTATTTTCGTTATGGAATTTCTGGATTCGGTCTCCACGCTCAAGGCCCGCGATAGAAGCTATGCAATAGCTTAAAAAAATACTTACCCCGCGCCTCTCAATCAAATCAAAGAGTATTTAGCAACAAGCTCCTTAAAGATTATAGAATCACAAAAGTAAAACTTCTAATGCCCGCAGTGATAACCAAAACATACAAAAATATACAGCTTAATAGTCAGTTTACTAGAGAATGGGCAGCGGCGTTCTCTATGCATTTTACCACAATAATGCGATCGCACACCCGCCTGCCAAGCGTGGCTATATTAAAAATGAATAAACCGCGCATTTTTTTTTTTATTTAATGTTGGCCGATTCTTATAAAAAATATTTCTTTATTCAGATGTTAGCTAGAAAAAAAGTTATGAGTCCTCAAACTTACAGAAAGATGTAAAAAATATTTAAATCTTAATTTCAATTTGCATTTAAAAAAAAATCCAGGGGGCCAGGGACAAATAAATTAGCGCTGAGTAAGTAGCAGATGACCCCACCTATCCACCATTTTCGTATGTTCAACGTTCTGCCAAACACCCTGTAGATAATATTTTCTATAAGGGACTCGCACGAAGTTCATTTATTTGTGGGCAAATCGATAATTCCAGAAATACAAATTCGGCTTTAGGCACGTTTTTTATCTTTTTCCTTAATTTTACGTTGTTACCTGCTCTTTCAAGTAAGAAAAACAATTAAATGAATCATCATCATCATCATCTGCCCAGCCTTTTCCCAACTATGTTGGGGTCAGCTTTCAGTCTAACCGGATGCAGCTGAATACCAGTATTTTACATGGAGCGACTGCCTATCTGACCTCCACAACCCACTTACTGGGTAATACGATACCCCTTGGTAAGACTGGTTGTCAGACCTTCGGACTTCTGACGACCCGTAACGACTGTCAAAGATCCACAAATGACAGCCGGGACCAACGGCTTAACGTGCTTTCCGAGGCACGGAGGGGTCTTGGTATGTAAAGATGGTCACCCATCCACGGACCAACCGCGGCAAGCGTAGCTTAACCTGATCGATCGACCCGAGCAGCTATTGTTACTTAGCCACAAGCCCCTCATAATTAAATGAGTATTATTCAGAAAAACATTTACCTACATGTTTTAACATTCGTACACAAAAGTACCTTTTTTCTTTTAAATTTTTTCTTTTAGCAAAGTTATCTTCCCTCACAAAGAACGAAGGATCTGTTAATTGGATGTTCAGAGGAGTATTGCTCGTATCTTTTTCCTTAATGGGCAAATATGAGGTCTTTGGATCTTTAGGTGCCGATATGAATACCTCTTTGGAGAATTATTGTATTATTTTGTCGTAAGATGGAACCTCTTTCATCTTTTGATAAAGTAATACAATATTTAAGATGATTACTTCATTAGTTATACCTGTTCTTTAGGCTGGTACTTAGCTAATCACATTTAGCAAATAGGTAATATATAATTTCTTCCATTGTCGGTATTGATGGATAGAGAGGACAAGGAAAGCCAAAGAAAAGATGGATAGATTGTGTGAGAAATGATATTGTGGCGGCATCTATAATGCCACATACAAATTATGTGGGGGTCTGATAGATATTCGCTACATGTAAAATACTGGTATTCAGCTGCATTCGGTTAGACTAAAAGCTGACCCCAGCAGCAGCTGGGAAAAGACTAGGCAGATGATTTTAACAAAAAAAAAAAAACTTTAAACAGGAGAAAGCCAAGTTAATCCATTGAATTTTTTTACATCTTGGTGACCCTATTCTGTCACCTATTAACTCATTCACTAATTACCATACCTAATAAAGTACCTACACCTCTATAAATAATGCCATTGGATGCAAACCCACATGAGCCTACGGTTGCCATACCCATTAGAAAGTACGTCGACCTGTGACAACCCTGACACATTGAGCTCAGCGTGTAATCAATGTTTTATAGCCAATAAACAATTATGATTTACGATTGATTAATTAGCATAAGTTTATTTTGATGGTTTCGCAAATCAATAAGCACATTCTGGAAATACCAAATACTATCCTCATTTTCGGTGGATGGGAACGAATGTAGCCGAGTGGTTGTGGGTTCAAATTCGGGGCAAGAACCATTGTGACTTTTGCAATTCAAATGTGGGTACTTTCTGAGTGTGTCTTGGATATTACTGAAGGAAAAACAACGTGATCAAACCAGGATAGATAGTTAATGAAAGTCTGAAATCGCCAATCCGACTAGACCCGGCGTGGCGGGCACAGAAATATAAAAACAGTGGTGAACAAAGTCGTGCCGTCTCAGTCTGAGAAGAGTCGAATGCCTATGCGTAAGTCGGACCATAACTGGCTGGTAATACTTACGAGTACTTCTGTTGCAAACCACTGAATTATATGGGTATTTTTAGTTTTTTGGCAGATTAGGGAGCCGCCTATCCCTTTCACCGTAACTCTTAGTTGTTCCACGTGTATGAAATGGGTAGCTGCGTGAAGGGACTACACAACACGAACACGATAACTGTTGGCTTTACTTAAAAAAAACTGGTTTTTTTTTTCTTTTTTTTTGAAATACATTTTTTTTAACATAAATCTATTACTTTTTAATAGGCCTGCACTGTCCTCCCATACCTATTATCACTGTAATTTAAAAACATTGTTAAAGCGAGTAACCGTGGAGTTTCTTGCCGGCTCTTCTCCATATGAAGCGACAAATTAGAACCGCGCACCTAGCTTCTGACGTTTCATATCATAAGTGCATGCCCTCATGGTTTATGTGAAATAAAATATTTTGATTTTGATTTCGAATATATGAATTATTTTTCTTATTTTATTTGTGAATAATGATTTTACCCTATTATATTTCAAACAGAGCAGTGGTGGCCAAATGGTAACGGCCGCGACTTACGAGTTGTAGGTCGTGAGTTAGGTGAAGGAAAACATCGTGAGGAAACCGGCATGTCCTAGAACCAAAAAATTCGAAGACATGTGACATCTACCAACCCGCACTGGGCTCGCGTGGTGGATTACGGCCCAATTCCTCTCACCGAGAGGAGGCCTGTCCCAGTAGCGGGAACATTATAGGCTGATAATGATGATGATTTCAAACAGTTTTCATGTTATTTTTTAGACAAAAATTCTTCTTTAATTTAAACTTAGCCTTTGAATTTTTTTGATGTTTCCCGATTTTTTTTTTTTTTAATCATTAATGACCTAATGACCCATGTTAGCTATCCATGTAAAAAAAAAAAACTCAGTCAAATAAACCTTAACCAAAGTCCAATTATACAAAAACATATTTGAAATCCGCTTTCATTCTAGTCAAGTCTGAATTAATGATTCTCTCAAACCGCCATCTTGTCAAACAAGACATTTAATTATAAGCATTAACCTTTAATTAGAAATTGATAGAGACAAATCGTACAGCGAGTTAATCAAAATAATATTACTGTGAAATAATAGGTTGTCTTCGATGTGATTTGCATAGCTGTTAAGGGGCAGAGATCTTTTTTTATTGTACTTATATGCCTTATTTCATTCGGGTTCATGAAATTTGTCAAGTCGTAATCCAAATGTCATCATTATTCATTATCATTTCAGCCGAAAGACTTCCACTGCTGGACATAGGCCTCCCCAAGCACTGCCAATTCGACCGGTTCTGTGCTTCTCGCATCCAGCGGCCTTCACCAGGTCATCGGTCCATCTTGTGGGAGGACTTCCAACGCTAGGTAAGTCTTTCAGTACGTGGTCGCTACTCCAGAACCTTCCGGCCCCATCGGCCATCTGTTCTGCGAGCAATGTGCCCTCATCTTCTGCGAAAACGTTCTCATAAAATATAACACGGGTTCTCACAAAATAATTATTATATTCAGGAAAAGATTCACTTTATAAGAATACTTTATTTCGTAGCTTATTTTTGTTGTGACCGGTTTAAAAAAAAAAAGTTTTTCTTAACTTTGATCTTTGTTTTCAAACATTATTCAAAACTACTATCACCACTATTACTATGACTTTGTTAAAACCTACTGATTACACTTTTTGATGCGATCGTGAAAAAGAAGCTAAATCGAGACATTACTTGCCCTTAACAAAGCTCCGTAATAAAAAAGTTCGTCGCGCTATTTCTGCCGTACCTGATTTACATATCTACGTCCTTTCCTTTCTAGTTTCACGGAAAGTAAATTATTACTAATATCAGGTAACAATATTAATTTGAAGACATTTGTTATTTATTAACTGGCTAGTGACTTACATGATAACCTAGTGTGGACTTACAATACTTGTCATACAACGTAATTTGTAAACGTCTTTTGGAAAAACTGGTTTCGCCTTGCTTTGCGAAATTGCTGACTTTTCTGGAGAAATTCAAAAGTAGGTATTTCATCTACTCTGTTTGGTGAGATGATTGAAACGTTAAACTTATACAACCTTATTTTTTGTATATGCGAAACCCGAAACACGTGTCTAGTATTATTATGTAAAGAATCTATGTACAAAATTTCAAAGCTATATCATGAAAAACGACAAAGTTATGAGCTTGTAAGGTTACCTAGTTGTCTACACAAACTTGGTCACCATAGGAACCACGCGCCGCCCGCGCGTCCAGCGACGTATTGTGCTCATTTATAATAATAGGCAGTAGGTACCTAACCATATGGCTATTGTTTTGTAAATAACTAGCGACAACTAAAAAAAAAATGGGAAAAATATAACATGGTATAAAAACGATTAGAATCGATTCAGTTCCTTATTCTGAACAAACTATATTCAGGTTTCGCATAAACTAAGAATAATGTTGTATATTTATTAAAACTATATACATTTCTTCCCTTTAACATCTAATAAATAAAAAACAATAAAATACTAACTTAACTAATCCTAATCACAAATTAAAAAAGAGCGTCAAAAAAATCATCCTCATCGCTGTCGACTGGTAATGTTCCCAAGAGACTGGCAGCATTACCACGTTGTATGGCAATGCTTAGCCGCTGGCCAAGGTAGAAACCAGCCCTTGGGTCACGGGAAGTGTCAACCAGCCTTTTCGAGATTTCCTTAAAGAGGCCGTGAGCACTCGGACCCCACGGCCCGAGGGTTTCAACCTTTGGGGTTGAAACCCTCGGCTCGAAAATATAATTACCAATTAGGTTGTTATACTTTCGCCGCTTGAGGTTTTCCGCAGCCGCAGCGGCAGCGCCAGCACAGCATAAGAAGTTTAATTATATTATTTTTTAATATTGGTTTCACCGAGCCAGGAAGATGGGATGGTGCAAGAGTATCGACACACGTTGCATCCCACACTAAAGTAAGTAATGTAGTCGTCATTTATGTTCTTTGCTTATATAGTTAGTATGTATATATTTATTATACAGCATATTTTTCAATATATCTTTGTACGTATCTATTATATAATAAATTGTATTTATAATTTGTTGCACCAATAATAACCCCATTTTGATGTCCACGCAATCACTATCCATTCAAGGTTGCCTGGAAGAGATCGCAGAAAGCGATAAGGCCGCCCATTGTATGTTTTTTTAGTGTTTAATGTTTTATTCTATCATGCTTTTTCTGTACAATAAAGCGTATATAAATAAATAAATAAAGGCCTACCCATCGTCCATGGAAATAAAGACATTCCGTCCGGTCTCTTGCCATCGTCGCGTGCCAAGCCATTGGGTTCTAATACAGCTGGAACGCCGACGGTGACAAGAGCTCGTCGGATGATGTCGTTAATGTTTGCTGCCGCGCTAAGCGGCCCGCGCTTGGGCTGCAAGAGTGGCCGTGGTGTCCTAGACTGTTGACAACTTCGCCGCAGTGACAGCGATGAGGATAACAACAAGGAGCTCCCAGTCGTAGGGAAGCAGCGAGGCGGAAAGTAGTGTCATTTAACAAAGTGCCTATGTTATGTTATTACTTAGTGCACAAGTAAAAATACTGTACAAACTGAGGCATTTTCTACCAGTCAACCTTAGAGTGATGCAGAGAGAAAATATGGCAGGTGCAACATAAGGAATAGGGAACACGAAATATAATACTTAGATACATACATACATATATTAAACCAAAATAAACTTTGCCTTGAGAAAAAACGATAGGCAGATGAGAAAACGGATCCAGCAACTCGGCGCTGGGATGGTTCTGCCAGCTTCTTACGAATGAGGAATATGGTCACGAGCCTTCACTTTAAACGATAACCAACTGGTTGCCATCCTGATATTCAGAGGGAGTGGATTCCAAATAAAGACCGCCTGGAGAAAGAACGAAGGTTAAATGAAACCAGAGCGGAACTTAAATATGCTTGGTTCTTGACTCGTTCTTAGAGGTCTTCCCTCACTAACATGTAAGCGGGCCCTGGGTTCATTACCCAGGTCGAGAACAGTGATAGCGGATTTTCCAATTAGAACAGTAGCAGCTTAAAGTCCTTATTCGTGCTTGGCTTAAAGTCGCCCTATTACAAGAGTGATGTCATCTAACTCACTAAATGTGGTGAGGTATAGGTACCACATTGCACATTGCCCCATCAAGGAGTAAAGCACAAAATCCATTATTTTACCCGAAGATCCGGCGTACCAAATCCGTATCACTTAAAGACATAATATATATGAAAAGTTCGGAGACTTAAGTACGAATGAATGACAACACGATTTGACAGTTGCCCCTACTCCTGCTATGTATTGACCCGTTCAAAAAAGGAATGTTACACTGGTTTTGACTAGGCCCCAATTCTGTATGGTTACAATGATTTCCCGCGGAATCTTACTACGTTCAAACTACGTCAATAATATCGTGTTTTTAAAAACCGTTTTAGAAAACGTTTTTAGTAAGGAAACGAAATGTCATGTTCTGTATGTTCAAAGGCAATTTGTCGTTATTATTAATACGATAGTAACTAATTTCGTGTGTGATTGACGTGAGAGTGAGGAATCATTAAGTGGTCATAGCGGATTCGGGGCCTGATCGACTACTTTCGGTCGGGCCCGTACAGTAGATATACTGCTTAAGCACACGAAATCTATAATTTTACCCGAATTTACGGTTGTTTGCCATTCCGTATCACCTACAGACATAGGATTACTTCGGAGTCCGAACTAAGAATGAATGACAACACGATTTGACAGATGTCTCTACTCCCGCTATGTATTTACCCATTCAAAAAAGGAATGTTACACTTGTTTTGACGTATCGACTACTTTTGGTGGGGCCTGTATCTTCGTTGTCGGACCTATGGTCGTTTCTTATGAACGAAAACGGATCGTTTCGCTTACCAATGGTAGCATTTTTTATTTCCTAACTTGGCAAATAAATCGTTTTGTAAGCTAATTTTACCTGTGACAGCTACTTCCAAATAGGTGGGTCTTCAATGTGAAGATATTAGTAAAGTACTTACTTCATTATTGGTAAAGATACAATAGCCTTAATTTTAACTTACAAACGTCCGTAAATTATAGGAATCGGCCACTATAGAGTGGACACCCAGATGTAACGTGATGTTTAGAGGAAATAAGTTAAATTCTCTAGAAAGTTTTACACAATATTTAGCATAGAAACCTGTCAAATGTAACATGATACTTCTAGTGCGCAATTAACATAACAAATTGCGACAAATTAAAGCTAGTTAAATTAATTAGGTATGTTGAAGCAGTCAGTTGATGATGTAGAAAGTAAGTTTTGTGGTAGGAAATGTCAAAACTGATTAGTTCATGTCATTCATTCATCAATCGAGTGAGTGAGTTAAGAATCAATCGAGTGACAGTTTTGTACCGGATGGTATGTCGTAACTTCTGGCGGCAATACCATGAGACATGGTAGATATGTTGCCTTTTGTCAATAAATAAAATAAGTAGTGTTTTATTGCAGGTTTTATCCATAAACATTGTCAGGAAAAAAAAAACAAAACATAGAGGTATGTAGTTACAGAGGCCAGCTACTCTCTGTATTTTGTGCCAGCACATCAAGCTACCCCAATCTGTAAAATTTCTTTGATAGTTTTTTCAACTTTATTCCAAAGGAATAAGGTTCATGTTCAATTGGGAAAATTTTGCAGTTTGGGATAGGTTGACCTGCTGGCGTCTGTACTATGGAAACTGAAGGGTCCCTCGGGTACCGGAATCGGTTAATGACACAATTGTATGCGTGAAATAATACATAATCTCGTTTATTCCAAACCTTAATGTCTTTACAGCTCCGCACCTGTCAATGATCTAGATTCTTGCGAAACAAAAACTTAAGCTAAAATATTTGAAGGATTGTTCTAGATCCCCTTGACAGTTCGAATGTGACAAAGCCATTTAGTTGCCTGCCGGTATGATGATAAGGTTCGCTGGCAGAATAGTCGACATCGGCTCAATAGCAAAAAAACATTAATTCTTTCGTAATTTTTTGTTCCCACTTCATCACCATCATCATTTCAGCTGAAAGACGGCTTATGTCCAGTGCTGGACATACTACCTACTAGAATACTTCCATAGAGAAAAACGCAATAAGACTTTGTCTCACCTGGGAATCGAATCCACTTCATACTCTGAATGAACGCCTCTGTGAATTAAAGTTCAAAAATGAGAATGGAGAATTTTGAACTACAAAAAGAAAGTTACATTTTTAAATAAACGTTCGTGGTTTTCATTTCAATGAAGCATTCGTCCATCTATCTATTAGCTAAGGCTGGTTACCTATGGTCGAACGGTATTTTACCATTTACTTAATAGCTGTTAAATACAATATTATTTCATCACCAGTGCTCTTAAAACGGTGAAGAAAAACGTCATGAGGAAACCGGCATGTCCTAGAACCAAAACTTCGAAGACATTTGTGACATCTACCACCCCGCAGTAGGCCCAAGTGGTGGATTACGGCCCATTCCGTCTCACCGAGAAGAAGCCTGTGTCCCAGCTGTGGGAACATTATAGGCTAATAATTAATAACCTCTCAACTTATAAAATTGTCAGAACGTAACTAATTCGATACAAGAATTCGGCCTTAAGGGGAAACTAGTCGCTGGCTCGAACTCACTGGTGAGCCTGGCTAAAAAGCACGCTTTCTCACCAGGCTTCGCATCCGACAGAGATAGTATCAGTGATAAGCAGTTAGACGTTAGTCTACACGCACAACGTTATTGATTGAGATGCAGGATCATCTATAGTAAAACAGGAGCGTTAAAATTCAGAAAAGTCCTTCGGTAGATCGGGTTTTATGAAAAAACCACAGCATAAATCAATTACCAATAAAGTTTATTGAACTTACCGATAATTGAACTTTGTCGGTACTGACTTGGTTTTGGAGATTTTACACTTCTTTTATTACTTAAACATGCCCAAAGTTCGGTTAAATTAGCAAGAAAAACGAATCTTTGTTGGCTCATAACTTTTTAATGGCTTTTTATTTTAGTATTCTGTTTCCGTACCGACAATGTTAATAATGAGACAAAACCATACCATGTTTAAGTTTTGATGTTACATTGTCAAACAGTGGAGTAAAACCTTTCCGAAGTTTGTATGGAAAAAATGTGGACTTGTTTCAATGAGCCTAATAGTACGGAAAATCCATATGGCAAAATATGTAGTGCCGGAGGCACTGCCAAACTTGTATAGTTAATAATATGTAGTACGTAGAAACTAACCATTTGTTAATGATGATGCTATTAATTATAACAAAACCCGCCTGATTAGACCAGTCAGATAAATGAAATTAATTAATTCTGACAGAGGAACCGCTCTTGTAGAAAGTTGGTCGCGAAAATTATTGCTCACATTCGTTTTATTAGGAAGTTTGACCAAATTGAGATTTATTTTTGAATGTTTTTAGTTAGGCTACGTTATGCCATGACTATTTTTTTATAAAAACAATAATTTTTACTCGTATAGTGTTTGCCCTGTGGTCGAAATTCAACCATAATTTATTTAAAACTTTGCGTATTTCTAATGCACTATTATATAAAATTCTGCACTCCTTTTCAATTTTTTTTAAACTATACCAAATTTTATACTCCTCCCTCCGCGTAATTTTCGTAAAAACGGCGTACAAAGTTTTTTCTTCACGTATTTAAATTTACATAATTATATACAATTTACATAGAACTAGGTATTTTTATGAGAGAGACGAAATCAGCGATAGTCTTCAATATCTACGAGTATACTATTAATAAAGAGGAAAGATTTGATTGTTTGTTTGTTTGCATTGAATAGGCTCCGAAACTACTGAACCGATTGGAAAAAATATTTCACCGTTGGGAAGCTACACTATCCTCGGGTGATACAGGTTATATTTTATCCCCGTATTCCAACGGGAACTAACTATTTATAAACTTATAATTCAAAGAGTCAATTATCTGAATACATAATGAACTGACAAACTTGCTCCTAATCACATGGGACTTAAACATAATTTGAGAAATGTGAGTGTACTATAGATACACCTATGCCAAACTCTTCGGGTAATATGGCAATACCTGGAATTTATTATGTAAAAATTGTGATATCCCATGTGGATTTTATAACCTGTTCCAAGTGTCATGCCTAATAGACTGACTGCTGAAATCAATCATTTTAATGTAATATGTTGCACGACGCATAATAATATTATGTGGGAGTTTAATAGGACATTTCGCAGAAGAAATTATAAAGTCGATAACCACGATAATAATGCAACTATTATTGTCGTACACAATATGCACACTACGTTATTAGAATTATAAACAACAAATCTTGGCATATTTTAAAGACATTGTCATACCAGGAAGAACATCACTATCTTGTTGGTCGCAAGCGCTACTGCTGAGTATGACGTGCGGAGTTTGATGCCCAGGACGGGCAAAGTGTCAATAGTTTTTTTTTTTTTTTGTCTGGAATTCCTTAAACCCTCAGGTTATAGTAACAACAATTAGTAATAGTATGTTTGGAGCGGTTATTTAACAATGATCCAAAACCTGTTCCTAATCTATCAGAATATACCAAAAAATTACTTTGAGTGGGATTGACACTGTCTAGTGTATGAGTCAAAATGGGTGAAGCGGCAGAAACAACATGCTGTGACATGAGAGGTGGTGGAGTGAGAGCACAACTACAGGTGAGATTGTTTGTCAGTGACTCATACCTCTTTGCATTGTACTTAACCAGGTCCACCAACTCACAGGCCTCCTGCAAACTAGACTCATACTTACAAGATATTTCTCTAATGTATTTTCCCTGCTCAGTAATTCCTTATGAAGGTTTTGTATGTCAACATTATACATTAATCTGCTTGTTTCCAACTTATTACATACATTTAGTTGGCTTTGTAAGTTGACACGTTCTTTCCCAAGATTTAGGTTAAATTTGTAAACACTTTGTGTCTTCAAAAGTTTCTTATACTTTTTAATGTTCTTACTAATTTTAATATATTTCTTAATTATATTATGACTAGTTGGAGTTGGACATCTAGTTATGGTATCGTCCCCAGTCAGGTCTATGGCAACGGTGAGCTTCACATACTCCAGTCCGGATATACTACCAACCAGCTCATCGAAAAGGTTACTGGTATTGCATTTGACTTAAACTTATACTACGTAGGTAGGCGTGATGTTGTGTTAGACACAATTCGTCGAAATCAAAATATGATTACGACACGACGCGGTATAACTTAAGCTAAGTATGTCCGAACTTAGCCTTTCGACTGACAATTAATTAAATATAACATTATTGTTATCTGTCTAGCATTCTGCCGGTGACTTTGATGTTCACATACAAACGTAGAGAAAATAAAATACAATTTATTAGCAAATTGAAATTCGAAACTTGTATTTTGACATTTGATTTTATGGTCGTGTATTTTTGCTTGTATTTTATGTAATAGAGTATGCTAATGATGAATGTGACTGAAAGTTTTTTGCTGTCATGTATTAATTATATTTATTTGTTTGTATTGATATTTAATTACTAGTTATAGAAGTCGAGGAAGTAACAAATGCGCAGTAAAAGTTCCGGTAAAACTTTTGCTTTCGATACTTAATTATTTGTTATTAAATACGGTTTTATTAGCTTGTCTTGTATGTTTGACATATTAAGTATGTAATGTTAGGATGTAAAAAAACAGAACCGTTTACAAATGTTGACCCAGTTTGAATCACTCCTGGCTATTGATTACGTTTGTTGACTTAGAGCAGATTTTTCAATAGTATCTTTTACCTCAAGAATAATAATGTCAATTTGACATATTTTCTTCTACAAAAGTTGTCAAACTGCTTTAATAATTCTTCAGATGAAAGTTAACTGACTATTGAAAAATCAGCCCTAAGTCAACAAACGTTTTTTTTTTTGGGTGGGAAATCATCAAATAAATTCTCCCGCTCTGGGTGGAGCAGGAGGGCGTGTCAGACTTTTACTGACTAAAACCCACCCGTGTTCCTTCAGTAGCCCGTATGCCAGGGGCTGTGGTATTTCTTTCGAACAAACCCGCACCCCTGACAGGCATCGGCCCTTGCGGGCCCCATCACGTTTGTGCTGACATCTCTTTGAGGCACGCGTGGAACACAACGCGTTGTGTTCCACGCGCGCCGTCGACTTGGGCTTGGTCCTTACCGGACACCGAGCTACCCATTACTCGCCATCCGCAAGCTCATGCCTACTACGGTGGCTGGAAATCGGCCTGGGATTCCCGACGCCCAGGGCGTCTCCGTATCCTGCGGCGGCTAGAGTCGCGAGGGCGCATATGCTGCCTCTCTCCCACGTGCGCCGCCTCCCTCTTCGCGAGCATTACTGCTTCGCTGAAGGAGGTGACTGCTACCCATGCCCTCTCGTTCCGTACCATGGCCTGGACCAGGGCCGGACGCGAGAGATCGCCGCCGCCGATCGCCTCCACGAGGACACGGCGGTGCTCCGCCCAAGCCGGGCAGACCGCCACCGTGTGTTCCACCGTGTCCTCAGGGCGATCTTCGCAGTGGAAACACCCGGGCGTTTCATCCCGCCCTATCCGAAACAGGAACCTCCCGAAACAACCGTGTCCGGTGAGGACCTGCGTCAGGCGGAAGGTGAGGACGCCATGCCGGCTCTCAAGCCACTCCTCAAAGAGGGGACTTACCGCCGCAATCGTGGCGTGCCCAGGGGACCAAAGGGTTAACGTGCTTTCCGAGACAGGATCACACATCCACGGACCAACTGCAGCAAACGTAGCTTAACCTGTTCGATCGAACCGTGTAGCTGATAGAACTTAGCCATAAGTCCATCTAAAACTCCCATGCAATATAAACAGCAAACATTCCAAAACTCCTAAGGTCGAAACAAATGATTGCATGTTACGTCCCACAACGACAACAAAAAAGGACGACAGCAACAAATATCTGAGGCATCCGTGCAATGTGCAATGCAATGCGTTTCTGAGGTGAACAGTCAGATGTATAAACAGAGGGCGGGGTGAGCGACCGATGTGCATCGCTGTCTAGGGTAGGGTGACTGTGAAGTTAATGATTTAATGGATAGATTATAGAACATAGAAAAATAGTGCTTGTCGTGGAAGAGTTTGTAGGGGAGGTGCTATAACGATACATAATTCTGAATCACACACGTTTAGACTACCATGCAGGTAATTTGAGGTACTTAACAATACTCAGGGTCTAGTTAACATATGGATGAAACCCTTGTTTTTTTTGAGCGTGGAAAATTTTAAAATAACTTCTCCCACTCTTGGTGGAGCAGGAGGGCGTGTCAGACTTTTACTGACTAAAACCTAGCCGTGTTCCATCAGTTGCCTGTGTGCCAGGGGCCACGGTATATCTTTCGAACAACCCGCACCTCTTGCAGGCATCAGTCCTTGCGGACCCCATCAGTTGAGGCTGACATCTCTTTGAGGCGCGCGTTGAACACAACGCGCCGTTGACCCGGGCATGGTCCTTACCGGACAGCAAGCTACCCATTACTCGCCACCCGCAAGCCCGCGCCTACAGTAGCCGAGAATCAGCCTGGGAATCTCGACGTCCAGGGCGTCTCCTGCGGCGATTAAGGCCGTGAGGGCGCATATACTGCCCTTTCTCCCTCCCTTTCCCTCTCGTGCCCCGCCCCCCTCTTCGCGAGCGTTACTGCTTCAGGATGAAATCCTAAGTCGACGTCTGTTTTTACGCAATTAATTTTAAACACACTGCTTAACACCAAGAGTTCAAAATCAAAGAGTGATGACTCCAGCTCTTACGATCCAAGGCTAAAATGGACCACTGGTCGTTTGTTTGCCATCTTCTACGGGGTCTGCCACGACGCCTTCTGGCTGTGTCAGGGCCACGTCCGCGTAGTGGTTATTTTGGCCCACAACTCATTAGGCATACGGCAGACGTGGCACCAAATCCCACTTCAGCTTAGCGGCTTTTTGAGTAACGTCATTTATCTGTGTTTTGAAGCGCAGTGAGGTGTTGCGTATATGGTCTGACAATTTGACGCCTAGAATACTGCGCTCCATTGATTTTTGGGCGTTTTGAATGTTTTTCAAAGACCAAGTCTGATACGTCAAAACGGGAAGAATGCACATGTACAGACGCCACATCAAGCTACTCCAATCCGTCAAATGTATTTGATAGATTTTCAACTTTAAACCGTAAGTGTAAGGTTCATGTTCAATTGGGAAAATTTGACAGTTTGGGGTAGGTTGACCTGCTGGCGTCTGTACATAATTTTTCGCTTGAGTGACAAAGGAAGGTTTCCTTTCATAAGCTCTTTGATGACATGGTGACAGTTGTCATTACAATTATCTTTGCTACCTTTCTAGATCTTAGCTATCTTATAGGTCTAATTACTTCATCTCTCACATTCTATCTTAAGGTGTCTCTAAGTAATTGACCTACTATGCCTGAAGAAATAATCCTCAGGGACTTGGCAAGTGGCACGTCCACGTGTAGTCTTACAGCGTTGGGGTAATTTGAAAACTGCCTCACCTAAATGAATGAAGAAATACAAAATGTAGAGCTTTATTATTCCTTGAGACTTTCTCCACTAACCAAGTTTGTTATTTTGACCTAAGGATTAGGCATTCTGAGATTAACTTGTTCAAAATATACAAATTGTGTCACAGAAAAATTAACACACAAAACGTCTTAGCTTTTGCTCATAAATTCACTCTTAACCTTTAAACCTTTTCTCGAGTTTCTGTTTCTGAAAGTCAACAACACAATATGACATTAAATAACTGTTTTATTACTCCATAATTTTTTGCCGGTTATTATTACAGGTTGATTTAATCAACAAAAAATCTCACTAATCTAGAAGAAAACACCAAAATCATGGCCACCCTCTAATCCCGCGCCATTGATGCGTCCACGCACGCACACATTGTATGGTAATCGTAGCGCATGCGTCGTGTCGCTAGCGCGGAAGGGATACGATTGTTTTCGTATTACAAGGAAGCGACACTCGTGTGATGGGCCGCGTATCGTTCAGACGTGTCGGCATTCGGATTATATTAGATTTGATTGATGCATCTTTGAAAGTGGCGATTTGTTTAAGTCTAAGTGCAGTCACGGTTTCCTTTGTATGTTGATGTATGTTGATGGATGAAGGATTTTGGAGTTTTGTCTGTGTTGGGGTGTTTATTGGTTATTACTAATTACGCTTTTGATCTTCAATCACAAATACAACCCTCAAAGTTATAAATTATTTCATGAAAAAATAATTCGATGGGATTAAATGAACTTCAAGGGTTGATGATCCTCCTTCAGCGAAGCAGTGATGCTCGCGAATAGGGAGGCGGCGCACGTGAGGGAGAGGCAGCATATGCGCCCTCGCGACCCTAGCCGCCGCAGGATACGGAGACGCCCTGGGCTTCGGGAATCCCAGGCCGATTTCCGGCCACCGTAGGCATGGGCTTGCGGACGGCGAGTAATGGGTAGCTCGCTGTCCCGTAAGGACCAAGCCCAAGTCGACGGCGCGTTGTGTTCCGCGCGCGCCTCAAAGAGATGTCAGCACAAAAAATGATGGGGCCCGCAAGGGCCGATGCCTGCCAGGGGTGCGGGTTTGTTCGAAAGAGATACCACAGCCCCTGGCCTACGGGCTACTGAAGGAACACGGGTGGGTTTTAGTCAGTAAAAGTCTGACACGCCCTCCTGCTCCACCCAGAGCGGGCGAAGTTATTTGATGATATCCCAACCAAAAAAAAAAAAAGGATTGATGATTTTAATTATCATAATTTTTAAATAGGTACATTCGTGTTATAAAGATCTTATGATTAAAACCCGGGCCATCTGTTCTTAAACCCGCAATATAGTAAGAATTCCCAGGCATTTCTCTTGAGGCACACGGTCGATTTTTAATAACATAGAAAAGCATGCAGGGAATAACGCCTACAGCTATACCCAAGATAAATCTCATCCAGATTAAAGTTGACGTGGAAATATGTAAATAGGTTAAGTTTGTGTGTCTAACATTCTCACAAAATGTTTATTGTCACACAGCAACTAAGCGAGTAACATTGAGGCACTCTTTACGCCCTAGGCGAAAATCCATATTTTTCAGCTAAGTTTACAGAAGAAGAAAAAAATTGTGTCAGACCGAAAATGAACTTTCAGCCGAAAATTAAAAAGAATTTCGGCTTATCATCGGTCAAAAACGAAAATAATTTAGACATTAATAGAATATTAATGTTTTTTTACACCTAGGGAGAGAAAGAGCAAATAAAGACTTTAAAAGAAATAAAACACGATCATTCTGTCACCTGACATTTTCTGATTTTCGTCTTAGCCGAAGCTTCGGCTGGTTTATGACCGAAAAATAAAATATGGCCGAATCATGATTTAGACCGAAAATGCTTGACAACAAAAACTTAGTTTTGGTCGGTCACTAATTTCTATTTACGAATTTTGGGGAATTTTCAAAAACACAAATCTTGTATTTTCTTAAATCTTAAGAATTCGTGCCTAGGCTTTTTATGGGAGATGCTAAAATTTTGCAAAGTGGTCATATTAACATCACGTCTTATAATGAATACGTTGAATTACCGTTCACCCTGTATACCTAAGTATCTATTCTCGTGTCTTCTTCTAAGGTTCCCTCTATCTGTCATGGTGTTAGCACGGATGTTCAACTTGTTTATTTTTAGTTCATTAAAGTGAATTCTTTTCCATTCCTTTTTCTTTTGCGTTTCCTTCCCGTTCTGTCTGGATTTCTTTTGAAAAAAGAAAATGTTGGGTGAGTGGGTTGCACGTTTACACGTTCAACTTGTCTTTTAAATATGCAGGAAAAGTTTTTATTTAAAACTTTCCCTGTCTACATCTAATTTTGTTATAAATGTGCTAAGAAAATAAAAGAGAGAAAGCTAGGTTTTGTTTGTCACAGAAACACGTGCATACAAAATAGGTAATTTAGAATAGGATAATTTAGAAATCAAGATAATTTAACAATTACTAAAAGATTATTAGTTACCTAGTTGTATTTAATAACGGCGCACAACCAGTTTACTATGGATTTGGCACGGTTTTTTTTTTTTTTTGGTTGGGAAATCATCAAATAACTTCTCCCGCTCTGGGTGGAGCAGGAGGGCGTGTCAGACTTTTACTGACTAAAACCCACCCGTGTTCCTTCAGTAGCCCTTAAGCCAGGGGCTGTGGTGTCTCTTTCGAACAAACCCGCACCCCTGGCAGGCATCGACCCTTGCGGGCCCCATCACTTTTTGTGCTGACATCTCTTTGAGGCGCGCGTGGAACACAACGCGCCGTCGACTTGGGCTTGGTCCTTACCGGACAGCGAGCTACCCATTACTCGCCGTCCGCAAGCCCATGCCTACGGTGGCCGGAAATCGGCCTGGGATTCCCGACGCCCAGGGCGTCTCCGTATCCTGCGGCGGCTGGGGTCGCGAGGGCGCATATGCTGCCTCTCCCTCACGTGCGCCGCCTCCCTCTTCGCGAGCATCACGGCTTCGCTGAAGGAGGTGACGGCTCCCCATGCCCTCTCGCTCCGTACCATGGCCTGGACCAGGGCCGGACGCGAGAGATCGCCGCCGCCGATCGCCTCCACGAGGACAGGGCGGTGCTCCGCCCAAGCAGGGCAGACCGCCACCGTGTGCTCCACCGTGCCCTCAGGGCGATCTTCGCAGTGGAAACACCCGGGCGTTTCCTCCCGCCCTATCCGAAACAGGAACCTCCCGAAACAACCGTGTCCGGTGAGGACCTGCGTCAGGCGGAAGGTGAGGACGCCATGCCGCCTCTCGAACCACTCCTCAAAGAGGGGACTTACCGCCGCAATCGTGGCGTGCCCAATGGATTTGGCACGGTTAGTTAAAAAAAAGAGTTGTTTCCTGTAGAAGTGCAATACCTACGCGATCAAAATGTAAGGAACGGCTGTCTTTTTCATTAACTGGCGATAAAGTTCTACGCTAGGGGGTCTAGAATGATATGCTGAATTGATGGTTACAGTTTGCGCACTGGTAAAAATTGTATCCTATAGACTTACTTTCGTAAGTCGTAGATCGTGGATTCGAAGTTCGAACTTCGAATCCAGACAGGCGCCTTACGTTATTTCATTTTTTCTTCACCACTGCCTCTCAAAACGTTGAAGAAAAAGATCGTGAACTTATCCTAGAGCCAAAAGTATGAAGATATGTGACATTTACCAACGCGCACTAGGGCTTACGTGGTACGACCTGATCCCTTTCACATAGTGGTGTCCTGAGTCCCAGCAGTGGGAACTTCATAGGCTTTTTATAAATTAAATTTTAGAAGAATAAGAAAAAGTAGTGATAAAATAAAAATACAATTAACAGAATACAAAAATAATATAAACACAAATAGGTAAGCACTCTTCTTCCTCTCTCTCCTACTATGCTGTCCCCGAAAGGGTCCATTTATTTCATGAATTTTCCTTTTTTAATGGGTCAGAATCTATGCCACAAAAGGGATGAATGAAAGGGAATTGCATGCAGCTGAGATGAAAATGTTAAGAGGAATGTGTGGTGTTACACGAATGGATAGAATAAGACATTAGTACATAAAGCGAAATTTGAAAGGCCACCCCTAGCTGAAAAGTTGTGTGGAAATTGGTTGTCATGGCATACGGAGGCATGAGGAAAATGTCTTTTTGAGCATAAATGTCGATGGCTATAAGAGTAGGGGGAGACCAACGAAACGATGGATGGACTGTGTGAATGATGATATGGTTAGAAAGGGGGTGACTACGGAGATGACGACTAATAGAGAAGTGTGGAAGAAACAGATATGTTGCGACGACCACAAATAAATTTGGATAAGGAAAAGAGAATAATGATGAATTTTAAGCATATCAAGTGAACGTTCTTCCCAGGCGGGCAGGCAACGGCGCATTTATGGCGATTTTTTTGTGATTATTTCACTAAATACAAACAAAACTAAACAATTTTTAACCGAATTCAAAAAGAAGGAGGTTATCAATTCGACATGTTCATATTTTTTTTTTTTTATGTATGTTCGGGTATGACTCCGTCGTAAACAGGATAAGTTTTTATCCAGTGCGCAAATTTTAACTATGAATCCAGCATATCATTCTAGATCCCCTACCACAGAAATTTTTCGCCGGTTATACAAAAAAAAATCAGCTGTTCCATACATTTTTTTAGTTTTTATCACTTTAAAACTTAAAAAAAAACAACAACCGACTTCTAAAAAAACACTACAAAGTTCAAAATAACTTTAATTTCGGAAGGCGGTGACAAATAATTAAAATACACATCCAAAGTCACCGACTTCCGAAATTAAAGTTATTTTGAACTTTGTAGTGTTTTTTTAGAAGTCGGTTGTTGTTTTTGTTTTTCACTTTTTAGTTACCTACGCCACACCAATTCGAAATTTCATCATCCTCAGGGTCAAAACAATGCATATTTATGCGATAGCCGCATTCGCGGTTGATTTGCTGTAAAGTTTTGAAGAGTTCCGTTGTCTGTCTCCAAAACGCATCATCAGATCTATATGAAATTTATATGGGACCATTTCGGAACAAACCACTTTCGAACAAAAAAATAATTTTGCAAATCCGTTTATATACGACGGAGTTATGCCCGAACATACATAAAAAAATATATATATAAACATGTCGAATTGATAACCTCCTTCTTTTTGAAGTCGGTTAAAAACTTCTTTAGGCGCGTTGAGCACTTTTTGGGTGAACAAAATTAATGGAAGTCGCGTCATCGTCACAGAACGCTTTCCATGAGCTATATGTAGACTGTAAATATTGGTGAACGAGCACATGGATGAGTCACGCGTTGATGTCTTTTGGAAAAGTCGCTTTGTTTCATTAGGAAATTCTAATTCTTTTATCCCTTTCTTTCCCTTTGTATTTTTATCGTAAAAATCTTTACTGTTACCTTTAATGGCTGAAGTCGATCGGTCGTTTATCATTTTTTACCGAGAGTGATCAGTACCCAAGGACCCAATGTGAAATACAGTCTTGACGATTAAAAAAATACACACGTCATTGTTCAAGTTTTCACTTCTGTTGACACTCCCGGAGTGCCACTATTTTTTAAGTCATGCACTAGATCGTTGGTATTTTCACGTTTCTATGCTCTTTAATTTACAGTTATTTTGGTATTTACTCATAAAAATCGACATAGCGTCAATTATTTTATATTTGCATTACTTTGTACTATTAAATGTTTTTTCAACACACTTGCTCATAAAATGGCTCTAATTTCACCGCAATTAGGCACATAATGACACCTATTATCAAACTGTGACTTTTTCATTACTATTATTCACTAGTGAGTTATAGTTTTATTTTTACTTTATTGGTTGAGTTGCTTTGTTCTTGAAAAGTTTCGATACAAAAAAAGTCGTGCTCAATAGTAAAAATAAATTAATATACCTATTGCTTGCTCATTTCATGCAACTTCGTAATTAAATAGATAATTTCAACTTGTTTGTACGTTTTTAATAAATAAAACTTACTCAAATATAACTTTTGTTTTTTTCTGTAATAAAGAAAACGTTGAACTCCCCATTTTGTACGTGGCTAAAGCCCTATCCGCGAAAACCAAAAAAAAAAAGAAACGTCATACTTTTAGGCCACGTTCCGAGTTACAATAATATCGATTTGACCGCGCTCACACACGACGTCTCGCGAATCGTCATATATGACGTCATGACATGCGCCATCTTGTCAAAAATAACAGTTGTGCTGTTTTGTTTTAAGTCACATCGAATCTTTAGTTAATTTAGATTTATTTGAAATAGTGCTACTATCTAAGAAGAAAAAATGTGTGGTGTATACAAGTTTAAAATGGTGAATATTTACGTTGAGTGAACACTTCCATCGCGATCACGAGCGTTCCGTATTGATGACAAAAATGACGGTTCTTAGCTGTCAGAATCATGATATCTAACTCGGAACGCAAAATATCGATGTGACCGCTCACAGCGTTATTTTTCTGATTCGGAATGCAGCCTTAGTATAAGGCCGATCGCTATTGTTAGATGCGCGCGCATTGGAAAACTGATTACTTTTTCCCGCCATTGGCAAAAACAAAATCTCAACTCGTTTTCACTGTTGAAATTATAGTTATTTATTCTTTAAAATTACTACAAGTACTAGTTTTGAACAAAATTATTTTATGTTGTCACACCGCCCGATATAGGATGTGAAGCCCTTAACGGTATGGAAAGTTTACTACCTAAAAACTCCAAGGACAAAATGATTTTTTAGTATTATTTTCTTCACAAGTGTGTTGAAAAACGTCGTATGATACACGTGTCTATTGATGACTACCGTCCTCGGCTCTCTTAAGACCCTCGCCTAGCGGCTCGGGTCTCAATGGCGCCTCAGCGATAATCACCAACGTTACACACTTGTACCATAATGTACTATTATTGTTGCGCAATCGGTACCAACTGAATTATTGCGATATAATTTTGTCTTTGTGCTGTCTTTTTTGCTATCAGCCGAAGAAAATCCGTTTCTTCTCCACAGCATGTCGAATTTCACCTAGACCTCGTTTTGTTACAAACATACCTACTACAGGCCTCGTCATCTCCACAATATTTATTCTTAGTCCCGAACCATCAATTTCCCGTACACGTTTCTTTCAGACTAAATCCACTCAGCATACCAAGTCCATAGCTCATCCAGTCGTTATCCTGACCACCTAGGTAGAATTCACTGTAAGTGCTGCGGAAACAGACATCTGCGCGCAGGATCAGAATCCAAATGTATCGACTGAGCTAATAGATTTGCTATTGAGTCAAGTTCGCACTGGCGCAAAAACATTGGATTTTATCGTGCATTTGATTTTCAACTCTCAGTGTTGTCAAATCAGTCAATTATGTTGATACTGTTAGAACATAGTCCTCCTCTCTGCTCCACTGCGAGTTGATAGATGTCACATGACGTCTTCGGATTTTAGGTTCTAGGATATGCCGGTTTCCTGTAAGGTAAGACGTGACCGTTACCACTGGACCGCCATCATTGCTCTTCTCTCGGTGTTGAAAATCAAACAGAGTTTTCTCGGAGCGTTGAAAAAACACATTGTCCAATTATCACTCTCGGTGCGAAAAATTCCCGCCGCGATATTTAACGTCCGTACGAATGTGGCTTAGGATTGCAAGGTGGGGGGCCTAGATGGTCAATCATATTGTGCTACGTACACGTACTGCGCAATGATAAATGATATTTAAAAAGAAAAAAATAATCGGTGGTTTGACCGTTCTTTTTTTTTAACTTCCGGGAAATCATCAAATAACTTCAGTATCAAAAAAATAAGTTGTCAAGCTTTTACTGACTAAAACCCACCCGTGTGTTTTCAGTTGCCTGTATGCCAGGGGCCACAGTATCTCTTTTGAACAACCCGCACCCCTGGCAGGCATCGGCCCTTGCGGACCCCACCAGTTGGTGCTGACATCTTTTTGATGCGCGCGTGGAACACAACGCGCCGTCGACCCGGGCTTGGTCCTTACCGGACGGCGAGCTGCCCATTACTCGCCGTCTGTAAGCCCGCGCCTGTGGTGGCCGGGAATCGGCCTGGGATTCCCGACCCTCAAGGCGTCTCCTGCGGCGAGTGGTATTGATCGTTAAGGGGTTATAAGATCGTTTGGGTGGTAGATAATTGAATTGCACAATATTATTATTGAAGGTGTCAGGGGTACAACTCTCTAACGCCGTCAACGAAAATACGGGCCCGTCCGAAAATAGTTTGAAACTTCGAGTGTCCCCTGCGGCTGATTAATTAACGTTTTTGGACGGGTAAAACCATATAGGGAGCAGGGACAACAGTCAAATCGTGTAGTAATTCATTCTTAGTTTGGGCCCCAAACTAATCATAGGTCCGTAAGTGATACGGAGTAGGAAACGCCCGTAACCGAGATTACGGATTTCATGCTTAAAGAACTGCCCACCAGACCCACCTAAGGCAGTGTGGCGACTAGTCAAAATAGTCGGCAAACAAACTATCGCTTTATAAAAGCAATGATGAAGCGCATACTTGACGAATAATTTCTACGCCAGTCTAGAATCATACGTCCTGAATTCATGGTTGCAATCTGTGCGTCGTCGATGCCACCCTATACAACGATCCGACATCTATCGACTCAACACATGTCTGCTCTGGGCCTAGAGACAAAATACATTTCTGTTAGCGTTCACGCCAAACGCTACGCCAAAATGTATGGGAATGACATTACCTGCGGAAAAGTTACGTCGGTTGTGTCCTTTCCGCGGGTAATGTCATAAATGTGTTTTGTCTAGGCCTGCAGATCGGAAGATCCCACCTTTTCCATAAAGGATGAGTGAACTTTACATCCTATTCCTCATCCCAGTATATCTACAATACTGGCCGTTTACACGCAAAAATTTTGTACCTACACACCTACCAGAACATAGTACCTAACCTACCTAAGTAGGTACATAAACTGCTGCAATACACACACACAGTTCGGTGTGACATTTCTGACCACGAAACGCAATTATTATTGAGGTTCAGTGATCGAAATTGACGGGTTGCTAAACCAATTACCTACCTACTGCGTTTCATAGTAGTAGGAGCTGTACCTACTTTAATTATGTTCCTAACTATTGTTTAAAGTCAAAACTCTCGGTAAGTGACTAATTATGCATTAATATAAACAAATGTAATTTAAATTTTTATGACTTACATAATGTAAGTCGAAAATCTACTTAATTGAAACTGGATTAAAGATTTTTGTTTGTTTTTAATTGGAAATGACTTCAGGGATGTTCGCAGATGTGCATGTAGATTGCTTTTACGCAACAATGCGTAAAAAGTGCGCTTCCCTGGTGCGCAAGGTGAGGGGCAGCTCCAATAGTATCCTGCGAGTCGCCTGGACTGTCTATACGTGGGTCACTCACTGTTGTGCCGTCTCTCATGGGACGTCGCAACGGTGACCAACAGTTATTTCTTGTGTTGTTTTGTGTATAGTCTGTGTTTACTAACATAGTCGTAACTCATGCTAACAATCTTGTTGAGTCTTGGTTACTCAAATAAATAAATATTCTATTCTATTGGAGACAAAGATTCGAATAGACCATAGGTTAGCATCCTAGTAGAGTAGTAGCCGGATGCTATGGAGTATAAATCTATAGGCTAAGATAATAATACGTTTCATTTTAATAATACGAGTATGTATCTACTTAATCAAAAGTAATGTTATACAAGTCATTATTCTTCAGTGACAAAGACGATGTATAATTTTGACCAACCTTTTCTGTACCTAGATGAAAGACTATCCCACCAGCTGTTGATCCAGATCCAGATGACCGTTCTGTAGACGTATTTTCATTGATTCAAAAGATCAACAGCAATATAGTTATAATTAGTCGTAAACTAACTATAACTTCGTGAAAACAAACATAAGCAGAACTTATAATAAGTAAATACCTACTTCCTTCACAAACGTACTTACAAACTGATCGCAAAGAGATCGTTCAGAACTTTTAATGAAGAAAAAATTGTTAGTAATCTGACTTGAGTTTTCTGAATAGCTGCAAAAGTAGGAAACTAAGTAACTAACAGCTTACTTTTGCATTGTAATCTGTAATGACACCAATCCGCTAAATCCACTTGTTGTAAGAATAAAGAAACAAAATTTGTTTCTTTATTATTAGATAGAACATTTAATGTTCTATCTAAGTATTATGTAAGCTAACTTCAGATATTCTTGCATTGGAATCCAAGCGCAATATAGTTGGGAAAAGCCTAGACGCTGCCTATCTTCTCGGGACATGTAGGTCGTAGGCGCATTTCCAGATACGCATTTAGTTGATTAAACCACGTGTATGCTTAATTGAGAAACCTATACCAAAAAGCAAGCTAAAGCCCGCATTTGTAATTTGAAGCGCCTACTAAAATTTTCATCGCAACTAGTTTATGCAACGTGGCTATGCTAGTTTTGGTAGGCGCATATTGTAAATGTTAGGCAATGTTAAATCGCTTCAAACATTATAGACTAAACTATTCATGATTATATTTAAACGTTATGAAAATTATGTAGTGGTGGCCAAGTGGTAATGGCTGCGACTTACGAGTTGTAAGGTCGTAGGTTCGAACCCAGACAGACGCTTTACTTTGAGTAAATTATTTCATCAACACAGCTCTCAAAACAGCGAAGGAAAATGTTGTGAGAAAAGCGGCATGTCATCGAACCAAAAATTCGAAGACATGTGACATCTACCAACCCGCACTGGCCCCGCGTGATAGACTTCGGCCAATTCCCTCTCACTGAGAGGAGGCCTCTGTCCCAGCAGTGGGAAAATTATAGGCCACCATTAACCACTTATAAACTGTACAATAAAAATATTGTATCTATCTTGGAAAATGATTGGTTCTAGTTCTGTTTTAGTACAGTATGTAAACATTTCATAATTAGATAGCAGTTTAATTACCTACACCGGCAAGTTATTACCAAGTTTAGTTCAATTTCGGTTTAATTAGTATCCGAACCTGTAATCAACTGCGTAAACAACAATGGCTGAACGCCAAACTTTTGCCCGTATTTTATACACGCGATGATTTGATCGACAACAAACTCTGTAATTGTTTGGTTAGGCTATACATAGATTGATAAATTGTTCTGGTTCCTAATAATAAATTGATACTCTTAACAAATTGATATACTGTTGTTTTTTACCGTTTCAAAAAAGAACATGTGATAAAAAGCATGTTTTTTTCTTTTTTTCCAACTGTCGGTCGGTCAGCTTCCAGTCTACCTAGATGCAGTCAAACAAGTATGTTCAATGGAGCAACTGCCTATCTGACCTCCACAACCCAGTTACTGGGTAACACTATATCCTTTGGAGAGACTGGTTGTCAGACTTTGGGGCTTCTGACGACCCGTAATGACTGTCAAAGATCCAGAAATGGCAGCCGAGACCAACGGCTTGCTTTTCGAGACACGGATGGTCTTGGTATCTTTCGGTGGAACAGTTTATTATAGTAAGTTATGAAACTGATATGTAAAAAGAACAATATTAACATACAATAATCACTGCCAGGGGTGCGGGTTTGTTCGAAAGAGATACCGCAGCCCCTGGCATACAGGCTAATGAGGGAACACGGGTGGGTTTTAGTCAGTAAAAGTCTGACACGCCCTCCTGCTCCACCCAGAGCGGGAGAAGTTTAAGGGGACACTTTGCGCGGGCTCGAACTCACTGGTGGGCCTGGCTAAAAATCACGTTGTCTCACCAGGCTTCGTATCCGACAGAGATAGTATCAGTGGTGAGCAGTTAGACGCTAGTATAGATGCACAACGTTATTGAGTGAGATGCAGGAGCATTTTTGGAAAAAAAATCGCGAAAAAATTAAGAAAAGTCCTTCAGAAGATCGGGTTTTATGAAAAAACCACTGCATAAATCAATGACGAATAACGTTTATTGAATTTATTGTTAATTGAACTTTGTCGGTACTGTCTTGGTTTTCGAGATTTTACACTCCTTTTATTACTTAAACACGCTCAAAGTTAGGTTAAATTAGCAAGAAAAACGAATCTTCGTTGGCTCATAACTTTTTAATGGCTTTTTATTTTAGTATTCTGTTTCCGTACAGACAATAATAATAACGAGACAAAACCATACCATGTTTTATTTTTGATGTACATAGTGAAACAGTCGAATAAAACCCTCCCGAAGTTTGTATGGAAAAAATGTGGACAAGTGTCACCTTAAGATATCCCACCCAAAAAAAAAAACCTACAATAATCAGCTTGTTTGATGTGGTCAAATGCAAACAAAGGTTATCACAATATTGATAAAGTAAACACGAGAAAGATAACCCAACTGCGATTACCAGCCAATATTGTGAATTGCGGGTGGTCCAAATACATAAACTAACACGACCTTGCAGCCATGTAGTAAAATAAAAACGGTAGTAAATGCTATTACCGAATTGGCTGATATCCAAGACACTCCATTTCGCGGAGGTACGATTGCGATCAAATTCGGTTTTTTAATGGTTTATTGGTAAGCTATTGGTTTGTTTTGATTTCTGGGTTAAAAACCGACCACGCACAATGCAGACTTCCGTAGTTAGAATGAATTTATCCCAAGAACAAACGTAATTTTGTAGTTGTTTATTTTTCTCCCATACACCGATATACGTCACGGTCAATTCTCCAACTGCAAATGTAAGTTTTTAATGAAACTTATATTATTTTTTTCTTTACATTGTTCTCACATATAGAAGCACCAAGAATAATGTTCCAAAGATTTTGTAATACCCATGATTTAAAAGAGTGTCCTTGGAGTTTCTTGCCCGTTCTTCTCCATAGAGATCTACAGGTTTAATTGAAATAAATGCTTTGAGTTTGAATGCAGAAGTTTATTTTTTATTGTGATTGAGCTTTATATCAACCATGTTCAGACTTGTTCCTTTACTTGTGCTGTGAGACGATGCTTCTTGCCAAATTTCATGATTGAAGGTCAACTGGAAGTATCCTATAGGTTTCGATTTATTTGCGAGTATCAAAATATTTCGCATAAATGGCCGCATTATTTCATTGCGTTGACTTGGCAGCTTGATTTTTTAAAGCTCCAAGGGACCATTAACCTGCGTATTTGATATTAATTTCAACTTTCAACCGTGTACCGGAAGACGTAGAGTGGGAAGGCCTCCCACAAGGTGGACCGATAGCCGCGGGTATCCGCTGGATGGGAAGCACAAGTCCGGTCGAAGTGGAGGAGCCTGGGGGAGGCCTATGCCAAGCAGTGGACGTCTTTCGGCTGAAATGATGATGATGACCTCCACACATTCCCGAGAAAAATGTTCTTAACAGACTGAGTTTTATTGTTATTGATGGGTTATAAAAAGAGAGGAAGACAAGGAGTTCTTAAAACTCATTGTAGGACACATCAATTGATATTTGTTTCTGTTTATCATAACCCCTTGAGCGGCCACGGGAAATTGGTTGTCCCAGTAAGAATATCCGTAAAGCGGCCACGGGACACCCCTTGTCCCGCCAGCGAATTGTTGCGGAGTGACGCATTTATTTTTCAACTCTTGGGAACTATTTGAATTGTAAAAGTGTTTGTTAGACAGAAAGATATAGAATTGTAACCTCTCTTAGAATCTATTAAAAAGTAAAAATTTATCAAGTGACGGATAACTAAATCCTTTCTAGTTAAAGGACGGCGGAATCGCTCTTCCAATGGGTGACAAAATTAAACATATAAGTATGTGGCTTCGGGTAATGATGATGCAGCTGAATACCAGTGTTTTACATAGGACGTCTGCCTATTTTATCTCCTACAGGTCTTCCTATTTTATTTTTTACTTTATTTTTCTTATTTTATTATATTATTTGTTGTATTTTACCATTATGTTTTTCCTGTTAGTTTTTATTGTCTGTGCGTGTCTCAAATAAAATATTATTCTTTCTTTTTTCATATCTGACCTTCACAACCCAGTTACTGGGTAACACGATTCCCCTTGGCAAGACAGGTTGTCGGACTTTCGGGCTTCTGACTACCCAGGACGACTGACAAAGATGTTGATGATGAATGACAGCCGGGACCAACGGCTTTCCTTGACACGGAGGGGTGTCGATATGCAATGGATGGTCATCCATCCACGAACCGAGCGCTGCAAGCGTAGCTTAACCTGAGCCACGAGCCTCTCCCAACTATCTTCCACCTAAGTATGTAGGAATAGCAAACCATCATCATCGCCACCGACAACCTTGTTCCACCCGGCCGAGTTCTTTCGTGCCATGCTTTCCTGGTTCTGTGCGAGTCTCCTTAAAGTAGCCTAATTTTAATTCTTAACTGGAGAGAATTATGTACTACCCGAAATCCACATATTGCAGCAAAATCCACATCAAATAAGCTCCCAAGTATTTACCAAAAAAAAAACTGCTGAAGTATGAAGCTTTACACTAGTTCGCATCACAAGGCGCGGGTATTCCGAAATGCTTTGAAGGATCCTCTTTGCCGCACTCGCGGATTTCGAGAGGAAGGTATTTTAATTGCACATACTTTTAGTCTGTACCGCTACGAAATAAATGTAGCGAATAATTTCAAGATTTCTGTTCCATTTTCACAATAGTGAAAAACATTGTTTTACTCGAAAGCTGACTATTCCCTGTGCCCACTCATGATCACACATGTGATCATGTTCTATTGATCGTTTTAAATATAGTTTTGAAGTGAAAACTATTTTAGGCGCGTTGGTCATTTTTTTGAGATGGGAAAAACAATTGATCTCGCGACACTGTTAGCGACACCACTGACAACACGAACGAACAACGTTGAACGTTGTTTAATGTGGCGATTTAACAAATACACACTTAATTGTTCAAGTTTTCACTTCTGTCGGCACTCCCGGAGTGCCACTGTTTTTTTTTAAAGCAGCTTAAAATGTTCCCACTGCTGGGATACAGGCCTCCAGTCTTCGAAGGTGAAGGCTGTAATCTACCACGCAGGCACAACGCGGGTTGGTAGATGTCACATGTCTTCGAATTATTGTTTCTAGGAGGTACTGCTTTTCTCACGATGTTTTCATTCACAGTTTAGAGAGCAGTGGTGGTGAAACCATGAACATAAATTAAAGCACCTGTCTGGGGTCGAACCCACCATCTACAACTTTCGAAGTCGTTAACGCAGTGTGACGTAGCAAAAGTAGAATTGATTGCGACAAGTAGCGACATCTGTCGTGGGAATTTGAAAGCAAGGTCACAGTTGTCAGCGTTGGTCTGTAAGATGGCGTTGGTGTCTTAGTGTAAAGCAAATTAATTACCCACTATTTTGCTATAGTTTGACAACTTTCAAATGTTGATCATTCATTATCTTCGGAAGAAACGAAATATGGAAAAAAGTAAATTTAGATTATTTTTTTGAGGGTGGGAAATCATCTGATAACTTCTCCCGCTCTGGGTGGAGCAGGAGGGCGTGTCAGACTTTTACTGACTAAAACCCATCCGTATTCCCTCAGTTGCCCGTGTGCTAAGGGCCACGGTATCTCTTTCGAACAACCCGCACCCCTGGCAGGCATCGGCCCTTGCAGACCCACGAGTTGATGCTGACATCTCTTTAAGCCGCGCGTGGAACACAACGCACCGTCGACCCGGTTTGGTCCTTACCGGACAGCGAGCTACCCATTATTCGTACGATTGATTTTGAATTAGTGTAGAAGAGAGTCAATATAAATATATTTTAAGGATATTGTAAAAATTCGAATCAAAATCAAAAGTAATTTATTCAAACTAAGCTGAGAGTCAGCACTTTTTGAACGTCAAAATTACATAAGACAGGAGACCTAGTGCTTTAGCTGGGCAGAAGAAGTGGCGCAACAAACTCCCCAGCCAGCAGTTATTTCATTTCTTCGTAATTATGTTGAAGAAATTGATCTGTTCAACAACGTAAATAAAGAAGTGAATTATGTTAAACTATCAACATGAAAGCTATTGCAACTGCGCAATATATTTGCGCTGGTCCCAGGAAATCATCTGTCCAAAACGATTGGTCGAGTGGTTTAAAAGTGAAAAGGTACCAAACAGACGAAATTACTTAAAAAAAAAAAAATCGCAACTTTCAACAAACAAGTTTTCATAAATGTCTGTAGGTACTCTATCGTTCTTAGCTAAGAACAGGCCGCTATTTTTCCTTTTACAAAGTAATCGGCTAGAAGATTACGTCGGTTGGATGAGCAACAACTTTTTTCTCGTTTTTCACAAATCCTTCAAGGCTTTAACCGCTTTTCTGATTCACTAGGCATTATAAAGAGTTATCCTGTCATGCACAGATTCCTTACTGAACTTAACACGTGGTTTGCAAAAATGTGTCTTTTATGTACACACAGCTCCACAGAAAACTCATCCCCTAAGGCATGTCGCCTTTGTAGGGGATGAGTTTTCTGTGGAGCTACATGGGCACATTTTTAGTTAACGCACTTGGATGGAGGAGAGCAGTCGTATCCTAGAGGTAACGACCGCAACTTACGAATTGGAGGTCGTAGGTTCGAAACCAGACAGGTGCTTTATTTGTATAAATTATTTCACCCACTACTGCTCTCAAAGGAGCCCCAGTTTTGTATGGTTATAATGATTCCCCGCGGAATCTTACTACGTTCAAACTACGTCAATATCGTGTTTTTTGGAAACCAATGTAACGGTAAGGAATCGAAATGTCATATTCTGTAAGTTCCAAGACAATTTTTCGATATTATTAATACAATATTAGCAGATTTCGTGTGTGATTGACGTGGTTACAACTAAGGAATCGACAAGTAGTCATCGAAGGCATGTGACATCTACCAACACGCACTGGGCCCGCGTCGTGGATTACGGCCGACCCCCTCTCACAGAGAGACCTCTATCCCAGCAGTGGAACATTCTAGGCTGATTTTGCATCATGCACTTGGATTTTCTGTATCTTGGGTTCAATTGTGGAGAAAAATCTCACAGAATCTAGACCAAAATCTGTGGTCGAGACGGTCCTAATGCAGAAATAAACAGTTAAATTCAATTGCTTAGTCACTATGCCAAACCGTGACTTCAAATTCCGAGTATGAAGGTATAATCCGAGTTCCTAGAGATATAGCGGCTCTTACTGCTTCGAATATCCAACCATCTTGAGAGGATTATTTCTCAATTACTGTAACACGGGACTTTTAATTAAAATGAAATCTGTTTTGAAGGAACTTGAACCCAGATCAAAGAGCCCAACCAACCAACGATTTCGAATCGATTTACCTACATAGACTTAATGAAATATTTTTCTTTTGTTACTGGTTATGTTTTATAAATGTTGTCGAAACTTATCGAGAGGTTTCATCAAAAGGGCCTTCATTATTGGCAATACCTACTTAAGTCTGGCGCACCCTTGTTATAAGCTGATTCGCTAATCTTTTCATCAAAACATGATCCAGTTGGCGTTTTCTTATCACCGAATTCTCAGATGTTCTCAAGAAGTTTTAATATCGCTACAATACCACATTAAAGTGGCGGATGAGTGGCAGTAACAGCGTAAGACTTAATGTATCTGTACATCTATTCAGATAACTAAAATTGGAGTGAGTGACCTTTTCAATGAGCCCAAACACGACACTTCTGCTGTTTGTTGGTGAGTAACTTGGATATCCTGGAAATTCCTGGTGTTGCTCCACCATCAGTTCAAGGTTATTTTGTTCGTCTAATATCATTGAAGTATTAGAATACCAAATTTCGACTTGATCAGACCCGTGGAAGATGCTCAAATCCCTTCATCAACCAGAAAAGCTCTGATAATCTTCAAACGGCTGAATCGATTTTTATGAAACATGTCTAAGAACACTCCCGACTAATTCACCTTTCAAAAAAGAAAAAAAAAGGAAATCGGTTCATCCGTTCAGGAGCTCCGTTGCCTCAGACAGACACACACACACACACATAGACACGTCAAACTTATAACACCCCGTAGTTTTTGCGTCAGGGGTTAAATTAAATAATAATAAATATAGGCAGGTAGGTTAAATAATAATATAGACAAAATATTTACGTGAAAAATCAGTTAAGAATAGTTATTTATGATACTAGTGCGGTAAGTTGGTTTTTACAAACGAGTAGACAAATGTAAACCCGAGACGAAGTCGAGGGCTTACCATAGTCACGAGTTTGTAAAAACCAATTTCTGCACGTGTGTCATACAATGTTTTTCAACACATTTGCGAGAAAACAGTACAATATATAATTAAACAAACTTATACATCATTATATAGCGCTCTCCAATTTTGGCGGCAAGAGACCGTTTCCTGCAATTTGCGCCTCATTCAAAATATCAGGTGGAGTAGATTCCATATTAATATCAGTTTCCTCGCTTGAACTCATAATAAAAGTTTGTTTATAAATATCAGTCGGAAACTCGCAACAATCTTTGACGTTTCTAATATGAAAATGGCGCGAATTTACAAATGGCGCCACATGCCCGTGGTGAAAATTAGAACTACATCTTTCATCTCATTTACTCTTTATTATTAAAGTGAGACAAACGTATTGAGCAAAATCGCTTCCAAGGAGGTTCGATCAGTTAGCTTATTTATTCTCGTAATGTGAAACTCCTTGGACGAAATTCTTATAATATTTTATGGAAATTAAAAAAAAACCGTAAAGAATACGCACGGTGCCATACAACGAGGTATGCGGTAAAATAGGTACTTAGGTGAGAGTACCTATTTTACCGCACGTTCCGTTGTATTAGTGCGTAATTTTTAACTTTCGAACCATGTATACAGGCTTCGTAAATGCAGTTTTTGAGCAAATGTGTTGAAAAATAATTTACAGCTATTTTGACATCATAAACGTTAGAAATCGTCGTTTTGAGCTACAATTTTACTAGTTATTACTGCATTTTCATGATTCCTAACTGTTTCTTCTACACATGACCGGACTCGAAGAGTTTTTGGCCTTTGACATGTTTGATCACGCTGACGATCATTAGTAATCGGCCGAAACCCATATTTTATCATTTTAATACGATGACAGGTCTGAAAAGTTTCTTTTTTGACCACACCGTGGCTCTCGTGTCGATTTGTGCTGCCATCTATAGTTCGTGCACGTTCCTTATAGCAAGTGCAATAATACTGCCGTACATACAAACATACTTGGAACAGAAGCGCTAAATCCTCCCATCACAATAAACAAAATCCTTACATCGCAAACCCAACTTTTATCACCGAAAACGGAAATTTTAAACGAAGCAAACTTCGGTACTAAACCAGCCATAACCATCTAGTCTATTTCACAAACCGTCCCTTTAAGTACAGACATTCAGACCTCTTTATCTAAACCGCTATAATAGATTTTATAGCCTTTTTTATTGCAGACCCTCCAATCTAATCTGGTAGAGCGTTTGATAAACAAAAAAAGTCATAAAAAGCCATACGGAAAGTCCGTGTCCTTGAACTTGACCTTTCTGGTTCAGGGTTTGTATAATTGACCTTGGTTAGGTTAGTAGGTATTTAGAAATTTTCTTAAGGAATCGTTTTGGATTCATCGCGTGACTGTGAGGTAGGAGTACCTCAAGGATATGATTCAGGACCAAGCCAGATTTGTTAAAATAAAAATGGCAGAATTGTATTCCTATTGTACATATAATAATTTACATATAAAATGTCATTGGAATTATTTTGAAAGTTTGTTTGTTTATTGATTCAATCGCGCAAACACGGCCGAACGGATTTTGATGAAATTTGGCAATCATATAACATATAACTTGTTGCTTGCCCAAAAGTCTGACATCAGTCTTACCAATGGGTATCGTATTACCCAGTAACTGGGTTGTGAAGGTCAGAAAGGCAGTCGCTCCATGTAAAATACTGGTATTCAGCTGCATCCGGTTAGACTGGAAGCCGACCCCAACATAGTTGGGAAAAGGCTAGGCAGATGATGATAACATGTAACTTGCTTTATCACATAGGATACTTTCCCGTTCCCCTGGGATAATTTCCGACCACCACGCGGGACAACCCGCTGGCAAGCTAATCTATGACATAAGTTATAATAGATTGTAATATAAATTACTTTCTATCATTTTTCTAAATACAATTAAGAGCAGACAGAAGCAAAAAACCAAATTCTTGAAGCAGTAACAGCATCTAAGTTCAAGTTAATTAACTACTAAAGTAATTAGTTTAATGATAACAAACTGCACCACCTGGCTAGACTTACTTGTTAAACAGTGTTCGCCTGTACACTATTACGTGCTTATATCTAGTACGAGACGAGTTGATTAAATTATAATATTCCTATGTTACGACGAAGCTCTCTCTGCTCTGAATTGGATTAAAACATTAAGGAAATCTAGTGGGAAACATGAATATAATTTAATTATTCTGGTTCACTAAAAAAAAGCTTTTGTACTTTTAATTGGCATGTTTTGTTTTAATATAAATCTATAATACATAATAACAAATCTTAAATACAATATGCAAGCTAACACTAATATTAATAATATAACGTACAAGAATATAATAAGGGAAGAGGGCATTAAGTATCAAACAATTCGATCATCAATAAAATCAATTGGAAACTCAAACTCAAGGCATTATTTTGGATAAACCAATTACGGGCACTTTTGAATTGTCATAGGGTCCGTCAGGGAGAAAAATTAAAATGTAAAAATTCTAAAAAACACGCTTTATAAACCAAACTTTAAAAGCAGAAAATAATTTCAAAAAAGCGTGGGGTGGTTGATATTATTATTATTACTACTACTACTACTAATTATTTTTTAATTTTATGTATTTTCTATTTTTTACTTCTTCTGACTACAAACGAGTGATTTTTCAACTTTAAGGCACAAATTTATAATAATATTGAATTGACATCGGTCCTCGATAAGTCTACAAAGTTTAAATGAAATCTGACCGTTTGAAGTGGGTCAAAATCAAGTCCAAAGGAGTCGGTTACAAACAAACATGCTAACAAACATACAGGTAAAGCTGATAAAAGCGTGTTAAAAATGAAGCTAGTTGCCTATTCCAAAGAGTAGTAGGTGCCTATGAAGAATGGAAAGAAACTCCAGGGACACTCTTTAAAATAAATAAAAATAATAATACAAAGAATTGGTTACATCATTCTTGTTGAAAATAAACATCTGAGATCGGGGTAGAAAGAGGTGCACTAGTCGCGGGCTCGAACTCACTGGTGGGCCTGGCTAAAAAGCACGCTGTCTCACCAGGCTTCGTGTCCGACAGAGGTAGTATCAGTGATGAGCAGTTAGACGCTAGTCTACACGCACAACATCATTGAGTGAGCTGCAGGATCAGTTATAGTAAAACAGGCGCGTAAAAAATTAAGAAAAGTCCTCCGGAAGATCGGGTTTTCTGAAAAAACCACTGCATGAATCAATGACCAGTTAAGTTTATTGAACTTTTCGATAATTCAGCTTTGTCGGTACCGACTTAGTTTTGGAGATTTTACCCTTCTATTATTACTTAAACATGTCCAAAGTTACGTTAAATTAGCAAGAAAAACGAATCTTTGTTGGCTCATAACTTTTTAATGGCTTTTTATTTTAGTATTCTGTTTCCGTACCGACAATATTAATAATGAGACAAAACCATACCATGTTTAAGTTTTGTAGAAGATGTACATTGTCAAACAGTGGAGTAAAACCCTCCCGAAGTTTGTATGGAAAAAGTGTGGACTTGTTTCACCTTAATGTGCACCTCTTTTGGCAATAGGTTTTTGGCCCACCAACTTATTTAACACAGGAGTGAGCTTACGGACTTACATAAAGCCTCCTTACTTTTGAAAAAATATCTCTGCCCCTAGTTTTGTTGCATCAGTTTCCTCTTAAACTTTCCTATGAACAGTTAAATCCTCTGGCCTCAATCAAAGGTCTTAACATCCTACGCTTCTTTTCCACATCTGAGTGGCCAGTATCAAATGTTCTTACTAAATCATCATATTTCTTGCAAAGCTTCCGCCCACGGTGTTACTATTAATTTTAATTTTATTCCCTCAGATTTAGAGTTGCTTTTACAACACCCACTTCAAACCAGCCCACATGGTGTATTTTTAATCTACTTACCGAAAAAGCAGCTCGATCCTGAATTAATTTAAACTTAATAATGAACGGAACAATAAACAATGTTCCAAGCTTTTCTGCAGAAATTGAAGAACAGCTGTGGTTTCACAAGAAATCCAATTTCGTATAACGAGTAAATAAAACGTTGCTGCCCGCACGTTCTAGACTTTGCGACTATTTGCTCAAGACTTTATTGTCGCACTTAATATATTGTTGTTAGGTAAATATTATCTAGATTTGTTGGAGTTAAGAGGCTTTCGTGGGTATTACTTACTGTTGTTATTTAATATTCTTGATTCGATGAGTATTTGATTTGGTATATGCTGTACTGGATCGGTGATATAAACACGAATGGATACTTTTTAACCGACTTTAAAAAAGGAGGAGGTCATATGTTCGACTGTATGTATTTTTTTTAAATGAGTGTTCACCTATTTCTCCCCCATTTGTGGACCGATTCTCATTTTTTTTTAAGAGTATTCTCCTGATGTGGTTCAATTGGCACCAAGTCAGGATTTGATGATGGAATCCCAGGGAAATCGAGGGCAACCCTCAAATTTTATAGGTATTAATATTGTTTTTCATTATATTCTAAAGCTATTGAGATATTTGCGTATGGTCATCATAATATCATGACGCTGATGAAGGAAGGTACAACTCTTTAACGGTTAGGAGTTAGGTGGAGGTTCGGGCATAACTCCGTCATATATAATATGTACGACCGATGTGCAAAATTATTATTTTTTTCGAAAGGGGTTTAATCCGAAATGGTTCCATTTAAATTTCATATAGATCTGATGATGCGTTTCGGAGACAGACAACGGAACTCTTCAAAAAATGACAGCAAATCGATCGCGATTGCTGCAATCGCAAAAATATGCATTGTTTTTTGGATTTTTTTTTTATATTTGCTTGATGAAGGTTGAATCGTTTTCTTATATTTTGAAACTTTTCTTTTTACTTTATCTAGTCACTAGCTGTTGCTATCCAGGATAAAAAGTAGCCTATATCCTTACCTAAGTCATGGTATATCTACGTGACATTTGGACATCGTCGGAAATGGCCCCAGGACCAACAAACATCTGACCTACATAATAATTATAAATATATTTTACTAGACTAATTGCGAGTATCTGTATGAAACGGACACTCTGCGTTCCATAATGAATAATTAAAAGAGCGACTATTGACATCATATACAATATGCCGCCATCTTTGGCCGCATTCTGAATTAGAAAAATAGCGCTGTGAGCGCTCACATCGATATTTTGCGTTCCGAGTTAGATATCACGATTCTGAAAGCTAGGAACCGTCATTTTTGTCATCAAACCGGAACGCTCGTGACTATCTAAGTTAGCTAAAGATTCGATGCGACTCAAAACAAAACAGCACAACTGTCTTTTTTGACACCGCTAAGGGTGATATTAGTATCGCAAGATGGCGCATGTCATGACGTCATCTATGACGATTCGCGGGACATCGTTATCGCGCTCACGCCATGCCAATTCGGAAAGGGCGTGAGCGCGCTCAAATCGATATTATCGTAACTCGGAACGTGGCCTTTGACAATCAGATTAGATGACAATTAGTGATGTCCAATCTTTCATTTCACACATATCGAAAGCTTTCTTGAAAGATTACTTGTGTTCGCCACCTGCTCAAGGATTTTACACGCACTCAAACGTACTTTCTTTTCAACCTTTTTCGCTGTAGGTTGGGTGACTCAGAAGTGTAAGACGTTTCTGTAGGAACTTTTGCGCCGCTTTTATTGGTACCGTACTATATACTCTGGATACAAAAAGAATTCAACGACAAAACCAATTTTCATATCTTAATCCATACATCCTAAATAATAGTCCTTTTAAACAATTAGGTACACATAAGTGAGATGCAGTGTAATATTCCAAATAGAAATAACACGCTGGGTACTAAATGGTAACGATTTTATTTAAAATAATCGACTAATGTATTGGCATCCTTAGGGATCATCATCATTGTCATATCTGTCAATCAACTCAACTGTCAAAAGTGTCAAAGTGGTAATACAGTCAAGTCACACTCGCGCGTTTCTTCGTGATTGCTTTGTGTACCTAGTGATTTCAATTTGCTTTTATTTTCGGAATACATTCGACGACCTTGCTATTTTTTACGGACTCTGATTGGTTTCACTAACGTGTTACAGGCATTTATTAGCATGTATTTCGAAGTATTGAAAGCATTGTTTCTTACTAAATATAACCTCAAAATCTTTATTTTCTTTTGAAATATATCCTTTCTGCAAGTTGTCCGTCATTAAACTTTGTCTTCATAGGCATAAACTTGTAATTTAGAACACGCAAAGTAATTTTCCTTTGCTGTTGGTTCTGGGGCGAACGATGTATGGATTCAGAACAATTTCCTTTCAACTGAATCCATTATAGCGTGAAAGCGAAAAACAAACTTACTTTCGCATTTAAAATACTAGTCAAGATAAATGATTCGTTTTCTACGATAAAATTAATACATTATTTTGTAAATTACTTATCCTTTTACCACTACCCTGTAACTTTAGATCCACATTATTTTCCCATTTGCGAAATTATAAAGATAAATTTGAGCTTAATTTAAACTACAACAAATCAATACTGAATTCCACAAAAATAAATAATTGAGTTGATAATAAGGATATTCATTCTCCCGACTTTCCTTGTACTAGTTCGACCACAAGAGTTAAATAAAAGAATGTGAGATAATCTACGAGTAGGTAATTAAGGCGGAGATTTCTTGAAAACGCTCAAAAAGGTGGTTTTTTATGCCAGTGCATCTCTACTTATGTCTTAACCGTAAATAATTTTGAAAGCAAAAAATACATGATATTTTCAAATCTTTTTTGCATACAGTGATGGAACTCAAAACATAATTAAACATACTTTTATCCATCAAAAATATCATCAAATTCACCTCTTAATTATCTTTAAAACCAGTTTATCCCTTCAAAAACAATAATAATTATAATTAAAAATATACCATCAAATTCCAAATGCCAAACTGCATCCAGTGGTGGATCTAATTTTATACGATTTCATTTGCATTTTTACGACAATACTTGCTCATTTATAATTCGAATTTATTACAACAGATTTTAACCCGTACCTATCGGATTGCAGTAAGAACTATTATCGCTCATAACGACAATACGACGAGTACATTTAAAATTACCAGGGCCTTAACGAACATCATTAAAAGTTTGAGCCACGGATTCAATGTACTAAGCGAAAGCTTTTCTTGTTCTATGTATTTTTAACTTTCGTACTTTTCCTTCCTTTCACCAATTTCTAACTTTTCGCCATTCACAAATGCCTCCCTTGTTATAAAACCATTAAGTGTTTTAATTACATTTGCATCGCCTGTTTCTGAGTCTCTCAAACATAATTCGATTACAAAGTTGTCGTCAAATCGCAAGTTTGGAGCCGACCTTTATTCAAAATTTAGTCTTCATTTCACGCGAGGAACGTGAACGTATCGTGTCACGTAAACGTTTAGACTTCAAGCTTGATTGAAAACGTTTGTATTGTGAGTCTTTCTCTTGTATATTTTTGTTTTGTATTTTATTGCAGTTTCTGTGCTTTGTTGTTATACTTCATTAACCCCTGACGCAAAAACGACGGGGTGTTCATAAGTTTGACGTGTCTGTGTGTGTGTGTCTGTCTGTGTTTTTTTTAATTGATCTGTGAATTAGTCGGGAGTGTTCTTAGACATGTTTAATCAAAATCGGTTCAGCTGTTTAAAGATTATAAGCTCTTTTTAGGTTGATGAAGGGATTTCAGCATCTTCCACTGGTCTGATCACGTCTAAATTTGGTATTCTATTACTTCAATGATATTAAACGAACAAAGTAACCTTGAACTGATGCTGGAGCATCACCTGGTATTTCCAGGATACCCAAGTTATTCACCAACAAACAGCAGAGGGGCTTGTGCCTAAGTAACAATAGCCGTGCGGGTCGATCGATCAGGTTAAGCTACGCTTGCCGCGGTTGGTCCGTGGATGGGTGACCATCTTTACATACCAAGACCCCTCCGTGCCTCAGAAAGCACGTTAAGCCGTTGCTCCCGGCTGTCATTTGTGGATCTTTGACAGTCATTACGGGTCGTCAGAAGCCCGAAAGTCTGACAACCAGTCTTACCAAGGGGTATCGTATTACCCAGTAACTGAGTTGTGGAGGTCAGATAGGCATAGGCAGATTAACTTTAATATTATAGTTAAGACAGCAAGTAATTAATAGCAATAGAAATCAATGTCAATAAGAAGTAAAATATAAATACATTGCATTTCAACACGCAGACTGAAAACAAATAATAAGAATCAATGTGCAATAAGAATGTCAATATCCAATACTAATGTCAATATTAAATACGAATATCAATATCAAATACTAATACTTAAACGAAAACTTATGTCAAGGACAACGAGACATAATCAAAATTTTGTCGATCCAACAAAATCAAAAAAAAAAAAAAAATCGTCTAGTACCGGACGTAGGTAAACGAATAGCACCATCCCGTGGGTGACATAGAAGGCGACTAAGGGGCTCACCAGAGAATGGGCAGCAGCGTTCTCTATGCATTTTATCACCATACTGCGATCACTAACCCACCTGCCAAGCGTAGTGATTATGGCAATCCCCTACCCGTTTGGAGGAAGCATATATCTAGCAGTAGACGTCTTCAGCTAAAATGATGAAGATGATGCGCCAAAATGCTACCTATCAACGTCAGATTTAATCCTGTATTGACCTGACCTGACCTGCAATTCAGATCTGGTCTCCTCTGCCAAAAGCTAAGCATTTTCTCATTCACATTCCAATTTTTAAAATAAAACAAAACAATGCCACAGCGTTCAGTGAATACTTGAGAATTTTCGCAAATAGTGCGACCCTTAAAATTGTATTAATGCTTTTTTCTTATCGATGGTTTACATTTTAAATATGGCGCTGTTTTAATAGGTGTTTAGTGGAGTTGGCGGAGCTGACAACGGTAATCTTTTATAAGTTTTGATGTAACTTTGGAAAAAGTTCGCATTGCATTTGTGTGAAGAAGCTGTGTTTGCATTTGAATTGCTATAATGGATTTTTGTACATGGATTTCGATACCACGATACCCCTTAAGACTGGTTGTCAGATCTTTGGGTTCCTGACGACCCATACTGTCAAAGATCTACGAATGACACCTGGGACTATCGAGACACAGAGGGGTCTCGATAATGTAATGGATATGAACCCATCCTTGAATCGACTGCGACAAGAGTAACCTTTGAAAGACCCATCATCATCATCATCATCATCATCATAAACATCATCATCATCATCTGCCTAGCCTTTTCCCAACTATGTTAGGGTCAGCTTCCAGTCAAGCCGGATGCAGCTGAATACCAGTATTTCACATGGAGCGACTACCTATCTCCGAGGCACAGACGGGTCTTGATATGTAAAGATGGTCACCCATCCACGGACCAACCGCAGCAAGCGTAGCTTAAGTTTTGATCGACCCATCCGGCTGTTATTATTAAACCAGTATAACTCGATGCAGCTTAGTTCCAGTAATTCACGTGGACTGACTGACTATCTGAACTCAACAATCCAGTTACTGGGTCACACGATACCCCTTAGTAAGACTGGTTGTCAGACTTACGGGGTTCTGACGACCCAAACTGACTTTCAATGACGGCCAGGACCAACGATTTAACGTGCTTTCCGAGGCACGGATGGGTCTTGGTATGTAAAGATGGTCTCCCATCCACGGACCAACCGCGGCAAGTGTAGATCTGATCGATCGACTCTTGCGTTACTTTTTAGCTACAAGACCGGAGTTCTGAGGTACCAAACTTAAAAAAAAACAACCGATTGGAGTACCTGCTCCTTTTTTCAAGTTGGTGAAAAAGTCATTGTGTGTCCTTTTTTGGAACACTCAATAGTCTCTTTGTCTAAACACTTTCATAACCTTTTGGCCCCCTAGTGCATACTGTCCACCTCATTAAGTTCGTGATCGACTCGTAACCTGAATGGCCAATTGTTTTAGCTAATATATTTAAATGACGCCTGATTGTCATCGAGTCGTGGTTCGTGACGGGAGGTTATTGAATTGTGGTGGGTTAATATTATTTTAGCGACAGATATCTGTGTGCAGGTCGATGGAAGGCTAAGCTGTACCGTGGATGGGTGACCATCTTTACATTTCTAGACGCCTCCGTGCCTCGGAAAGCTGTTGTTAAACTATTTGATTTCAATAAGTAGGTTTGTAAAAACACTTTTGCCCGTCAATCATATTTAAAAAACTAGACGAGGTTGGCGTTTCCTATCTGACTACTGAGAAGAAATACCGAAACAAACTAAGAGGTCACAGTCTCTTTTAAAGTCCAGACGTTATCTTGGTCAGATCGTGTGAAAACCATGTAGATTAGTGTCTTAGATGGTCGGTCGAGAATTCGTGATCTTGTCGATGCTAGTAGATCTTTGAGTCTTTAAGGGTCGTCAGAAGCCCGAAAGTCTGACCACCAGTCTTACCAAGGGGTATAACCCAGTGACTGGTTGTGGAGGTCAGACAGGCAATCGCTTCATGAAAAAAAAATCTACTCAGCTCCAGCTGGTTAGACTGGAAGCTGACTTCAACATAATTGGGAAAAGGCGAGGCAGATGATGATCTGTGTGCTGATCAAAAACATTGTACGTGTGTTATTTGTGAAATTTTAAATAACATAGACATCATCAATTTTATACATCACAGTTTTAAACAGGACATTCTCCATCAAATTTTACTGAGATAAAATCAAACGGCTAAACCAATAGCACGTCGTGAAAGGAATCCTTATGGTTTTATTCCAGTAGCACCGCCGGGCAATCAAGACACTTCCAACAATTATGTGGGTACAGGTGAACATACACACATACCGGTCAAAATCATTACCCTTCCATTTTGCTTCGCTGTAGTTGGAAAAAAAGTATTCATTACTAGAAGCGCCCCGCGGTTTCACCCGCGTAGTTCCCGTTCCCGTGGGAATACGGGGATAAAATATAGCCTATGTCACCCGGGGATAGTTTAGGTTCCAAACAGTGAAAGAATTTTTCAAATCAGTTCAGTAGTTTCGGAGCCTATTCAATGCAAACAAACAAACAATCAAATCTTTCCTCTTTATTATTAGTATAGTATATATAGTATAGATTACACACAGCTGACACAGTCACATCATCATCCGCCATATCATCTAACAGCTAGTTAGGTATCTATTGCTATAGTCACCAATATGTCTAGAATACTTGAATAGACACATAGTTTTTGAATCATTAAAAATGAGAACTTGGAAAACCGGTTGTATTTTAAAATGCGTTTTTAATTTGTAGAATACTTGGTACCTACCTTTTGTATTTTAAAATGCGTTTTTAATTTGTAGGTAGGATATTCGGTATCTACTTGTTGTATTTTAAAATGCGTTTTTAATTTGTAGAATATTCGGTACCTACCTACCTGTTGTATTTCAACATTCTTTTTTAATTTGTGGGTAGGATATTCGGTATCAACGTGTTTTATTTTAAAATGCGTTTTTAATTTGTAGGTAGGAAGTACGGTAACCCATAACTAGGTTAAGTTGGTAACCTTCATGCTAATGACTGGAGACGTGTGAATCAGTTTTTTCAGATTCATAATATCATTATGCATCTTTTATGCACACACACGCACCCTTATCCGATTTTATCACGCACTGAATTGTGAACTCTCGGTATTGAGCTGAGCGTTGAGAATCTAACAGAGTCCAACACAGCGAGTCGAAAAAACACACCGGTATTTTATCGTTCGTGTGCGAACGTAGGCTTACCCGTTATACAGGGTGGTAGGGACATCGACTCCTAACTTTAACCATGAGATTCAGCACATGATTCTAGACCCACTAGCGTATACATTTTTCGTCGGTTATCACTTATCGCAAAAAAATCTGCTGTTTCATAGAATTGTGAACTGGTGTTTAAAGAACAGCAATTTTTGTTTTAAATCACTGCGAAAAATTTCGGCGGTAGAGGTTTTAGTACTGACCACTGACTCAATGGCAGGTTGCGCATCATTTCCCTGTAACCCTGTATTAGAATAAATAACTTGTTGGAAAACTAATAATTATTGCGGAAGCAGTAGATACCTATACCTAATAGTTTCTTACTATGAATGAAACGATGAACAACAAAATGCGTAGACAATAATTATAATATCATAGGTACGTTTCGTCTGCCAAACGAATAGTTAATAATTCAAATTGAAATAAATAAATAGGTACCTAGGTATCTTACCAAAAAAGAAAATACAAACAAACAAAAATCTGCTATGTTAATAATGTTGTGTAACATAATTTAAATCATTGCTAACGCAAATGAACAAAAAGAAAACTGTAATTGTTCTTCATAAATTGGGTTCCTACATAATCATTTTAGCGACATCAAAGAAAAATGTTTGTCTGAATTTTTGAATAAAAATTAAAATATAATAATTATCAAGGTTTTTAAAAGCGTTAGTGTGAAGGCCGCCGTACATTACGCAGTTGAATGACGTCAACGTCGTTAATAATGTTTAGTATGAGGATAATACTTCGTCATTTCGACGGTATTCTCATAGCCCGGCTAGCTCAGTCGGTAGAGCATGAGACTCTTAATCTCAGGGTCGTGGGTTCGAGCCCCACGTTGGGCGCAAGCTTTTTGCGACAGCAATTGGGATTTTATGTTTTTGCTGTTTTTTTTCGCATTTTTCTGACATATTTTACTTAAAAAAAGAAGTTAATTTATATATTTTTAGATTCTTACCTGCTATTTTTCTTTCTCGCATTTTCCTCCATAGTTGTTCAGCTTTCCTCATTGGCCAGTTCTCGACCTTGGCGCTGAAACTTCTGAAGAACTTGTACTCCTTGAAGTGGGACATTCTTCTCTCCATCTTGCTTGCTGTATGCCCTGTTGGGGGCGGCGAAGGCGCTTTAGGCGTAGTTGACGGCGAAGGTTCCGTATTTTTTTCAATTTTGTTTTCTACTTTGTTTTCAATTTTGTTGTCAATTTTATTTTCCATTTTGTTTTATAAATTCAACTTTTGCAATTCAAATTTCAACAATTTAAATTCGGATTTAAATTTTTTGGTCCCGAACTCAAAATTTAAATTTCCATTTAATCATCAACTTATCTTTTAATTCTATTGATTCCATTTTCAAATGCAGTTATTTTACATGAACAACTTTTATGAAAATATTGAATTAAATTCTACATTATTTTTCTAATTCCACTTATTTAAATTCACTTTTATTTGGTAACTTCACTTAAACACGATTTAACTTTATCTAATTTAAAACACCTCGCTGGACTAGTTTCCAATTTCGCCAAGTGTTCGTTAATTAACCTGAAACAAATAAAGAGCAAAGTTTATTCATTAATTCGGTTATTGTTGGAGCTAATTCCTTTTAATTGGCGGAATGAAGGAGTGAGAATAGTTAATATAGTACTAAGTTAAAAGTAAAAGTTTAAAGATTGAGAAATCACTTTTTATTTTAAAAGGTGGTTGGAAATACCGATGTTTTTTTTTTAATTTTGCAATAAAAGAAAGACGCCACTGAGGGGCTTGTGGCTAAATAACAATAGCTGCACGGGTCGATCGGCCAGGTTTAGCTACGCTTGCCGCGGTTGGTCCGTGGATGGGTGACCATCTTTACATACCAAGACCCCTCAGTACCTTGGAAAGCACGTTAAGCCGTTGGTCCCGGTTGTTATTTGTGGATCTTTGTCATTCGTTACGGGTCGTCAGAAGCCCGAAAGTCTGACAACCGGTTTTACCAAGGGGTATCGTATTAAAACCCAGTAAATGGTTTGTGGAGGTCAGACAGGCAGTCGCTCCATGTAAAATACTGGAATTCAGCTGGTTTGACTGGAAGCCGACCCCAACATAGTTGAGAAAAAGCTAGGCAGATGATGACGGTATGAAACTGCATCCAAATATGAATTGTGTTGTGGCCACCATAAGTGGTCAAGTTTAATTGTGATAATTTATGAAAATTGACCATAAACAGTGCCACTATAAAATACAATACAATTGTGGCATAAGTACATACACATATACATAAAGTGGCGTCTTTCTTATCATCATCTGCCTAGCCTTTTCTCAACTATGTTGAGGTCGGCTTCCAGTCCAACCGGATACAGCTAAATACCAGTATTTTAAATTGAGCGACTGCCTATCTGACCTCCACAACCCAGTTACTGGGTAATACGATACCCCTTGGTAAGACTGGTTGTCAGACTTTCGGGCTTCTGACGACCCGTAACGAATGTCAAAGATCAACAAACGACAGCCGGGACCAACGGCTTAACATGCTTTCCGAGGCACGGAGGGGTCTTGGTATGTAAAGATGGTCACCCATCCACGAACCAACCGCGTCAAGCGCAGCTTAACCTGATCGATGGACCTATGCTGCTGTTACTATTTAGCCACAATCCCCCCTTTTAGTTCCATATTGTATCTTCATCAATTAAAGTGCCAAGCATTAGGGACTGGGTTGAATTACCAGGTCGGGAAAAGTGTTATTTTGCTATAGGCTCAATTTACACCGCCCCGGATTGAAATGGAAGCGACTTTCTGTAACGAAATTGTACATAGCATATTTTTTTATTTTTTTTGGGAAATCATCAAATAACTTCTCACGCTCTGGGTGGAGCAGGAGGGCGTGTGAGACTTTTACTGACTAAAACCTACCCGTGTTCCTTCATTAGCCCGTATGCCAGGGGCTGTGGTGTCTCTTTTCCCATCATTTTTTGTGCTGAGGTGTGCATTTTTTGTGCATGCATGACTCTTTGAGGCGCGCGTGAAACACAACGCGCCGTCGACTTGGGCTTGGTCCTTACCAGACAGCGAGCTACCCATTACTCGCCGTCCGCAAGCTCATGCCTACGGTGGCCGGAAATCGGCCTGGGATTCCCGACGCCCAGGGCGTCTCCGTATCTACATAGCATAATTAACTTTATGTCAATTGTATAACATAAAAACTAAAAACGAGCCAAAAAAGGGTTGCACGTCTTCTGGGGAATCCTAGCGCATTCTCGAGAATTCCCTTAGCTACTGTCGGTGCCATCTGTGAAATACGCGGGAAGTGGCACGAACGGGGGTCGGTCGGCTCGGTCACAGCAGTGCGTGCCAAGCGTTTACGAAACCTCAAGCCGTAGTCGCGCGTATTCGCTGGAATGTGCGAGAATTCAAGCAATTCAAGCGCCTTCTGTCATGAAGCGAAATTGACGTTTGCGGTGTAAATTGAGCCAAAGCGTGTTCTATTACGAATTTCTCAGAAGCGTCCATTTTTGCAAGTTCTCTATTACAATTAATACAAAAAAAGGTATGTCACATAAAAAAAAAACAACACAAAAGTTGAAACATTTTTCAGAGCAAAATCAGCCTTCAATGTTCCCACTGCTTGACACATGCCTCTCTCGTAATCCACCACACGTGATGTCCAGTGCGTTGGTGGATGTCACATGTCTTCGATTTTTTGGTCTAATATATGCCGGTTTCCTCGTGATGTTTTTTACTACCGTTTTGAGAGCAGTGGTGATGAAATTATTTACACAAAGTGAAGTGCCCGAGTTCAAACTTACGACCGACACGACACAAAATGATAAGAGCAGATGGTAGGCTTCGACTAAACCACTCCTCTTATTTTTCATTAGCAACGCTAATTTTAACATGACCTAGTAACTGTGTCATAGTATGCTGTAATGATTATTCTTTATACTTACATTTTGTTAACATTAACCTTGAAATTTAAGCATTCTCTATGTACCTTCATACTCATTTTCTGGAAGGAAATATAGTATTTGCGTGTTACAATAACTATTTCTTTAATATCTGTAATAAAATAAAATTTGATCTTTGTAATTTTCTATGTTGTGACATGTATGTCAAGATTTGTCAAACTGTCAGTTACTTTTCTTTTTCCCATAGAGTTTCTCACTAGTCTATAAAGAATTACTTTTTGGTTTAATTATTATAAATTATTTTTATCAATATTATTAGCTGGAATATTGTATTTTATTAACTATGATTGTTTACTTCTTAATTTTAAATTATATCTTTAAATTCTTTACACACACATGGTTGTATAATATGTGCTGGCTGGTTACATGTGTCTGGCCACTGGAGGATATAATTTTAAAATGTAAAAAATGTTCTGGAACGGCTGAAACTAGTATAAATAGAGGACGAAGCGCAGAAAGCGGGACTACTACGAGAGGGAACTACGAAGAGGGACAGCGACGTAATTTGATGTATGGAGGTGCTGTTTATTTTTCTGAAAAGCCTCCACTAATAATACTACTACTGCTGCGGCCCTACTATTGAGCTTCGGAGTTTTGTCGGGTCCCTCCTGTTTCCACTGCTCGTCTTACTACAACCAATAGACAACAAGGCGCTCATACCGGATCCTCCTCACGACATATCCTCCTCTCAGTGTGTGTGACTTAAGAACCCTCCTCACAATATATCCTCCTCCCAGTTTGTGATACTAAAGGACTCTAGTGAAATAGGTAATTTTTATAAAACTATTTGTATTTTTTTATTAATTTAAATTAAAAATGTAAAAATCTGCTTAAATCTTTATTTCCCTTAGGTTTAAGTTTGATTTGTTACAGTTTGGCGCCCAATTTTATACTAACCCACCCCTCAGATTTTCAGATATTCATCTTCCTAAATTCTAAATTACACTTTCTCAAGTGAGTATATTTGGATTTTAATTTGGTAAGCATTTTATTATTTTTCATACACTTTTACTCGACTCTTCTTTATACTAAACTTCATCTAGGTACTCTACACCCTCACACACATTCCATTATCGAAAGATAATTGGCACCCTTTCGGCCTCTTGGAGTGTTAACCCACTAGTGGGCACTGCCAAGGTTGGAGATTGGTTACTCTACGACGGCTATTGGACAATATCCCGTAGTCGTTTATCTCACATTATACTTTACTCTCTACAAAAACATCGCCTACACTGCATCCCACAGACTTGCACACCACTACGTCTACCCTCTGGTATTCGTACCTAACGGCCGCTTGATGTGATAATCCATTCGTGGACACTCCCAAGTTGGTTGTTAGGACACTTCACGGCAGAAACAGGAGAGTATCCTGTGGACGCTTATACATTCCTACACATCTACATTACACTAAATACTAATACTTCTCACTACCAACACTTTTCCACAGCTAGTGCAACCTGTAGAAAACACATAACCCTCTTTTTGAGTTTTACAATTGTCGGGTAAAATTCCTTAAAATTTTGGGTTAACTTGTTATTTGACACGCGTTGCTAAGTAACGGTTAATGTTTTCATAAACCCATTTGTGGTGGCGAATAGTAGTTAATATTAAAAAAAAATTACTTGAGAAACTTCTTAAACCTTGGACATTATTTTTAAACCTTAATCATGAATAGACCAATAAGATTCTCGTACTTAAACAAACTTGAATTGGAATATGAGGTGACTATTAGAGCTGAAAAACCAGCGGAAAATTTGACGGACCTTAAGGATCAATTGACTAAACTTAGTCATGTCCTACCGGAGGACATAAAATCCTCCCCTATACCTCTTCATCTCGATATATCTCAGGCGGAGAATACTCTCAACTATATAGACGATAAAATTTCACATATCGAATCATCAGGGGATCGTAGTAGTATAAAAAAGATTGAGTCGTTTATGAATCATCTTTTTTACCGTTTAGAACGTATTATTGCTCTTCCACCGTTAATTGAGTTATGCTCAAGTGTAAGATCTCGGTTCTTCTTACTCGAAAAACGATTTGAGGCCCTAGGATTGGGTCATTTTGGAACTGAAGACGTCTTGGTGGAAGTACACAACCCTCCTCTTCAGTCTAACCCTCCGATTCAGTCTAATCCTCCTGCTCGGAATCAAGCTGACCTTCTCTTCAGCCCTCGAATTTACGAACCTTCTGAGGTTCTCGCTACTTCTCAACCGGTTCCAAATCCCGCTGCAGCTTGGAGTATGCCACAGTCTTCCTCTATGGAACAGAATTGTTACTCGCCATGCAATTTCGTGAAGGATTTTAAAAGATTTTCTTACGATGGTAAAACTTGTCCTAGGTCTTTTCTACAGAAGTTAGAGGAATTTCAGATCTCTAGAAATATCTCAGAAGTAACTCTGGTTAAACATGCTTTTGAGATTTTTGTCGGAGATGCGTTACATTGGTTTAGGTTTCAGCATAGTCGGAATCCTTCATTGACTTGGGGTTTTTTTTTTTTTTTTTTTTTTTTTTTTTTGGGTGGGAAATCATCAAATGACTTCTCCTGCTGAGTAGAGCAGGAGGGCGTGTCAGACTTTTACTGACTAAAACCCACCCGTGTTCCCTCAGTAGCCCGTATGCCAGGGGCCGTGGTATCTCTTTCGAACAAACCCGCACCCCTGGCAGGCATCGGCCCTTGCGGACCCCACCAGTGGTTGCTGACATCTTTTGGCGCGCGTGTGGAACACAACGCGCCGTCCCGTCTACCACTTATCGGCCGCAGGGGATAGGGAGAGCGGCTGACGCTATACCGACACTCCTCTTCCCCTGCGGCCCCACCGCGTCCGCCATCAAACGGTGGCGGCCCCGTCCAGGCCACGGAAGGGAAGAGCGCTGCTCAGAAGCACCGGCACTCCTCCTCTACCGCAGCCCGTAACCCTCAGCCGCGATGCCTCCCATTCGACATCGCGGCCCACCTCAGTTGCGGTGCACCTCACCGCAACCTACTTTTTGGCCGCTCCGTCAATGGCTTGAAGGCAAAAGCCCTGACGAGCGGCCCCACCTTTGGGTTCCTCTTGGCTTCACCGTGGATGGGAGACCACGGTTACTGAGCCCCCCCGCAACGACAATGCGGGAACCCACTCGGGGGGGATTGACTTGGGGTCAGATCCATATTATGCTTATTAAGGATTTTGGAATTCACGACTACGACTACAAATTGCTAGAGGCTATTAGGAATCGGACTCAAGGGGCTATGGAGACTATCATTGTCTATGTGTCAATTATGTTCGGCATGTTCAATCGTCTTTCTAAAAAACTAACAGAAAACGACCAATTGGAAATTTTATTACGTAATATTAAACCATGTTATTCTGTTTTCGTTGCACTAAAAGATGTTAATTCAATTGACTCTTTAATCTCAACTTGTCAGAGCTACGAAAAAATTTCTGAAAGAGATCGGAACTTTCATGAACCCAGATACTCAGATATCCCATCTTGTGCTGTGGAGTTCGCTTATCGTCCGGCAACTTATAAAAATAGTTCTAACTATCATTCAAACGCGATACAGAATAAACAACCTATTTCTTCTTCGAAAATTCCTTCCTCCCAAATTAAAGATAAGCCCAAAGAAGATTATTGTTTGCGTTGCCGTGTAACGGGTCATACCTTAAAAACATGTACTCAACCAAGATACTTAATCTGTTTCAAGTGCGGTCTGAAAGGCGTGAAAATTTCAAATTGTCCTAAATGTACCCCGGTTTCTCAAACAAAAAAAGTAAATAGCGACTTGAATAGTTCCAAAACTAAAAATTTTAATCTTAGCGATTGGAATCAATGGTTAGACACTATCCGAAATTTTATGTTTTGTTATAAAACAACTTCTGCGATCTATGACAAAGAAAAGGATTATAATAGACCTTTTATTAATGTATCTATTAACAATGTAAGTTTTTCGGGTCTTTTGGATAGCGGAAGCTGTTTTACTATTTTAGGAAATAATTCTCATAAAGATATCCAAAAGCTAGGGTTTAAGCTATTCAAGTTGTCAGCTCAGGTTATGGTTGCTAATAAACAAAAATCATCTTGTTCTGGTTATTTTCTTTTACCATTGACTTATAATAATCAAACTCGTATTATTAAAGCTTATGTATTTCCGGAATTATATCCATCTTTGATTCTTGGCTGGGACTTCTGGAAAGAATTTGAGCTTTGTCCTAAGATACTTTCGCTTGAACTTAATCTTAATAGTAAAGATTTTATGAACTGTGTTGTTGAAAATAAAATCACGTCATTCGATCACCTCTCCGATAGCCAAACAATTATTGCTAAGGATATGATTGAACGTTTTAAAGAAATTTCTTTTGAACAGAAAGGTAAATTAGGTCTTACTAATTTAATTTGTCATCGGATTAATACCGGTGATGCTTTGCCTATTAAACAACGTTGTTATCGTCTCTCTCCTGAAAAACAAAAGATTCTAATTAACGAAGTCGATAAAATGCTTGAATTAAAGGTCATTGAAAAATGCGAAAGTCCTTGGTTATCCCCTGTTCTTATTACGCCTAAGTCAAATGGGGAATGGCGTTTCTGCGTTGACAGTAGGAAATTAAATTCAATCACTCGTAAAGACGCTTATAGTCTTCCTTTTATTTCTGAAATACTTGATAATCTTAAAGGCTGTAAGTATTTGTCTAGCATAGATATTGCCAAAGCTTTTTGGGAGATTCCTTTACATCCTGAAGATAGGGATAAAACTGGATTCTATGTGCCTGGCAGAGGCTCATTTAGGTTTACGGTAATGCCTTTTGGCCTAACTAACAGTCCTGCAACTCAACAAAGACTTATGGATCAATTATTTACTCCTGAATTCGATAATAAAGTATTCTGTTACTTAGACGATATTATTATCATCAGTTCCACATTTGAGGAGCATATCTCTCTATTACTTAAAGTTCATCAAAAGCTTTCATATGCTGGTCTTACTATTAACTTTGAGAAAAGTAAGTTTTTTCGTAAAGAGCTCAAATACCTTGGTTATGTAGTTGACGAGAAAGGTTTACGAGCCGATCCTAGTAAAATTGAAGCTATTTTAGCTTATCCTACTCCTACGTCCAAAAAAGAGGTAAGACAATTCTTAGGTACATGTAGTTGGTTTCGCCGTTTCATTCCCAATTTCAGTTCTATTGCTTCCCCTCTCTGCAAATTAACCGCTGCCGGTAAGAATTCTCCAAAAAAATTCGTTTGGAATCAGGACGCAGATTTCAGTTTTGCCAAACTAAAAGAATGCTTAACTTCGACCCCGATTCTAGCTTGCCCTGACTTTGATCTTTCCTACTCTGTTCATTGTGACGCTTCTAGTTATGGTATAGGAGCTATGTTGACTCAGAAACAAAACAATGTTGAAGTAGTTATTGCTTATATGAGCAGAACTCTTAATAAACATGAGCAAAATTATTCTACTACTGAACGTGAAACATTAGCTGTTATAGCTGCACTTGAACATTGGCGTTGTTATCTTGATAATGGTAAACGATTTACAGTTTACACTGATCATGCTGCACTGAAATGGTTTCAAAATTTAACTAATCCTTCTGGGAGATTAGCACGTTGGACTCTTCGTTTATCATGCTTTAATTTTGATCTGAAACATAAGAAAGGAAAAGATAATGTAGTCCCGGACTTACTTTCTCGTTATAAGGGCCCTGATACAGTCATTTTTGATGGGGTTGCACCAGTGTCTAGAGACAACACATCTCAGTTGGACCATTTCAATAACCTTTTTACCAAATGTCGAGATAACCCAGATGATTATCCTAACTATAAAATCCGCGACAATAAGCTATACCGTTATTCTAAATCAATCAATGATTTTAATGACGATTTTTCATGGAAGGAAATTCCCCCTCCCTCTGAGAGGCTGGACCTCATTAAATCTTGCCATGGCTTGATAAATAACAATCCTCATATTGGCATCTTTAAAACTTATAAAAAGCTTTCCTTAAGATACTATTGGTCTGGTATGTTCAGGGAAGTGGCAAAAGTGTGTTCTACGTGTGAAACATGTCTTGCTTACAAGCATTCGAATCATTCACCCTATGGTCTTATGGGTAATCCAAAAATTTGCTCGAGGCCTTTCCAGAATATATCATTAGACCTTATGGGTCCTCTGCCTATAACGAGACAGCGTAATCAGTATATTCTCGTGATTACGTGCTCATTTTCGAAGTACTGCCTTATTTTTCCTATTAAACGAGCTACAGCTACTAATATTATACGACATCTGGAAAATTTTGTATTTTTAGTTCATGGTGTACCTCAAACCATTATTATGGATAACGGCTCACAATTTCAGTCTAATGAGTTTCAAAATTTTCTAAATAAGTATAAAGTTCCCTTTATATTTTATTCACCTAAATATTGCCCACAAGTAAATCCAACTGAACGTTATAATAGAACAATTATCACGGCGTTATCACAGTTAGTCGGAGACGACCACCGTTCATGGGACATTCCGTTACAAAAAATTCAATTAGCATTAAATAGCTCAGTAAATACTACGACCGGGTACTCCCCTTCTTTTCTGGTCTTTGGTCGGGAAATCATATCATGTGGTTCATTTTATTCTAGTTGCCCGAACTTAGACGAAATAACCTTCCTTCCTCGAGATATTTATGCCGCTAACATAGGGTTATTATCTGTCATCTTCGATAAAGTACAGATTGCACTATATGTGGCTCATACAAAAAACGCTTCTCATTATAACACAAGGCACAGTTTTAAGGAATTTAATATCGGTGATACCGTCTGGCGTAAAAATTACGTTCCTAGTAATGCTGGCAACTATTTTAGTGCCAAATTAGCTCCCAAATATATAAAAAGCACGATTGTTGAAAAACTCTCACCGCTTGTTTTCATTTTGGAGGATGAGGGCGGCTCTAGAGGAAAATGGCACGTCAAAGATTTTAAAGTATAGATATCTGCTCTATTTTTTTTTATTTATTCTTGTAAAAACCATTTAGATTTAAGTTTTGTACTTCACAATATTAAATTTTTTTTTTTGGCTTAGTTAAGTACCACTATTTATACCTAGATTATTTTATTTTTATTTTAGAGCGGTACACAACTCGTAAAATAAGCCATTGTGTCGAGCGGTCTCACAACTCGTAAAATAAGCCTTAGTGTATCTTCATCTTAAACTAACTTGTATAATTTTTTTTTTAGATACTTAAACTACTTGTAACTCGAAGGTTTATTCTTGGTAATCCTTGCATCTCCTTGATCCTTGACTTGAAGGCTTTTCTTAAGCACTTTATGCTTGGCTGCTTTTCTTAAGCAGAAAAACTTTGTAAATAATTTCTTTTAATTTTAACGGGTTTTAAAAAAAAGGTGCGGGTTACGACACCTAAATTAAATAAATAAGCCTTCGTAAACCTTAAAAATAATTCCTTGTGGAGTATGCGTCATTGAATGTGAACCATATCCCCTAAGTATGCTGGTGATGTATGATTGAGGAAGTGTGTAAGGTAGGTTAATGAAAGATGTATGAAAGAGCAAGGTCTTATTTATAACATCAAAATTTTTCTAGTTGATAATTTTCTGGGGATATGGGGAAAACTAGTGTTAATTTTTTTTAAACTTACTGTACCACTGTAAATACTCATTAAGCTTAATTTATGCTAATTAAAGCTCTTATTTCTAAACAAGAAAAATTTTTCATTGTATTCAAAAATTTTCAGGGGTTTTCGGGGTAATGTAATGATTATTCTTTATACTTACATTTTGTTAACATTAACCTTGAAATTTAAGCATTCTCTATGTACCTTCATACTCATTTTCTGGAAGGAAATATAGTATTTGCGTGTTACAATAACTATTTCTTTAATATCTGTAATAAAATAAAATTTGATCTTTGTAATTTTCTATGTTGTGACATGTATGTCAAGATTTGTCAAACTGTCAGTTACTTTTGAGTTTCTCACTAGTCTATAAAGAATTACTTTTTGGTTTAATTATTATAAATTATTTTTATCAATATTATTAGCTGGAATATTGTATTTTATTAACTATGATTGTTTACTTCTTAATTTTAAATTATATCTTTAAATTCTTTACACACACATGGTTGTATAATATGTGCTGGCTGGTTACATGTGTCTGGCCACTGGAGGATATAATTTTAAAATGTAAAAAATGTTCTGGAACGGCTGAAACTAGTATAAATAGAGGACGAAGCGCAGAAAGCGGGACTACTACGAGAGGGAACTACGAAGAGGGACAGCGACGTAATTTGATGTATGGAGGTGCTGTTTATTTTTCTGAAAAGCCTCCACTAATAATACTACTACTGCTGCGGCCCTACTATTGAGCTTCGGAGTTTTGTCGGGTCCCTCCTGTTTCCACTGCTCGTCTTACTACAACCAATAGACAACAAGGCGCTCATACCGGATCCTCCTCACGACATATCCTCCTCAGTGTGTGTGACTTAAGAACCCTCCTCACAATATATCCTCCTCCCAGTTTGTGATACTAAAGGACTCTAGTGAAATAGGTAATTTTTATAAAACTATTTGTATTTTTTTATTAATTTAAATTAAAAATGTAAAAATCTGCTTAAATCTTTATTTCCCTTAGGTTTAAGTTTGATTTGTTACAATGCTTAATGAATTTTTATATTAAAATTCATCACGAATCATTTCGTAATTGCACGACACAGCCGGGCTGTCAATTACATGCAAAAATATTTATTACAAAATTGGATCATTATCCAATTTTGTCAAAAATGATACAATGATTGTCCATGTAACTGGATGAGATTTTCTGTTTCAAAATGAAACTGTTGACTACAGAGGCCTTAGTGCAAGTTTCATTTAACCATCTCGATCAAACGCTTCGAGCGCGTTTGGCGCTTTGATTGGCCCTGGATTGGTGCCGGACCAATCGGAGCGCCGAACGCGCTCGATGCGTTTGTTATAGATGGTTGTAATATAATACTACTCATACATCCACGTATAATACGAATACCAGTATTTTACATGGAGAGACTGCATATTTGACCTCCACAACCCAGTTATTGGGTAATAAGATACCCTTTGGTAAGGAGGGTTGTCAGACTTAGGCTTTTGACGGCTCGTAACGACTGTCAAAGATCCATGTATGACAGCCGGCACCAACGGCTTAACGTACTTTCCGAGGCACTTTGCATACCAAGACCCCAAGGTCTTGGTACGGAACGATGGTAACCCATCAGACCAATCGCAGCAAACGTAACTTGACCTTACCGATTGATCCGTGTAGCTGTTATCACCACAAGCTCCACTCCTCCTTTTTTTCAATACTCAATACTCCATTCTTCATTGCATTCGACATAAACAATGAGATCAATATGGACCCTGTCGGGCACAGCAAAATTAAGAGAGAGGAAGAGGGCTGCGTATAAATTCAAGCAATTCAATTCATTATTATTATAAAATAATTAATTGTATAATTGGGTGTATAATTACATATATATGTATAATTATGTATGATCTACGGGTATATTTATATTATGAGGTTTGTGTACATAGAAATAGTATATTATTTTGTTGTTTTTATTTTTATTGCATAAGAATAATAGGTTATTATTATTATTTGTAGTTAATATTTTCATTATTATTCAATTATGTTATCTATCTATTTCTACAATATAAAAGGAGAAACTGACTGACTGATCAATCAACGCACAGCCGAAACTACTAGGACTAGGAACGTGAAATTTTGCACACGGCTTCCTTTTATAATTTAAGGGAGCACTAAGAAGGGGTTTTTGGAAATTCGACCTTTAAGGGGGTGAAAAGGGGGCATTTTGTTTGCATGAAAAATCTTATTCCTTGAGTTAATAAGCTTGAAACTTGGCACAAATACTTATCTAAGTAAATTATAAAGTTTGTAATATATTGTTTTTCTAAACTACCCCCTAAAGGGGGATTGGGGGTGTCAAAGTTTGTATGGAGGAATTTTAACGCGCGGTCTGATTATCTTTACGATTACAAACTAGCCAACACTTCTATAGCCAGAGTTAATACGATTAGAGACTTAGGCGTCACCTTTGATTCGAAACTTCTTTTTGACACATCGACAATATTATTAAAAAAGCTCCCAAGGCACTAGGTTTCATTATGAGGATATCGGCCGACTTTAAAAATATCAAAACACTCAAAATTCTTTATTGTGCTTTTGTGCGCAGTCACCTCGAATATTGCTCACCAGTATGGAATCCTATTTATAATACTTATGTCGATCGCATCGAAAGTATTCAAAAGAAGTTCTTAAGGTACATTCAGTTTAGATCCAAAACCTATTTGCCTAATTACTACAGCCGCTGCAGGAAGTTTCACATTCTTCCACTAATTGAGCGGAGAAAAATTGCTGACATGGTGTTCTTGTTCAATTTGGCAAATGGTTCAACCGATTGTTCTGAATTGATGAGCAGAATTGGGCTGCGTGTTCCATCCTTCACCTTTAGGAATCATCAACCTCTGTATGTTCCCTCTGTGCGGTGCATATTATCGACAAAACTCTTATATGATAAGAGCTAGCAGGACATATAACTCGATGTGTCAGAGTATTGATAATTTTGACTTATAGTCCACCAGTGTTCCTCAACTTAAAAAAATACTGTGCAAAAAATTCTTTGAAGTTCACTGAAACCTGTTCTGTCTTTTCTTACTTCTCTCCGAGTGTTTACTTATTTTGCTTGCCTGTCTGCTGTTTCTTGTGCTACCCTAATATTGTCAGTGAAAACTTTTAATTGGCCTTCTTTCACTAACGGTCTACTATCTGTATCCTAGCTGTAAGCTTTCTTAAAAAATAAAATAAAAATAACTCGAAACTCAGTATTTAGGTATGTCTAAAACCAAATATAAAGAATAACGTGTATCAGGGTTTGGCGAAAATCTACCCCTACAAGGGTAAAAAGGGTAGACTGACTGACAAATCAACGCACAGCCGAAACTACTAGAACTACGAACGTGAAATTTTGCACACGGCTTCCTTATATACTGTAGGGGAGAGCACTAAGAAGGGATTTTTGGAAATTCGACCTTTAAGGGGGTGAAAAGGGGGGACTTTGTTTGTTTGAAAAATCTTATTCCTTGAATTAATAAACTTGAAACTAGGCACAAATACTTGTTACTTATGTAATCGTAAACATATTTACATTAGATTTTCTATTTTCGATATTTTTATTGTTTATATGTAAGTATTTCATAATGTTTGGTGAATTATAGAGATAATAATTTTATTTTTAAACGTAGGTACCTATTTGCTTCAAAATCTAGCCTCCAACGACGCTTTTTATGGAAGGGTGGCAGCGGAACACTAAAGTTAGGCATACTAGCTATTCGCCTTCGTCGACATAACCTCTGTTAAATTACAGGGTTTATTTTGAAAATTCTTGCTTCTGCGGCACACCATAGAGTATGTTATTCATTATTATTATTTACACCTTATGTAATATTTTATCTTCCAGTGGTAGATATGTGCTATTCGTTGTCTGCAAAAATCCATTTTTCATAAATACATTTCTTTGAATTCTCATCCCCTAAAATTAAATTCCCTGCAAACGAAATATTGAAATGGTTTCAATCCAACATGCAAACCTCGATTTGTTTCGAATCGATTGGGGATTTAGCTGACTTCTGATTTAATTCGATTTGGATCCCTTTCAAATATATTTCGGGGTTCCATTTTGTTGTAGGTTTGAAGGATTTAGCAGGCTTTCATTCACGTCAACCATTTAGGATAATTTGTATGCTGTGTGTCGAGCAATCTTTTGAAAACCAGTGAGCTATATTTAATTTCGCTTTTATGAAAATTTGAAATTCAAAATTTGACCTGGTTTTTTGAAACGCCGACTAACCTGTTTTATTTTTGCAGGGTTTACTGAATTCGTTGGTCAAGTACAGTAGTGTTATTCCGTAAAAATCTCACCGTGATAACTTAGGTGAAGTGAGTTGTTATTAGTATTAATCAATCCCTAGCATCAGATTGATTGACAGCTAACTTCAAAGTCACTTTACCTCAATTCTTATGGTGAGATTTTTAACCCCCGACGCAAAAACGACGGAGTGTTATAAGTTTAACGTGTCTGTGTGTGTGTGTGTGTCTGTCTGAGGCAACGTAGCTCCCGAACGGATGAACCGATTTTTGATTTTGTTTTTTTTTGTTTTTTGTTTAAAAAGTGAATTAGTCGGGAGTGTTCTTAGACATGTTTCATCAAAATCGGTTCAGCCGTTTAAAGATTATAGATAAATGGTGATTAGGACGAGGAAATAGTATAAATTAGTAACTTCACTGTGGGAAAAATACATTAAGTTTAAAAAGCAGGAAATAAAACTTAAATTTAAATAAAAAAAACCCCCCGATAATGAAAATGCTAGGCCTCTGTTTGAAGTTTTCATTGACCGTCCCCCGACTTGACAATGCCTTGATCAAAATATTCCCTTCAACTGAAAAGGCCTACAAATATTATTTTTTAACTTTTTGATGTTATTGTTTGGGTCAGGGGTCTTTAAATTTTAAATTATTTTTTTACAGAATCCATTGGTAGCACTGAATATCAGTTTTTAAGTAAGTAATGCTTTATTTACCAAAATGTAGGTGTACAAAGTAGTATGCTGTTATTATTATTGTGGCCGATTTACATTCTACCATTACATGAGGTGTGCAAATATTTAATTTCCGAATACATTAAATTATTAAAAATGTCATAATATTCCTTCACTAAACGTTACAAGAAGTTCTGATTAAATAAATCAATTGCAAATATTTAATTTCACAACGCATTACATAATTTACTTTTTTTTTGAGTTGACAGACTAATTATGCTTAGCCTAAGCTAGGCCGACGATCATCGTCATCAACTTATAGGCACCTCAGTCGCCAAGCCGTCTGACACGGTCCCAAGTTAGCATTTCAACATTTTTATAAGTTTGAATCAATCACAGGTAAGTAATGTTGTCATATTTTGTCTATATCTACGTACACTGTGCGAGCAGTGGTGGCCAAGTGGTAACGGCCGCAACTTACGAGTTATAGGTCGTAGGTTCGAACCCAGAGAGGCGCTTTACTTTGTGTAAATTATTTCATCACCACTGCTCTCAAAACGGTAAAGGTAAACATCGTGACGAAACCAGTATGTCCTAGAACAAAAAATTCGAAGACATGTGACATATACCAACCCGCACTGGGCCCGCGTGGTGGATTACGGCCCAATCCCTCTCACAGAGAGGAGGCCTGTGTCCCAGCAGTAGGAACATTACAGGCTGATGATGATGATGACATACACTGTAAATTAAAGTCGATGTTCGTGTCTCTCTGTGTAACCGCGTTAGTCTTCAAAACAGCGCAACGAATTGTATAATTAACTAGCGTGAAATTTCTTGCAACCCAACCCGTCCTATCACATCGCATCGCTACTTCGTTTTTCATCATCATCAGCCTATAATGTTCCCACTGCTGGGACACAGGCCTCCTCTCGGTGAGAGGGATTGGGCCATAATCCACCACGCGGGCCCAGTGCGGGTTGGTAGATGTCACATGTCTTCGAATTTTTGGTTCTAGGACATGCCGGTTTCCTCACGATGTTTTCCTTCACCGTTTTGAGAGCAGTGGTGATGAAATAATTTACACAAAGTAAAGCGCCTGTCTGGGTTCGAACTCACGACCTACAACTCGTAAGTCGCGGCCGTTACCACTTGGCCACCACTGCTCTACTTCGTTTTTGCTTAGGGTTATTTCTGTTTTTTTTTTTTTACTCTGTTCTACCGTGATATTAAAAAGCCTTCTTCAAGAATTGGGCTATTAAATGCAAAAATATAGTTTTTTAATCCGACTAGTGAGTTCCAGAGATGAGCGCGTTCAAACAATGAACAATAAAAAACAAACAGCTGTAATTCACGTCTTAGTATATGTATATAGATAGATGGAGCAGTAACTTCATGTAAAATACTGACATTCAGCTGTATCTGGTTAGACTGTAGGCTTAACACGAGAAATCAAAATCAAAAGTCATTTGTTCAAACTAGACGGTGTCAGCAGTTTTTGAACGTCAAAAATTACAAAAGATAGTCCCTCAAAAAACGCCCGCCCCTCACCACGTCCTAGTGCTTTAGCTGGGAAGAAGAAGTGGCGCAACAAACTCCCCAGCAGCACAGCTGTCTGTTATGTTAAAAGAACTTGATTCTATACAATGTTAAGTACGTAATTACGGTTACGACAAATAAAATTAAAATATTTCTAAATATATTAGATCAATTGTCGAGGTCCCTAGCTAACTACATCTGGCAAAATTATCTCACTATTAAAAAAAATGAGTAGAGAAGACCGTAGAGAAGCGTTTTGTCGAAAATGACGTTTCCGTGTATAAAGTTGATAGTTTTGTACCAAGAAATGTAGACCAGCGATTTCTATTCTACGGTAGAGTGGAAATATAAAGCGTCATGCTAAGCCTGCTGGACTCCAAAAACAGTTGGGAAAAGGCTAGGCAGATGATATAGATAGATTAATATTATTTAACTTACATAAGTAGGTATAATATTATGTTTTGCCAAGTGGTAAGAACCGTACGAAGCAGTCGCTATTTTTGGTCATGAAGTCATGATATGAAACAGTAAGTTCACGTTCTCACGGCGTTAAATTATAATGGCGGGTTTTTTTCGTTCCACGCCGAGAGGTGAAAATCGAAGTGTGTTTTTTCGACGCACTGGGGTGTAGTGTACTCTGTGGGATTCTCATTTCTCGGAATAACACCGAGAGTTGATAATTAAGTGTTTTTTCGACGCGCTGGGGTGTACTCTATTGGATTCTTATTTCTCGGATTATCACCGAGAGTTGAAAATCAAAGTGTGTTTTTTCGACGCGCTGGGGTGTACTCTGTTGGATTCTCATTTCTCGGATTACCACCGAGAGTTGAAAATCGAAATGTGTTTTGTCGAAGCGCTGGGGTGTACTCCGTTGGATTCTTATTTCTCAGATTAACACCGAGAGTTGAAAATAAAGTAATTTTTCGACGCGCTGGGGTGTACCCTATTGGATTCTTATTCCTCGGATTACCACCGAGAGTTGAAAATCAAACTGTGTTTTGTCGAAGCGCTAGGGTGTACACTGTTGGATTCTCATTTCTCGGATTAACACCGATAGTTGGAAATATAGTACGGTGATAAAATCCCGCCGTGAATTTTTTACTTACGTGCGAACGTAGTGTAAAAGATAATATGTAAAAAATTATCTGTTTGCGTTTCTATAAACCATAACCTGTGACCTAAATTATCATGGAGACTCCATAAATTAGTTCGTAACAAGTCATTAGACCAGTGAACCCTCTTAAGGCGTGGTCTACACGCACTGACTAGCTTTAATTTTACTCCCTTCGCTCACCCTCGCTAATCTTGTCCACATTTACAAACCACTGAAGCTCTTGCTGTTTGTACATTTAGGCCTCACTATTATGCAAAAGGTTAGTGAACTGGGGATGTTTAAAGGCCAAAGGTTCAACTAATAGTGTAGTGATTTTGGTGTATTTTGAAATGTTGTTGTTTATCGGTTAAAGGACCCCAAACCCCGCTGGAGTCAATGCATTTTATTAATGCATTCATTCTTTAAACTTCTTCACTTAGGGCGCAGTTAAAAGATATACCGCATGAAACAAAGAGCTTTTTTATCGTTGGGGTCTAAACAATGTATATTTATGCGATAGCAGCAATCGCGGTTAATTTGCTGTCTTTTTTCTAAGAGTGCCGTTGTCTGTCTCCGAAACGCATCATCAGATCTATATGAAATTTAAATGGGACCCTTTCGGAATATACACCTTCCTAAAAAAAATGTATTGCAAATCGGTCTATATATGACGGAGTTATGCTCGAGCCTCCACCTAACTCCTAACCGTTAAAGACTTGTACCTTTCTTCATCAGCTCAGCGTCATGAGATGATGATGACCATACGCTAATGTCTCAAAAGCTTTAGAAAAACTTTGAGGGTTGCCCTCGATTTCCCTGGGATTCCATTATCAGATCCTGATTTAGTGCCAATGGGACCACTTCAGGAGTATACTCCTTCAAATAAAAAAAATATTTTGAGAATCGGTCCACAAATGAGGGAGAAATCGGGGAAAATACATTAAAAAAAAAATACGTTCGGTGGAACATATAACCTTCTCCTTTTTTTGAAGTCAGTACGAAAAGAGACCTATATTACCTTGTAGTGGAGCAATTATAGATCACAGAAGAAAATTAGAGACAATTACCGAATATGGAATAGCATAGAATACAGCAAGAACCGTTTCATTGGTCTAGTCGCAAGTTTTCTGAGCATGGGGTCGTGGGTACGATTCCCAGGTCGGGCAAAGTGTTATTGGATTTTTCTATCAGGAATTTCTCAGCAGCTGCCCTGAGCCTGGATTTGTGCCCGGTTGATGGCAATACGCTCGCCCCCTATTACATGGGACTTACACATAACTGGCGAAATGTGGGTGTTACTTTATCTACACCTCTGCTTTACTCTTCGGGGATTAAAGGCGTGATGCTAAGTAACAGACCACGGCAATAAATCACAAACATTTTCTTCCACCACGAAAATACAATTACCATCGTTATTTACCATTGTATTTACCTCAAAACATTAACAACTCCCAAATAGATTAAAAGCAGAAATTAAACACTCCCTTGAGAATGTTGTACGAAGATCGATGAAGGGCCCGAGGAATTACCGTAATTGAATATTCTCAAGTTTGATCGACTGTTGACGTAAGAAATTGGCTTTGTGTGTGTAAGGGTAAAACGGTGTATCTGTGTGCGTTAGAGTGAAATGTATATAATTATGTGTGTTGAGTAAAACGATGTAATGTGTGCGTTAGAGTGAAGAGTGCATGCGTGTTTTAGTAAAAGATGTTTATGTGTGCGTTTGAATGAAAGTTGCTTATGTGTGCGTTTTAGTATATGTGGGTATAGATCAAATCAAAATAGAATCAGACCAAGAACAATAGCATTATTTCCTTGATATTCTTGAGATTTCAGTAAACATAGACCGAAGAAATAATGCTCTATCCTTGTTTACAGAAAAATAATTTATAGAATGGGAATAGAATGTGAAACCTTAAGGGGAACCTACAGAGGTAGTACCCGTGATGAGCAGTTAGACGCTAGTCTACACGCACAATATTATTGAGTGAGTTGCAGGATTAGTGAAAGTAAAACAGGTGCGTAAAAAATTAAGAAAAGTCCTTCGGAAGATCGGGTTTTCTGAAAAAACCACTGCATAAATCAATTACCAATAAAGTTTATTGAACTTTTCGATAATTGAGCTTTGTCGGTACCAACTTAGTTTTGGAGAATTTACTCTTCTTTAATTAAATATACACGCCCAAATTTAGGTTAAATTAGCAAGAAAAACGAATCTTTGTTGGCTCCTAACTTTTTAATGGTTTTTAATTTTGGTATTCTGTTTCCGTACCGACAATATTAACAATGATACAAAACCATACCATGTTTAAGTTTTTATGTACATTGTCGAACAGTGAAGTAATACACTCCCGAAGTTTGTATGGGAAAAATGTGGACTAGTTTCACCTTAAGTGTAAAACCTTTGAGGTGACTACAACCTAAAGCAAACTGTAAGTAAAGAATTCGTAGTTGTTGCCAAAACTTGTTATAAGTAAGTAACAAAATAGCTGACAAGACATGTTTGAAACAAGTCAAAACAGAATATTTTTGTAGCCTTTTAAAAAACTTGTTTAAAACAATTAAGCATCACAACTTGTCATCGATTATTCGTGACTGAGATTCCTGATTTCCTGAATAGTTGATTTAACTTGTACAAGGGTGCAAAAACAAGTTAAGGGTGCGTTTAAGTAAAACGCGTTTTTGTGTGTGTCAGGGTAAAAAATGTTTAAGTGTGCGTGAGTGTGAGAACTGGCTATGTGTGTGTGTGAACGAAAATTTTCTTCTGAAAGATTCTGCGAGTTTGTTTTGTGCGTTTGGTTTCCGTTCAAGATATTTATTTTTATGCCTAAAGTGCGTGTGTTTTTTATGAGTTAAGTTGTTAAGGATATAATTATTTTTAAAGAAAATGGCCGCCTTTTTATACAATTATTCTATTTGAAGATATTTGGTAGATATGTTTCGAATAAATAGTTCATCAATTCTAAATATATTCGTTCTGGTAAAAAGGTGGTGCCTACTGTTTTTTTTTGGGTGGGAAATCATCAAATAACTTCTCCCGCTCTGGGTGGAGCAGGAGGGCGTGTCAGACTTTTACTGACTAAAACCCACCCGTGTTCCTTCATTAGCCCGTATGCCAGAGGCTGTGGTATCTCTTTCGAACAAACCCGCACCCCTGGCAGGTGATGCCTACTGTCAGTTATGGTCGTAAGACGGAAGCAAGTAATGTAGGTTAAAGTGGTTTACGCACTGCCGCTTTATTAAAAAAATTGCAATCACAAAAAGGGCGTGGCTTATATCATCCTGACAGTTGTCAACACATGAGTAATTAAACGGAAGTCAACACAGCTATGGCTGAGTTCACACATATATACCTAAAAATACAACACCTACATAAACAAGAAAAATCAAATGTTCGCTGAAAGACCCGAACTGTATTATTAGTAATTAGTATTGAGGCAAGGTCTTTGCCTCAATACTTTAGCAACAGTGTAAGAAGGTTGATTTTCTGTAGAAATTTTGAAAAAAATATTAGAATACATCTTCATGTTTGAAAAAGTATGAAAAACAATTTAGCAAAAAAAAATAAGTCACATTTCTTCATCAAATATCTATTTATAAATAAATTACATCAGCAGAATTCTTTAAGTTTTAACCTGCATAACAAAATTTATCTATGAAAATTGTAAGAACCAAGTGGGTCACGGACTCAGGGACCCAGGGCTAAAGGGACGCTAAGGGATGGCTTATATTTAGGGATACAATGCGGCTGCGGTCTTTTAGACCCGAGATTTTGTTTATGTAAATTTTATTATACTTTGTTTTAGGTGATTTAATGTGCGGTTAAGTGAAAAAGTTTAATGAAAAATGAGGTTTGGTTGACATTCGCTAACTTCTGGTATTTACTGCAATTTTCTTTTAATATTTGATGGACATAGTTAACGTGAATTTGATTTACACAATGTAAACTGTCTGTTTGGGTTCCAACCTACGGACATACAACTTGTAATCGCGGCCGTTACCACTGGGACACCATTGCTTTTTATTTATTTAATTCACTAGCTTCCGCCAGCGGCTTCGCTTGCGTGGATGTCGGAAATTATTCCGAGGGAACGTACTGCCGGGATGAAAACTGTACTATGTGTTAATCCTGGTTATATTATACCTTTGTGCGAAATTTCATCAAAATCCGTTCAGCCGTTTCTGCGTGATTAAGTAACAAACATCCAAACATCTTCACAAACATTCACATTATAATATTAGTTGAATTTGATATGGAAAATTTGTTATTATCATTTCATAGTTTCATACTACGTTAAATTGTAAGACCACTCGAAAGATACAGTGAAGAATATCGACAATAGCTATGTAGGCCCTATACCCTACTTACGAGTAACTAGACTCGGCTTGTATGTTATGTACAGGTATGAAAATAATCATACGGCATCAAAAAATACAGCCGCATCGTTGTCAATGGGAAAAGTGCCCAAAAGGCTGGCAGCATTGCCACGTTGTATATTGAATAAATATTATAAGATAGATCATAGATGTCTTTGTAAACATTTTGTTGAAGAGTGTCTTCATAAACGTACGCATTTTGTTTCCGTTTTCTGACACTGGTGGCGTTGTTGCTTTTTCTCTTCGGTATACAAAATGTCATATCGTTTGTGCTCATTATAATATAGTGTTTATAGAAATCTAACGTGAGTTTTATTGAAATATTGCTGAAATTCAATACTGTAGGTACTAGCGGGGCTTGTGACTAAGTATTAACAGCCATATTGGTTGATCAAACACGTTCAGCTACGCTTGCCGTAGGTGGTACGTGCCGCCGCTAAAGCCCTTGGTCTCGGCTGTTATTTGTGGATCTTTGACAGTCGTTACGGGTCGTCAGAAGCCCGAAAGTCAGACAACCAGACTTACAAAGGGGTATCGTGTTACCCATTACTGGGTTGTGGAGGTCAGATAGGCAGTCGTTCCATGTAAAATACTAGTTTTCAGCTGCGGTTAGACTGGAAGCCGACCCCAACGTAGTTGAGAAAAGGCTAGGAAGATGATAACCCTGTAGATACTAGTAGTGTATCCTATTAATATTATAAATGTGAAAGTTTGTATGTTTAGATGTTAGTTACTGGATCACGCAAAACTGGCTGATCGGAATGGGATGAAATTTGGAACACAGATAGTTTATAGCCTGGATTAGCATAAAAATTCCTTTTATCCCGGAAATACGGTCCCGTGGCATGATTTCTGACGTCCACACGGGCGAAGCCGCTAGCAAAAGCTAGTTACAACATAACATTGTCTGTAATATCAGTGATGATTGCCAATTTCCCTGAGGAGCGGTACTCGTCAGAGCTACCAATTAATAGTGTATGAAGATTCCCACCTGATTGGTCTACGTCAGCAAAATGGTTGCCACGTGTAAGATCCTCTAGAATGTTATTTATATAAAGTTACAGTTATATGACTGTGATGAATAAATGATTGTTCCGTGTGGTGCGTAAAAGAATATCACCATCCCATTTCTTCGCGAGGGTGTAGTAAAAGACGACTAAGGGACTTACTAGAGAATGGGCAGCAGCGTTCTCTATGCATTTTACCACCATACTGAAAGAAAGAAAGAAAAATTATTTATTGGACTTGTACAGGAATCTTACAAACTTGCTACTATTTAATACGATAATTAAACACATAAAAGAGAAAAAACTAAAACACTATTAAGCTACACTACTATTAAAATTAACATAAGATTTATACAAAAAAGTAAAAAGTAAATAAAAAAAAGTCCTGTACGAAGCCAAAAGGCCACTATCTCAGCATGATGCTGCGACATCTAAAAGTGTCGCAGCGCCGGTATTCTGATAGGGCCCGCTGTGATGCTCGCCAACCCGCCTGCCAAGCGTGGCGATTATGGCAAAACCCTCTTTTTGGAGCAGGCCTATGTCCAGCAATGGACGACTTTCGGCTGAAATGATGATGATGAAGATGATATGATTGCAATTATTTTACTTGCTTACAACTGTTAATTGAGAATTTTCTTTATATATTTTTTCACCTTGGAGTAGATTTACGATAGATTTTGTAACCTTGAAAATTTTCCTTTTTATTATTCAGTCAATCAATGTGTCCTGCCCACTGCCATCACAATTCTTCGGATATTGTTTTCATTATTTTTATAGTCCAAGCTATTTATAAAACTTTTCACTGTTCCCTTTCAGGTTAATTGAAACGTAACGACACTTTTAAATGTCGCAGCAGCATGCTGAGATAGTGGCCTTTTGGCTTGGTACAGGACTTTGTTTCTTATTTTACTTTTTTTTGTTGTTTAAATCTTATGTTAATTTTAATAGTAGTGTAGCATAGTAGTGTTTTATTTTTTATGTATTTAATAATCGTATTGTACTGTAGTAAGTTTGTGATATTCCTGTGCAAGTCCAGTAAATTTTTTTTCTCTTTCTTTCTAACTTCAAGTTTTAAGGTACCCTAATATTATGCCCATTATTGTATTTACTTAACCCAAATCATATCTACATTTACCATTTTACTATGGAAAACTAGATCAACATCGATAAGGGATTTGTCATTCGTGTAGAGTTATCTCTTGGATTACAGCTAGGGATGTCCCTCGGCTCTTGTTCTACGTTACGGTGACTTTAATGCCCCTTATAGGGCGCAGCTTACTTAAACTCAAACCCAAAACGTCAACGAATACGTTTGCGTTTTACCACATCTGCACTGATACTGTGAAGTTCTTTCAAAGCTTTAACTAGTAGTTATTTGTAATAACAGTAAAATGAATAAGTGTTGCATACACTTATTCCTTTTATTATTATTAGAGTTTAAAGGGCAAAGTCACTCAAAAAGCAATGGAGAGGACTATATGTTAACCGTTTGCCTAAGTGATCGAATCAGGAATGAAGAGATCCACAGGTACTAAGGTAACCGACATAATATTGCCCGAAGAATTTCCAAACTTTAGTAGCAGTGGGCAGGGCACATTGCTCGCAGAACATGTGGCCAATGAGGCTGAAGGGTTTTGGAATGGCGGCAGCGTACCGGAAGACGTAGAGTGGGAAGGCCTAACAAGGTGGGCTGATCACCTTGAGAAGGCCGTAGGAATCCGCTGGTTGCGGGAAGCACAAAACCGGTCGAAGTTGCGGAGCTTGGGGGAAGCCTTTGTCCAGCAGTGGACGTCTTTCGGCTGAAAGGATGATGATGATGCACCTATATTTTCTAAATTGAGTGTTTACCCATTAATAACAGCTAAACTTGAGGGTTCGATTCCCAGGTTGGCCAATACAAGCCTTGCAGTGAGACAATATAGGCTAAATTTAAACGATTATAGAGAACAAAATGACAGAGATTTTGAATAACGCGATAATATTATGGCTAAAGAATACACAGGAACACTGTAAAGGTACCTTTTATGATCAGAAAGGGCTGGTTCTCAGTCTAATTTACCTAAATAAATACTTATGAGATCTACGAGGTGCATTCAATAAGTGCCTAGCCTCATCGCCAGAGGGCGCTGTAGTTTAAAAACAGTTTTACCACAGTGTAGCACATTCTTTTTTAATTCTTTTTTCAAATTTTCATTCCAATCCCTTCATTTGTTTTAATTTGACAACTTATGGAAGCGAACGTGTCGATCGGTTTTACAAAAATGGAAAAAGAGCAATATCGTTCGGTGATTCGATTCCTATTTTTGGAAGGGAAAACGCGCATCGAAATCAAAGAGCGCTTGGATGCTGTGTACGGTGACTCTTCTCCATCGATGGCCACCGTCAAGAATTGGTTCAACGAGTTTGCACGTGGCCGTACGTCGGTTTTTGATGAACCACGTCCAGGTGCACCGAAAACAGCTGCTACGGAGGAAAACATAAAAAAAATCCATGATCTCGTATTGGCAGATCGCCGATTGAAGGTTCGGGAGCTAGCTGAGACTGTAGGCATTTCAGAAGGAACAGTGCATCATATTCTTCACGAGGAACTCGGCATGAGAAAGCTGTCGGCGCGATGGGTGCCGCGTTTACTCACACCAGAAAACAAGCGCAACCGTGAGACCACAGCGGAGACGTGTTTGGCGCTGTTTAAGCGGAATCCAGCGGAGTTTTTGCGTCGTTTTGTGACCGTCGATGAAACCTGGATCCACTGGTACACACCAGAGACCAAGGAGCAATCAAAACAATGGATCCAGACCGGGGAACGTGCTCCAAAGAAGGCGAAAACTGTAAAATCGGCCGGAAAAGTTATGGCCACCGTTTTCTGGGATTCACAAGGTGTGATCTACATCGATTACCTCGAGAAGGGTAAAACAATTACAGGGCTTTACTATGCCGATTTATTGGGCCGATTCGACGCCGAATTAAAGAAAAAACGACCCCATCTGGCGAAGAAAAAAGTGATGTATCACCACGACGACGCACCGGTTCACACGTCTGCCGTTGCCATGGCCAATTTGGTCGAATTACGCTACGAATTGCTGCCCCATCCACCGTATTCTCCAGATTTGGCCCCTTGTGACTTCTTTCTGTTTCCCAATCTGAAAAAATCACTCGCCGGGAATAGATATGGATCGAATGAGGAGGTCATCGCCGCCACGGAGGCCTATTTTGCAGAGTTTGACAAAAACTATTTTTCGGACGGGTTAAAAAAGTTGGAGCATCGCTGGGCTAAGTGTATCGAACTAAAAGGAGACTATGTTGAAAAATAAATTGCCACTTTTCCAAAATTTTCGTTTACTTTTTGTAGGCTAAGTATTTATTGAATGACCCTCGTATTGCCTAAGATTACCCACAAACAGCTGTCATTAGTAGGTAGACCTTTGACTGGCCTGCACTGAAAACATTGTAAAAACCAAATTATTTTTAAAAGAGTAACCGTGGAGTTTCTTGCCGGCTCTTCTCCATAGGAAGCGACAAATTGGAACCGTGCACCTAGCTTCTGACATCTCATAAGTAGGTACCCATGCAAGTATATCTATTTATATAATTAAAAAGAAAAGTTCTGACTGACTGACTGACTGACTCATCAACGCCCAGCCCTTGGACCTAGAAAGCTGAAATTTTGCAAAGAGGTTCCCTTTATAATGTAGACAAGGAAGAAGTAAGGATTTTTCGAAATTCAACTCCTAAGAGAGTTAAATAGGGGATGTAAGTTTCGCGCGGGCGAAGCCGCTGGCAATAGCTAGTGTGAAATAAAATAATTTGATTTGATTTGATTTGACAGTCGTTATGGCTTGTCAGAAGTCTAAATCATTTACCAAAGAGTATCGTATTACCCAGGACGGAAGCGGTGAAGGAAAACATCGTGAGGAAACCGGCATGTCCTAGAACCAAAAATTCGAAGACATGTGACATCTACCAACCCGCACTGGGCCCGCGTGGTGGATTATGGCCCACTACCTCTTACACAGATGAGGCCTGTGTCCCAGCAGTGGGAACATTTTAAATTGATTATGATATGTATAGTTATTGGGTTGTGAAGGCCAAATAGCAGTTGCTCTATGTGAAAGACTGGTATTCATTTGCATCTGGTTATTGAAAGCCAACCCCAATTTCTATAGTTGGTAAAAATCTAGGATTGTTTATTGTTAATTAAAACGGTAAAACCAATTACATTAATTAACATAGAGATTTAAACAGGTATAGCAAATAAAAATATTACAAATAGGTACTAACAAATAATAGAGGACAACCTAGCATACTCGTACTTACTCTCGCAAAATATCAAACATACACGCATAATTTTGCTCCATTCATCAGCAAACAGATCACATTCAGGATAGGTGGTCAGGAGGGCGCTAAGCATCCTTAAAGTACGACACACGGATGATTGAATTATCAACAAAAGGCGGATAAAAATACCAAAAAAAGACTTTCTGTTTCTGAAGAACCATGAAATATGACGTCACAACAACAATGGACAATTCTTCCCTCGTATTATGAAGTAAGAAACGTATACGAACTCCTTGGAAAAAATATGAAAGTCAAGGTTTTTAATAAGAACTTTATGAAAGAATGGCAGAGGCTTTTAAAATGCCGATAAGGAAATGAATGAGGAATTTAGAATGTGGCCCGCTGAAATGAAATTCGTGCGAATGTTATGGAAATCTATTTACATGCTTATTAAGAAATCTTAAATACAATATACAATCTAATATTAAACTCTGTATATTATTTACAAGTCTGCCTGCCTAGCCTTTTCCCAACTATGTTGGGGTTGGCTTCCAGTCTAACCGTATGCAGATGAATACCAGTATTTTACATGGAGCGACTGCCTATCTGATCTCCACATCCCAGTTATTGGGTAACACGATACTCCTTGGTAAGACTGGCTTCTGACAATCCGTAACGACTGTCAAAGATCCACGAATGACAGCCGGGACCAACGGCTTAACGTGCTTCCCAAGGTACGGAGGAGTCTCGGTAGGTGTGTTCACCCATCCACAGATCAACCTCGGCATGCGTAGCTTAACCTGATGGATCGACCCGTGACTATTATTAAAAAGTATATAAAGGAAAAGATCGACAAAAAAAGAGTTCGGGCTACTAAGTGTTATTGGGTTTCTACCTGAAAATTTTCAGTAGCAGTCCGGAGACTGGATTTGTGCCCGATTGATGGCAATAGGCTCGCCCTACATTAGGTACATGGGACTTAAAAACATAACTGGCGAAGTGAGTCAAAATCAAAATATTTTATTTCATACTAGGTTCCGCCCGCGGCTTCGCCCGCGTTGAAGTCGGAAACTATCCCGCGGTGGGAACGTACCACAAGGATAAAAAGTATCCTATGCGTTAATCTAGGTTATAATCTATCTGTGTGCTAAATTTCATCCAAATCCGTTTAGATGTTTTTGCGTGATTGAGTAACAAACATCCAAACATCTTCACAAATTTTCACATTTATAATATTAGTAGGAAAATATTTCTCTTCTGACGTCAACCATATAAAGTGATATGATCACTATCCTTCACACAAAATCACCTCAGCAAGTTTCAGTTTTATAATAATATGGCTCAGTATATGTGTATATTATTTACTTCTCCACAGAAAATTCTTCAAACAAACTATAACCCCCTTTTCACCCTCAAAGGGGTTGTTCTTTTAAAGTCTTTTGTTTCTTTTATATTATTTGACTTATTGGTTATTTATACAATTTTTAATTTAATCAAGACACGCAGTAAAATCATCCCTTGTAAAATCTCTTTAGGGGTCGATTTTCGAAAAACCCAGATACGTTATTCTTTATTTTTTGGTTTTAGGTATAAATACTGAGTTTCGAGTTAATCAGACAGCGCGTTAAAATTCTTCCATACAAACTTTGACACCCCCAATCCCCCTTTAGGGGGTAGTTTAGAAAAACAATAAAAAACCAACATTGTAACTTACTTAGTATTTGAGCCAAGTTTAAAATTTATTAGCTCAAAGAATAAGATTTTTCATACAAACAAAATCGCCCCTTTTTACCCCCTTAATGGTCGAATTCCCAAAATGCCCTTCTTAGTGCTCCCCTACATTATAAAAGGAAGCCGTGTGCAAAATTTCACGTTCCTAGTTAGGACTAGGAACGTGAAATTTTCACGCACACACGCACACACACGCACAACGCACAGTCGAAACTACTAGGGTAGTTTCGACTGTGCGTTGATTTGTCAGTCAGTCAGTTTCTCCTTTTATATATAAAGATAAACCTGCATGGGCACTTATGAAACGTCAGAAGCTAGGTGCACGGTTATAAATTGTTGTTTCCTATGGAGAAGAGCCGGCAAGAAACTCCACGGTTACTCTTTTAAAAATAATTGGCTTTAACAATGTTTCCAAATTACAGAGATTAAATGTATGGGAGGACAGTGCTGGCCTGTCAATAAGTACCAGGTACTTAGACGAATACAGAATAGAAAATCGTCTACAAATCTACAGTCTGTAAGGCCTCTAACGTTCTCTCATTCACAATATGTAAAATAATGTACATAAATAAAATGAACCTATTTAAACATAGTGACATGATTTCCATGACAGTCACTAAAAATAGTCAATATTAAAGTTGATGTATAATGTCAAATAATAACGAGAATATGTCAGCATTGTAAAAAAAAAGAACATTGTATTTGAGAGCAGTTAATAGACTTTCACATATTTATGCTGTTAATGAGGTACCAGGGAAGCCACATGTGCAGAAGGAATTAATGCCAAACTGTCTTCAACGTAGTCTTTTATCTTATAATAATGCTTTTTAGATAAGGACACGTTTGATGTGCGTTTTAAACTTTCCATTGCTAAGTTCTGTAACTGAGTGTAGGTACACCTCTAAACTTTCTGACCAAACCTTCTGGGAAACAAGGCGTGATGTTATGATAAATAAAAAAAAGGGGAAGATTAACTGGGCGTCCAAAAAAAAATTCGAATCGCTGTTAGTGGGAAAAGTGCTCAGTAGGCTGGTAGTTTTAGCACGTTGGATAACAATGCTGATTCTTTGACCTAAAAATGCAAATATTAAATTAGAAAGGTAAAAAAAATAATGGTTAAACAGATCACTACAATTTCAGATTAAGTAGTCTAGAATTTCAACGAAGTATTCCCGTGAGTCATAATTTCATAAGTTTTTCAGATTAATCAGATTTTTCTAAAGAACGTTTACGATTTTAGACACTTGGGATTCGACTGGCAAACTGTCAAATATTCCAAATTGAACATGAACCTTATTGTTTTGTAATAAAGTTGAAAACCTATCAAATAAGTTTTACAGATTGGGGTAGCTTGATGTGCTGGATTCTGTACCTGTGACACGTAAGACACGATATTAAGTACAACATGTGCTCCAAGAGGTCCCAGAAATATGAGACATGGCAGAGGAAAGCAAAAGGGAAGCCTCATTTGATTTCCTGTTTTGTCACCACATAAAGCTACTCAATTATTTAGTCCCGGAAGAAAGCGCTGAAAAAATCAACAGGAAAAATATATCCACATCGTAAACTGTTTTCATACTTAGGTATCAACTTTTGGAGGCTTTTGCAATGGTTAGCCCAATACAGTGAAAGGATGTTGCTTCAATCATCGGATTCATAGGGCTCGACACAATAAAAAACCTTTTTACAAAAATCTAAAATAAACAACCGTTATACAAAACTAGCTTTTGCTAGCGGCTTCGCCCGCGCGGAACTTTCATCCCCTATTTAACTCCCTTAAGAGTTGACTTTCGAAAAATCCTTCCTTTTTGCTTGTCTAAAAAGCCTCATTGCCTCATTATAAAGGGAACCTCTGTGCAAAATTTCAACTTTCTAGGTCCAAGGGTTTGGGCTGGGCGTTGATGAGTCAGTCAGTCAATCAATCAGGACTTTTCTTTTTATTTATGCACAATTATAACATTTAAACCATATATTTTTTGCTATAATGCCGCTCATTGTATGTTTTTTTTAGTGTTAAATGTATTTTGTTTGTTATGTATTTTCGGGTGTACAATAAAGGCATATTTAAAAAATAAGTATAATTTATTAAGCATAATTTAAATAATTTTCCATTATACGTTGTTATATAACCGCATCATTATAAATTCTGTGCAGGGTTAATTTGAAAATAACGTGAAAGCTTTTAGCTAAAATTTTGTGTCATTAAACTATTTACTTTTTCAAAATAACTTTTGGCAGGAAAACGTAGCACAGCAGCACAGAGCAAACAGTCTTGTTTGTATTTCATTATTATAACATACGACGAAGGTAAACCATAGTGTTATATAAGTATGTGTAGTTTTAGAGGCACGTGCAAAAACAAAAATTTTGTAGGTAGAGGATTGCACTCGAAAACGCTTTAGCATAATCATTTTTAGGCATTGTAAATAATGATAATTTGACAGAACACAAGAAAACGATGCAACTATTCACCATCATCATCATTTGAGCCGAAAGACGTCCACTGCTGGACTTAAGCCTGCCCCCAAGGAGGGGTAAATGCATAGAGAACGCTGCTGCCCATTCTCTAATAAGTCCCTTTTACGACACCCAGCAAAAGAAATGGGATGGTGCTATTCTTTGCGTCCGGCACCAAACGGAACATATTGTGGTTAGGGAAATATTTGATCCTATAAAAAACTTTTTGATCTTATAATAATGATTGCCTTTCAAATCATCCCATAAATGTTCCCACTGCTGGGACACTAGCCTCCTCTCTAGGAGAGAGAGGGCCTAAATCCACCATGCGGGGCCAGTGCGGAATTTTAGACTAAATCACATACTAATCTTCAAGAATTTTTGGTTCTCCGTGGTTCTAGCACATGCCGGTTTCCTCACGATGTTTTCATTTACCGTTTTTAGAGCAGTAGTGATGACAATGTAAAGCGCCTGACTTCATTCGAACCCACGACCTGCAATTCATAAGCCGGAGCCAAAACCACTGGGCCACCCATCGCTCCTTCGATTAAAAGAAATAGCTATGGATAACAAAACGAATGCAACTACATTGTCCTTGCATTATTGGCAATTTAATAATGGGCAGTCGTATTTATATATACACAATCGTTATTATTTATTTATTTAAATAACATGGGAGACTTACAGCTAAATCAAACAGATCAAGGACAGTATATTAGATAGAAAGCCAATTACAGGTCTCGACTTATAAAACACAGATTTAAAAAAGTTAATTCTAAGGACATTCGGTTACTACATACTACGGCATAATTACTATGTTGCTCGCACTGTATAAAAACCATCTTGACAAAACAAAATAAACTACATGAAAAAGTTATGGCTTAGGCACCTCCTGGCTGACGACACACTGGTTAGGAACATATCTATATCGTACTGCTTACAATGCTATGTTATTATGATTTATATAGGGATGGATTTTATTTATTAAGTGCTGGTGGATTCAGAACCTTTGCAATACAGTCATGGTAAGACTCGTGGGGAAACCGGTATATCCTAGAACCAAAAATTCGAAGCCATGTGACATCTACCAACCCGCATTGGGCCCGCGTGGTAGAATAGAGCCTACTCCCTCTGACAGACAGGAGGCGTGTGTCCCAGCAGTGGGAACATATTTAGCAGTTTATGATGACCATGATGATTTGTTCATGTTTAAAGTTGTCAATAAAAAAATTATGTTAAAAAACAATAATTGTTGTAGGTATGAGGAAAACAGGGAATGAAAATAGAAGGAAAATGTTATTATTAAAACAAATGCAGTTTCAGAAATATTTTACTAAAATATGTATATACGTGCAATAGCTAATCACAACATTCTGCTTTGAACATTGAACTATTCTTTTTAAACGACTTCAAAAAAAAGGAGGACGCTATATTGATAACTCCTCCGCCTTATTTTTTTTTATTTTTGTTACCTTTGGACTATTCTTTTGAAAAAAATCTTCTGTTGCTTAAAAGGGTGGTCCCATATAAATTAGGTCAAGTGCTGATGAGTGAGTTTCGAGTTATTTTCAATAATATGTACGTAGGTATTTTTTCACTATGTAGATAATGTTATTTTAGTACCTAAAAATTACTTCCTGTTGCTGTTATGTAAGTACCTATGAAGGTATTATACGAATTTGTGTAGGATATGTACCGAAACTACAAATTGAAAAATAAAAAGTTAGTCTCAAAAACAGAACAACCGACATCCAAAAGAAACATAAAATAACTTTTATTTGGGAAGTCAGTTAGTCAGCAAAATCTAAAACACAAAACCAAATACTGACAAATTTAAATTATTTTTCACTTTGAAGTGTTTATCTATATATTATGGTTCCATTTCTTCCCGTGGGTGTCGTAGAAGGCGACTAAGGGACTTACTAGAGAATGGGCAGCAGCGTACTCTATGCATTTTACCACCATACTGCGATCACCCACGATAACCCACCTACCAAGCGTGGTGATTACCAGTTTTTCGGGGAGGTTTATGTCCAGCAGTGGACGTCTATCGGCTGAAATGATGATGATGTTAGTTATGTTTTTTTTTTCTGTAAATAGGTTTGCAGGTACAAAAACTTTTACAGATCAATCATATTTTTAAAAGTGGATGAGGATTTCCTTATCTTGGTCGTTTTCTTCCACACTTCTCTATTAGTCGTCATCTCCGTAGTCACACCCTTTCTAACCATATCATCATTCACACAGTCCATCCATCGTTTATTTGGTCTCCCCGTCCTCTTATAGCCATCAACATTCATACTCAAAACTTTCCTCACGAAATTTGCCTTATTCCTCCGTATCACATGCTCATACCTTTTAAACCAATTTCCACACAACTTTTCAGTTACCGGGGCCACTTTCAAGACTTCCTCTTATGCACTCATTTCTTATTCTGTCCATTCGTGTAACAACACACATCACCAGTTTTGTTATTCGATCTTGGCGTTAATAGTAGTAAATACATAAACTCACGCTATATTTTAATGGGGGCAGCAGAAACTTCACGTTAATGTTGTTTTAAAATGGTCTTTATTAAAAGATTGCTTAGTAACAAAAGGATAGAGGGTATGTTGATTTGGGGCCTGCCTATTTGTACAATTTTTGTTGTAATTTTGCCATTTCATTAAATGTTAACGTGAGCGATTTTTTGGTATCTATCGTTTTATTTTGAAATAAAATACATTGTAAAATGAGGGAAAAATTAAAATGGAACATAAAATTTCGTCCGCATAGATTGGTATTGTTCTGTACCTATTCTTACTGTATTTAAACCAGAAATTGTATTGTTAATACATTGTCTGATTTATTAACTCATCAAATCACATTTACTTTAAAAAAAAAACATATTTCGCTTAAAATAAAAAGAACCTACCTACCTAGTTTTAATTGTAGTAAATTAAGTGGTCTACAGCGAAACGTAAACAATCTGTGCAACCAATACTTTAACACAATATCGCCCGATATCCACGCAAGATAATGAATAGAAATAAATGTTTTCCCCAAAATAAAAACCATCATCAAATATAATTTCCGCAAGGCCAAAACTATAATTGCAGTAAATCTTATCATAAATATACGTCGATTACGATTGCACGGAAAGAAAAACATTCGATAAATCATTTATATTGACTCACCTCACTATACGTCTTTCATTTATTAACACTAACACTAAAAACACATCACTACACTGAAAAATAAACGCACTTATTTACAAAAAAAGCACTTAAGATAGTCGACAAAAAGTTGAAACGCTCGCGACTTCAAGAGCTGAAGGGAGCTCGTACGAAAATCGTCCTAGCTTGCCACGAGAATCTACAGGTCTGACCGCAATGCCACAGAATTTCCCGCTCCAAAGCTAGAAGGAGACACCACCATGAAAATCCTCCAAGTTAGAGCGAGATAGAGATGCTTCGCGCGTTTCTCATCTGCGGAAAAGCTCGCAGAATATATACATGTATATTAGTGAATGCGACGGTGTATAGGAATTCGCACCATCCCATAGCTTATGTTAAATTAATAATTCATTCAGTATGTTTGTTCTAGTTTTCCCATCCTACATTGTTTTTTAAAAGTTATATTTTTAGTTTCAAAAACCAGGTGCGATTTTTAAACACTTTTTGGGATAACATCGTTCGTTTTATGGCTTTCACGTGCGGTTTTGGTTTTTAGTTTTCTTGAAATTGTTAACTTTTCGCTGAAATGTACCGACGCAATAAATGAGAAATATACTGGCTTTTAGCTAGTGTTGGGATCTATTTTTAACCGACTTCAAAAAGAAGGAGGTTATCAATTCGACATGTTTATATTTTTTTTTTATTTTTTTTTATGTATGTTCGGGCATAACTCCGTCGTATATAGACGGATTTGCAAAATTATTTTTTTGTTCGAAAGGGGTTTGTTCCGAAATGGTCCCATATAAATTTCATATAGATCTGATGATGCGTTTTGGAGACAGACAACGGAACTCCTCAAAACTTTACAGCAAGTCAACCGCGAATGCGGCTATCGCATAAATATGCATTGTTTTGACCCTGAGGATGACGAAATTTCGAATTGGTGTGGCATAGGTAACTAAAAAGTGAAAAATAAAAACTTTTTTCAAAAAAATATCAACCGACTTCCAAAAAAACACTACAAAGTGCAAAATAACTTTAATTTCGGAAGGCGGTGACAAAGAATTAAAATACCTACACGTCCAAAGTCACCGACTTCCGAAATTAAAGTTATTTTGCACTTTGTAGTGTTTTTTTGGAAGTCGGTTGATATTTTTTTGAAAAAAGTTTTTTATCTTTGTATATTTACTTGAATGTAATTTTGCTAGAAAACATTATAGGTTACGAAAATTATGTATTATGAATGCGATTGAAATTATGCTAATTATTATTTGAGCGTTTTTGTACGATAACAATTTTACTTATGAGGGATGCGCTAAGGGAACCCGTGAAATGAAATTTCATGAAAAAGTCATTCAATAGTATCTTTATGAACTTGAAGGGATTTATGTATTGATGACTTTAATGATCTTATTTCTGTGCCTAAATGCATACTTTTTAAGGTCGAGAATTATATTTTAACCAAGATATAACCTGATGCTGACTTGCAAATAGAAAGAAAAATTAAATTCCTAGGACTACTCTTTCGCTTCTCCGAAAACAGAATTTAAAAGCATTGGTTCAATTTGTATTTCTTGTCGTTCAAGGAACTAGTAGTGATTTGTGTTGAAAGTTTTTTTTTGAAGACCATATGCAATTGTCAATTATTCAAACTAAGCTGGGAATCCGAATTCCGTGTGGTGCCGGATGTAAAAGAATAGCACCATCCCATTTCTTCCCGTGGGTGTCGTAGAAGGCGACTAAGGGACTTACTAGAGAATGGGCAGCAGCGTTCTCTATGCATTTCATACTCGTAATACTACGATCGCCAACCCGCCTGCCCAGCTTGGCGATTATGGCAAAACCCCCCTTTTGGGGGAGGCCTATGTCCAGCAGTGGACCTTTTTCGGCTGAAATGATGATGATGATAAGGCTGGGAATCAGCACTTTTTGAACGTCAAAATTACATAAGACTGTCCACTTCCTAATGCTTTTACTGGTAAGAAGAAGTGGCGTCACGAACTCGCCAGCAGCACAGCAGTCTGTTCAGTAGAAGAACGCTGTCTACCTAATTCAAGGTAACACGCATTATTCAGCTCAAAAACTTCTTAATCAGATCTTATCATGAACTGTTTTAGATGCCGGGATTATTTTTTAAATATCTGGATGACTGATAGTGTTTTTTGTTTAACGTTTTCTAAAAATTAAACCTAGCTAGATCGATTTATTGCCCCCGAAACCCCCTGCTATACTACATTTCATGAAAATTGTTGTAGCCGTTTCCGAGATTCAGATTATTTATATGCAATATGCATATATACAAGAATTGCTCTTAAAAGCATCGTTTATAAATACAGGGTAAATTCCTACCTCATATTATAAATGTGAATGTAAGTTTCCTACGCTTTCACGGCTAAACGGCTGAAAGGATATTGATGAAATTTGTTATGGGGAGACTTTGAACCCTGGGCAAGGACATAGGCTACATGTTATCGACATGCTAACAAGTAGCCTATGTCGGGTGAAAGCTAGTTTAACTAAACAATATTCGTCAGCTTGAAACCTCCTTCCTTCATCGGTTAAAACCAGGCAATCACGCTTTGCTTGAATAAGTGATCACGTAAATTGTTGATATTTACATCCATGATGATGAAAATTCTATTGACATAATTCCTAACCTTCATCTTCAAGTCTTTGATGTTATGTAATAATTGAATGAGCATTCTTCAATAGAAATGTAACCTTTAACAATAAATAGGACACAGTAAATAATCAATTTAAAAACTAATGATGATCGCCTTTTCTACTAAACTTTGTAAACAAGCGTGTTATAAATTAGAGGCTAATATCCAAGATAATAATGCTTGGAAACATGCTGGTCCTGCTCCATAATAATATGACAATCTAGAGTCTAGACAAAATCAAACTGGTTGCTAATTGAATTGTATAAATAATTATATTTATTTATGACATTGATTTACACTCAGTGATTACTTGGACTCGCACACTGACTTAATACTTGTTAATATTCTAGGAAAATCGTATACTTACTTACTCTAACAATGTTTGTAAATATGTGAGCACCATGTATCTATCATAAAATAAATTTACCTGTATTGCTCGAATTGCATTTTTTTTTTACCTATTTTGGTATGGTAATTTTATTCTGGGTGCATCGTTTTCACACATAATGTTAAATATTGTACTTAAGGGCACACTTTGCGCGGGCTCGAACTCACTGGTGGGCCTGGCTAAAAATCACGCTGTCTCACCAGGCTTCGTACCCGACAGAGATAGTATCAGTGGTGAGCAGTTAGACTCTAGTCTACACGCACAACGTTATTGAGTGAGATGCAGGGGCATTTTTGGCAAAAAAATCGCGAAAAAATTAAGAAAAGTCCTTCAGAAGATCGGGTTTTATGAAAAAACCACTGCATAAATCAATTACCAATAAAGTTAATTGAACTTATTGTTAATTGAACTTTGTCGGTACCGTCTTGATTTTCGAGATTTTACACTCCTTTTATTACTTAAACACGCTCAAAGTTAGGTTAAATTAGCAAGAAAAACGAATCTTTGTTGGCTCATAACTTTTTAATAGCTTTTTATTTTAGTATTCCGTTTCCGTACAGACAATAATAATAACGAGACAAAACCATACCATGTTTAATTTTTGATGTACATAGTCAGACAGTGGAGTAAAACCCTACCGAAGTTTGTATGGAAAAAATGTGGACAAGTGTCACCTTAAAACATTTTAAAAGAGTAACGGTGGAGTTTCTTGCCCATTCATCTTCTCCATACGAAACTACATTCTGGAAGGGGCGACTAGAATCAATTCTATTTTAATGTAAATGTCTACGTTCAAAAGTCCCTTTGCCTTTTGTTTGTTATTATTTTTGTATTCCTGTTTAGTTCTATCACATTTACATTAAATTATATAATTTTTTCTTTGTGTTCGCTGTACCAGTACAGTGTCCTAATTATTGTTTGATGCACAGGGCGACGTCTTTACGTCAAAGCCGGCTGTCGCTGAAAACCAGCGCTGGGGCTCTGTCTTGCATAGGGGCGCAGCAAAATGCTGAGCGATAGCCGTTTTGCGTGGATGTGACGCATATTCCCCTCAACTTCTTCCTATTTTTGTATACTTACCTGTTTCTTTTTGCGTCATGTTTACCGCAAATAAACGTTTTTTTCTTTCTAAATAAATAAATGCCTTTGACTTTACTAAATGAGCCTTTTACTGCCAAGTTCGTCTAGTGGTTGCAAGGCCTACTGGTGAGCATGAGGTTTTGGGTTCGATTCCCATGTCGGGCAAAGTTTTACTGTGTTTTTGTATCTGGAATGACTCAGTAGCAGCCCGGACTCTAGACCTATGCCTGGTTGATGGCAACAGGCTCGCCCCCTATTTCATGGGACTTTAACATAACTGGCGAAATATGGGTGTACACCGCATCATCATCTGCCAAGCCATTTCCCAACTATGTTGGGGTCGGCTTCCAGTCTAACTGAATGCAGCTGAATACCAGTATTTTATAGGGGTGACTGCCTATCTGACCTCCACAACCCGGTAACACGATACCCCTTGGTAAGATTGGTTGTCAGACTTTCGGGCATCTGACCACCCGTAACGACTGTCAAAGATCCCCAAATGACAGCCGAGACCACCGGCTTAACGTGCTATCCGAGGCAAGGAGGAGTCTTGGTATGTAAAGACGGTCACCCATCCACAAACCAACCGCGGCAAGCGTAGCTTAACCTGATAGATTGACCAGGGCGGCTGTTATTACTTACCCAACCTTTCTGGGAAATAAGGCGTTTGACGTTATGGTGAGCTTTTATAATCCTTTTTGGCGTTTTCGTTTGCATAACGTGAATCCCATTCACATTCACACTTGTGTTTATTTGAATGAATATAATTTTGTAGGTAGGTACTGGCAAGCGTTCAAAATAATAGCGACTACGGTGCTTTTTATTATTCACCATCGTATTTGTGAATGGAATTATTTATTATAGGAATTGAAAGTTTTAACGCGATAACTGAGACTTTTTGGACGGTCTAGGGCAGAGCACGAAGAAATGGCGGGAGGAAATGGATGGAACGGAAAAGCCCGGATTGCAAAAAAGTTGAACAAAGAAGGAAGGCCTTTTCTAAGAATAACAACATAATATCAATATGTACATAATTTATACATACTGATAACAACATATCAGTATGTATATAATATATACATACATCAGTGTGTATATAATATATACATACTGATATTATGTTGTTATTCTTGACATTTTTGTACATATAAATACGTCTGTCTTCGTGGTAGGTATATAAAAATAGATTTTGAGATTTTCGACATAATACAGTGTTGTTCTGGGTGTGCGATTTGTATATTCTCATAAATATTGTATGTGTATATTTAAATTGGAGTATAATTTTTGGATTTTATGTTTTCCTTTGTTTTGTCACACACATTGTCTAGGTCTCTTTTTATCTTCTCTCCTATCGCAGTAGTACCGGAGGAAATTTCTGATAATGATGGAAATAAGCATTACCTTTGTACGTATTTTTCTGTTCCTCTCTTTTGTCTCACACAAGACAAGAAGCGAGAAACAGAGGAGTTAAATAAACAAACAATGAACTATTATAATCATAACTATATGTAAAGATAGAAATAGCAGAGGTTCATAAACTCCTTTTTTACCCATTGTGGTATAGTAATTTTATTCTAGGTCTATTGTCTTCGTTTCGTGTAGTGCCGGACGTAAAAGAATAGCACCAACCCATCTCTTCCCGTGAGTGTCGAAGAAGGCGACTAAGGGACTTACTAGAGAATGTGCAGCAGCGTTCTCTATGCATTTTACCACCATACCGCGATCGCCAACCCGCCTGCCAAGCGTGGCTTATGAGCAGTGGAGCGTCTTTCGGCTGAAATGATGATGATAATTGTCTTCACACAATATAATGATATAATTAATGTATTACCTAATATTGCGAAACATTTTATTAAAATATGTAGTAAAGGTGGATTTCTTGCCCATTGTTCTCCGTACAAAACTTCCTGTTGGAACGGGCGACAAGAATCAATGCTATTTTTAACCGACGAAAAAACGGAGAAGGTTCTCAAGTCGACGCGTATTTTTATTTTTTTTATGTATGACCACGCATAACTTTTTTCAGAGTAGTCTGATTTTTATAATATTCATTTTATTAGAAAGGATATACCCGAAGTTGGTTCCATATAAATTTCGAAAAAAGAAATCTATCCCTAAGGGTAAGAAAACAGAGGATGATTGATTGTTTACTCACAGATTTTAATACTGAGTTGTATTACAAAAAGTAATCAAAAATTAAGCATGTAGTAATGAGTAGATTATAGCCACAAAAAATTATAAAATAAAAACTTTTTAACAAAAAATTAAACCTCCGAAAAAACTAAAAAGTAAAAAATAATAACCCTGCTTTGTTTAACCTTAATAACTAAGTTCGGAAGTCGGTGACTTTGGATATGTATTTTAATTGTATGTCACCGCCTTCCGAACTTAGTTATTAAGGTTAAACAAAGCAGGTTTATTATTTTTTTACTTTTCAGTATTTTCGGCGGTTTAATTATTTTCTTAAAAAGTTTTATTGTTGTAAATTTTGACGTTCAGAAATGCCTTTTATGTACCGAATTGAAAGAAATTATTTGGCTTTAACTTTTAACTTCCAGTAGCAGCTCATATTTCAATTTGTGCCTAAAGGATGAATGCTGCCGAAACCTACAAGCGGTGTTTGGAAATCGCCGTGCTTTTGTTTATATAGGGTGACCGGTAATTAGTGAATTAAATGATGAGTAAAATCATGTGTTTAAATGTCAGTCACTAATTACCAGTCACCCTATATATTTTAAAATGCAACAGAACAGAAGAAAGGCGTTTAGGTTTGTGAGTATTTTATAGTTTTTATTTGTAGATGGTAACGAATTTTTTTAATTGTCTTTTTTTATGGAGTACGTGGTTTGCAATCTACAATAAAGGTTTTTATTTATTCAATTGTGTTGGTGTACCTGTGTACGATTTGCCCCATACATATATATAACGTTTTCTTTTTTGGGTGGGAAATCATCAAATAATTACTCCCGTTCTGGGTGGAGCACGAGGGCGTGTCAGACTTTTACTGACTAAAACCCAACCGTGTTCCTTCAGTTGCCTGTGAGCCAGGGGCCACGGTATCTCTTTCGAACAAGCCGCACCTCTGGCAGGCATCGATCCTTCCGGACCCCACCAGTTGGTGCTGACATCTCTAGGAGACATAAACAGGGTTACAGGGACATTGACGCGCATACGTAACCATTAATTCAACACGTTTATTAGATTTCAACAAAATATTATTAATTCAACGTGAACATATTTAATGATTGCTTCATTAAATAATCAGTCTAAACATTATATTTATATCACAACCAAGACAGCTTTCGCACTCACAAAGAGATTATCTTGTGATCTAGATCACAAAGCTTACCTACATGATAACTAGACAAGACAGTATTAATCTTCTACAAACTAGTCTGCACGTAGATCTAGACTGTAACTAGGTCAGCAGTATAAATCTTAACATAAACACCTTGTTATGATCTAGGCACTCACACTTTATTAGCAGATCAATATGCCTGCTAGTCGTAATATTGCACTTACTTAACAGTTTTCTCGCGAGTACATTTGCAGAATTTTTTTACTTCTCGAACGTCACAATCCTCTTTATCTGTATTTTAATACTTTAAGGGGGTTGACAGCTCATTTTTTGAGACTTTTTTTAAAATGAACAATGAAAAGATAGAACATTGAGTTTTTTTTATTTATTTATTAAAATGTCAAGTTTATGTAAAAAAAATCTTCATTAGAACGGAAGTTATACCACTCTGGAGAAAACAAAAACGCTAACTTCTTTCGCGATTTCGACTGATTGGCTTATGTGAATGGAAAAATAAAACGACATTTTAATCTAGAAGTATAAATGCATGGAATGGACTAGAACCATCCAAAAGTTCTGAGTATTTCTATTTTTTCTGTAACGAAAAAAAAAGAAAATTATGTAATTTGAAATTTTTTATTCAGCAGTTTTCCAATAATCCAATTTTCAATATTTTCAACTGATTCTAAAACTCTGTACCCCTTTTTACGAAAATTACATGGATGGAGGACAATTAAATATGGCACAGTTAAACTTTATATCGAAAAAGAGTGCAGAACTTGCGAAGCTAAACAGATTGATTGAATATGTGTCAATGGTTTGTTTTATTATCAAAACTAGTGATTACCTAGTGGTCTAAATTCGACCATCCTTACTGATATTATAAACGCGAAAGTTTGTATATGGATGTATGGATGTTTGTAACTCATTCACGCAAAAATATGAAATTTGACACAGAGATAGATTATAACCTAGATTAACACAAATGGGATACTTTTTATACCCGTAGTACTTTCTCGCGGGCAAAATTCCGACTTCCACGGGAGCGAAGCCGCGGGCGTAAGCTATAATTCATAATCGACAATAATCAAAAATACTAGCTTTCCGCACTCTTTTTCCATATAACCTTTAACTGTGCCAAATTTCATACTCCTCTGTTCGCGTAATTTTCGTAAAAAAGGGGTGCAAAGTTTACGAGTATGTTTCACATATATAGATAGATAATATAGGTACTAAGAATATTACGACATTTTTAACTAGGACATATTTAACAAAAACTTTTTAACAATAAAATTGACTGCCGAAAAAACTGAAAAGTAAACTCAAACTCAAACTCAAAGCATTTATTTCAATTAGACCTTTCACAGGCACTTTTGAATTGTCAAACAAAAATCGAAGTTGAAGCTAGGTGCCCATTCCAAAAACGTAGATCTCTCTGGAGAAGAACGGGCAAGAAACTCCAAAAAATAATACTCCTGCTTTGTTTAACCTTGATAACTAAGTTCGGAAGGCGGTGAAATAAAATTAAAATACATATCCAAAGTCACCGACTTCCGAACTTAGTTATTAAGGTTAAACAAAGCAGGTGTATTATTTTTTACTTTTCAGTTTTTTCGGCAGTCAATTTTATTGTTAAAAAGTTAGTCATCGACTTCCGAACTTAGTTATTAAGGTTAAACAAAGCAGGTTTATTATTTTTTACTTTTCAGTTTTTTTTTTGGCGGTAAATTTTTTGTTTTAACTTTTATTTTATAATTTTTTGTGGCTGTAATCTACTCATTATTACATGCTTAATTTTTGATTACTTTTTGTAATACACAACTCAGTATTAAAATCTGTGAGTACACAATCAATCATCCCTTGTTTTCCTACCCTAAGGGCTGTTTTTTTTGTCTAAATTTATATGGGACCAACTTCGGGTATACCCTTTCCAATAAAAAAGAATTAAATAATTATCAAAATCGGACTATTTTGAAAAAGCTATGCGTGGTCATAACTAATTAAAAAAAAAAAACAAAAAAAACATATACGCGTCGACTTGAGAACCTCCTCCATTTTTTCGTCGGTTAAAAAATGCTACAAATACGGCTCTATAGCCCACAAAGAGCTCGGGCTCTATAGCCATAAAGTTGTACGTACGATTGTTACGTAAAATCACAATTTTAGCACAATTTTGATACTAACTACCTATTTAAATTACTCTGTGTGATCTAATTATGAAAACACTAAATAATTTTAACTGTTGGATGACGTAACGTCACGAACATGAAGGTTTTCTTTTATCGTCTTTTCGTTTTGTCTTTCGCTTACTATCGATAACAAATTCCGGGATTAAATCGCACGTAAGGCAAAGTTTAATTGAGTTTTTCTCAAAGAAAGAAAATTACTGAAACCGGTAACTGCACGGGTTTAACACACCATAAACTGAAACACGTGGTTTTCTGCGTAATTGAAAAAGTTGTAATACCTAAGTAATTAGTTACAGGAAGTTGGTACTTTGGACACGGCGCATTTTGTTAGGTTTCTGAGACCTCAAACACTAGTAGTACTTTGCAAACTAGTTTCTACATCTATTTTTTATAAAACGTAACTATATGGTTCTGCGTTGGCAGAAAGCCTGCCTGTCACGTCAGCCGCATGCAGTGACCGCTGGGCTACAATCTCCAACAGGTGGGTACCTGAGGATAGACTCCACCGCGTGACGGGGCAACTTAGATGTGTACCCCAAGGGTAGGATCGAAGGGGCTCTGGAAAAGGATGCCTGGAAATTATTTGCGGGACAGTGTAGGCTAAACTAGCTTGGACGGAGCAACGCCTTGTGGAGGCGATCGGTGCCGGTGATCTCTCGCGTCCGGACCTGGTCCAGGCCATGGTACGGAGCGAGAGTCCACGGGTAGCCGTGACCTCCTTCTGCTAAGCAATGATGCTCGCGGCCTTAGTCGCCGCAGGAGACGTCCGCTGGGCGTCGGAAATCCCACGCTGATTCCCGGCCAACGTAGGTGTGGGCTTGCGGACGGCGAGTAATGGCTAGTTCGCTGTCCGGTAAGGACCAAGCCCAGATCGACGGCGCGTTGTGTTCCACGCGCGCCTCAAAGAGATGTCAGTACAAACTGATGGGGCCCGCAAGGGCCGATGCCTGCCAGGGATGCGGGTTGTTCGAAAGAGATACCACCGCCCCTGGCACACAGGCTACTGAGGGAACACGGGGGGTTTTAGTCAGTAAAAGTCTGACACGTTCCTGCTGCACCTAGAGCGGTAGGAGTTATTTGATGATTTCCCAAACAAAAAAAAACGTCATTGGGAAAAGGCATGGCAGATAATTGTTGGCTTTCTTATAATCCTATTGTTACAGAGATAGAAAATTCTGTTCTGTATAATTAAGGTGACACTTGTTCACATTTTTTCCATACAAACTTCGGGAGGGTTTTACTCCACTGTTTGACTATGTACATCAAAAATTAAACATGGTATGGTTTTGTCTCGTTATTATTATTGTCTGTACGGAAACAGAATACTAAAATAAAAAGCTATTAAAAAGTTATGAGCCAACAAAGATTCGTTTTTCTTGCTAATTTAACCTAACTTTGAGCGTGTTTAAGTAATAAAAGGAGTGTAAAATCTCGAAAACCAAGACGGTACCGACAAAGTTCAATTAACAATAAGTTCAATAAACTTTATTGGTCATTGATTTATGCAGTGGTTTTTTCATAAAACCCGATCTTCTGAAAGACTTTTCTTAATTTTTTCGCGATTTTTTTGCCAAAAATGCTCCTGCATCTCACTCAATAACGTTGTACGTGTAGACTAGAGTCTAACTGCTCACCACTGATACTATCTCTGTCGGGTACGAAGCCTGGTGAGACAGCGTGATTTTTAGCCAGGCCCACCAGTGAGTTCGAGCCCGCGCAAAGTGTGCCCTTAAAAGAAAACACAGCTTTTTGTTTCTACTTTTGGTAACATGACTTAAAAGTGGAGAGATCCGCGGAATCTTACTACGTTCAAACTACGTCATATCGTGTTTTTTTAGAAACCAATGTAACGGTAAGGAATCGAAATATCATATTCTGTATATTCCAAAACAATTTCTCGATATTATTAATAACATAGCAGATTTCGTGTGTGAGTGAGGTGGTTACGAGTAAGGAATCGTTAAGTGGTCATAGTGAATTCAGGCCCTGGAGGGACTGGGGGGCCATTGCTCAGCAGTGGGACAGTGCAGGCTAATAAAAATAATAATAGAAAAAACATTTCACAGGTTTTTTTTGTGAAAAAGTAAAAAGAAAATAAAACCGAAGAGATTTTTATTTTCTCACTCGTTCTACTACAATTTTTCTAAATCAAACCCTGAAAAGCGGAAAACAGGGCTATCTACTATACTATGTACAAAACATAACATAAGAAAGAAAGAAAGAAAGAAAGAAAAGAAAGAAAAAACGTTTATTTACGGTAAACATGACGCAAAAAGAAACAGGTGAGTACAAATATAAGAAAAAGTTGAAGGGAAATGCGTCACATCCACGCAAAACGGCTATCGCTCAGCATTTTGCTGCGACCCTATGCAAGACAGAGCCCCAGCGCTGGTTTTCAGCGACAGCCGGCTTTGACGTAAAGACGTCACCCGGTGCATCAAACAATAATTAGGACACTGTACTAGTACAGCGAACTTATAGAAAAAATAATATAATTAAATGTAAATGTGATAGAACTAAACAGGAATACAAAAATAATCAAAACAAAATCAAATCAAAATCAAAACAAAATGTAAAATAAAAAGGAAATAGACAAACTTGCTACGAGAATATCATCCTCAATAAACATTTTACCCTTTATGAAGTGGCAACATTTCCAAGCGTCATCCATAGACGAAGTTGCGTGTGCGTCACAAAATTGATGTAAGAAATTACAAAATGGCCAAATTATGTAATGTATTTATGCAATAGTTGTGTTCCAGTGCCGTAGGTCAGTGTTTATGAGTAAATGTGATAAATGAGATGGACCCAATAAAAGACAAGACAGAACCTTGGAATCTGGAGGGTGACCCGACATGCCAAAAACTATCTAAAGTGCTCCAAAAACAGGAATACGCCATTGACGCGTAAGAGATCGAGAGTTTATAAGCTCATTTGCTATTCATGCTTCAAAGCCGGGTCCTCACTCAGTTACAATAACAAAACATATCGCAAATACAAACAAAACCATACACCACCTTCATGTATAATGAATGAAACATTTGCACAAAATTTATATTGTACCTACACAGTCTGTTACCTATTTTATGGAATATCTCGTGAAACTCAAAACTCAAAGCATTTATTTCAAATAAACCAATTACAGCACCTTTGAATTGTCAGAGTCGGATAGATGAAGCTACTTGCCCATTCCAAAGCGTAGTTTGTACCTATGGAAGAAGAACGGGCAAGAAACTCCATGGACACGCATTTTAAATCATGATAATGTTATTAACAATTTTTTGCTACAAAAAATTTGGTTCCATCATTTATGTTCAAATTATCAACGTGAGAACAATATAAAAGACGAGCACATTAAAAGCGTCCGTAATTAAAAACAAAAAACAAATGAGAAATTAAAATAGGCCGTGGCAGCTAAGAGATGACCAGAACCTACTGGCGGCGCCCGTTCACCAAGATGACGTATGGATCAGCACCATTTTGAAGGGAACTTAATGATCCAACACACACGCCACCACCAGCGAGACATTTGAGTGAGCGTGATTAAATTATAACAGGCACACGGGGCGACGTTCGATTTGTGGATGGGTTACCATCTATTGCATATAGTGTCCCTCCGAGCCTCGGAAAACACGATTAACCGTTGGTCCCGTCTGTCATATGTTTATCTTTGACAGTCATTACTGATAGTCAGAAAACCCAAAAGCCTGACAACTAGACTTACCAAGGGGTACCATGTTAACCAGTACCTAACTGGGTTATTGTGGACATCAGATAGGGAATCGGCTGTCAATTGTAGATCGTTGACAGTTGTTACTGCAGGCTTACCATGACGCTCTCTATTTCTACGAAGAATAGACAGTGCTTTTTCAATACAAAGTGATATTTCGTTGCTCCATTTTTGACATCGCATCGTAGATGTCCTTCAACAATCTGTCATTTTGTCTATCGTTTGTAACGATCTTTGTCTAGGTCCTTATAAATGTAGACTATTTCAGAAGAATATTTCTTCTCTAACTGTCAAAATCACACTGACAATAAAAGTTTCTACTGGACGGCCACAAAGTAAATACGATTATCTACAAAATCATGATTCGTTTAGAACGCATTACTGTGATAATTAATAGAAAAATATATAGCTATCTTATTCTATTGGAAATCATTAAGTTAATAGTAATGTCTATTCTAGTGTGACTTTGACAGTTTGGGAAGAAATATTCAGCAGGAAAGATTTGCCTAATTATTTGCAGCCAAAATTAAATGTTGTCAAACATAGCTCTAAAGTACAGTCTGTACAAATTTTCAATAAATTGCCATTAGAATTAAAAATGATTAATAATCCAAGAAAATTTAAATTCAAATTAAACTCATTCCTATTGACGAAGTGCTACTATAGTATAGAAGAGTTTTTTAGGGACAAAAATAATGCCACAGTGTAACTTGTTTATCGTTTAAGTCTCATTCTTGACATGTTATTATTATTTTTCTTGATTTTTTTTTTGATTGAGTTTATTTATTTATTTATTTATTTATTTATTTATTAATAACCAACTTATATTAACAGTTTGCACTACACATACAAGTTATTGGTCAATACAAGTTACATATAACACATACAATCACAGAAAAATAGAACAACGTTAAATTACATAAATATAAAACTAGACAAAAATTGAAGAGATAAACGATTGAATAAAATTAGTCAAAATAAGGTAAAAGTTAACATTAGGTACAATTAGATAACATTAGATAAAATTCAATAAAATTAGACAGGACGGATAAAATTAGGATACAAAATCATTAATTAGTAACAAGATGAAATTGAGATACAAATATAAACATTTACTCCATAGAAATTGTACTGGGAGTGGCAATGGACTCCAGGTATCGAGTAGCCGTGTTCAGGAATCTCAGCTCAGCAGTCGCGAAAACATCTAAAGATTCGTCGTATAACAAAATGTTGTTAATGTGGGTGAGGGCTTGGTACAATGGACTGGTCTTAAGGGTTATGGTACTGGTTTGCGGTATTGAGAAAAGGGGACGTTGGCGAGGGCGAAGCGTGTGTCTAATAGGTGGTGGGATGCTAAAGGGGATGTACTGAAGCAACGAGGAATTGTAGTGGGCACCACGAATCAAGCGGATGAAATACTTTACCAGACCAAGATTTCTCCTAACTTCCAAACTTTGGTAACCCACCATAACCAGCACAAATGGTGTTGGATACATGTACGGGTAATAACCATAAAGTTTTAAGTACAGGTAGCGGACAAAACACTTCTGAACCTTTTCGATAGCCAGTGTGTACAATTTTTCGTGGGGGTTCCAGATTTCACTGTTAGTCTCTAATAAGCTACGGATGAATGAGTTGTAGAGTATGGTTATTGCCTGACGATTAGTAAAAATCTTGGCCTGACGCAAGACAAAACCTAAGTTTTTTCGGGATTTTTTGCATGTCTGTATTATGTGCTGGTTAAATGTTAAGTGTGGATCAAAGTGAGCACCCAGATCACGTACAGTTAAAGCGCGTTTCAGGGGTTCATTGTTCATTGTGTAGATGTTGTGTATAGGTTGTGTGGCTTTTGTGTAGGTCATGACGGTGCACTTATCAATGTTTAGGTCGAGATTGTTTATAGTGCTCCAAGTGTGAATATTGTCGATGTCGAGTTGAAGTGTGGCCGTATCGCTAGGGTTAGCTACTGGGAGTGCAACTTTGACATCATCAGCATACATTAAAACTGTGGAGTGTTTTACACATGTGGGAAGATCGTTAACCACTATTAGAAAAAACAGGGGCCCGAGGTTAGTGCCCTGCCCTATGCCCGAAGTGACCAAGTAGCGCTCCGATTTGGCATTTTTGTATGATACAAATTGCTTGCGGTCGCGCAGATAGTTTGCGAAGAATTTTAGTGACATTTCAGAGAAACCTGCCAATGCCAGTTTAACAAGAAGTATGTCGTTGTCAACACGGTCAAAAGCCTTCTGGAAGTCAAAATAGGCCACATCGATCTGCTTTCTGTCATTAATATTTTTGGCTAAGAATGTGGTAATGTTAAGTAGATTGGACGCGGTTGAGCGATTCGGGAGGAATCCGTGCTGCTCTTCCGCGAACCACCGTTGCAGTTTAACAAATATTTTTTTATAGAGTACCGATTCGAATACTTTGCCGAAAATAGATAAAACAGCAATTGGCCTATAGTTTTTAACATCACTCTTTGAGCCGCTTTTATGGACCGGAAGTACTCTAGATATTTTCCACTCCGTTGGATATATGTTCGTGTTAATCGACAGGTTGAAGATAAATTGTAAGGGCAATTTGAAAATTTCGCAACCGTCCCTAACCAAGTACTGTGGTATTCCATCTGGTCCTTGGGTAGATTTTGGAGGAAGTCGGGCCATTGTGCTATGAACTTCAGATTCGTGAACGTAATCAATATTAACAAGATGAGACAAATTATTCGGCGACGCATTCGCAGTAGCGATAGCATGCTGGGGATCTAAAGATGGTAAGTTTGATAGAAAAACGCTTCTAAAATATTTTGAGAACGCGTCAGCCACTTGCATTGGCGACATGTCACCAAAGGTAGCCTGCTCATTATTTTGTCGGTTACTTTTCACATAGGCCCAGAAGGCTTTAGGGTCATATTTTATCTTTGACTGAATAGAATTAGTATAAGTAGCAAAATCTACATCCACACTTCTCCTCAATAAACGCCTATAGTAGGTAAAGAATGCATATTGCAGTTGGTTATTATTATTCTGTTTGTGATAGTGGTTTTTAAGCTTGTTTAGTTCAATAGAAACAGACGTAAACCATTTGGGGTAATTATGTCGAAACGTTTTCCTCTTTTTTAGAGGAACAGTCTGACAAATGACATTGTTAATTAGGTCATAAAAGATGTCGACAGCAACGTTAACATCATCGCATGAATACACGGGCTCCCAGTCTATACCAGCCAGTTCAGAGTATAACACTAAAAAGTTCGCCTTTCGGAAGTTACGCTCTAAAGTTACATTAGGGGCCGAGTCATTAGGACGGTAGGTATTACTTATACTCAAGCTTGCGTACGGCGTGTTAATATTGATAGAGATATCTAACGGCTTGTGATGCATTTCAGACGGGACAATGCCGGAACATGCTGAAACTGAGACTCCCGCCACACATGGGTTAACTAAAATCAAATCTAGCATTCTGCCAAGATCATTTAAAATAATGTTTTTCTGCATTAAATTACACTCTGAAAGAAACATATCAAAATCATCACGTATGGCTACATTAGCGGAATAAAGGTTAAAATCACCTAGTACAATCAGAGGCAGTTTATTGATGTCATACAGAATCCTTCTTAAACAATTAAATATAGAATAATATCTAGCGTCAGGTACATTAGGTGCTAAGTAAACAACACAGCAAGCAAAGCGTAATCGACCTTTGGTGACTATTGCACATATAATTTCGTCGCACTGATCAGACTTACAGTCCAAACGTGTGAGTGTGTAGGGCGCGCGGGCGGCCAGCAGCACGCCGCCACCGCTACGCCCCACACGGTCACACCGCAGCACGGCGTATTCTTGCGGGAAGACCTCAGAGTCAAACACGCTGTCATCAAGCCTAGTTTCCGTTAAAGCTAACAAATTACTTGGAAAGGTGTGGAGTAAATTTTTCGTTTCTGTGCGCCTTGATTTTAGTCCCCGGACATTCTGATAGAAAATCATATCCACCTTTTTAGTTTTCCTCACGAAAAAATGATCCACTGGAATCATTGGGTTCGGCCTTCTTCTTCGCATTCCGGTAGGTGAACCATTCTTGGATTGACGTATTAGTTGGCCAATTGTTGGGTGACATATAGTAGTCAAATAGATGTAACGGTACTCCCAATATGAAACAGTTGTGTCGGGAGTGTTCAGGATCAGGTTTTTTTATCGAGAAGGTCACGATGTTTGGGTGTTTTTTGTGTAGATAAGAGCGGATGCTCTCCACAGATACGTCTGGGTGGAAATTCCAAGCATGAATGTACTTGACAGGTTCCAGGGTTTTTAAATCAGTATCGGCAGCACCAGTGGCGCGTATGACAGATCGGCGAGGCCGCGAATGGGTTTTACCCGTCGTAAATATTCTTGTGTTGTACGTGCTAGTGAAGGGAGGCTCGCTACTTATCAATGGCTGCGACACTGTACTGTAGGCACATGGTGGTGAGAGAGGGTTCGGCATCTGCAGAGACGAAGCTATGGAATTAGGTACATCCAAGGCTAATCGGTGATTATTATTATGTAGCAAATTCATATGTGCGTGCGAAGATGTTCCATTGCCAACCATTTGTTTCTCAATGCCATCAATACGTCGCCTCTGGATCATAATTTCACAGCCAAAATCTTTCATCTCCAAGTCAGCTATTCGCTTGGTATTTCCATCACACTGCAGTTGCAATGTAGTTTGTGCGCTAGAAGTGATATCTGATGTCTCCATCAGCTTGTCAACGTCCGTCCGAAGGTTGTCATATTTACTATGAAGATTGTTTATAGAACATCTTATTTCTTTGATATCCTCAGCCATCCTATTAATAGAGGTTTCTTGAGTATGATACCTTGTCACGCTTTCTTCGCGGAACGCCCGCAGCTCAATCAGAACAGTTTCAAGAGTACATACATTTAGCGCTGAGTCGGGTGCTTTTGGGCTATGAGCGTTTGACAGAGTAGCAGGTAACGTCGTTTTATTCCGCCTTACTGTTACATTAGCTGAGTCATTAACATCTGCAACTGAGCGCTGGGACAACATTGGGCTTGCTGGGGTGGCCGTATTTATAACTTTTGGTCTTTTACAGCGACATTCGTGACATACCCAGCTAAACTTTTGCTTGGCAGTCATATGTATGAATTGGTTTTGAAGAACATTAGCGCACTCCAAATCATACGAACACTTACAATTACTACAAGCTAGGAATAGGCTATCTTCTAAAACTTGTTTACAACCAGCACACTCTGATGCCATCATAATTGCTGTAGATAGGGCTAATATTCAATTAAACTGGATTTCGCCACGCACATTCAATGTCTTTGGTCCAAGGTACAACAACAGTTCAACCATAAAAAGTAGCCAAATGAGCCAAATAATAGTCAGTAAAAATAAAAATAAAAATCAAATCAGCAAACAAAACACAAAAAGTACTTGCTCATAGTCGGACGCGAACTCGCAACGTTCTGCGTAGCAGTCCGCACACTATTCACCCAGCCATTCCGCCTTAGAATAACGACGTTGAAATTAATATTCTTTATCGGGTTGGGTACAGAAAGTCCGTTATGAACTTGAATTTGCTTGACCTTTGGACACAATGATTGTATAGATTTTTCCACAGATTTTTCGTATTTACTTTTTATTATTATTTATTCACTTAAACTGATAGTTTGATCACAGTCATATGTTAATGGTTCTGATGCACTAAAAACACAACACAGCTGTAGTATCGCTTCAATCAACAGTCCAGTTTGAAACACTTTTATCTTTGTCGTATGGAGCAGTTAAGTTCAGATAACATTTACACTAGTTGTTCGCACATTTAGAAGTACATTAATAAGAAAATTAGGAATAATTAACTGGGTTTTATATTTTTAACAGAAAAAAGCAACGGAGCACAATGTTTACATGACGGTCAGCGCCATCTAAGAGTTGAATTCTTATTTTAGTTTTGACTTTTTATCCATATTATTTGTAAATTTTATTGATTATTATTATTATTCCGTGTATTAATAACTTGTAATTAATTGTAACTTTTATTGATTATTATTATTGTATTAATCCTGTATTCGACACAAATGTATTTTTGTTCAGAATAAATAAAAAAAAAAAATAAAAAAAAAATATTCTTCTGAAATAGTCTACATTTATAAGGACCTAGACAAATGTCGTTAGAAACGAAAGACTAAATGACAGATTGTAGAAGGATGTCTACGGTGCGATAACAAAAATGTAGGAACGAAATGTCACTTTGTATTGAAAAAGCACTGTCTATTCTTCGTAGAAATACAAAGCGTCATGCTAAGCCCGCTGCTGGTGTCGGATCTGGGAAATTTGTGCGAAAAAAATCATTGGGTAATTTGTATTTCGCAGGTTGCTTAAGCTCAATAATAATTTACATTATTTTGGTGATTTTTAAGTAAATATCACTATTATAATAGGAGTAGGTTTACAACAAAAAACCTACCACCTACATTGCCTTCTTCTTCTTCTTTCTCCTGGCTACCTTCCCATTTTATTTGGGGTCAGCCCTCTTAGTAGGTACTTCTGCGCCACACCATACGATTGTGGGTTGTTTCTCTGGTTGTGTAGCTCGCTATCATGTATGTTTTTTTTAACACGCTTTTATTAGCTTCAGCTGTGTGTTTGTTTGTTTGTAAATAACTCCTTTGGACTTGATTTTGTTTCACTTCAAAGGGTTTTTTTTTGTTGGGTGGAATCATCAAATAACTTCTCCCGCTCTGGGTGGAGCAGCAAAGCGTGTCAGACTTTTACTGACTAAAACCCAACCGTGTTCCCTCAGTAGCCTGTCTGCCAGGGACAGCTAACACCGCTGCTAACATTAACATTTACAACAGGGCCGATGCCTGCCAGGGGGCAGGCATCGGCCCTTGCGGGCCTCATTAGGTTGTGCTGACATCTATTTGAGGCGCGCGTGGAACACAACGCGCCGTCGAGGGCTTGGTCCTTACCGGACAGCGAGCTACCCATTACTCGCCGTTCGCAAGCCCACGCCTACGGTGGCCGGGAATTTCCAACGCCCAGGGCGTCTCCTGCGGAGGCTAGATTTCATTTAAACTTTGTAGACTTATCGAAGATTGATGACAACTCAATAATTTCAAAAAAGAAATGAAAAGCACGCTTTTATAGTTAGCAGAACTAAAAAATAGAAAGTAAATAACAGACAGAGAAAAACAAACTAAAAACCACGATTTAAAAACCAAACCAAAAAAGCAGAAAATAATTTTATAAAAACGATAATATTTGATTATAAAAATACTTCAAAAAGCACCGCACCCTTTTTTGAAATTATATTATGCTTTTTAGTTCGGTTTTTAAAGCGTATTTCCTAGTATTTTAATTTACTGTTCGTAGCCAAGTCGTTCGTTCGTCGGTCGTTCACGGCCTCGTTTTCCCTTATAAATTCATGACTCTTCTAATAAAATGGTCATCATCTCGCCTCATCACATGGCTGTGCCAGCGCAGACAATTTTCTCTGTTTTTCGTGTATCTTAGTGACTTTAAAAGTTACACGGTAATACCTACATTACCGACTAACACAATATCTTCTTCATAGCGCATTGTATCACAGTATTGTTAGTATTAATAATAATCAGCCCGCCAATTACTGATACGTTCAATATGCTTGGGGATTTGCCAGAACTGACCATTGTTTGGGCTTGCAAGGACACAAGATCTATAATAGAACAGTGGAATTACCTTTCTGACGTCATAATAATAATCAGATAATAATAATCATGACGAACAATTACCGGAGATTTATTGTGAAAGATGGTACGGTTGACATCTGTCGGGCATGCCACCGTCCGGGAGAATCAATAAGACACATAATCTCCGGGTGTTCTCGTCTTGCTAACGAAGAGTACTTGCATAGGCACAACCTTGTAGCCAGGATTATCCACCAGCAACTTGCTCTAAAATACAGCCTTGTGGAATCGGAAGTGCCGTACTACAGGTATGTGCCCGACCCAGTTCTCGAAAATGGACATGTCACACTGTACTGGGATCGATCCATCATCACTGACAGGACTATTGTTGCCAATAAACCTGATATAGTGGTGGTGGATCTACTAGAGCGGCGTGCAATGATCGTTGACATAACGGTCCCGCATGACGGGAACCTCGTGAAAGCCGAGAAAGAGAAACAAATCAAGTATCTTGACTTGGCTCGCGAGGTTGTCGACATGTGGGATGTGGACTCAGCGATCATTGTACCGATAGTCGTTTCAGCCAATGGCTTGATAGCCAAGAGCCTCGACCAACATCTGAGGAGGCTCTCGTTGGGCAGCTGGGTCAAGGGCTTGATCCAGAAAGCGGTACTCCTGGACACGGCTCGTATTGTCAGGAGGTTCCTCTCTCTGGAGCCCTGACCGCCGGTAGCTTGGACCCTGTTCCCGATACCGGTGGGATACTATTTTTTATATTTTTATATATTTTATATTCTAATATTTAAAAATGTAATTTGTATGTGTTTATTGAAATAAAGGAAATAATCAGATAATCATCATTGACCTATTTTGTTAATAACATTGTCGCCGTTTTTGGCTACCGCTTATAGCCGCATCCTAACCAAACGCGACCGCCCGCCCTCCCGCGTCAATGCGCGATCGTTTGTATGAATTTCGAAGTCCCGACTATATGTCACCTATACTAATCGTATTTTTTTTTTGGTGATGGGTAATCATCTAATAACTTCCACTGCTCTGGGTGGAGCGGGAGGGCGTGTCAGAGTTTTACTGAGTAAAACCCACCCGTGTTCCTTTAATTGCCTGTGTGATAGGGGCCACGGTATCTCTTTGGAACAAGCCGCACCCCTGGCAGGCATCGGCCCTTACGGACCCCACCAGTTGGCGCTGATATCTCTTTAACGCGCGTGGAACACAACTAGCCGTCGACCTGGGCTTGGTCCTCACCGAACAGCGAGCTACCTATTACTCGCCGTCCACAAGCCCGCGCCTACAGTTTGTTTGTTTGTTAGTTTGAATGCACTAATCTCTGGAAGTACCAGTCGAATTTGAAAAGAATACTTTGCATGTGGTAGCCGCATCATTAAGGAAGCTATAGGCTACTTAACAACACGCTAAAACCCTCACAAGCGGAGCAAAAACGAAGTAATAGCTCATACGGGCGATGCGATGAGATGCATAATGTTTTTTCTGCTTTGTTTGTTACCACTGTTTTTGTGATATCAGGCATTTACGCCCCGTTTTCGAAGCGTTTACACCGCGTGTACGTTCGACAAACACATACATAACAACGTTGTCAATTTTTAAACTTGTATTTATTGAACAATAGGCTGTTGGCTACGTTTTTTATTTTTAATATGCGTTTTGTTTGCGCAGAATGAGCAATTTTTTTTTCTTACACAGCACCAAGGCTAAATGTGAATTCACTCTAATTTATTTTTTCACAACACACACCTACTTAAATTATTTATTTTCAGTTTTAATTGTTAATTAAGGACCCACGAACTCCTGAAAGTTAAGCAATTTCAGCAGTTTTCACATAACTCGACAGACTGGACCGTCCCTCCGGGATGGAAAATTTATAATGTAGCGGTCACTTTTATTGCAGCGTTAATTACTAAGTTAGGAGTTCTAAAGTTTCACGAACTTTTGTGTACAGTTGGGAACATAAGTGGTTGGATACCATTGAATAAAAATATTTTTTTCAGCATCCAGTTCACAGCAACAGATTTTTTTTTTCAATATCTTTTTTGAAGATGTCTAATAATATGTAGGTAAAGATCAACTAATTTTGAAACTGCGTGCCCCTCCGCTGCTTCTTGAATATACATTTCAAATCAAATCAAATCAAAATATTTTATTTCATATAAACCTGCATAGGCACTTATGAAACGTCAGAAGCTAGGTGCACGGTACCAAATTGTTGTTTCCTATGGAGAAGAGCCGGCAAGAAACTCCACGGTTACTCTTTTAAAAATAATTGGCTTTAAAAATGTTTCCAAATTACAGAGATAAAATGTATCGGAGGACAGTGCAGGCCTGTCAATAAGTACCAGGTACTTAGACGAATACAGAATAGAAAATAGTCTACAAATCTATAGTCTGTAAGACCTACAACGTTCTCTCATTCGCAATTTTTAAAATAATATACATAAATAAATAATAATTCTACATAAATAATAAATGTGTGTATGGAAACTTTAGTGGACTTACATTTTTCCCAAATCTGAAAATTTTTCAGTTTTTATTTCCGATAAAGCCGAATTCGTCCTATAACGAACATTAAAAAAAAACAGTCTTCCAGCCGGATGCGGTTCCCATCGAACAGCATTTATTTGTTTATTGCGAAATGTGACATATCGCCTGGTGGCACGCAATGGATTTCTTTTTTGGGTGGGAAATCATCAAATAACTTCTCCCGCTCTGGGTGGAGCAGGAGGGCGTGTCAAACTTTTACTGACTAAAACCCACCCGTGTTCAATTAGTAGCCTGTATGCCAGGGGCGGCGGTATCTCTTTCGAACAAACCCGTACCCCTGGCAGATGGCAAGCAGTGGATAAAGTCTAAGATAAAACAAGGAAGCCAAAATGATGCCTATAGAGTTTTCTAAATGCTGGTGACCGCAACACCAGATCTAAACGCGTATATTTTGTATCGGTGGGAAGGTCGATTAGATATTAGAACCACCCCAACTCCTCAAGAAAGGCCAGCAACGCCTTGTTTTCTGCAACTGCAGGCTTAGCATGACGCTTTGTATTTCTACGACGAATAGACAGTACTTTTTCAATACAAAGTGACATTTCGTTGCTCCATTTTTGATTTTTGACATCGCACCGTAGATATCCTTCCGCAATCTGTCATTTTGTCTTTCGTTTTTAACGATATTTGTCTAGGTCCTTATAAATGTAGACTATTTCAGAAGAATATTTCTTCCCTAACTGTCAAAATCACACTCACAACAAACTTTCTATTCGACGGCCACAAAGTAAATACGATTATCTACAAAATCATGATTCGTTTAGAACGCATAACTGTGATAATTAATAGAAAATCATAGCCATCTTCTTCTATTGTACATCATTTAGAAAATAGTCATGTCTATTCTTCCGTCGACAATCGGTGCTCGTGCTAAGCCTGCTGATCTCTCAGGTACCTGGGTTTTTGAAGTAGGTATCTACTTCGTCCTAATCAAGTACCTACGTACGTCGGCTTAGTTCGATTGTGCCGAACCGGCATGATTCGGCAAGGGTAATTACCGAACGATGTTCGCCGTAGGAGGTGCTGTTCAGATCGTCAAGGGTCTCTTTGACGAACTGAACATAATTATGTAAAAACTCTAAAAAGTAAATATAATAATATTAATAGGCCTTTTAAGATGAAGGTAATATTTTGATCAAGGCATTGTAAAGGCGGGGGACGGCTAATGAAAATGCTAGGCCTCTGTTTGGCGTTTTCATTGACCGTCCCCCGACTTGACAATGCCTTGATCAAAATATTACCTTCATCTTAAAAGGCCTATAAATATTATTATTTTTACTTTTTAGAGTTTTTGTTAGGGTCGGGGGTTTTTTAAATGTTTAATTTAATTTTTATTTCCTGCTTTTTAAACTTAATGACTCGCTCGCTTAAATCTGCGCATCGTTGCGTATTTTTCCCACAGTGAAGTTTGTTACTACGAGTAATTTATCCTCATTCCTCGTCCTGATCACTATTTATCTATAATCTATGCATTGAGACCTTTTCGATGAACAAAAAAACACGCTACTTTTGCTGTTTGTTGGTGAGTAACTTGGGCATCCTGGAAATTTCAGGTGTAGTAACACCATCACCAGCATCATTTCAATGTTACCTTGTTCGTCTAATATCATTGAAGTAATAGAATACAAAATTTCGAGTTGATCAGCCCCGTGGAAGATGCTCAAATCACTTCATCAACCAGAAAAGAGCTGATAATCATCAAACGGCTGAACCGATTTGATGAAACATGTCTAAGAACACCCCCGACTAATACACCTTTCAAACAAAAAAAACTAAATCAAAATCGGTTCATCCGTTCGGGAGCTGCGTTGCCTCAGACAGACACACACACACATACACACACAGACACACAGGCATGTCAAACTTATAACACCCCGTCGTTTTTGCGTCGGCGGTTAAAAAGAAAAATAGAACTAGCCAAATATGTGTGGTAATTGCTCCGGGTCGGAATTTTTACTAAAAAAAATACTACCGAATCGAATCAGCCGTCTAGAATCAATGTGTAGCACCCCTGACCCTCAGCGGGCACATAAACGCGGTACAGCAACAACTTTTATTACTAAACTAATTACAATGGCGCATGTAGCCCCGACACTTCTATAAATAATAGAGATTTATTGGTTTAAAATGGGAGTTTTTTTTAAACCTAATAAATATACTTTACTGAGACACGTAGACGTGGCACACCCTGCACAGTTTAATTGCGGATTTAGAAAATAGTTTTTGTTAAAGGTTGGCAATACAATTGACGATTCGCCGTGGTGAAATAACTGTTGCTAATGGACACCTGCTACATAAAGGAGACAGGAGACTATCGATGTGTTATCAATATCATAGTTAACAGAAGAAAAGTTAGCATGCAATAAGGCTTCTTCAGAAAAGCGCGACACGACAAATCGACGCGTCAACGCGAGATGACTCTTATAGAAAAAACAGTGGTAGGTACACACGGCTACACATCAAGCTAAACATTTCCAGTATAAGCTGATTTCGCATTGTATAGGATTTCCGTGTAGTTCGAGATCAGCATAAACTGGAAAAGTATAGCACAAGTGAAAACTTGAACAATTACGTGTGTATTTTTTGAATCGTCAGATTAAACAACACGTTCAACGTTGTTCGTTCGCACGTTCGTGTTGTCAGTGGTGTCGGTAATAGTGTCGCGAGTTCAATTGCTTTTTCTCATCTCAAAAAAAAACCGAATGCGCCTAAAGTTGTTTTCACTTTTCACTCGCGATTGTGGTTGCGCTATCGTGTCGCGCGTTTGCGGAGAGCCTTTATAATTACTCGATCATGGAAATACTTATAAGTACATTGATAACTGAATACCACTGTATTAATAGTAGAAAAAAAAAACCGAAAAAGCGCCACCAAAAATTTGCATACAATATGATCATGGGTGTCGTTTCCATAGTTTTGGGTGTCGTCATCGTTGGGGCCTCGGGGGCCACGAAAACCATTAAAACGACAAACAAAACAAAAAAAAAAAACAACCGCTGCAAGCATAATGTTCCAACTGCTGGGACACAGACCAGCACCCTAATTGCGTACACACGATTATTCATAATCGGTTTCATTATGACAATTCAACAATATTCATTGCGTTATTTACGTTGTTGAGCAGACACATTTTTCGAAGATATGAAGCAATGGTTTAGCAATGTGTTTCAAAACGAACCAGATCATGATTAATCGTGAGTTACGCAATTAGGGTGCTGGTCTCTATGAGTGGGAGTGGGCCATAATCCACTACGCGGGGCCACATCGTTGGCCCCTACGTATAATCCCCTAATTACAAATGACAACTGTAAAGTTGTCTCCTGTAAAGGCGAGCGCTTCAAAGTTTCAAACAAGTGTACATCATGATTTAGTTAATGTAATGTCATGATGGATTTTTGCCATCTTAGACTTATTTTTGTTAAATTAAACGATGGTATAGGCTGGCCTGAAGGTCACGAAAACAAAAAAAAACATGCATATCACGTATCTACCACTCAGGGGATTGTACACACAGCTCCACAGAAAACTCATCCCGCCCGAAAAAGGCATGTCGCCTTTGTAGGGGATGAGTTTTCTATTACGTAGGTACCGTCGAAATATCTTAGAATTTTCGGTTCTAGATCATGCCAGTTTCTTCACGACGTTTTCCTTCACCCTTTTGATCGAGTGGTAATGAAATAAATGCGCATGCTTGAGTTCGAACCCACGTCCAATACTCTTAAATCTAGGTCAATACTACTGGACCACCACTGCTTTGAATCATATTGCCGATAGCAAAATGACATCCAATCATAATCTCATTAATAAACTTAATTAGCATAACAAACCCTATCATGAAACGAAATGAAATCATGAATTTAAATTCGCCATTGCATTCCCCGGCTTTCTGTTATTTAATATTTCAGTAGCTATCCAAACCACGCAATTATGCTTTCAACGCTAACTATTAACGTATACAGAGCGGTTAGATCAAACGATCGAGATAAAATTAGATGTGGTTCCGTAGTGGGCTTTAAAGCCATTTCTTATAGCTATTTGTAGAATGATCGGAATGTTTTAAAACATATTAATTTCATCAGAATTTCTCTTATTTACACTTTTGGTATTGTAGTCTTCTATCAATTCAATATCTGGATGACAGAGCTTTGCTTGGCTTTGTTTTCTTTTTTGTTTGACGTTTTCTAAAAATGATAGCTAGCTAGATCGATTTATCGCCCGCGAAACCCCCTGCATACCAAATTTCATGAAAATCGTTGGAGCCATTTCCGAGATTCAGATTATATAATCTGAATCTCGGAAATGGCTCCAACGATTTTCATGAAATTTAGTAGTAGGGTGACTGGTAATTAGTAACAAACAAAAAAAATCAGCTCTCCCCTACATTTATGTTCGCATTACTCTTCAAAATGTAGGGAACAGCTGTTTTTTTTTTTCGCGTTTTCGGGTTTGGTCCCATAGCAAAAGTTGTTCATAATGATGAGTACAATCATGTATTTAAATGTCGGTCACTAATTACCAGTCACCCTATATACAAGAATTGCTCGTTTAAAGAAAGCATTTAAATCAGATTGTCAAATAAAAAGTCCTTTTGAAGGTCAAAATTTACATTCAAATGGAATTGATTCTAGTCACATATTAACCCCTTTATTTGTAAACGCTGCTTAAAGTTAAGTAATTTTCAGCGACTGATCAACCATACATTACATCTCTTTAACCAACGTCTTTAAATAAACCCCTGAACAATTAAATTAGCAAACAGTTTGATTTTGTCTATATTTTTGATTGTCCTATGGAGTGGGACCAGCATGTTGCCAAGCATTCTAATCTTGGACATAATCCTCTAATTTGTAACATGCTTGTTTACAAAGTGGACTTTTTACAATGGTAACTACCAATGTCCAATCATGATTTTCGAAAGTGGTAGCTTTTTATTACCCGACTGCGCCAGAAGGAGGGTTATGTTTTTATTAACATTGTTTCACTGAAGAAACCCACTGTCCACGCCGTTTTTGTGGCAAAATGGCGTACAATGTATTTCGAATTTATTAGTGACAAGGCATTACAAACCATATGTGACTACTACGCAAGCCGTAATGCCTCTTACACAAACACAGTTAATGTCTAAAATCGTGTAAAAGTTTCTAACAGTTTTTATAACGCAGTTAGCTCCATTTGTTTTGATAAAATCGTATTGGAATGTGATTGGGTTGTGATAATTACAATCCAATTTTCCTGTTGATTTTTGCAGCGTTTTCTAATATTATAGTACCGGAAGAAAGCGCTGCAAAATCAACAGGAAAAATTTATCCACATCGTAAATTGTTAACGTCAACTTTTGCAAGGACCTTGCTTTGGTTACAGAGAGCAGTGGTGATCCAGTGGTAACAGCCGTGACTTACGAGATATAGGTCGTAGGTTCGAACCCAGACAGGCGCTTTAATTGGTATAAATTATATCATTAGGTACCATTGCTCTCAATAAACTCTTCAAAAAAAAACAACCGACTTCTCGAAAAACACTTCAAACTGAAGTGAACTGAACTTTAATTTCGGAAGGCGGTGACAAAAAAATTAAAAACACATCCAAAGTCACCGACTTCCAAAATTAAAGTTATTTTTCACTTTGAAGTGTTTTTCGAGAAGTCGGTTGTTTTTTTTTTTTTTGGATTTTTTTTTTATTTTTCACTTTTTAGTTATAGTACACACCAATTCAAAATTTCATCATCCTTGGGGTCAAAACAATGCATATTTATGCGATAGCAGCAATCGCGGTTGATTTGCTGACATGTTTTGAAGAGTTCCGTTGTCTGTCTCCGAAACTCATCATCAGAAATCTACATTTAATTAATATGGGACCATTTCGGAATAAACCCCGTTAGAAACAAAAAAAATATTTTGCAAATCCGTCTATTTATGACGGTATTATGCCCGTACATACATAAAATATACAAATATAAACACGTCGATTTGATAACGTCCTTCTTTTTGAAGTAGGTTAAAATGTCAAGGAAAAAAAAATTGTGGAAACCGCCACAATTTTTTTTTCCTTGAACCAAAAATTCAAAGACATGTGTCATCTACCGACCCACTCTGAGCCCGCGTGGTGTTAATGTTCCCACTGCTGAAACACGGGCCTCTTGGGTCTAGGTCAAACCGGTTTCCTCACGATGCTTTCCTTCACGCTTTTGAGAGCTGTAGATATTAAATAATTTACACATAGTAAAGCGTCTGTCTGTCATTCAAATCCATTCAACCGTTGTTGCGTGATTAAGTAACTTAAATTAAACAAACACTTTATTGTTATATACACGCTTTATTGTTTGGTTGAACGCGCTAATCTCAGGAACTACTGGTACGAATTGAAATATTCGTTTAGTGTTGGATAGCCCATTTATCGAGGAAGGCTTTAGGCTATATAACATCACGCTAAGCCCCTTAGGAGCCGAGCTAAGACAAAAAACGTCACAAATACGAAGTACTCGCACGGGCAGGCGATTCGAAGCAACGGGGTGGTTCGGGGCAGCAAGAAATTTGAAGCGAACGAAGTCACGTGCAGAAGCTAGTTTATAATAGGTACCTATGTTCTTGGTTTCCGCACTTAGTCCTTCAAGTGGACCATTGTGCGTGCAGCAATAGGTACCTATTAGAAGAATCTGCAAATAATATAACGCTCTTATATTTACTTGGTAATCTCTTACTTATGACAAAAATGCTTTTAATTTCTCAAACTCAAAGCATTTTTGGATATTCAAAGTGTCGGACAGTTAGTTGGAGTTGAAGCTCATTCAAAACGTAGATAAAGAAAGGTACGAACACATACGTAAGAACGAATGAACGTAGATAGAGAAAAACGGTCCAGACTCAAAGAACACTATTTTAAATCAAGTTATTTACAAAATCCTGTATCACAATCTTTAGCATCGAGTAATCGAATAGGAAATGGTTTCCAAACTAACCAAGGTACAGTTTCCAGTTCAAAAATCGAAACACTGTAATGTCAAATCTTCACAAACAGTAGGTAACTATTCACAATCTCGTTACCCACACATATCGGACGACCTCTAAATATACGCTTATTTAAACATTTAACACATAAACGTAACATAAAATAAAAAATAAAACTACAATCGTTTCGAGATACATAAAACAGCCATTGATTCCGAAAATAAATAAACTATTTTAGTTTTAACGAAATATTTGTTATATCATTCGTTTTATGTAATTTTCAATATCAAGGCTAATACTTGTTTTCAATAACAAGTATTATGAAAATAATTCTTCCTACTGAGAGTGATTTTAGTATCGAAAATTTCTTCGTAGGCTGTTGATAAACAGGTAAGTAAAAGGTGGCAAGGACATCGACGCGAAACCCGTTACGATGGTTTCAGTACATTATTCTGAACCTGCTTTGAAATTTTTCATAGGTGAAAAAAAAAAAAAACCCGGTCAAAATGTATTGAGCAGCAATTTTTCCATCACCACCACCATCAACTTTCTGTTTCAAATTGCACCAAGCATCATTTGCCATTAATTTCACAATATTGAGCCCCAAATGAACATTATTCACCAATTACATACACTTTCGACTGCATCCGCTGAAAAGACGGAAGCACAGCAACCTTCACTGCGCCTTGATCTAAAAACCATCTCTTTTGATTCAAACTTCAGTAATTGATAGAGGCGATAATTTTAGAAACTTCTCGTCATGTCATAAATAGTATCGAAAATTGATGTTGAGAATGTACAGACAGCAACAAAAGTAAAGAGATTGGGTAGAATGTCGATGGCAAAAAACTGAAACGAATCAGCGTGGTTTTTTCGAACACATGAAGCAATGGATTAGCAACATCATTCGGATTGTTTTTTTTTGGGTGGGAAATCATCAAATAACTTCTCCCGCTCTGGGTGGAGCTGGAAGGCGTGTCAGACTTTTACTGACTAAAACCTACCCCCCTCCTACCTACTCTCCTTTGGAACCTACTCCCTCAGTAGCCTGTCAGGGGCGGCGGTATCTCTTTCGAACAAACCCGCACCCCTGGCAGGGTATGGCTTGTGATTGATAGTAAATCCGCCTAGTTTTTTCATTACTATGTTCGGGTCGGCTTCCAGTCTAACCGGGTGCAGCTGAATACTAGTATTTTACATGGGGCGACTGCCTATCTGACCTCCACAACCCAGTTACTGGGTAACACGATACCCCTTGCTAAGACTGGTTGTCAGACTTTCTGGCTTCTGGCGACCCGTAACGACTGTCAAAGATCCACGAATGATAGCTGGGTTCAACGGCTTAACGTGCTTTCCGAGGTACGGAAGAGTCTTAGTATGTGAAGATGGTCACCCATCCACGGACCAACCGGGGCAAGCGTAGCATAACCTGATCAATCGACCCGTGCGAATGTTAATACTTAGCTATAAGCCACAATTGTGTAACGCAATTACTGTGCAAATGGTTCCTGAAATTCATTAATGCAGACTGTTGCCAAATTGCAAGGGTTATTTTTAGTGGACATGGGTATCGTGCATTTTATTTTGTGTGTGTAAAAAGAGACATAACTAAAGGTTCCTAAAAACAGGCCCGACGCAACTCACGTAGAACAATTTCTATGAAAAATCCATGGAAATTATTTTACAAGTATCACGTCTCGATGTCGCATCGCGCCTGTTTGAAAAAGCCTTAATGGTTTATGAAAATAAAAATAGGGAGTATAAAAATAAACATGTTTTTATGTAAGAAATTATCGTGTTAGGGAACTGGCCCAATTCATTTAGTAAACAGATAAATTATAGTTTTATCTTCTGTGGTCTTTATGCTATTAGGAAGTACATAGAAATACGTTAGGCAAATGTGAATGACGATATATGGATAATTTATTCCAAAAGAACAACCAGTTTCCATTCGTTGTTGGTCGTAGGTTCGAACCCAATCCGGCCCTTTACTTTATGCTAATTAATTACCACTGCTTTCAAAACGTTAAAGGAAAACACCGAGAGGAAACCGGCATATCTTAGAACAAAAAATACGAAGACATGTGTCATCTACCAACCCGCACTAGGCCCGCGTGGGTTATGGCCAACTCTGTCACAGAGAGGACGCCTGTGTCCCAGCAGTGGGAGTACATAAAGGCTGATACATAAAGTAAGACAGAATAAGTTACAACATTACGAAAGTTTTCGAGTTGATTCTTTTATGCTCACCTATTAAAATAACAACAATTATAATATTCCAAAATAAACACTAACTTATTCTGCTAACCGTACTGATGCATACGTTCCATGAGGCCGTCTATTTTGGTACAAAATCAAAACATATTTTGTAATAAATTCTATAATTTAATGTTCTGTTATATTATTTAAGAGTTGAGCTGGAGAAAGAAAAGCAAAATTATATAAACGCGTATTAAATCCGTTATTGTAAGAGGTATTGAACATTTCTAGTATAAAAGTAATGTTGTTTTGGTTATGGTTTTTTAAGTCTTTTATGTATAAAGCTATGATTAAGTTTATTTATTGCATTTTCTGAATACGAAGCGTTTGCCTTCTTTGTATTAGGGACTACTCACAATTATTCATAGTAATTAAGTATTTTGTAAAGAGTCCGTTCAGCTTTCCGCGGCTGAACAGATGCGTACGCATCTCATGCAAAATCGTTGTTTTCTATGGACAAAAGCTGAACAGAGCTGAATAAGTGTGAGTAGTCCCTTAGTGTGTCTATGTTTGTAATGTGTGTCTTGTTTAGTGTAGAATAAAAAACTATTTTGTTTTCTATCTTTGTTTTCTTCACGAGTCGTTTAAAGTGATATTAGAAGCCCGAAAATCTGACAACCAGTTTAGACTGGTTGTTACTCAGTAACTGGGTTGTGGAGGTCATAAGGGAAATTCCCGTATTTGAGAACGTTCGCAACTTTGCATTCTAATTTAAGGCTTAATTTGTAAAAATAATCTCTTATTTAACAAAAAATAAGGCTTAAGTACTATAAAGCTTGTTTAGAACGTATTGGCTTTTTCGTGGTCACAAAGAAAGGGTTTCACAAAACTATGCCTACCTTTAAAAGGATCAAAGAGTGGCCAAGTAAAGGAACTTAAGGAAACAAAGTTGCTGACAATACTGCTGAGTGTAACGTAATGGTGATTTCTAAGCAGTCTATATGCTTACCCAAAGGCATATTGAAATAAAGAAAAGAAAGAAAATACATTTTCTTAACACAGATTTAACGCATACAATAATATACTGCAGGATATAGTAAAACAAATACACCATGACATTTTAAGTCGTCTTACAAAGGTGATCCACTCGATCTATCTGACATGAAATACATCAAGGCGCGATTAAAAAATTGTTACCATTAATTTAGATAAAATTTAGGTAAAAAATGCTGTAGAATTATGAAACACCCTGTTATGGTGCGGCTACACCTACAAGAACCAACCACCAATAAGAATCTGCGTTCTGCTAACAACCTTCTTCTACCCTGTCCTTCTCATACTTCTGACTTTGTTCATTCTTCCTTTCATATTCAGTCCATTCTTCTTTGGAATGCGCTTCCTCTCGAAATCAGGACGGCCACCAGTCGATAAGCATTTAAGCGGAAATTGGAGAGGTATTTTCTTAACAAATAGTGTAGAGTAATCTCAAAATCTCTTATCCTTGAATTTGTATATTTATAATAGGTCTTTACCTATGAAATTGCCGTTTTGTATGAAAAAATTTAAACGAATTTTTTTCATGAATTTTTTATTTGTATTAATCGAAGTAATCACCCATGCAATCAATGCATCTTTGCCATCGCAGTGGCAGTTTATTGATGGCCCTTCTTAAAGAAATCAGCTGGACGGGAGGCAACAAATTCTTCAAAGGCATTTTGTACTGCCTCTCGGGTATTAAATTTTTTTCCCGCCAAGAAGTTATCCAAATTCTGGAAAAAGTAGTAGTCTGTAGGCGCAAGGTCTGGTGAGTAGGGCGGATGACGGAGAGCTTCCAACCCCAGTTCTTGCAACTTGGAGACCGTCTGCTGTGCAGTATGAGGTCGCGCGTTGTCGTGCAGGAGCAGCGGAGACGAGCGATTGACCAATGCTGGTTGGAGATGCGCCAGCTTCTCCATCATTGTGTTCAGTTCTTCACAGTACACATCTGCAGTAATGCTCACCCCGTTTGGTAAGAAGCTGTGATGAATCACACCGGCGCTAGACCACCAAACAGTGACCATCACTTTTCTAGGGGTAAGTTTTCGTTTAGGGCATTGTTTAGGTGCTGAACCAGGATCCAACCAACTTGCTGAGCGCTTACGGTTATCAAACAGAATCCATTTTTCATCGCAGGTAACAATGCGGTTCAAAATTCCTTCATTTGTGTGTCTGTTGAGCAGTGCAAGGCACGTCTCGACGCGTACTTCGCGCTGGCGATCATTGAGTTCGTGGGGCACCCATTTGTCAAGCTTTTTTACCTTGCCAATTTGACGCAAATGGACCAATATTGTTTTGACGCTAACGTCGAAAGCTGCTGCTAATTCAGCCGTAGATTGTGTATCATCAGCTTCCACAATCGCCTTTAATTCGTCATTGTCGACCAAAGTCTTCGGACGACCGCGAGGTTCATTTTTCAGGTCGAAATTTCCAGAACGGAAGCGAGCAAACCAATAACAGGTGGTGCGTTGGTTTGTAGTGTTAGCTCCGTAAACGTCGTTGATGTTGCGTGCCGCTTGTGCCGCGTTGCTGCCACGACGGTACTCATATTCCATAATTACTCGAATTTTTAACGTATCCATAATGACGAAAAAGATTGAAATGCGATGAAAATGTAACACTAATCAATAAAGAAATGACTACTTTTAGAAAAAAAAATCCATGTTTTTAAAATAAAATTAATTTGAAATTAGAATTCTTAGCCAAACAAAAATTATTTTGATTTGAAATGGCCAGTACTGCAGAACGGCAATTTCATAGGTAAAGACCTAATATATATATTAGAAGTATATATTGTAGTAGATATGTATGCGTGTATATGTATTATATGTTTATAACCAATTTATGTATCAATCTTTTTTGTATACCTTAATGATATATTTTTTATCGTTCTTTTTTAAATCATTGTTCCTTTCCTCCAAAGCACCTGCCATCTAATCTCTTCACCACCCATGGTTGACTGGTAGAGAATGCCTAAGGCATTAAGTCCGCCTTTGTACCTTTTTGTGTGCGAGAAGTTTAAATAAATAAATAAACGCCGTTGATTATCGCGATGTTGGACGTTAACCGTAGGTGTAGCCACAACTTATCGCGATAATTTTACAACGGCATTCACATTGCCATTTGACGTTACAAAAGGTGAGAATTACTGCGATAAAGCGGCCATACCAACGTTTGTCACCGTCCACCGTGAGCATATTAGCCGATTCTTTACCGCGTTGTTTATCGCGATGTTGGGCATTGACGTTGACCGTAGTGTGGCCGGAGCATAAGCGCGATTAAATAATTGTTACCATTAATTTAGACAATATGTGAAAAAAATGCTATAGAATTATGAAACATCCTGTTAATAATGTTTACCTACGTATCAAACGGTAGAAGAATACCTACCCAGCGCACGAGTCGAGGGGATCATTCTATACCCATTACATGTTATCATTCATTCCATCTCCATAACAGGTGTTACAAACTACGTCATGCGTCTTAGTGAATGATATTTTCATTTTTTTATTATTCCTATGTCCAGTCGAACGCATGTCCGTGGTAACTATTTGATATTGACAGCGCCTTAAGGTAGGTATAGGTGATTTGTTAATTAATAGTGTGGTTGACTGTACCTATGAGTCACAGAGCGAGATGCTGTGTCAAAGCCGAACTCTTTCTTAAACTCTGTGCCATTAAAGTATCAAATTGTAGGATAATACCTAAAGCAATATCTAGGTAAGTGTGCCCGGAAATAATTAAATTTCTTTCTTGATTGAATATTTCAAACATCATTTTAAAATCTAAACAAATGAGTTTCCGAACAAAAGTGATGATTGATTCTGTCTACAACTTATGCTTCAAAGATTTTTGTGAAAACATTCGCCGGCCATATTACTGATTTTTACATGATTCATCACTGAAAGATATTTTCGGTAAACAAATGTCGATGAAACACGTTTCTACCAAACTTAGTGTTTCCGTTGAACGTACTCGTAGGCCTTACGAGAATTTCAGGCTATAAATATCACAGCTTATTCATTTCCTCTTCTTGATTATTAACCGACGAAAAAACGGAGGAGGTTACTCAATTCGACGCGTATTTTTTTTTTTTTTTTTTTGTTGGATGACAATCTTCAAATAAATGTATTCCTTGTAAGAGTGAGACATCTTTTTGCAAGAAATTCTGAAAAAAAAGAAAAACAGAATTCGATTTATGCTTTTCACTCGTTTCCAGGATGAAAGTTAAAGGACTCTGTAGACAAAAAATAATATTATTATTTGATGTTATTTTGCGTATAATTATCGAATTACTAATTGAATTAGCCTGCACACATACAGCAGCGAGCAGTGGTGGCCAAGTGATAACGGCCGCGACTTACGAGTTGTAGGTCGTGAGTTCGAACCCAGCCAAGCACTTTACTTTGTGCAAATTATTTAATCACCACTGCTCTCAAAACGGTGAAGGAAAACATCGTGAGGAAACCGGCATGTCCTAGAACCAAAAATTCGAAGACATGTGACATCTACTAACACGCACTGGGCCCGCGTGGTGGATTACGGCCCAATCTCTCTCACCGAGATGAGGCTGGTGTCCCAGCAGTGGGAACATTATAGGCTGATGATAATGATGACACACATACATCACGCATACATCATTTCAGCCGGAAAACGTCCAATTCTGAACATGGGCCTTCCCTAAAAGGAGGGAGTTTGCCATAATCGCCACGCTTGGCAGGCGGGTTGGCGATCACAGTATGGTGGTAAAATGCATAGAGAACGCTGCTGCCCATTCTCTAGTAAACATAATTATTATGTCGTACAAACTTCTTACTTCGTTACGATGTTGACAAATACTTAAAGTTCCGTATAAAGAAGAATGGCCAAGCAACTCCATGGTTACTCTTAAATGCTTTACGACTGTCTCATTGGTCTAATGGTCACAAGTGCTACTGCTGGGCCTGGGTTCGTTTTCTCAGTCGTTCAAAAATAATTGAAACCCTATCACTTCCCCAACTTTTACTTCACTGGTTTAGTATAAGGCTTTTTTTTGTGTGGGAAATCATCAAATGACTTCTCCTGCTCTGGGTGGACCAGGAGGGCGTGTCAGACTTTTGCTGACTTAAACCCACCCGTGTACCCTCAGTTACCCGTGTGCCAGGGGCGATGGTATCTCTTTCAAACAACCCGCACCCCTGGCAGGCATCGGCCCTTGCGGACCCCTCAGCCACCAGTTAACCTTTTCCACCAAATGCTGATGGTACTTGTGAATCTGAATTTCCAATATTCGTTCACTTCCTAAAACTTTAGAAATGATAAAAACTTATACAGGATGGCATGGACATCGACGCGCAAACTTTTACGATTCATTCAGTACATGATTTTAAATTCCCCTGCGTTACAATTTTGAGTCAGTTATTTAGAAAAAAAAGCTGTTCAGTTTTATTTTGACCGCGTAATAGGTATAGCAGTTTTCTATGAAATAGAAGACTTTTTTTAATAACTCAAGAAATATTCTAAGCTGATCATGATCACTTAAGGTTACAAATTGCGCGTCGATGGCATGGTACACCAACTTGTACAATAATAATAATTATTATTTTAGCCTCTTCTTTACTGCAGTGTCTTGTACGTTCAAGGAGTGGTCACAGAATAGGATCTTCGGGCATACGTCCGACATTTTTATTTCATTCTACTTTAAACAATGTGTACCGGACCAAGAAATAGGTACATGCAATCTTATTACTGTGGAACACACAAGAATTCCACGGAGGGGACCGGGGAGATGTGGTGAAGGTTTTTCTGTTTATTCTTATTTATAACGATATTAACCAGTTTTTTTTTGTTTAGATATCTGATGAAGTATTTGTGACCATGAAGTCCTTTTCCGGTCGGAAAATTTTCAACTGACCATATGCTATTAGTCCTGTAAGAATTTCTATAACCTTTATGGGTAAGAGCATTTATTCTACGCCGCCCCGGCAGGCAACAGCGCATAGTAGTTTTTCGTGATTAATTTATAAAATATAAACAAAAGTTAACATTTTTTGCAGCCATGCACGAGATTACAGGTATTTTCAAGTTTTTGTGTTATTTTTTTATAGTTATTTTGGTATTTACTTACGAAAATATCCATACCGTCAATTATTTTCTATTTGCATTATTTAGTACGATTGGAGAAATGTTTTCATTTAAGAGCAAATGTTAACAATAATCATAAATTAATAACGATCTAGGTCTTGGCTTTAAAAAAAATGTACTTTTCTTTGTATTTAATGAAATAATCACGAAAAACTACTATAAATGCATTGTTGCCAGCCCGCGGGGAATGAATGCTCTTAAGAGGTTTGAACGTTACTACTAGGCTGCCAATTCTCCAATAAACAATTATATGTTGTTTCTCAAAGAAACCAGTCTAGCAGTTTTCCCATACCACCTGCTCGTTTTTCCCCGAGCTCCTCGCCCAGCTGCTGTCGGGCGATGTAATCAAGGCGGCAAAACAAACATCTTCTGACCACTGAGGGTAAAGAAAGGACAACTTAAGAGGAAGCCATTCTTTACTGATATTTTTAAATATTTTTGAGCAGCTCGAAAGGGTGACAGCCAGTTTGTATTGTCCAGAAACTGGCATGTGGAAGTCAGATAGGAGATCGCTCCGTGTCAACCTCATTTAAGCCCAAAGACGTCCACAGCTGTACACAAGCCTCCCCCAAGCACCGCCACTTCGACGGGTTCTGTGTTTCTCTCATCCAGCGGATTCGGAAAGAGGCTTGGCAAATCAAAATATTCAAAATCAAAATATTTTATTTCACATAAACCTGCATGGGCACTTATGAAACGTCAGAAGCTAGGTGCACGGTTCCAATTTGTCGCTTCCTATGGAGAAGAGCCGTCAAGAAACTCCACGGTTGCTCTTTTAAAAATAGTTGGCTTTTACAATGTTTTCAAATTACAGTTATAATTGGTATGGGAGGACAGTGCAGGCCTGTCAATAAGTACCAGGTACTTAAAGGAATTAAAATAAAAAATAGAAAATCGTCTACAAATCTACAGTCTGTAAGGCCTACAACGTTCTCTCATTCACAATATAAAAGAATCTACATAAATGAAATAAACTTATTTAAACCAAGGGACAGTAATTTCCACGACAATCCATCTAAATAAATAAAAAAGTCCTGACTGACTGACTCATCAACGCCCAGCCCAAACCCTTGGACCTAGAAAGCTGAAATTTTGCACAGAAGTTCTCTATATAATGTAGACAAGGAATAAGGAAGAATTTTTTCGAAATTCAACTCCTAAGGGAGTTAAATAGGGGATGAAAGTTCTGCGCGGGTGAAACCCTTGGCAAAAGCTAGTCAGTAATAAGTATTCGATTATGTAGACTCGGCAGTTATTCTGGGCATAACAGTAGATGCCAAACTTCAGTGGGGATCACATATATCAAGCCTAGCGGGAAGGCTCAGTTCGGCTGCCTACGCCGTCAGGAAAGTAAGACAATACACTGACGTTGATACAGCTCGGTTAGTCTATTTTAGTTATTTTCATAGCGTTATGTCCTACGGCATTCTGCTGTGGGGCAAAGCCGCTGACATTCAAAATATTTTTGTTCTGCAAAAACGAGCTGTACGTGCAATTTATCAATTAGGTGCTAGAGTTTCTCTTAGAGATTTTTTTTAAGATATTGGTATTCTCACGGTGGCATCACAATTCATCTTCGCCAACATCTTAAATATTAGGCAAAATATACACTTATCACTAAGAACAGTGATATTCATAATGTTAATACCAGAAATAAGGACAAACTACGTGGTCCCTTTCACCGGCTTCATAAAGTTCATAACTCATTCGTTGGGCTCGGTATCACCTTTTATAACAAGCTTCCCTCTTCTTTGCTAGATTTACATTTTAATGCGTTTAAAGCTAAAGTAAAATCAAATCTTTGTTCTAAGGCATACTATTCAATCAACGACTACTTAAACGATAAGAATTGTTGGTCGCTGTGATTAACTCAAGACAACGTTTGTGTTCTTTCACCAGAATTAGGTTACCTACTGACAGGTTATATGAGTTACTCCATAGCATTCTTTGTTTTATTTAACTGTATATACCATTTATTTCATTTTATTTTTAATAATGTTTCAATTTTTTTATGAAATTTAATTACTTTCCTATTACTGTATAGAATCAAGTTCTTCCAACTTATCAGACAGCTGTGCTGCTCGGGAATTTGTTGCTCCACTTCTTCTTCCTAGCTAAAGCACTAGGAAGTGTCGAAGGGTGGGAGTTTTTGGGGGACTGTCTTATGTAATTTTGACGTTCGAAAAGTGCTGACTCTCAGCCTAGTTTGGATACATGACTTTTGATTTTGATTCGATATTAGAATGTATGTCTAATGTGAAATAATGACGAGGATATGTCAGACATTGTAAAAAATAATAAAAATTAACATTGTAATTTGGGACAGTTAATACATTTTCAAATGATCATGATATTTTGAAATTGTAGCAAGGAAAAGCGGATATTTATCAATCGTGTCGACACGAACCGTACAATGATGCCTGGATAAAAATAGGAGCATAATCAGCTTGTAATATTCCCACTGCTGGGACACAGGTCTCCTCTCGGGCATAAGGAGTGAGCCACAATCCACCACGGGCCCTTTGCGGGTTGGGAGATGTCATATATCTTCGAATTTTTGGTTCTAGGACATGCCGGTTTCCTAACGATGTTTTCGTTCCCCGTTTTGAGAGCAGAGTTGTTGAAAAAATGTACACAGTACAAGTAAAGCGCCTGCGTGGGACTGAACCTACAACTCGTGAGTTGCAGACGTTAACACTGGGCCACTATTGCTCCTCAAAAAGATGAGCCCTTCAGCGTAATAAAGACACGCATGGGGAAGTTTAAGAATCCTTTTGACAGTCCTTACGGGTGAACAGAAGCCCAAGTCTGACAACCAGTCTTAACAAGGGGTCATGTCACTGTGTGACTGGGTTGTGGAGGTCAGATAGGCAGTCGCTCCATGTATAATACTTGTATTCAGTTGTATTCGGTTAGACTGGAAGCCCACCCCTAAAATTGTTGGGAAAATGCTAGGAAGATAATGTATGGAGGAGTATTTAAAATGGTCGTAGGTCAAAATTAAGAGAAAACAGAATGTGTATATTTTCTTTATTTCGAAAGGAATAAGAATAGATCCAAATCCATACATATCATTGGGTTATGTTTACACAGTAGCTATAGGCATTATTCCTACACTACCTTTGAACAAACAGCTTATAATCATAATCATAATAATCTTTATTCACAAATAAGAGACAACCATACAGAGTAACTTAATAAATAACACAAAATAGACAAGAATCGCTTAATTTTTTTTTCGACTGTAAAAATTTGGACAACAGTTGGAGAATGTGAGATGGTAGATTGTATAGATAGGTAGTTTAGCTGTCCTCGGACTGATTCGCCATATCCCCTCGTACTAGTATATAACTGTATTACGAGCGGATAGTCTTCCTCAACCTTAGAACAACAGATTCCCACAAGGTTCTAGTAACAAGTCACATAAGCAGATTCATTACCTACTGTTTATGTAGTAATTGGTTACAAGATTGGATTGTCTGTGTTGTGATGTGTTTGGGTATGGGTATAGGTATATGTGTGTATGTTTTATGTATGTGTCTGTAGGTGTATAGTTTTCTGTGCCTTATCATTTATGTTCCTTATATATAACAACCTCTAAGTAGATTTTCAGTGCAGTCGTAGTCTAGTGTTTTCAAGTATTTATCCATAGTTTCCTTGCATGTTCAACTATCAAGGTTTATTTAATTCTAGATCTTTACTTATTTTGTTGTAAATATGTTTTATTTATGTTTAAATTTGAACTGAAACGTCATTTTCTATAGATCTATGAATTGAAGATCCAGATATCATGCATAATAAAATCATCTAGATTACATTCTTTACTTTGGGACGGTCAACGTCAAGGTCAAAAATCCACGAATATCCTAAGAACACAGAGGGATATATACAAATTATATATTCATTGAATATTTCCTACACTGGACTTGATATTGAAAAATAAATATCATAGGGTTGACTCCTGTCAGTGGACAAAACATCATCCTGAGATTCTTCAAGTTACAGCTTACAATATTGCTTTTTTGCAAGCGTATTCCAAGAAGAAATAAACTTAAAAATCTTCTCAAAAACTACACAAAGATGTGAATTTATAGATAAACATCATTCATCATCATTTCAGCCGAAAGACGTCTACTGCTGGACATAGGCCTCCCTCAAAAGGGGGGTTTGCCATCATCGCCACGCTTTACAAGCGGGTTGGCGACCGCAGTATGGTGGTATAATGCATAGAGAACGCTGCTGCCCATTCTCTAGTAAGTCCCTTAGTCGCCTTCTACGGCACCCACGGGAAGAAATGGGATGATGCTATTTTTTTACGTCCGGTACCACACGGCACAACACGGCATGAAAATTTATGATAAACCTATACTAGCTGCATGGGTCGATTGATCTGGTTAAGCTAAAACTGACTGCGGTTGTTCCGTAGAGGGTTGACCATCTTGATCAAGACCCTCCATGCTTCAGAAAGCATGCTAAGCCGTTGTCATTCGTGGATCTTTGACAGTCGTTACGGGTCATCAAAAGCCCTACAGTCTGACTGGCTTACCAAGGGGTATTGAATTACCCAGTATACGGGTTGTAGAGGTTGTAGATAGGCGATCGCTTTGTGTAAAATACTGGTACTTGGCTCCATCTGGTTAGACTGGAAGCCTTACCTAGTAAGGCAGCCCCGGATTTATGGTTTTTTCGAACCGGGGCTCCAAATTTATGGTGGCGCTCCTCTCTCCAGCGTTTGAGATAAAATATTTAAGTGTGGGTCTGCGTGGCGCCCTTTTCTTACAAGTCGACGGTGAGCCAACCAGGCTTCCGTATGCTAGGCGCTTTGTGGAGCAAGTTTTTATTTTTTTATCATGCTACATTATAATTTTGGCACCCCCTAAAACTGCCGCCCGGGGCGGTGCCCCGGTCATCGCCCAGTCTAACCGAATGCAGCTGAATATTATTATTTTAAATGGAGCGACTGCCTATCTGACCTCCATAACCCAGTAACTGGGTAATACGATACCCCCTGACTGGTTGTTAGACTTTCGGGCTTCTGACGACCCGTAACGAATGTCAAAGATCCACGTATGACAGCCGGGATCAACGGCTTAGCGTACTTTCCGAGGCACGGAGGGGTCTTGGTATGTAAAGATGGTCACCCATCCACGGACCAACCGCAGCAAGCGTAGCTTAACCTGATCGATCGACCCGTGGGGCTAATATTACTTAGCCACAGGCCCCTCAGCAGCCATAATAATTCTGAGAGAAAAATAAAAACTGAACTAAAGAATCCGAAAAAACTACCCCTTAAGACTGACCCCTTAACAGAAGTCCAGAGCAATACGCAACAAGCATTGTTTTAATTTAATAACAGTCACACGCTTCCCTCAAGGATTGAAGGGGACAAACGAAAAAATTAGTTGTGACACCCCTAGAGACCTCGCCTACTCGCGTTTTCTTTATAAAAGGAGGGTCCAGAGCATCCGTTCCTCAGAAACGAAGCAGCAGCCCTGAAGTCAGTACGGCTTCTTTTATCCAAGCTGAGGAAACATGGTAGTTGTTTTAACTAGAAAATTCGCGTAAGTACCCACATTTGTACCTATGTGTTAACTTTTTTTTGGCAGAACATGTAATTCAACTTTTGATTTTCGAACTTTGTTTGGCGGGTTGTGTTTCATGAACCGTTATTTTGTAGTCAGTTTGAATTTTCATAGTCTGTATTTCTACTGCTACTTTAACAACAAATAATAAAAATTTAATTAAAAATTTAAGGTGGTCCTAAACAAGAAACGTGCTTTTTTCGTCTTGTGGTACCAATGACTATATAGCCTCATAGTCATTGGTACCACAAGACGAAAAAAGCATGTTTCAGTTTAATTCTCTTTGTGTGGTACGGATCCCTTCGTGTGCGAGTCCAACTCGCACTTGGCCGGTTTTTTTTTTAATTAAACCATTTAAATACACTTTTAAATTACCAAAAGAATAGTGCCTATTAGAAAATAGAAGCTAAGTTGACCACAGTGCCCATTAGTTTTGTGCTAAAAAGCCACAAAACAAGTACGGCGATTGAGAAAATTAAACCACAGTTTGACGTTTTCCTAGAAATCACTCTACGTCTGTTATTTTTCATATCTCTATCTTCGCTTGTCACCTCATCCGACGCCTACTTCTTTGATATTTGATCTTTGTAAATAAATAAAAAATGTGTGAACATTTCTTGTAAATTGTTTGTCTTGTGTTCTTGCTGATCTTTTAACGCGAACTCGCTGATGTTGCATGTAAGCACAAAATAGACTATTACGAGTATCTCTATAGTCGTTTCCTGCGGTGATGTTCAACTCCATAGAAAACTACTATGGTGCGGGCTACAAGTGCTTGGCCCTAATTCACTATGACCACTAACGATTCCTTACTTCGAAACCACATAAATTTATTAGATCACACACATCTGCTAATAAATATCGACCAATTGTCTTGGAACATACAGAATATGACATTTCGGTCCCTCACTGTTACATTGGTTTGTACAAAACACGATATTGACGTAGTTTGAACGTAGTAAGATTCCGCGGGGAATGGTGTAAAGATTACGCTTTTCCAAGCGTATTGTCAACCTTTTTACACTTGCAGTCTGTGAGTGAAATATACGCAGCGGACCTACAACGCCCTACTTATGCAATATAATAATGCCTTCAGGGTGCTTCTGGGTCTCCCTCGATACTGTAGTGCGTCTAGAATGTTTCCATACTACTCGGAGCCTGACGATTGGTAGAGGTTTTATATTTTTTATTGATTTAGTTTTAATTTCATTTAATTTTTATGTAATTTAATTTTGATTTCATTTTAATTTAATTTTGACTTAAAATTAAATTAATTAATTTAATTTTTAATTTAATTCATTCTGATTTTATGTGTACTACCTACTAACATAGTTTAAAATAACTAACAAAATATGGATTATTATTGTCGGAAATAAACGTTTTTGTTTTTAATTGAATCGCTATAACAATACAGAATTAGGGCATTTTCTATAAAATTTTGAACAGGTCTTATAATGCACCTCCTCGTTATGTCACAGATTGTTTTATATTTTGACACAATTACACAGGTTGGCATTCATCGACGCGCATGCTGTAACCATGGATGCCGTGCATGATTCTGAACCCGTGAACTGAAGGCCAATTCTCGTAATTAAAAACGTTCGCAGTGTCATCTCGGCGACAATCGAATTTCAAAAAAAATACAAAAATGTATTGGCATTTTTGACAGATTGACACTGAGATCAGACTGTGAACGTTCTTAAAATTACCAGAATTGCCCCTAAAGGCCAATTCTCGTAATTAAAAACGTTCGCAGTGTCATCTCGGCGACAATCGAATTTCAAAAAAAATACAAAAATGTATAGGAATTTTTGACAGATTGACACTGAGATCAGACTGTGAACGTTCTTAAAATTACCAGAATTGCCCCTCTGTTCACTTTTCTCCGTGACAGCAGATTTTTTTAATAACTGTCGTGATCTCCGACGAAAAATTTGTACGTAGAGGGTTCACGACCATGTGCTGAATTCATTGTTACAGTTGGCGCGTCGATGTTTCTGCCACCCTGTATATTTATAATTCCTCTGCACTGTCTTCTTCCAAGATATAAATTAAGAATCTTCGTTATAAATATTAATCTGTTAACATAGTCCTTAGTCCTTCAGACCGAATTTCGGCCATGGTGGTCAATTTCCCGTGATGATAATATAGTGCACAAGTGATCAGAGACAGTCACAGCGACAGATCCAGATGCTAGACACTTTCCTCACTCTTATGCTCCGATGGGACGGCAAACCAACACGATCGGAGAGAGGCACAAGACCAACAGCTTAGCGTGCTTTCTGAGGCATGGGGCTATCACACCGCCAAGTTCCCCCCCGAGTGGGTTCCCGCATTGTCGTTGCGGGGGGGCTTAGTAACCGTGGTCTCCCATCCACGGTGAAGCCAAGAGGAACCCAACGGTGGGGCCGCTCGTCAGGGCTTTTGCCTTCAAGCCATTGACGTAGCGGCCAAAAAGTAGGTTGCGGTGAGGTGCACCGCAACTGAGGTGGGCCGCGATGTCGAATGGGAGGCATCGCGGCTGAGGGTTACAGGCTGCGGTAGAGGAGGAGTGCCGGTGCTTCTGAGCAGCGCTCTTCCCTTCCGTAGCCTGGACGGGGCCGCCACCGTTTGATGGCGGACGCGGTGGGGCCGCAGGGGAAGAGGAGTGTCGGTGTAGCGTCAGCCGCTCTCCCTATCCTCTGCGGCCGAAAAGTGGTAGACGGGACGGCGCGTTGTGTTCCTCACGCGTGCCGTCAAAGATGTCAGCAACCACTGGTGGGGTCCGCAAGGGCCGATGCCTGCCAGGGGTGCGGGTTTGTTCGAAAGAGATACCACGGCCCCTGGCATACGGGCTACTGAGGGAACACGGGTGGGTTTTAGTCAGTAAAAGTCTGACACGCCCTCCTGCTCTACTCAGCAGGAGAAGTCATTTGATGATTTCCCACCCAAAAAAAAAAAAAAAAAAAAAACACCGCCAAGTTCCAAACTCCGGGCTGTTAGTGCATTGACAAAATCCGTAATGGAAAACCCAATTACACTTGGCCCGACCTCAGAATAGACTTCAGGAACTCACGCTTAGCGGTCTCGCTTACAACCACGAGAACAACGACGTAGTTCAGTGGGGCGGGTCTGTTCATATAGAATTTTAACAGTCATGCAACGTTTGCTACATTCTTAGGTAGTCCACTCGCTGCCTAGTCGTCACTATTATACCACGGCGTTTTCTCGATCTGACAAGTCATGGACAGTGGGAAATTTAGTTTTATACAGAAACCTTACCATGAATCTATTGCTCCTAACTTATCCTTTTTAATTCATGTAATTTACTTCTGTAAAAATGCGAAAATTCATAACCTTGTTACTCTAGTGTCGTATCTCAGTCACTCATCACTCAGATGGTCATTATGCACTGTAATTAAAAAAATAAAGCAAAAATTAACCTAATTAATTAATTAGGTTTAAAATCACTTTCTGATAACTTTCATAGCCACGTTTTCTGTAACACTGCGGCTGGTCAGGAAAATAAGTGAGAAAATTAAAATGTTTTTTTTTTTTTACAGATTCTAACAAAATGCGCAGAAAAGTACAAACGTTTCTCTTGTTCATCCTAATTATAACCACTGATGTCGTCCTTGGCAAAGCAAATAAAACTAAAACATTTAAAACGAATCACAAGAAACATAGTTCTTTGAAAGAAAAGTCTGACAATGATCGCGTCAAAAGATCCCTAAATGACGATGACGACCGATCATTCTGGCCAAATAGGGGTAAAAAACAAATCAGTAACGACCCAACCTATTACACGAAATATGATAATGATTCTGGAAATAATCAAAAATTTGTAAAGTCCAGTGATAAAGTAATAAAAGAACAACCATTTTGGGGAAATAGAGGAAGACGCGAAAGTTCCACGGAAAATAAGTACGGATATGTCGTCGATTTTCCCGATTATTTTGTTAAACCATGCGAATACTGCACGGAATTTGCTCAAAAGTCTGACGAATTTAGGAATATGAAAGATAGAAGAGATGAATTCATGTCGCCTTTCTGGGGCAGTCGGGGTCGAAGAAATTCAGCAGAAGTTGAAGCATACGAAGACGATCCTTTTTGGGGCAATAGGGGTAGAAGACAAGAACAGGAACCATTTTGGGGTAACAGAGGTCGCAGAACAGAAAATGAACCATTCTGGGGCAATAGAGGCAGACGCGAAGAGGAACCATTTTGGGGAAATCGTGGCAGACGTGATGACGTAGAACCTTTTTGGGGCAATCGTGGAAGGAGAGACATTGCAGAGCCATTTTGGGGTAACAGAGGAAGAAGACAGGCAGAAGAACCATTTTGGGGTAACCGAGGAAGACGGGAAGAGGAACCATTTTGGGGAAATCGTGGAAGACGGAAGGTTTCAGAACCTAATTGGATTCGCAAGCAGGATTTAAAAGAATCGATATTGGGTGCCATAAATGACGTTGAGTATGACATCGAGAATCTCTCACGACTCAAAAAGAGTAATGTTGACCCAACTTCCTTTTGGGGTGGCAGAGGAAGGGATAACAAGCTATCAGCCCTATTTAATGGGCCTGCAAGAAGTAGGACTGCTAAATTAGACAGACATGGACAATCAACTGAACCCGGTACTGTCTTGGATAACCGAATGTTCGTCGATGAGCCAAAGTATATTTTAGTTGAAAGATCTGGACGATCGTCAGCCGAAGCTGATGATCCTTACTACATATCGAGAGGTAAAAAGTATTATATAAATTACAGTTTGGAGCAAGCAGCCAGAGATAGACGTGGAGCTATTGAAGAAATCGTTAAATCGGTACGTAATGATCCCTATTACATTGCAAGAGGTAAAAAGGATATTGATTCCACTAAAAATGGAACTTCTTCAATGCTTAAGGAAATCAAAGCCAAAGAATTAATTTGTGCTGCAATTGATCTGATTATGATAAAACACGATGGAACCAAAGTAAAACGGGAAATTGACGATAACGATCGAGACAGGCGAACTATACTAAAGAAATTGGCAGCTCAACTTCAAATGGATCCGTATTTTGTAAGTAGGGGCAAGAAAAATCAAATTTCCGGTGACAAAGATAATCTTCAAGATTTTATAAGAAATGTAGCTGAAAAATGTAACTAAAATTAGCTAAGATTTCTTCCTCATTTGATGTTGTCAAAGAGATATTTATGGAACTTGATGTAACTTTAATCGATAAGTAGTAATTTCGTTATAACCGTAATACTTAGTGCAATCAAAGAAATTGTCTGTGACCTGATCAAATAAAATGTAGATTACTTATCATGGCTATTATTATTTGCTTTTTGTTCCTAACCAACATTTCCTAAACACTAAGACAGTTACGATTAAAGAAAAATCACAGAAAAAACATAATGTAAATACTAACAGATGTTAAATATTTCCACTAAAAAAGTAATCTTACAAGACTAGCTTTGAAATTGTATTTAATGTTTATAATAAATTCTCACCAGTTACAAATCTTAATGAAATAAAACACAGTCATGTTAGTGCGACTTTTTTATTATTCTGTAATATTATAAATATAGGATACATCGTCCAAACATCCTATTTTAAGAATTTGTTGCTCTTTATGTCAGATCAGGTAACATTTCAATTTTTTTTGAGCAATCACAAAATTATATAACTTTTGACCAGATTTTCGATGATGTGGTAAGGTACATTCGGAATAACAGTTGTATACCTACTACTAAGCTAAATGAGAAAATATTGGATACAAATTGATGGTTCCCAAAACATATTTGGCCTGTTACCCTTGATTACTTTCCCAACTTTCTACAAGATTTCGTGAAAAGTGAATAAGAAAGATTTGATCTAAAAGATAGTTCTAAAGATTACACCTAAATAGACGAAGAGATCAGTCTAGATTTTTAATTAATTTTAGACATCAAAAATCTTCTTGCACGTTTGATTAGTTATATATTTTCAAGCCAAGTTTTCTAATAGATAAAGTCTAGTGAAAAAACCAAATTGAGCTAGTAAGCACGAGTAACGGAAAATCTGAAAGCTGACGATGAAACTAATGAACAATTCAAAAGACCTAAAAGTCTCATAGGTACATCAATTTATCATTATTTCAATAGCCTACAACAGTGTCACTACTACTCAGACAACGATAATATTATAAAGACACATACTATGTCTTGATATGGGCTGGATACATGTAAATAGTTCTAAAACACTTGATAGAAACGTCTATTAGGTACGCAACCGGCCATTATACAGATGGTCCAATTTATTTAATAATACTGCAAGTTTAAATTAATTTTGAAACATTGGGGCGAATTGATAAAATTTGACATTTCATGTCCTAACGTTAATAATCTCATATCACGCTCACAAGCGCAAAACACAAAAAGATTTATTATATTTTTAACATACATCAACGTTTCGAAATGAAAGCTGGAATAATACTAACATTCATTGACGAAAACATTTAAAAATAAAACCTTTAGGCTTCCACTGACGAGTGAAACGTACGAAGAATATTCAAAACGTCAATTAAAAAGTCCTTGACGCGGTAAGCGTCAGAATGTTCTAGAACCCTGTAGGCCGTGAAATTCGTTCATACTCTCCACAGTAGGAGGTGATTGGTCGAATCTTCTCTGCCTGCGTCTTCTGTCATCGTGGAACTTCTGAAGTCCTCGTATCCGTCTCCGCCAGATATGATGAGAGTTTCCTTATTATTCTGAGTTGGCTCAGCTTGTTTCTGTAGTTTCTCGGCGTTTGTCGACCTGCGACTTAGTGCCTTTGTCTTCAATGACGTCTGCGTCGTTTTAGCTGGCTGCTTTTGTGCGGCTGGGTTCTCAACGATCGTCAGGAACCTCACGTGGCCGGTATGCCCGTAGGTTATACCTGAAAAATAAAGAGTCCATATTAAAATTTTCGTTCGATTCCATCAATCTTCCTATTGGAAAATGGATTCCTTTATCAGGCCAGACCAGGATTAACTCATTGGCCAGCGAAGGAAAGGTATGGAGAACTCCTTTGAATAGCAATAGGATAACAAAGGTAAAATACAAACCACCACCTATAGTTTGAAATAGTACCCTTACCAGTAAGATGCGGCACAGTGAAGGCTCCAGTCCTGGGGTTGGGAGAATTGTGCAGGGGTGCGGTCAGCAGTACTCCGGCGCTGGTTCCCACCCACAGCGTGTCGCGGTGCGCCAGCAGCGCTGTGACGCGGAGGCACGCTGCTTTGTGCTGGCGGATTATGTCGTCGCAACCTGGGTATGAGGAGGCAGGAGAAAGGTTAGATTTAGTCATCGATGTTCATTGGAGAGAAGTCACTCATCAACGTGAAAGAAATACGGCATGTGACATCTACCAACCCGCACAGGGCCCGTATGGTAGGCCCACTCTGTCTCCAAAAGAGGAGAGCTGTGTTGCTGCAGTGGGAACATTATAGGCTGAAAAAGCACTATGCTTACCATGCAACATCTTAGTAACTTGTGGTGTGATATTGATCTCTGCCAGTTGCTCGCGGGTGCTGGAGTTGTAGCACCGCAGTTGGGCCGCGTTGTGCAGTGACAGCCATATTGTGCCACCTGCCACTGCCATGTGGCTGATCGGCTTCGTCTCTGAACTTATTTGGAATGTTTCGTCCACCTGGAAACAGGATAATATTATGGAGTATTTAGAGAAAGGAATATGAAAATCTATATTAAAAACTTTATGGTCAAGGTCCTGAGTATTTTGCTGCTGCAATTGTACCTTCTTCTGTTCTGCATTAACAGACTGGAAATAGAAGTACATACTTCTAATTATTTTCGTGTAAATATTTTGAAATAACTAACTATTCACTTGTGGCTTTCCAAGCCCTATTGAATAACATCATCATAAGACGTCTCCAGATTCCTGTGACGTTAAAAATAATGATCACAAAAACGGTTATACCTACGTCATGGTATACGGTGATAAGGTCTAGAAAAATATTCAAAGCGTCATTATTGAAAGGAAACTTCAACTACAAATCAAATCCAAAATTCGCATTAAAATTTTGCACTCCAATGAGTGGATTCCTTTGTGCTGTCAGTCTATGGCTACAGACATTACCTGCAGTGTATGCGGGTTGATGATCTTGATAGAGGCGTGCGTGGCGCACCACAGCTTGCCGCCAGACAGCAGCATGCTGCTCACGGGGCTGCTGCCCGTGCCCACCGGGATCGTGGCGCGCTCCGTCCAGGACCCATCTGGGAAAGACGTCGAAGTAATAAATCAACTGATTCATTGAATGCGGTAGACAAAAATGAAAGTGGCGAAGATTGTTAATAAGTTTCTGATGATGACACACATATCAATATAAGAGTAGGAGAGAACGAAATATACGATACACGGATTTTTAGAGGTTTGAGGAACAGAGTGTGTGAGTTTACTCATTGTGTACAGAATAGGAAGGATTCTCCGACCAAACGAATATTGTGTCTGTAGGGCAACTGCTCAATGTTTGACGTCGGGACGTTATAAACAGGGTAACTCTTTTACCAGTGCGCAAACTGTGACCATGAATTCAAGATATCAGTCTAGACCCCCTAGCGTAGAAATTTTTCGTCGGTTATACAAAACATATCAGCAGAATTCATGGTTACAGTTTACGCACTGGTTAAAATTTTATCTTGTAGAATATGCTAGTTGCGCGGCAAACTTGATTTTACGTGACGTCAATCAAATTATTTGAAAGATATATTAAACGTTTATATTTAACGTTTTTTCTATTCCATTCCATTAAGATGACGGTTAACAAAGACGTGTGGAGATAAAGACATCCTGCGCCGGCCTTAGATAAAGCGGTATAGGAGCAAGATGACGATGATGATATAAAAATATTGAAACCAGCAGGCTGGTGATCAGTTAAATATCTTGAAATACTTTTGATGAAATATTATTAAGTGTGTATTTTAACTTACCTATATCTCGGCAGTATACAACGAGATCGCCGTTGCCAAGTGCAACAAATACTTTTCCCTCCACATATCTGAAAATAAACGATATATTATTAGATACATTTTAGTTATTTCTAGAAACTGTTCTAGAAAATTACTGCTATTTCAAAAGACCGCTGTGCAGTTGATGCGTGAAAGCGGTTTAGTAGGGATAGTACCTAGGGATTAGTATGGAGATATGTGTCACCAAAACGATGGTCTTTAAACCTACGAACAGCCAATTGCTTGCAAGTCAAATTCATGGCCGGGTACTGTGTTTGCGGAAAGTAATACAAGCCGCACCGGTCTTTCGATCAAATTAAGCTACGCTTGACCCGGTTGGTCCGTGAATGGGTGAACATGTTTGGCAAGCTGTTGGTCCCGGCTGTCATTTGCACATCTTTGACAGCCGTTATACAGGATAAATTTTTTACCAGTGCGCAAACTGCAATCATGAATTCAGCATATCATTTTAGACCCCTAGCGTAGAAATTTTTCGCCGGTTTTACAAAAAAAAAAACAGCTGTTCTATACATTTTGATCGCGTAGGTATTGCACTTTCTATGAAACAGCTGATTTTGTTCACGCTAGAATGATATGCTGAGTACATGATTACAGTTTGCGCACTGGTTAAAAATTTACCCTGTATACAGGTCGTCAGAAGCCCGTAAGTCCGACAACCAGTCTTACCAAAGCGTATTGTAGGACCTAGTGACTGGGTTGCGGAGGTTAGATAAGCTGTCGCTCCACGTAAAATACTGGTACTCAGCTGCGCCCGGTTAGACTGGAAGCCGACTCCAACGTAGTTGAAAAGGCTAAGCAGATGATGATGACTGTATTTGCGGCTAATATGACGCTGTGTCTAAAGTATACCTCCTAATGATTTTTAGGAGTCTAAATCTTTACTTATTTGATTATAGAGTTCTCAACCTCTAAGGTGGATCTAAATATCAATGAAAAGCCTTAAATAAAGACTAGAGAATATACTCACACAATGGAATGAACCCCCGAGTTGTGCTGCAGCTTCACTTTATTTTTCTTTATCCGAATGTTGTCGAGACAGTTGTACACATGTATACAACCGTCTTCTGTGCCCAGCCACATTGTGGGCTGGTTGGCTGTGGTGCCACTATCTTCAGAAGACTGACGACTGGCCGGCGATGATAGAGTGCCTGGAATTTTGAAGATTTTGTTTAGAAAAATTGAAGCTTCTATGTTTTGAACTGTATCCTATGTGTGCTCTGTGAGGGGTTCTCTATAAACGGTCTGTTATCAAGCATTGTAGGTCGTTGTGGGGCAAAGCAAAGCAGTGTTTTAAAGGACCTGCACGCGTAGCATGACCACTTCTACCTGTCCGCTTCGAATAAAGATTAAGTGAGTATAATTTTCGAAGACACATGGTGCCAGTGGACTTTGATGTGAAAACTGTAACCGTCAATTCAATACACGATTCTAGAGCGTAGAATTGTTTCATAGGTTATTAAAAAAGAAATTACTGCAGATAATTATATAAATATACAGGATAAGTTTTTATCCAGTGCGCAAACTGTAAACCATGTATTCTGCATTGTAGATCCCCCAGCGCAGAAATTTTTCGTCGGTTTTACAAAAAAAAATCAGCTGTCTCATAGAAAACTGCAATACTTACGCGGTCAAAATGTATGGAACAGCTGATTTTTTTTCCCATAACTGACAAAAAAAATCTGCGCCGGGGGTGTACAATGATATGCTGAATTCATGGTTAAAATTTGCGCACTGAATAAAAAGTTTTCCTATATACGGTTTGACTTAATTTATTTCTAAAGATTTACAAATCACTTGTACAGAAATAAAAACTAAACATTACTTGATTTATATAACGTTGTTGTTGTCCAGGAGTAGCAAGAGCTTGCAATGTTAAAATTATGATTATAGAAAGTTTTGTATTGTCTACCGCCGTCTGGCGCTTTGCTGCGGTCGACGTGCGGTGACTCATTATCTTTGTTTTTGTGTTTGAAATCTAAGGACTAGTTTACACTATAGGCAAATTATTAATATTTTCATTTTTTTTTAATATTAATAACGATCGTGTATTATTCATACATATATGTCTGCAGTTTCATAGATATGTGCAATATCTACAGTTTGCGCGTAGAAATCGTTCTAAAATCTTACATTTGTTTCTATGGTGGTCATGCTGCACGTGCTGGTAATCAGGTTTTTTGTTTTCATTAATGATTTGTAAGGCCGCGTTCTAACCGAAAGCGAGAAAACGATTGTCGCGCTCTTTTATATGGATATATGACATACTCGGGCTACCAATAAAGTTGCGCTTGTATGTTATTATCCTTGATAATAAATGATATTTTATTTCTGTAATTTGGCAAAGAAATAAGTATGTACGTCAAAATAACAATTATGTTTGAAAAGAAGACGGGTTTGGTTTTTCCGAACTTACTTCAAAACAAACTTAGTCACAGTCTCTTTTATTTGAGTCCAGACATAATCAGATACACCGCTGCTCTCAAAACGGTGAACGAAAAACATCGTGGAGAATCCGACATGTGACATCCACCAACCCGCTTGGTGGATTACGGTCCAGTCCCTCTCACCGAGAGAACGGCTCAACAGTGGGAACATTATGCGGCGCGTAATCGGGCGTAATCGGGCGGACGCCTTCGGTTAGAACGCGGGGTAAGCCTTAAGTATTCCACGATAAGTACCTACCTAGCTTATTATTCTCTCTTGTGTACTTGATTGTGTTACTCGACAATGTTGTTAGCAGTTCTAACAAAACGTTTAAATAAGGTGTGGTCGGATGTAAGTCATGTAATGAAACAATTACAAATTATTGGAACCTTTCAAAGCCATTTTATTTTGCTAAGCATATTTTATAATTCTGGGAAAAAGCATAAAAATTCTAGAAAAATCAGTTAAAAGCGTCACGGTGAGCAAATTTGTTATGGAAGCGCTTAAAATCATGCAAAAGTTATAATTATTACGATCTTTATATTACCCAACATGGCTCGTCCAGTTACTACGTTGCGTTGGAGTAGGAAATATATAATTATGTAAGTAAATAATTTAATGGGTAACATTGATACATTCTGTGTTGCTATTACATTTTTTAAGTATAGGAATTAAAAAAACAAAAACATTGATAACAGGAATGAATTGATAAAGTCTATTTAAATTTAAATACCAGCGGGCTTAGCATGACGCGTATTTCTACGAAGAATAGACAGTGCTTTAACAATACAAAGTGACATTTCGTTCCTTAATTTTTGTTATCGCACCGTAGATATCCTTCTACAATCTGTTATTTAGTCTTTCGTTTCTAACGATATTAATTGTCTAGGTCCTTATAAATGTAGACTATTTCAGAAGAGTATTTCTTCCCAAACTGTCAAAATCACACTGACAACAAAACTTTCTACTCGATAACCACAAAGTATATACGATTATCTACAAAATCATAATTCGTTTAGAACGCATAACTGTGATAATGAATAGCAAAACATAGCTTTCTTATCCCTATTGTACATCATTTATTTAATAGTCATGTCTATTCTTCCGTCGACAAATCGGTGCTCGTGCTAAGCCTGCAGTGTTAAATCGAAAAGGAATATTTCAAGAAAAATACCAAATTCTACTTCACTGCGGGACGAATAATAAACATTGAAAAAGATGGTGAAGAAGGTTATCAAAAGGAGTTAAAATCAACAATCTACAACAAAAATGGAAACTCTATGACACCAAAAAAATAAGAAAGACTTTGAATGTAAAACACAGATGAACCTAAACACATAATAAATAATAAAGAAACCATCAAAATCTTACCAGAATTAATTCCCATGGCCTGTTTATCCACTGCTGGGTTAGAACTCGACTTCATTACCGGGTGGACCTGGATGCTTTGCCCAGTATGTGGGGTGCTGAGACTCTTGCTGTGGTTAGGAGTCAGCGTGGTCTTGTGGTTGCCCAAGCTGGCTGTGAGGCTGCCGTGCAGACGAATGGTTGCCGACTCTTGGCTGCGTTCCGATTGGGCGTCTTGATTCTCACTGGTTGAGGAGCCGTCGTCTTCTTCGTCGCTTGAGGATGAGCTGCATAGAAAATGCGGAGAACTTTAAATGTTTGGTTTAGAAAATCTGTCGTAAGGTGATAAGTTCGTCTACTCAGGACGACTTGATTGATTAATCTTTTACGGTGGAAGGGAACGTTTGTAGTTACGTAGTTACTGTTTAAGATGCTACTAAGTTTTTTTTTTTTTTTTTTTGTTTAATAAGTCTAAGACTTCTGGGGTAAAAAAAAAAACGTTTTAACAAAAAAAAAAACAGTGGCACTCTTTTTTTTTTCGGTGGGAAATCATCAAATAACTTCTCCCGCTCTGGGTGGAGCAGGAGGGCGTGTCAGACTTTTACTGACTAAAACCCACCCGTGTTCCTTCAGTAGCCCCTAAGCCAGGGGCTGTGGTGTCTCTTTCGAACAAACCCGCACCCCTGGCAGGCATCGACCCTTGCGGGTCCCATCACTTTTTGTGCTGACATCTCTTTGAGGCGCACGTGGAACACAACGCGCCGTCGACTTGGGCTTGGTCCTTACCGGACAGCGAGCTACCCATTACTCGCCGTCCGCAAGCCCATGCCTACGGTGGCCGGAATTCGGCCTGGGATTCCCGACGCCCAGGGCGTCTGCGGCGGCTGGGGTCGCGAGGGCGCATAGACTGCCGCTCCCTCACGTGCGCCACCTCCCTCTTCGCGAGCATCACTGCTTCACTGAAGGAGGTGACGGCTACCCATGCCTTCTCGCTTCGTACCATGGCCTGGACCAAGGCCGGACGCGAGAGATCGCCTCCACGAGGACACGGCGATGGTCCACCCAAGCCGGGAAGACCGCCACCGTGTGCTCCACCGTGTTCTTAAGGCGATCTACGCAGTGGAAACACCCGGGCGTTTCCTCCCGCCCTATCCGAAACAGGAACCTCCCGAAACAACCGTGTCCGGTGAGGACCTGCGTCAGGTGGAAGGTGAGGACACCATGCCGCCTTTCAAACTACTCCTCAAAGAGGGGACTTACCGCCGCAATCGTGGCGTGCCCAAACAGTGGCACTCTGGGAGTGGCGAAAGAAGTGAAAACTTGAACAATTATGTGTTTATTTTTTTTATCGTCAATACAGGATTTCAGATTGGGTCCTTGGGTCCTGATTGCTCTCGGTAAAAAATGATAAACGAGCGCTCTACTTCAGCCATTAAAGATAACAGCACAGTATTTTACGATAAAATACAAAGGGCTTAGAAAGGGATAAAAGAATTAGAATTTCCTTATGAAAGAAAGGGACTTTTCCAAAAGAAATCAACGCGCGACTCATCCGTGTGCTCGTTTACACCTATATACATAGTATAGGTACATATAACCCATGGAAAGCGTTCGGTGACGATGACGATAGTTCCATGATTATTGTTCACAAAAAAAGTGCTCAATGCGCCTAAGGAAGTTTTTAATTAAAAAACAACCGACTTCCAAAACAAAAAACGCTGCAAAGTAAAAGAATACTTTTATGTCGGAAGTCGGTCTTTAGTTTTGTAATAACTTTTTTGCCACCGACTTCTTTTCAGTTGTGGTGCCTACCCCACACAAGTTCGTATTCACTACCTGCTATGTAAATAACAGCGACAGGTAGATAATGTAACATCATCAATATAATAAAAATAAATACGTATTACAAACAACCCAAGCAAAGTTAATAAAATTTATACGGCACAACCTCCTAAGCATAAGTTATCCATTTTAAAAAGAATTGTTATAATCGATCCACAAATTGTTGGCGATAGCGCTTAACTTACATTTCTATATATAAAAAAAACTTTTTAATAAAAAAATTGAACCGCCGAAAAACCGAAAAATAAAAAATAATAAACTAGCTTTGTCCAACCCCAATAACTAAGTTCGGAAGGCGGTGACATATAATCAAATACATATCCAAAGTCACCGACTTCCGAACTTATTTATTGGGGTTGGACAAAGCTAGTTTATTATTTTTTATTTTTCGGTTTTTCGGCGGTTCAATTTTTTATTAAAAAGTTTTTATTTTATTATTTTTTGTGGCTATAATCTACTAATTACTACATGCTTAATTTTTGATTTAATACACGACTCAGTATTAAAATCTGTGAGTAAACAATCAATCATCCCCTGTTTTCTTACCCTTAGGGTTGGAATTTTTCTTCGAAATTTATATGGGATCAACTTCGAGGTATACCATTTCCAATAAAAAAAGAATTATCAAAATCGGACTACTCTGGAAAAAGTTATGCGTGGTCATACATAAAAAAATATATATATATACGCGTCGAATTGAGTAACCTCCTCCGTTTTTTCGTCGGTTCGAAAATGAATTGCTGTTCGTTAGTCTCGCTAAAACTCGAGAACTGCTGGACCAATTTGGCTAATTTTGGTTTTGAAATATTTGTGGCAGTCCAGGGAAGGTTTAAACGGCGAGAAATTATGGAAAAATTGCATGGAAAATCGAAGTAGCAACAATTTTTTGAATTCCTACCGAGTTATGACAACCTTGTACTTTGAAGGCATAAAGTAGGTAGGGTAGGTAGGGTAGGTAGGGTAGGTAGGGTAGGTAGGGTAGGTAGGGTAGGTAGGGTAGGTAGGGTAGGTAGGGTAGGTAGGGTAGGTAGGGTAGGTAGGGTAGGTAGGGTAGGTAGGGTAGGTAGGGTAGGTAGGGTAGGTAAAGGTAGGGTAGGTAGGGTAGGTAGGGTAGGTAGGGTAGGGTAGGGATTTTGTATGAATGACTATTGGACGGACAGGACAACGTCTGTCGGGTCAGTTAGTAAAAAAAAGCAAATAAAATACAGTTGAGTTGAGAGCCTCTTCCTTTTTTAAGTCGTTTAAAACCAAAGTATAAACTTTCATAAAGCAAATAATAATTATTGGAGAAAGCTATTTATAAACACAGTTCATTTTAGTTTCTGTCATGTTACGAATGGACAGAAACCTCGCTACGCATATATGGCACAGTGGCAAATTGTCCCGGATCTAATAGCGTGCTCGCTCTAGTACAAATATTTGTGTGCCCTACAAATATTTGGTCCAAGCCTGCCTGTTTGTATGCCATCGCGATTTGTTTGGACAACGGCATCCGTGTCAAACGGAATTCGGAACTATAGGGCATGAAAGCGGTATTGTTTGTCCTTGATTCAGATCATTATTTTCGTCGCGCTTCCTGATGTACGTATGTAGAATTTTAGACTTTTTGTTGTCTGGTTTAAGTAGTTTTTTGTTTCCATATTTCAATGCGATTTTTCTTACCGTGACATCAAGCAATACCACGAAAAGGATTTACAGTAATAAATGAGTACTCTTCTATCCTTTTGATGACCAAAGTGTCACTTTCTGCTGAATTATAACTGGGCAAATCAATACAATTCTCGATTCTTTATTGCATTTCATAATCCCGTATTAGCAATTTCGTTTCTTTTCCCATACCTGGGGGACGTTCTTCGTGATCTGTCAAAACAATAGCCAAATTCAATTTTTCGGACACAGCGGGGTCTTGGTATGTAAAGATGGTCACCCATCCACGGGACCGCGGTTGGTCAGTGCAAGTACAAGCCCCTACCGTGCAAACCCTACCTATATGTGGGAAAATATATGTAGTGCCTAGTAACCAATTCATAGAACACATTATTAAGTAGAATAGTCAGTTAAGACAATGATACAGACCTGTCTAGCCTTATGTTCTTGCAGCTGTCATCAGGGTCAGATATACTGATACCGGGTTTTACTGAACTTGTGCTGTTTAGCGAACTCGTGCTCCTGAAACATTTTAAAACATACATTAATAAAAATTACAGTAATATTACAATAAATAGGTAAAGCTTGATCTGAGAGCCTTCTCGAAATCACTGTGATGGTTAAAATATTGTAATATACATCACGGGGATAATTCTTAACATTTTCAATGACCGCAAAACATGTTTTTTTGAGTTCTAGTTCAAGAAAAGACGTTCTATTTTAGACGTTGTAGGCCTTACAAACTAGACTTGTAGACGATTTTCTATTCTGTATTTTCATTCATCTAAGTACCTGATACTTATTGACAGGCTTGCACTGTCCTCCCATACCTATTATCACTGTAATTTGAAAACATTGTACAAGCCAATTATTTTTAAAAGAGTAACCGTGGAGTTTCTTGCCGGCTCTTCTCCATAGAAAGCGACAATTTGGAACCGTGCACCTAGCTTCTAACGTTTCATAAGTACCCATGCAGGTTTATGTGAAATAAATTATTTTTATTTTTATTTGGTTTTGAACATAACATCACGCCTTATTTACCCGATGGGTTGGGCAGATGTGTATATAGTACACCAACATTTCGCCAGTTATATTTAATTAAGTCCGATGTAATAGGGAGCCACCCTATTGTCATCAACCGTGCACGAATCAATATTCCGGGCTGGTACTGGGAAACTTTACCCGACCTGGGAATCGAACCCAGAACCTCGTGTTTAGCAGTACCACTTGCGACCACTAGTCCAAACAGGCTATCAACATTATTTGGGTTAATTAACATTAATTAATAATCGTCTCATTGATCGACACATTCCGAAGTCGTATTGTGAGAACTCACGGTATATCCAACGTCTGTTGACGAGTAAGCGCTGGTGCAGGCGGCACGCAAGCGACGCACAGTATGCGCGCATTGCAGACGCCGTTACATGACGTCACTTGCGGCTTGGGTGACAGCGTTAGCACGCAGACTTGACCTACGTAGCCATCACTGTTGCATACCTGGAAATGAAGAAACTCCTTCACTAAAAATCTTTGTGGTGCTGTCTTTATTTTTGGGCTTTACCACCACCACCACTTTATACCTTAAAATGTTCAGCTTTCGATATTTATATATAGCTCATCTCAACCAATATACACCAATAAATTTTAATGGTTGTTTTCCCGCAACTTGACTTGGAGTAATAATTTAAAAAAAAAATTCATCAACTCGAAAACGTGAGAATCAATAGTAACACTACAGGTAACTTGTAAGTACACACAGAAAACCATCCACTACAAAGGCATGTCGCCCTTGTAGGGGATGAGTTTTCTGTGGAGCTGTCTGTACTACTCGAGTCGCACGCGCCGCCGACAAAGGGAACAGCGATTTCAAAGCAAAATAAACTCTCGCACGTAGTGATTTTTTAACGGACGAAAAAACGGAGGAGGTTCACTCTTTTTTTATTGGAAAGGGAAGTTGGTCCCATATAAATTTAGAAAATAAAATCCAACCATAAGATTAATTGTTCACTCACAGATTTTTTAATGCTGAGTTGTGTATTACAAAAAGCTCTAATCAAAAATTAAGGATGTAGTAATTAGCAGATAATAGCCACAAAAAATTATAAAATAAAAACTTATAAAAAAAAGTTTTTTTTTTCACAATAGTTAATCTACCAGTTTTTGTTTCTAATATTTTATTTGTTTATAAAACGATTGTGTTACCAAGACAAAACCATTTCGCTGCGGGAAAACAACCATTAATTTTTTTCTAATAGATAATGGTTCGTGTCCCGTACACTAATGATTTGCATCAGAATTGCCATTTCAAGTGTGGCGTCCAAGGACTGGACGACGAGATGTCGGTCAGCGAGATGGGTGGACGACTTTGTTGCCATCGCGGAAAAAACCTGGATGAGGCTGGCACATGAAAAGAGAGGCCCAGGAGTGAGTGAAGTCGGACTGTAGGTGATGATGATATTTCAAGCTCTTACCCAGACATCAGGTGACTGTCCCTTCGGCGGCAAGGTTGGAGCGGCACATGTGAACTGTAGCCCAGCGCGAGTCTTTCGGATTGGAACCGGTGACAGGAACTCCGGTGCTGGACGCTCTTGACCGTATACACCTGGAATTAGTTACAAGGTCTCTTAACACGTTGCAGTCACTTAATGTGGAGGTGTAATAACAATAAAACTGCTATTGTTTTAGGACGCAATAGAATCAGTGTCCTTCAACCTTTATACAGGTTGGGTAAAAAATCGTGGATCAAACGAAACAGGACGACACTTGAGGTTATTAGTAGTTAATAGAAAAAAAAAAATTGTTGGTACATTTTCTTTACGGTAAGGTTCTAAAGTTACAAATAATTTTTCGTGAGACTTAAAAGATTTTGAAAACAATGCCATTACTCACAAATCATGGTACCTACCATCATAAAAGCATTTATTGTTTTAAATAGGTACCCGTTTTACTTTATTTATTACAAATTTTGAATTTTCTTGAAAAAAAAAAAATTAAACAGTCATAACTTTTAAGGAGATCAAGTGAAAGCTCTGCCACAAAGATATTTTTAACTTCAAATAACCTCAACTATCGCCCTGTTTTTGTTTGATCTACGATTTCTTACACACCCTGTATATTGCTGCACTAACGACTGTCAGTAGGTAAGATACCACTTCTGACTTCTGATTCTACATTCAGGAGTAGCAATAACAGAGAGTTTGCAAGCGGTCAAGTCGCAAAACGTGCTCATTCTTGTGTCGAACTAGCTTCATCGTTAGTCAAAGAATTATTTGAATTTCATTATATATTACAATAGTCTTAACAAAATGAATATTTATCTAAAGAATACAATTAATTACTAATTTAATTAAGTGGTCAATCTTCATTATCTCAATATTCAAGTAGTGTTTCAATCTTTGTTAATAAATGTGTGTGCTACTTACATAATTTCTGTTTGGTCTCGTTGATTAACTCCTCCCAACTGCTCCTCTTCTCTGCTTTCGGGTATATTATTGTTATATTCTCCGGACCATTTCTGAAAATTACAATGGTAAAACGTTGAACTAATAACAAAATCTATCGCACTAGTTTTTGTTTTAAAGTGTTGCCTCCAGATTATCACTAGTTCTGATTCCGTCACTCAGAGCCGATTAGCGACTCGTATTTGACTTTTATGTCGGCACTTGGCAATAGTTTAAAATCGCTGACTTGTTTTAGTAGTTCATAATACATTTAAAACGATTTTCATGAAAATTCCCGCCAATAGTTGGCGCCCTTTTGACAAGAGGTCTTCGGTCTTCCATTTCGACAATGATTATAAAATCTATTTATACGATGACGTTCTTTAATCGTTTCATTTATTCGCTCATCGATCGTTCAGTGACGAGTAAAACAGAAATTGGAAATTTGAAACTTTTGACAAGTGCCCGAACCTGACATTTTTGTGCAACCACCTAATGAATGCCATTTCAGAAAACTCTCTCACTTCTGCATCTGTAATGTGTATGAAATGTATACTCACGAAGTATTCAAACTGAGCTCCATATAACACAGCTGCGTATCGCTATTCTGCCTGTCTGACAGCTGTCTGTTCAGCGTATGCAGCATATCTCTCACCATCTCCTCCAGTTGCAAATGCTGTGTATGTAGCGCCGCCACATTCTCTGATATCTGCGTCAGTGTGTTCACGTCTTCAGTCAAAGTCTCCACCTCATGCAAAATCCTCCTTAGGTTCTCATCTTTAGCTGTTGGTAAAGAAATGATTTTTGGTTTTGGGAAGTTATTAGAAGTATTCGTTTTGTGGAAGTATGATGAATCGGAATCTGGATTTCGAGAATGTTTTTTGTTTTCTTATGTTTGTTGCAAAGTAGGTTATGAACTACTTAAGTGATGTTAAGTTATTTAATCCGAAAACATACGTATATTAAAGAGATTATAGAAGAATGAATCCATATTAATATACTGTAGAGGTTCTTTGTAAAAGACGACCTTATGTTATATTATATAGGCTGGTAATGAATAATTTTCATGACATTCTGACAATCAAACTGATTTAGACAGAGAATTGAAGAGAGGTCGCGCTGACAAGCCGAAGAAAGAAATGATAAATATTAGATTTGTAGAACGACTTACAGAAATAATTATCAAATATCTTAACAAAAGTGTTTTAATATTAGACCCCGGTACCAAATACCTCAGGGTTCTTAGAATACTTAGTTCAAAAAGTTCTGTGATTCATGAATAAACATCGAAAGAAGATTGATTAAAACTTTTGCGATTCTTAAATTCAACAGAAGTGATTTTATTTCATACGGTGGATACTGGCATTCAAAGTCAAACAGGATATCCTGCTTCAATATAGGAACGAAAGATTCCCAAGGCCTTAATTTCATCTCCTAATAAAACGAAAACCAGTGCAATTGCAAAACGGCTATTACTCAAAATCAAAAGTCATTTATTCAAACTAGGCTGGTGTCAGCAGTTTTTTAACGTCAAAATTACATAAGACAACCCCCCAAATGCCCCTGCCTTTACAAGAATCCTCCACCTTTACATTAAAGTTGAAGTATTTACCTACTATATTAAACACGCTTTGAATGGCTTTAATAAAGAAAAGATAAAATCCTAATGTTCCAACTTTAATGTGATTTTTATCATCACTTCCTTCGATTTTCTAAAAATTTCAAGCTTCAACAGATTGCAGAATTCAGATCATATCACAAACGATAGTTTTTACTGTAAACTTCGCCCGTATTCTTTTTCATCGCTTCGTGGAAAGTTTATTGTTGACATCGAATCAATATTTCACCATTTACAATTTGACCTACTTCGCGACGTTACAAAGCAATCGCAACATTTTCCTTTCCGTTTGTTTATTCTCAAGATGGATACTGACCTCTCTAAGGTCTGCCTGAGAAATCTTCAATAAAAGATTTTTGTCAATAACCTTTTGTAAAAATTTCTTTCATGTTTCGTTTGGCTGTAGTTTCTTTGTGGTTTGTGTTTTTATTTGCTTTTCTGAGGGAGACATTTTTGTCTTTGTGTCATGCTGATTGTACCTACCTGAACTTTTCCGTTGGAAAAATATTATCTTTGTGCTTATTTTTATTTAAGTACTGTTTCTTATACGTTTTTTATTATAACATAATGTTTTAGGTTTTATTTTACTATACCTATTTCTTATGATCCATAAAATTCTTATGTCGAAACTTGAGGCTGAATGTGAATTCACATAACACATGGTCAGCCTTTAATGCTCCCACTGCTGGGACACAGGCCTCCTCTTTGTGAGAGAGACTGGGCCATATTCTACCACGCGGGCCCATTGCGAGTTGGCAGACGTCACACGTCTTCGAATTTTTGGTTCTAGGACATGCCGGTTTCCTCACGATGTTTTCTTTCACCGTGAATTCCGCACTGATTTGAAATTCCCAAGTTGTTAAATCATAGTTAACTAACTTTAATACAATTCTGCTTACCACACCAGTTTTAATCAAACAGCTCACATATAACTACGTCAACTCAGCTATTACAGTTTGAAACGGATGTTTTTGCAACCTAAAAACTTTTTCTTACACCACAAAAGCAACTCAAAATTCCAAGATTTAATTAACAGATAACTTCAAAATGGAGATTACCTTTAACAATCTCGAGATCGGCCAGCGATATCCTCATGAGTAGTCTATACTTGTTTCCTTCCATCTGACTTGCTATATTACTTTGGTATGTTCTGAAAACAAACAAGTTGGAATGAATAGTCGTCATCGGGGTTAGAAATATGCATCACATCATAACATATTTTTACTGCTCCTTTCTTAATGTCTGTCTATACGTAGATGGTTAAATAAATGAATATTTGTATATGTGTGTTGGTATACAAAAATTATTATAAATTTGGCAAACGCTATGGTCAAAATTAGTCATGCTTAGAAATGAATAAAACTACGACTAAAATTATTTTTAAGTCGTATTTTTGTCGTGTATTTCTCAATAATGAGAGATCAATAAATTGTGATGGCTTTTCTAATAGATGCATAGTTGCTGTTTCAAATAGTATAAAGGCAGCTGCAGACAAAAAGAAGTGACGCGACTATAGTGTAAAAGTAGTTTAGAGGTGCATGTAAATTGTTTTACCAGAATCGCGTCGCAACGGTTCTTGTGCCTTTAATTATTAGTACCAAGATATGTAGAGCAGTGGAAGCAAGAACGTCTAAACACAAAATATTTGCAATTTTACTAAAACCTACATATTTAGACAACTACATCCTAGACAATGTTTAATCACCCAATATCATAACTTAGTTTAAAATAGGCATTTTTATGTGCCTCTTGAGAATGGCAATCCTTGAGTTTTATGTAGTACGCTTTTCACCATCTGGTAATACCACCCATGGACTCCACGAGACAGGTTTGATCTAGTGTGGAGTTCATAAGCAAAATGATTCCTATGCGTCTTCATCCTGTTTTTTTTTTTTCCTTGTTAACTTAGGCACTAATATATATATATAGACTTTAAGGAATTGTAAAGCACTGCTTTTGGTAAAATAAACATTATCTTATCTTATCTTAAAACTACTTACGGTGTAGGCTTCTTAATCGTCCCCGTCCTCCTCTTAACACTAGTTATCAACAGAGTATCACTAAATAGAAAGAGAGCTCTATCTTTAATAGTTCCCTGAGCCGACGGCATCGTCACCATCTCATGTCTCAGGAACATGCGGTCCAGGGTCACCAGGCTTGACAGACCCTCAATCATCTGCTCCAGTTCCCTCAAAGTCTGCTGCTGCTGCTCAAGTTCTAAGCTCTCCCGTTCAGTACAATTTATCAGTTCTAGTAATTCATGGATTTCCTTTTGAGCTTCTAGAAGGAGTTTGTGGTCGGGGTGTGACTGGTCTGAAAGTAAATAAATATTTAAGTAAAACTTTTACTAGATAATGTGTTCAACATAATTTTGTGACCGATTCCATACGTTTTGTATACATTTTCATTGGGTCGGCAACTATATGTTGCATGCATCATTATGCTTACATGCGAGTTACAAGAACGCGGTTCTATATCGCTATAGGTTGTGGTGGAGGCTTCCCGCCGTAAAAACGCTCATCGTTCCGGGACGTTGGGAGATGGAGAGAGTTCTGTGTTCCAACTAGTTCAATCTCTGTTTAACACATCCAGCTATCAATATTACAGTTACTAGTTTAACTTGTACCAATGCAAAACAATAGAACATCAGAGCATAGTCTTAAAAACCTTTTACAAATCGAACGGTGTCGTGATGTGAATCCATCATAAATGTCAATTTGAAAAACCAATGAAGATCTCCTTCAATTTTCAAATTCTGAACGATCTTCATTTGTTTTGGATTTATGTTTAGAAGTCCAAAGGAAGCAAGCACAGATATTACACGTATAACTCCAAGTCGTATTACCAAAATAAATTATGTACTTAAAGAAAATTAATTTTGCACCTGCCCCTCTTGTAAAATATTGTTTCAAAGCGACTTTATGGGAGTGCCATCAATAATAAGGGGGAAGATTTATTTGACACCGTTGAAGCTATTGTTATTCTAAAAGCGAGCTAAGTGATTAAGGCGTTGGCTTAAATTATATAAAGGGAGTTTCTCTTGATAAAAATCCACAGTAAGTATTATTGTGTCAAACTCCCAAAGTAATGATTAGCTATGGTTTGGTATTCATATTTCAACTGCTTGATAGCAATGACTAAAATAATTATTCTTATTGATGATGTGATTATAGTTGCAGATTAAATGTTATATTTTGAAATCTAAGAATGTATATCAATCAGAGAATGTACGCATTTTAATCTCAGCCTCAATCTGTCAAAATACCTCCTTTCTCACACTTTTAACATTGTAAATTTTTTGACATCAATTGTCACTAAGAAGATTGGTTTACCCGTGGGTTTACCTAATATGTTCCTAGGGTTACTTTTGGAAAAACTGCTTTTAGCTCGTATGGTGGACTAAAGAAACACTCTCTCCCAAAGAAAGGCTTATCCCAACCGTACAAACAATATACAGAGTGCCAGGGACAATGACGCGCAATCTGTAACTATGGATTCAGCACGTGATCCTTGACCCCACAGCGTAGACAATTTTCCTCGGTTATTAAAAAAAAAAGGTGTAATACCTTTCCGGTGAACATGTATGGACCAGCAATATTTTTTTTTACTCCCGACGCAAAAAGAGGGGTGTTATCAAGTTTGACCGCTATATGTGTCTGCCTGTCTGTGACACCGTAGCTCTTAAACGGGTCAGCCGATTTGGGTGCAGTTTATTTTAATTTTAAAGTAGATTTTCTAGCGGTGGTTCGTATAAATTTTTCATCAAAATAGGTTCAGCGGTTTTAATATGGGCGATAACAAATATCATCGTAGGAGGTTTCAGAATCATGTACTTCATCCATCGATTCATCCGTTGCAGCATTTAAAAGTCCCTGCCACTCTGTATAGTCTCATTATGTATGTAGATATTACATCTATTTCTATACCAACTAACCTGTATGCTTTATCAGCCTCTGTATTAGCAGCTTATAGCTCGGGAACTTCTGCACCGGTTTGATCAGCAAATTGTCCAATGACAGTTTTCCCTTGTGGTCTCTTGCCATAGCATCCAGGAATTTGGCAAACGCTGGCCGGGATGCTGATGCTGTCTTGATCGTCTCCTTCGCTTTCTTCAGGTTGTTGATAAACGACATATACGTGTCCATCACGGTGGGTTTTGTGAACTGTGAAAGAAGGTTATCGTGAGAATATGGTTTTTTTTTATAACTTTGCCCCACATTAGGAATTTCTCCTGTATTGTGGGTGCGTTTACAAACATCAAAACAACTCACATACACAAACGGCCAGACCCGCAACAACTACTTGTAGGTCATACAAATATTTGTTCCGTGTGGGAATCGAACCCGCGACACGCAGCGCAGCAGTCAATCGCTTAACCACTGCGCCAACCGTGCCATATTGTGTTTTCGTACAGGAACTGAGTATAGGAATTGTGTATTTAATTCCATCAGCACTACCCTCAATACGGAGGAAAACATAATGAGGAGACCGGCATGCTCTAGAACCAAAAATTCGAAGACATTCACCACCGGCCATTACGGCCTACTGCTTTTCACAGAGAGGATGCCCGTGTCCTAACAGAGAAAACGTTATCGGCTGATTGTGATATGCACTGTGGACAAAATCAGGATTCGATTGACACAGGAACGTTGGGATTGTCACAAGAAGAAAAGAGAGGCATATGCTTAGCAGTGAGTTTAGTTGGGTTGCCAGTGGCGAAGCTACAATTTTATTAAGAAAAAATCGTTCAGTTCTCATAAACTCTAGATAACATCAAATTTCATTAATTCCTTTACTTTTTGTAAATTTAACGGCAGCTATGGTTGCAATTCTTGGTTTAGACATAAAAAATTGCCTTTTTGGAAAGTTTTGTAATCTTATATGATGTTTTAGGCTAGTATGAAATATCTGTAATGTTATTTGACACACATACATGTATTACACATTGTTTAATAATATTAGACACTAAGAAGAGTGTTTCTTCTAAAGGGAAGCCGATCGGAATCCAGTTTTATGGAGGCTGCGCCCTTGTGGGTTGCAGATTATAATAATGATAGGAAACACATTCATTTTGTAGAGCGGCCATCAGGAGATCAGTACATAGGGAGCAGTTGAACCACGGGAACCACCCGGATGTAAACATAAATGAATTCAAAGTATTGACCCGAAACGGTTCATTCCGAAGTATCGAACTAGGTACTTTCAGAAGGGTTCGTTGCTTCGTTGACGGACTTAGACAATAGCCTCCCCCCCCCCTGATACGAATGAAAACCCAGTATTGCGTCATTCATGGGCAGTGTCACGTTTCAACAAACAAAACTTTGCAACAAAAAAAAACATCCTATATTTTGGTAGAGTTAGTTTCTCTATGAAATCGCATTAGCCATCAAACCTAGCAATAACCACATATTTCCTATGCATTACAACTTTCCTCAAAACGACTAGTTACCTCAAAACGACTAGTTACATACTACATGATAATATATTATTATAATATGCTTATATCCGCTCTGCTTGTCACAGTAATCGTGTTTCCTTAGTTTGCTACCTATATAATCTTCTTACACGTTCTGCATACATGAAACCTCCTTTTACTTTACTTGATATGGAATTACTTCATACTGCTTCATTGTCTTTGATATTGACGTAACATTAGCATATTTACAGGGTCGTCATATAATCAGGTGGGGGAAGAATGTGTTTGTGAATTTTGCACCCTCGCGGAGTAACGTCGTTGGTGTTATACTTTGAGGTCTTGCGTTCATATTTAAGAGCGTTCCTCCGGCGCGGGCTGGCAACGTCGAATTTAAAGTGGTTTTTTATTTTCTTATTAGGTTTAAATCAAAGTACCTACATTTTTTTTTCATCCAAGCAAGCTAGATCTTTGGTATTTATAAGAGAAATAAGAAAGTATTTTCTATTTGCATTACATATTACGATTAGGTAAATGTTTGTTTTTATTTAAGAGTTTGGTTAAACCCGCGCATCATGAACACTTTAAAGCTTGTTTTGATAAACGTTGTGGTAAGTTTTCATTTAAAAAATCATAGTTAGAAGAAATGTACCTAGTTATAACAAAAAAAGGGAAAATTCAAAGAATTAATTAAATACTAAATATAAATTATGTTTGGATTTTATTTTATCGTGTTTGGAAATATTGATACCTATCGTGTCTGCGGGGTTAAGCGGTATCGATACCCAAACACGACAAAACATAAACAATTTTTCTCAACTTCTTATTCATAAAAAGTTTTCGAACATCTAAATAGTTGCTGAAGTCTTGTTTTCAAAAAGTGTTATTCATAAACGCATATTAGCACTAAAGCGTTCTATAAACCTACTATAAAGTTATAGAAGCCAGAACCTTCATAAAAGTGTTGTACGGAAAAAATGGCCTACTCTCTAAGCAGCTGGTTGATTACAAAGAAAATGACATTTTACCATTTGACGTACAAATAGTGTGTGTCACCAAATGTCAATTACAAACAATCAGTTGACAGTAAAAATTTCAAATTATTTTTCAAATTTAAATAACAATGAGTGTCGAAACTATAGACAATTAAATAGTTGCCAGTACGTAATAACGTCTATGGTCACAATTATTCGGTGTGTAGGCAGACATTCTCGTTAGACAACTCGATCTTTTAGTCAATGTGTTGGATGACTTCATTAAAATGGCAACATTTTGATTTATAAATGACATATTAGTAATATAACGTTTATGAAACGTTTATTTATATAACATTTTAACAAAGGTTTTATAAGCTTAACAAGCAGTTTAACTAATGAATGTCTTAAACCTTCAATAAGGTTTTTTTTAATAAATAAGACCATATTTTTTTTTTTTTTTTGGGTGGGAAATCATCAAATAACTTCTCCCGCTCTGGGTGGAGCAGGAGGGCGTGTCAGACTTTTACTGACTAAAACCCACCCGTGTTCCTTCAGTAGCCCTTAAGCCAGGGGCTGTGGTGTCTCTTTCGAACAAACCCGCACCCCTGGCAGGCATCGACCCTTGCGGGTCCCATCACTTTTTGTGCTGACATCTCTTTGAGGCGCGCGTGGAACACAACGCGCCGTCGACTTGGGCTTGGTCCTTACCGGACAGCGAGCTACCCATTACTCGCCGTCCGCAAGCCCATGCCTACGGTGGCCGGAAATCGGCCTGGGATTCCCGACGCCCAGGGCGTCTCCGTATCCTGCGGCGGCTGGGGTCGCGAGGGCGCATATGCTGCCTCTCCCTCACGTGCGCCGCCTCCCTCTTCGCGAGCATCACTGCTTCGCTGAAGGAGGTGACGGCTCCCCATGCCCTCTCGCTCCGTACCATGGCCTAGACCAGGGCCGGACGCGAGAGATCGCCGCCGCCGATCGCCTCCACGAGGACACGGCGGTGCTCCGCCCAAGCAGGGCAGACCGCCACCGTGTGCTCCACCGTGTCCTCAGGGCGATCTTCGCAGTGGAAACACCCGGGCGTTTCCTCCCGCCCTATCCGAAACAGGAACCTCCCGAAACAACCGTGTCCGGTGAGGACCTGCGTCAGGCGGAAAGTGAGGACGCCATGCCACCTCTCAAACCACTCCTCAAAGAGGGGACTTACCGCCGCAATCGTGGCGTGCCCAAAATAAGACCATTAGAATTCAACCCAACAACACTAACAGCGATCGTTGACCTCCCAAAAAAATGACATCAAATTCTTTTAATTTTATCGATAGCGAGCGGAGTTGAGCTAGCCAGTTTAAAATTACCCTGTAACATAAATATAAAAGAGTACAAGTTTTTTAATTAAAGTGTTTTTTCGTTAAAATCCCCACTAATACACAAACTCAAACTCAAAGCATTTATTTCAATTAAACCTTTTACAGGCACTTTTGAATTGTCAAAAAAAATCGAAGTTGAAGCTAGGTGCCCATTCCAAAACGTAGATCTCTATGGAGAAGAACGGGCAAGAAACTCCAAGGACACTCTTTTAAATCATGGGTTTTACAAAATCTTGGGAACATTATTCATGGTGCTTCTATACTTATGTGAGAAAAATGTAAAATAAAAGCATAAGATTCAAAATACAGTTAGCAGTTAGGAGATGACCAGTCTCAACCGACGGGGCGCCCGTTCACAAAATTGACGCGTGGATCAGCACCATCCAGCTCAACCATTTTGTAGGGATGATCCAACACACGCGCCACCATCAGTGAGACATTTAAATGAGCATGACATACTCTCAACTACCACGCTTTTTCAAGTCGACGTACATCATAACAACATATTATAGGGATGCATGGTACTCACATTTACAAAATTGTAACACATAGCCTACATTCCTATTCGAGAAATACCTCTACTCCCAGCGACACTGTTGAAAGAAATTCTAAAGCGACATTGAGCGAAGCACCTACCTGACGAAGTAACTGAAAGAGGGTGTCAACCCTGATCCTGACGTAACCCATCCAGACGGAGGAAATCAATGCGGATTTCCACGTAAAAATGTGGTTGTCAGTTAACAAATGGACCAGTGGACTTTATTTTGAATTAGCTTCTGCTTGCAGCTTCGCTCGAGTAAATGTCCAATCCTTCGGGAACGTAGCATGTTCTTGACAAAAAGTACCCTTGAAGTATCTATTAAATTTCAAGTTTTTTTTTTGCGAGGAATCGAACCCTTATTTTTTTTTCTAAAATAAAAGTAGCCTAAATTACTTCTACTAATATCAGCTATCTGTTCTATCAAAATCGGTCCAGCCGTTTCGGAGATTAGCCGGAACAAAAAGACAGACGGCCAAATATATATTTTTTAATTGATTTTTCGTCGTACCTAGTAGATACTCATACACTATTATATGCGTTTGCTAAAAGCTAATAACTTGACATTAAAAATACATACTTCAATTTTATTTATGTATGTATGCATATCACCGTAAGATTGTGAACACTGTTAGTTGATGATCTATCTCTGGAGATTATAAACTGGCGATAAATTGTTAGCTGCAAAAACCATCTCCTTGCCGGATTACCGCCATGGGATCTGGAGGCAAAGGTCCTCGCGCACATCTGGGAGTGGTGCGAGGTGGCCAAACGCCGGGGCGTAACTTCGCTGTCGCGAGAAATCGCGGTACAGCGGACTGAGCTCCGGCGGGATCTCATGGCGACATGGAGAGTGCGATTGTCGCAACCCAGTGCTGGGCACGCCACGATTGCGGCTGTAAGTCCCCTCTTTGAGGAGTGGATTGAGAGGTGGCATGGCGTCCTCACCTTCCGCCTGACGCAGGTCCACAAATTGTGAACTGGTATCAAGACAGATAGTACCTTGCGCTGTCAAGTAACTGCCACTAACTTGGATGTAGGGCTCGCCAACCGCTTACGCGGCACCGCTCGCTTCGGTCGCTTGGCTCGCGCGCGGTTATTCGCAGTTCTAACCTAACCTATTCGGTCGGTAAGCAGTTCACAATTTATTGACAGTTTATAATCTCACTAGATAGATTATAAACTAACGGTGTTGACAATTTTACGGTGATATACACAGATCAGTGCCTAGAGACAAAAACATTTCTGTTAGTTATTTCCGCAGGGAATGTCATTCCCATACATTTTGGCGTAGCGTTTGACGTGAAGCACCCTAATTTCGTAACACACTATTAATCAGAATCTGAATCATTTGGAAGGTTATTGTTAATCCATTATTTTCTATGTTCGAAAATATTGTCTGCTTAGCAACGTAAACAACGCCATGAAAGTTTTGATACTGTCAAAATGAAAGCGATTTCCTACTGTTAGTGCATTTACGCACTTGCCCCTCAGAACATGCCAATCTGCCAACTGACATGTCCTCATGTCTCAAACTATGTATAGGTACTGTAGGTATATGCTCCGAACATGTTGGTTCTATTCATTTCCTGCTACAAGCTTGCGGCGCCCAACATCACAGTTGTATAATCTATAGGATGATTTCCACCAAACGGCTCGCATCGCATCGGATCGGAAAGGATACCGTACGGGACTAACCACACTAGTTCAGCTCTGTTCAGCTTTTTCCTTAGAAAATAACGATTTTGTTAAGTTTTCCGCGTCTGTTCAGTTTACATACAAAATCGTTGTTTTCTATGGACTAAAGCTGAACAGAGCTGATTATATGTGGTTAGTCCCTAAGGCTCTGTACGTACGCGAACGTGTTCTAGTCAAATAGTTTCATTCCTACCGTGTTGTCGTGTTCTAACTTATGAAAATGGTTTAAAATGACGTAAAATTAGAACAAGAAGAAAACAATTATAATTTTTCTTCTAAATCCATGATTGAGTGACGTGTGCAGTGCGTGCACTTTCGAGAATTAGTGGTGCCGCCCGGCCACGGCTTTAAGCGCATGCGACGACAGCCGAAAGGATCCAATCGGTCGCGACGAACAGGACGTAGTAAAGCAGAAAGTTTTCAATCCACACAAAGTCACTTTTGAGTTATGGGCGTTTGAAGTTTGACATTTTATGTGCTCTTCATACTGTGGGTTGAGTCGGGGTAGCGAGAAAACCTAGTTTCCGTGTACATTTAAAAATAGGGTTTATTAGTAGATTCAACCCTCAGGAGTACGATGGCATACTCAACTCAGTTTTGGCCAAAGTGTGGATTCTGTTAACTACGTCCGTTTCTGCTTGACTACTTCCAATAGGCGAACGGCCCCGATCGCGCATCGTGGAAGACGTCCGCGCTCAAGCTGCTGTGCGCGGCTTGGTAATAGAGACTTTAACTAATGTGTACACGAGTTAAAATCGTTTAAAGATTATAAAATCCGTTCCGATCCGATACGATGCGAGCCGTTTGGTGGAAATTATCCTTAAAGAAGTTGGCAGAGGTGTAACTTTACCTACATTTTGCAAGTTCTGTCATAGTTCTTTGTAGTGACGGGCGAGCCCATTGTGGCACTAACTGGGCGCGAGATACCAGGCTGATAATGAAACATCCTTATAGAAAATCTCGGTGCCGGGAATCAAACTCAAGACCCCAAAAAGAAGCAATCAGAAGGACATATTATATTTTCATATTGTCTTTAATCGGTATAGTAGGTACAGCGTTCACCAAGACTTTGCCAATTATGTTTAAGCCCCATGTAATAGAAGGCGACCCTAATGCCATCAACTAGGCACAAATCCAGACTGGGATCAGGTTCTAATACATACCTATGTACACTGCTGTGCTAATATTCGATTATACCTGAGTAATTTCTCAATTCCCATAAGTAAATACAATCAAGAAGAAAGTCTTTGCTCCATCTTCATCAATCACTATTGAAAGCAAATGTTTATAATACTTATGCATAAAAATATATAACTTTATGTGAAGAAAAGTGAAAAGAAAAACGCGAGCAAATTGAAAACAAGTATAATATATAATATAATTTTGATATTATTTTATGTCAAATAAATTCCAGTATTAAATTAGGTCAGCATTTTAAAAAAATAAGTCATCATCATCTGCTTAGCCTTTTCCCAACAATAATGGGTTCGGGTTCTAGTCTGACTGGATGCAGCTGGATGCTAGTATTTCACGTGGAGCTACTCCCTCTCTGACCTCTACAACCGGATTACCGGGTAAAACGATACCCCTTGGTAAGACTGGTTGTCAGATTTTCGAGCTTCTGACTACCCGTTACGACTGTCAAAGATCTACGAATGACAGTCAGGACCAACGGCCTATCGTGTTTTCTGTGCTTTCCGACCAGTCTCGACACGTATTCGATGGTCACCCATCCACAAACCGACCGCGGCATGCGTTGCTGAACCTTTGATCGACACATCCATTTGTTTTCATTATCACAGCCGCGAGTCTCATTAAAAAAAAAAAGAGAAAAGAAAGTGTTTTACTTATTATGGAATTTCTAAATGAAATCCAACCTTCTAAAATAATTAGTTAGACGTTCAATATTTTAAAACATCTCTCAAAGTAATGTAACGAGATGGGATAGGTCTCCATTGACGCAATAAAGGCATTTGGTTACTTTATTAAAAGACATGGATCAAATTGTTTCACTTAGGCACGCCAATCATCATTAACCTTTCCTTACAAGACGATAATGAATTTTGATGGCGGAAAGCCCACGAGGAAACCTACATTGCAAAATGCATAATCCGCCTATAATGTTCCCACTGCTAGGACTCAGGGCTTCTGCCTGTGAAAGGGAGTGAGCCATAATCCATCTCGCAGGTTTAGTGCTAGTTGGTGGATGTCACTTTTCTTCAAATTGTTGGTTCTAGTACATGCCTTATCACAGTGTTTTCTTTCAACATTTTGAGAGCAGTGCTGAGGCCTTATTGCGGGTTTCATTTAACCATATCGATCAAATGCTTCGAGCGCGTTGGGCGCTCCGATTGGCCCTGGATTGGTGACGGACAAATCGATGCGTTCGATACGCGCTCGATGCGTTTGTTCGAAATGGTTAAATGAAACTCACACTAGGGCCACTGACGAAATAATGTACACCAAAATAAACCTACCCTACACACAAATTCGTATACATACCACCATTTGCTATCTAAATAACAGTGGCAGGATGTTATTATAACACCATCAATATACATTAAGTGGAAATAATACGTATTATAGAAGTTAACTCAAAAACTACCCAAGCAAAATTGATAAACTTTATGAGATCGCTAAAAAAATTTATTAAATAAATATAGGTATATTATAAAATAATTTTTGAAAACGATCCACAATTGCTGGATATATCGCGTAACATAAATTTAAAAAAATCGAATTGAGAACCTATTTGAAGTCGGTTAAAATAGAGAGCAGTTCCATACAAACATTGTAATAATTTATGTCAGAACGTGTTAAAACCAGTAAAGATGTTTCGACATCATTTCTAGAGTTAGTCTCATCAGTTGGTACGACGAATTTACAAGTATGAATCTCCCGGGCCCTCGACTTGGTAGTGGAAAGAACCGGAATAGGTTTCTGGTTGGTAAAAGTCTAAAACGAAACCCTCCGTTCTCCATCCAGTTATCCAAAAGGTTTTCCCCTCAGAAGGCAAAGTTCATTGAATATTTAATATCATTTGCCCACAACAACAACTTACCACCTCTAAAAACACATCTCCAACTTTCTGCTGCAGGTCCCATTGTTCTAGCCGTCGCCTCAACTGCTCCAGGAATACTTGGTGAACGTTCAGGATCCCTGGCACCTGGTAGAAGATCTCGTCCACCAAGAATGCGTCAAGAAGACCAGCATTCTCTGGACTCTTCAGCGGTTGGAGATATTTCTGTTGAGAGAGAACATGGAATTATTTTGAGCTGGAGCTTGCTTTTAAATTGTGTGTTTGCCTAGCCGTTGATAAGCCTGTTTCATTGTGTAATGAGCGGCATAGTCTGCTTTTTTAACCGACGAAAAAACGGAGGAGGTAATTGGTAGATTATATCCACAAAAATTATAAAATAAAAACTTTTTAACAAAAAAATGAACCCGCAGAAAAACCGAAAAGTAAAAAATTGTAAACCTGCTTTGTCCAACCCCAACAACTAAGTTCGGAAGTCGGTGACTTTGGATATGTATTTAATTATGTCACCGCCTTAGTTATTGGGGCTGGACAAAGCAGGTTTATTATTTTTTACTTTTCGGTTTTTCGGCGGCTCAATCTTAATAAACTAGATTTTGCTTTCGACTTCGTCTGCGTAAAATTTTGGAACCTGACCCGCGTCTCCTCCATTGCCTGCCCGCACTTTTACTTCGTTTTCGATTAGCGTTATTTCTGATTTTTGCACATTGCTCGGCTCCATAGGGTGGTAACGTGGTGTAAAGTAGCCTGTAACCTTCCTCAAAAATGTAACTATCAAATGCAAAAAGATTTCTATAAATCCGACTGGAAGTATCAGAGATTACCCCCACATAATAACTTAGAAATATGTCCTCTTTATAGTATTAGAATAGATATAATCAACATACTAGTTCCCTTATTTCATTTTTTGTCAACGGATTGACTAACATAGGCAAGAAATAAAACTCCGTCGTGAAAATCCATAATAAGGATTGTCTATATGCTATTCTCATTTTCAAATTCAATTTTCAAAGTCATAATTTTTTTATCACTATGGCAACCCATTCTGGTTAATGGCCTCAATTCGAAACTTTAAGCCCGGTAAACATTCGAGGTAAAGGTCAAGTACACGAAATTCGGAGACTGTCAGTACTATGTAGAACAAATGCTGCATTCCAATTACATTAATTCGACTGTCTGCTTAAATATAACAGCAACGAATCACCAACACTTTACCATTTTGCTACTAACGATAATAAAATTATGGAATCATCTGCCTAGCCTTTTCCCAACTATGTTGGGGTCAGCTTCCAGTCTAACCGGATGCAGCTGAATACCAGTATTTTACATGGAGCGACTGCCTATCTGACCTCCACAACCCAGTTACTGGGTAATACGATACCCCTTGGTAAGACTGGTTGTCAGACTTTCGGGCTTCTGACGACCCGTAACGACTGTCAAAGATCCACAAATAACAGCCGGGACCAACGGCTTAACGTGCTTTCCGAGGCACGGAGGAGTCTTGGTATGTAAAGATGGTCACCCATCCACGGACAAACCGCGGCAAACGTAGCTTAACCTGATCGATCGACCCGCGCAGCTATTGTTACTTAGCCACAAGCTCCTACAAGTATAATTATGGAATGTTATTGTGAAATGAAATGAAATGAAATTATTTATTCTGTAAATAGGAAATCGTAATCACGTTTGGATACACGTCATACTACATATATGTATAATAAAATTAATAAGCTAGATGGAATCGACATTTCCCATCTGACTTTTTCACCCCTGAGAAGAAATGGAGAAACTGACTCAAGGGTCAAAGTATCTTTTAAAGTCTAGACATAATCTTGGTCAGATTGTGTGAATACAATGAATGTAGATGCTTGAAATGGTCTTTAAAGGATAGAAACAACCAGATTAATCAACAAATTCTACTTCAATACAGGGTCGAATAAGAAAAATAACAAAAGACGGTAAATTCCAGCTACCGGACAGTGTAACAAAACACCGTAGTTACTTGACTCCGGACAAACACTTAAGTCCAGCCCTTTTGACAAAGAGTGTGATAATGAGGCACTCGTTCAAATTAAACCACCAACTATCTACAAACATTCTGCGCGGTAGAACATAACAATTTAGGGTGACCAAGCAAGGTTCTGTTGACAACCTCACTACAAAAACTTTGCCAAACATAGGGAAACCATAATCACCAGCAAACACGCAAGACGAGACTCGATTAGGCAGATAAAAGCAAGGACTTTCACCAGTAAAACTCACAATACTTTTTTATATTTTATGAATTTTACAACGGTAATAAAACCCAGCGGTAAGTAGACCTACAAGGCTATAAACATTTTTCTGCCACAATAAGAAGTGGTGACCATAAAAATATAGACAAAATTCTTATCTTTTTGAGTCAGAAAGTTTTGCCCCAAACATGGGATTACTTTGATGTTTCGTGTCTCAACTTTGACAGTTTGGTTACCCTAATCGAAGAAAGGGCAAGGCTTCGACTAGAGTGAAGAGCTTGAGCGGGTGCTAAGGCAAGGTAAGGTATCAAACATTGGTAACCGCCGTTTGCGTCTATAGTATAGTGACTTATGGCGGGTAACTAGCGCGATGGGTCTGGATCCCTCGATAAACTCTCTCTCTCGTTTGACGAAGTTTTAAATTGAAGCAGTGTCAATTTTAACTGAGTGTTCAGAAAGAACCAATAGCAATATTGAATACTTAGATATTGATGGTGAGCGACTTGGCACACGTAGTTTTCAAAAGTTTATATCTGCTCGTTGCGGCAACACTGACAAACCTAACTAGTTCTCGATCGTCTTTTTTTTTTTGCTCTGTGGAAATACATTTAGATTTTTGTTATTTGTGGTATCTACCCAACCCTACTGCTCGCGATGCACTGTGGTCACCTAATCTCGCCCGCTTCCGCTCCCGCTACAGCTTTAGTCACCCTGGACAAAGGGGAGGAAGGGGTGAAACACACAGAGATACGCCAGTGGAAGTTCTTAATGCTGGAGATGGAAATTTATTTGGAGAGGCTGAAGTTGCTTTTGGAGGCGCAAAGCGGAATCTTAGAGAAAATCTTACTATAGGAATATGGATATTTGGATGACTAAGATAATGACTGAGATTAAATTAGGTAATGGTGGTATTTAAAAATATTGTTGGATATTTACAACCCGTTCTATGTTAAGAGGTTACCAACTAGTGGGGTCCGTAACGGACGATGCCTGCTAGGGGTGCGGGTTGTTCGAAAGAGATACCACCGCCCTTGGCACACAGGCAACTGAGAGAACACGGGTGGGTTTAGTCAGTAAAAGTCTGACACCTGCTACACCCAGAGCGGGAGAAGTTATTTGATGAATTCCCACCCAAAAAAATAGAAAGGTGTTTGGTTTCCGCATTTGGTCCTTCTTGTGGAACATTGTGCGTGGTCCTTGGTGATCGTCGTTGGTTATTCCAACCAGCCTACCTCCCGCCAGATGTTCATTTTATCTCCTGGTTTGTAGAGAATGTCCGTGTTAGATCTGGGTGCCCCGAAAGTTTCTGCCCTAATCTGGGTCCCGCTTACAACCCGTGGTAATTTATTTTTCGGATCCAAAAGTGTACCTAACTAGGTAAGGTCATCATCATCATCATCATCATGAAAGACGTCCCCTGCTAGACATGAGCCTCCACCAAAAGGGGGGATTTGTCATGATCGCCACGCTTGGCAGGCGGGTTGGCGATCGCAGTACGTTGGTGGTGTTGGTTTTTATGAGAACGCTGCTGCCCATTAGGTAAGATACAGCACCCTAATTTCGTAACACAATCGTAATCAGAATCTGAATATATTGAAGTTTATTGCAAATCCATTGCTTGTTATGTGCGGTAAAAATTTGTCTGCTCAACAACGTATACCACCTATGACGCAATGAATGTGAAAATGAAAGCCATTCCTACTGTGTGTTACTTATTTATCCCGCTGTTGTCTAATTCTCAATGCAATTAGATTATTGAAAAATATTTAACTATTATAGTCAGTATCATCTTCTGTTACTTAACACGTTCAACATCGTTGCATGATATTTATAAAATATCTGGATGACCGATCGATTTATCGCTCCCGAAACCCCCTGCATGCAACATTTCATGAAAATCATTGGATCCGTCTCGGAGATTCAGATTATGTATAAACAAGAATTAGACCTTTAAATGTTTTTTTCTAATACTTATGTATTATAAATATGTAAAGAAGATATACAAAAGACATACTCTCTATCATTCCGACCATTAGCAGATAGCCTCGGAGTAAACGTCACGGATAGGCACGAATCTGGCCTAGAAAATAATTAAAAGTACCCAGCTGACACATTTCTATGGCCCTCTGTTAAATCTGTTCTTTGTTTGACAAGGCTGAGGCGCAAGACGGATAGAAACAAAAGCTCCACTACGTCAGATGGAATGATGATGTCCCTTCAGTGTCTGATTAGCCATCAGGTGACCAATGTTGTTGTGATTTCTTTTTCTTGGATTGGATGGACTACCATAATGATGCTTTTCAAGAAAGTTCAGTCAAAGTCAAAGCATTTATTTCAAATAGGCACTTAAAATGCACTTTTGAACGTCATTTACATTAAAATAGAATTGATTCTAGTGTCTCCCATTCCGAAATGTAGTTTCGTTAGGAGAAGAATGGGCAAGAAACTCCACCGTTACTCTTTTAAAATGTTTTAAGTTCAGTATTTAATATCATCATCATCATCATTTCACCAGAAAGACGTCCACTGCTGGGCATAGGCATCCCCCAGTAGGGGGGTTTTGCCATAATCGCCACGCTTGGCAGGCGGGTTAGCGATCGCAGTATGGTGTTAAAATGCATAGAGAACGCTGCTGCCCATTCTCTAGTAAGTCCCTTAGTCGCCTTCTACGACACCCACTGGAAGAAATGGGATGGTGCTATTCTTTTACGCCAGGCGACACATTCGGGGTATTTAATATACATTCATTATATAATTAAGTGCGAAAACGATTCACCCAGAATAAAATTACCATACCAAAATAGGTAAAAAGAATGAAATTGAAGCAATTACAGATATAAAAAATTTATGATAGATACATGGTGCTCACATATTTACAAACATTGTAAAAGTAAGTATACGATTATCCTAGAATAATAACAAGTAATAAGTCAGTGTGTGAGTTTTATCAAAGTTATAAATATAATTAATTATACAGTTTAATTAGTAACCAGTTTGATTTTGTCTAGACTCTAAATTGTCCTATGGAGCAGGACCAGAATGTTTCCAAGCATTCTTATCTGGGATATAATCCTCTAATTTGTAATAGTTCTAGTTAGATTGACACAAGGCATAGTTAAGATTACAGATTACCTCAGGTGGGTCATTTGGTAGAACCTCCTGCATGTGTGTGCGTGTGTGTGTGTGTGTGTTTAATAAACTGCATTTGGCCTGTTACGTTTAAGTCTCCTATTGCATGCACCGGGCTCAAATCGACGAAAGAACATTAAGAAATGAAAAATAATGAAAATGAATGGTGTTAGCAAAAAAAACCTAATTCAGAAAAGAAGATATTCGTTCATTATTCTACATTCAAAAATCTGTTGAAGAAACTGAAGCAAAAAGTGCGATAAAAATCACGCCTTTTCTTAAAGACTTTTTGTGTGATGTTTTTTTGAATACACGAGCCTTCTGCTTTTTCTTTATTCTGTGTTTTAAGGGGGAGGGATGACGCAAGGGGGAACACCGGTGACAATAAATAGCCCGACCCACATGATGGAAAGATAGAGCGGAAAATTTGAGTGGGAAAACCACTGCGGGATTAGGGCTGGTCAATTTAATGTAACTGTTCTGATCCGGGAAAAGGAACAAAAAGTTACCGCTTTTGTGTTTTGCATAATGCCACCGTTTTCTTCCTATTCAAGAGCCATTTTTATCTAAGGGTGGTTCGAACTTTCAAATTGACGTGGATAGTGGGTACCAGTTGGAGTAATCTACTAGAATTTGCATATTGGAGGGATGTCTGATTTGAAAGCGCTACTGCTGAGGTCGTGGCGGCAAATTGTTTTTGCATATTATTATCTGGAATTTTTCCGTAGCAGCCCGGAGTCTGGATTTGTCCCCGGTTGATAGCAATAGGCTCGACCCCTATAACATGGGACATAAACTTAACTGGCGAAATGTGGATGTAGTATAGATCCAACCCAACCCTTTGGGGAAACAAGGCGTGATGTCATGTTATGTATGTCTGATTTTAAAAAAATTACGAAAAATCTTCGATTACAATGATAAGTATGCAATCTTTGTTTATATTAAATGTTTAGTTATAAATGACAATCAAAAATTGCGCAGTAAAAAATCCCCTAAAAATACCCTATCAATTTATATTTATATACTTTATTGTACACCACAAAATATACAATTGGGGGCCTTGTCGCTTTCTGCGATCTCTTCCAGGCAACCAATGTTCAATTTAAATGACTATCAGTAAATCTTGCATTGTAATATAATTCAAATGAAGACATTACTAACTGACAGCACAATTATCACCCCCTGAAAACATCACAAAAGCACCGAAATTCACAAATTAACAAGCTTTCGACAGCTCATTAATTACCGGACAAAGAAAACCGTTAAGATTGATCAGAAAGTCTACTGTGACAGCCCTAGATTTCGTCGTCTCCATAAATATAACGAATTTGTCAGTCGGCGGCTAATTCCGGCCAGATTAACGGGCCGCCTGAGTTACTGAGTTATTATAATAATTTTACGACTTACAATTAATTTCCATACCGATCTTAGTGTTGAGGAAAAACAGACAGTTCCGTTGGTGAAGATTTCGCGAAATTCCTTAATGTTACCATCCAAGAAGGTTGGAAAGAAATCATCGTCATTTACCTAGCCTTCTCCCAACTATGTTGGGGTCAGCTTCCAGTCTAACCGGATGCAGCTGAATACCAGTATTTTACATGGAGCGACTGCCTATCTCACCTCCACAACCCAGTTACTGGGTAACACTATACCCTTTGGTTAGACTGGTTGTCAGACTTTCGGACTTCTGACGACCCGTAACGACTGTCAAAGATCCTTGATTGACAGCGGGGATCAACGGTTTAAAATGCTTTCCGAGTCACGGGGTCTTGTTTGTAAAGATGGTCACCCATCTACGGACCAACCGCGCCATGCGTAGTTTAACCTGATTATTTATTACTTCTGCTCGTGATTTTTTCCGAGTGAAGTTTCTTATTTGAACATAAAATATGACATCGGCAATACTGTAGCTTCCCACCAGTAAAATGATTTTTTGGATTCGGATTCGTAGTCTCAAATATTACTCCTACATTACATCTCTATTTACTAATAGATATTATAAAGAAGTAAAATTTATTTGTGTGTTTTTAAATATACGGAAAAGTTTTTAACCAGTGCGCAAACTGTAACCATGAATTCTGCATATCATTCAAGACCTCAAAACAAAAAATAAACTGCTGTTTCATAGACATGTGCAATAATACCTACGCGGTCAAAATGTATGGCACAGCAGTTTTTTTTTTTTTTCTGTATAACCGACGAAAGATTTCTGCTCTGGTAGGTCTAGAATGATACGCTGAATTCATGGTTACAGTTTGCGCACTGGTTAAAAACTTTTCCTATATAGTGGGTAATATCTAGATCTACCCGCGGTATTTGAAAAAATAATATTGCATTTGATAGCCCAAGTCTTGAAGAAGGTTAATTGAAATCACGCTACGATCTTACGGGAGCTGAGAAAATGAAATAATATCACTGACGGGGACGATGCGATGCTAAAGGCTTTTCTAGTAGGCCTTTCTGGTCTGACTTATAGGTACACAAAGACCAGTTAAGTTCGTACAAAGTTGGGCCCAAAATCCAAAGTTCAGGTGTCTTTTAAAGTTGGAAAATCTTTTATTAGCACCGATTGGCCAAAACAAATGAAAGGTGTCCTTGTTATTTAGACAATATGATTCAAATAGTTATAGGAACACTCGCAAAGGTTTGTTGTCTTAGTAGGTAAATACTTGTTCAAGATGTAGGAAAGGTCGTAGCGATACGGCGCAATAGTAAAAAGTGACAAGGATTTGTTCAGGAAGGAAAGTGATTTACATACCAAGAAGATCCCTGCGTGCCTCGGAAAGCACGTTAAGCCGTTGGTCCCGGCTGTCATTTGTGGATCTTTGACAGTCGTTACGGATCGTCAGAAGTCCGAAAGTCTGACAACCAGTCTTACTAAGGGGTATCGTATTACCCAGTAACTGGGTTGTGGAGGTAAGATTAGGCTGTCGCTCCATGTGAAACACTGGTATTCAGCTGCATTCGGTGAGACTAGAAGCCGACCCCAACATAGTTGGGAAAAGGCTAGGCAGATGATGAGTAAGAAGACTAAGAAGTGATAAGGAGGTCTTCCCCGATCCGGGTTTACCACATTTTTCTTCCCTGGCCGAATTTGATTTTGGTCCAATATGGCCGATTTCCTTTCATGCAGACAAAGTCGTGAACAGCAGGCTTAACACAAGAACCGTACAGAACCGTTTTGTCGACTGAAGAGTGGACAAAAATGACCTTTCCGTGTAGATATTTGACAGTTTAGTACCGAGAAATGTAGACAAGCGATTTCTATTCTACGGTATAGTAGAAATATAAAGCGTCATGCTAAGCCTGCTAAAGCAAGTGTGTATTTTTACCTCTTTATAATATTAGCATTGATCGATTTATTGTACAACTTTGTGCCTATATTCCCAAGGAAGGTCATTTGTTATAAATGAGGTCCGCTGGACATATTTTTCCTCCCACCCGATTCGCGCCGGCGTCCCTCAGGGCGCCGTGCTATCCCCTCTCATCTTTACGCTGTTCACCAGCGATATCCCCAAGAGTGGTACGGCACAGTTGGCTCTGTTCGCAGACGACACAGCCATCTACCACTCTGGGCGTAGTTCCAAAGCGATAGCCAAATCTCTCCAGACCGCAGTCAACGTACTCGGTGCATGGTTTAGGAAATGGCGAATCGAATTAAATCCGGACAAAAGCCAGGCGGTTCTCTTTAAGAGACCGCAACGCCACCTCGACCCCCTCCGCGCGGCCCATCTCCATATTCGGCAAGCCGATCCCTTGGGAAAAGCAAGCCAAATATCTTGGAGTGACTCTAGATCAGCACCTCTCCTTCTCTGAGCATATCAGGAAGGCGCGCTCACGCGCCGCCTTCGCTCTCGGAAGGTTGCCCTCTGTTCTGAACGCACGTAGCAAATTGTCACTCAAGTGCAAATTGCGTATTTACACGGCGTGCATAAGGCCCATCATGACGTATGCATGTGCTGTCTTTGCACACACGCACCCCCGACACATCCATAGGATGCAGACCCTCCAAAACCGTTTCCTCCGCCAAGCCACAGGCTCCCCATGGTTCGTTCGGAACGAGATCCTCCATCTCGATCTGAAAATGCCCACTATTGCTCAATTTATAAAACGCAACTCGAAGCGTATCTTCGATAAAGCCGAGTTACATCGCAATCCCTTGATTGTGAAGGCCGCTAGTTATGTCCCCAGTAGAATCAGTAGTATTCGCCGGCCGAAACATGTCCTCTCCGACCCAGATGACCCCATCACTGTTCTCCAAGAAAAGAATAGGGTCACCAGTACAGTACACAAATACAAACGACAACCGTCCTACCGACCTCGCCGCGCCGAGGTCCTCGCGCCCCACGAAGACTCCCGAGTAGCGATCAGACCCCCGACCGTCCCTTGCTCGTTGATGCGCCAGCCCGCGCCGCAGCTGAGCCAGTAGCTTTAAATTCCCCGTATAATAATCATGAAAATAATATCTTGATCCAGCCTGTCCCCAGTAGTACTAGCTGCCCCCCCCCCCCTGCCAGCGACTCCCTGAGCCGAAGCCGTACCCCACAGGGGGTGCCCTCAGTGCGCAGTCGTTTTAGGTTTAAGTAGGTTTTACGCCCTGGCTGGAGAATTTTAGAGTTCTAAAAACCTTCACAGGAAAGTCCGGTTGAGCAGTCACGGCCTCTCAAGGTCAACTGCGAGATGCAATTATCAAAAAAAAAAAAACCAATGAATATCGCCCTTCTAACCCAATTTTACCTTCAAAGTATGGCGAAGGCTCTGCTATGCTTACACGTGTAGCGACATAGAAGGCAGCTGTCACCCCGTAATCTCTTAAGCGAGAGTTACCGAAAAATGTGTCATATTACCTCAACACAATATTACTATCCTATCTTACTATCCTACTAATATTACTATTTGTGAAAGTTTGTATATTAAGGCGCAGACAGCCGAATTTTAAGGAAATTGTATTTAAGATCACGTCTAAACGGCTTGCCTTATGTATTTGAAAAAATTAAATGTTAAAATTTACATTTTTAATACTAGCTCCCGCCTGCGGCTTTGCCCGCGTGGTAGTCGGAAATTATCCCGCGGGAATGTACTACCGTCGTTTTTATGTGATTGAGTACCTAGCAAACATCCAAACATCTGAATATCCAAACATCTAAATTTAATTAAATACGTCCGCATCGTTGTCAATGGGATTCTTTGCCCGAAAAATAGGCCAGCCCTTTGGTCACTCCAAAGGGCTGGCCTATTTTTCAGGCAAAGAATCAGCATTGCTATTAATGCAACGTGGCAATGCTGCCAGCCTTTTGGGCACTTTTCCCATTGACAACGATGCGGACGTATTTTTTGATGCCTTGTGAATATTTTCTTTTTTATGTATCTGTACATATTTTAATGTTAAACTAGGCAATTCTTTTCGTCATTTGATATGTGAATATTTTAAACCCTTTTTTGTAACATAATGTAATTAATTGGTAAAGTTATGTCTATCGCGGACATAAAAACGATAGTCACGCAAAAACAATCGGGCGTATTTCCATGAAACTTTCACCATCTAAAAGAAAATTTAATTACCCAAATTTTAGTATACGGCTTTTCTTTGAATTATGTTTGATAAGTCAACATGGGTTGTTTTTCGTAAATCTTGATGCGCGTTGAGGCGGGTTCTCTTGCGGACAGCGGCTGTGCATCGCTGTAGGTCGCTGTCATCTATTGTCGCCTTAAGATGTTGTATATTTAGATGTTAAAATAATAATATGCACAGGTATATAAAAAGAAAATAATCATAAGGCATCAAAGAATACGTCCGCATCGTTTTCAATGGGAAAAGTGCCCAAAAGGCTGGCAGCATTGCCACGTTGCATTAATAGCAATGCTGATTCTTTGCCTGAAAAATAGGCCAGCCCTTTGGAGTGACCAAAGGGCTGGCCTATTTTTCGGGCAAAGAATCCCATTGACAACGATGCGGACGTATTTAATTAAATTTAGATGTTTGGATATTCAGATGTTTGGATGTTTGCTAGGTACTCAATCACATAAAAACGACGGTAGTACATTCCCGCGGGATAATTTCCGACTACCACGCGGGCAAAGCCGCAGGCGGGAGCTAGTATTAAAAATGTAAATTTTATATATGGATATTTAGATGTTTGGATGTTTGTCACACAATCACGCTATAACGGCTGAGCGGATTAGGGTGAAATTTAGCACACAGATAGTTTAGAACCTGGTTTTAACGTAGGATAGTTTTTATCTCGATAGTAGGTACGACTCCGTGGAATAATTTTCGACCACCACGCGTGCGAATAGCCGCTGGTGAAATACTAGTAGGTACCTATTGCTAAAATAATATAGCTACCTTAGGTTGTTTTCTTTCCCGTTAAATTCTCGCAGTTGACCTAGATAAACATCGCCAGTAAGAGCTTAATTGTACAGCTTGGTGTTTTAAACTCGAGCATACACTTTGAAACATCGTTGAAAGGAGGATTTCAAGAAAATGTGGCACAATACTTTTTGATTGCTGCTGGAAACTTTGAAATGTATTGAGCAACACTCTTCGAACTATTCCTTGAAATTACTACATAGCTATTCGTGATTTTCGTTTTTGTTTTCGGCAAAATATTAATACGTTACTAGCTGACCCGCTGTCGGTGACGTTGCCCTGTCCAAATTGCAATTATTCTTACAAAAATTACTTATAAAAAGCACTTTCAGTTTTTTCCGAATTCGAAAATTTCCGGGAAACTGGTAACAACTTTTCTTTCCATAAAAATCAAAATGGGACTATTAAAAACATTTAAAAAAAAACAATAGCCACATTAGTCCAGTCGTTCTCAAGTGATGTGCTTATCAACGAACAACAAATAATTTTTACAAGATTTTATTTAACTTGCAATGCATATTTATGTAACCATGTTTGTTCGTGTGGAATCTTGCAACTCAATGTTGAAGCAGAGATATCTTTAACCGATTGGGCTGAAATTTTGTATACACGTTTAGTTTGGATGACAATGCATTTTGTAGTTGTGTGATGTCATTCTAAATCCAACATGGCGGAACACCTAAGATAGCGGTTTTTTTTAAATTCACATCTACAATATGGGTTTCACATGAAAGGGCTTGCTGTGAATTACCCGAAAAATAACTAAAAAGTACAAAAATAATTAAAAACTTTTTTTAAATCAACTTATAATTACACAATTTAAATTATATAAAAGCTTGTCGCAAGATTTAAGTAAACGTATTTACTTAGATAAAGAGTCGTATTTTTAGTTTTTTAACGCATTTAAATAAAGCTTTTTGAATAAGTGTTTCTGTTTTGTGTTATACTGATTATCTACAAAAAAAAAAGAAAAAACAGCATATTTGATATCAAAATCTGGTAACGTTATTAAGGTGGAAAACTAGCAGGCAACCCTCATGGTGTAGTCACGTAAAGCAAAGTCATAAAAGATCCTTTGCCACCCCAGACAAAGCTAAAATGTGCCATATACCTGTGATACAAGAACTATATTACAAATATCCATTATTAACCTATCACTATGAAATAAAAGCTCTATCATGGTAGACAGCAATCCATCAATAAAACAATGACATGCTTACAGCGGCAGCCATTGTACAAGGGATATGGGACAAAAGACGGCGTTATCTTTATTTTCTAGTAGAATATTTACGCGTCAACCATTTTTCATGGTGAAAACTTGTTTTTATATAACTTTATTGTTAATACAGAATGAGGGCTTATAAGTCGATTCGCACGAATTTAACCACTCATCATCATCATCATTTCAGACGAAAGACGTCCACTGCTGGACATAGGGCCTTTAAACACTCGAATCGGGCGAATCGTCACTTTTAAATAATACAATATTTTCTATAGGAGTCTCGCACGAAGGTAATTTATTTGTGGAAGGATCAAAAATTCCAGAAATACGGAATCCTTTATTGGAACATTCCATTCATGAAATATTTCAATTCTTCAAGTCTACGATGTCAATCGTGACGACCAATTTTACTCTACTTTTAAGACTTGGGGGTAGAAACATTTTTATAGAATTATTATCATATACAACTCTCTAAGTTCATTGTATACCTATCCAGCTCAACTAACATCACTATCTACATAGTATACCCACTGCTATGGAAATAATAACTGTCTTTGTCTTCATAGACACGCGAGTGCGGATCGCCGCGTGCTCCGGCAGAAGAGATGTCAAGTTGGATACAAAGAACTTTGTCTATTCTTGGTAGAATAGAGATAGAATTGGTCATGCTACGCCTGCGGGGGTAGTAGTCGAGAAATGTTGACTCCATCCAGCTTATTTTTTTATATGACATGTAAAAGTGATTGAATGTAGAAGTGATTGATTAAAAGTGAGTGAGTGTAAAACTGATATCCTGTTTACAGAATGAACAATTTCATTTCATTTATTTCAGTACCAGGAACATTTAATATTAAAATTAAATGTCAAGAGAAATATTTTTTTGTTCAATATTTTGTGACCCACTGATGCAGGACAAAGACCTCTCCTTTTGCCATCCAAGGCTCGGATGTCTTGTGCCTTCTCTGTCAATATTGGCCCTGCGAACCTTATCAGATCGTCAGACCATAATAAATATCATCATCATTTCAGCCGAAAGACGTCCAGTGCTGGACATAGGCCTCCCCCAAAAGGGGGGTTTTGCCATAATCGCCACGCTCGGCAGGCGGGTTGGCGATCGCAGGATGGTGGTAAAATGCATAGATGCTGCTGCCCATTATCTGGTACGTACCTTCATCGCCTTCAACGACACCCACGGGAAGAAATGGGATGGTGCTATTCTTTTGCATAACACGGAACAATGAATAAATATTAATCAAAATAATTACTGATGTCTTACCTTGACTAATATCTCCAGTGCTTCCACATAGGACTTCTCAGTCTCATACAACTCCACCACCACATGCGTCCGTGTGTCCTGTAACAAAAAGAAAACCTGCATCAGTTTTTTGAAATGTAGTATTGGTTCAATAGCTCTATCTTTTTGAGTAAAAGGACCTTACGCTCAGTTCGTAAGGACGTAAGCACTGACTCGTATGCTTACCGAAGCTATGAACCTTTAATAGATTCTTAGATAGAAGTGGCCAGGGGCGAAATTATGGCCAGGGGAAGCCGTCCCAAAAAAAAAACACACCGTGTGATGCAAGGTTAAAGTTTCTTCAGAAGATAAGGCCCCAGCAGTCACATTCTGATACTGGAATCTGAGTTGGAATCATAGAATTTTGTACGGAAGATTTGCTTTCCTTTGCGCGCAGGTATCAGAAACAGATAAAAAAATATTGTACTTGGAAATAATGAATTGTGCCAGGTGGGATTTCTCATAGGTAAGCTAATGGGAATCGGCTTGTTTTGACCCGTCGCCACTGTTAGATAGGGAAGTTAGTTTTATCTGTATTTTGCTCCGAAAATGTTAAAGGTACCGCTAAACTTTGAGCTCGACCTTTTGTTATTGATGAAGATCATCAAGGCGCCCATAGACAGGCACGACGCGACGCGACGCGACGGTGCGAAAGAAGAAATTGAACTACTAAAGTCGCGTCAAGCCTTCATTATTTTGCCATAATCCCAATTTATTTCGGGTCGGTGCAACATGTCCTTCTTCTTAGCGTGTCGATAGTAATCTAAATACAGTCAGCTCAGAACTTGGATACGAGCCTGGCACTTTCAGCAGCGTCCAACAGCTCCTATAGCGTGCAGACAGCAGGAAACGCTGGACAAGATATTGAGTGCCCCATTGTTTGTGGGACAGCACCACATTTATTCCAGGGCGAAGTCATCTGAGAATCTCCACCTGAGCAGGTTCTCTTTACTTCGGCCTACCGGAGTACGGAGTCTATTTAAAGACTTCCAGGAAAATCAAGGCAACACATGTCCAGGTGCGAGACTTTCAACAAGTCCTGATACACACGGAGAGTATTAGTACGTTTTATATCATATTGAGATAAAAAAGAAGTAGCTAATTAGTATTAACCTCATTAAAAACGTAAGCCCACTCAACATTAATTGAAACACGACCCCCAAATCACTTCCAGCCGACATTTAGAGCCCAAAGTTACATATTTATGAATATTACGGAAAAGGGAGAGCTCCGAAGGATTATGGAGCTGAAAGAAATTTATTCAAAATGAAGCTATGAGGTTTGCATAAATATGTATACTGGAGTATCTTCAATGATTAAATAGGTACAGAAAGCCAGCTATACCAATCGCTGTCCATGCCAGGGTTGCCTGGAAGAGATCGCGGAAAGCGATAAGGCCGCCCATTGTATATTTTGTAGTGTACCTTGTTTCTTTTTTGTAATGATTTTTTTTGTGGTGTACAATAAAGTATATATATGTCGGAGGATGTACTCGGAGAGTTGATTGTTGGTTTCAACAATACCTAATGCTAACTAAAAATATTTGTTAAATCCTAATTTAATTTAATTTGTTTTCATACATTTTGATATTGTCTAAACTTGTACTAATTTCTTTAAAAGTTAATATTTTGTAATAAGTTTTACGTAGCAGAGGTACGCCTCGAGCGGGGTCGAGGCGCCATCTTGACTCAGATTGCGCGCATGCGCGGGAGACGTTAGCGGAGCGGGAATAAATGACGTTTTCGTGGAAAAAGATCGAGTTGGATTTTCTCCATAAGTTTAGAAAGAGTATTGTTTTTATGTGGCAAAGTAAGATTGGTGTCGCGAACCCGCTGCTTTAACATAATTGTTTTGAAAAACGTTTAATTGTAAAGCTCAGTGGTTTTAAATATTGTAAAACTTTTAATTACATTTTATGCAACAGTGAATACGTACTTTGTTTTGTGCTAGCATTTACCCCAATGACGCCCACTAAACCTGTGACCACTAATGATGATGTCGAGATGAATATTGATTCTCCGACATCAGAAGTGGGATCGGTGCAGGCACAAAACGTAGAAAAATCGATTGATGGAAACCATGGTTGGCGCGCTTTGTTTGAGGCGCAACAAAATAGCATGCGCCTTCTTGTAGAGGCGCTACGCAATCCGCCGGCTACTGAAGACAAGAACATCATATTGCCCGCATTCCAACCGGATAATGCAGATAGTGACGCCCGAGCCTGGCTGGCAACCGCGGATATATGCTTGTCGGATCATGATGTACAGGGAAGTAAACTTATTCTTATACTTAGTAAAGCCCTGAGAGGTTCAGCCGCGACATGGTTATCCCAGATTGCTTTTCCTAGTATGAAGTGGGTAGAATTTAAAGAAATTTTTCTGTCTCGTTTCGACACTTCGGAAACATGCGCAGCGACGGTTTTAAAAATGTTTAATGGGAAACCGCAAGATGGTGAATGTCTCGCTGCGTATGCAAGCCGTTTATTTACCTCACTCATGTCACGATGGGGTAATATAGGCAAAGAAGAAATGGTGATATCTGTAATACTGGCTCATCTGGGGCAAATCGAACCACGGTTGCAACGTAATATATTTTCTGAAGAAATGTCTACGCGTAGTAAGATGCAACGTGAACTCATGGCATTTTCATATCGTAAGAGAAGTTCTCAAGATATTACGAAGGCTGGTGTCAATACTATGCAAGATAGCAGCAAGCGTCCTAGGTTAAGTTTAGCTTCTACAAAATGTTACGCTTGTGGAAAATTTGGTCATAGATCTTTTGAATGTTTCAGTCGTTCGCATGACAAACAGCAAACAACTTCTTATTCCGATCGCCCCAACACGGCCGTGGCTATGACGAAACCCGGCGTGACGTGTTACAAGTGTGGTACTGAGGGTCACTTGGCATCACGATGCTCGAAAACGACGACTGCAAGCGGCAGCACACAATCTGCCGCTACCTCCAGCGTAGTGAAACGAGTGGACGTATGTGGTGTGAAACCTGTCACTGGGGTGATTACTCAATACGGTGAGCAGTTTTCATTTTGCTTTGATTCTGGTGCTGAGTGTACCCTGGTTAAGAAAAGTATCTCACTAAAACTTGTTGGTGAATTACAACATACAACTGTTACTCTGATAGGTGTAGGGAAGTCTACCATAAAGTGTGATTTACAAGTTTTATCTCATGTTACTCTCTGTGGTCATGACATTCAGATTTTGTTTCATGTTATTCCTGATAATTTTCTGAATAACGACATTCTAATTGGACGTGATTTATTAGCCTTAGGATTTTCTGTGCACATGTCGAGTGACAAACTTACTATAAGTAAAAAGTCTTCTCTTGTGAATATTTGCGACGTTGGTAAGGCTGTGGCTGACTTCAGTGATGTAGATACCGACATTGCAGATAATTATAAACCGCAATTAATGAAACTTCTTAGTTGCTTTAGGGACTCTTTTGTTGACGGCACGCCTACTAGTAGAATAAATACGGGTGAGTTAGAAATCAAACTAATTGATCCTTGTAAAATCGTGCAACGCCGGCCTTATCACTTGAGCACTGAAGAACGGGTAATAGTGCGCGATAAGTGTAGTGAATTATTAGCTGCTGGAGTTATTAGACCTAGTAAATCCCCCTTTTCTAGTCCGATACTATTAGTTAAGAAACGTGATGGTACAGATCGAATGTGCGTGGATTACAGAGAATTAAATTCTAATACCGTTCCTGATCGCTATCCTTTACCTCTTATATGTGACCAAGTTCAAAGGTTAGCAGGCGCGCGTCTTTACTCCTGTTTAGATATGGCTAGTGGCTTCTACCAGATTTCTATAAATGTAGAATCGAATTCGATAGAGAAAACCGCTTTTATCACCCCTGACGCTCATTACGAATTCACTGCTATGCCTTTTGGCCTACGCAATGCTCCTGCTGTTTATCAGAGAGCTATTAATACTGCTCTAGGAGACCTAGCACATTCTTATGCAATTGTGTACATGGATGATTTAATAATACCTGCTGTTGACGTAGAGCAAGGTCTAGAAAGGTTACATACAGTTTTGAAGACCCTAAGCGATGCCGGTTTCGCGTTGAATCTGAAAAAATGCGCCTTCCTTAAGAAGCAGGTCCAATTTTTAGGGTATGAAATATCAGAAGGTGAAATAAGACCCAACCCTCGTAAGATAATCGCGTTAACTAGTTCCCAACCACCACAGACTATCACTCAGCTGAGACAGTTTTTAGGTTTAGCATCTTATTTTCGGCAATTTGTCAATAACTTTTCGCTTAAAATGTCTCCACTCTATCGTCTATTAGCTAATAATAATTCTAAAATAATTTGGACCACTGAATATGAAAACATAAGGCAGGATATAATCTCGATATTAACTTCTTCTCCAGTTTTAATGCTTTTTAACCCGGAACTACCTACTGAACTACATACGGACGCTAGCAGTGAAGGTTACGGTGCGATCCTCTTCCAGCGAGCTGGAGTAAAATTACATCCGGTCGAGTACTACAGTAAACGAACAACTGATGCGGAGTCTCGATATCACTCCTATGAGTTAGAGACACTGGCAGTTGTTAATTCAGTCAAGCACTTTAGACATTATTTGTATGGAAGAACTTTTACAGTTGTGACTGATTGCAATTCTTTGAAAGCATCACGGACTAAAGTAGACTTAACCCCTAGAGTGCATCGGTGGTGGGCTTTCCTTCAAGGTTTTGATTTCCATATAGAGTATAGGGAAGGCAAGAGAATGGCCCATGTTGATTTTTTTTCGAGGAATCATCTCCCTAGAGAGATCGTTATCGGTAGTGATGCAAATAGTTTAGATAAGGTCAACTATGTACAAGAAAAACGCGTCAATATAGTTGAGTTATCTCCAAACTGGTTGCAAGCAGAACAACGACGAGACCCTGAGTGCAATCAGATTATTTGTAAACTTGAAAACGATGACCTCGATTTAAAAAGTTGCCAAATTTATGAGTTGCGATCCAATTTGCTGTATAGAAAAATTCAAAGGAATAACCGTAATATTTGGTTACCGATTGTGCCTAGAGCTTTTCGATGGTCGGTCATAAATCATATCCATGAGTCAATTGTCCACTTGGGATGGGATAAAACTTTAGAAAAGGCATACCAACACTATTGGTTTCCAAAAATGTCAAAATATGTTAGAAAATTTGTTGACAGTTGTATCACTTGCAAAGTAGCTAAATCAAGCGGTGGTAAAAAACAAATAAAATTGTACCCCATCCCAAAAGTAAGCATTCCTTGGCACACAATCCATATAGATGCCACAGGCAAACTTAGTGGCAAAAAGGATCTAAAAGAATACGTGTTTGTTCTTGTAGATGCTTTCACTAAATATGTGTTACTTAGGCATTCTTTTAGAATTAATACTGAGAGCGCAATTGTCGCTCTAAAAGCGTCCATATCACTTTTCGGGACGCCTGTGCGTATAATAGCGGACCAGGGTAGGTGTTTCGCTAATAAAGATTTTAAAAATTTTTGTAATAGTCACAACATCCAACTACACTTGATAGCAACCGGCTCTTGTCGCGCTAATGGTCAAGTAGAGCGGATAATGAGTACCCTCAGAAACATGTTGACTGTTGTAGAGGTTAGTCCGACTAGATCCTGGCAAGATGCATTAGATGATGTTCAGCTTTCTTTAAATAGCACAATTCATAGAGTAACGAAGGCAAGTCCACTGGAGTTGTTAATAGGCAGAGTAGCTAGACCCCTAAATTTATTAACTGTGGACGATCATGAGTTTGAAGTAAATGTAGAGGAAATTAGAGAACAAGCTGAAAGATTAATGAAAAGTAACGCTTGCCTTGATAAAGAACGATTTGATAAAAACAAGGCTAAAGTGACTTCATTTTCTGTAGGAGATTATGTTTTAATTGTAAACCATGAACGGAATCAAACCAAATTGGACGCTAAATACAAAGGACCTTATAAGGTGATTGAAATACTAGACGGTGACAGGTATCACCTTAAGAGTTTGAATTGTAATCGAATTTACAAGTACTCGAGAGATCGCTTACGTCCACTCCCCGAATCTTATATCCCTACTGAGCTGGATCCATGTTTGTCCGAAGACAATGATGGTAAGATCTTAGTACTAATCAAAACACTTTAAATGTGTCGAACCCTGTGGTGGTTGCATAAGTTGTTATGTGTAGCTATAAGATAGAGATATAAGAATGGCGATGTGGCCATTAAGACGATGTGGATATGGATTGTCTAAGAAGGCGAGGTGGCCATTTAGACGGTGTTGATATGATAATCTAAGAAGGCGAGGTGGCCATTTAGACGGTGTTGATATGATAGTCTAAGTAGGCGAGGTGGCCATTTAGACGGTGTTGATATGATAGTCTAAGTAGGCGAGGTGGCCATTTAGACGGTGTTGATATGATAGTCTAAGTAGGCGAGGTGGCCATTTAGACGGTGTTCATATGATAGTCTAAGAAGGCGAGTTGGCTATTTAGACGGTGTTGATATGATAGTCTAAGAAGGCGACGTGGCCATTTAGACGGTGTTCATATGATAGTCTAAGAAGGCGAGTTGGCTATTTAGACGGTGTTGATATTATAGTCTAACAAGGCGAGATGGCCTTTTAGACGATAAACGGGACGGGGCGATGGCTGTTTCCATAATATGAAGAATTCAGATTACATGAGTAAATAATCATTTGACGTGTGTGGTTTGGTGTTAGTCTCTACCTAATGAGAATGTATGTTGGTTGAAGTTATTGCGTAGAAAAGATAACAAACAAGTTGTTTTTTTTTTTTTTTTCTTGGTCAGGACTGGTCGAACCATTACTCAAAATGTTGTTTTCTTTTGTTTTGTTGATACAGATAACGATGATTCTCTTCCCTCAACATCACACGAGGACGTGTGAAATGTCAGGACGGCCGTGTCGGAGGATGTACTCGGAGAGTTGATTGTTGGTTTCAACAATACCTAATGCTAACTAAAAATATTTGTTAAATCCTAATTTAATTTAATTTGTTTTCATACATTTTGATATTGTCTAAACTTGTACTAATTTCTTTAAAAGTTAATATTTTGTAATAAGTTTTACGTAGCAGAGGTACGCCTCGAGCGGGGTCGAGGCGCCATCTTGACTCAGATTGCGCGCATGCGCGGGAGACGTTAGCGGAGCGGGAATATATGACGTTTTCGTGGAAAAAGATCGAGTTGGATTTTCTCCATAAGTTTAGAAAGAGTATTGTTTTTATGTGGCAAAGTAAGATTGGTGTCGCGAACCCGCTGCTTTAACATAATTGTTTTGAAAAACGTTTAATTGTAAAGCTCAGTGGTTTTAAATATTGTAAAACTTTTAATTACATTTTATGCAACAGTGAATACGTACTTTGTTTTGTGCTAGCATTTACCCCAATGACGCCCACTAAACCTGTGACCACTAATGATGATGTCGAGATGAATATTGATTCTCCGACATATAAATAAATAAATATACAGGCTCAAATTAAATTAGCTGGAAATACTTCAGCCACGTGTTGGTTATCAATATCAAAAACTAATAAACCTCGAAAAAAATCATTCGCATTCTAAATTTGTTAAAAATTTTAAATGGGTAAGGTAAGTATCTAAGTTCCGCCGAAATATTGGTTTCGCTGGTTGAATGTAGTTGTTCTTCTGTTACTATCTATACTGTGGTATCACGATGCTCGCCTAAGTCAGTACAGTGGACAGCATAAATATTCATACGGGTTAAATGCGGTTTTGGAGCAGATACGGAAGGGAAAGGTAAAAATGTGGAGGTAGATACTCTTTGTGGTTTTTGGGTGGTCAGGGTTTTTGTGGATAGTATGGACTACAGTTTAATGACTACTCGTTTTCAGAAAAGAACTGGTTGGTTCTTGTCGATTTAATTTTTTTAGCGACGAAAAAAAAAGGAAGAGGTGCTCAAGTAGACGCGTATATTTTTTTATGTCTTTCGTTAGTGTGTCAAGATTTAGGTATGCTGTTCGACAGCTTAGACAAGGCGATATTCTAGCAGCGATAGCGATGATGGAATAGTAAAAAAATATAGGACTGCCATAAGCTAACGAAAATTCTATGTCAATATCGATGAAAGTCGCTATAGATATTTTAAAACGAAACATTTTGAAAGCGATTGCTACTTGTCTGGACCCTTTGGCGTATTTATTTAATTATATATGTACACACAGTAGAATACATAGGGATACGATATAATTACAATAAAATAATACAATTACAATATAATTACATTGTTGTTTTTCTGTTTGAAAACTGTAACAAAATGTATAACACACGTAGGCTCTATGATTACCAAATCTTGGCTTTTTATTAACATATAATATTAGCCTATACATATGATCTAGTTTTCGCAATATGTAGATAAACCAAAAAAAATATTATGAAATAAGTACCTAATCATGTCACACATTCTTCAACATCATTAGCTTTTAATGTGACTGTGGACACAGGCCACCTTTCGGTGAAAGGGAGTCTATCTGTAATCCACCACGCGGGCCTACTGCGGGTTGGTAGATGTCACATGTCTTCAAATTTTGGTTCTAGGACATGCCGGTTTCCTCACGATGTTTTTGTTCACCATTTTTTAGGGCAGTGGTGATGGACTAATTTACATAAAGTAAAGAGCCTACTTGGGTTTGCACCTACGACCTACAACTCGTATGTAAGTCATGGTCGTTACCACTGAGCTACCACTACTGCTTTGCTGAGTTTTCTATATTAATTAGAGATAGGCCGACTATAACTTTGGCCGACTAGCCGACTAGTCGGCTACAAAATGGCCAAATTGTCGGCCAAGCCGTCCATATGTAAAAGTTTTAGCGGAACCTTCACCTGAGATAGCAAACCTACTTACTAATTTGTTTAGAAATTAATAATGCGTATTATATTGGTAGGTATAGCTTAGAACAAGTTTAAGTTGAGGCTGAGATGCCATCGTGAATAAAAGCCTCCTTCAAAAATTTGGAATAAAAATAAAATATAAAACCTTTTCTAGATTGTAGACTGTTAAACTGATTCTATAATTAAATAATAACAGTATAGATTTCAATTTACTTTAAATCATAACGAGTACAACGAGTAAAAAGTCTTAGCCGAGTAGTCGCCGAATAATCGCCGACTACAAATATGGCCGACTAGTCGGTACATCACTAATATTATTCCGTTAAAATTTTATTTCAAAATAATGTGAAGATGACAATTAGGTAAATAACATGAAAATAAAGCGCAAAGCGAGTCTAATTCCAAAAAAAACGATAGAACCAGTTGTTTGTTTTCCAGTTCATCTTTGTTTATTTAGTCTTCACGAGAAATACGAGCATTTCTTGCTAGTTTCATTCTAGTTCCAATTAAGGATAGTTTTCTCTTCAATGCTTCTGGAGTTTTTTTGCGATATCAAGTATAATAATACCTGCTAAGAAATCTATATGATGACTGGTAATTAGTGAGCGATATTTAAACACCAACATCTACCAACCCGCACTGGGCCCGCGTGGTGGATTATGGCCCAATCCCTCTCACCGAGAGGAGGCCTGTGTCCCAGCAGTGGGAACTTTATAGGCTGACGATGATGATGATGATTTAAACACATGATTTTACTCATCATAACAAACAACTTTCCCAAACAAACCATTTTTGTTACCTTACTTATTGATCCCAATGATATTACCCCAATAGAATATTGAGTACCTAACAAGAATAATAAAACATCAGCTGTAATTTAATTAAGTGACCTACAAACAAAAAAAATATATAATCCACTCTTACCATGCATTATTCTTTTTTTCATTAATTTAACAACAAATTCAAACTCAAACTCAAAGCATTTATTTCAAATAAACCAATTACAGGCACTTTTGAATTGTCAAGGTCGGTGAGTTAGAAAGATGAAATCGCGCGCGCGCTATCAGCTATGAGTCGCAGACTCACAGCTGATAGCCGCCAGTCACCCTATGTTATTTAGTTTTCTTAAGAATAGATTATTTTTCCTAAGCCGTTGTCCTAATAAAAACGATTACGCGATCATGTCTGCCTCGTTGGTTTAGTGGTCGCAAGCGCTACTGTAGCACGAGCTCCTGGTTTAGATTCCCATGTCAGGCAAAGCGTTATTGAGTTTTTCTATCTAGAAATTCTCAGTAGCAGCTCGGAGTTCGGATTTTTTCCCGGTTGATGGCAATAGGCTCGCCCCCTATTACATTATGGGACTTAATCATAACTGGCGAAATATGGGTGTACTATTAGGCACACTTCTGCACTACCATTCTGGGAAATAAGGCGTGATGTTATGTGACGCCATCATCGGCGTGACTCGCTAATGACAATCATGAAATAGGTTACCGAGATGCGAAATTGATAAACGCGCGAACTTACGATATTTGCGTAGTCGTTTCTATTAGGACGACGCCTTATAGTCAGTAAAACACCAAGTTTAATAGACCGACTAAAACTAGACGAAACCACACTTTTTTAATTAAATTAAAGCCTTCTTATACCAACATACTTAAGCAATGAGTTCGGGTTCCCGAGGATTTCCGAAAGTTTGCTTCGCAAAGACCTTTCTGCAATCTCTTTTTCCTTAATTTTAAGGTAAAATTCAACGCTTTTGAAAGTAACTTTCCCGAGGAAATCTTTGCTTACAGAAATTCTTAAGTACTTTGTGCGACAAAATAAAAGTTTCTTTCTGCAATTCAGTATTTCGTTTGAAAAGGAGATTTTGCTTTTCGTGAATAGCTACGTAGATCTTAGTAAAGAGTTATTTTTCTTTACTATTAATAATAACGCTAGCCGAGAACTCTTAGTGCACAAAATTCCAACTAGGTACAGCTATCGAGAACTCTTTTTTTATCGTAAGAAAACCAAGACACTAGAAATTTCTATTAACTATGCCAAATATTCATTAGACTCGACTAAGGCAAAAAAAACCTGTGCCCGAAAAAGACATTTTCATTTCAAACTAAAGCGGAAAACAAACATAATTAGATTAAGTTTACCTTCCAATATAACCAAAGGCAGCTGAAGATATCAGGATTTTACATCGAGCTGCCTCCTGATCTCTGTAACCCGTTTACTGGCCGAGTGGGTTGCGGGGGGCTCAGTAACCGTGGTCTCCCAGCCACGGTGAAGCGAAGAGGAACCCAAAGGTGGGGCCGCTCGTCAGGACTTTTGCCTTCAAGCCGGTCAAAAAGTAGGTTGCGGTGAGGTGCACCGCAACTGAGGTGGGCCGCGATGTCGAATGGAAGGTATTGCAGCTGAGGGTTACGGGCTGTGGCAGAGGAGGAGTGTCGGTGATTCTGAGCAGCGCTTCTTCCCTTCCGTGGTCTGGACGATGCCGCCACCGTTTGATGGCAGAGGCGGTGGAGCCGCAGGGGAACATGAGTGTCGGTATAGCGTTGGCCGCTCTCCCTATCCCCTGCGGCCGAAAAGTTGTTGGACGGGACGGCGCGCTCTGTTCCACGCGTGCCGTCAGAGATGTCAGCAACAACTGGTGGGGTCCGCAAGGGCCAATGCCTGCCAGGGGTGCGGGTTGCTCGAAAGAGACACCGTCGCCCCTGGCACACAGGCAACTGAGGGAACACGGGTGGGTTTTGAAAAAATGACGAAAGAATGTAATGTATTTTTGAAGACTATGGGTACCTATACATGCCTCTATGTTTTGAATTTCTATTATTTTATTTTGATTTTTATTATTTTATTTTATTTTGATTTTTATTATTTTATTTTGATTTTATTTTTTACTGTCAAATGTCTGTTTATGGGTGAATTGCCTGCAATAAAACAATATTTATTTTTATTTTATTTTATTTTTTAGTCAGTAAAAGTCTGACACGCCCTCCTGCTCTCTACCCAGAGCAGGAGAAGTCATTTGATGATTTCCCACCCTCCAAAAAAAACCCGTTTACTGGGACAATGAAAAAAAAATGTTTTGGTCATTGCATTTTCATCTTTTCAGCCGAAATACGTCCACAGCTGGACGGGGGATTTTGCCATAATCGCCACGCTTGGCAGGTGGGTTGGCGATCGCAGTATGGTGGTAAAATGCTTAGAGAACGCTGCTGCCCATTCTCTAGTAAGTCCCGTCGCCTTCTACGACACCCACGGGAAGAAATGGGATGGTGCTATTCTTTTACGTTCGGCACCAGACGAAACATTGTATTTTGCTTTTAACATAATATACCTACTCTAATGGGGGTGAATGAGGTATTGTGTTAATTTTGTTTCACAGTGTAAATTTCAACTACCATATCATATATTACTGTGTACTAAATAAAAATATACTGATTAATTAATTTAAACGTTTATTTGAGAAACAACAATTTGGCGACGAAGATTTGGTCTGGGACGCAGCCTAAAGATTACCTTACTAATAAATGATACAGAAAACGAACCGTTATCAAAATAACGGATGGTTACCCCGCCAGATCAGACATTGGAACCTATATTTATTACTAGACTAGGCCATTTAGTCTAGATTGTATCACTATGACCTTATAATTGCGGTCAATGGGCACACGTATTCCAGAAAGAATAAAAAAACAGAATCACCCACGCGTGAAAAATATGTCCATTTAGGACACGATAAGATCTTTGATATGATTGGTTCATTCGTTCCTGGAATAGCGATTTTGGTTATTAATTTATGTCTAATACATAGATCTTTGTTATTTAGAAGTGGCCCAGATAATATTTTCTATTCAATACAGACTAAGATCGAGAATCAATAAACACTCTATTTGACCCCTTTTTGTACAAATACATACTCATACCTAAAAACAGAGGGGCCCGTGATTTAGTAAAAACAACTGCATGGGTCGATCGATCAAGTTAAGCGACGCTTGTCGCAGTCGCTCTGTGGATGGATGACCATTTTTACATACCGAGAGCCCTCCGTGCCTCTGAAAGCACGTGAAACTGTTGGTCCCGGTATCAATCGTAAATCTTCGACAGTCGTTACGGTTCGCCAAAAGCTCGCAAACTCTATTGCATGCGTCCTCGGTCGGTTCGATTCCCATGTCGGGCAACGTGTTATTCGGTTTTTCTATTAGCAATTTCTCAGCGATTGATGGCAATAGGTTCGCCCCTATGGGACCGAGAAAAGTGGGCACACATCACTATAACTTGTCGGGGATCACAGGCGTCATGTTTTGATGTTATGTAATACATTTTTTGAACCTCCTCAAAAATCCTCTTTACTTATTTTTGTCGTGAACATTATGTTCTTTAATAACATCGTACTATTAATAGTTAAGGCCTTTATTACGCTTTCAGAGAGTGAAAACGTGGGCGCTACGCGTCTCAAACAGTCCTAAGTAAATATTCATTTAGTGTGCGTTTCGCAAAGATTGGCCGCTACCTCGGGAGCACAATGAATATCATATTTTTGGGAGGAATTCTGTTTCATTACACACTTATTTTTAGAGACGTAGACAGTTATTAACTTTAGGGACTCGTGGCTAAATAATAACAGCCGCACTGGTCGAACCATCAGGTTAAGCTACGCTTGCCACGGTTGGTCTTTGGATGGGTGACCATCTTTACGTACCGAAACTCCTCTGTGCCTTGGAAAGCACGTTAAGCTGTTGGCCTGTCACTCGTGTATCTTTGACAGTCCTTACGGATCGTCAGAAGCCCGAAAACCTGACAACCAGTCTTACCAAGGGATATCGTGTTACCCAGTAACCGGGTTGTAGAGGTCATATAGGCAGTTTCTCCATGTAAAATACGGGTATTCTGCTGCATCCGGTTAGACCGGAAGCCGACCCCAACATAATTAGACGATAATTTAAGAATAACACCATATACATATATGCTGACAACCTTCAACTCCTAAAACCATGGTTACATAAACACCTATACATGTTCCCTACCCGTCTACCTTCCCCTACTTAAACCTTACCCCCGTCCTTCCTCCTCTCACCCATCACTCTACTACCTTTGACTTCCCTCATAACCACACAAAGCATAGTAAAAGTGTTATTGACAACTAAGAAAGTGTCATTCAGAGTTTCTTTGATTAGGGCTGGCGAGCCCATTTATTTGTTTTGGGAGTCATAACATAATGGTAGGAAGAAAGGAAAATATCAGGTGAGTTTTCCTGTTAATTTATGGGGGTAAAGGTTGGAAAACTGATTCAAAGGTTAATAAGAGTATAATTCAATAATAGAGCCTGCACGAGCGTTCATCAATATTGCTTTATATGTTCGAATAATTTGTCAGCTCAACAACGTGAATAACGCAATGAATGTTGCTGAACTGTCAAATGAAAACCATTTCTACTGTTGTTCCTAATGTGTTAAGGTTTACCCCGCTGGGCAGTCAGTCGACTACTGACCTTGCTCGCAGATTAGTCTCTTTAACACAGTATGAACTTATGCTCTATATGGTATGTTCTATGGTATAGCTTGTGGCGCCATCTACATCGCCACATGCGAACTATAGATCACACTGACGTCACGAAAAATCCTGCATCGCGCAAGCAGAGTTTACCGCGCATATGTAGCATAATTATACATATTAACTTTAAAGGATAAGTTTTTAACCAGTGCGCAAACTGTAACCATGATTTCAGCATATCATTTTTTTTTGTATAACCGACGAAAAATTTCTGCGCTGGGGGTCAAGAATGACATGCTGAATTCATGGTTACAGTTTGCGCACTGGTTAAAAACTTATCCTGTAAATACAAAGTCCCGACATCAATCGTCGTCGTACAATTGACCGCCAGTCACAACACCCGTTTGATTGGAAGATCCTCCCATTTTTAAGGAGGATGAGTGAAGTTTACTCCCTGTTCCTCACGCCTCTACAAGTTTTTGCCGTACTATAAACTCACAACGTTTTTCGTAAACTTGGATGTTTTACTGGTTCGATATTTTGTGAGTGTCAGCAATATCGAAATATTGAAAATCTGAAATTGGTATCAAACAGGGCACTCTACCTACCTATGTGGGTAAGCTGGACGCAACACTTATAAAACCAAAAACAACAATTTGGTAAATTCTGGTTCAGTGCACCACGACAGGGTCATTTGCAAAACCGACCAACAAAACGAACCCTACAAGTATATATACCCTTGAAATATTTAATGTGACAGACAGCCCTAAAGACCTCGCACTGTAGTCTACAATTACCACATAAAGGGTGAAGCAAAAATGTGTGGTACAGACTAACAAACTGAACAACTTTCATATTGGGACAAACATTTTAATGACAAAAAAATAATTAGCTGTCCTCTACTGGCCACTGTTGGTCTGTGGATGGGTGACCATCCTTACATACCAAGACCTCTCCGTGCCTCGGAAATAACGTGGCTGTTGTGCCGGCTGAAATTCGCGGATCTCTGAGAGTCGTTAGAGGTCGCCAGAAGCCCGAAATTCTTATAATGATTCTAATCAAGGGGTATCGTATTACCCAGTAATTGGGTTGTGAAGGTTAGACAGTCGCTACATGTAAAATACTTCTATTCAGCTGCATTCGGTTTGACTGGAAGCCAACCCCATCATTGTTGGGAAAAGGCTAGGCTGTAGTAGTTGCAAAACTTCAATGCCTACTGTCCAGCTGGAACAGCTGATTTTTTTTCGCGGTTACAATGTTGGTCCCATATAGAAAGTTGTTCAGTTTGATAGTCTTATACAACATCCATAAATATGACCACACATTTCTGACTCTCGCTGTATATAGAATGTAGCAAAGTGCGAGTGTGACATGTACAGCCCTTCACAACACGTTAACCAGACAATAGTGACACTCGCTTTGTACTCACGTAATTAAGTGCAGGGGTGACGTAAAAACAGGTTGAATACTACTTTGTGACGTCATAAGATGTAGGATTAAGATTGTGGGTAATGTTTTTGTTGTGTCGGGTTTTGTTGGTTAATTTTTAGAGCGAGAATTGTGAAATAAAAAAAGAAGTCGTTCTTAATCATTCTTATGAGTCTGTTTAGGCGTAATAGTGTGGCGACAGTTAGATTATTTGGAAAAAATATGCTAGCTTGTGCAGCAGAATCATTACTAAAACACTGATCTTATTGTTATATGGGCCCGTGGTTAAATAATAATAGCCGGACGAGTCGATTGAGGGTAAGCTACGCTTACCGAGGTGCGTTCGTTGATGGGTGGCGCCATCCATTGCATCAAGACCCCTAGAACTAGCACTTTAAGCTGTTGGTCCCGGCTGTCATTTGTGAATCTTTGACAGTAGTTACGGGTCGTTAGAAGCCCAAAAGTCTTATCAAGATCGAAGTAATGTTCCAATATTGTGCTAAGTGGTACTATAATAAAATATCTCGCCCTAATGTCAACGACATTTCCTGTTTCCAAGATATAACGTAAACAAGGAAATACCAAATTAGCTCATCGTTCATGAGCATTTAAAGCTATCAACAACGCATCGCTTTTGTATCGCATCGTTTCGATGATGGATTGAGGACCTAATAATATGCAGTAGGAAATAATTATAAACGTTATTTAGACCACAAATATATTTTTCCCACCCGATTCGCGCCGGCGTCCCTCAGGGCGCCGTGCTGTCCCCTCTCATCTTCACGCTGTTCACTAGCGATATCCCCAAAAGTAGAAAGGCACAGTTGGCACTGTTCGCAGACGACACAGCCATCTACCACTCTGGGCGTAGTCATAAAGCGATAGCCTCCTCCCTCCAAACCGCAGTCAACGTACTTGGCGCGTGGTTTAGGAAATGGCGAATCGAATTAAATCCGGACAAAAGTCAGGCGGTTCTCTTTTCGAAACCGTGCAATAACCCTGACCCCCCCCGGCCCATCTCCATATTCGGCAAGCCGATCCCTTGGGAAAAGCGAGCCAAATATCTTGGAGTGATTCTTGATCAGCACCTCTCCTTCTCTGAGCATATCAAGAAGGCGCGCTCACGCGCCGCCTTCGCTCTCGGAAGGCTGCACTCTGTTCTGAACGCACGTAGCAAATTGTCACTCAAGTGCAAATTGCGTATTTACACGGCGTGCATAAGGCCCATCATGACGTAAGCATGTGCAGTCTTTGCACACACTCACCCCCGAAACATCCATAGGATGCAGACCCTCCAAAACCGTTTCCTTCGCCAAGCCACAGGCTCCCCATGGTTCGTTCGGAACGAGATCCTCCATCTCGATCTGAAAATGCCCACTATTGCTCAATTCATGAAACGCAACTCGAAGCGTTTCTTCGATAAAGCCGAGTTACATCGCAATCCCTTGATTGTGAAGGCCGCTTGTTATGTCCCCAGTAGAATCAGTAGAATCCGCCGGCCGAGACATGTCCTTTCCGACCCAGACGACCCCATCACTGTTCTCCAAGAAAAGAATAGGGCCACCAGCACACAAACACAAACGACCGTCCTTCCGACCTCGCCGCCGAGGTCCTCGCGCCCCGCGAAGACCCCCGAGTAACGATCAGACCCCCGACCGTCCCTTGCTCGTTGATGCGCCAGCCCGCGCCGCAGCTGAGCCAGTCAGACTCCCTGAGCCGAGGTTCGTACCCCACAGGGGGTGCCTGAAAAACTTTGTTACTATTCGTAACTAGGTATATGATTAACCTGCGACCCACCTCTATTTTGTACAGTTATTAAAACTTGACAAAACATCGAGTTTTCTTGGTTATATAAACATCAACATTTTAATTTTGACATAATGTGGATGATTGGGTGTATCGTAATACATTTCTGCCTAAACCATCGGGAATTATAGGCGCGATTTTTGCGTGGGGGGTCTAGAATGATATGCTGAATTCATGGTTACAGTTTGCGGACTGGTTAAAAAATATCGCGTATATCCTTCTGGACATTGCTTCCTTCCTCAAAATGGTGAAGGAAAACATCATGAGGAAATTGGCATGTCAGGTTACCAAAAATTAGAAGACGTGACATCTATCAACCCGCACTGGGCCCGCGTGGTGGATTACGACCCAGATTATTAGCTGAGATTCCTTCCGGAATAAATTCTCCAGTGATAGTAAATACCGCACTAATACCATTGCGTGTTGATGACGATGTTATAAATATGAAATTTGACTGACACAGGTCCAGTGGCCGTTATTGCGACTGTTCTGGAGTGTGAGTTGCCGGGTTCGATACCTTTGATCGAGTAAAGGAGGTGGGTATTATTGGGGTTTTCATTAAGCAATTTGAGAAAATCTGGCTACTTCCCATTTGGTAAACTTCCCATTTCGTAAACCTCAAACTGTACCTACTAAAAAGTTGCGTTTGGTAAACATTATACATTTCATACATTTAGTCCCATTTCGAAAACATTTCAATATTTTTTTGTGTTATATCCCATTTGGTAAACTTTCAGATGAAATGGGTACAGTCAAGTAAAAAAAGAAAAACGAAACTAATGATAACATTGTCATTTATTTTGTTAAATATTTTTAATCACAGGTACAATAGTCGGATTATGTGTACGTATGCCATTTACACATATTGATATTTAAAAACAGAAATAAAAAGTGGGGTGTACAAATAACTTTCAAAAAATTTAAGAAAAATCACAGTTCGATTTGACTATTTCGATGACAAGTTTTATTTTTTTAATAACATAAGTCAATCTAGATGCGAAATCAACTTATATAAAAAAACAATAATCACAGATTTGGTACTATCTTTTTATGTTAATGTACATTAACATAAAAAAATACATACGAAATCAACTACTTATAAAATATAAAAATAAACAGTCACAGATTTGGTACAATAACATAAAAAATACATGCAAAATCAACTTTTAAATATAAAAACAAATAATAATCACAGATTTGGTACAATAACATAAAAAATACATGCAAAATCAACTTTTAAATATAAAAACAAATAATAATCACAGATTTGGTACATTAACATTAAAAATTACACACAAAATCAACTATAAAATATAATCACAGATTTGGAATATTAACATAAAAAATTTACTACCTACACTACAAAGTTAAAAATCAATAAATAAATTATAAAGTGATACAAGCAATTCTTGATAATTCGTTCAAACAATTTTCCAATGATATTTTTCCACTTTTGTAATCGCCGAGAATATTGTTAATTCGTATATCATTTTGGATAGATTTTTTTCTTCGTTTTGATATACTTTCTCCATTATTATAAAAGCTGTAAAAAATTGTTATGATTAATTAAAGTAATAATGTATAATTTTTATCATATGTGTCGCCTAAAAATACAGGTCATTGAAACAAAAATATGTACCTTTTCAGAAGATTTTCATAATGTTTAATATTGCCTGATATCGTTTCGAAAAATAAAAGAATTGATGGCCTTTTTCCAATTTCACTATTGAAACTCCAATTCCAAGATTCCATGAGGTTTGTAGTGCGGTGTCTTTGTGCGTAGCAGCACCAAATATTCATCATATCTTCATTTTCCAACCACTGATCCACAAAGTAATCATTGAATTCAGTTATAGCTTTTTCTTCAAAACTGTAACAGAATTAATTCGTTGAAGATTATGATACGAAAAACCATATATTACCTAGTTTCTAACGCATAAAAATGGCTGTAGAAAATGGCGGTAGAAGAAATATCCAGAACTAAACGCGTTCATTTCAATACTGCAAAATTAATTTACCTTTGACTCATAACGTATAGCCATCCATCGTTTATGTCTTCTTTTGGTAAATGTGCCAGAGCCATACATAGTTTGACGTGATAGTGAGATTCTTCATGTTGTAATAAGCCAAGAGATTTTGCCTTTCTTAATAGCGCTCTGCCAAAGTGAACAAAACACCCCTTAACAATTATGTTTGGAAATGTCTTTTTAATTGCATTTATTGGAGCTTTTTCGAAATCCAAGGTAATAATATCGGCTGTCCACTCTGGTAAATGAAATTTTAGTTTGTAAAACAGTCTTTCATATGTAGTTTCCTCTTTGTTTGTCAACACTGCATAAAAAAATGGTACAATATTTGTCCCAGTTTCTGTACTTCCTATGTCTCCGTGTACAACGTATAGTTGAAGAAACGGCTTTGCACAACATTTGAACGTTCCGTCCGCAAAGTAGTGACGGACGTCATTTAAATGTGCAATTGCACTCTTTGAACCAAACACAATCATTCTATTTTCACCGTCAATCTCATCAAACAATAAATTGTCTTTAAAACGGTCAGGAATCACGATTTCTGTAGAGTTAGAGTGCTGAGATTTTGTGATTCCTAGTTGTCTATTTCTGTGTCTATACAAACTGCTTTTAACTTTGTCAAAATTTGGTAATTCTTTAATAATTTCATAACCATTATCTTTCAGCTTTTTAGTACATTTCCTGTATGTAGCTGGAATCGGCTTCAGATCTTCACATATAGTTTGTTTACATTTTTCGATGGCTACTTTCACTTCATTTTTTTCAAAATTCGGAATACAAGAACTGCAGTGAGCATTTTCTCTTAATACATGGCTTCGATTTGAATTCAAAGTTACACTTGCTGAACATCCATCTTTTCTATTAACACAGCGCCACCAACTTGAGTCCTTATTATTTTTCTGTTTATAATATTGATGCCCAGCGCGTAATAAAATTTCACCGCCTCGTGTACTATTAATAATTTTTAAATTCACTGCACCACTAGAAGATCCCTCACCCGACATTGCAACGACCTTGCACTATGCATAAAACGAGTGAACTGATAAGTTAAACCCGGTAATAGATATAATTTACGTATACTTACTTATGTCTATCTCAAGTAAGGACAATAAATCCCTACCTGAGAACCCGCTCGGTGCTTCTTTTGCGGGAAAAGCACGTGGTATTTTTAGTAGCATCGTGGTATTTTTACAGACTTTAATACGTTTTTTTTACTTCTTCTTGATCAGCCATTCTTTTTGATGGTCGAGATACTATCTCAAGACTGAAGCATTTAAAAATATATACATCTCTAATTTAATACTAATTTGACACTGACTGTACCGTACAAAAATAACAATACTAACAAAGTTTACCAAATGGGATTAAATGTATGAAGTAACGAAATGTTTACCAAACGCAACTTTTTAGTAGGTACAGTTTGAGGTTTACGAAATGGGAAGTTTACCAAATGGGAAGTAGCCGAAAATCTCAGTCCCGGAATCTGGTTTTGTATGCGCTTCGTTAAAAAAATCTCTTCACCTATTCCATGGGCATTATTTAATTCTAACTTCAGCCCACAAGGAGTCCGAGTGATATTTCTTTCTTCTCCGATCCACCCCGTCGCATTGCATCGCCTGCTCGTACTAATAGGGACGTCGTTATCGCTTAAGGCGGAGATTTCTTGAAAACGCTCAAAAAGGTGGTTTTTTAAACCAGTGTATCTCTTTAACCGTAAATAATGTTGAAAGCAATAAATTATATGACATTTTCAAGTCTTTTTTGCATACAGTGATAGAACTCAAAACATTATTAAATATACTTTAATGCATCAAAAAAATCATCAAAGTTACCTCTTAATTATCTTTAAAACCAGTTTATCCCTTCAATATCAATTATTATTATAATCAAAAATATCCCATAAAATGTCCAATGCAAAACTGCATCCAGTGATGGATTAATATTTCTTAAATAGTTAATATCTAATTATATACGATATTATTTGCACTTTTACGACAATACTTGCTCATTTATAAATCGAATTTATTACAACAGATTTTAACCCGTATCGGATTGTAGTAAGAACTATTATCGCTCATAACGACAATACGACGAGTACATTTAAAATTACCAGGGCCTTAAAGTACTTTCTGACTTTTTTTGCTCATCTCCTAACCATGCTAGCTTCATATTAAGTAGCCTATAGCCTTCCTCTAGAATGGAGCTATAAAATACAAAGAGAATGTATCAAATCCTATTGGTCTTAACGGTGATTAGCACGATCAAACAAATAAACAAACTCGTCAAATTTATTATTAGTAATAGTATATACAGATAACTGTCGGTATGTGGGTGTACTATTATAGCTAGCTACACTTCTGCCTACGTCTTTAGGGAATACAGTCGTGCTGTTATATTATCTAATATTAAAGATATCTGTCAAAAGATAAAGTGGTAGAAAGTTCTTACTTAACCAAGCATTCATTTGAGTACTTTGTGCGTGTTTAAGATTATGACAGTTTAAATGAAACTTCTTAAAACAAGGTTTATGACACAACATGGTGGGTTTTTGAGCTAATCGGCAGATGTCAGTATGAATGAGTCAGTAACTTCCTTATGAGGTAACAGATTTGTGTGAGTTGTTGATAATCAATGCTAGTGTGATGGGTATTGTAACTGGATTACAGTGATGTATGCAGTGTATGTTGCCGGACGTAAAATAATAGCACCATCCCATTTCTTCCCGTGGGTATCGTAGAAGGCGACTAAGGGACTTATTAGAGAATGGGCAGCAGCGTTCTCTATGCATTTTACCACCATACTGCGATCGCCAACCCGCCTGCCAAGCGTGGCAATTATGGCAAAACCCCCCTTTTGGGGGAGGCCTATGTCCAGCAGTGGACGACTGATGATGCGTTTCGGAAACAGACAACGGAACTCTTCCAAAAATGACAGCAAATCAACCGCAATTGCTGCTATCGCTTTTATATGCATTGTTTTGACCCCAAGGATGATGAAATTTCGAATTGGTATGGGGTAGGTCATCATCTGCCTAGCCTTTTCCCAACTATGTTGGGGTCGGCTTCCAGTCTAACCGGATGCAGCTGAATACCAGTATTTTACATGGAGCGACTGCCTATCTGACCTCCACAACCCAGTTACTGGGTAATACGATACCCCTCGGTAAAGACTGTTTGTCAGACTTTCGGGCTTCTGACGACCCGTAACGACTGTCAAAGATCCACAAATGACAGCCGGGACCAACGGCTTAACGTGCTTTCCGAGGCACGGAGGGGTCTTGGTATGTAAAGATGGTCACCCATCCACGGACCAACCGCGGCAAGCGTAGCTTAACCTGATCGATCGACCCGTGCAGCTATTTTTACTTAGCCACAAGCCCCTCGTATGTATGGAGTAGGTACTATAACAAAAAAGTGAAAAAAAAAAAGCTTTTTCCTAAAAAGACAACCGATTTCCCGAAAAACGAGAAATTTGCAATTTGAATTATACAGAAGAAAACATCCGACTTCCGGAAAACCACTAACAAAGTGAAAAACCACTAACAAAGTGAAAAACCATTAACAAAGTGAAAAACCACTAACAAAGTGAAAAACCACTAACAAAGTGAAAAATAACTTTAATTTCGGAAGGCGGTAACAAACAATTAAAATACATAGGTATCCAAACTCACCGCCTTCCGAAACTCTTCTAGAATAGCTTCTTGCTCTCACTCACGGAAATCTGCTGACATAGATTTATTCTTTTGTTGATTGATTTACGTCTAGATAAATTTAAATACTCTTTATCACGTAAAAGATAAATTTAAATACTCTTTATCACCTCATTCATTATCATTCCCCTGGTTATTTATTTTCGGTTGGCGCAATATGTCTGTTTCTTCCATACTTCTACAACGTGTTGTTTTGCATCCTCGTCAAATTCAAGGAGGTAACTATGCTAATGATTCTCAACATGAATCAATAATAAAATAAGTAGGTTTTTTTTTTCATATTTTCGGAAATCGGCTTTAGGCATATTTTTTTTCGGACACGCATGTTAAAACGCGGCCCGTGTGATACCGCACTGTAACACACAGCGATATAGTCGTGCGACACTGCCTACCGCATACGGAAAGGGGCGATTCTGTTCTTTGAAAGAGGTGTTTTCTAAAATACTGTTAAATTTAAATAAAGAAAAAAACAAGTATGTATTCATTAGTGAGCAAGTATCGTAATTTTATTTGATTATTTATGTCTTTGATAACAGCCTCCTGAAATTTGACGAGGATGCAAATCAACACGTTGTATTAGTCGTCATCTCGGTGACTCCCCTTTCTAGCCGTATTATAATTCACACAGGCCAGCCATCGTTTTTATTTTTTGGTGTTCCCCTACTCTGATAGCTATCGACTGTCGAAATTCAAAACTTTTCTCACGATATTTTCTTTATTTCTCAGCATCACATACCCATACAATGCCAACGGATTTCCACATAGCTTATCAGTTACCGGTGCCACTTCCAGACTTTACCTTATGTAATCACTAGCTTCTGTCAGTGGCTTCACCCGCGTTGAGGTCGGATATTACTACATATTATACCTGGATAAAAAGTATCCTATTTGTTAATTAAGGTTATAAACTATCTGTGTGCCAAAGTTCATTCAAATCCATTCATCCGTTTTTGCATGATTGAGTAACAAACATCTAAATATCCATTAATGGACAAACAAAACTTTAATGTAATATTTATTATATACAAAAACGAAACGAAACGAATTCGGTTTAATGAATTTATTTCTCATAAGAACTTACAGTCCACCTCAAATGAGATACAAAGTAGTAATACAGTACAATACAATTTCCTCTAGAGTATCAGAAGTTACAATATACATACAGTCACGAGCAATAATATGTATACACATACCAACTTTTACTAATTGTAATCTTATTTTATTATGAAAATAATATTTTGGAACCCACACTGTAATGAAATATCTAAGTTATCTCAAGGCTGCAATCGCTATTTAAAAGAAAATCGCTTTTGAATTTGGCGATGTGTTTACATGTTATTGCTCGTGACTGTACATGTTTCTTAAACTTATTTTTAAATGTATTCACGCTATCGCATTCTTTTATATCGTCCGGCAAATCATTGAACAGCTGTGCTCCTTCGAACAATATGGTCTTTTTACCGTAATTAGTGCATACGCTGATAACTTCAAGTTTTTTTTTTTAATCTATTTCTCAGATTATTTGAATTTGTTTATTTCTTTTCAAATTCAGAACCCCATCTCGAATGATGCAACATTGCCAACACAGAAACAAAACACAAGCGTTCGCGCACGTGAGGTGTTAAAGCTTTCAGCGTTCGCTACATCGCAGTACTGTGTACTTGCATTAGTAGCAACCATAGAAACTTATATCTATGTTAGCAACATACGAAACTGAAGCGTTCTTTTATGCTGTACGTGAGCGATTTCGCTAGCGTTTTATTTGGGTAAAGACATTGGGAACAAGTGTGAAAATGGCACCCGTAAATGAAATACTGTTTGGAAATCGGTTGTCACGATATAGGCATGTCAAGCGAAGGAATGAGGAAAATGTTTTGAGAAAATCGTAAATAATTTTAGTTCTGTAAGTCGGTTTAAAAAAAAAAAACACTTTTACACGACAATATTTTTTTAAACTAGATGATATTGGCGTTTCCTATCTAGCAACTCTGAAAAGAAAAGTCAAAAAAAGAAATCAGAGGTCAGTCTCTTTTAAAGTTCAGACACAATCTTGGTCAGATTATGTAAAGACTATGTGGAATGGTGTTTGATATGGGCATTTAAGTAAAGAACCACACAGATTGAGTGGACCTGTCCAGTAGTGTACGAATTTATTTAAAAAAGTTTTGAGTATGAATGTGGGGCGGCTATAAGAATAGGCGAAGACCAAAAAACGATGGATGGACTGTGTGAAAGCCGATATGATTAAAAAAGGAGTGACTACCGAGATTACGACTAATAGAGAAGCTTGGAAGAAGAAGACTCGTTGCGTAGACCGCAAATTAAGAAGAGGGATAAAAGCAAGAGAATTTTGAAGATGTTTTTTTTTTAAATGTATTTAAATTCAAAATAATCTACTTTATAAAAACCTTGCTCATATCTAGTTAGTAAGAAATAAGCAGTACACGTAAGTAAAATTTTAGTTGGGTATGTATCTGTAAGTACTTAAATATGCATTGGGATCATGAGAATATGCCGGAAGGAATGGTAGGTAACCATAATTTCTTCATTCGTTAATCAAGTAACTTCTCCGACATTAATAAATCAAAAAAATCAAACACGACAACCAAACGCAACCACCGCAAACACCACCACTAAACAGAGAACCTGACCCTTTTCCTGAATACAGAATAACTGACAGGGGTTATGTCGGGCAGCATCATAAGGTTATTTCATTTCGAATCTGGGGCTCATTTTCACAAACCGGATACAAAACCAAATTGTATCTGGTTAAAAATAATAAGCTCTCACCAATTACATAAGACTTAAGAGTTTGCATACACACATTGTAATTTTTTCATACCGTGTAGACGTTAAAACGATATGTGATATTTTTATTATACAGCAAGATTCTCAAAACAGTTGCCGTTTTGAGGTCAATTAATCAAAAACAAATAATATAAATAAAAAAGTAGCTCATTCATTAGCATCGGCTCAACAATTGAACCGATCTTTCATGCTGTGCATTAAAACTTATGGAAATGCCGTATTTTAACTTTAAAAGTACGTCTATAAAATCATGTAAAAAAGCGAAATCGACAAAAATTCGTATACGGCCTCTTAATTTTGTTGTAACTGAAAAAACGTTGGCTTACGTGACGTTGTTATTCTTTTTACAATTTTATTTAAAACGAAAGAAAGACTTCTTGAAAAACATTTTTTTTAATCAAAATAAATAGAAGATTGCAAACTAGGAAGAATACTGAATAAATTGAAATTCCAATAAGCGGTGGCAGTTTTTGCATCGAAGCGGAGATTCTGTCACGCCTGGCCTCTTCGGCTTAATAGGAAATTATAGTTTATTGAAATTAGATTGAAATATATAATGTAGAAACTTTTATACATGACTAGCTTTTGCCAACGGCTTTGCCCACGTAAGGGGCGAAATTATCCCACGGGAATATATGTACTGCCGGGATAAAAAGTATCATCATCATTTCAGCCGAAAGACTAACTTCATTTAAGGATACTTCTGCAATCTATAACTCTGTTACTAACTTTGTACGGCTTTGAGACAAATTCGACAAAGCACACACCCTTTCTGCAGTTTCTCAGTATCAGTTTGTTTGTAAAAATCAATATTTGCGTGAATTCAACAGTAAGATCATTGAGATTTCTTCAAACTCATTAACATTTGCATCATGGCCATGATTGTCGCTGAAGTCTCTGACTCATTCAAAACTTGAATGTAAACGCTGGATTTTGTAGCAGTTTAAGAGTCATCAAGCTACGAGCAACTCAAACCTAACCACGTGTTTGAAACGATACTCCCAAACGTGTTCCTGATCAAAACATCAACAGTAGCTCTACAAATGATTACTAAAACGCATACGTTTGACTAAATTAAGCTTAGTGACTCACTCCTTTTCTGAGTGATCAAACGATATCATTACGATATTGTGATACAAATTCTTGCAATGTCTAAAATTAAACTGTTTACGCTAAATTCAGAGTTTAAAAAGTTTTTTGTGACTCAATTTTGTATTTTAAATCTAGACTAACGACTAGTGATCCTGAAATAAAAATAGTTTTAAATATAAATGTAGTAGCGTATCGTATTTGCGTTTGCAAATGTATCAGATGTAAAGACATAAGCGCTGAAATAATAACTGTATAGATTGATCTTCTTCTTAGCGTGTCGATGGCAAAAATAACACGATAAAATGTGTGTTTATGTATAATTTCCTACATTAGTTTGGTCCAAAAATCATGAACTCGAATACCGTATGCTCATGCAGCCATTAGGTCTTTACGTGCAAGATGGGAGGTTAGCCATCGTCTGTGACGAGACGCCGCATTTACACCGGAGGTTTTATATTATATTTATGCATTTGAAGTCAATGGTGCTTAAATATTTATTTTTCAACGATGCAAAATTCGAAGTGATATTAATAGTTTTCCTGTTGATCCCTATAGTGAAATTACGTGATGCAAAAACGAGGTAGTGTCGAAGTATGGATGAGGAAAATATCGTTAGGAATTTCGAAATAGATTTTGGTTGAGCATCCAAAACGGTTTTACGAAGTTAGAGGCAATATCAAAATGTGGTGATTTTGCCAAATTGCAATGATAACGCCCACGTTTATGTGTTGAATTCATAGTGATTTGAGAAATATGAAGATCATAAAACCAAACATAGTACAGGTCATAATTTAGCAAATGGAAGATCATAAAATGAAATCGTAGTTTATAGTGTAGGCTAACCAAGATTTAGGGGAATATACTTAAAAGAATCTAAACCTCGATCATGGTAAATTGTAATCTCCTGATTTTATCCCAATTTATTTAGGGCCGGCGCAGCATGAGTCTGTAATTCCTTCTATACATCATCTTATAGCGGTCAGGTCTAGCCACATTATCTTTTGCTAGAACTTTATTCGCGTGAAATATTGCCGCTCGCACAGCCGCGTCTCCTTTTCACTTTCTTTTTGCTCGTCATTTTACCTGGCCTTCCTTGGATTGGGCTACCAAAGACATAAAAAAAAAAAACAACCGAGCGACTGCCGGAAAAACACTACAAAGTGAAAAATAACTTTAATTTCGGAAGTTGATAACTTTGGATTTGTATTTTAATCTTTTGTCACCGCCTTCCGAAATTAAAGTTATTTTAAACTTTTCCGGAAGTCCGGAAGTCGGTTGATTTTTTTTTTTGGTAGGTAATGTTTTTATTTTACACTTTTTAGTTATAGTGCCTACCCCACACCAATTCCAAATTTCATCATTCTTTGGAGTTTAACAGTGCATATTTATGCGATAGCGGCAATCGCGGTTGATTTGCTGTCATTTTTGAAGAGTTCCGTTGTCTGTGTCCGAAACTCATCATCAGATCTATATGAAATCTAAATGGCACAATTTCACCTCTTTACAATCCATCCATCGTTTCCTTCTTTCCTCCACTTTTACTACCATAAGCCTGTATAGATACTTTTTAAAAACTTTAAAAAAAAAAATACTATAAGCGTTAAGCCATCACCAAATAAGCATCACCTCTGTACCTATTTTACTGATATTTTCTTCATGTCTGTTCATAAATGGTTACACAAATAAATAAATAAGATTTTCAGTAGACAATGCCCAACAACAAAAAAGCCAATTATACCAAAAGATTATACTTGAGTTCATCGATCGGTTCGTTATATGAATCAACCATTAATAAATCAATTGGGTCACTATATCAGTCATTTGGGCTAAGTAACGCCGCACGGTTCGATCAATAGGGTAAAGCTATGCTAGCCGCTTGCCGCGGTTGGACCGTGGATGAGTGACCATTTTTACATACAAAATCTCATCATCATCATCATTATCATATTAGCCGGGGATTTGGGGGATTTGCCAAAATTGCCACGCTTGGCAGGCGGGTTGGCAATCGCAGTATGGCGGTCAAATGCTTAGAGAACGCTGCTGCCCATTTTCTGGTAAGTCCCTTAGTCGCCTCTTACGACACCCACGGGAAGAAATGGGATGGTGCTATTCTTCTACGTCCTGCACCACACGGAACGAATACCAAATCTGATGATCCGTAATTACTGTCAAAGATCCACGATTGAGATGCACGGAGCGGTACGTAAAGACGTTGGTTCGTGATTCGTGGATCTGTGACAGTCGTTACGGGTCGTCAGAAGCCTGAAAGTCTGACAACCAGTCTTACCAAGGGGTATTATGATGATGATGATGATGATGATGATGATAATGATGGGACTCCCTTTTCCGCACGTAGACTCCCATTCGGTCCGTTGTGCGTGGGGATACCGGCTAACAAAGACAGCCTAGCTCCGCCCAAAAGCACAGAAGCTTCCTAGGAGCTCCACAGGCTTCGCGGAGCGACTTCACTGTTCCGAGGATTCCTTCACCTTGTGAAGCCACAGCCTCGCATACCAGGATGTCGTGGGCGGCTGATTCCTCGGCGTCAAGGCAGCCCCTGCAAAGCGGGCTGTCTGTGGCGCCTATATTATAGAGATGTTTGTTAAGGGGGGGGGGGGGGGGGGGGGGGTTATGGCTCGTAATACCAAGGGGTATCGTATTACCCAATAATTGGGCTGTGGAGGTCAGATAGGCACTCGCTCCATGTTAAATACTGGCATTCAGCTGTATCCGGTTAGACTGGAAGCCGACCCCAACATAGTTGGGATAACGCTAGGCGAATGGTGTCACTCTATCAGGATTTTGTGTTAAGTTTAACAAGCACTGGTCACCGCCGCTACTATCTTGGTATCAGTGAATAGTTAATGCGTTATCGTGGTAACTGACAGGTGAACGGCTGTACGTGGTTCTCAGGGCATTACAGACGGTCAATATTAATTTACTATATCGAGTGGTTTGTGAGTTTGTATTCTCTTTGTTAGTCGTGATGGAAATAACCGTAGTAGTTTTCCCAGTTTTTTTTTTTCTTTATAACTTTGGACAACAAAAACAGCAGACTCCCAAAAAAAACACAACAAAGTGAAAAATAACTCCGATTTCGGAAGTCGGTGTCTTAAACTAAGTTGAAAAAATAGAAAGTCAAACGAAAATACCTGTAAGTGACGTTCGATGACTATTAAACGATGTGATTCGCCCGAGAGATTACACTTATATATAGAAGATGTCGGTCAAAATCAAAATCGTGATCTTCCCACATGTGCTATTTGGTATTACTTTAATGCTCTTGCCAGTAATTGAGCTGTTTTTCAAAATCTCACATGTTGATAATTTAAAATCGGCCATTGTTATATGCTTAAACGTCAAAGGGCATCAGCCTTTTACTTACTGCTTCTAAGATTTAAAGCTAAGGAAGAAAAAGTCTATAAACTGATTCTACACTAAGCCGTCACAGTCTCTGAATGAACATAATTAATCATTTAAACAGTATACAAATACTGCCTTAAGTAGTAATCACCTCATTAATAAAATTATAAAACATTCTAAAAGCCAATTATTTTTAAAAGAGTAACCGTGGAGTTTCTTGCCGGCTCTTCTCCATAGGAAGCGACAAATTGGAACCGTGCACCTAGCTTCTGACGTTTCATAAGCGCCCATTTGGGTTTATGTGTTTTTTATTTTTTTATTTGATTTGATTAGTTGACATCGTCCAACTATCATACCTACCAATAGCATTAAGAATCGCGTGTCCCCGAATAATATTCCCGAAACTGTCATCTGTTCCCTGTTATCATTCAACTGATCTATTAACACGTTATCAGGGCATTCGCCGACCTCGGTCCACTCGTGCCCGATCGATATGCCATTAATTATGTCCTACTGTGGCTACTGGAAACTTCGGCGCTATATTGTGTTACAGACTTCTGTGAATCAGGGTTGCTTGATTTAAATCAATATGATTTTATTTTAATGTGATTTACCTACACAAGTTTTCTTTATTTGTATTGATATTTAAAATATACTTACTGCTAAATGACACTAAAAATCTGTTTTAATCGCTTCATTCGTTGTCGAGAATCAGTACCGGGAAATTAATTATTTTTTATGATATTTCAAAGCATTGTAGCCATTTCAAATTCAGCCTTACAAAACTCATTTTTACTACCAAGAATTATCCATCGCCTAGTTTTCGAGTTCTAAGGTAGCTCCTCAATCCAGACGTCTGAATTGAGGAGCATTAAACGTCCTGTAATTTTTTAAAGGTTTTTCTACAAATTCCAGAAAATTCGGAACCTGATACTACTGAATATTGATTGTACCCGCGTTTAAATGTGAGATATGGCCCCTCAATCCATATGGACACAATGGATCAGCAATATGCTACAAAATTATTCATATTATAATTAATCCTTTGTTACACAATAAGGGTGCAGATTTCATTAAAAAATTCACAGATTTTGCCCATCCCTGGAATGGAATGAGATTTGAAGCTGCTTTTAATGGTGTGGTTGGTGGAAGTTAATTGTACAGCGCGTAATGAGGGGCGCTGAGCCGGAGTTAATTACGTTGAAATTAATGCAGATATTGATCCACTCTCGCAGCGTGGACGACTTATATGCCAATGTAGATTTTCATAGTGCTGTGTTTGTGTATTTTTAAATATCGTAAAATAAAATATGAAAAATAATTTTCATATTTAATTTAGAGTCGGCGCAACATGTATTTTTATAATAAAATAAAATTGTTTTTGTTTATTTGTGTTTATGTATTTTTAAATATCGTAAAATAAAACATGAAAAATAATTTTCATTTTAAATTTAGAGTCGGCGAAACATGTTTTTTTTTTAATAATCAAATCAAATTATATTTGTTTATTTTATAAAAATACATTGTTGGTAAAAGTGTTATTGTATTCTGCCTGCAAGCAAATGAGCAAATATTATTTATTAATTTAAAATGGTTCAAATAATTCACATATAAATAAAATATTATAAAATAACGTACGTTTTTAAATTAAATGAAGTTCTGCGTTTCCTATATCTGAGTAGGTACTCTGAGAAGAAACACCGAAACAAACGCAACGTCACAGTCTCTTTTAAACTAAAACTAACACTTAAAGAAGTAACCAGCACCACAATGCGTAACTCACGATTAATCATAATCTGTTTAGTTTTGAAACATTGTTAAACCATTGCTTCATATGTGCGAAAAATGTGTCTGCTCAACAACGTAAATAACGCAATGAACATTGTTGAACTGTCTAATTGAAACAGATTGTGATTAATCGTGAGTTATGCAATTAGGGTGCTGGGCAGGCCTGGTGAGGACCATGCACATTAATGTCTGAGATGGTATTTTGAGGAAAGAGCAAAAGCAACAGATTTGAGTGTACCTATCCAATAAATGCACGCTTGGCAGTTATCATGTGGCTCAACTGAGCTCAAAGATAAAGAAAATATTTATAGTTTCTAAAACTTTTTTTATTTTATATCCTTTTAGAAAAGCAGTAACTTTATATGTATTAGAACTTAGAAACAACACTAGTTGAATAAGAGCCATTCAGCCCTAACTGAGCCCTAAACAATAAAATGTACCTATTAAGTTTCACCTTGACCAAGTTTTGTGTTTATCGGTCGAGGCTAAGGGTGTGAAAAACACTACGGAAGCCACACCTACTACGTAATATTTAGGTAGAGGATTTTGTAGAATCCAAGTAATTGAGGCAGCTTCTCTGAATATTGAACCTGCTAATACAGAAAAATAGAGGATAGGAATAGATAATAATAATAATTACTTTTTTCTGCTTATGACTAAATGACGACTAATATAAATTTATGAAGAGTGTAATTTTAATGTGTTTTTTTTAATAGAATTAAGGATTTTTTTTAAAATTAAGTTTATATTTTTATATAAACTAAATAAATTAAAAAATTTAACTTAATTTTCATTATCTATCAATGCCTGATGGACTACAACTGCCAATAGCTTTGAACGTGTTATGGGTATATTTCTACAACCACCTTAAATAGTATTCACATAATATTGTTTTCAGTATCATATGGCAATCCCTTATATTATCGACTTTCCCATCCTCTATAACACTGACAGAATTTCACTCTCTCTAGGTCCTCAGATAAGAAAAAAATAAATACCAAGCTCCGTTTCAAGGCATTCGGCTCGAGCTGTAAGTATGTTGACCCCGTTCCCAAATGAACCCCAAAATCGATACCCAATAAATACCGAAAGAATTTCTGCCCCTAACATCTTTCTGATGTGAGAAAATCCAAATATCCAATTCCGCAGAATAACCGGCAATCTTGGAAACGGTGGGAAACCCGAAATCTCACGGGACGTGTTGGTCATTCCCGATTCGGCCATCCAATTCGGTACTCGATCGATTACGAGAGTTCGGGACCGACTCTATACCCTCTCGTTTAATAAATCATAAAGTTCTGAACGAAACGATAACGAGGGGTGGACTAAGGATGGTATTGGAAGCTGAAATGGAAAAGGAAGTTTTCGACAGAAGATAGTATTTTGGTTATACTTTGAGCACATCGTTTTGCCTTTCTGTATCTTGAAAATTTTCTGATGGAATCATCTTAGAAATTGTGTCTTTACTAATCAGTTTAAATTCAACTTTTAGGCACAAAACTCTTCTTTGCCAATCAGTCAATAGTGTTCCGACTTCTAGGATACAGACCTCCCTTGTAAGTGGGCGTGGGCTATAATAATCCACGCGTAGATCCTACATATCTACCGCCCCGCACTGGGCCTACGTCACATACAAAACTGCATATGTCCTAGTAATGCCAGTCAATGAATCTGTCGTCAAGCAAGACTTGTTTGGTGTCATCTGCCTAGCTATTTCCCAACTCAGTTGGAGTCGGCTGCCAGGCGAACCGGACGTCCACAACCCAGTTACTGGGTAATACGATACCCCTTGGTAAGACTGATTGTCAGACTTTCGGGCTTCTCACGACCCGTAACGACTGTCATAGATCGACATATGACAGCCGGGACCAACGGCTTAGCGTGATTTCTTATGCACGGATCACCCCATTCGGCCACACTACAAAAAACCAGTCAATTCCAAAGCCATGTTATACTTTTTTTTTTTTTTTTCTTTGGGTGGGAAATCATCAAATAACTTCTCCCGCTCTGGGTGGAGCAGGAGGGCGTGTCAGACTTTTACTGACTAAAACCCACCCGTGTTCCTTCAGTAGCCCTTAAGCCAGGGGCTGTGGTGTCTCTTTCGAACAAACCCGCACCCCTGGCAGGCATCGACCCTTGCGGGTCCCATCACTTTTTGTGCTGACATCTCTTTGAGGCGCGCGTGGAACACAACGCGCCGTCGACTTGGGCTTGGTCCTTACCGGACAGCGAGCTACCCATTACTCGCCGTCCGCAAGCCCATGCCTACGGTGGCTGGAAATCGGCCTGGGATTCCCGACGCCCAGGTACGTGTTAAGAAAATAAGAAAGTTCCTGTGGCCTATTACAAAAACGTTATTTTTTTTTTCTTAGAAATAAATGGAGCAAAAATGTTTGGCTTATTATGAAAATTTTTTCCTCTTTCGTTACAAACCTTGAGGAAAAGTGAAAAGTTATGAGCCCATAAAAAGTAATTTCAACAGAAATCAAAAACTTCCTTAATCATTCACATAGGATGGAAACCTCTCAACCAAGTAAACTTTGAACAACTAATCTACATTGCTTTATTGATCTCGTTTTTTGCAAATAAAAGTAAAAAATTGAAGACATAATTATTATTCCAACGCTCATTATTTTGCGGTATGAATTCATGCCCTTCTTACGCAATTGCCAAAAATATGACTAGTTAATTGTATTTTTTTTTTTTTTTAATAATGAATTCTAATGTCTTTTCAGCCGTAAGGACCCTGTCAGACAGCATTAGTTGCACTGACGAGCATAATCGCGCGGGTTGGTAGATGTCACATGTCTTCTAATTTTTGGATCTAGGATATGCCGGTTTCGACGATTTCTTTCTTTTTTTATTGTGTTTCACACAAAGTAAAACGCCTGCCTGGATTTCAACCTACCTACAACTCGTAAGTCGCAGCCGTTACCACTAAAAATATCTCCACATTTTGTTTCCCGAAAATTTCAAATAAACTTTTACTACCCAAAACCATATTCCACATCCACAATTAACATGAATTCACAAAGTTACCTGTACTAAAGGTAATTTCAACTCCAAAATACACTTCAAAAACTCCTGTAATCATACATAGAGTACCCACTTCAGTATGTTCACAGATTTAAAATCCACAAAGCGTTTTCAGAAGTCGTATTGTTGACACCGTTTACGAGGTTAGATTTAGGTAAAGAGGTTGAACCGAAAGCCTTCGAGCCGTAAATTACGTTGTTATGACATACTTTGTGAACGTACCTTATGTTAAGGCTTTGTTGTTCCTGGTACGGATGTTTCGTTTGATGCTTTATGATTATAATAATATGCAATGTTTTTAAATGTCTTCAAAAAAGATAGAGGCATGCATTCGGCGAGTTTTTTTTTTTTTGAACTATAGTTTTAGTTTTTACCTATTTTAGGGCATGTTATATTGAAAATTTGACATTCAGCAGGATATAATATGTAGATGGTATGGGTTGCCGGTTTAGAACTAGTTTTTATGCAAAGAGGTGTTAGTCGACATATACACGGACGAAATAAAATCACGACGGGATATTTTTGCGCTTTGGATTTTCAACTCTTTGTGTTGAACCGAGCCCTGAAAATTCAACAGAGTGCAGCGTGAGTGAGTCTCAGCGCGTCGAAAAAACACAGTGTTCGATTTTCGACGCGCTGAGATCCACACTGTTTTCACGTAATTCTCAACTCTCGGTTTAACATTGGCCTTTCTAAAATCCACTACACTAAAAAATCTCGCTGTTATTACTTACGTCCGTGTGAATGTCGAGTTATATCTATCCATTGCGTATAAATATTGCTTTTCGGATAAAATATTACTATATCGTTACGGGTCGTCAGAAGCCCGAAAGTCTGACAACCAGTCTTAACAAGGGGTATCGTATGACCCAGTAATTGGAATGTGGAGGTCAGATAGGCAGTCGCTCCATGTAAAATACTGATATTCAGCTGCATCCGGTGAGACTGGAAGCCGACCCCAAAATAGCTGGGAAAAGGCTAGGCAGATGAAGATGACGATGATGATTACTATATTACTATTACTATACAGGGTAAATATAAAAAATTCTGCTGTTCCATACATTTTGACCGCGAAGGTATTGCACTTTTCTATGAAACAACAGATTTTTTCTTTTGTATACCGGACGAAAAATTTCTACGCTAAGGTGTCTGAATTATATTCTGAATATTCATGGTTACAGTTTGCGCACTGGTTAAAAATGTATCCTGTATTGCATTGTTCAAATCAAATCAAATCAAAAGTCATTTATTCAAATTAAGCTGAGAATTAGCACTTTTCGTACGTCAAAATACATAAGATAGTCCCTCAAAACATCCACTCTTCACCACTTCCTAGTGCTTTAGCTGGGAAGAAGAAGTGGCACAAAAAACACCCCAGGTTGTGACAGTATAATTAGTATCCTGTCTTGAATATAAATAGTTACAAATAAACGTTGCAAATAACATTTTACTTTGCCACAAAAACTGTCCCACAATATACATAAACGCCCGTCATAACGGCCCCTCTAAATATCTAGGGACAGATACCCATGAGCTTATAGCTAGCCGAGCCTTCCCCATTATCGAACTCATTACTAACAATGACTATTGTCAATGGCATTTAATTCCCGGCAAAAAAAAACTTCCCTTCTTTATTCCCCTTGTGCCGATGCCTCTTTTGTACCATGGGAGGCTAAGAATTATGTCAAACCTTTCAAACCAGTGGGTGGTTCAAGGCTTACGTCAAGAGAATAGGTAACTACGTTCTTCTGCTTGTCAAATATTTGGTGTCAACTGAGTGAACACGGTTGGGTTTTAGTCAGTAAAAGTTTGACACGCCCTCCTGTTCCTTTCAGAGCGGGAGAAGTTATTTGATGATTTCCCAAGCTCAAAAAAAACCTATCAGTTGAATTCAGTGATTCTTTATTTCTGTTACTAGTGTTTGCCAGCGGCTACACCCGCGTGGTAGTCGGAAATAATCCCACGGGAACTATGTACTACTATAAACTATCCGGGTGCCAAATTTTATCCTAATCCGTTCAGCCAGTTTTGCGTGATTGAGTAAGAATCATACAAAGTATCACATACAACATGTAGGTAATATCAGTAGGATCATGAGCACAGCACAATATACAATTAGTACTGAAAGATACCAATACTGATGCAGATACTTTATACATATAATGAGGCATTACGCATTCAAACTCTTTATCTATGTATATTCTTCTATATTATATAAATAAAAATTAAATGATGTTCGTTACATCACTAGAGATTATGGCTAAACCGATTTTCTTTTTTAAATTTTTGTATTTTAATTTTAAATTTTAAAATGTTTTGATATTTCGAATTAGGTTTTGAATTTGATATGACAAAAATGTTCAAGTTTTAGATTGCTGTTTTGGATTGCGTCCTTTTTTCTATTGGCTTTTTCTGTGAAATTTCGAAATCTAGACAAGGCAGCTAGTAAACAAAAAAATCTGGAGTAAAGTTTGCCTGTCTTTACTTCTTACTCCATGCTGTTTAATTAAGGCACTAAGGAATACCTATTCCTCACCGACTTAATAAAACACCTTACAGTGCATGGCAACTAATTAATACTGGCGTCTGTGTTCATAGTAAGCGAGCAAACAAATTAATAATCAAACACTACCAAGCTGCGATTACTAATCTGTTTGTCTTGTCAGGTTTGTTGACTATGGTAATAATAATACCTTTAGAATAGTCTATTGTGTGTTTGAGACTCGTTAAAGTGTCTGTGATTCCGTGCAGGCTCGCATCAGGGCCAGAATTCACTATGACCACGTAACGATTCCTTACTCGTAACCACGTCAATCACACACGAATTCTGCTAATATCGACAAATTTTCTCGGAACATACAGAAAATGACATTTCGATTACATTGGTTTCTAAAAAACACGATATTGACGTAGTTTGAACGTAGTAAGATTCCGCGGTGAAACATTATAACCATACAGAATTGGGGCCCAGAAAGGTTATCGACATAGCTCGAAGAATAGCCGAATTTACGTCTTTATGGGCACGGCGCATTGCTCGCAGAACGCATGGCCGATGAGTTTTGGGGCGGTGACCGCGTCCGAGCAGCGGTGGGCAAGTGAGCAGTGGTGACGAAGACAGGTTCTTTACTTTGTGTTAATCATTTCATCACCACTGCTCTCAAAGAACCAAAAAGCTCGAAGACATGTGACATCTACCAACTAGGACTAGGCTCGCCTGGTGGATTTCGGTCCATTCCCTCTGACAGAGAGGACGCCTGTGTCCCAGCAGTGGGAACATTATATGCTGATTACGATGCTAATAATATGTTCTGTAAAATATTATCTACTAAGTTTTTTGAGAAATAAATTTACTTCACTTACTTACTAATATGATGAACGTGTGCCGAAAAGCACAGCGTTGGTAGGGCTCCGACAAAACGGACTGCTGACTTGATGAAGGCCACCGGTCGAATTGGCAACGTTTGGAGGAAGCCTATCTATGTCCAGCAGTGGTCGACTTTCAGCTGGATTCCCGTGATTTTAGTGATGATGACGATGACCGTAGTTTTTATTTTGGGTGGGAAAGTATCAAATAACTTGTCCCGCTCTGAGTCTCCACTCCACAGGACGGCGTGTCAAATTTTTACTGACTAAAACCTACCCGTGTTCCCTCAGTTGCCTGCGTGCCAGGGGCCATGGTATCTCTCGAACAAACCGTACCCCTGTCAGGGCGATGACAGTAGTCAGTTTAGATTTATGGTTGATTAATATGATGTATAGACCTGCGGGCTTAGCATGACGCTTTGTATTTCTACGAAGAATAGACAGTGCTTTTTCAATACAAAATGACATTTCGTTCCTACATTTTTGATATCGCACCGTAGATATCCTTCTACAATCTGTCATTTAGTCCTTCATTTCTAACGATATTTGTCTAGGTCCTTATAAATGTAGACTATTTCAGAAGAATATTTCTTCCCAAACTGGCAAAATCTCACCGACAACAAACTTTCTACTTGACGGCCACAAAGTATTTACGATTATCTACAAAATCATGATTCGTTTAGAACGCATAACTGTGATAATTAATAGAAAAACATAGCTATCTTCTCCTATTGTACATCATTTAGTTAATAATCATGTCTATACTTCCGTCGACAAATCGGTGCTCGTGCTAAGCCTGCTGCAGTCAAGTCTACATTTTGATAGCAAACAAAACATATCCGAATGCCAAGGACGGGATTCAATATGACGTCATCCAGTCATAACTCACGGTCTAAACTACCAATGTAAAAAATACATGTCGAACAATAACACAACTGCCAAGATAATGGTAATATTGATCGTTGTAAACAGATATTTTTAGGCTATTATATTAATATTTTGCAACCTTGACCTACCCTTGTCTATTGTCTATTATCAAAATATTAGATGGATCTATTATCATCTTTAAAAAAACAGAGGGTTTATGCGTGTGCGTAACACTAATAAGTAGTAGGATTTTTTTCCATTTTACAGTAAACAACATTCAACGTTGAGCAGACCACATTTTCGAATATATAAAGCAATGGATTAGCACAATATCCTTCAAAATTTAGGGTGCTGAACATTGATCTTTTTATACTTGGCAGAGGACTAATAACACTTGAATACTTTATATGTCCGGGAGTCCATAAAACACGTAGTCTAGAAACAGGCTTTTAAAAAAATCGATAGACATTAGTACCTGTGGAAAACAGTACAAAGTATCTTTATATTAACTTTACAGACATGAAAAACTACGTTACTTACATATTTTCTTCCTCATCTTATTAACCTGCGAGGCTAGTATGGTAAGGACAGACATGATTCGACCCATGTCAGGGTGTGCCCTATCATTTAACGGTCACAAAGGATATTGCCCTAGTAATTTTTGGATCAGGCATTATGTTCTTTTTGTTTTTTATCTCTAGTTACTTATACAGGATACAATTTTAACCAGTGCGCAAATTCAGCATATCATTCTAGACTAGAAAGTTTTCTTCAGTTATACAAAAAAAAATCATCTGTTCCAAACATTTTGACCGCGTAGGTATTGCACATTTCTATGGAACAGCAGTTTTTTTTTGTTTGTAAAACCGACGAAACATTTCTACGCTAGGGGGGTCTGAATGATATGCTGAATTCACAGTTACAGTTTGGGCACTGGTTAAAAATTTACCCTGTTATGGGCACACCAAGGTTCTGGCCATAGTTCAAGCAGGCTTTGGTTGGGTAATATTGAGTTTAACAAATATACATTTTGAAAAAGTAAAATGTATACGTGAGCGTTTTCTTATAATTAAAAACTGATGACCTTCCGTGAATTATTTATGCCCTAAGGACTTGTTTTGTTTTTAGAGATTACTTTGGGTTTTTTTTATCAAAGAAACTAAAGTAATCATGTTTCTAAAGTGTACGATTTTTAAAGGCTGAATGCTTAAATGATACATCTAAATCACAAATCTAAAGGTTAGTAATAACGATGCAGCAAGGCATCAAACGGATGCAATTTCTTAGCAAATCTCTCGTTCTTATATGAAAAAAAAATCATACTATCAACAAGATAGGTTTCGGGACTGACTACTCAACAATTTGCTAAAATTATCTAAGCATGCTCAGCAATTAGGGTCAGTCCTTTAACGCACCCCGTTGATAACGTGCCATCATTACTACCAGTCATAATATCCATTGATAAAACTCAAAAAATCCTCACATAACCCTTCATTTTTAAAGCCACACAATTTCAAAAACCCGATTAATTTTCCGCCACAATTTGGTCAATGCTCATAAAGAGCGTCCAAAGCGTTATCATAAACTGGAGTTCGTACATATTTAATCATGAAAGGCCTTTTGTACAGAACATTCAACACATGCCTGAAACAATTATGAGACTTCGCGCGCATTATGTGAAAAGTTTTGTAGCAATTTTCGTGTTTAGAACGCTGAAAAGGTTTAAGAGAAGAGGTTATTCTGTAGTTATGAAAACCTAGTAAAAAGAACTCTAGATAAAGGGATATAAGACAAAGCTCACACAGCTACAGTAAATAAAGACGAGGAATGAACTGATAGCGATGGTCAATGAGTGATTGTCATGGAAATCATGTCACTTGGTTCAAATAGGTTCATTTTATTTTTGTAGGTTTTTTACATATTATTGTGAATAAGAGGTAGGCCTTTTTTTTGGGTGGGAAATCATCAAATAACTTCTCCCGCTCTGGGTGGAGCAGGAGGGCGTGTCAGACTTTTACTGACTAAAACCCACCCGTGTTCCCTCAGTAGCCCGTATGCCAGGGGCTGTGGTATCTCTTTCGAACAAACCCGTACCCCTGGCCGGCATCGGCCCTTGCGGGCCCCATCATTTTTTGTGCTGACATCACAGACTAGATTTGTAGACGATTTTTTATTCTGTATTTTCATTCCTCTAAGTACCTGGTACTTATTGATAGGTCTGCACTGTCTTGGGCGGATGTAAAAAAAATAAAAGCCAATTAGCTTCCCGACATCAATCGCAGGTTGGAAGTTGCCCGCCGGACACAACACTCGTTTGGCTTATCCTTGAGCATAACATGAGCTATATACTAGCTGGCATTTCCATCCCATTCCCATCCCATTTGTTCTCATGGGTGTCGTAGAAGGCGACTAAGGGACATGCAAGAGAATGGGTAACAGCGTTCTCTATTTATTTTACCACCATACTGCGATCACCAACCCGCCTGCCAAACGTGGCGATTATGGTAAAACCACCCTTTTGGGGGAGGCCTATGTCCAGCAATGGACGTCTTTTGGCTGAAATGAATGAAAAATACTAGCTAGAACATGCTGCAATGAAAAGATAAACGAATCACCTAGGCTGGTACCGAGACCGACTGCCCACTGAGCTACTCTGATTTCAAAAATCACATCATCATCTGCCTAGCCTTTTTCCGACTATGTTAGGGTCGACTGGATGCAGCTGAATACCAGTATTTTACATGGAGCGACTTCCTATCTAACCTCCACAATCCAGTTACTGAGTAACAAGATACTCCTGGGTAAGCCTGGTTGTCAAACTTTCGAGCTTCTGGTGACCCGTAACGACTCACAAAAATCCAAGACAACCATAGCAAGCGTAGCGTAACTTGCACCCGAATTCTGTAACACACTATCAATAAGAATCTGAAGGATATTGCCAAACCGTTGCTTATTATGTTCGGAAAAATTGTCGTCTCAACAAACTAAATAACGCAATGAATATTATTGAATGATTTTCCTACGGATAATGAGTTACACAATTACCCCTCTCCTGAATTATAATCACGATCTACATATTTAAATGAACTACCAAGCACGCCGGTCGTGTCAGATTGTCAACCTATCGGACTATGTGAGCAAGGGAAGCGAGAGTGTCACATTAATGGCTCTCGCATCAATGGCTAGTCTCTCCAGAGATTGGCAACTACGGCCGTAATCCACTCTGAAGGACTATATATGAATGAGCTAACAGCCACAGCAACTTATTCCTGAATTTAAGGGCACATTTCCTTCGCTCAAAGTCCACCATTATTATGCCAAGGTACATAAACTAAAAAGTATATTAATATGTGTCCTTTGGAGAGCAGTGGTGGCCCAGTGGTAACGGCTGCGACTTACGAATTGTAGATCGTGTGTTCGAACCCAGCCAGGCGCATTACTTTGTGTCAATAATTTTCATCACCACTGCTCTCAAACGGTGAAGGAAAAATTCGTGAGGAAACCGGCATGTTCTAGAACCAAAAATTCGATGACATATGACATCTATCAACCGGCACTGGGCCCGCGTGGTGGATTACGCCCCACTCCCTCTCACTGAGAGGAGGCCTGTGTCCCAGCAGTAGGAACGTTATAGGCTGAGTATGTATGTATGTATGTATGTGTCCTTTATTAGGTCCCTAGTGTATGGACCTTCATAGAGCCACGCACGAATAACTAGACTAAACAAATATGGCTTCCACCCAGACACCCCCTTAGGGGTTAACTGTACTGCTAAATATGTAGTCAAACAACTAGATTTTCAGTTATACGTGAGAAAGAACGAATAAAAAAACACATGGTTATTGGAGTAGATATTGTTATGATTTACAAGCTTCATCCAGCGGCTTCGCCCGCGTGGTGGTCAAAAAATATCCCACGGGAACGTACTACCGGGATAAAAAGTCTTCCATGTATTACTCCAGGTTATAAACTACCTGTCTGCCAAATTTCATCCAAAAAAGTTCAACCGTTTTTGCGTGATTGAGTAACAAACATCTAAACATACACACTTTCACATTTATAAAATACTAGCTGACCCGACAGACATTGTCCTGTCTTAGCTTTGAATATTGAATTGGCATTAGCTACACAAACCTTGTCTTGACAATAAGGAATACATAAAAAAAGAGAATCATCCAATTTGGTGCAGTCGTTCGGCAGTTATGCGCGTACATAAATTTCGGCGATTCATTTTAATATACCTATATAGATAGATGTAGGTATACCTTTTTGAAAAATCTTTTGGGGAGTCCTATGTCCAGCAGTGGGCGTCTTTCGAGTGAAATGATGGTGGAAAAAGGTAACTTACAACAACATAACATCCCGCCTAAGTTCCCCAAAGGCCTGGGCAGAGGTATACCTATGGCACAGCCACATTTCGCCAGTTATGTGAAAGCCTGATGTCATAGGGGGCGAGCCTATTGCCATCAAACGGGCACAATTCCAGACTCCGGGCTGCTACTGACAAATTTCAGATACCCAAAACCCTAATAGTAACTAAAATTAACAGAAAATGATGATCACACCATTGTGAAAAAGTAGACTAAAATCATTGATAGCACCGGATTGGAACCATGATAATAATCTCAGGGTAAAGTAGATGACGTAGCCCGAAGAATTCCCAAACTTAGATGGCAGTGGCCAGGGCACATTGTTCGCAGAACAGATGGCCGATGGGGCAGAAAGGTTTTGGAGTGGCGACCGCGTACCGGAAGACGTAGCGTTGGAAGGCAACCACAAGGTGGACCGGTGACCTTGTGAAGGCCGTAGGAATCTGCTGGATGCGAAAAGCGCAGAACCGGTCGCAGTGGAGGAGCTTGGGGGAGGCCTTTGTCCAGCAGTGGACATCTTTCGGCTGAAATGATGATAATGAACGTAGATAATTCCCTCAAAAGCCGAGAAGAAACATAAAATCTAGATAAGTGTCAAGAAATAAGAGAACTAATGAGACAGTTGGATTTAGAAGCATCTCTTGCATTAAATCTCACCTTATATCTTATATTACCCACCCATGGTTAATCGTATCAGGCTTCAAAGAGATCCGTACTAAAGTGTGAAAGTGAATTAATCTTGCTTTCACGCTTCGACGCCTCATTCGATCGTCGTGTAATGGTCACGTTTGTGTTGTTTGTTTCACATATTGGAAATTATCTTAGTAGATACACAAGTCTCTAATTATTAAACTTACTGTCAAATCTCATGTAATTGATCAAACAAGATTACATCAACTCTGGTTATATTGAGAGAGCAGTATGGTGGTCCAATGGAAATGGCCCCCATTAACGAGTTGTAGGTTATGGGTGCGAACTCAGGTAGTGCCTGTCTTTGCGTTAATAATTTCATCGCCACTGCTCTCAAAACGGTTAAGAAATACATTTTAAGGAAACCGGCATGTGTCCTATAACCAAAAATTCAAAGACAGAAATTAATGTCTCCCAACAAAAGCACGCACGCACTGGTCCCTTGTGGCTGATTATAGCTCATGCCCTCTCACAGAGAGGAGGCCTGTGTCACATCAGTGGGAAGATTAAAGGCTGATTCATCATCTTCATCATTTCAGCTGAAAGACGTCCACTGCTGGACATACTGCTCCCCCAGGCTCCTCGTCATTTTTGGGGGGTTTTGCCATAATAGCCACGCTTGGCAGGTGAGTTGGCGATCGCAGTGTGGTGATAAATGCATAGAGTACGCTACTGCCCATTCTCTTCTCAAGTCTCTTAGTCGCCTTCTACGACACCCACGGGAAGAAATGGGATGGTGCTATTATTTTACGTCCGGCACCACACGGAACTAGCTATATACTGATAGAGGCTGATTATGTTTATAGGGTTATATATGGACCAGGACATGATGCGCAGACGCCATCTAAATTAGTATAAGGGCAAGAAAATTATAATATAGATTATAGGTAGGATATAAATGGATATAGCATACTCTACCTAAGTATAATGTTCTCACTGCTGGGATGCACACGCCTTCTCTGTGAGAGACGCGGGTCCAGTGCGGATTGCATTGGAACATGAAGTGGACATACATCGGTGAAAAATTGACCAGCAGGCTTAACATGGCTTTCTATTTGTACGAAGAATATACAGTGCTTTTTGTATACAGTAACATTTCGTTTCTCCATTTTTGACATCCTTCTACAATCTGTTATTCTGTCTTTCGTTTCTAATTATCTTTATCTAGGTCCTTTGTTAACTATTTCAGAAGAATATTTTTCTTCCCAAACTGTCAAAATCACACCGACAGTAAACTTTCTACTCGATGACCACAATGTATATACGATTATCTACAAAATCATGATTCGTTTAGAACGCATAACTGTGATAATTAATAGCAAAACATAGCTACGAGTATTTTCTCCTATTTGTACATCGTTAAGTTAATAGTCATGTCTAATCTTCCGTCGACAAATCGGTGCTCGTGCTAAGCCCGCAGAAAGTACAACATAGAAAGAGATGTGGAAGACTGAGACCTTTGCTCAGGTCCTCATGAACAGTCATAATCTAGATACATAGCCATTTGCATCTCAAACTCAAACTCAAACTCAAAGCATTTATTTCAAATAAACCAATTACAGGCACTTTTGAATTGTCAAGGTCGGTGAGTTAGAAAGATGAAGCTAGTTGCCCATTCCAAAGCGTAGGTACCTATGGAGAAGAACGGGCAAGAAACTCCATGGACACTCTTTTAAAATCAAGATTTTGTTACAAAAAGTTGGGTTACATCATTATGTTGAAATTATCAATGTGAGAACGATGTAAAAAGTGCACATTAAAAGCGTCCGTAATTAAAATAAAATAACAATTAAAATAAGCCGTGGGAGCTAAGAGATGACCAGTCCCTACTGGCGGCGCCCGTTCACGGACATGACGTATGCATCAGCACCATTCAGCTCAACCATTTTGAAGGGAACTTAATGATCCAACACACACGCCACCACCAGCGAGACATTTGAGTGAGCATGACATACTCTCAGCTGCCAGGGCACATTCAAGTCAATGAAAGACGTACCCTGTAAATGTTTGCATTATAGTAGGAACATAGTGCTCACACATATGCTATGCAATTATACAATACAAAAATTTGAATTTATACAATGCAAAGATATCTAGCTTTTACAGTCTTCAGCAGCTCCAACAATGTTTTCAATGTTATTCAATTTAGTTTAAGCTACCTTGTGGAGCAGGACAAGCAGCGTTTAGCCAAGCATTTTTGTCAGCGATGTAATCCCCCAACTTATAATAAGCATGGCTGCATAGTGTGCGTTTTATACAAGATTTAAATTTCGATTCATTCAGTTGGAGTATGTGGGGAGGTATTTTATTGTAACATTTTAAACAGTACCCCATGAAGGATGAGTCTACTTTAGCCAGTCTGAAGCCTGGTTGAACCAATTGGTGCCTATTTCTCGTTCTAATGGTGTGTCTTTCACCTCGTTTACTGAAAAGATTTAAGTTTTTCCTAACGTACATGATGTTCTCATAGATATATTGACAAGGTACCGTCATGATATTAATAACTTTGAACAGTTCCCTTAGAGAATCCCGCGTACGGAGGCCATATATTGCTCTAATGGCTCTTTTCTGCAGAATAAAAATAGACTCGATATCTGCAGCCCGTCCCCATAGTAAAATACCGTATGACATGATACTATGAAAGTAACTGAAATAGACTAGCCTCGCGGTTTCTACATTAGTGAATTGGCGGATTTTTCTTACAGCATATGCTGCTGAACTTAGCCGTCCTGCAAGAGCTGTTAAATGAGGACTCCACTGTAGTTTTGAGTCGAGCGTGATCCCTAGGAAAACAGTTTTATCGACGAATTCTAGTTTCTCTTTATTCAATACTACGTCACAATCAGTACTTTTAACATTTGGTAAAGCAAATCTTATGCATTTAGTTTTTTTCCCATTTAACACTAAATTATTAGCAGTGAACCAATTTTGTACCAGCAGTAGGGCATTATTTACGTCGTCAAGATTTGATGCACGTCTATTTATTTTAAAAATTAAGGATGTATCGTCAGCAAATAACACCATTTGTGGTTGGTTTTTTAATAAATGGGTTAGATCATTAATATATACTAAAAAGAGGAAAGGACCTAATATTGAGCCTTGTGGAACACCCATTTTTATTTTTAAACCATTTGAATTGACACCATTTATATGAACTTTTTGCTGTCTATCATTTAAATAAGATTTTACTAGACTGAGCGCAAGTTTACCTATTCCGTAATGCTCAAGTTTTAAAAGCAAGGTTTCGTGATTAACACAGTCAAATGCCTTGGAGAGGTCACAAAAAATTCCAATGGCATCCTGAGCCTCCTCCCAAGCTGCAAATATGTGTTTTAATAAGGTAACACCGGCGTCAGTCGTACAACGTCCTTTGGTGAAACCATATTGCTGATCGTGTAAGATTTTGTTGGTATTAAAATGATTAAGCATTTGATTGAGCATTATCTTTTCGAACACCTTGCTGAATACCGGCAGCACGGATACTGGTCTATAATTGTTGGCGTCTTTGCTGTCCCCAGATTTGAATAGTGGTAGAACCTTACTATATTTCATTAAATCCGGGAAGACTCCTTGATCCACACACAAATTAAATATTAAAGCCAAGTATGGTGCTATGGTCTCGATTATGGATGTACAAACTTTTATAGACATTCCCCATAGATCTTCGGACAATTTGATTTTGATTTGCCGAAAAGATTTTAAAACTATTATAGGGGTTATGTGCTTAAATTGAAATTCAACTGGACAGCTTGGAACGTTCGCTCTTAATAAATCAATTGAGACATCGGGGGACGAATTTAAAGAATCCGTCGTTTTAGACGGTATATTAGTAAAGAATTTTACAAACTCTTGAGCTACTTCTATGTTAGAGCTTATGGCACCACGCGAAGTCTCCAATGTATAATCCGTATTTCGTATTTTTTTCCTACCAGTTTCGTTATTAATTACTTTCCAAACTGTTTTTATTTTATTCTCTGCTGTTTGGATCTTGTTGCTAACTGCATCGACTTCTAGTCTTACTAGATGCATCTAAACACCAGAGATTCCGTCTTTTTAAGAACTGTAGCAATCTTATTAGTCTCGATCAGTCAAAAGTACCAATACAAATAGGTTACCAAAACATTGGACAAGGTTTTGACTTTAATAACTTAGTCACGTTCTCATCTCGTCAAACGTTTCAATGATAATAATTATTATCATTGAAACGTTTTAAATACAGGAATTAGTCCTAGCATGTGACACTAGGGCTGCTTGTCATTTTTGGGGGGTTTTGCCACAATCGCCACGCTTGGCGATGAAGAGATCCGCAGGAGAACCAAGGCAACCGACATAGCCCGAAGAATTGCCAAACTTAAGTGGCAGTGGGCAGGGCACATTGCTCGCAGAACAGATGGCCGATGAGGCCGAAAGGTTCTGGAGTGGCGATCGCGTACCGGACGACGTAGAGTGGGAAGGCCTCCCACAAGGTGGACCGATGACCTTGAGAAGGCCGCGGGTATCCGCTGGATGTGGGAAGCACAAGACCGGTCGAAGTGGAGGAGCCTGGGAAGGCCTATGTCCAGCAGTGGACATCTTTCGGCAGAAATTATGATAATGAAGATGATGTGACACTAAATCTTTAAGGGATTCAAGGATAGAAAACGATGAATTTTCAACCTGAATCCAAAACAAATTAAAGCTTTACCCATCATCATCTTACTTACCAATGAAAATAATCCTGAAGCGGTGACTAAGCGAAAAAAGCGCTGAGTCAGCTAACAGACTAAATTAAGCGTGAAATATGTCAAGTCAGAACCGCTGTGAGGTTATAAATTATGTGGATCAAGGTTAAGTGGTTTTCAGATATCGGGTTAAAAGGTTTGGGGGATAAAATAGATTAGGTGTTTGGGTGCTACCGTCTATAAGTGTATGGAGTGAAAGAGACAAGTGATATAGATATAGTGGATGTTGTTTCGTTTATGAATGTATCGCTAGAAATAACCTTTCTTTAAAATAAGGTTAATACAGGTTGTAATAAGATCTATCACAAAACCATCATCTATGTATTTTGTTGCACATCAAACTAAGTAACATAGTACAAAAATTATTGCTGAAAAACGACTTTCCTTGCGGTTGAAAAGTCCAGTTAACGTTTTAAGCAGGATACTTTCAGGCTTACGACGACTTTCAAAGTCCCAATAGAGGTAAAAACTACATAGTCTAAAAGTCTTTCGTTTCGCATAGAAATCATTTAAATCCAAAAATTCCGATTTCATTTCATTTGTACATAACTAGCTTTTTCCGGCGGCTCCGCCCGCGTTTATGTCGGTTATCGCGTGAAAGTAGCCTATATCCTTTTCTATATCCCAAGCTATATCGCTGCCAAGTTTCATGAGGATTGGTTCAGCGGTTTAGGCGTAAAAGCTTAACATACAGACATACAGAGATTATTTACATGGTATAACGAAATATTAAGTGGATCGCTGCTCCAAAATCTAAAAATCTAAATATTTCATTTCACATAAACCTACATGACTCACTTATGAAACGTCAGAAGCTAGGTGCACAGTTCCAATTTGTCGCTTCCTATGGAGAAGAGCCGGCAAGAAACTCATCGGTTACTGGTTTTCACGGGTTATGAAATGAAGCCACCTATTTTGTTACAAATCTGTAATGTGCAGTGTATCCGGTTAATAAAAATTCAGAAGCACAAAAATAACTCTGAAACTGTATCTTCCCTACATAAATGATTCAATTTCCTTCTAGAATACGAAACTAGTTATTTCTTCTATGTCAGTTCCTGCTTCTGAAAGCACGTCCTTCTCAGTACCGTTGACATAAAAACCCATTAAAACTTCAGCTTTCAGTGGGACAGTACTAAAAGGTACTTAAAGTGCCTCCGCAGACATCCCGACTGATAGTTTTATTTTATTTTTAACTAGCTTTTGCCAGCGGCTTCGCTCGCGCGGAACTTTCATCCCCTATTTAACTCCCTTAGGGGTAGAATTTAGAAAAATCATTCCGTATATGTCTACATTATAAAGGGAACCTCTGTGCAAAATTTCAGCTTTATAGGTCTAAGGGTTTGGGCTGGGCATTGATGAGTCAGTCAGTCAGTCAGGACTTTTCTTTTTATTCATATGTATAGGTGGAAAGCTTAGATATATAAATATGTCGTATTTTAAAACTAAAAACAAACTAAGCTCACTGTTTCTACAGTAAAAACTCATCATTCTTACTATAGGACTCGTGGCTAACTAATAACCGCCACACAGTTCGATTGATCAAGTGAAGCTACCATTGCTGCAGTTGGTCAATAGGTGAGTGACCATCTTTACTTATCAAGACCGCTCCGTGCCTCTGAAAGCACGTGAAGCCATTCCGGCCGTCATTCATAGTTCTTTAACAGTCGTTACGGGAATTTCGAAGCCCAAAAGTGTGACAAATAGTCTTACAGTTACTCATGTGGTCTTACCATAGGGGTATCGTGTTTAGTTCGCTATCCGGTAATGACCAGACCCGGGTCGACGGTGCGTTGTGTTCCACGCACGCCTCAAAGAGATGTCAGCAAAAACTGATGGGGCCTGCAAGGGTTGCAGGTTGTTCGAAAGAGATACCGTAGCCCTGACACACAGGCTACTGAAGGAACACCTGTGGGTTTTAGTCAGTAAAAGTATGAAACCTCCTGCTCCACCCAGAGCGGGATAAGTTATTTGATGATTTCCCACCCTCAAAAAAAAGGGGTATCGTGTTAGCCAATAACTGGGTTGTAGAAGTCAGACAGGCTCCATGTAAAATACTGGTATTCAGCTGCATCCGGTTCATCATCATCATTTCAGCCGAAAGACGTCCACTGCTGGACATAGGCCTTTTGGCATAATCGCCACGCTTGGCAGGCGGGTTGGCGATCGCAGTATGGGGATAAAATGCATAGAGAACGCTGCTGCCCAATCTCTAGTAAGTCCCTTAGTCGCCTCCTACGACACACCCTGGAAGAAATGGGATGGTGCTATTCTTTTACGCCCGGACACCACACGGGACATCACGGGGCATCCGGTTAGACGACAGAAACTGACCCCAACATAGTTCGGAAAAGACTAGGAAGATTGAATTTTTTCTTTCTTAACATGCAAACTACGGAAGAAGTCGCAGAGTTTTCAGTCCGAGAAAAATATGTCAAGATAAAATATTTACAGAACTGTTTGACAAACAATATGAAAACTTCAATGGATTTCCTGCTGTATATTTTCTACTGCCTGAAACTTGTTTTTGCGGAAAATTCATTTTCTATGTAATGCTTTATCGAAAGCTAGAAGATGATATGGTTAGAAATGGGTGTCAACCCAGTTGTCAGTTGTCATCTCGGTAGTCATACCGAGATGACAACGAATAGAGAACAATGCACGTAAAAAAGGCATGTTGCGCCGACCCCAATTACATTGGAATAAGGCCTCCCACAAGGTGGACTGATTACCTTGTGAGGGGCGCAGGCATCCGTTGGATGCGGGAAGCAGAGAACCAGTCGAAGTGGCGGAGCTTGGAGGTGGCCTATTTCTAGCAGTGGACGTCTTTCGACTGAAATAATTTTAGGAGTGTTTCTAGATCTCCAGAAGGCCTTTGACACAGTTTCCGTTCCTATCTTACTAACGAGGCTAGAAAACGTGGGCATCAGAGGGTTACCTCTAGAATGGTTCAGGGACTACTTGTCTGGTAGGACACAGCGAGTACGTGTTGAAAAACATGTAAGTAATGATGACATATGCAAATACGGTGTGCCACAAGGCAGCACTCTAGGACCAACGTTATTCCTTTTGTACATCAACGATTTGTGCGGTTTGGCGGCGCCAGGAGAGGATATTTTTATGTTTGCGGATGATACTGTTCTTATCTTGCATGATAAAACCTGGGAACGAGTATTCAAATTGGCTGAAACTGGCTTGGCTAGGGTGACCACATGGCTTGAAAGCAGTCTTCTATCCCTCAATTCTAGCAAAACCAAGTATGTCTGTTTTACCAAATCCACTATTGGTAGTGCCGATTCTGACCTCAGGCTTAGGATACACACGTTTCCATGTAACCGAAAAAACGACCACCCCAATTGTAACTGCGCAACACTATCTCGTGTTACCACTATAAAATATTTAGGAGTTATACTAGATGAGAAGCTTAATTGGAACGTCCACATAGCGTCGCTGGTGGGAAGGATCAGAAAACTGATCTATATATTTAAGAATCTACGAAAAGTAGCTAATCATAAACTTCTGATCCAAACTTACAGGGCGCTGTGTGAATGCCTAATTAGGTATTGTATATGTGCTTGGGGTGGTGCCGGGAAATCCTTTCTTATTGCTGCCGAACGTGCTCAACGGGCAGTTCTCAAAGTGCTCATGTATCTACCATTCCGGCACGCAACTACGTCGGTGTACGAGAAGGCTAATGTACTATCGGTTAGGAAACTGTATATTTACGAACTAATTAGTAGATACCACAAAAGAATAGTTCCTACTCTTCCTGTACTGTCCAAACGAGTGGAATGGTGCCCCGTACCCCGCCAAAAAACATCAGTTGCACAAAGACATTTTATTGTACTGGCTCCTCGCATCTATAATATTGTTAGCAAAAAATTCAAAATTAAGAAACTTAACTTAAATCAGTTTAAAAAAGTTATACTACCCTGGCTAAAAAGTTTGGATTATGATGCCACAGAAAACCTAATTAAGTTGTTATGAAGAGTAACACTCTCACTCCCCAGTACACACACACACACACACACACACACACCCCTTCACATTCAGACACCTGCTTACTTCAACTAACACTTTTCTCTCTTTTTTATTTTTTATTACTTAAATTATGCATGTTAGATTACGTTTAATTTCAGTTTTATTATTTCTAGTACTTTTGATTCGATTTGTAATCTTTGGATGCCATAAATAATAAGTAACATTGTAAGTAGGGGAAGACACTAGCTCCTGTAATACAGTGTACACTAGCGCAGGAGCTAGGGAATTCACAAAAATGAATGTAACATTTGTGTCAATAAAGATTATTATTATTATTATTATTATTAATGATGACGATGATGAAGGGCAAAAAAATAACGATGCTTACCCCAAAGCTATATAATTGACATACTTCCCGAATCGTACGAATAAACGAACCTTTAAAATTACAGGGTTACCCAATTTTTATACAGGATAAGTTTTTAACCAGTGCGCAAACTGTAACCATGAATTGAACCATGAATTCAGCATATCATTCTAGACCCCCAGCGCAGAAATTTTTCGTCGGTTTAAAAAAAAAAAATCAGCTGTTTCATAGAAAAGTGCAATACCTACGCCGTCAAAATGTATGGAACAGCAGGAAAAATTCTGCGCTTCTGCGTTTACAGTTTGCGCACTGGTTCTAAACTTAGCCTGTATAATTAACGTAGTAATACCCAACCCATTAATAAAATAAATCAATGATAATAACTTAACAAAACGTCATGCTTGTATTTCCTCGAAGAGCTAAGCAGAGGTGCACCTATTGTATTTTTTTACATTTCACTATTTACGTTTCCTTCCCATGTAATAGGGGACGAGCCTATTGCCATCAACCGGGCACAAATCTAGACTCCGGACTGCTACTGACAAATTCCAAATGAAAATACCTAATAACACTTTGTGCGACCTGAAAATCAAACCGAGGACCTCAGGCTCGTCACTAGCACTTGCGACCGCTAGACCAATGAGGCAGTCTAATTCAATAGGGTGACCCAATTCTTATTTAATTAACATAGCAAATAAACAACATATCAATCAATTAAATCCTACTATTAGGTTTTATATTGTTATGTTTCTTACTCTTTCACGCAGAAACGGCTCGACGGATTAGCATGAAATTTGGCGCACACATAGTTTATAACTTGAATAAACACATAGGATAACTTTTATCCGGGTACTACATTTCCTTGGGTTAATAATCGAACTCCACGCGAGCCAAACCGCTGGCAAAACCTGTTAAAAAATAAATCCTCTGATAAATAATTATTTTGCCCTCTGCAGAGTCAGTAAGTAAGCTCATTTGTTTGTCATTAAAAGTAATGAGTCTTCAACAGTAGGACGGAATGACAGCAAGACAGTGTGACATCTGACAGTGTATAGACTGTACAATTACATTGCGTGAGCATGTCTGGCTGGCGTGCTTTGTCTAACATAATTTTCAAGCTAAGTCGTACATTGAATTAGGAATGAAAATGATCTTACCAAATAATTAGTTTCATATTATTGATTGAACTTGATCCCCCTTATTACAGAACAAGGTTTTTCTTTAGGTATGGTTTAAACCATCGAGCCTGTTTTTTAAATAAGAACCTATCTGAAATCGAAATACAGCTCCTTTTACAAAACTGACAAGTTGTGGTCCTGTGCTAAATTGTCAGTTTTGTAAAAGGAGCTGTAATTCTATTTCAGTTCTAAGTTCTTATTTCAAAAACAGGCTCGATGGTTTAAACCATACCTAAAGAAAAACCTTGTTTTGTAATAAGGGGGGTTAGGTTTTACCACACCGTCACTACCCACTACGCATAAGAGATGGACTACCCACGATCTGTTACCATAGGATTCTCAGTTACTTAGGTCACAATGCTCGTCGGGAACCAGCCTTGAAATGTTGGTAGTGATGGGCAAGGTAGACGGTGAAAAGATCTCGCGGCCGGGTACCTGACCGCTGGTCCAACCAAGTAACCTCCCTCACTGGACTCTAACTCTCACTCAAAGAAGTAGAAGAACATTGAACATAAAGCCACGAAGGCCTATCAGGGACACGACCTTCAGTAATGAAGTCCGCGACCAAGAAGAGACCACACCCTTAAATATGAGGCTGAGGGTTACGGGCTGCGGCAGAGGAGGAGTGCCGGTGCTTCTGAGCAGCGCTCTTCCCTTCCGTGGTCTGGACGGGGCCGCCACCGTTTGATGGCGGACGCGGTGGGGCCGCAGGGGAAGAGGAGTGTCGGTATAGCATTGGCCGCTCTCCCTATCCCCTGCGGTCGAAAAGTGGTAGGTGGGACGGCGCGTTGTGTTCCACGAGCGTCGTCAGAGATGTCAGCAATAACTGGTGGGGTCCGCAAGGGCTAATGCCTGCCAGGGGTGCGGGTTGTTCGAAAGAGACACCGTCGGCACTGGCACACGGGCAACTGAGGGAACACGGGTGAGTTTTAGTCAGTAAAAATCTGACACGCCCTCCTGCTCTCTACCCAGAGCGGAAGAAGTCATTTGATGATTTCCCACCCTCCAAAAATAAAAAAGTAAACCTTTAAATATGACCACACATTTCTGATAAACGTATAATTACTGTGTAATTAAGACTACACAGAACCTGTGCACAGAACTAATAGGTCAAATATAATGGCGTAGACAACGTCTTCTATCTATGGATATGTGTGTAAAGGGTATCACTGTTGATCCTCATTAAATTTGAATTTAATTTTGGAATGAGGAGCTGGAATATCTCTAACTATACATGTAATTTGGTAAGGCAAACCTCTTTTTCGGGGATATCATCCAAAAACGTTTATAAATAATACAAATTCATGTCTAATTTTCCGTCCTAGGCTAATACGTACAAGCATTAAATTGTAAATTTTTCACTGCACACACCGAATAATTTGTGCACATTCTTCTCTAAGTAATAATACCTGGATGAACGAGCTTTGCTTGATTTTTTTTTATTTGACGTTTTCTAAAAATAAAATCTAGATAGACCGATTTATCGCCCCCAAAATCAAATCAAATCAAAATAATTTTATTTCATATAAACCTGCATGGGCACTTATGAAATGTCAGAAGCTAGGTGCACGGTTCCAAATTGTCGCTTTCTATGGAGAAGAGTCGGCAAGAAACTCCACGAACACCATATTTCATCCCATTTCAATCCCCTGCATACTACATTTCATGAAAATCGTTGGAGCCGTTCCCGAAATTCAAATTATGCAATATACAAGAATTGCTCGTTTTTCGTTATTAGATCAAATAAAGTCAAATTTCTCGTCTCTCTGTGCGATTGCTTAGTATAAGCATAAACAGCCTATAATATTCCCACTGCTGGGACACAGGCCTCTCGTCACTGAGAGGGAGCGGGCCGTTATCCATCACGCGGCTCCAATGCAACCTGCACTGGACCCTCCGACCCATGGAGAAGAACGGGCAAGAAAATCCACAGATTTTTTTAAAATCAAAATACTGTCACATCATTCATGTTGAAATTATACATGAGAACGATGTAAAAAGACGAGCACGTTAAAAGCGTTAGTAATTAAAATAACCCAGATCACTAAAGTACCGTGTGGTGCCGGACGTAAAGAATAGCAGTATCCCATCTCTTCCCGTGGGTGTCGTAGGAGGCGACTAAGGGACTTACTACTAGAGAATGGGCAGCAGCGTTCTCTATGCATTTTACCGCCTGCCAAGCGTGGCGATTATGGCAAGCCCCCCCTAATTGGGGGAGGCCTATGTCCAGCAGTGGACGTTTTCCGGCTGAAATGATGATGATCATGATGAGATCACTAAAGAGTAAAAACCGTGTGATGCAGGGGCGTCTCACTAATTTACTATATGGCTTAGTTCTCCTACCCCGCAAAAGGCTTACCAAACACACGCAAGTATATTTGTACCTACACAAGAAGATTAAATCAAAATCCTCCCCCCCCCCTCTCCAAGGAGGGTAAAAAAAGTCGCCTTTAAATACGCAGAATTTTCTCGTCCCGCTAAAGTAATAAGATTTCTAAGATTTCTTCACCGAGTTTGTAGATGCAAATTGATTTCATCGGATGAAAATTTCTCTCTGCCTTGCATTTACGTTTTTTTACTTATAAAATGGAGTGGGAGGATACTCGTTGAGCGTCCATTTGTGATTAAAAGTAAAGAGTCTGTGGGTAGCGGTTTTTTTTTTTTCGTATTTCCAATTACTTACTTCTTAGAGGTTTCATTTTAAAATTTGTCTACTACTAACTGTAGTTGAGTTTCCTTCAAAGCGTGTAGGTAGGATTTCTATGACACCATGGATGCTTTTAAAGGTGAACGAAGGATGAATTATGAAGATCATTTTGTGATAGATTTGTACTAAATCTTTTTTCAATCAACTTTCCTGTCATATTTATAATCTAATTGGTTATTTATTGGGCAATCAGTCACAACAGCTGAGACATCAAGCTATCCATTTCCAGTTAACGCTGATCTCGCACCGTACGGAAGTCTTATACAATACGAGATCAGCTTATACTGGAAATAGCTTGATTTGTAGCCGTGTTTATGAGAATTATGAAGCTAATGGTAAATGACACCCATCCTTACGTAACCAAGTTGAATAGAGTCGTCTAATCGTTTTATATAAATGAAAGGGGGAAAATTCAGCTGCTCAGCTATGTGAATTCTTGCATCGTTTTTTTAACTCTAAGAGTATGTAGCAACGAGAGTCACACATCAAACTCAGATTGTTTTCAATTGGCCCTAGTTCAGTGTCCACTATTTCCTTGAGAAACCGTACCTACTCATCTTCATCTTCCTGCCCTCCATATTACTTAGGGTCAGCGCAAAACTGTAATATCAGAATGCAACTCCTTTCAATGACTCCAAAATAGACAAAGACGACCAACAAGTCGAAGAGCGATCAATACACAATCAATCTGCCTTCTCATTTCTCAACTACATATGTTGGGGTCGGCTTACAGGCTAACAGGATGCAGCTTAATACCAGTATTTTACATGAAGCGACTTCCTATTTAACCTTCACGACCTGGTAACTAGATAATACCCCTTCGGAAGACTGGTTGGGTTGGTCGAGCTTTTTACCTACCCGTAACGACGGTCAAAGATGTACAAATAACAGCCGACGCCAACGGCTTAAGGAAACACTTTTCGCGGGCTCGAATTCACTGGTCGGTCTGGCTAAACATGACGCTGTCTCACCAGGCTTCGTTTCCGACAGAGATAGTATCAGTGATGAGCAGTTAGAAACTAGTCTACACGCTCAACGTTATTGAGTGAGATGCAGGAGCATTTATACCAAAACATTCGCGAAAAAATTAAGAAAAGTCCTTCGGAAGATCGGGTTTTATGAAAAAACCACGGCATAAATCAATGACCAATAAAGTTTATTAAACTTATCGATAATTGAACTTTGTCGGTGCCGACTTGGTTTTGAAGATTTTACACTTCTTTTATTACATATACACGCCCAAAGTTACGTTATATTAGCAAGAAAAACGAATCTTTGTTGGCTCATAACTTTTTAATGACTTTTTATTCTAGTATTCTGTTTCCGTACCGACAAAATCAATAATGAGACAAAACCATACCATGTTTAAGTTTTGATGTACACTGTGAAACAGTGGAGTAAAACCTTCCCGAAGTTTGTATGGAAAAAATGTGGACTTGTTTAACCTTAATCCACGAATTGACCGTGACAAGTATAGCTTAACCTTCTACTTAGCCACGAGCTCCTCTGAATGAAAAACCGATCAATAAGCATTGGATACAAATACTTACGGCCGTGTGTGATCGATTACTAGAGAGTTAAGACGGTACACACGGAACGAATTTATGGCGCACATAAAAACGACAGAATATGATTGAAGAGCGTATTTTACAAGAGAATGTTTCTGGGGTAGGCGTGCTTCATTTCCCTCCTCTTTGACTGTTGGCGTGTGCGGTAAAATGTTGGGTGGTTGATGTTTTTCACTGGGAAGAATTTAAAGAAAATTGGAGAGCAAACCACACGGTTTTTGCATATTATTTTGCTCACATAATCAGAAGAAAAGAAAACTCTCAACTGCCTTTGTTTGTTGTTTTTGCATGATGAGTAACAAACATCCAAAGATCGAAATATTCAAACTTAATAACTTTCACATTTACAATATTATTAAGTTTTGCATGCCAGTCTTTGCACTAAAACTTTATGTTACATATTTTGTACCACATTTCAAGCAAATAAACTATTTTGATTTGATCATTAAATTTTGCAGCATTTTTTTGTAAATAGATTGAAATAACCTAGTGTGAGTCAGACCATAGGAGATGTGATACTGTAGTAATTATTCTTCGGATGCAATAATCAGATTTGGCGAATGAGTTCGGAATGTTTTTTGATGTAGTCGCCAGTCGCCACATCAACATTATGTAACTAGCCGATTTCTTAACTGACTACTACTTATTGAGGCATCTGTCACACGCCGGTTATAAGCGAGATGCTAGTTGAGCTAGCAATGTGGCCGTAGCTGTACGCGACGAGCGATTACTCGCTGGTATGCGTGTACTCAGCGAGTGTTCTGCCCACCAAGCGAGCGTGGCTGAGCGAGTAGGCTTTAATTGGTCTTGTCGCTACGACAACCGAGTACTCGCCGGCGGTATGAACAGTCACAGATTCACTATTAATCTATAATATATAATAATAATAATCTATACTTATAATCTACTTATATTCTATAGAGGAACGATTTGATTTTTTGTTTGTTTGTTAGCATTGAATAGGCTCCGAAACTACTGAACCGATATTAAAAATTCTTTCACTGTTGGAAAGCTACACTATCCCCGGTTCTACTTTATCCCCGTATTCCCACGGAAATGGGAACTATGCGGATGAAACCGCGGAGCGCTGCTAGTATTACATATTTCGTTTATTTACACAAGACCTAGAATCTTTTGTTCGTTTCTTGAGCGAGAAAATCGATGACGGCTAGTGACTTTTTCGTTGGCAGTGAGACAGTTGCAAAAGTATCACTAAAACTAGTTTATGAAAATCTAAATTACATATTCGAAAGACATGCATCTGTTTTATTATTACTTATTTTTACAACCACCGTTACAAATTTTCTTGGACACAAAAAGGGCATCCGGTTAGACTGGAAGCCGACCCCAACATGGTTAAGAAAAGCCTATGCAGATGATGATGACAAAAAGGGCATAAAAAATTAATTCAATTCCATGCTTTGCGACGGAACCCCAAAAAGGTAAAATAGTATAATATTTTGTACAGTAATTTGCCTCGTGGTAGCTTAATTGCTTCCTCACTGATTAGGGGCAAAAGAAAATATGGTTTACTTAGTAAAAAGGTTAATATTGTAAAAGTTACTGAGCCCGTTAATAGCTCAAAGGGTAAAGTGTTGGCCTTAATATCAAGATTTAATGCAGGATAAACCTTTAAATTGTGTGGTAGTGGTAATAAAATTAAAACCATTTTAATAACCAACATTGTTGGATTGGGTGTCAAATAGGCTAGTAATGAGGTTTTAAACAGTACTACACGCGCAGTATTAACATTTGCCATTCAGTGGCGCTAGTGTGGGTTTCTTTTAACCGTCTCGACTTAATTCATTAACCAATGCATCTTCAGAAATTCAAGACTAATCGGAGCGCCGAACTCGTTAGATTCGTAAAGTCGAGATGGTTAAGAGAAATTCACAGTTGAGCCTCAGTTCTAAAACCAACAGAAGTGGTAAAAACGACACGGTAAAACGTCACGAAAAACCATCCGGCTCGAAGGACCATTATCCATCCTAACGAACACCAACGAACTCTGATCACCGAAAAATAGAAGACCGTCATTCATTTCGGAGCCAACGTTGATACATTTTCTACATCGCCAGCAAGAACATCATCCGCATTTCGTCGGTTATCATTAAAAAAATGCTGTTCCATTCATTTCGCACATTTCTATGAAACAGATTTTTTTTTAACTGATGAAAAATTTCTATGCTAGGCGGTTAGTTACAGTTTGCACCCCGGTTGAAATTTTATCCTGTTTTAAATTATTTAAAAATACTTAATTAAAAATTACCTGAGCAGCGGTCACAGTAATAGGCAACACATGTGGTTCTTCTACCCCACTCCTGGAGCTTCGACTGCCTCGATCTGAACTCTCTTCCTCCGAGTCCGAAGCATGGAACGACAGAGACCCAGGACTAGGGTCACTGAGTCTCAGCTTGAGGCAGTCTCGACGCATCTTGAGGTGTTTCAATAACTTTTTAATTTAGCACTTTTTTTTGTGACATGTCTTTGGATTTATCTTTGGGAATGTTTCGTTTTAATAGCTAAAGGTTTTGTTTTATTTGGGTTTCAATTGTTTTTTTATCATTTTTGGCGCTGTGATGAGATAAAGGCTGTTTAATTTGAAAAGTCACAGTGCGTGGTGCAGAACGGCAAGGCGAGCGTTGAGAATCGAATCTAGGCGTAATATTTCAGTAAGCTTTTTGTGAGAAAAGTATGTCACACATTTCAATAATTCAAATAATGTTATCATCAAACATTTCAGAAATGGGAGCAGCTAAACCAAATACACCGAACACATTTTCTGTCTCATTCAATAATAGCCCCAAAACACCCGTTATTTCCTTCATTCATAAATCACAGCGAACCCGTCGATATTCGCTGATGTGTCCCAGCTTTACGCCCACGTAACGTGACACCTCGACACGTAAGGACTTTGTTGCGTCCTTCCATTGTCGCACTTGTATAACCGGCTTTATTGCGACTCGCGCTCGTTAGCACATGTTTTCCTACCACGATTTTTCTTTTAAAAAACAAAATAACATGTTGTACTTCAGAAAATATTTGATTTTTAACAACGGAAAGATGATTCTTTCATATCTTTGTTTTTATGTTTATACTTAAGAGAATTTGGTATTTAAAAAATATAGTTTTGGCATGTTTACTTTGTAAAGTATTCCTGATATTTGGAGTATTTGGAGCGTATAGAAACGGCTTGGTCTCGAATCGTAAACACCGATTCGCTAAGTACTAAGCTGATTTCAACAATTGTAATTTAAATTCCTGGATGCTTTGGTAAACGTAGCTGTAAACTATGTTCTAACAATACATCTCTTCATTCTGAAAGACTGTTTTTTCTTTCACAATACCTGTTTTCAACCTATTCTAGGTTTACCACTAGATCTGAATATTTCCCCCAATTCATACAATATTTGCATTTTCCTACGTGCATTTTCTAGTTTTGTTTTATTTTCTACTTTTACTTTAGTACCCAGTGTCAATCGTTACTTGTATAAAATTGCAAACAATCATTTTCAAATGTATGTAATAAAATTTTCACTGCATATTCTGCATAACCATTATCTACCTTTAGCAAAAAAGGGTCTTTTCTAAAGCTTACTCCAAAACCAAGCCATTTTAAGCCAAATTCGAATACTGCATATAAAGCCATGCAATATAGGTAAATTCCACAGTTCGGATCTAGTTCATTTCAATGAAATACTTCAAGATCAATTAGGACTCGTAAACACAGAAATTGAAATGTAAACTACTCTCGATTGATTCGCAAATGTGTCTGTATACTCCTTTTGTATACAATGTTGGAATGAAATAAACCAGGATTGGAAAATGTCTAGAAATATCGAATGTTTTGGTTCAGGTAACTGTGGGAACCTGGGTGATATTTGATTCATGCAAAACTACCAACCATGGAATTTGGACACTGACAGTTGGCCCACAAATTAAAGGTCGCTCAGAACGCTATGAAATGGCTAAGCTCAGAGTTTCTTTAAAGGATGAGATAAGAAATGAAATTATCAAGAAAAGAACCTCAGGTAACCAACATAGCCCTCAGAGTAAGCGAGCTGAAGTGGGCAGTCGGCGGATCGATTTTTCGACAAACATGGCATTTGTCGAAGAATCGATGGTTGGTGGAGTAGGCGAGTCCTAAAGTGGAGGCGAGTCTTAAAAAGGTGGCTGGGGTAGACTGAATGCGGAAGGTGGAGGACAGGGTGTTGTGCCGCAGCCTGGGAGAAGCCTATGTTTGACAGTTCAACAATATTCATTGCGTTATTTACGTTGCTGAGCAGACACATTTTTAGAACATATGAAGCAATGGTTTAGTAATCTGTTTCAAACGAAACAGATAAGGATTAATCGTCAGTTAGGCAATTAGGGTGCTGAACCTTTCGGCCCCATCGGCCATCTGTTCTACGAGCAATGTGCCCTGCCCACTGCCACTTAAGTTTGCCAATTCTTCGGGCTAGATGCTTAGATGATCTTGGCAAAATTTCATAAAATTGTCTGTAATTTAATTTACCTATCAACAATACTATTTTAAGTGTAAACTTGTAACGAACAAAATAATATGGACGTTTTGAAATAAAGTTATATTCGTTACTAGCTTCTGCCCGCAGCTTCGTCCGCGTGAAATTTCTTACTTTCCCGACCGATCGATCGATCGATCGGGAAAGTAAGAAATTTATCTTAAGAATTTATTGATCGAGCGAAAACGAATAGCTCGATGCGATGCGATGCGACCCATCGCATCGCATCGAGCTATTCGTTTTCGCTTGCTGCTCTTTCTGACTTCTTTCTGTTTGCTCGGCTGCTAAGGGTAATAGTGATGATAAATAGCATATTACTTTCCTCAACATTTTTACTATCAAAGGCAAAAATATTTTTTAACCGACTTCAAAAAGAAGGAGGTTATCAATTCGACATGTTTTTTTTTTTTTTTTTTATGTATGTTCGGGTACAACAGCGTCATACGTAAACGGATTTGCACAATTCTTTTTTTGTTCGAAAGGGGTTTATTTCGAAATGGTCCCATTCAAATTTCATATAGATCTGATGATGCGTTTCGGAGACAGACAACGGAACTCTTCAAAAAATTACAGCAAATCAACCGCGAATGCTGCTATCGCATAAATATTCATTGTTTTGACCCCAAGGATGATGAAATTTCGAATCGGTGTGGGGTAGGTAACTAAAAATTGAAAAATAAAAACTTTTTTTCAAAAAAATAACAACCGACTTCCGAAAAATACTACAAAGTGCAAAATAACTTTAATTTCGGAAGGCGGTGACAAATAATTAAAATACACATCCAAAGTCACCGACTTCCGAAATTAAAGTTATTTTGCACTTTGTAGTGTTTTTCGGAAGTCGGTTGATATTTTTTTTGAAAAAAAGTTTTTATTCAAATCCGACCAGTACTTTTAGAGATTAGCGCGTTCAAACAAACTCTTTAGCTATTATTGTAAGAGATTTATTTATTTACATTGCATGCTAGGCTATTCTCAAAGCGAACTAATGCATGTTTTTACCAATGCAATGGCCACACTGACGCGTGGCACCACGCTGCATGACTAATTTGTCAGTTGTTCACTAATTTGCTACTTACTATGCGTGGCACCGACTGAAGTTTATATCTGTGTAGTAAGACGTCCTCGTAACACCAGGGTCCAGTTGAAAAGCAGCATCAGACACTAAGCAGTCTGATGGCATTTATGTTGAACTGGGTCTGATTTGAGCACCCGTGAGATTTCAACACTGCTATAATATACAGGATAAGTTTTTACCAGTGCGCAAACTATAACCATGAATTCAGCGTATCATTCTAGACCCCCTAGCGCAGAAATTTTTCATCGGTTTTACAAAAATAAATCAGTTGTTTCATAGTGAAGTCAAAATGTATGGAACAGCAGTTTTTTTTTTTCTATAACCGACGAAAAATGTCTGCGCTGGGGGTTTTAGAATGATATACTGAATTCATGGTTACAATTTGCCCACTGATTAAAAACTTATCTTGTATAGTGTTTATTTGTGCCTTAACTTGGTTCAAATTTATTTTCTTTCTTAGTTCTTCTCTTTCTGTGTGTCATCCCTCTTAGAGAATTTGCTCGTCATACTGTTTTTTTTTTTTGGGTGGGAATTCATTAAATAACTTCTCCCACTCTGGGTGGAGCAGGAGGGCGTGTCAGACTTTTACTGACTAAAACCCACCCGTCTTCCCTCAGTAGCCCGTATGCCATGGGCTGCGGTATCTCTGTCGAACAAACCCGTACCCCTGGCAGGCATCGGCCCTTGCGGGCCCCGTCACTTTGTTCTGACATCTCTTTGAGGCGCGCGTGGAACACAAGGCACCGTCGACTTGGGCTTAGTCCTTACCAGACAGCGAGCTACCCATTACTCGCCGTCCGCAAGCTCATGCCTACGGTGGCCGGAGATCAGCCTGGGATCCCCAACGCCCAGGGGGTCTCCTGCGGCGGCTAGGGCCGTGAGGGCGCATAGACTGCCTCTCCCTCACGTGCGCCGCCTCCCTCTTCGCGAGCATTACTGCTTCGCTGAAGGAGGCTCGTCATACTGTTAGGTAAATTAATCTACCTACGCATTTTTAGCGATTTTTAACTATCTTGGAGTCGGTTTCCAGTCTAGCCAGATGCAGCTGAGTACTAGTACTTTACATGGAGCGACTGCCTATCTGACCCGCAAACCAGTTACTGGATAAGACGGCAGCCCTTGAGACTGGTTTGGCTTCTGACTACCCGTAATGACTGTCAAAAATCTACAAATGACAGCCGGGACCAACGGCTTAGCGTGCTTTCCGAGGCACGGAGGAGTTTTGGTATGTAACTATGGTCACCTATCTACGGACCTCGACAAGCGTAGTTTAATTTAGATTGTAAGTTCTGTTTACGTTTTTTTTTTTTCTACTTGAGTACCTATAGTTTTTAATGGTTTGACGGTATATTGGCGTGTACTAGCTGACATATCCCCTGGACAGCATATCAGACAAACGTATCCATACTGCGAGAGCTCAAAATCTCCTCACGGCTGTCATCCGAGTGCTGCGCAGAGTCTTGGAATACTTCGGTCACATTGCGAGGAAAGACGATGGCAACCTGGGAAAGTTAATCGTGACCGGCAAGGTAGACGGGAAAAGACCTCGTGGACGTAGCCCAATACGATGGTCTGACCAGATCCGCACGGCCCTTGACTCCACAGTCCACAGCGCACTTCACACAGCCAGTGACAGAGAGAGATGGAAGAAGATCATCCGAGAAAAGGTGATAATGAAGGGGGTCACGACCCTCAGCATTGAGGAATACGACGCAAGGAGGAGGAGGAGCTGACACATGGCAAATTTGCAATTTTTTTGTGTTCCGTAATGTTAATTACCTTACCATTCTATAGCATCAAGTTCTTCTAACTTAACAGACAACTGTGCTGCTGGGGAGTTTTTTACGCCACTTCTTCTTCCCAGCTAAAGCAATAGGAAGTGGTGAAGGGCGGGCGTTTTGGGGGACTGTCTTATGTAATTTTGACGTTCAAAAAGAGCTGACTCTCAGCCTAGTTTGAATAAATGGCTTTTGATTTTAATTTTAACCTGAAGGATTGACCCATAAGGCTGTCATTACATAGCCACAAGCCTCCTGTCATACTGTCAGATATTGATGCAAAATCTTGGAATGATTGATAACTTTCATTGGAATCTTTCAGGAACAGGTGTAAGGCATCATAAAGCACCGGAATTTTAAGAAGTTTATATTTATCAATGTTTATTCTGAAGTAATGGAGTCATGTACTTTTGAAACAAAACAACCCAATGATCATTTAAAAATAAATGTACAACTATTTCGAAGAAGGAACATAATTTAATAGAGGGAAATTCCCAGCTTCGCTTCGTTTCTTATTTGCAATTTTCTAAAGTCTTGTCGCGCTGTCTACCAAGCTCCCTTTTTCTTGTCATTTGCAAAATGAACCACTTTTTACTGAACGTTCCTACGAGTTAATCAAAGTTGGAAGTGCAATTTCCTAGCACTTTCCGCTGTAATGAACATAAAATTAGTTTAGAAGTAGATGCTTCGTCACTAGACATGAAATATGTTTAGAGCGAAACAAATTATGTCAAATTGCGTCGCATTAAAGGGAAGGATGTTTAAACCAATTTAAGGGGCTCATGGCTACGTAATAAAAGTCGCAGGAGTCTATTGATCAGGTTAGCTACGCATGCCACGGTTGGTCCGTGGATGGGTGACCATCTTTACTCATCGCGACACCTCCGCGCCTCGGAAAGCATAGAATCTTTGACAGTCGTTACGGGTCTTCAGAAGCCCGAAAATCTGACAACCGATCTTACCAAGCTATCGACCCAATAACTTACTTGTAAACATCAGAGAGGCAGTTGCTCCATGAAAAATACTGGTTTTTAGTTGGTTAGACTGGAAGCCAACCCCAACATGCTTGGGAAAAGGCTAAGCAAATGATGATGATATTTAAACCATTTTAGATAAGAACATTCATAAAAAAGAAGATTTTTTGGCAAAGTATTACACGGTATCAATCATGCCAAATAATTTTCTAAATGGTTCTTCTAAAGTACTTTTCAAAGTTTAATTTCTTTTGTTCCTAATTTATGAACAACAGTACTAAGCACAAGCTTCTGAAAATTATATTCTCTTATCTCTAGTTAGTGTAAGGAAGTAGGTACTACCTACATTAATAAAAACACGTGCCTTAGAAAAACACAGAAAGATAATAAGATCATAAATTATCGAATTATTTTTCTGTGTGTTTCTCTAAGGCACGTGTTTTCAAATTATTGGATGAAGCGATTACAATGATACGGAATATCGTTTGTCATATTCAAGCACCACAATCCGCTCTCCATCTATTGGTTCTGATCGGAAAAATCTGTTCGAAGCCGGAAATCTATTATGGAACGGTGGATTAAAAAGTGCTAATTGAAAAACAGCGGATTTCACGGAATAAACGAGAGTACACTGCAGTTAGGCTCCTCAGTTTTCAGTATTAAGTGGCACCTATAATTGAAAAGCTCTGTGGAAATAGGTTATCATGGTATGCGCATGAGATACTGAGAAACGAGGAAAATATCGCGAGGTTTTAAGTATGAATGTCGAAGGCTATAAGGGGAGTCCAAAGAAACGATGGATGAACTGTGTGAATGATGATACGTTTAGAAAGGGTGTGAATACGAAGATGACGACTCTTAGTGAAGTGTCGAAGAAAAAGACATGTTGCGTCAACCCCTATTAAATTGGAAATTAGGGCACGACAACTATGATGATTGTCGTGATAAAAAATTAACTAATTAAATGTTTCATTCCTCTAAGTGGAGCATTTACTTAGTTCTGGCTTTAAAAAATCCATATGTTTTTTTTATTAACTTTAAAAGACCAGCACCATATTGGAAAATGATAACAGTATGTAAATACTCTATAAAATTTGACATATTTTTGTTTGACAGCGTTACTACAATAACTAGTCATTTATGGTTAATGATTAAATATCTGGATGACCTGGATTATTTGGACTTCTTTTTGACGTTTTCTAAAAATGAAACCTAGCTAGATCAATTTATCGCCCCCAAAACCCCCAAATTTCATGAAAATCGTTGGAGCCATTTCCGAAATTCAGAATATATACAAAGAATTGCTCGTTTAAAGGTATTAGATTTGTATTTGAGGGCAGGTTTCTCATCTAAACGGATGCAGCTGGATGCCAGTATTTTACATGTAGCGACTGCCTATCTGACCTCCACAACCCACAACCCAATTATTTCATAACACGATAGCCATTGCTCACACTTATTGTCAGACTTTCGGGATTCTGACGACCCATAACGAACTATCAAAGACGTAGCTAGATGAGAGATTCACAATACCAAGGGAAAATCTCCTAATAGATTAATTTCATTCTAGTCTGTTTTATTAATTCTGTCTTGTTCCTAAGCTTTACTCCTAATGTTCTCTGCCAAGCACCTAACTAAATTGTATAAACTATCCCATCTGCTGTCTAAATCCATTTGGCAGTGTTTTGCATCTTGAGCTTAGAGCTGGCAAAAGTGTTATAAGCTGATAGCATTGAATTGCATTTCAGTACTGACAATCGACGTGGAATAAGTGCACTGAAAACTGCTTAAATAATGGACAATATTAATCATTTTTTGAACTTTAAAAGCATCAGTCAAAAAAGTATATAATATTGGAATAGATAGACTACGCATTCTTGTGCATTAAAATAGTAACAAAGATGAAAGCAAAAAACCGAATTTACAAAGTATGAATCATAATGTGTAATACAAAATGAAAAACACACAATTGCTGTCACCTATATTCATAATAAAACACCCATTATTCTAAAATAGGTATATCACGAGAATGACAGTCATCATGACATGACACGGATGATTAAAATCTCGGAATGCAAAATGTAAATACTAATGCCATCATATGATCATTACTGAGGAAGCTGAAACTATAAAATCTACCAGAAAAGATACTTTAGCGTGGCATAACAATGATGTTACAAGGACTTTCTAAATATAATAGTATATCGTAAAATTATACGGTGTAGCGTGTTATTGAGTCGAAACACACTCATCAAGTGGTCTTGGTGAATTACTCAGCAATATATCACGAGCTAGATTAGATTGACACCAGGTGGATGGAGACGCCAATGCAAAAGTAATGACTGCATTATAATTCACCTTGAGGGAAATACACACATTTCGAGCTTATTCTGCAGTTCAATCTAACTGCAGAATAAGCTCGAAATGTGGGATTGGACAATAAGCCAACTAGTCAGTCAAATTTAAAGGTAATGCCAAATAAAATTAAAACGACTTACATCCACCCATACTACGCACCCGTACTACATCGAACCCATAATATGTCATCTTTACTATAACCGTTATAAGCAAGACTTAGGATGAATACTATCCCAGCAAAACGCTACTTTGTAGAGCTAGCAAGAGAACGGATTCCAAACGCCAGTTTCAAATTCAATACGATATATTGGCAGCTTGTCACCCCACATAAGGTAGACCCGTACATCCAATTTCCTTTGTGATTGTCTGCTCCGATATTCATATCGGTTGTTACAGCTGAAATTTGAAACGAAGCTGGATTCTAGGGTAATAACTAGATTTGAAGTCGGAAAAACAAATTTTGAAGTCTAGTACAGAAACTTATGAATTTGATCATATTTAAATTGACTGATCAGACTAATGGGCTACATAGCCACTATATCGATTTAGAATATTCCTGTGTTGAATGAATTAAGGCTAATGGCTCTACAACCTTTCAAAACATAACTATAGACTATTCTGTCGTATAAACACGATCAGAGGATTATCAGATAAGCCCGACGAGCACATACTCGGGGCTTCCTATCAACAGGGGCTAAAACATTTTCCTAAAGGATTCCTCAATATTTAAAATGAAGCCTCGATGGAAAAGGTGTTGAATAATTTATATGGATTCTTGTCTTTGGTATTCGGATGAAAACATCCAAATTATCCAAGGATAGAATGGGCACGGTTTTGTAGAAAATACTTTAAATTGCAGAAACTAAGGCTGATGAAAACGAAGATGTTTTTTTTTTAAAGATCTCTGACGGAGTCGTGATTCTTTGACATAATTCTGATATCCATAAAGATTTTTATATTTCGGGAGTGAAATATGACAGGAATTAACCCAGTCATATTTAAAACTATGTTTATACCTTTACTGAAGAAAACGTGACCAAACATACTAATGTAAACTTAGTTTTAACATCTGTAAAGACTTCCAAATTCCCAAGCTAAGGTAATCCCTAGGGAATAGGAGTGGAAAATCAAAAGGACACAGTTGATATTGTTAAAGCAAATGCTCCTGGAAAACATTGGAGAGAAGTGAGATTAGAGAAGGATCGCATTTCGATCAATGATTTATTATTAAGTTAATAAGTACGGTTAATAAGTACTGTACCCGAACGTCATTAAGGCACGTGAAATTTAAGAAAGAGAAACACAGAAATACAGAGAAGATGCTCTACAGATCCAAACTATTTTCATGTTATATCTTAAGCCTGGTACTGTTAATTTATTGTATTGTTTTGTTATTACTGTCGTGATTGTGTTGTTTTATTCTTTCAAAGAGGCACAGGAATTGAAGATATTTAGATCACAAAGTGAAATTACAAGTAAAAAATGATTAGTCAGTATTTTCTAGCGAAAATATTATTTACAAGTTCCGAGTTTGAAAGGAGAAGTATTGTTAACACAATGACTAAGACTAATGATAACAATGGTTTAAGAAAAGCTTTAGAAACTAGACTACAAGTAGAATTAGAAGATTTTGACTAGAAAATCGATCTATCTAAAAAAGACCTGGGCAGGTGGCCAGGTGGAGATTCACGGATGATTATGCCCTGAAGTGTAAATGTGGTACTGTCTCACAAAATGGGGCACTTAATATCGTGTCCAGCGTGTCCTTTTGATTGCATACTACAGAAGTTGATGGACGCTGCTGAAAATGCCAAAGTTCGTAGCTAAATTCTGGGCTGGCTACATATACATTGCTATCGACACGCTAAGAAGAATAGGGAAAATCCAAGCACATTGTTAACTAGGCTAGGCTGAGATTTATTCGGGATTTCCTAAGACATTGTTATTTCAGTTTCAAACCAAAGCAAATTTTTGCATCAAACTTTATTACTTTTAAAGTCTTCTCTTTTGCCAGATTCTTTAATTCAACCAACAAAGGAAATATGTTGCTTTGACGTTGTAAAATTATTATTTTCCCCACAAAGTCATACCTAAGAAATGATTCGTTGATACCTTGAAGTATTTTCAGAATCAGCTGTGACCTTTGATATTTTAATATGAGAAGAGGGTGGTAAATAGTTAATAGCATCCTACGTGTTTTCTTTTTCTGTCACTTGATTAAAAGTAAATAAATTTTCGTATGAAAACGGGCACAATATGGCAGACTGGGGACAAAATGCCGACGGCTATGCTCCGAAGGACACAGTACTTTTTGGGTTTATGATTTTATGCTCTCAGTACAACTGGAAAAAGGGTTGTTCTGGGTCTTTTGGGAAATTGCTGTGGGTGGTACTTGTTTATTGGTTTAAAAGGCACCCTTATTTCACCGAAAAAGTATAACATATAGAGCTTGATATGGATTTAAGACGGTTAGTCTTGATTTGCTACGATTAAAGAATTTGGAGGAAATATAGTGAATAGATTTAGGTGAAGCCTTTGAACACATGTATCATCTCTTTTATCAATTACTTTTCACACATTTCAATGGAAATATTATTCTAATCTGGGTCAATATTGTGTAAATTTAGAATTCACGGCTAAATACATAGGTACCAGAACAAAAACAAAAACGTTATTGAAATTCCGAATCCTATAAAATTATCAGTAACATTCAAACGATAACATGATTTACAACATTATTATCGCTTACAATTTTACGTTTTAATTTTCCTTCTGTTCACAGTAAGCAAACATTATTTAAAAATACAACCATCATATCTCATACATACGTAAATTCAATAATGTTTTCATGGAATGCGTTGGATGAAAACGTATTCCGAATCAAATTAGATTTATTTATCCATCCTGACAACCAATTATGGGAAAATTCTTCGGAAAACATAAAGGAACGCGTTACACTCTTGTCCGATGTAGCGAAATAATCGTCTATTCGGTGAAAATACACGCAATATTTAGTACGCGACCGCCATGCCGATCCGGACCGTAAAACGCTTATAAACACTATTTTTGTATCGTTATTTTGTAAACGTAATCGATTGCGAACGTAACACTGATTATAATCACCAATCGTTGGGATCACTGAAGAATTTTCATTTAGATATGAATATTTTCACACGGCGTTCTTTTATTTTTAATATATATTTTTCGGATGGCGAGAGGAAAAAGCGCGGGGTTGTGTTTGGGAGCGCGTTACGACGCCCACCGTCGACAGTGGCGCCGCGCGCGGCACTGACTGGAAATCAACTGGCTTCGGGCAACAGGAACGTTCTATTTCACCAACAAATTTACATTTTCAGTGTCGTTCAACCTTATTGTTTTAGACATAGAGTTTAAATTAGTATTTTTCGTTGCTTATTTGTAATATTATGTGTATCTATATAGCCATCAGGATGTCCCTTTTGTTCAGTGTTCTTGTTCCGCTCATTTGAGCAGATTCCGTTTCATTTGGGCAGTATATAATCGTTACATTAATTTCTGTCTAGAATTGTGTCGACCTGTTTGTTTGGTATTTGCAATTATGTAATTCAGTTTTATTTATTCGATGAATAGAAAACTAACAACACAAACAGTAAACATTTACGTGTTTACAAATAAATTTATGCGTTTGAAAGATGTTTATAATTTGAATAGAATGGGTTTGTTATATTGCTGAATATTTTTTTTCCGTAAGTAGGTGAACGGAATTTTAAATGCTCAAAGTGGATAGCTTTGTGGATACATGTTGACTGAAAGATAAATGCGTGCAAGCGGAAACCCACAGACTAACGGGAAAACGTAAAAAATATGAATAATCATCAAAAATACTAATAGGATATTATATTAACAGTTTTAATATTTGTATCTTTAAATTAATATATTCCTAAATTGCATTACCTAAAGGTTGACTGGTCATTAATATATCTATAGATTTGCGTTATTGGAGTATTAGATAAATAATAATCCAGAATTATTGATCTTTCCTAATCTTTTCAAGATAAAAAAAACTACTTTACATGCAGTGGGACAGTAACGGGCTATTATACGTAATGTATGATAAATATACATAAATAAATGATAAACATAAATTTAAAAAACAGTGGCACACCGGGAGTGCCGACGGAAGTGAAAACTTGAACAATTACGTGTGTATTTTTTGAATCGTCATTTAAGGATTTCACATTTTTCATATTCATAATTTTGGTCATATCTTCTAAACGGGTTATCCGATTTTCATAATTCTAATTGGAAAATTAATTCTGGACCGAAACCCTTTTGAGACTTAAATTATTGAAATAACTCTACTAAAAACAGAGGTGTCGGTGACGGTGTCGCGAGTTCAATTCTTTCACTTCAAAAGTTTTCACTTCAATTATAATTATAGTAGCAAAAAATATGTGTATAAACAAAGTGAAGCCCCGATTCCTAGGCTAGGTAACACCTACCACACCTGTGTAACAGAGGGGTAAATGCGTAACACAGTAACAGTAGGAATGGGTATTTACGTTGTTGAACAGACAAACGTTTCGAACTTATGAATATTCTTCAGAATTATTTAGATTGATAACGTGTTTTTTTTTGGTTGAGGGTGGGAAGTCATCCAATAACTTCTTCCGCTCTGGCTGGAGCGGGAGTGTCAGAGTTTTACAGGGCCTGAATTCACTATGACCACTTAATTCTTCTTTACTCGTAACCACGTCAATCACACACGAATTCTGCTAATATCGTATTAATAATATCGACAAATTGTCTTGGAACAAACGAAATATGACATTAGTTTCAAAAAAAAAACGATATTGACGTAGTTTGAACGTAGTAAGATTCCGCGGGCAATCATTATAACGATACAGAATTGGGGCTCTGACTAAAACCCACCCGTGTTCCTTCAGTTGCCTGGGTGCCTGGGGCCACGGTATCTCTTTCGAACAACCCGCACCCTTACGCAATTACGGTGCAAAACTGGCGAAATGTGTGTGTGTACAATTTGGTACGCCACTGGCTTACCCTTTGGGGATAGTAGGCGTAATGTTATGCTATAAATTAAGGTCGTCAATGTCATAAAATTATAGGTATCTGAATATACTATTTCCACCTACAGGTGTTATCTTTCAAATGGTAGGTGTTGAGAAAAGAAAATGGCGCTCATAATACCTACTAACTATGAAAATATATAAAACGTTTTGCGTCCCACATTTTAATATTTATACAGGTTGGTTGTTGATTTATTAATTGTTTATTTTTATCACTTTTACAGGGAAATAAGAATTGTTATAATTTAAACGAAATGGCGTAGAATTTGTGATGAATTATCATGTGAAAACTAGGTTTCTTTCTAAATCTAGGTTATTATTTGATAGTTTCTTTGACTTTCTGTTTTGATTACTACATTTTAATATTAATACAGGGTGGTGATTTATTAATTGTTTGTTTTTTATCACATTTTTAGGGTTAATGTAATTGGAATACTTAGGCACCTATTTCAAAAGAACAGAGAAGAATGTGAGATACCAGAATGGTTAAAGTAAGACTTTCCACAAAGTTACCTACCAAAATCTGGACCATTTATCCAAAGTTTTCTTGCCGAAGTTGAAGATAATGTGCATTATGGTACCAACGTATTTGAAGTAAATACCGTACTTAATTATTTTTATGTTGTATAGTAACAAACTACGTTGCATTTTATTAAGTCTGTAAGTTGCCTGGAACAGATCTCCGAAAGCGATAGGGCCACCTATTGTATATTTTGTAGTGTTAAAATATTTTAGAAATATTTTTTGTTATATTTGTGGTGTACAATAAAGTATAAATAAATTAAGTCAGTGTTGACGATAACGTTTAACGTGTACCTACAAGTTCCATTTCGTCTAATAACCGCTCCAAAATCCTAAAAACCGTCACACGTAACGCCATCTGTCACACAACGCATAAACTACAACCACATCATTTAAAAAAGGAATTTTGGACACACCTTTTTCTCCAAGAATATTCATAAATATTAACCCTACCACAACCGACCGCGATACAAAAGACCCAGCTATTATAATTCCGTTTATTAATAACTTCGACCTACTTCATAGACCCACCTGTCAAATCGTATTATTAAACTATCGATGTCTACAGTGAATATTCATTATTTAAATGTTCAATCTATTTACAGTCTATTTGATAGTAATGTGCTTTGAATATTTGAAAAGTGTCGCTTTAGTATAATTTTAATGTCGTTTAACAGGCGTTATTAATGATTAACTTGTTACTGTCCAGTTGTAAACATTTTAGAGAAGGCTTGCTTACTGTTATAATTAGACGATTTCCGTCAAAAAAATATTTTGCTTTTCTATGCGTTCTTTTTTAGGGTGCCAACAGGGCCATTTGACTAAAGCTCATCTGCCTGTCACAGGGCTGTATCTAATGAACCGTAGTAGGTATACACTTGAAAATATCAGAGAGTGCCATTACCACTGGGCCACTGCACTTCCTTCGCATGATAAGATTTAATGAATATATTCAACGCATTATATACTAGTACAAAACTGCCCAACGGGGTTTAACAATATTTTTGGTATTGTAAGAACTAAGTAAATCTTAGAGATGTTAACAACTAGTTTCATGCAAATTTCAATGAGTGTAATTCAGTTCTAATGCAAACATAACGAGCTTATAATATGGTTTACTAAGTAGCCCAAATTCTACAGATAGATTGCTCTTTCAAGTTTACTTTATTCCTACTTTTTTTATCTGAAATCTCCTTTTTAACTACTTAGCGAAGTAAATAAAATTTTACTTATCCTCAAGAATAATTATTTATTGGCCTTATAAAATAATTAATATTTCAAGCACGCTATTTCCCGTCGTGTTAAGTTCCATGTTGAATTTTAAATGAGTTAATTAAAAGCAAGGACTTTTCATTACTTAAACATCCTTCAATTAATTAAATCCTTTTGATACACGGACACTCTAACCTTTTTCATATTAATTAGCCAATTACTTCCTTTTTGAATAAAAATTGTACTTAATTAAGGATAAAGCTTTGTATTGAAAAATACATTGGGCAATGCAAAACAAAGTTTCTACGATGAAAATCTTTGTACCTAATAAATTAGAATCACAATATTATTTCTTCTATACGTTCCTAATTTGTTAAAAGAAAACTTCCTACTAATATTAAATGTAACCTAGATTACCACACAGGATACTTTTTATTCCGATAGTACGTTCCCGTGGGATAATTTTCGACATACACGCGAGCAAAGCCGCCGGCAAAAGCTAGTTATTTGTAATAATTATCATACCTGATATAAAAATAGGTACAATTTTTTTTGCATTTCCATTTAATTTCTTTTGGATTTTAATATTTTACTCCGTTTCCATAAAAGATTCTCAATAGAAAAGTCAACTCCTCACAAAATAAATTTAACACATTCCCACATTATAAACTCACCAATCTCTTTCGCACAATAATTTATAATGTCCACGAACTAACTCCCTCCTTTATCCCCTACTAAGACGTTAACGTCAAAAAGTTTTGACAGATACAAATCATCAAGGTAATTAATAATGAACTGGAAATAAACTCGGGTCGCTTCATCATAACTCCGGAATTTCGCAGCGGCTGCAGGGTTAAGTGAGATCCAATTATTAAGCGGAAGTAGGAAAAAGGTTGAGTCTTTGGCGATTTTTTTCCTCGTTTTCTTTTAGAATATTATGGTGGTTTTTTTTTTATTTTTTTTTTTGGGTGGGAAATCATCAAATAACTTCTCCCGCTCTGGGTGGAGCAGGAGGACGTGTCAGCTTTTACTGACTAAAACCCACCCGTGTTCCTTCAGTAGCCCTTAAGCCAGGGGCTGTGGTGTCTCTTTCGAACAAACCCGCACCCCTGGCAGGCATCGACCCTTGCGGGTCCCATCAATTTTTGTGCTGACATCTCTTTGAGGCGCGCGTGGAACACAACGCGCCGTCGACTTGGGCTTGGTCCTTACCGGACAGCGAGCTACCCATTACTCGCCGTCCGCAAGCTCATGCCTACGGTGGCCGGAAATCGGCCTGGGATTCCCGACGCCCAGGGCGTCTCCGTATCCTGCGGCGGCTGGGGTCACGAGGGCGCATATGCTGCCTCTCCCTCACTTGCGCCGCCTCCCTCTTCGCGAGCATCACTGCTTCGCTGAAGGAGGTGACGGCTCCCCATGCCCTCTCGCTCCGTACCATGGCCTGGACCAGGGCCGGACGCGAGAGATCGCCGCCGCCGATCGCCTCCACGAGGACACGGCGGTGCTCCGCCCAAGCTGGGCAGACCGCCACCGTGTGCTCCACCGTGTCCTCAGGGCGATCTTCGCAGTGGAAACACCCGGGCGTTTCCTCCCGCCCTATCCGAAACAGGAATCTCCCGAAACAACCGTGTCCGGTGAGGACCTGCGTCAGGCGGAAGGTGAGGACGCCATGCCGCCTCTCAAACCACTCCTCAAAGAGGCGACTTACCGCCGCAATCATGGCGTGCCCAGCACTGGGTTGCGACAATCGCTCTCTCCATGTCACCATGAGATCCCGCCGGAGCTCTGTCCGCTGTGCCGCGATTTGAAGTTATAAAAAAAGAAATCTGCTGTTTCATAAAAAAGTGCCCTAAATAAGCTTTATTTCGGGGGAAACCTTCAAAAGGCGCGGTAGTCTTTGGGGATAAGACCGGGAAGTGTGGGATTTTTACCTTACTAAAACCATCCGTTGGTAGGGCACATCTCTTGGGGCCCTAAATACCTAAAAGATATATGCCTTATTACCGACCCGGTCAAAATGTATGGAACAGCATTTTTTGTTACCCGAACAAAAATGTATATTTCGGTTCAGAATCCAGTACGGAATCCATGATAACAGATTGCGCGTAGATGTCTCAGTAAAATTTTAAATTGTATCTGGTCTTCCTGCAGGCTTAGCCCCAGAACCGTAGAGAAGCGTTTTGTCGACGGAAGAGTAGACAAAAATAAGTTTCTGTGTAGACAATTTACTGTTTTGTACCGAGATATGTAGACAAGCGATTTCTATTATACGGTAGAGTAGAAATAGAAAGAGTCATGCCATGCCTGCTGTATATTATTAGGTATTTCATGTTGCTTTCAAGTAAGGGTTTGTGGCTAAATAACAATAGCTGCACGGGTCGATCGACCAGGTTAAGCTACGCTTGCCGCGGTTGGTCCGTGGATGGGTGACCATCTTTACATACCAAGACCCCTCCGTGCCTCGGAAAGTACGTCAAGCCGTTGCTCCCGGCTGTCATTTGTGGATCTTTGACAGTCGTTACGGGTCGTCAGAAGCCCGAAAGTCTGACAACCAGTACCAAGGGGTATCGTATTACCCAGTAACTGGGTTGTGGAGGTCAGATAGGCAGTCGCTCCATGTAAAATATTGGTATTCAGCTGCATCCGGTTAGACTGGAAGCCGACCCCAACATAGTTGGGAAAAGGCTAGGCAGATGATGATGTTGCTTTCAAGTCATTGAAGACCCACCATTTATCTGTATTTCAGACATTTCAGCGATGAAGAGAGTTTTTTTTTTTTTTTTCAGACAACGCCTTTCGATTTATCTTAGAGGTCAAACTTCTATGAAGAAACTACTAAATATATCATTCAAAATCTCAAATGAAGTATAGAAGCATAATATTTACGGACTATTAACAGTTGTCATTTCAAAGAGAAATGCCTATTAATCTCTTTAAATAAATAATTTAGGCGCCACAATGTTTAAAATTAAATTACGCAAAAACAAGTACGCAAGATCGTTACAGATTCCTGACATGTTTTTATGAATTCTAAATAAAAAGTTAAAATTTTTATTTAGTGAAGTTAAACTGGAATCATTAACATATAATATGAAGTAATTAAGTGGCCAAGTGGTAACGGCCGCGACTTACGAGTTGTAGGTTCGAACCCAGACAGGCGCTTTACTTTGTGTAAATTATTTCATCACCACTGCTCTCAAAACGGTGAAGGAAAACATCGTGAGGAAACCGGCATGTCCTAGAACAAAAAATTCGAAGACATGTGACATCCACCAACCCGCACTGGTGGCCCGCGTGGTGGATTACGGCCCAATCCCTCTCACCGAGAGGAGGCCTGTGTCCCAGCAGTGGGAACATTATAGGCTGATGATGATGATGATACGGTGAAATGACTTATGATAATGTTTTTTAAAGAGCCAATGGCAACTTTTGCTCGACTACGGCTAAGCAAAAAGGAGGGTTTTGATATTGACCGGTATGTGTGTATGTTCATCTGTTCCCATACATACTTAGCCAATAACGTTCCCACTGCTGGGAGGCCTGCTCTCAGTGAGAGGGAGTGGGCCGTAATCCACCACGCGGGCCCAGTGCGGGTTGGTAGATGTCATATGTCATCGAATTTTTGGTTCTAGGACATGCCGGTTTCCTCACGATGTTTTCCTTCACCGATTGATCATGTGTTCCCTTATAGCTTCTAAACTACTTATCATAATTGGACAAATGAAGTATTGTTTTAAGCGTCTTAATCGTCCGCTGGTAATTTGTAAGAATATTTAATTGTTTCATATTAAAAGCGTGATTTTTCAGAAGTCGGATTTAAGATTATGAACTTACTTTTTATAGGAAACAATTTCGCCGCTCTTCAGAACTCTGACATCCGATGAGGCTGACGCAATCTTGACGAATAGTGAAACAGAGCCGCAGATACTACCGCTTCATGACAACCCATCAATCAGGTGCGGGTTGTTCGAAAGAGATGCCGTGGCCCCTGGCACACAGGCAACTGAAGGAACACGGGTGAGTTTTAGTCAATAAAAGTCTAACACGCCCTCCCGCTTCACCCAGAGCGGGAGAAGTTATTTGATGTGTTCCCACGTGGTTCCCACCCTCCAAAAAAAATCCCATCAGTCAATCCTTTTCCATCTATGTGGATTGTTAGGGTTCCCGTCTTACCGGATGCAGCTGAATACCAGTATTTTACACGGAGCAACTGCCTGTCCAACCTCCACAACTCAGTTACTTGATAGCACGGTACCCTTTGGTAAGACTGGTTGTCAGACTTGGGTTTCTGACAACCCAAAACGACTGTCAAAGATCTACGAATGACAGTCGAAACAACCTGTATAACGATCTTTCCGGGACACTGAGGATCTCAATATGTTATGGATGGTCACCCATCCACGATCCGACCACGGCAAGTGTAGCTTAACCTTGTTACTGTTACATTTAGCCACGAACTCATGACCTATCGTTCAGCCCTAAGAAATCCACTTGAGAGCTTCTTGTCAAAAGACTGCAATAGACTTTACCGTTACGGTACGAGTGTGGTGAATATCCCCAAAGGACAAAGAGAGCGGTACTGGTCCTGTGAGATTAATAAATTTGAATAAAGAACGGAGTATTTACCGCGTGGATACGAATTACACCACGTGCGGACGTATGGAAAAATATCGCGCACTAAATAGATTTAAACAAAGAACGGAGTATTTACCGCGTGGATACGAATTACACCATGTTCGGACATATGGAAAAATATCGCGCACTAAATAGATTTAAACAAAGAACGGAGTATTAACCGCGTGGATACGGATTACACGACGTTCGGATGGATGGAAAAATATCGTGCACTCGATTTTCGACTCTCGGTGTCGAACCGAGGATTGAGAATCCAACAGAGTGCATACCAGCGCGTTAAAAAAACGCACTTTTTGATTTTGATGTCACGCAAAGCAGGGCGTTGAGGAGCCAGTGCGCGTAAAAAACTCGCCTCGATATTTTTACGTCCAAGCAAAGTGGAGTTTGAGTCACGAGGTTTCATGCAACGAACACATTTGATTTTGAAATCATGTTTCTTGGTTTAAATAAGTTCATTTTATCTATGTAGATTCTTTTACATATTGTGAATGAGAGAACGTTGCAGGCCTTACAGTCTCTAGATTTGTAGACCATTTTCTGTCCTTTATTTATATTCATTCCTCTAAGTACCTGGTACGTATTGACAGCCCTGTATTGTCCTCCCATACCTATTATCACTGTAATTTGAAAACATTGTGAAAACCAAATATTTTTAAAAGAGTAACCGTGGAGTTTCTTGCCGGCTCTTCATAGGAAGCGACAAATTGGAACCGTGCACCTAGCTTCTGACGTTTCATAAATGCCCATGCAGGTTTATGTGAAATATTTTAATTTAGATTTTTGATGCATCTGTCTGCATCCGAATATGAGTATCCCTAGCTACAGCTTCAAGACATAATTAAGGATCAGAAGATCGCATCTACTAAATGAACATTATCAATATTAGACTTAGCTATCTAAAGCAATGGTCATAACTTTTGCCTTCAACATTAATGCATTTTCACATCAAATTACAGTCTCATCATCTGCTTAGCCTTTTCTTAACTATGTTGGGATCGGCTTCCAGTCAAACCAGATGCAACTGAATACCAGTATTATACATGAAGCGACTGCCTATCAGACCTCCGCAACCCAGTTACTGGGTAATACGGATACCTTTTGGTAAGACTGGTTGCCGTACTTACAGGCTTCTTCGAAATTACAATCTAATACGGTAATCATCTATTTCTAAATTAAGCAAAACTCCCTTCTACTGCGTAGGTTTATGACAATAGAGTTTGCAAGAATGAATACTGAAAATAGATCCAATGGGAATACTCTTAGGGTACGCTTACACGATCAAGTAAATAGTTCAGTTCTTAATATTCAGGCTAGGTGAAGCGACAATCTTCGCAGAATGGCTGCCAACTGAACTGATACCTTACAGTAGATTATTATCTATATAAATAAAAATAAAAGTCCTGACTGACTGACTGACTCATCAACGCCCAGCCCAAACCCATGGACCTAGAAAGCTGAAATTTTGCACAGAGGTTTCCTTTATAATTTAGACAAGGAATAAGGAAGGATTTTTCAAAATTCAACCCCTAAGGGGGTTAAATAGGGGATGAAAGTTCCGCGCGGGCGAAGCCGCTAGCAAAAGCTAGTTTATGATAATGATGATCTTGCTTTTCCAAAAATGACGTGAGGGCAACATTAAACAGTTTTCTGCCAAAAAAAATTTGCATCGGAGTACCGATGAAACCAATAAATTCAATAAAAAACGGAATAAGGCAGATGAAACAATTAAAGTTACAACTTTAGTTGTTTTGTCTAACTACTTCCTAATAATGATTAGGAACTAGCTTTTTCGAGCGGCCTTTCCCGCGTGGAGGTCGAAAATTATCTTGCAGAAACGTATAGAGGCCCGCACATCAAGCCACCCCAATCTGTCAAATTTCTTTGATTGTTTTTCAACTTTATTACAAAGGAATAAGGCTTGTGTTCAATTGGGAAAATTTGACAGTTTGGGATAGCTTGACCTGCTGGCGACTGTACTACCGGAATAAAAAAATAACCTATGTGTTAATCCAGGCTATAAATCTGTGCCAAATTTCAACTAAATCTGTTACTTAAGCTGTTTTTGCGTTATTTAGTAACAAACATTTTAAGTATCCAAACTTTCACATCTGTAATATTAGTAGGAAGTAGAATTAAACTATTGTTCTTCAAAAAAAATCTGCTCTTCTACCTTCAACTACTATTGCAGGCTAGAAAATAAAAGAAAACTAGATTTTGGATGACCTGCAATAATTCGGCACCCTAATTGCGTAACTCACGATTAATCATAATCTGTTTCAATTTGACAGTTCAACAATATTCATTGCGTTATTTACGTTGTTGAGCAGATACATTTTTCGAACTTAAGAAGCAATGGTTTAACAATCCATTTGAAAACGAAACAGATTATGATTAATCGTGCGTTACGCTGGTCTATAGAAATTTGCTCGTGTAACCACAGCTTTAGAATTAAGAGCAATCAGACAACGGACATATGACGGGATATTGATGCAGACTCCTACGTAACCGGTGTAGAAGATGATGCAAATGTGTGGGTGGGTGTAAACACCCTTTTGAGTGGGTGTACGGGAAAATTTGTGAATAGAATCACGTGTTTTGGTGTCAGACGTGCCACACACTTGTTCGGTGTGGCATTGATCGGCACAGCTGGGCGGGAAAATCGAATAAGCATGATTATGTAAGTAGATTTGATTATAATAATCGGATAAGGAATGCCTAAAGTGGTGGCGAGATAGTCCTTCCTTACCACTTCCATTCGTTCCACCTGCTGAAAATCTCGTACCCGGACAAGAATTGCCTTGGGTTACCTGGAACTCTTTAAATAGACTTCGAACTTAGGTAGGCCGAAACAAAGACAACCTGCTCAGGACGAGATTCACAGATGAATCCGCCCTGGAGTGTAAATATTGTGCTGTCCCACAAACGATGGGGCACGTAATATCGTGTCCTGTTATCTGCACGGTACTAAAGTTGATGGACGCTACTGAAAGTGCCAAGCTAGTAGCCAAATTCTCTGCTGACTGCATATACTATCGATACTCTAATAAACTTAATGTACTTGCCTTTCGCTGGATTTTTTTACATCAAACCAGTGTAATGTCAATTAGTAGAATCAATATTGCAAATTCTTCATTGAACATGTGTCAAAATATGTATTAAATAAAACGTTGGAGAGCCATAGTTTACTAAATAAATAACATCGTGCAACTAAGCTGAGCCGGGGTGCAATTTCAGTGAAGATGATAGCCGAAAGGAGTTCACTTATCGGTACGAGCCGAATGATGGCCGAATATACATGGGTTTGGAACGAATGTGCCCGAACCAAACAACAGTTGCCTGATTGATTTTGCCGTTACGATTGCGTTATACGAGTACATAATTGTTTATGTATGGCAAGTCGATTTCCATTAGTTAGTGAATCAGCTATGATAAGGCAGACAAACTGACACTGGAGTTACATCATAAGATTTCAGTTTTAGCCTTTTGGGTACGGTACCCTTGTGAAATGAAGCTTCGGGGCAAAGCTATTAAAGATGGGCGTTCAGGATCGAAGCTTTATACTGTCGTGATGAATTCAGGTGTATCAATTTATCATTGTAAAAACGTCTTTGACGTATCTCGGTACCCTCGGGTCCCGGTCATTTGGAAGGCGTACGAGGGGCCGAAGCCAACTCGAAGAACCCTTAAACAATATTAAACGGAATCATGCATCAACTGACGATTATCCCTGTATGTACTATGCAAGTGCACCAAGGAAAACCCCCAGTTGGTGCAGGACTATTGCAACACATTTGAAGAAAACATATTGGGCTATGATTTAGGTGGCCCTAGTGGATTGGTTACCCTGTACTATGGTAGAACTATGCCCCCTACCTGGCCAATATTATGTCACAAACGTTTTGACCATTCAGTGTCAATGACAGGTTATCCATTTAGTCATCATCAACATCATTTTGTCAATAAAACTTCAATTGTTGTACAAAGGCCCGCATTCAGCTGTTATTATGAAAAATATAACTTATCATAACATCACGCGTTTTTTCCAAAAGTGTAAGGCAGAGGTGTACCTAGCACACACCCTCATATCACCAGTTATGTTCGCCAATTATCCTTTATCATTCCCAAACTTAAGTGGCAGTGGGCAGGGCACATTGCTCGCAGAGCAGATGGCCGATGGGGCCGAAAGGTTCTGGAGTGGTGACCGTGCACCGGAAGACGTAGAATGGGAAGGCGTCCCACAAGGTGGACCGATGACTTTGTGAAGCCCGCGGGAATCGGATGTGGGAAGCACAAGACCGATTGAAGTGGAGGAGCCTGGGGGAGGCCTATGTCCAGCAGTGGATGTCTTTCGGCTGAAATGATAATGTTGATTCCCACCGCTGGGACACAGGCCTTCCCCAAGTGAGATAGAGTGGGCCATAATCCACAACACGGGCCCAGTGCGAGTTGGTAGATGTCACATAATTATCTTCGAATTTTTGCTTCTAGGACATGCCGGTTTCCTCACCATGTATTCCTTTACTGTTTAGAGAGCGGTGAGGGCTCAGTGGTAACGCTGGCGACTAACGAGTTGTAAGTCGTAGGTTCGAACCGAGACAGGCGCTTTACATTGTGTTTTTTTTTTTTTTCATTCTTAGTTGTTTAATCCTGTCATAGGGGACGAGCTTATTGCCATCAACCGGGCACACGTCAAGAATCCGGAAAACATTGCCTGGACCGGCAAATCTAACCCAAGACCTCCGCAGCAGTAGTGTTTGCGACCACCAAACCGACGAGGCACTATAGTTGTCTCTTTATCACCTTCAAAACAAATCCGCGGACAGTCGGGGAATGTTAAACTTCTAGTTATACTTAACTGTATGTGTTCATGACCCAAAAATGTTGGCAGTCAGTCAAATGTCTTGCTGTATAAACATTGGGTTGGTATTGAAGTTCTTGATTCAGGAGCTCGATGGAGTAATGAATGTGGTGGTAATTAGGATAGCGCGAGGAATTCTGATTGTTATTGGGGCTTTGTTTTGGTTTTGACGGTAATAGGTTGATTATTTCCTAATTTTATAAACATTCATCATCATCATTTCAGCCGAAAGACGTCCAAATATCTAAATGTCCAAACATACAATCTTTCACATTTATAATATTAGTACAAGAGTACTAGATTTGGAGGCCGATTTTTTTTTTCGCGAATACGGTGTTGATCGTATGGAGAAAATGGTTCAGTTTGATGGTTTGTAGCACACATTTTTCCCATACAAACTTCGGGAGTGTTACTCCACTGTTTGACAATGTATATCAAAAATTATACATGGTATGGTTTTGTCTTATTATTAATATTGTCTGTACGGAAACAGAATACTAAAATAAATTAAAAACCATTAAATAACTTTTTAATGGTTTTTAATTATTTTAGTAACCGTAAAGGAGCCAACAAAGGTTCGTTTTTCTTGCTAATTTAACCTCGATCTTCCGAAGGACTTTTCTTAATTTTTTTCGCGCCTGTTTTACTAAAACTGATCCTGCAGCTCACTCAATAATGTTGTGCGTGTAGACTAGCGTCTAACTGTTCATCACGGGTACTACCTCTGTCGGAAACGAAGCCTGGTGAGACAGCGTGATTTTTAGCCAGGCCCACCAGTGAGTTCGAGCCCGTGACTTGGTTCCCCTTAAATAATATATGATCACACCTTTCTGATACAAATATCCTTACTAATATTATGAACGCGAAAGTCTGTATGTATGGATGTTTGTTAGGTACTCTTTCACGCAAAAACGGCTGAAAAGATTTGTAAGATTTTTGGCACAGAGATAGATCATAACCTAGATACTAATACTTTTAATACCCGGTAATACGTTCCCGCGGGTTGATTTCCGACTTCCACGAGGGCGAAGCCGTGGGCAAGGGCCAGTATAATATAAATTAGCCTGTATTTTCTCACGGCAGTGCAAAGGCTACCCTTTCCGTTTTCCACTCAACTCCATTCTCAGCCAATATGGACCAATCCCTCATGTAAACGTCAAGTTCGTCGCGCCATCTTTCACTACTATATACTAACACAAAATCGCGCACACATACACATACACACATTCGTTTTTGTATAATTGTTTTGTTGTTTAGTTTTAATTCTTTTATTTATGTTCTTTCGTTTGTGAATCCAATTGCATGTCATTAGGGCTACTATAATTATGTTAATGTCTATTTAGAGGGGTCTGGCGCTATATGCTGAGATACAGGAGTCGTCCTAGTTCGGCTACAGATGCTAATATGTTATATTCTCCCAAATACTAGCCCATAAATATATTTAATCCGTTGTATGTTTTTCGGTGAAATAAATAAATTATTATTACTATCTGATACTTACATGCTGTGTAAAAAATACTTTGCACGAGTAACTGCTCGAATTATCACTTGCCACAGATGACTTTACAACTAGCGCCAGTAGGTTAACAGCTTTTCTGGGAGTTTAAGAAAATAAAGATAGCTTCACCTACTTTTAGTGCTACAACACTATTGAAGGAAGTAACCCACATAGCTTTCACGTGGTCTTGTTAAAACAGCTGTTTTTTAGCATGATCGTTTTCATTCGAAGATTTATTCACCGTTGGACACGTTCCCAGGTTTTTGAAGTGAAAACTTCTTTAGGCGCATTGGGCAGTTTTTGAGATGGGAAAAAAAAAACAATTGAACTCGCGACACTGTTACCGACACCACTGATAACACGAACGAACAACTTTGAACGTACGTTGAATGTTGAACGTTGTTTAATCTGACGATTCAAAAAATATTTCCTGACGATTCAAAAGACACACACGTAATTGTTCAAGCTTTCACTTCTGTTGGCACTCCCGGAGTGCCACAGTTTTTTTTTTAGGTGTGTCTGGTAACCTCATGTCATGAAGGTCGCGAGAATCCACTGCCCAGGATAAGTCGATTTGGTGACGCTTGCAGGAGGCTTATGTTCAGCAGTGAAAGTCTTTTGGTTGAAATGAAACGAATGAAGTGATAATGATGCAAAGTGCACCTTAACTTCTTTATTAGTGGTTCTGTCTTCGACTAATTTACATTACGCGTTGTATTTTAGTCACTAAACTGGTTTATAAAATAATAAAAAAACAATCAACTCAGCCTATCGCAGTCCACTGCTGGACATAGGCCTCAGTCAGGCTATCAACACCCTCCCCCCGCCTTCCACAACCAGTTTCTTTTTCATTTAATGACATGGTATAAAAAGATAGAAATTCGTCAGAATTCCGAAAATCTGACAACCAGTCTTACCAAGGGGTGTCGTGTTACCCAGTAACAAGGTTGTGGAGGTCAGATAGGCAGTCGCTCCATGTAAAATACTGCTATTAAGCTGCATCCGGTTAGACTGGAAGCCGACCCCAACATAGTTGGGAAAAGGCTAGGCAGATGTGGAATATTAAAAAGTAGCATAATATGTACCGGTTTTTCAGACAATTATTTCTTGATTTCCACGGACAATTGTACGATATCGATTCCGCTCGGGGTACGTTCAATTCGAACCGGAATGTCGGGAATCCAATTCAATGTATGCGAACTAATGTCGGATTCCGTAGTTTAACATTAGGTGGGAACTGAAAAGGTGACTTATTAGTATTTTATTTTATTTTATTCGGAAAACTTATAGCTCACTTATACAGTGTTATTAAACAATGCCAAACTGAAGGCCATCTACAAGTTTCCATTGATTGACAATGATACTTTACATGAAAACCCAAAAAAACCGTCCAAGTGCGAGTCGGACTCGCGCACGATGTTTTCAGTACCATTATCTATAAAAACGGCACGGCGGAAACAGAAATACATCATTTGTGAAAATTTCAACTGTCCAACTATCACGGTTCATGAGATACAGCCTGGTGACAGACTGACAGACAGACGGAAGGACAGCGGAGTCTTAATAATAGGGTCCCATTTTACCCTTTGGATACGGAACCCTAAAAAAGGTCGGTACAAAATACCTGCCTATTACATAACTTAGGAAATATTACACGATCAACTAATACAATTATGCACTCATACACAGCAAACAATAATTTTTCCGTAAAGAAGCTTGCCACCAATAAATGGATCGGCCCCGAATAACAAGTTTATAGGTCGTGGGTCCGAACCATATCTAAAAGAAACATATTTCTATGGTCCGAACCCACTAACAAAATATTTATTCCATCACCACTGCTCCCAAACGGTGAAGGAAACCGTCTTGAAAGAACTGACATGTCTTAGGACCAAAAAAACCAAAGACATGTGATGTTCACCTAACCGCGCTGGGCCCGCGTGGTGGATTACACACGCATGGTAGATTCAACTACCTCTTCAAGAGAGGAAGTCTGTGTCCCAGCTCTGGGAACATTAAAAAAGTCTTAATGTACTGTAACGGCACTACAAAAATAAATACTTCGCAACAAATATTGAAAAACGCAAAAAGAGAAGTGGCGCCATCTACAATGCCACAGGCGAACTATTCTCAGAAATACTACATCGCAGTCAGAGTTTACCACGACAACAAAATCCCGACATCAACCACGGGCAGTTGCTCACCAGACACAATACCCGTCTGGTCGGAGGATCCTCCGGATCCTCCTTTTCAATAGAGGATGAGCGAACTTTACATCCTGTTCCTCATACCTCTATAATACGAGTAGCACACACCAATTAACAAAGAGCCCTGGTAGGTACACACGGCTACACATCAAGCTATAAATTTCCAGCATAAGCTGATCTCGCATTGTATAAGATTTCCGTACAGTGCGAGATCAGCGTAAACTGGAAATCTATAGCTTGATGTGTAGCCGTGTGTACCATAGATTTTCCAGATTTTTGATGGTCTGTCATACCAAGCACGATGCACTACAACAAGCCAAAGATCTTCACAAATGATAGGTTACGGACATAGACACAGGTATCTAATGCACTTAGGTATATAAATTTACGAATCGCATAGCATAGCATAATCAGCCTATAACGTTCCCACTGCTGGGACACAGGCCACCTCTTTTGTAAGTGCGAGTGGGCCATGATCCAACACCCGGGCGCAGGGCGATTGGTTCTAGGACATGCCGGTTTCCTCAAGATTTAATGCTTCACCGCGAAATGAGCGGTAAAGTGCCGACTTGGGTTCGAACCCACGACTTACAACTGGTTAATCGCGACTGTCACCACTGCTCCAAAGGAACCTAATGTACCTAGGTTGTATACGCAGATTTAATTATAGCAAGTCGTCGGATATTAAATTAATTTCTCGATTCGCTCTGACCGCTATTTTAATTAATGCAATACAGCTGGTAGTCCTAAAATAGCTCACACCCTATAACTAGTCCTAATCGATCCCAATTTTAATCATTCTCATAACCTATAATTTAATCCTACTATATATAATTATAAAGAGAAAAGATTTGGTTGCTTGTTTGTTTGCATTGAATAGGCTCCGAAACTACTGAACCGATTTGAAAAATTCTTTCACTTTTGGGAAGCTACACTATCCCCGGGTGACATAGGCTATATTTTATCCTCGTATTTCCACGGGAATGGGAACTACGCGGTTGTAACCGCGAATCGCTGCTAGTTGATAATAAATGTGAAATTTTGGATGTTTGTTATTTGTTACTCAATCACGCAAAAACGGCTGAATGGAGGCAAACAGATAGGTTATAACCTAGATTAACACATAGGATACTTTTTATCCCAGTAGTACGTTCCCGCGGGATGATTTCCGACTTCTACGCGGGCGAAGCCGCGGGCGAAAGCTAATTTGCTAATAAAGCTGTGTACGCAACAGCGTCGTTAAATAATATTACAGTAGGTACATTATTGGGAGGCTATAAATATTTTAGGGCGGTGTATAGCCGGCTTGACGACGTGGTGGTGACCACAATGAGATCACCATCGTACTGTAAATCATTTGATCATCGTCGTGATTAAATTATTTAGTCATCTGTTTTTTTGCCGTCGTTTTAATTTTTTTTTTTTGCTGGCAAACAGCTGCCACCACGTTTTGGGAAGTGGTCACCATTGTTTTCGGCTGTTGCAACAGTGCCACAGAAATCTTATATCTATGAGCACCGCATTTAAGGTCTGGTTTCCTTAGAAATAGATGAATGGTCACGCAATAACGGCTGTCTAAATACAGGTCGAAGGCTCAACTCACAATGGGCCTCATATGAAGGCATAAAATCACCCAAAGAGCAATGGACAGGGCTATGATTGAGGTTTCCCTACGTGATCGAATCAGGAATGAAGAGATCCGCAGGACAACCAAGGTAACCGACATAGTCCGAAGAATTGCCAAACTTAAGTGGCAGTGGGTAGGGCACATTGCTCGCAGAACATATGGCCGATGAGGCCGGCAAGTTCTGGAGTGGCGACCGCGTATCGGAAGACGTAAAGTTAAAAGGCCTCCAACAAGATGGACCGATGACCTTGTGAGGGCCGCAGGAGTCCGCTGGATGCGGGAAGCACAGAACCGGTCGAAGTGGCGGAGCTTGGGGGAGGCTTATGTCCAGCAGTGGACGTCTTCCGGCTGAAATGATGATGATAATTATGAAATACAGACCATTTTTTGACACCGTAAGGAGAACGCCCTATGGTAGCCCGCAAAATTCTAATTTGTTAAGTTTTTTGCAATTTTCAGGTCAGTACAAGGTTATATGTTGAATAAAATATGTTTGGTGACGGTAACTAATATAGCTTTACATAACTGTAATAATTAAAATCACCAATATCACCCTTTACGTTCATTATCATCCCAATGACTGACTGTATGAAATTGTAAATACGTATAGTTGTTGTTCGAAAGATATACCGCCGCTCCTGGCACACAGGCTACTAAGGGAATACGGGTGGGTTTTAGTCAGTAAAAATCTGACACGCCTTCCTGCTCCACCCGGAGCGGGAGAAATTATATGATTTCCCACCAACAAAAAAACGGGTAAAGTTGCCATGACTGTAATTACTCTAGTTTTGCGGATGAATCGGATGTTAATTTATGAATCTATCGAAATACTCTCCAACTGCCACTTAGTTGACCGTGTCGCATGTCTCTGTGCAATTGCATGGGAAGGCAAAACGTGATCAAAGTTTCTGCGGGATGGATGTCCTGTTTCTCGGCCGGGCATCTATCCTAAACGTAATTTATATAGATCAGGCAACCATCCCATACGTGGGATAGATATCCCAAACTACAGAGGTCCGCAAACGTAAATAGATACTCTGGAAATATTAAAGATAATGTTTTTTACTTTCCATAAAGTAGATAAAAAAACCGAAGTTTCGGCAAGTTTTTCAAATAAAGTAAAGTATTTTGATTTTTGTACTGCGAGATAATAGAGTGATTTCAAAAAGTGTCTAGCAACTATCCGGCTTTTGCCCTAAGTGTTCTCCAGCTCCACCCAGAGCGGGAGAAGTTATTTGATGATTCTCCAAACTCGAAAAAAATAAAATAACGGTCGCTTATCATATTTTGTTCAACATACAGCTTGACACTGACCTTCCAAATTTTAAAAAAAGAAAAGAAAATTTGAATTTTGTGTTCTGCCAAAAGCGCTTATTACACTTGGCTGAATTTAGTCATCTAAATTCAGAAGCAATTTTTAAAAGCTATGTATGTTAGCTTGCTAATTGCGATTATACTTGACTAAATTCAGTAACGACTAAATTAAGATCACTAAATTCACCGAAGTGTAATAAACGCTTTAGCGCTTCCCCTAAATGTCAAATACTGGTGAAAATGACAACATTTCAAGATGGCCGTCATATTAAGGAAACAGTAGCTTTATATTGTTGCCATTCCAGTTACAAAGCCACACCAAAGATGTCTTATCTGTCTTTGAAATTACAAGAATAAGAATCTTCGGGAAAAACAAAAGAACCCTCAGTACCATTCAATGTCACATTACATAAACTGAAGAAGTAAAAATTATGAGTCATAAGACTGTTGTTATTATTATTGAAAATTATTTTTACCGCATTTTAAACCGTTTAGTAGTCTTGCGCAATACTTTAGCCGAATACCTTGGCATTGGCATTCGACTGAAATAGATAGTGCATACTTAGATGCCATCTTGAATAATTTAAGCGCGAATTATTCACGTTTCGAATAGTCATAATTTATACGAATCAAACGCTGAAATGTGTAAATGTTCTGAATTCAAACTGTCTGTTACGTTATGAAATCCGACGTCACAAGTTTGAATTTCGAAAAGCACTAGCAATATTTAAAAAAGTTTTTAATGCAAATTCTCGTTCGAAACTCAACTATTAAATTGTTTTGAAATGAAAATTGTTTTTAACCGCTTTTAAAAGTAATTTCTCTTTGTTCCACTCTCGGGGCGGCCAGCACCTAGTATAGAGGTTTTTAATTATTTTCAGAAACTGTACACCCAGCTCCACCTGCGATGATAATCGTCTAAATACAGTAACTATTACTATACTAAAGTTAACGCAGATTGCTGTGTATTAATCCTATCTTAAATCATGTGTGAAGATTGGACCTGTACCCATGCATTTATATTTTAACATTCTCCATTTCGTTCCTTATAATCTTCAATTATCATAATTATTAAAGCAATGGACGACAAACTACATCATAGGCCCTTAAACAACCCACAAGAGTCAAAACACTATCCATATCTTAATCCAAACCTTTTAAATACCACTCCAAACGTATCCTCGACGAAACACGTGAACTTTTCTCAAAACGAAACGTATTTCACTCAGAATTCGTTTAAAAATAGAACCGAGAAATAAATACGTAGACACACCATCTATTTCTGTAACCCTGGTATATTTTTGACGCAGTTTTTAAGACAACATCGTGCCGTCAGCTGATTTTGACAATTCGCTGACACATAGACAAATCTAGCGATCAGATGAAAGTTGGAATTTTAATATGCGAGGGTATTGTGAATTATTATTTATAGTTAAGGGAGGGTACGACATGTGCGTTATGACAAATTGGTGGCATAGGTTTGGAGAAAAAAAAGCGGCAGAAGGAATTCCTTGCTATGTTGCTTTGATGTGATTTCAGTCCTTTTGTAATAAATTGTTGTGGAATTTAAAGAGCTGGTTAGTGATTTTATGTCTAGAGAACAGCCAATTAATCATAGATACATATGAAGACGCTTTTAGGGTTAAAAGTGGAGAACGGAAAGACCGTTCTATGGATTTTTATAATAAGTTTATTATCCTTTCATAGTCCATAGTCAGCCTATAATATTTCGCAATATATATAATTATAATTTACGCAAGCCACGCGGGCCTAGACAAAACACATTTCCGTTACCGTTCACGCCAAACGCTATGCCAAAATGTATGGGAATGACATTACCTGAGGAAAGGACACGACGTAACCTTTCCGCAGGTAATGTCATTCCCAGTACGGCTTGGTAGATGTCACTTGTCTTCAAATTTTCGATTTTAGGACATGTCAGTTTCCTCAATATGTTTACCTTCACCGTTCTGAGAGAAGCGATATTAACATAACTGTCATCAAGTTAATCGCCTGTCTGAGGCTTTCATTGCCTTAAGGGGAACCTAGTCGCGGACTCGAACTCACTGGTGGGCCTGGCTGAAAAGTACGCTGTCTCACCAGACTTCGTGTCCGACAAAGGTAGTACCCGTGATTAGCAGTTAGACGCTAGTCTACACGCATAAGATTATTGAGTGAGCTGCAGGATCAGTTATAGAAAATCAGGTGCGTAAAAATTGAATCGGAAGATCGGGTTTTCTGAAAAAAAACCCTGTATAAATCAATGATCAATAAAGTTTATTAAACTTTTCGATAATTGAGCTTTGTCGATACCGACTTATTTTTGGAGATTTTACACTTCTTTTATTACCTAAACACACCCAAAGCCAGGTTAAATTAGCAAGAAAAACTAATCTTTGTTAGCTCCTAACTTTTTAATGATTTTTTATTTTAGTATTCTGTTCCCGTACAGACAATATTAATAATAAGACAAAATTTGAATGGGGAAAATGTGGACTAGATTCACCTTAAAGCACCGTTATTGGTTATTTCTCCCAAACATACAAGAAATTACTTTCCCAGACGCGGCTGTCAATGCGATACATCCACATAGAATAGGTGTAAAGACGCTAAACACGGCGCTTGTTGAAAACTTACTACGTAATAAAAATTCCCAAAAAGGCTAACGAAATCACAAAATACAAGAGACGAAAATTACGTAAATTCCTCGCTAAAAACCATTTATGGACATACAGACACCAGACAAATGTACAAATAAACCTTGCGAAGACAATGCAGTAAGAACCATGACCCGCTACCCTATTTTACACGAAAAATGTGTTTTGTTTGACCCTTCTCTGACATTTTAATAAATTATGACATTTTACGACACCTAAAAAATACGATTCTGTGATTTTATAATCGATTTAAAGTTGAACCGATTCGATTTTTTCGTCAATAAGCGTGCTGTCTTCACTATTACTAGATTTAATTAATTCAGTCAGTTATTTCAGTCTTTTTATTGAAAAAAAAATCTGAGCATTTGTCATTTTTTTAATCTTCTTTCGAATTTTAAATGGGGGAAAACTATCGGAAGAAATATTTTTCGGGAGTCATAGTCGAGTACAGACGCCAGCACATCAAGCTACCCCAAACTGTCGAATTATACCAATTGAACATGAACCTTACACTTATGTAATAAAGATTAAAATCTATCAAAGAAATTTGACAGATTGGGGTACCTTGATGTGCTGGCGTCTGTACAATAATTTTATGTAACTTTTATTCCTTTCAAAGAATTTACTTATTCTTTAATAAATCTGATAGAAAATCGGTTTCAAAAACAGTTTCCCAGGGATAGTAAAGTGCCTATGTTGATCACAACAGAGACTACATTTACAACGTTACGGCTACAGTTTTAAGTTGCAATCATACAACAAATAACTTTGCTGCTTATCCTCTTTTATAACTTAGTAATAACAGCCGCGCCGGTTCATCGATCAGCACCCTAATTGCGTAACTCACGATTCATCATAATCTGTATCGTTTTGAAACGGATTGTTAAACCATTGCATCATATGTTCGAAAAATGTGTCTGTTCGACAACATAAATAACGCAATGAATATTGTTTAACTGTGAAGACGAAACCAATTATGATCACTCGTAAGTTACGCAATTAGGGTGCTGGTTAAGCTACGGGGAAATACTAAGATGATGCATAACAACCAAACCTAAAACCCTTAACCAACTGTATCGTAGTCTATTAGTATTTCACTCAAAGAACCGCATAGTTAACTGTAGGTACATTACATAAATATAAAACCAAGGAAGTCCAAATAATGAACTAGTCTATACTACTAATAAAGAGGAAAGATTTGATTGTTTTTTTGTTTGTTTGTTTGCATTGAATTGGCTCCGAAACTACTGAACCGATTTGAAAAATTATTTCACTGTCATCCCTGGGTGACATAGGCTAGATTTTATCCCCGTATTCCCATGGGTACGGGAACTACGCGGGTGAAACAGCGGAGCGCTGCTAGTATTAAATAAAAAAGAAATAATTGGTGCCATAACTCACAATTAAAGCGACATAATTGGTGTGCATTATTATTTATAATTGCTATATTATTACAATACGATAAGGATACTTATAACACCGGTTTCTATAAAAAGGGAAAAGTGTTTAAAGTTTGTCTTACACGGGCAATTTTTTGAGCAATTATTGCTCGGCAACACTAATGGATCAATCTGGATCAATTAAGTGGAGCAAAACAATAAAATGCGGAAATGTTTCGGGAATATTGCTTTTGATTGCTCCATATATTTTACATTTCTCAATGTCGCTGATATGAGTTGCCGAATATCCAATCGGTTTGGTTTTTTTTTTTGTCAATTTTCTTTCTATCTCGTTGGTAAGTATTACTCTACATCTCGTTTTTGCGAGAGGAATTGGCCGGCGGCGAAGGCAGCGGGGCGGGGGGGAGTATTGCTTAGTTTGATAAGTTACTCTATATTGAATGGTATTGTGTGGCCGTATCTCTGGTAACAGATTGCTACATGTTGCCATTACTCTAAATTGCTGGATGTAGTTGTAACGTAATAGTTGTCGAGAATTGACCAGGATGGAACAATTTATGTTGCTCGTGTAAAGGTTAAGACGGTAGTTTAGTGTACACGAGCAACTAAAATTGCTCCACTGACTAAAAATTTCCGGATATTCGGCAACTCATTAAATATATGGAGCAATCAGATGCAATATTTCCGAAACATTTCCGCAATTTATTGTTGTTGCCATTAGTGTTGTCGAGCAAAAATTGCTCAAAAAATTGCCCGTGTAAGAGCACCGAGCGCACCTTCATGAACTATTTTGTAATGTCACAGCCATCCAATTTAAATAAATATGTCTGTGTTGACTGCCTCGTTGGTTTAGTCTTCGCAAGCGCTACTACTGAGCAAGAGATCCTGGGTTCGATTCTCAGGTCGGGTAAAGTGTTTAGTATTAGGTTTTTACGTCAAAGATTTTTCAGTAGTGGCCCGGAGCCTAGATTTGTGCCCGCTTGATGGGAATAGGCTCGCCCCTACTATCATCATCATTATTTCAACCGAAAGGCGTCTATTGCTGGACATAGGCCTCCCCCAAAAGGGGGGTTTGCCATAATCGCCACGATTGGCGGGCGCGTTGGCGATCACAGTATGATGGTAAAATGCATAGAGAACGCTGCTGCCCATTCTCTAGTAAGTCCTTTAGTCGCCTTCTACGACACCCACGGGAAGAAATGGGCCCCTACTATACTAAGGTCTAATCCTAAACACCTCATGAGGGTTCGATTCCTAAATCAGGGGCAGAGACTGGATTGTACCCGATTGATTTTAATAGGGTCGCTCCTATTAAATGGGACTTTATGAAGCACCTAATGTCTTTCTGCGTCTTAAGTCATTTTCTGTCCACGATATAACTACAAATTACAAGGGGCCAGGCAAACACAAAATCTTCTACATTTTATTTTTAGTTTAGTTTACTAGTCCGTACCTGGAAATTTCCTTCTTATGCCTATTACAACATAGGCCCGATTTACTCCGATTTAGAGAGTTTTCTGCCCATAATTATCCTATAAAGTTCCCACTGCTGGGACACCTTCTCTCGAACAAAGTGAGGGGGCCGTAATCCACCACGGGCCCAGTGCGCGATGGCAGATGTCACATGTCTTCGAATTTTTGGTTCTAGGACATGCCAGTTTCCTCACGTTGTTTTCCTTCACCGTTTTAAGATAATGGTGATACAAAGAAGATCGCCTGTTAGGGCCACCGCTGATTCTTTACCGGAACAGTAGGCTAAAATAATATTTCTTCTCGTCACTTCCATCTCTTCCTCGTCAAACCACGTGACAATGAAACAGATACAATGTACCTACCTATCTAAGAATGTACCAAAGACACAGAATATCGATGGTAATGACACATTGATAGTACTTATAGAACAACAGACTATTGTCGAGTCACGCAGACCGAGCCCGTACCACCCGCTGACTGGGTCGGTAAGATGGCGCTTACAAATTACTGGCTGGCTAGAAGTTTTATGACACATTTTTTAAAATGTCCTGTTCCATTTTAGAACTAAGTTCACCTTAATACGCCAGAGGGGCAATTCCCGTATTTTAAAGATCTGTCGCATTCGAATCTCAGTCTCAATTCGACTAAAAATCTCTAATTTGTATACACTTTTGACAAGTTTTTGACATTGATATCACTGAGATGAGATTGCGACTAGACATTGAATGTTTGTAGACTTTAAGAACAATTTATCTATGTCAGAATGTTCAAGGAATATGTCTTATGCACAGGTTAACACTAGACATAATGATGGCTTGTTGTTGGCAAAGAAGACTGCGGACGATGAAAAGGAGACCAAGCTATGGTTAGGAGGAACCCAAGATGGCTCAGTCAGCAACGTATTATTGAGTTAAACAACATGTTTCTCAGTCGCAGAACAGATTCTGGATTTGAATTCGATTGATGGCAATAGGTCCGTCTCTTATGTAATGGAATTAACATACACCCCCACTCTTCTCCCTTAGGTGCTACACGCAAAACCTACTAAGTAATAAAGTATCAAGTGCCAGAATCAAAAGCCTTGAAATATTCTGTTTCTTGAATTCATAATAAATATAATAATGAGGGAAGGTCGATCCATCAAATTAAGCTAGGCTTGCCTCGGTTTTTCCCTGGATGGGTGGGTAAATACCTACCGAGACCCCTCCGTTCCTCGGAAAGCACGTTAAGCCGTTGGTCACGACTGTCATTTGTGGAGGTCAGACCCTGCCTTGTAAAATACTGGTATTCAGCTGCATCCGGTTAGACTGGAAACCAACCCTCACATAGCTGGGGAAAACTAGACAGATGATAACTTCATAATAAAAATAAATTCTAATTCAAGCCAACACATTTTAGCGGCCCCACTAAACGAGACAATAGGTAACTGAACCAAACCGGTGTCTTAAATAATTATGCTATTATTATATACAAAATTAACGCTTACTAATCATGTTTAGGATATCCATTGTTGGGCCAATCAAATGGATGATAATACTCTGATTGTCTTTTGTTTAGAATACAGTTGGCAAAATATCATAATTAATTGAGGTTTTTAAAAAACTTCGTACTGTAAGAAAGACCAATGGCTGCCTAGGTTTAATGATCAAATCGGGTATGTTTAATGTATATTTTTCCCAGTAATTTTTGAAGACATAATAACTCACGTAAACTGAATTTCAGTAGCAATCATAAGAGTTTCAACAAAAAAAGCAGGTGCACTTAATGTTTCGATAATAACTTTAATTACTAGTGACTCTAAACGGATTTACTTAATTAAAAAGCAACTTTTCGGTTCGATTCCGGTATTTGAATAAAACCATATCTGTATATTATTACGTGAAGTAAAATCTATGTACACTTTTTTACGAAAACAACGTAGTCGGAGGAGCATGAAATTTGGCACAATTAAAGCTTTTGTCGAGGAGTGCAGTAAGCTATTATTTTTAGTGATTCCCCAAAAGTTAGGCGGAGGCGTAAATGTACCTATGGCAGTTCCACATTGAGCCTCGAGGGCAGGCTGAGCCAATTTAGCTGTGTTTGTGTCTTTACTAACAATAATAATATAGACTATAAGTAGTTTCTGTTACTGACTCATCACTAACCAACCTGTGGACTGTTCATGTATGTGTTCATGTCTGAAATATTTTTTTAAAGTTAATTTTTATTTATTTATTAGAAATACGTTAAATTATAAGTCACTTATGGTCGAATTTCGACTTCATTCGACTAGTTTAGGTAATTTTTAAACAATTAAAAACAAAACATAATCACATTAAAATCTACAAACCAACTAAAAATACTTATAGAAAAATAATAAAACAAAAGCGTATCTGACGCTATTCAGATTGTATCTGACAGAGCCCTCCACTGAACTTTCCATGTTCTGTTCCCGACATCACAATGCGTTCACTCACAAACGGTCCTGGCAGGCTTTCCTAAAGAAATCTTATTGTTTTCTGTAATTCTTGTCATGACAATATATTGTAAACGACGGTTGGGGCAGGTACGGGTAAGGTAGCTGAAAATTACTTTTACTTTTAAACCTACTTAAAAAAAAAAACATTTTCTCAATTCGGTTGTATTTTTTATATTAGTTACTTCAGAACTCTGTCATTTATAAACCAATTTGTAAAAATCTACTTTTAAGGTTCTACTAATTAATATAGTGGCCCAATCCCAAAGCATGTATCCACATATTTTTTCCACTTAGTGTATGTATGTTAATGATGAGTAAAAACAAAAGTTTATTAAAAAAAAAAAAACTACCAACTTCATCAATGACTATTAAGTTTTTTTTTTCCCTTTATAAAGTATCACAATAGATGATACTTTATTCACATTACAATCTAGCCTATTAGCTAATAAGTAATTTAAATATAACTTAAACTGCTAAGTAACTATAAAACTAAGAAATCGTCCAATAACGTCTTTCTTATTCACTCTAAGTTAAGGGGAAGACACTTGATTCACGTGTTCTTTATTAAAGTTAGCACTTGCACTACAGTTTAAGTTCACTTACACTGCATATTAAGTGAAAAATAACTTTCATTCGGCAACTTGGTGGCAAAACCGAAAATATAAAACCAAAGACTTCTGAAAGACAATTTTTTTTTTCACATTGCAATGTTTTTTTATTTTTATGTAGTTGTTTTTTTTAAATTAATTTGTATTTATGCTCGCAACAAAAGTAAATGGAACAAATGTGTTATTAAAATTAATAATCCATTAGTTTCTTTCAATACACACCGTTCTATTCTCTTTCGTAAGATCAACCAGAAAATTCTCAGCTTCAGCTGAGTCAGTCGATAAATTCTCAAACTGCAATAAGAACTAGGAACAGAGTAAGGAATGTAAATTACAGGGTTATTTTAACGTAATGCTCTTACATTGTTAGTGGGTAGTATTGTTTTATTATGGTAGCCAATGCTATTGTAGGATTACGTCAAGAAAAACTATCAATTACCTAGTTTTACTGCACTTTTTGTTTCATAAACAGCAGTAGTGCGAGAGCTCACGTTTAAATTTTTTAACTCATTTAAAATCGGCCAATACTTATAAAAGATTAAATCGACAAATTCTGTTAAACTAAAAATTAATCGATATATTTTTATACCTATTGGTCAAGAAATTGTATCTGTGGCGAATTTACCAGGTACTTAATGGTTGCTGAATATAAATAGATGGATAGCAAACACAATTAATTGCACACTCCAAAAATATTGAAACTCTGACTAAACAGAGCGAAAAATCCTAATCATTTCTCAAAATTAAATAAAGGCAGCGGAGGTTTCCCATTTTTAGATTGTATACCATTCTTAAATTCAGAGCGAGGGCTCAATTTGTAAAATAAATATGTAAAAACATGATCCAAAGTGTTATACAATGCAAAACTTATCTCAATAGCAATCAGACAATGTCTGTAGCTGTAGAACAAACCATAGAACATTTGCCATTATTCCAGTGACGTCGATATTGACGTCAGTCACAAGTAGTCATAACCCTAATGTATTTACAATATGACAGAACTGTGAATGTCAGTCAAGTTATGTGTGACATTCAGATGTCCATGAGTAGCTACATAACCGATGTTTATAAAGGAAAGAACCAATTCTTTTTTAACCGACTTCAAAAAGAAGGAGGTTATCAATTCGACATGTTTATATTTTTTTTTTTTTTTTTTTTTATGTATGTTCGGGCATAACTCCGTTGTATATAGACGGATTTGCAAAATTCTTTTTTTGTTCGAAAGGGGTTTACTCCGAAATGGTCCCATTGAAATTTCATATAGATCTGATGATGCGTTTCGGAGACAGACAACGGAACTCTTCAAAAAATTACAGCAAATCAACCGCGAATGTAAATGTGTATTGTTTTGACCCCAAGGATGATGAAATTCCGAATTGGTGTGGGGTAGATAACTAAAAAGTGAAAAATAAAAACTTTTTTCAAAAAAATTACAACCGACTTCCAAAGAAACACTACAAAGTGCAAAATAACTTTAATTTCGGAAGGCGGTGACAAATAATTAAAATACACATCCAAAGTCACCGACTTCCCAAATTAAAGTTATTTTGCACTTTGTAGTGTTTCTTTGGAAGTCGGTTGTAATTTTTTTGAAAAAAGTTTTTTTAGTATGTTTGTTTATAATTTAGCTCAGCAAAATATGATCTTCTTTACCGATTATTTATGTTCTATCATTTATAAGTACTAAATGGTTTTGTAACGCGAATGTCAATGAAGTGAGAGGGCAATGAACTTGACCTTTTACATGACAAATTTATTCGACTAACTACATAATAAGTACTGATGTGACATTAAGACCAAAAAATCGGCTCGAAACCCTACGTTCAGCTTGAGTTCGAATGAGATGAAGAATATCAGTGGTTCCTTGAACCAAGATAGCAACGCCTTATTTATAAAACCATAACAATTGATAATTTAATTTATGTCTGTACGTACCTATGAATAAAATTTTATCCCAAACTAATAACGACCCTAACCATCTACAAATTAGTCAAGAATTGCCAAACTCCTGCTACACCACAAACAAGTCAAAACCCAATAACCAACTCCTTGCAAATACCACAGTGTCTCAAGACGAAAGTCTTTGACCGGTGTGTGTTGCCAGTGATGACCTATGGTACAGAGACGTGGTCGCTCACAATAGGCCTTATCGGAAGGCTAAAAGTCACCCAAAGAGCAATGGAGAGGGCTTTGATCGGAGTTTCCCTACGCGATCGAATCAGAAATGAAGAGATCCGCAGAAGAACCAAGGCAACCGACATAGCCCGATGAATTGTCAAACTTAAGTGGCAGTGGGCAGGGCACTTTGCTCGCAGAAAAGATGGCCGAAGGGGCCGAAAGGTTCTGGAGTGGCGACCGCGTACCGGAAGACGTAAAGTGGGAAGGCCTCCCACAAGGTGGACCGATGACCTTGTGAAGGCCGCGGGTATCCGCTAGATGTGGGAAGCACAAGACCGGTCGAAGTGGAGGAACCTGGGGGAGGCCTATGTCCAGCAGTGGACGTCTTTCGGCTGAAATGATGATGATGAAGTCCTTGCATACCACTTGAAACTATTTGTAATATCATTGATTTAACACCAACTGTCGCTACTACAAATGAATCAACAGGTGCTTTTAGAATCATGTATTGTAAGAAAAGATCCCACTGTTTGTAAATCTGTTTCGAGATATTTCCGGGTTTAATTTTTTATAAACGTATATTTACCTGTCTCTTTGACTAACATACCTATATCTGAAGTGCAAAATTTTTATGTTAGAAGATGAATGAATTAAATAGAACTATTGTATGAAAATCTGAAAGTAGCTTTATTAATCAAAATAGTAAAAAAATCTTCTTTAGTTTGAAATCAAAATAGTAAAAATGAAATTCATGGATGATACGAAAATAGAAGCTGCATGGAACAGCACTTTGAATCACAATCTGAATCAATTTAAAAGATATTAATCATAAATTAAATTACTAATCCATGGCTTCATATCTTCTATAAAATTGTCTGCTTAGCAACTTCAATAACGCAATAATGTTGTAGAACTGTTCAAATTAAACCCATTGCTACTGTGAGTGAGTTAAATTATTCCGCGGTTGAGACTCGCACAGACTGCTAAGCAGAAGAAGATCAGTAGTTACATGGTATGGTATGTAGGTACCCAGTAACTGGGTTGTGGAGATCAGATAGGCTGTCACTCCATATAAAATACTGGTATTCAGCTGCATCCAGTTAGACAGGAAGCCGACTCCTACAATGTAGGGAAGAATCTCTAATTATAAAACAAAGACAGATAGACCGCGCGGAACACCAACAGTGAAGCCAAAAAACCAAATCAGCACCCTAATTGCGTAACTCACGATTGATCATAATTGGTTTCGTCTTCACAGTTAAACAATATCCATTGCGTTATTTATGTTGTCGAATAGACACATTTTTCGAACATATGAAGCAATGGTTTAACAATCCGTTTCAAAACGATACAGATTATGATGAATCGTGAGTTACGCAATTAGGGTGCTGATTCAAAACTCGAGTATAGTACACCACGAAGCGTCGCATTGTAGGTATGTTACATAAAATGCGACGCTTTAGTATTTGGTTTTTTGGCCTCACTCATGGTGTTCCGCGCGGTCTATCTGCCTTTGTTTTATAATCTGAGGGAAAAGGCTAGACAGATGATGAATTAGCAGTAGTTAGAAAAAGCTACCGAAGATGACGATAAAGAAGAGGAAATTGCCAAAAAATTGTAGGATTAAAAAAGGGACCACCGTTTGTAGAAGAACTTCTGTATTTGCAAAAACAGCAGTTTAGTGGCAGAAAACACAAGAATTAAATATTGTGAACTTTATGATGATCGGCAAAAGTGCTCTTTTGTATCTTCAGACGATGGTAACCTTGGAACCTTCATAATGTAATTGCCAACAAAGGTTACACTAACAATATGCTTGGCATTGTTAGAATTATTTTCTGTGTTGGACTGAAGTCTAGGACTGGCCAAGATTAAAACATTATTTCTTGAGAATATTTACGTACGTACTCATACATGTGTTTTTAGACGCCGCGTCGGCTAAGATTAATTGTTTTCTAAATATAATCTTCTAAACAGTGAAGATATATTGTTTCCAGTATTATTTCACTTTGAAAAGTATTTTAAATAGGTTATTATTGTAATTAACTGTGTCCCTTGAAGAAAATAAATACAATTATGTTTCGAACGTAGTGAAATTACAAGTTTCGAATTGATGATTTTCATAACCACCTAGACTTCAGAATTTTTTATTTTTTTTCTTGAAGGGACTCAGTTAATTATAATAATTACCTACTTAAAATACTTTTCAAAGTGAATTAATTAATAGGTACTAAAACAATATGTCTTTACAGTTTAGAAAATTATATTTAGAAAACAATTAATCTTGGCCGACGCGGCGTCTAAAAACATGTATGAGTACGTAAGTACGTAAATATTCTCAAGAAATAAATGTTTCTTTACTAGCTTTTGCCTGTGGCTTCGCCCACGTAGAGGTCGAAAATTATTTTCAATAATAATGATTATCCCAGTAAAACGTATTACCGGAATAAGAAATATCCTAGGTGTTAATCCAGGTTATAACCTATCTGGATGTGGGAAGCACAAGACCGGTCGAAGTGGAGGAGCCTGGGGGAGGCCTATGTCCAGCAGTGGACGTCTTTCGGCTGAAATTATAATGACGATAATAACCTATCTGTGTGACAAATTTCCTTTAAATCTAATCAGCCGTTTTTGCGTGATTGAGTAACAAACATTTAAACATACAAACTTTTACATTTTTATTATTATAAATTAGCATATTTACAGATTCTGGTTTACAGCATTGAACGCTACGCGCAATGACTAATAAAAAAGAGTTAAAAGAAATTCCTGAACTACAAAAAAAAAATCCATAAAAAAACTAATATATCATAGTACTCTAAAATAGAAAACCATCTCAACATCGGAATTTTCAAAATAAACTAAGCAAGGACATAAAAACCGGCATTTGCCGACAAAAACCGCGGGCATCACTAGTTTAAAGATGAGGTAAAATGTAGTGCGGGCGATTCCGCACTTGGACGCATGCCAACGCCTCTTCCGCTCTGATTGACGAATAAAAACCGATAACGACCGAGTACAAGGGACACGATCATGATATAAGACTAGAATTCGTTTTGAACTTTGCTTAATATACTCGTATGTGCCTTCTTTATCATACGTCGCGTTTTTACTGTAGAACAAAAACTAGAAGCAAAAACGTAGAGTCGATCAAAAGTAGATATGTATCTTGCTATTACATCACCCATGTAATCCTCGTAGGGTTAGACACAGGTGTCCCTATATAACAACCCACATTTAACCGGTTATGTAATAGAGGAGCGTATTGCTATCAAACGGGTACTTAACCAGACCCGGGGTGCTCCTGAGATATTCCAGGTAATTAAATAATAATTATTTAATTATTTCTGACAACATGATCATTTTTTTTTTTTTTTTGTAAAAATTGTGCTTGAAACTATACCTATTAGATCACACATAAACGCATATAATTTTGAAAAAGGGACAGTCATACCTATCCGCAATCATCAAGATGCTGTCTGCCAGGGATGCGGGTTGTTCGAAAGAGATACCGTAGCCCCTGGCACACAGGCAACTGAAGGAACACGGGTGGGTTTTAGTCAGTACAAGTCTGACACGCCCTCCTGCTCCACCCAGAGCGGGAGAAGTTATAAGATGCTGTTGCTACTTTTACGCACTCTTTACAGCAAAGACGACGTCTTCTTGCGTAGAATTGTCGCGAAACCATCAGTGCGTGCCTCCATGAACATGGCGGATGCGCTGCAAAACTGAGGGAGTCTCAGCAACAACCTGCAGAGCAGTGACAGCCCTTTGCGTAAATGCTGTCCACAGACTGCTAAAGTAAGACGACTGACAATAGGATTTAAACAACAAAATCTTTACCTCACTTGTGCAGCGGGCAAACCTGCGGGCCAACATATTAGCTCTAACCATCAACGCTTTGCTTTCTCTATCCGAATCACATTCGTCGCTCAAAGTATCCGTGACTATATGCCCCAGATATTTGAATACACTGACTCTTCGAAATTCAGTCTTACAGAGAATGACAGGTGAAACCACATCCGCTCTCCTTAATTTAGGAGCAAAAACCAAGAACTGGATTTAAACCCCATCACAGTTTGCCCGATCCACCTCAAGCTCAGCAGCTACCTACACTTGCGACCACTATACTATCGAGGCAGCCACATTGTATCGCGTGATAAAGAAACTAGCCACTTTTTTGAGAACTTGAATTGTGTAAAGCGACGTAAAGGAATTATTTTTTCTTGTCAAAAGAGCTGACTGAGAAAAAGTTCTCTCAAAATCTAAATATTTTATGTCACATTATACAGGATAAGTTTTTATCCAGTGCGCAAACTGTAGCCATGAATTCAGCATTTCATTCTAAACCCCCAGCTGTTCCATACATTTTGACCGCGTAGGTCTTGCACTTTTCTATGAAACGTCCGATTTTTTTTTGTATAACCGACGAATTTTTTTTACGCTAGGGGTCTAGAATGATATGCTGAATTCATGGTTACAGTTTGCGCACTGGATAAAAACTTATCCTGTATAGATAAATCTACGGCCACTTATGAAACGTCAGAAGCTAGGTGCACGGTTCAAATTGGTCGTTTCGCATGAAGAAAAGCAAGAAAAGAACACCACGGTTATTAAAAAAAATTGCTTTTATTGTATGTAATGTGTCATTGTTATCGTATGCTTTCTCTTTAAAAAAAAATCGTATGCTTACAAAGGTGAATTTCAGGAAAATAAATTGCCGGTATTTCAAGCAAAAATGAATTTTATTCTATTGCAGGAATAGTAAAAAAAATATATTTACTGTACCACTGCATCAAAACACCACAAAGAAAAAGTAACGCAATATAAAAAATAAAGAATCCACATCATAATATTATTATACCTCATAAATAATAACTTCAAAAAAACCTAAAACTATTTCTAACGTCCCCATTTTAGTATTACGAAAGCGTAATAACCGGGACGGCACGAATTGGTACGAACTAGTACAAATTACGCGCCAGTTAGAAAAATGTCAACCCCATTATAATTTTATTGGATGTTTATGATCTTATTTTTTTACGCACAGCTGTCGTAATTCGCATGCAAAAAGTATTCCTCATTTAGATTAGAAAGGGGCTTTTGGCAAAATAATAACAGCTACACAGGCTCGCCACGGTTGGTCCGTGGATGGGTGACCATCTTTACATACCAAGACCCCTCCGTGCCTCCGGAAGCACGTTAAGATGGTCCTAGCTAACATTCGTGAATCTCTGACAGTTGTTACGGTTCGTCTGAAGCTCGAAATCTGACTACCAATATTACTCAGTAATTGGTTGTGGGAGCAGATAGGCAGTCGCTCCATCCGACTGCATCCCGTTGGACTTAAAGGGGCCCAGGCTAGACAAAATATGATGATTCTCCTCTTAAAATATCCAATCACAGAACTGAGAACCAGGTTGTTGGTCACGGTTGTCATTCGTGGATTTTTTGACAGTTCTTACGGGTTCGGTTACGGGTTCGCATCAGAAGCATGAAAATCTGACAAGCAATTGAAACAGTCTTACTAAGAGGTTTCGTGCCTAGTTGTTGGAGGTTGATTTCAGATGGGCAGTCGCTCCATGTTAAATATTGACATTCAGCTGCATTCGGTTTAACTGGAAACCGACCCAACATAGTTCTGCCAGGGGTGCGGGTGGCCCTTGGCACACAGGCTACTGAGGGAACACGGGTGGTTTTAGTCAATAAAAGTCAGACACCTGCCCTCCCGCTCCACCCAGAGCGGGAGCAGTTTTTTGATGATTTCTCAAACAAAAAAAAAAAACAAATAATTGGGAAAAGGCTAGGCTGATGATGATTTAGATGAGAAAGAAAGTGGATACTCACTGCAGATTACACAAATGAAACTCAACGCGATCAGAGTCCCCCCCGAGTGGGTTCCCGCATTGTCGTTGCGGGGGGGCTCAGTAACCGTGGATTCCGGCCACGGTGAAGCCAAGAGGAACCCAAAGGTGGGGCCGCTCGTCAGGGCTTTTGCCTCAAAGCCGACGACGTAGCGGCCAAAAAGTAGGTTGCGGTGAGGTGCACCGCAACTGAGGTGGGCCGCGATGTCGAATGGGAGGCATCGCGGCTGAGGGTTACGGGCTGCGGTAGAGGAGGAGTGCCGGTGCTTCTGAGCAGCGCTCTTCCCTTCCGTGGCCTGGACGGGGCCGCCACCGTTTGATGGCGGACGCGGTGGGGCCGCAGGGGAAGAGGAGTGTCGGTATAGCGTCAGCCGCTCTCCCTATCCCCTGCGGCCGAAAAGTGGTAGACGGGACGGCGCGTTGTGTTCCACACGCGCGCCGTCAAAGATGTCAGCAACCACCGGTGGGGCCCGCAAGGGCCGATGCCTGCCAGGGGTGCGGGTTTGTTCGAAAGAGATACCACAGCCCCTGGCATACGGGCTACTGAGGGAACACGGGTGGGTTTTAGTCAGTAAAAGTCTGACACACCCTCCTGCTCTACTCAGCAGGAGAAGTCATTTGATGATTTCCCAGCCAAAAAAAAAAAAAAAAAACGCGATCAGAGTGGGGCAATTCTCGTAATTTTAAGAACGTTCACAGTCTGATCTCAGTCTCAATCTGTCAAAAATACCTCGAGTTTCCATACATTTTGACAAGTTTTTGACATTTGATTGTCGCCGAGATGCGACTGCGGCTGAATTTTGAACGTTTTTAATTACCAGAATTGGCCTTCTGCTCATATAGACTGCGTTCAAGAGCTGTCAGTGCCAATATTCCATAACAATAATGACAGTGACATCTCTAGAACGCAGTTTAGATCTGCTGCATGATCACCTTTAGTATCATTAGTGAAATTCGCCCTAAGTAAATGTTCAGATCGTCAGAAGCACAAGTTGTCAGTGGATTGTTTGGCCTTGAAAGGGCTGATTAGGATTTATATTTGCCATCGTGGAGAAGGGATTAGCAAATCAACTGAAGCGTCTACGTCAGTGAGTGAGTATGCGCATCTGATTTTTTTGCCATCGGTACGCTAAGAAGAAGAATTTTCAGACATAAAGCGGAAGTCAGAAGCATTCATAAAATACTTTCAAACTAATGTGATACTACTTTGATCTGACTTCCTAACTATCCAAGGTCAAGCAAAACGAGAGAAGTAAATCTTACGTACATCTTGAAAAATCATTAATTGCTTCAATGATCCGTCGCCCGTATATTTCTAAGATCAAAAGATAGATACGTTAAGGAATGCTTAGGTTTGTTGCTTCCTCCAATATCAATTTTTCACGTTGTTTCCATTTTTTTTTTACCACACTGTAAATCCACATATAAAACAAAAATGTAAGAAAACGAAAAATATTTATTATTATAAAATTTAACTATTTATATAATGTAATTTTATTAAATGTTAAGAATATTTTATTAGAAATACTTGATACATAGATAAAGTGACCCTATTGGTGACGTTCTTCAAAAATGTTCTTTTATTTATTTATTTTTCTTAAAAAAAGTCAGTTATGTTATATTCGCTACCAGCGTGCGTAGCGTTGCAAGGCGTCCGGATAAAACCGGACACAGTCAGGCTTTTTGGTTGCGTGTACGGCCAAATTATGTGGTGTAGGTACGGCCTGTCCAGCTTTTGTTAGACCTTTAAAATATTTTATTTTATTTTATTTGCCATGTGTTGGTTTCTGCTCCGCCCGCCTTACCTTATGTATCGCTGGCGCAAGCGAGCGGAGTAGCACTGTCCATAATAAACAAGACTGATTCATTAAATTTTGTTGTTGATTCGTTAGAATTTAAGATTCCTGGATTTGAGATTTCTAGTTTTATGGTAAATCATAAAAAAGCCTAAGACTAAAAAATTAAGGGTGTCCGGAATTTTTACCCAAATGTCCGGCTAAACAGACTGGTCAGTCCAGCTGTTCAGTTTTAACCTGGCAACCCTTAGCGTGCGTGTATGACCAGGGGCCATAATGTGAGTTTCTTTAACCATCTCATAAAGCATCGACCGCGTTCGGCGCTCCAATTGGTCCTTCACCAATCCACGGCCAACAGGAGCGCCGAACGCGCTCGATGCGTTTGATCGAGATGAGGAACCTAGACGCTGCCGCGCTGGGTCGAACTCACTGGTGGGCCTGGCTAAAAAGCACGCTGTCTCACCAGGGCCTCAAGTCTGCTATTACACTTGTGTCAGAATGGTCTATCATTGATTTTTATTTGTTGATTTTGACAAGTTTGGTAATCTACTAATACAATAGCGTCATTATGACTTTCCAGTGGTCAGCCACTGACACTCCACTGAAAGAAATGGCATTTATTGGTAATCTCGTACATAATGCCAAATGAATGGCAATACGACAATGCCATTATAACACAATTCTATTACGAGACCATTGACCGACCACTGATCGACCATTATGAATTTAGCAGATTACGAATTTTTAGCAAAATGACAATGGGATCGTGTTGGAATGACGAATAAATAATAATAGCAGACTTAGGCCCCTGGTTTCGTGTCTGTCAGAGGTAGTATCAGTAATGAGCAGTTAGACGCTAGTCTACACACACGTATTGAGTGAGATGCAGGATCATTCATAGTACCTAAAACAGGAGCGTAAGAAATTAAGAAAGGTCCTTCGGAAGACCGGGTTTTACGAAAAAACCACTCCATAAATCAATGACCAATAAAGTTTATTGAACTTTTCGATATTGAATTTTACACTTCTTTTTTCTACTTAAACACGCCTAAAGTTAGGTTAAATTAGCAAGAAAAACGAATCTTTGTAGGCTCATAACTTTTTAATGGCTTTTTATTTTAGTATTGTGTTTCCGTACGGACAAAATTAATAATGATGATAATTTTTGATGTATATTGTCAAACAGTGTAGTAAAACACTCCCTAAGTTTGTGTGGAAACAATATGGACTAGATTCACCTTAAATGAAACTTACACTAGGGCGACTGATGTATGAACGTAAACTAGGCTAAAGGATTCTAACAGGCGTTCTGTAGTTTCTGCTAACCCCCATGGGAAGAAGGCGTGAATATGTCTAAGATACGATTTTCGGTCCTCAACTGCACGCCTAATCATTTTTAAATGGCGCCTAGATAAAAATACATACGATCAGCAATCTTGTCTGTATTTGATTGCCGAAATAAAGTAGTTATTTGAACCACAAGACACGTTATATTTGGTTTAATAAATTGCGTTTTAGATAATGATTCATGATTTTGCAATGAATAGTGTCTCCACTTTAAGGAATTTTAGAATATGCTTATTCCTCTATTCCATTTTCATTTAAAAAAATGTCCTGCACTTCTCACTGCCTCGTCGGGTTCGACTCCCAGGGCGAGAACACTGTTATTTGGGTTTTTCTATCACGATTTTCTCATTTATCTACAGCCGGAAGTCTTGCTGTGAGCCCGGTTGATGGCAAAAAGTTGGGCCCCTTTCACATCATACTGAAACATATTTGGCAAAATGTGATTGTACTGAAATACACCTCTGCCTGCGTAACCCTTCGTAGAAAACAGGCGTGAAGATATATTTTCTTTTGAATGAAATTGAAAAAGCAAGCAAAAAAAAAGCTTCAATCTTTAAATAGAAACACATGCACTAGTACTAGTATTTTATATTCTTTTGCGTGTTATGCAAGTGTAATTTCAATGAAGTGGATGCTTATAATATAAACATTGTAAATCAAATAGCTACATGAAAACTTCCACATCTATTCGACATGTAACAAAATATCTACCCAACAAATATTCAAATTTACACTACACTCTACAGTACTTACCTATATGCCCTAGATGTGCCCTACATATCTACAGAAACCCTGAAATTCCGAGTGAACCCAGCGGCAACTGAGAGCGAATCAATACCGTTGCTAGGTGTCCTGAACTTGCATCTATGTGTGTAAATATGCACACAAGCGTAAAGTTTGACGAATGTTATGCGGCTCAATTATTCAGAGAACTGCGTTGCAGAGGATTCTATATTTTATTGCATTTTGGGTAGGGTTGGTTTTTGATGGGTTTTTCTGTGATGCAATTATTTTTATCTATCCGTCATCACGCTGTCTTACAGGGTGGGTTAGGTTTTTAGAGGCAAAACGGATTTGGGTCTGAACCGTCTTTTTGGTTTAAAACGATTCAAAACTACACTTAGGGCGAATTTCACCAAACTTTTATACTTAGAATAAGTCTTATCCTGAGAATAAATTTTGAATTTTTGACAGATCTTCCATAGTAGAACTGTCAGACGTAAATTTTACTCTACAGATAAAATATATCTGACTTTGGTAAAATCAGCCCTTAGAGTATTAAGTTTTTTTTTTTTTTTTCTGTAAAGCTGTTACTTAGTGTAAAGCCTCCGTGGCTTTACACTAAGTAACCTAGACCACATCTGCACCCTGATTTAGAATAGCAATAATAATATTTATTTATTTCAAAAAACTTAAACATATTTTACAAATTAAAAATAGGCTAGTTTCGAGTAGGTACTAATAAGTAAAGCATCTGTGAGCTGAACTAGTCAAAACCTGTATTTCGGCTATCAGCGCCAATTCCCTCGGATAATTTTACATAATATCGTAGCCATTAGCCATTAACATTATTTTTTACAAGATAAACAGTTGGTGTTATTTACACATTTTATAAAATGACTAGCAGCGCTCCGCGGTTTCACCCGCGTAGTTCCCGCTCCCTTGGGAATACTGGGATTAAATATAGCATATTTTAAACAAACAAACAATCAAATCTTTCCTCTTTACAATATTAGTATAGATTTTAGCACAAAACAAGTTCAGATATTCTTTTAAGAATTTCTGTCCGTATGAAGAGACAAAATGTAACCATGCAGAAATCGCCAAATCTTCGCGAAATCCGCCATAAATCTCAACATTTACCTTTATATTTTTATTATTACTAAATAGGCCTGTTCTTGACCTCGACCACGCCTGATGGAAAGCGATTGATAAGATCTATGATGAATTAAGCGTGCCCAGAAAATTCCTGAACGCACTGGTACTCCCACGCATCGGTGAAACACAGCCAGCTGATTGACGCCGGACTCCCATGGGAGGGTGGTCCCGAACCAGGCGTGCGTGGTCCCTACCAACGCAAGGGAAGAACTGGCCAGTCATCAAGGTATTGGATGTGCTCGGTTCATTTGAGTTACTGGTAAAACAAATTGCGCTACACGAGGAGGCTTCTTCATGCAACAATGATTTCGTTCACCTACACCTCAACTGTACCAGTACCCAGGGGCGTACCAATAGAAAATGGCGCCTAGGGCACGCATCCCATTTGCGCCCCTTCGTAAATTATCTTCTCGGTCTACACTGAGTGAAGCTAGGTCGCATAACATTTCTTGACCAATTATAGCCTTCAATAACGAAGGTATTATTTTCAACTTGCCAAAAAATCGCTCACAACTTGCAATCCTGCTTTTAACCAAAATTAGAACAGAAATGGACAGATTTGGAAATACGCTTTCATCCATGGGGATGATAAATTCAAGTAGCTCTTCAGATTTCTTAGATATAACAGTATGAAATAGTTTATTTGCATTTTTATTTTATTTTTTTAATTATTAATTCGCGACTATTCGCGCCCCCTTTCGATAGACGCCCAGGGCTCGTACCCTGCCTGTCCCACCCTAGTTACGCCTCTACCAGTACCTATATATTATTACAAGTAATAAAGCAATATCCAATCAAATCCCACCAATTTCTAGGAATGTATCAAAGTTTACCTACATAACCGAGAAACTAGAGACAAGCGGAGCGATCGCAGTCCACCACTGACCTGATTCAACGATGAATCACACCTTTAAGGCGACTGCAAACGAGAGTATCAGCTGTCATTGAGAGCAATGATATTTAAAGCCCTGGTTCTTTGGTATTGTTACGAGCTTGGTGGTCAAACGTGAGGTTCTTAGGTAGTTCAAAGTTCTATGGGGTCATCATCAGAATCAACGTATATTGTTCCCACTGCTGGGACACAGGCCTCATCTCTATGAGAAGGAGTGGGCCATAATCCTCCACGCGAGCCGGTCGGATTTTTTATTTTTTTGAGGTTCGGGAGTCGTCAAATAACTTCTCCCACTCTGGGCGCAGCGGGAGGGCGTGACAAACATTTACTGACTAAAAGTCACCAGTGTTCCTTCAGTTGCCTGTGTGCCAGGGGCCACAGTATCTCTTTCGAATAACCCGCACCCCTGACAGACGCGTTGGAGGATCAGCCAACACTCCTAAGGGCTGTGTGGTAGGAAATAACTGACATTAGCAATTCAGAGTGAAAACCATCTTGTCTGTTTAGCGTGGTAATATTGACCATTTCAGACATGTATCAATATAAGATATTTTGTAACGAAACAACAGAATCATGTTTAACAAATTATGATGTCGACTTGACGACCTCCTCCTTTTTTTCGTCGGTTAAAAAACATTTACGCTCAGATAGCATGACTGTCAAGGGCTGGGTATGAAATTAAATGAGTATCAGATACTTGTGCGTTTTGTATATGTTAATTTAAATACACAACAAAAAGAGCTCGTGTGGTGTAAGCCTAAGTGGAGTTTAGATTGCAAAACTAGCATCGTGAGACTATAGTTTGACAACAGAAAACGTTATTATCATTTTGAAGTCCATCTAACTGAGAAAACGAACAGTGCTGTTTACTAAACAAAGTGTTTTAATATTAAAAATGAGTAAGTCTACGAGTATAGTTTTTTTAATTCTTACTCAGCTAAGTTGGTGAATATCATTTTACCAAAAACACTCTCTCAATAAATTTGATTTCGGAAGTCGGTGGCTTTGGTTTTGTATTTTTAGTTTTTATGGCAGACTTCCGAAATCCAAGTTAAGTCGGTTGCTTTTTTTTAAATAAACTTTTTCTTTATACCTTTTTAGTTGTGGTAGGACAAATTACAAAGAAAGGAAATTATTATAACATCATCAACATACAGGATGCGGAAAAAGTTTTATTGAAGCTAACTCAAAAACCACCAACCAGAATTTTCAGACCAGATGAGCAAGCATAGAATAATTGTTCACAGTTTATAAATGAGGGGAGTTCTGAGGTAACAAACATAAAAAAATCGAATTAAGAACCTCTTCCTATTTTAGCAGATAAAAAAATATTCAAATAACACTGCCCGACCCGAAGATCGAACCTAGGACACCCATGCATGCTCAGTATCTACGCAACAGTCAGTAGGTTGCACATAAAACATTTCTCAAATAAACACGTATTTTGTTAAGCTTTGACCTACAAAGTTTACACGTGTCTACGTGTGGGCTACGTACTAATAAATGGTGTACCTAGTGTTGAGTATCGGAAATGTGCTCAAACTTGTGAGGGGGCGAGGTAATTTCCTTAGCAACTGTTTTAGTTTATAGGAAAGCGGCTGCCAAGGTACAATCATTGCCAATGTCGACGTTATCATCGTCTTATATTGCCTTTGAATCTGGAATGTCCGTTTGAATGGATTTAATAACATTCTCTTCCGCTATACCTACTATCGAAGAAGAGGACGGTAACGTGGCGTGTATGTCATAAAAGCAACTACGTCTGACTGGGAGGCCAATGGGCAATGTTAACCAACAGAACTATTGGTTTGGACAAGCCGACCACACTGAAAGAAAGTAAAGAATGATAGAAACAGTTTTATTTTGTACATTATTACCACATTTGACGTAAAACATCGCAACGGGATTTTATCCCTCACAGGAATTCAGTGCTTTTTTTGGATGGAAAATCATCAAATAACTTCTCCCGCTGTGGGTGAAGCGGGAGGGCATGTCAGTCTTTTACTGACTAAAACCCACCCGTGTTACTTCAGTTGCCTGTGTGCCAGAGGCCACGGTATCTCTTTCGAACAACCCGCACCCCTGGCAGGGATCGACCCTTGCGGACCCCACCAGTTGGTGCTGACGTCTCTTTGCGGCGCGCGTGGTACACAACGCGCCGTCGTCGTCGACCCGGGCTTGGTCGTTACCGGTCAGCAAGCTACCCATTACTCGCCATCCGCAAGCTCTCGTCTTCGGTGGCCGGTAATTCGTCCAGCCTAGCCCAGCCTGGGATACCCGAGGCCCAAACTCTCAGTGTTGAACCAGGCATTGAGAATCTAGGTAAAAAATGAAGAAACAAACTGTTGAAAATCCTGTACCTAAAGCAGAATCACTAGAGCAGGCCGATTCCCGTAGGTGAATATTTTGATGAGGGTTCCGTGGTGTCGGAATTAATCATCAAATTAATCAAAAATTGAAAATGTAAGAAATAATCATTATGATGATGAAACGCTACTATTTTTAGAGCTTACGTCTCCAAAAAGCCCTTGACCCAAATTTTCCTACTACCTTAATAACGTTCCCAAGATGACAGGCGTCTCATACAATGTGTTTTATTATGTTTATCGTTAACTACAGCTACGTACAGACTACATAACAACTGTGTCGATCTAATAATGGCATGGAAGCGTAGGGTACTGCGTACTCTGATCATCCAATGAAAGTTTAAGTCGTATTAGCATTTGCCAGCAGTATCGCCCGCGTGGAGTTCGGAAATTATCCCACGGGAATCTACTACCGACATATTAGTATCCTTATGTGTTTATAGAGGTTGTAAACTATCTGTGTGAGAAATTTTATCCAAATCCGTGCAGCCGTTTCTGCGTGATTGGGTAAAAAACATACGAACATACAAAGTGTCACATTTCAGCCGTTTTTGCGTGACTGATTTTTATTTATTTTTATTTACAAAATCGACAGCTCTTACAATTTCGCTTAGTATAAATAAAGTTTTCTTACTGTCAATTACAGATTTACAATTTAATAACTACACTTATAATATGCATCAGAAATAAACAGTACGTCATGCTAGCACCTTCTAAGCATATCTAAGTGTGCAGAGTGGGTGGGTGTGTAGGAGTGTGTGTGAGGAGTTGTAATGGTGTATGGTCGCGGATTACTTTAAGTAATAAAAGTTTAAACATCAAAAATAAATACACCGCCTTTCGCCAATTAAGTTTGAGTCCCATGTAATAGGGGCGAGCCTATTGCCATCAACCGTGTACAAATGCAGACACTGGGCTGCTACTGAGTAATTCTGGATAGAATAACCCAATAGCCCTTTGCCTGACCTGGAAATCGAGCCCAGGGCTTTATAATAATAAAAATTCACCTTAATTCTGAATTGTATTTTGGTATTTAGAGTTTTTCAAGTTACAGACTTACGAGTTGTAGGTCGTGAGTTCGAACCCAGCCAGGCGCTTTACGTTGTGTTAATTATTTCATCACCACTGCGCTCAAAACGGTGAAGGAAAACATCGTGAGGAAACCGGCATGTCCTAGAACCAAAAATTCGAAGACATGTGACATCTACCAACCCGCACTGGGCCCGCGTGGTGGATTATGGCCCAATCCCTCTCACCGAGAGGAGGCCTGTGTCCCAGCTGTGGGAACATTATAGGCTGATGATGATGAAGTTACAGTATATCCCTAAATCCAACATTCCTCTTAGCAAAAGCCTCCTCTAGCATTTCCAAGGTATTACAAGTCACTCTCAACCAGTTATTACCTAATATTAAATACCAAATATATAGAAAACGTGACTCAATATTATTTTCAGACATTTCCATTCGCTGAAGTCAGGGGCACACCTAGCACACCATTAAACCAAATGCGGGAAGTCCCACTGGTTTTACGCGAACTTGCACTTAGATCTCATAAAAACATTATTGTGTAAGTTGTAAACACGTTGACGCTTGATCGAACTAACAACCTGTCACAGCTAGTCTCATACGATTTTCTGACATTTTCCGACATTTAGAGAGCACTCGACGTCGGATTTAGAAGCGCACTTAAGACGTTATTTGAAAAAAGTGGTGTCACTGACAGCTTCTCTTGTGAAAAGCATCTTAGATTTGAGTGTGTTCGTAAAATGTTTCGACCGTTCATTGAAAACTGTGAATTGAAGTGTTGTTTTGTAAACACCCACTAAGACCTCATCTTGGTGTGGGTTGTTCGAAAGAGATACCGTGGCCCCTGGCACACAGGCAACTGTAGGAACGCGGGTGGGTAAAACCCACCCGTCAGTAAAAGTCTGACACGCCCTCCTGCTCCACCCAGAGCGGGAGAAGATATTTGATGATTTCCCACCCAAAAAAAATAAGACCTCATCTTTTTAACTACATGAAAAGTTTTTATCCAGTGCGCAAACTATAACCATGAATTCAGCATATCATTCTAGACCCCCCCCTACCGCAGACATTTTACGCCGGTTATAAAAAAAATCAGCTGTTCCATACATTTTGACCGCGTAGGTATTGCACTTTTCTATGAAACAGCTGATTTTTATTTTCTAGAATGGTATGCTGAATTCCTGGTTACAGTTTGCGCACTGGATAAAAACTTACCCTAGATGTCTATACTCTATATTATACATATTGTATATATTATGTACTAATCTTATAAAGAGGAAAGATTTGATTGTTTGTTTGCATTGAATAATCTCCGAGACTACTGAACCGATTTTATCCCCGTATTCCCACGGGAACGGGAAATACGCGGGTGAAACCGCGGAGCGCTGCTCGTATGGTGTAAACAGTATTGACCGCGTCAAAGATTGACTATGCAGAAATGGACGTCCAGCACACCTTGGGCAGTCAGTCATACATAATTGCATAACACACTATCAATCACAATCAAATAACTTTGAAGGATCTCCCTAATGCAATGCTTCATTTATGTTTGAAAAATTCGTCTGCTCAACAACGTAAGTAACGCGATAAATATTGTTGAACTGTCAAAATAAACTGTTAGCATGTTACGTAATTTTTCTCTGCTTCAGTCTTTTGATCTCATAAAGCGACACGCGCTTTACTTGTGGTAACCAAGTGTGAATGCCGTAAATGTTTGCGCGAAGACGAGTAGTTTCATTAAAATGCACACGCACACACTCCCGACTTCGCCACTGTCTGGGACGGTACCAAGTGCTCCTGCGATTACACACACATTCACAGCGTGTTTGTACGAACGCCAGCATATTAGGCTACCCCAATCTGTCAAATTTCTTTGATAAACTTTTATCTTTATCACATAAACATAAGGTTTATTTTCAATTGGGGAAATTTGACAGTTTGGGGTAGCTTGATGTGCTGGCGTCTGTACACTTGGTGAACAGAAGTAAAGCTCGCGTCGTAACGTGCGATAAAAATACTCAAGATCCAATTCGTCAGAATACAAAAAAAAATACAAACAATGCACATATAATTAAAATATTGTGTCTATAATATTGAAAACAAAAGAACGCAGTTTTGTTCCTTGAACTTAATTTAGGCTATTACTATCTTTTTTTTATAACGAAACAAAAAAGACACGACAGTAAATAAGACCTGTCAAGTTTTTAATTTTTTTTGCTCTTTATTTGTTTAGGGGTTTTTTGTCTAAACAGATACGCCAACCCCATCGTGCGTTTTAATATTACATAAAATTACCACTTATACATAATACAGGAGAAGTTTTTATCCAGTGCGCAAATTGTAACCATGAATTCAGCATATCATTCTAGGTCCACTAGCGCAGAAATTTTTCGCCGGATACACAAAAAAAAATCAGCTGTTCCATACATTTTGACCCCGTAGGTATTGCAGTTTTATATGAAACAGCTGATTTTTTTTTGTACAACCGGCGAAAAATTTCTGCGCTATGGGTTCTAGAATGATATGCTGAATTCATGGTTACAATTTGCGCACTGGATAAAAACTTACCCTGTATAAGTGGTAATCAACTTATTACCTATGTGGCCAAATGACATGGCCGGATTTTGCCCTCGGAATCAATTCAGAATAAACAAATGTACAGTAATTATTAATATATGAAAATTACTTCTTAAATATACTAAAATAAATCGCAACAATTACATTTCTCTAGATCAGGCGACAAAAAATACCAAAAAAATATGTGTGTTAATTGATTTTATGTGGTTTTTCATAAACGTCCCATTTATTTTGACATTTAAACTGTGCGCGCGCCGCGCGCTCACGCTGCTCTGTCTGTTAGAGGTGGGACGTACTAGGTAAAATGCATTCTGAATCTTAGAAGTATGCATCTGCCTTAATACTTATTCCAAAAACTTTTTTCAAAAAAATAACAACCGACTTCCAAAGAAACACTACAAAGTGCAAAATAACTTTAATTTGGGAAGTCGGTGACTTTGGATGTGTATTTTAATTATTTGTCACCGCCTTCCAAAATTAAAGTTATTTTGCACTTTGTAGTGTTTCTTTGGAAGTCGGTTGTTATTTTTTTGAAAAAAGTTTTTATTTTTCACTTTTTAGTTATCTACCCTACACCAATTCGAAATTTCATCATCCTTGGGGTCAAAACAATACACATTTATGCGACAGCAACATTCGCGGTTGATTTGCTGTAATTTTTTGAAGAGTTCCGGTGTCTGTCTCCGAAACGCATCATCAGATCTATATGAAATTTCAATGGGACCATTTCGGAGTAAACTCCTTTCGAACAAAAAAAGAATTTTGCAAATCCGTCTATATACGACGGAGTTATGCCCGAACATACATAAAAAAAAAAATATAAACATGTCGAATTGATAACCTCCTTCTTTTTGAAGTCGGTTAAAAAACTAGGTTCACGAGTATTTAGGCCATTTCTTTCATAGCTACCGAGTCTTCATAACATCGAAATCGAATAATCGGAATAGAATATTTTTCGGTTTATGGATTACTAGCAGCGCCCCGCGGTTTCACCCGCGTAGTTCCCGGTCCCGTGGGAATACGGGGATAAAATATAGCCTATGTCACCCGGGGATAGTGTAGGTTCCCAACAGTGAAATAATTATTCCAAACAAACAAACAATCAAATCAGGAAAGATTTGATTGTCTTTATTATTAGTATAGATTAACGTAGATATTAACCTACATAATTATGAGTACGCGTTGGAGTTCGTATCTTTTCTACATTTCAAAATATTAAGCACTTCAAATTAAATCTTATTGAAAACTTACCTTCATACTTTACCAACAGGCTTAGGACTGTCAGCGTCTTTTATAAACTTGATATTAATAGAAACAAAGTTTTTTTTTTTGGTTCCTATGGATATTAGGTTTATAAACACGAAACAAATAAATCGACTCGTAAACTTCGAGTGCCGAACCAAACGTCTTCCATTGTCACCGGAACTGATCGAGCTTGTGGGTCACAAACTCGCAACTAGACGCGGATATCGTCTACTACGTGTCAAATGCCATAGTACGCTTTTCTAAATACTCGAGACGTGTTTATGTTGTGCGCTCGGAATAAGTCTTTACGTGTCCAGCCAAAAACCTACACCAAAAACCTATTCCAGCATATACATCTCACCTCTACCGTCTGTCACCTGTCACTCAATGCCCTATGCTCTGTGCAGTCTTGCTTTGATCTTAAAACGTATTACTGTGTTGTTTTTAAGCTCATCTGATGGATATTTTAACTTGACCCCACGCTATCGTGTATCGGACTTTCGTTTACGCTTCTTCTGTTAATATTCTACTCTGCATATTGAACTTGTTTGTTCACGATTTGGATTCTGTTCTGACGCTCAAGATGTCAAGGTGCCTGAATTGTAGTGTGGCCACTAATCGAATGCGAAGGCATATTGTAACAACTTTAACACCGCAGTTACAAAATATATTGACTGAATGGTTATCTGTACAAGAGGTATGTACCCACTTAGTAGGTAATTATTTTCATATTTTACTAACTTCACCTGTCTTATAAACACTTTAGTTCTCTAATCCGCAAGATGAAGCAAATTCCTTATAATTAATGAGTAAAGGTGCAGTCTTACTTAGCATATAGTCCACCAACAACATATTTGCCTGTGTGATGATAGTAAGGCCATTCCAATGACAATAGTATTGGTAGCTAACTCAAACAGTTAGCTGCAAACGCCGAGTGAGACTGCGCCCTAATTACCACCGGTTATTATTATTAGTAACCACATTTTACCACACATACAACATTTCTACCATTTGCTTTGAAAGGGAAAGGTGAAGATTTAATGTGTATAAAAAATTACAAATATTGTTACAGGATCGAAGAACAAAGCTGCAAGCATGTTATCATCAATCAGCTATCGAGGCTAGCCTAAGACGACGATTGAAAGGTCTGGCCAGAGACTGTTACCAATCTATAGATCAATATAACTCTTTTTTTCACTAGCTGACTTGACGTGTAATTCATTAATTAAATAAACGGACTTTATATCCACTGACAATATTGTATTTCTCGTTTTGCTTCGTCTATATAACTCAGAATTTATATATACCTAATAAAGTGCCTAGATATTTTGAATAGCAATGAAATCATTGCTATTCAAAATATCTAGGCACTTTATAAAAAATCCTATTTACAGTATCTCTCGCTTCTTCTCAGATCATAAAACTTAAACGATGTTAAAGACATACCTGTAAGCTTTAATATGATGAACTGAATTTTAATGTACATGCATATTTTTTGTAAGGGCAAAGCTCTCTACAAATTCCGGCCATGTCATTTAGTTGAACGAAGATTTTCTTCGACGCAATTACGATGAAATAAATTCATCATGCTTAAAGTCACGCCAAATTCAAGTCAATTGAGACGTAATTTAGTTTGACAGTTCTAAAGCGTCACAAGTCTTTTTCTTTCGCGATCTGTCAGGAAGAGATAGCAATACTCTTAGATTAGTTTAGGTGGCGAACAAAAGAATCGGCACCAATGATCATAAAATCAAACTGAAAACTATACAAAGATAACTAAACTCCCACGTAAGTTTAAATGAAAACCCACACAGCCACTGTATTTATAGCAGGTAATTCAAAATCAATCTCTCAATGTCATTCAATGGAAGATTTCAACAAACCATTACTGTTTACCTATTCAGACAAAACGATGGAAATGAATCATGTTAGTACATTATTATTGTTAGAACGATGTAAACAATGTTGAGATGTATTTAATGTCTAATAATGACTGCGCAGAGCAGTTTTGCGTAGGAGTCTTAACTAAAACAGGGAAGGTAAACTCTGAACTCAATTTCATCAATTAAAAATGAAGAAAAAGTCCATTTATTTAGTAACAAATTAAAAAACCTGTTATTAAGTAGGTAAATGTTATTACAGTGTACAAGATTATCTAAATGATACCTAAAACTATTTTTTTAGAATACCCAAAAATGTCTGTATATTTTTATTGTATTTAGAATAAGTTAGATTTGAAGTTAAACTGTAGGTCCTCCTGTATCTCGTTCTAATTTTCTTTTGCTGTGCCCGATAGGGTCCATGATTGTGTCATTAAGCCAATGTTTACCACCTAAGCATAAACATTGTGGAATGCATTAAAGTATTGAGTATTGAGTAACTAGGTATGTGAATCTTTCTGCCCCCTTATCCTAATTTATGTTACGGTTTTATTGGAACGAAGTTATTTAACGCAGTTTGTGGTAGGAGTAAACTTGCAGAAATCGTCACATAACGGAAATTGAAGATATCGTCACGCAATGAAAAAGCGTTATGTACCCTCCATGCGAATATAGAATAACAAAGAGAGATATCGTTTTTGTGGTTTCCGAGGCTGCTGAAGCTAATTAAAAAAAATCGAATTAAGAAAATTTTTCGCAATCGCCATCTTGGATTTTCATTTTAACCTCACGTCAAATTGAAAATCCAAGATGGCGGTTGCGAAAAAAATTCTTGATTTTGTTTTTCTTTATCTTCTTTTTCATGGTTTCGAGGGTGCTGTTACAAATAAAGAAATGCTTATAGACTATAGGGTCTTACCGGATGCAGTTGACTCCCAGTATTTTACATGGAGCGACTGCCTATCTTACCTCCATAATCGAGTCCCTGGGTAACACGATTCCATCAGTAATAGAATGATTGTCAGACTTTTTGTCTTCTAAGTACCCATTACAAGCGAAAATCAAAGAATTACATCTCAAAATTATGTAATGCCATTGAGTATCGATTAGAACAAAAACTAATGTTTCCCCACTGGGCCCGCGTGGTGGTTACCACGCGGGCCCAGTGCGGGTTGGTAGATAGCACATGTCTTCAAATGTTTGGTTCTCAGACATGCCGGTTTCCTCACGATGTTTTCTTTCACCGTTTTTTGAGAGATCCAGATAGTGATGAAATAATCTTCACAAAATCTAGCCCCTGTCTGGGTTCTAACCGACGACATACAACTGATCAGCCGTGGCAGTTAAGTTCCACTGCGCCACCACTGATGCTGTTTCCCAATTTCAGATTACCTTGTCGATAAAAATAAGGAACGGAGAAACCCATTCTTCAGGAATGACCCTAGTAATAAATAATCGAGGAAAGTCCAAAGTCCGAAGCTTCAAAATGTTATGGGTTTGTTTTTATGAACTGTTAACGATTAGAACTGGGAATCCCCGAAGGTATATGCTATTAAAGACTCACCGTGAAAATATTTGAAAACATATAGACACACATTAAATTCCTACTGTGATAGATTTATTGTTTGTTTTATGTGCTTATTTTTCTGCTGTTACTATAGTGTTTATTGGCAAATATATAAATACAGTGTAGGCATAAGGGTGTAGTTGATTTATAGAAAAACCATGGGATATATTGGTTTAAACTGGTATTTTAAAATTAATTCTCCTATATTTTGAAGCTTTTATTTATTTCACCATTTATCTGTATTCATAAGGTTTCCATTTTATGTCTCACCACTTTTTCCAACAATTATAGTTTGAATAAAATAAAATAAAAATGAAAAATCCTCGACAAAATTTGAGGTTACGAAATTAACCTAACATATAATTTATAATTCGAATTTCGGGTTTACTTAGGTATTAGCGTTCAATTTGTAAGTGACACTACAAATTGGTAACCACCACAGGTAAGTTTTCTGATCCATTTGTGTACATTTTCATGGGATACTTTTGAAACAGACTATAAATCAATGCATAAAAAATTCACACCCAAAAATGTATCACTATGTGATTTTTTTACTTTCTTATATTGTTATTTTTATCATACGAGTAATATCGTATACTCTATGCTGTAACGGTTGAAGACATCACATCAACTTCTGCTTTCGATGAAAACTAGCGTTGGGGCTCTGTCACGCATAGGGTCAAAGTATGCTAACCGGTGGCCGTTTTGCGTGGCCGTACGCATATTTCCCCCAAACTTAGTTCTTTTTTGTGTTTGTGTTCTTTCTTTGCATCATATTTACCCCAAACACTTTTCTATTCTAATGTTTCCACAGTTTTCATCGGTTAAACTTCTACAAAACAAATATTCGATGCAAAATTTTAACAAAACAGCACTTGCTAATAAACAGCAAATATCTACGGCTACAAACACGTCATAATTAAACAGCCAATCGATACTTAATATAACTACGTACGTACACGGCTCGTTAAGATCTATATAAAGAAACAGTACATAGTTTCTTGACCCAGTGATTCATCCGATGTATCGGTACGGCACCGCTGTTTGTGTGAGATTGAAATTGTTTTAAAAAGTGTATAATTTAATTAGTTGATTGTGTTTTTGTTTGATCTTGAAGATAATAATCATCATCTGCTTAGCCTTTTCTCAACTATGTTGAGTTCGGCTTCCAACTATGTTGAGTTGTTTCTCAACTATGTTGAGTCTAACTTGATGCAGCTGAAATTCACATGGAGAGACTGCGGCTCTGACCTCCACAATTGATACCCCTTGTTATGACGAGTTGTCAGTCTTTCAGGCTTCTGACGGCCCGTAACGACTGTCAAAGATCCCGAATGACAGCCGGGACCAACGGCTTATCGTGCTTTCCGAGACATGGAGCTGTTATGGCTCTTTTCAGTACAGCATTTCCACTTCATTAATATACCCTACGTCCTTATCAAAAGTATCGTTCGCGCAAATACGCGGTCGTCGCGTTCATACAAGATAAGTTCTTGACCAGTGCGCAAACTGTGACGATGCATTTAGCTTATGATTCGTCGGCTATGCAAAAAAGAATCAGCTGTTCACTCTTTACCTATTATTCAGTTTTCCTACCTGCATAGGTATCTACGCAGTCAAAATGTAGGGAGCAGCTGTTTTTTTTTTTTGTATAACCGACGATTAAAAAGAAATTTCTGTGCTGGGAGTCTAGAATGATATGCTAAATTCACGGTTACATTTTGTGCACTGGTTAAAAAATTGTGAGTGATTATATATATCACTCATTTTCTCATTTCAGAAGGCAGCCTCTGTCGACGTGCCATGCGTTCGGGTTCGCCGAACAAAATAAACGCGACAAATAGGTTGGTTAGGACGCGACCTGTGAGTTTGAAATTTAGTATTCAGATACATTACTTACATTTTAAGACTATTGCTTTTCAAATTTATTTTAACACCCTAATTAATCAAAACATTGTAACACTAACTAATAAAACCTATTTTCGCTAAGTTCCCGGAATACCTTACTGGTGACGTCATTATCATAAATCCTCATTTTTAGTGTTCGTACATTCACGGTACATTAAGGCAGTGATGACGTAATCGTCACTCCGACGTACTTTTTGCAACTAGTAGGTAAATAGAAAATTGTGAAAAACTACGGATGTGCGGTGTGTGAAATGTGGAGAAAATTGTGAAGAATTCCTACTAATATTATGTAGGTACTCGTATAAATGCGAAAGTAACTATATGTCTGTTAGTTAGGCTTTCACGCCTAAACCACTAAACTGATCGTCATGGAATTTGGCAGAGATATAGCCTGGGATAAGGAGAAGGACATAGGCTAAATTTTTACGCAATAACCGACATCCAAGCGGGCAGAGCCGCCGGCAAAAGCTAGTATTTCATATTTTTCATACCTGACAATGCACGTACTCTATTTGAGTGTTCAAGGAAACAGCTGAGTTATTTTTATTAATTTTTAAGCAACAATAAGTAACCTGTGTAAGAGTGACCGTGAGACGGAGTGGGCCATAATCCACTACGTGGGCCCAGTACGGGTTGATGTCACATGTCTTCGAAATGTTGATTCTCGATTTCCTCAAGATGTTTTCCTTCACCGTTTTGAGAGCAGTCGTGATGTAATAAATTATACAAAGTAATTTGCCTGCCTGGGTTCGATCCCAATACCAACGACGCGTTAGCTGAGGCAGTTACCACTAGACCACCACTTGAATCACTTGAATTAGGTACCTGATGATGATGGGACTCCCTTTTCCGCTCGGCAGACTCCCATTCGGTCCGTTGTGCGTGGGGATTCTGGCAAACAAAGCCAGCCTAGCTCCGCCCAAAGGCACAGAAAATTAGGTACAGAGGCCAGCACATCAAGCTACCCCAATCTGTCAAATTTCTTTGATAGTTTTTCAACTTTATAACAAAGGAATAAGGTTTATTTTCAATTGGGAAAATTTGACAGTTTGGGATGGCTTGACCTGCTGGCGACTGTACCTAAAACGGCGTCATGAAAATCTATCATTTTCACCAGTTTTTGACATTAAGGTGTCAAAAAACACTCACTCACTGTATTTGAACAGCCGACATTGTGACCTTTGACCAATTTCATAGGTAGCCAAAGTACATCTACAAACTCAACAATCCGTCTATTACATTATCTGTCTAGCCTTTTCCCAATTATGTTAGGGTCAGTTACTAGTCTAATCGGTTACAGCTGAATACCAGTATTTTACATAGACCGACTGCCTGATTGACCTTCACAACTCAGTTACTGGGTAACACGATACCCCTTGGTAAAAATAAAAAAAGAAAACGTCATTTATTCAAATTACGCTGAGAATCAGCACTTTTCGAACGTCAAAATACACAAGACAGTCCCCCAAAAACGCCCACCCTTCGACACTTCCTAGTGCTTTAGCTGGGAAGAAGAAGTGGCGCAACAATCTTCCCAGCAGCACAGCTGTCTGTTTAGTCGGATGGACTTAACTCTATACATACATAGGCAAAGTAATAAACAATAACGCATATTTCCAAAAATAAACGTCTCCTGGTATAAAGGGCTCTATAGCTTAGGTACATATGCAATGCTGGATTATTGTTAGATCATGTCAATAACTAATGACATAATATGTATATTATAAAAATAAAAAACACTTGGTCAATAAATTTGAGAAAAAAAAAAGTATTTTAACTAAATAATTATATGAACCCATCTAACCTGTCACTAGGTACGCTAATTCTGGAGAAAGAACATAAACATTGTGAGGTAAGATTGGTTGTCAGAGTTTCGGGCTTCTGACGACCCTTAACGGCCGTCAAAGTTCCACGAGCTGGAACCAACGGTTTAACGTGCTTCTTGAGGCATGGAGGGGTCTTGGTACTCGTATGTAAAGATAGTCGAGTGAAACTCTTTACATACCAAGACCCCTCCACGGAACAATAGCGGCAAACGTAGCTTAACCAGATCGACAACCTTTGCCTGCATGCATAAGCCCCAACAATCTGTTCGGTACAATATTTGCGACCGAAGCTCTAACAACTTTTGCCTGCATGCATATGCCCCAACAATCTGTTCGGTACAATATTTGCGACCGAAGCTCTAACAACTTTTGCCTGCATGCATAAGCCCCGACAATCTGTTCGGTACAATATTTGCGACCGAAGCTCTAAGAACTTTTTCCTGCATGCATAAGCCCCAACAATCTGTTCGGTACAATATTTGCGACCGAACCTCTAACAACTTTTGCCTGCATGCATTCCCATAAATGCATGGATAGCAACTACACAGTTAGTTCGTGTCAGACCACCAATAGCGTAACTCAAACCAAACCAAATCAAACCATCTTAGTGCTAATTTAGCTTAAGTTTACTATTCAATTTTAGAATAAATTGTAGTATTCAATATACCCCTTAAAACCATATAATTTCGTATCATTAAGTCAGTGATCGTAAATCGACACCGAAACCGTAACCATTCTAATATAAATACCAAAATAACCAAATATCAACCCAGAAGTTAGTGCTAAACCACGCAGGTGCTAACCTTTACACAACTAAACTGTGTAATTAATCATGACAATTTCCCTTTGTGAACACGGAGTTTTGAAGTAGACTTTTCTTTTAGAAACAGCATTCTTAATTATTGCTCTTGAAACACTAACCTACACTAATTTTAATTTATGAACCCAAATTAATTAAAAACAAACGAAAGTGTCCACTTTCTCCCGCAAATAAAGTCGTAACGTTGGCGCCAGGTTTATTACTTTCAACCGTTTTCAAGTTCAATCACTTGTTCATATAAAAAATGTGGTAAATAATTTGAGGACATGTGACATCTACCAACCCGCAAGGGGCCCGCGTGGTGGATTACAGCCCACTCCCGCTCACAGAGACGAGGTCTTTTTCCCAGTAGTGAGAACGTTATGGCCCTGATTATGCCCTTCTGTCATTCGAGGCTGCCTTCTCAAAAAATGGTTAAAAACAGCATGCAGATGAAACCACTTTTCGTCGGCATTTACAAAGAAATTACATTTGAATTTTTTTTTTAGTAATCTACATAATATGATACGTCATTTGGTTTAGGCATAACTTTTCTATGGGTATCAAATAATAAGAAAAAAAAACACCAAAACACCTCCAAATCGTTGAGATAAAACCATTTTACCCCTTCATTTTTTAACAAAAGAGTTTAAAATGTCTACTGCTTTGCAAAGGAAAATTATTTGATTTTGTTACTTTTTACAAATATGCATTATTTTTGTTATAATAAATTAAAAATGCGACCGCTTAAAGACTGCACGGCAACACTACCCCGCACTTGCCCACAAATTTAGTGCGCCCAAATGCTGAAGGTCCTTGGCGTGGGTACAAGCCTTAATAGTCGTTACGGGTCGTCAGAAGCCCGAAAGTATGACAACCAGTCGTATTACCCAGTTACTGGGTTATGGAGGTCAGATAGGCTGTCGCTCCATGTTAAAATATTGATACTCAACTGCATCTGGTTAGACTGGAAGCCGACCCCAACATAGTTGGCAAAAAAGGCTAGTCAAATGATGTATTGATTAGATTACTTAATCTCAGATTATAAAACAAAGGCAGATAGACCGCGCGGAACACCAAGAGTGAAGCAAAAAAAACCATATTATACTGATTCAAAACTCGAGTTAGTATGCCACGAAGCGTCGAATTGTATGTTTTTGGCCTCCCTCTTGGTGTTCCGCGCGGTATATCTGCCTTTGTTTTATAATCTGAGATCTTGATAATCTAAATGCCCCAACATTTCAGGGACAAAGTATGAAAGATGTTACAACTACGTCTCACCACTTATGTGACAGCCGTAATAGGTACATAATTACTAATCGTACATTTTATATTCATCATCGTCTTCATCAGTCAACAACAGCAGTCCACAGCTGGGCATACGCTTCTCCAATTGTACTCTAACCATCCTGCGAAGATCGTTGCTCGACCTAGCCTGAGGGCGTCCTACCATACGTTTGGTGATTCCCGGTCACCACTCAACAACACGTGCGGAGTGCACGGTCATAGGTTTTTTTTTTTTTTTGAGGATAGGAAATCATCAATCTCCCGCTCTAGGTGGAGCAGGAGGGCGTGTCATACTTTTACTGACTAAAACCCACCCTTGTTCCTTCAGTTACCTGTGTGCCAGGGGCCACGATATCTCTGTCGAACAACAAGGTTGTCGGTTGTACGGCTAATGTAGGTGGCCTATGTCACTTCAACTTGCTTATTCTGTGAGCATTGTGAGCTATATCGACAATTTTGGTTCTCTCTACCGGAACACCTGATTAATTGCATAATGTAGCTTTAACATTTACGTCAAAACTTACATAAATATTTAAACAGTCAGAATTTATTATCGACATTATATTCTAGCGTGACATCATGCGACTTTATAAGGTTATAAGCAACGAAAGTTTATTTTAGAGCCTTTGTCGTACCGCACAAAATTATCGAAATCGTGAAGAATAATTAAAATGGGTGCTTACACAAATAAGACAACTTTTATAAAACAGTTTTTATTTTTTTGAAAATCGAAAAACTGTCATGCCATTCTACACATATAATAAATCCGGAGACGACGCCTTTCTAGACATGCAAAATGTTTAAAAAAAAATGGGTGTTAAAGGATAGCCAACATATGGCATTTCTATCCTTTTAAACTTTTGTCTGTTTAACTGTTAGAACTAATATCACGTAAAAAGTACGAAACCTATTTGGTTAACTTTTACACTCAAATATTGTGTGTAACTTAGCTTTTACTAATTATTGGATTGCTGGGGCACATTGGAAGATGCTACTACCTTGGATGTCTTAGGAGGGCTGGATAACCCGAAACAAATCACATATACAAAGAATAAAGAAAGCAACTACTGTAATGTAACCAAATGAACTTAGTACAACTGTACAAATACTATCGAAAGAAGAGATAAGTACAAACTGAAGGCAGATATGGGAAAATTGACATTAGATACCAACAGATTATAACAGTTACACCTGACAGGTGCCGAACACCGAATACATGGTTGGAATGACTTGTTCAAATTATTGTACACTATTCACCATAAAACAACATCAAAGGTGATGAAGCGAAGGCCACCACTTAAAAGAAGAAAAATAAAATAGACTGTTCAATATTGGATAGTGCCACGATATTGTGTGATTTGAACCTTAAAAAATCAATAACGAGCAATTTTAATTTCGCTTTCGCTAAGGCCGTTCGACGATGCCAGAGATTCGACGAAAATGTAATTTTCTCTCGACACTAACGTTGTTAAGTGGTACTGCATGATAGGAAGTTTAATGGTTTGCTGGTTTCTCTGGAAACTCTCCTTTGACGTCAACTTCGCTGTATTTGACTAGAGCATCCACATATGTAGATGTTGAGCAAAGCTTTAGTAAAAGTAACAAGACTTTTAGCAATCAATGTCGAATCGACACATTTAAATAATGTATTATTTTCTAGAAGCGACTTTAATAGTGGGGGAATGGACAACTCCAGAAATACGTATTATGCAATTGGCACGTTTCAAATTATATGCAACAAAGTTATGAAAAAATTCACTGCATCTATATGCAATTAAATGCAGTTGCCAATTCCCATTTATACTACGCACTTCCTTCCACCGGTAAATTATTGAGAATGAATTAATTCGTTACGTTTCTACCTATGCCTGTAGACATATAATTAACTTTACTATTTTGATAAAAGCTGGTACCTACTGGATGCTAATAAGCAACTGGATTACGTGTTAAAAGCAATTTCATTTAACGAAAATGTCGCGTGTTTATCGAAATCGTAAATTATTTTGATTGGGTGATAGTTACCAAAATAACGGTGAAGAGTGTTAACATTTCTAAAATAAATATAAACTTTCGACACAAACCGCCTTTTTGTACCTATTTGATATTAATGTTCTTCTCCTTTTTGTGGACCAGTAGAATTTCAACTGTCACTATCATTTAGTTTGGCGGCATTTTATGTTAAAACGTTTCAAGTTTAATTTGGAAGACGTTTTAAAAGGTTCTTTAGTCGATAATTATACCAAATTTTACCGAGAAAAATAGACAATTCAGCTTTCATCATGGGATTTTGTATTTGTAAAATAACGGCACATTCAATCAGACGCGGGCATCTACGAGACCCCTCAACGATAGTCGCGGTGCTCTCATTCGAGGGTGCCGTGCGTCGTGAAACGTATGCGGTGGCCTCACCCCCGTCAGGAGAGAAGTTCCTACACACGTATGATTTAAAACGATTAGAAAATTTTCGCACCCACCATCTTGAATTTACATTTTGACCAAAGATGAAAGTTGCATGGGGGCATAACATGTTTGAACGCAAAAGCGTTCGTACATGTTATGCTCCCTCCGGAGTTCGTAAGGATCGTAGCAGGTGTCGTTCTACACTTTCTGTCTACCCAAATTGGAAGAAAGCGTGAGTTATGTGGGTAGGTACCTACTTACTTACTAAATATTTGATCAAGGCGAATATGTGACTGTGTCATTGCTTAGTTTATCTAAATGTTTAGTAAAGAGTGCTAAACCAAGTAGATTTTATAACACTCTTAATAAGCATCATTAAGGGGAATCTAGTCGCGGGCTCAGACTTACTGGTGGTTTTGGCTAAAAAGCACGCTGTCTCACTAGACATCGTATCCGACAGATATAGTATCAGTGATGAGCAGTTATACGCTAGTCTACATGCACAGCATTAAGGATTGAGATGCAGGATCAGTAAAACAGGCGCGTAAAAATTAAGAAAAGGCCTGCGAAAGATCGGGTTTTATGAAAAAAATACAGCATAAATCAATTCCCAATAAAGTTTACTGAACTTTTCGATAATTGAGGTTTGTCTGTACCGACTTGGTTTTAGAGATTTTACACTTCTTTTATTACTTAAATTTAAGTTATATTTTGTTTTAGTATTCTGTTTCCGTACAGACGATATTAATAATGAGACAATACCAGATCACGTTTATTTTTTGCTAAACATTATCGAAGCGTGAGGTACTACACTCCCGAAGTTTGTTTGGGAAAAATGTCGACTAGATTTACCTTAACGAGTAGATTTTTTTTAGAAATCGTATACCATAGGATGTATTTCTATGTATTATTTCTATGTAAGTTTCTATTAAAATAAATAATTATAGTTTATGTATTTATGATTTTACCTAACCTTTGCGTTAGTCTTGACACTAGTCGAGGTATGATAGCATTATTTTCAAAACCCTGTTATATACTTTCTGCATCAAAAACGTAGTCCAAATTAAGCTTCAGTAAACTTCAGTTTCATTAGTAGTTTCTAGGTTCCAAACCAGAATTTCCATTACATTTTGACGTTATGTAATGAATGTTGAGTAAATAGAGAAACAAATATGTTCACTAACGAAGTCGCAACGAAAAAGACAATAAAACAACTGTACATTGCGCGAATGCAAAAGAGAAGCAAAAATTTTTGCATGAAACGGATAGCTGCAGCTCCAATTTTTCACTATTTTGTTTTATGATTTTTTGTGTGTTCTGAATGCTTGACAAAGGATAGCTCATGGCTATGATTTTTTTAATAGACAGACGATACACTACAGAGAACAATAAAAAATAATTATATACACCTTTATTAAGACATTTAGGTACCTATGTATAAACAAATTGAGGTAAGGACGCCCTCAAGCTAAATGCAGTGACAATCTTCGCAAGGTGGCTGGATGAGAATTACCGAGAATCGAGCTGAGTAACATGCAATTGAATAGGCCTATTTCCAGCATATTAATACAAATAATATTATTACTGTAATGTTTGTTCCGTGTAGTGCCGGACGTAAAAGAATAGCACCATTCCATCTCTTCCCGTGGGTGTCGTAGAAGGCGACTAGAGAATGGGCAGCAGCGTTCTCTATGCATTTGACCAACATATTGCGATCGCCAACCCGCCTGCCAAGCGTGGCGATAATGGCAAATCCCCCCATTTCGGGGAGGCTTATGTCCAGCAGTGGACATCTTTCGGCTGATATGATGACTCTTAGTTTTATCCTGCCCAAGTCATTCTCGAGATATAGATTTGATCACAGAGGATTTCAGTAGGGGCGAAATTAAAAATATTTTCATTTAGGTAATCGGAACTTTAGAGATTTTTGCTTTCTACAAATTTCTAAAGCACCTATTAAATTAAAGTCTTTTGAAGAATGACTTGCAGAAGTACACACTTCTTTGAATCATTCTTGAGATACGGAAGGTCACATACTCGTGTATGTGTGTCAAAAATATGACCAGTAAACGTTTTCAGTTATGCAGTTTCAGCTAAAACAAACAAGACATGATCTTTACTAATAGACGTACTAGTGACGCCCCTGTTTCGCACAGTTTTTACGATTTCATAAAACATCAAGGTTTCTTCGACCTCATCTAGTTAAAAAAGATGATTGACGTGTAAAAGTGTTTGTACAAACCTACTTACAGAAATAAAATCATTTATCATTTATCTTTATTGTATGAAAGTTAAATATGAACGTATCTACCCAGGCCTATCAGAATAAACTCTAAATGATGGCGAAAACTGCATCAAAATCCATTGCGTATTAGCTGTTTTCGATGATACATAGAAATATGTTACGCTGCCAGCCAAAACATTTCCACACAGCTGTAATTCCCGTAATCCAGGATCTACGGTAATGATCAAGCGATTGCTTGGCGTCTCTCAAGATACGCCAAATCGTTTTCAAACCTAAACCGATGCTATAAGCATGTATAAGTATGCTACTGATTCATCCATTGCAAATACATTGGATGCATTCGCTGTCAAAATTCCTTTCCAAATTACCCACGTTTTTGAACATCCTATTTGACGTTTGTTATAAACATTTCAGAATCACGAGGAATATGTGAGATGTTCTTATGTGGTATTTTGATCTTTAATAACCTAGGTGCGTATTTAGACTTTGTGGTAAGAAATTGATTTGAAACCTACCACCAATTCTGTGGAAGATAGAAGATAAAAGTAGGGCAGGAAAATTTTGTTATTTTCGTACCTCTAACAGCGTTTACTGTTGCAGTAAGTATAATAAAAGGTTTATATAAAGTGTTATTAATTATTACTGAAGAAAGTGCTCAATAAAACAAAAACAGTTAGGCCAATAGATGTTGGAGACTGTTTTGTGTTGAATCAAAATGATTTCCAGCGCATCTTGATAACTTGGCTATGAATAGTCTATCTAAAGACAGTCTTGGCTCAAGTGTGCTTACAGACAGCCTAAAACCATCACAACAATTAAAAATATCTTGTCGTCTCAAATTGGAACTGGCCAATATTCCGGGCACACATTTGTGCATCCGTCCTTTACGATTAATCTCGAGTTTAGTGACAGTGATTTAAAATAAACACGATTGCCCTTACGATTTTTAATGCCCCTGGAACAGCTGTTGCATGATTCACGCGACATTGGCCCGAGGAACGCCGGGGAACACGAAATATATATTTAAATATAACACGACCATGAATATGATCGCGGATTAACAAAAACTGCGACCGAAATCGTATTTAACACTAGCATTCGTTTGCACAACTGACAAAAATCTCAGTGTATAAACTCAAATAAACTTTGGCAATAACACAAGATCGTTTGTTCTTAAGCTATTTTCTGCTGAGATAAACATCATAACAGATTTTGCAGTGTTTCACTTTGTTGCTCTTTTTGCGGATGTAATCGGGGTCAATAGCAACTACAAAGGATGTTATAAAAGTACTCACATTGTGCTGATGTAGCGTCAGGACCACGTTGTCGAAGGTGGATGAGTTCGAGAGAGCCTCAGAGCTGCCTCGGAGCAACTCGGCCAGCAAGTCAGCTCCGGGCTTCACTCCAACCAGCTTAGAAGGCGATGATGTTGCTCTGACGTGGGTCGGACCACGACCAGTGGCTCGTGGTGACGTCATCGCCCCAACACTGGTTTTCCGACAAGGTACAGTTGCGTCTGACAAACTCCTTCTGCCCACTTCTACTGACCGGCTACACGGTGCCTCTAAATTTTTACCGTACGGTGCTCTAGTAAAGTGATGTCGTCTTGCTTCTACATCTGAATTATCTGATGGACTAAATGGAGAAGGCGAAGCTGTTCTGTCTCTGGAGCAGGTGTCACTGTCGGCTTCAGAAGGCGAGTCGCCATATTTCCGTCTCGCTCGGAACGAGTCATCATCTCTCTCGTCCGAGCTTTGTTGATAAAACCTTGCTCGCCTCGCTTTTAACTCTTCAGATCTCGGCCACATTGGTGCTACTCCTTCACACGGACTTGGCGGCCCGTTATTGCAAGAGTCGTCTGATTTGTCACCAAGTAACGATGAAGTCCTCGTTTCAGCTGACAAACGCATATCTTGTAGTGATGCCTCACTGCTCTCACGTTTACAACCGTTTACTGAAGGTGGGCCTTCTTCTTCGCCACCATCGTCACTCGGTGTTGTGATGTATATTCCTTTCCTTCTTCTAGTTTTGTCAAGTGGCCTACGTCTTTCTCTAGCACCAATAGGGGCAGGTGTGCAAGGATTCTGTACTGCAGCCAGTAAGTGGGCAACCTGTTCACTCGTTATTGTTTCATCCTCCTTGTCACGATCCAACGACCCGTCGGACGCGGCGTCCGACCGATGCGGCTCCTCGAGCGGTATCTCCTTCGACCACTGTTTCACTATACACTCATACACAGGCACAGGGATTAGATTTTCTTCAGGACACTCTTCTATCGTACTGGGAAAATTCGTACACTCACAGTCCACATTAGCACACGCGTTCGTAGGAGGTTCCGGGAGGGGAGGAAAAGCAAAAGGCTGGGGTTCTAGCGGCGAAGTACCTTCACTGTGAGCTTGTGCACTGTCGGCTTGTGAGCCATCACTTTCTTCGCGAAGTTCGTGTAAAACGCGCGGTGCCATCAAAGCTGGCAGACTACCGCCAGCTTCGGTTGGGCCCTCCTCCCGCACAGGAGGGATGCGTCGCGGCAGCGGGTGCGTCAACGAGCGAGTACCTAGCTGCTTATGTGAAGTGTCTGGCGGTGGGGACCTCGGTGCTGGGGACGCGTGCGCGAGCAACCCCTCGTCAGAACCTACCGCGGAATCAACCGACGCCACTGACCCACCCTCTGTCGTGTTCTCATCGGTTGCTAGACTTACGGTCTCGGCATCGCGACGCTTTGCACTCGCGCACTCAGACACAGTTTTTGCGGGGCGCTTCCCGAAATCAAAAATGGACGGATTCCGCGGACCGCGATAATATTTATCCTGTGCGAAATCACCTTGTGAGAACGACGCGCTACGGTACGGTATAGTCTTTTGGGCATAGGAACCGACGATAGAGCGAGGCTCTACGCGGACGAGGGTGATGTTGTCGGTGTCGAAGTCATCGTAGCGGTCCACGGAGACGCCGCGCGGTGGGCTATGTCGGTGCCGGGAGCGGGGTGGTGGCACCGGCGGCAGCACCGGAGCCGAGTGCGGCGGCGGCGGCGGCGGAGGCGGAGGGGGCGTGGGGTGCGACCGCGGGAGGAGGCGCTCGGTGAGGGCCTGCAGGCGCTGCTGGCGCGAGGGCCGCTCGTCGCGCGCGCCGCGGCCCAGCCGGCGTTGGATACGATCCAGCGTGCGTCGATCGGGCTTGGCGCGGCCGAGGCACGCCGCCACCGCCTCCTCAGAGCAGCAGCGGCAGGGGCAGGCCCGCGGCGGCGGTGCGCGGCGGACAGCGTACCGCACCGCGCCCAGCGTCACGTACGGAGACCTGCGCACACGACGCCGATATAATTTTAGAAGCGAGAAAGACTGCGCGCGCGACGCGCCGAAAAGCTTGGCGGCAAGTGCGACCGATTTAGAGTGCGCGAGCTTCCCCGCGACTCGCCGCTGAATTCCGGGAGGATTCCCCGCGACCCACTCCGCCACGGTTCAACAGTTATATCGGAGCAGATGACTCGTGGCTGAAGACGTGTTGCTTTGAAACGAACCACGCTTGGTGTAATTGACAGTTGCGCGTTAAAAGATCCACATACTAACGATGTAGTGCAAACATTAGTAAGCGTCTGGGTAAGAGCAGGTGTCGGACAGACAGACGGAAGACGCGTGCTCTATAAATAGTCGAACGTTGGCGATTTGGCGACACAGCGACCTCGTAGCAATGTTTACAATTTTCTTGGTTGGTTGCTGTGGGTGATGTTTGAAAATATTCTAGTCAACACTCTTAGGTACTGTTTCTTTCTTCCCAAAACCCTCTACCCTCTACATCTCTGCCTCTACTTTACGACAAAACCTCTCATTTATAGTCCCTATATTTTTAAATTTACAAAAAATAAAATCTCATCTTTATACCTGGAGTATTCTCTTCGTCTCCTGGCGCCATCTGTGGGCTCGCTAGCGCGCGCTTCTGACGCCATGGGCGGTCACGTGACCCCGCGCATACTGCGCCCGCGTCACTCGCTCTGCAACAATAATAACAAATAGCTAAGTACGGTGGATGTACTGGACTTTGGTTGGTGATAAAATTGTGTTTATATTGTGCTGACGATGTGTGCTTATAGGCTAAGAAGTACATACCTAGATTGTTACTGAGCCAATTATTTCGCGTAGTTTCTTCTATAAATACCTATTTACTGATTAAAAATTCCGCTTTCATAGAAAAAGTTGACCACTCTTGAAATTTCATTTTTCAGTGAAATCTCACAATGCACTCATCCAAAGCAGAATCGAAATAATAATTTATGGTTAGGCAATACGAATATTTTGTTTTGACGGAAATCGAAAAAGCCTTGCTCAGCCACTGCGACAACCGTGCCGTCACTAACGGTTACCGCAGTTTGTAAAACTTTAGTTGGTTGCCAGCTGTAAAGACTGTGCTTCGGATTTGAATGCCTATCATAATATATTTGCTAATTTGTAAGTTTTTATGCAGGGCGTATTATTTGGGACTACCAGTCAGCTTTATACAAATATTTTTGCATTTGACAACCCAAATCTTGAGTAAGGCTATTTTATATCACGCTATGCCCCTAAAAAGCCGAGTAAAAAGAAAAGACAGAAATAATGCTAAGAGAAAACGAAGTAATACCGCGGGCAGGTCACGCGATGCTATGGAATATCGCTGGCAGAAGCCCCGCATCATCATCATCATTTCAGCCGAAAGACGTCCACTGCTGGACATAGGCCTCCCCTAGGCTCCTCCACTTCGACCGGTCTTGTGCTTCCCACATCCAGCGGATTCCCACGGCTTTCACAAGGTAATCGTTCTACGCTGTGGGAGGCCTTCCAACTCTACGTCTCCCGGTACGCGGTCCAGAACCTTTCGGCCCCATCGGCCATCTGTTCTGCGAGCAATGTGCCCTGGCAGAAGCTAGTCATTTAATAAAGACAATAGCATAAGTATGACCGGATGAAAAATCAACAAAACTAACGTATTGTACAGAATATAATTATCTGCATGGAGTATAAGCACGGACTAAAACATGCAGGTATTAAAATAGTGGCGTTTAAACCGTTAATTTGTATCAAATAAGTGAAAAGTTTAAAAAACCAATCCTCACAACAGAAGTACATACAATGGGAATATGAAAAAAAAACAAATTTGCAAATAATTGCCAACTATGAAAAAATATGAACTTTTCAGCACGACCTTTTAATTTCTAATTCTATTAGAATTTATCATCCATTGTAACATTTTCGCATGCATACGATTCAACTACACCCGACATCTGACGGATTTTATCGGAACTAATTTTCTAGGGCGGGCGGCAAGCAATCGGTTACGGTTTATGTTACGTGTTAACTGGGCGGGCGGGAACATAATCCGTTATCTATTCAATAGAGGTCGCTGGTGTAAATAGTGCTGGTTTTAAATACATGTTAGTTTCAAATTAATAAAAATAATGGAGGATAAAAGTTTAGTAAATAGTAGTAGTAAAAGTTTAGTATAATTACTGGTCGGGACCTGAATGTTATTTAGATTACGAAACGTTGTAAATACTTTTTGAGCTAAATCAAAATAAATCCTATCTATATACTATACGTATGAAGGTTTATTTCCAGACGTAGCATCTGTAGCTTATGCTAATTTTGACCAAAAGTAAAACGACAAATCAAACGAATTGTTTTTATTTGTAGTGCATTATATGATTATCGGTTTAATTGTGTGAGTTTGGCGACAACGGTTCCTATACTAATTTTGTTGCATTTTCACTTCCACTGTTCTCTCTCTTCCGTGGTCTCAACAAGGAAGCAAAGCAAACATAAACATTATCAATAAAACACTGCCGACAAAGTATACAATTAATAAACCATAACACTTTATTATTAATAATTATTAACAATGTTGCACTTTTGTACAACCGGCCTTCGTTGCAATTCTCACCGATTTATTCCTCATGACAAAACGATATTCATACATTACCATTTAGTAAGATCACAAGACTTCGTATTTATTGGTCAATTAATTAACTTGAAGGGTTTATAATACTTAATATGAAATACGGAAATATTGTGACAATTTTATGGGTATCATGGAAATGTAGCTTTCGGGGTTTATTTGTAAATAATTGACCATCTGTTTCGAAATTATTGCTAGTAGCAAATTCAGCAAAGTATCTCGACGGTCCCTACACTCAATCCCATAAGTGGCAGATGCGAGATTTGCATGTTATGTTTTCGTGAGCTTCAGGCCAACCTATACTATCATTAGGCTTAACAAAAATAAGTCTAACATGGCAAAATGCACTTTAAATCCATCAATATAAACGTGTTTGAAACTTTGAAGCGCTCTCCTGTAAAGTCATTTTTATTTAGGAGATTATACGTAGGGACCGTCGATCTATGGATTATGGTATTGATCACGGAGTCCTTATAATTATAACTAAAATAGGGACTATTGAAGCAAACTTCCAGGAAAATTAAATTAAATATATTACATAAATCAATGGTAGCGGCATCTACATCGCCACATGCGAACTACGCATCAGACTGACGTCATGTAAAACCATCCATTGCACAACTACCATATTTATTACAACGTCCCGACATCAACCGTCGGGTAGAGTAGCCCACCAGACACAACACCCGTCTAGTCGGAGGATACTCCCTTTTCTATGAAGATTGACCGAACTTCACAGCCTGTTCCGCATAAGTACCTCTATTCCTACATGGGCACTTATGAAACGTCAGACGCTAGGTTCACGGTCCCAATTGAATGTTTCCTAAGGAGAATAATTCTAAATTATAATATTAAATATTCTAAAATATAATAGGTACCTACAGCAAAAGAAGGTTCATAATTAAACGTCAACAAAGCTGTTTATAGATATATTTGGAACGGAACAGGTATCAAATACATCCTAGTTTCAAAATATCGTAGAAATTGTAACACACATCCCCATAAATTAAAAGTTTTGTGAAAACTAATTGAAAAACATGAACCTAAAGAATTGCATGTGACGCGTTGACAGATTGTCCTTACAAGAATTAGGTATCAAAGTGACAACCTTATTCGTCGAATAAAAGTTAGCTGGCTATTGAAAAATCGGCCCTTATTTAATAACAAAAAAAAAAACTTATCAAACGTGACACTATGACATAAACGTCTAGGTAATCAGTAGATAACTAGCCAAAGTTCAAAGAAAGAACATCAGCCGAAGGACGTCAACGGCGCGGCCGGCGGCAGGACATAGTGGACATCGGCCTCCTCCACATAAATTCATATATTATTTATGTTAGGCACTAAATAATTCAAGTAATCATACCTTTTCAATCCTTTTGGAGAAAATCCAATCGCACTGAGACCAAACTTTATTCGATGTAAGTACCTAAATACCTACTGTCGAACTACATTCAAAAGATTATTTTGGTGATAGCTAGGTACACACGCTACACATCAAGCTATTCATTTCCAGTATAAGCTGATCTCGCATTGTATAGAATTTCTGTAAAGTGCGAGATCAGCGTTAACTGGAAATGTATAGCTTGATGTGTAGCCGTGTGTACCTACGTACATAGTACATACGTCCAATCCTGCCATCTGGTTTATTTCCCATGTGTTCAAGTGATCAATCTAGGCTTTCTTTATCAATCTGTCGATCGATTTTATGCCCTGAAACCAAGAGTTCATTGTTCTGTTTTTTTTTTTTTTTTTCAGGTCATTAGAGTATATAATTCAAATTATCCGTCGTTTAAAAAAAAACATAATGTGCGGTTTCATGGTAAAGTATAGCTCTAATACTTCGCGGTCAAAATGTAGGTATGGAACAGAATTTGTTTCTCTAATATCTGACGAATAATTTCTTTCGGTGTTTAGAATGCTATGCTGAATCCAATGTAGGTAACAGTTTTCGCATCGATGGCTCTGCCACCCTATACGTATAGGTACTCTAACCTAGCTCTGGAATCAGGCTTTCACATTTTTTGTAACCTGTGTTTGTGCCAATAAATAATTTATTAGGTATTGATTATGTCAAATTGATCAAGAAAACGAATTAAAAAAATCACTCAAATAAGTACCGCGTGGCCCCTCTACGGGCCATTGCAATAGAAAATTAATTGTTTCTCATTAGCTGGGATTTGATAGATTAAATTAATCGTATTTCTTTGCCAAATATGACGAAACTGTGACGTCCCGATTGAGATACCGATGGATAATTTTGGCAAAATTATTGCCAACGTCCATACTACGTTGAATACACCGGTTCTCGTCCGATCACCGAAGTTAAGCAACATCGGGCGTGGTCAGTACTTGGATGGGTGACCGCCTGGGAACACCACTTGACGTTGGCTTTTTGCATTTTCATATTTCGACACTTTTTTTATAAAAACTAAATAGTTTTATGTAGTAACCCGGAAGTAAAGAAAGAAAGAAAGAAAAATGTATTTATTTGTCACAGAAACACGTAACATATAAAAAAAAATTAAATAACATAATAAATAAAATAAAAAACATAACAACACAAATATTTTCATAAAGAACATAAATAGTCGGCAGCTGCACGCCGTGACTGTGACAAGAAGGCTTCCACTCAGCATGATGCTGTGCTATGGGACCCACAGCACAGCGCTGATTTTCAGTGGTCACCCGAAAACAAGGTACGAAAATCAAGCCAGGATTTTTACAAATTAGGTAAAACAAGTAACAAAGTAAAATAATTATAATAAACAGTACACACAAATTGATATTACCCTACAACAAATGTTATAAAATGCTATACCTAGTAGCCACCAAAAATGCACCAAATGTACCGCGTTCTGTCTCGCTCCTACACACACCTTCACGTCGGCGCGGCGGCGGCGGCGGCGTCGTCGCCCGCGCGCGCGCACACCATAAAATACTTTGTTGCATTTATTTAGGTGCATTTAAGTAATTAGCATCATTTATTGTTGATCTAACCAAATATAAATTTTAAAATTGTAGATGTGAAATAATTATCTATCATTCAGATAATGATTGATAATTTTGCCATAGCCACCGCCAACGTCCATACTACGTTGAATACACCGGTTCTCGTCCGATCACCGAAGTTAAGCAACATCGGGCGTGGTCAGTACTTGGATGGGTGACCGCCTGGGAACACCACGTGACGTTGGCTTTTTGCATTTTCATATTTCTACACTTTTTTTTGTCGATAAAACTCAAATAGTTTTATGTGGTAACCCGGAAGTAATTCAATTCAAATTCAATCAAATTTAACCTGAATTTTGGAGGTGCAAGTACGATTTAAAAATTGTAGTTGTAAAATTCATTAATACAAATATTATCTAACATCATATTGAACTTGGCGATTGTCATTTAAAGTAGATATAAAACATCACTATTTAGATTATAAAAAATAATTTCGACTGCATCACGCATGAGTTTAGAAAATCCGTTGCCGCTCGGTCTAAATTAAAATACGGTTGGCTACACTGATAAAATCAAAATCAAAAGTCATTTATTCAAACTAGGCTGAGAGTCAGCACTTTTCGAACGTTAAATTACATAAGACAGTCCCCCAAAAACGCCCACCCTTCGACACTTCCTAGTGCTTTAGCTGGGAAGAAGAAGTGGCGCAACAAACTCCCCAGCAGCACAGCTGTCTGATAAGTTGGAAGAACTTGATTCTATACAGTAATAGGTATTAAATTTCATCAAAAAATTGAAATTTCAATATAAAAAAAAAAAAAGAAAATGGTTTATACAGTCAAATAAAATAAGCAATGCTATGGAGTAACTCATATAACCTGTCAGTAGGTAAGCTAATTCTGGTGAAAGAACACAAACGTCTTGAGTTAATCACAGCGACCAACAATTCTTATCGTTTAAGTAGTCGTTGATTGAATAGTATGTATGCCTTCGAACAAAGATTTGATTTTACTTTAGCTTTAAACGCATTAAAATGTAAATCTAGCAAAGAAGAGGGAAGCTTGTTATAAAAGGTGATACCGAGCCCAACGAATGAGTTATGAACTTTATGAAGCCGGTGAAAGGGACCACGTAGTTTGTCCTTATTTCTGGTATTAATATTATGAATATCACTGTTTTTAGTGTATAAGTGTATATTTTGCCTAATATTATATAATATTATTATATATAATAACTTAATATTATTATATAAGATGTTAGCGAAGATGAATTGTGATGCCACCGTGAGAATACCAATATCTTTTAAAAAATCTCTCAGAGAAACTCTAGCACCTAATTGGTAAATTGCACGTACAGCTCGTTTTTGCAGAACAAAAATATTTTGAATGTCACCGGCTTTGCCCCACAGCAGAATGCCGTAGGACATAACGCTATGAAAATAACTAAAATAGACTAACCGAGCTGTATCAACGTCAGTGTATTGTCTTACTTTCCTGACGGCGTAGGCAGCCGAACTGAGCCTTCCCGCTAGGCTTGATATGTGTGATCCCCACTGAAGTTTGGCATCTACTGTTATGCCCAGAAAAACTGCCGAGTCTACAGTTTCAAGCACCTCATTTTCTAAGACGATGTTGGGTCAGAGATTTTTTACATTCGGCAAAGCGAACTCATTTAGTTTTCATAGCATTGAGAACTAAATTATTCGTGGTAAACCAATCCGTAACCATTGAGAGTGCACTGTTTACGTCGTCAAAATCTTGTGTATTCCTGTCTACTTTAAAGATAAGAGAGGTATCATCAGCAAACAGTACAACGTCACAGATACCCTTTAAATAGAATGGTAAATCATTAATGTACACTAAGAATAAGAATGGACCCAGTATTGAGCCTTGAGGTACACCTAACTAAACTGGTAGCCCGGAAGATTTCACACCATTAATATCTACACATTGGTGCTTATTATTTAAATAGGAGTTTATTACGTTAAGCGCTTCATTTTGAACACCGTAATGACGTAATTTACGCAAAAGCGTGTCATGGTGCACGCAATCAAATGCTTTGGAAAGATCACAGAAAACTCCAATAGCATTTTGTGAGTTCTCCCATGCGTTAAATATGTGTTTCAGCAGGGCAACACCCGCGTCTGTAGTCGAACGACCTTTTGTAAAGCCATATTGTTCATCATGAAGGAGGTTATTTAAATTAAAATGTCTTAGCAACTGCTTGAGTATTAACTTTTCAAATATTTTATTAAATGCAGGTAAGATAGAAATGGGCCTAAAATTGCCAACGTTATTTTTATTACCCGATTTAAATAATGGTATGACTTTACTACTCTTCATGAGGTCAGGGATCGTTCCTAAATCAACACATTTATTAAAAGTAATAGCTAGATACGGGGCTACGATGTCGATTATGTTACTTAAAAGTTTAATAGAGATGCCCCAGTAATCACCAGTGTTTTTAGACTTAAGTGTATTAAAAATATTAACTACATCACGAGGCGTTACATGTTCGAAACTAAATAAGAGACTACATTTGGGCACACTACTATGCAAAAGGTTTTCCGCTTCAGACGGGGACGAATTTAAGGTGCGAGTCGTAGTTAAAGGTATGTTGGCAAAAAACTCATTAAATGCCTCAGCTACGTCAGCAGCTTCATTAACTAATTTATTGTTGACTATAATCTCTAGTTGCTTTTCCTGTTTAACCGACTTACCCGTTTCATTATTAATAATTTTCCAAGTGGTTTTTACTTTATTATTGGAATTTTTAATTGTATCGCTTAAAAATTTTGATTTAGCAAAGACAGATTTTTTTAAATAATTTTGAATAATTTCGGACATACTCTAGAAAAGGACTATCAAACCTGTATTTTTTCAAACCATATAACTCGTATAGTCTCGCTCTACTTTTATAAATACCTGGAGTGGCCCATTGGTTGAAGCCAACGGAAGTGCCATTAATCTCAATGGTTTTGGTCTTGAAAGTAGATTGGTATTCTTTTTGCACAACTTCAAAAAGTGATCCAAAGATTTTATTAGGATAAGCACCAAGATACGATTTTTCTTGAGAACCTACCGTCTAATCTAGCAGAAATTACAAATTTAAATCTAGGTTTCTGCCCACTCCCTATCCTCAATGTAACGTAAATATGCACCTGCATTATATCACTTGTAAATTGTAAGCCAATACTGTCCATTGAACCAGCAGCCTTGCGCTGCGGCCACAAACCGCACATTATGTTAGCATCTAATGTGTACCTATATCTGTGTGGCTGTGATATCGACTTGACAGTGTTGATGTTTTAGATTATAAGTATTTTTGGTGGGAGAGCGAGTAAAGGCCACAAATTAAACGGCCCTGAAGGTTTTCTAAAAATACTTTTGTATGAAAATCGAAGCGAATTTGCAGTGTAACAACAGGTCGGGACAAAATTCGCCTTCCGAAATTAAAGTTATTTTTCACTTTGTAGTGTTGTTCCGGAAGTCGTTTTTTTTTTGAGGTCCGTTGTCTTTCTCCGAAATGCATCATCAGATCTATATGAATTGAAAATGAACCATTTCGGAATAAAGCCCTTTCGAACAAAAAAGAAAAAGAATTTTGAAAATCCGTCTATATGTATACATATAAACACGTCGAATTGATGACCTTGAATTTCATTTGATTATTGGAATCCAGACAGGAATATGATTCTGGCTTCTGTTGTCACGTCATCATCCCTTAGCCAATTTTTGCAAAATTCACTAAATGCCTATACCCAATAAACCAATCTTGAAAGGACAACACAGAACATTTCAGCTTATTAGTGCCACTTAATTTAATCTCTATACCTATTGATTTACTAAACGAAACCGATTTTACGTAATCCAAATAAACAGTTAATACAGTTCAAATCTAATAACAAAACAACATTCTTTATAAATAGGGTTCCTTCCTTAAACTAATAATAACAAAACATCAAAAGCTTGCAACAGTTGTAACATGTTTAAAACATTCGAAATTACTCTGATGATTGATTTACTTTGGTAGTATTGAATTATAGGTTGGGTTCCGTACTTCTTTTGGAAGTAATTAAAGTTTGTTTATTGTATATATGGTCTCACGATTGCGAGTCAAAGTTACACAGTCATTAGAGGATCTTCACCCTAATTGCATAATGCACTCTCAATCAAAATCTAAATTATTTTGATGTTCGAAATATTTATCTGCTCAACAACGTAAATAACGAAAAAAAAAATTTTATTGTTAAAATAAAAATCATAAAAAAGCAACCGACTTAGAGTTCCGTTGTCTGTCTCCGAAACTCATCATCAGACCCATACCTACATCAGGACATTTCGGAATAAACCCCATTCGAACAAAAGAGAATTTTGCAAATCCGTCTATATATGACACAGGTATACACATAAAAAAATCATAAATAAAAAAACTTTATAAAATGAAACTACTGGAACATTCTATGTTACATTTTAAGGGACCAAATTAATGGCAACTATTCGGCATCAAACAAAAGAAGAATCGCGTAAATCAGATCATAAATCTCAGCGTAATCGGTGTACATACTTATAAAAACCAATTGAATTGAGAATCTCCTCCTTTTTTGAAGTCCGTTAAAAAGCCATTCCTTCTGTTATTGTGTTACGCAATTAATTACCCGTCAGCTATGAAAAGCCGTTTAAGTCCGATACGAGATAGTATTTTCATAACATGTAAGCAGGAAAGACAGAAACAAACCGTAAGTTTCCCGATTAAAATGATCATACTAGTATTTTTGAGTGTCACATTTTCTCAAGTAAAACTGTTTTTGTTTAAATCATCTTTGTAATGATCTGTAGGACACTACAGCGAAACAAATGTTGCGTTATTCAATCAATTAAAAGTTTCACGTTTATCACACTAAAGTTTATCGTGTTTTCGTTGTAAACACAACGAAAACACGATAAACTATATTTTATCGCTATAAACAAACATTTCCGTAAAACATAACACCCGAAGTTTTATAGCTACTCTCACAAAAGATACGAAACATCAATCACCTTGAGAACTAAACCAAGAACCAAAAAATCACGATTCTAACCTATTTGGAACATCGTTCTCCTATAATAAATATCTATACGGAACCACTAAAAGAATTCCGCTTGACGTGTAGCGTTTATAAACGTGAATCCGAAGAGTATATGTCCAGTTTATTTTGACCTTTCATGATGGTGCTAACTTCAAAAGCAAGTGGATTTAACTCCATCCGTAGTAAGATTTGCAAAGTTCTGTCTTTCAAGTTGAATAAATTAATCAAATGCAATTTCTTTATTGCCATTTGATTGTAATAGATCACAGACACAGAATATATGTGGCTCTGGCTCAAGAGCAAGGTTTGATTAACTTGTATTTCAGGAGCCAAAAGCAATTACGAAGCCAATAAAATAACTCTGCCAGGGGTGCGGGTTGTTCGAAAAAGATACCGTGGCCCCTAGCACACAGGCAACTGAAGGAACACGGGTGAGTTCTAGTCAGTAAAAGTCTGATGCCCTCCCGGTCCGCCCAGAGCGGGAGAAGTTATTTGATGATTTACTGCCCAAAAAAAAAGGCCAATCAAAGGCCCACATTCGATTATTTTCATTTGCACTTTATCACTTTCCTGAAATTCTTGGGTTTCAATTCTAATAGTGAGAATCGGAGGGGCACGTGGTTAAATATTAACGGCTGCAAGGGTCCATAGAAGGTAAGGCTACACGTACCGCGGTTGGTACCTGGATGGGTGACCATTAATTATACCGATATCGAGACCCCTCCGTGCCTTGGAAAGTCCTGGCTGTCATATGTGGATCTTTGACAGTCGTTACGGGCTGTCAGAAGACCGAAAGTCTGACAACCACGGGTAACATGCTACCCAGTAACTGGGTTGTTGAGGTCAGATAGGCAGTCGAAATACTGGTATTCAGCTGCATCTAGTAAGACTGGATGCAGTTGAATACCAGGGGTACCATGCTACCCAGTAAATGGGTTGTTGATGTCAGATAGGCAGTCGAAATACTGGTATTCAGCTGCATCCAGTTAGACCGGATGCAGCTGAATACCAGGGGTAACATGCTACCCAGTAACTGGGTGGTTGAGGTCAGATAGGCAATCGAAATACTGGTATTCAGCTGCATCCAGTTAGACTGGAAGCCGACCCCAACATAGTTGGGAAAAGGCTAGGCAGATAATGGTGCCGATTCTGTTGAACACCGAACTAAACTAACTAAACTATAACTAAAATTCCTTACTTTTCACTATGAGAATCTTAACGCTATTCTGCAAAAAAATATCTCTAAATTAAAAAACTATTTTGGCACAACTAAAATCGAATTTGACAATCGCGACTCGCACGTGGTTTGTTTTGGCTTCGCAACGTGGTACTTGTTTGCCCTACCCCGTGTTTTTTTTTAGAGCCAGAGGCGCGCAGGGGCGGCAGCCTCGACGTGATTTATCTGGAATTTTCACTTTTTGGGATGGAAAATATGAAAAATTATTACCCACATGTTGAGTTTCAGAGGTGTATGGGGTCTTTTAAAGGGGGTCGAAATTTTCATTATTTTTGCGATAGGACACACCATTTTCGAGATATAAGCAAAAGAAAAGAAAAAAAATACAGTACTATTTTTGCACCAGAAGTCGAGGTGTCTGCGTGAATTTTAGTTCTTGACAACTAATTTTATTCCACACCTATTTAATCGCGGTTAAAAATAGTCAGATTTAGTCAGACAACCAAAATTTTAGGTTGAATAGAATAAAGAAATTGACAACAACAGAAGAGCAAAATTAGCATTTTCACTGAACTAATAATTCAGTACAATCTTAGTGCTGTCAAACTAAAATATAGTTAAGTTGTGTCACTTTGGTCAATTTCAGAATAGGAAATCGTCGTTTGACAGGAATAAACAAAATTTTGGTGATTTTTAGTCTAGTTTAGAGAATTTTGTGACAACAGAATCGGCACCAATGACTAGCTATAGTTAAAATCGCCGTGTCCATTTTAGGCCCATCTTGCCCCGTGCCATTTTAAACTGGACACACAAGAGTTAAACTCTTTCCAGTTTCAGTTTTCAAAGGGAATAAAGATAATGGCTTTGAGAAGTGGTTGTGATCTAATTTCATTAGAAACGCGTTGAAAAACAAGATTGATTGATAATATTTAGTTTTGAGCTGGTATTTTTCTTTAGAGTTGGCTTGATCATTTGTATTTGTGTGAGTGAAGTGATACAATTTGGAGCACTCAATGTGAATTTTGGTTCAATATGTAGTAATGCCTAATGAATAGTTTGCACTATGAGCTTCGATCAATGACTATTACTGATCGAAGACTATGAGTGCTATTTTGTTTAATTTAAGATCTAAACTGATAACCTCTGATGATGATGATTCAAAGCAACGAGAAGAGCGAAGGCAGGGAAAACTTTGGAGTAAGTAAGTAGATATCATTTATTTGCTAAAAATTATACACTAATTGAATAATATAGTTGATGACACTTGTTTCTATGAACAGATTTTGAACATCTGAACTAAAAATGAAATGGTCTTTCTGTATATCAGACATCAGCACTCTTCCCTTGTTGCAGGCGACACTTAGCAAATTGAATAACTGTGTTTGACCTCTGTACACATTTATAAACACAATATTTGATCAAAGAACAAAATGAAATAAAATAACCTTAAATAAGTTGTGTAGTGAAGGCCTCCGGTGAGTAGAGTAAGTGTAAATGAGTGGATATGTGTTGGAGGGTAAGTATTGTTATAAGCAACTTTATTATGCTGGGGCCACACTACGGTCAACGTCAATGCCCATCATCGCGATAAATAACGCGGTAAAGATTCCGATTCAGTGGCCACACTTGAACGGTCAACGTCAAGTGATTGCCTAACGTCAAAATGCCAATGTGAATGCCGTTGTAAAATTATCGCGATAAATTGTGGCTACACCTACGGTTAACGTCCATCATCGCGATAATCAACGGCGTTTCCCGTTGGTGTGGCCCCCCGGCATTCTCCCGCTCTGGGTGGAGCAGGAGGGCGTGTCAGACTTTTACTGACTAAAACCCACCCGTGTTCCCTCAGTTGCCTGTGTTCCAGGGGCAACGGTGTCTCTTTCGAACAACCCGCACCCCTGGCAGGCGTCGGTCCTTGCGGACCCCACCAATTGTTGCTGACATCTCTGACGGCGCGCGTGGAATACAACGCGCCGTCCCGCCTACCACTTTTCGGCCGCAGGGAATAGGGAGAGCGGCCAACGTTATACCGACACACCTCTCCCCTGCGGCCCCACCGCGTCCGCCATCAAACGGTGGCGGCCCCGTCCATGCCACGGAAGGGAAGAGCGCTGCTCAGAAGCACCGGCACTCCTCCTCTGCCGCAGCCCGTAACCCTCAACCGCGATGCCTCCCATTCGACATCGCGGCCCACGCGTTTTTTTTTTTATCCTAAGTCATTTTAACCATGGCCATGACCGCCATAAACCATGGCAGACTTACAACAAATTACTGACTGAAAGTATTCGTTACCGAATTCTCGTTTATGAAACTCATTTCCGAAAACCAATGTTTTCGCATTCAGTTCATACCTTACACATCGGATGTATTGTTTATAAACAATAATACCTATTTATGTGTATGTTGCTAAGAAATCACCTTTGTATGTTTAATATGTTCAATAATGTATGTAACACAACCCATTACAGTACAATCACTGGGTTTCTCGTTACAGAGTATCTTGAGTTCTAGTTTAGTGTCGTAGTTCAAAAATGAAACAGGATACTGCATTTAATGACTTATTATCTGGATGACCGAGCTTTGCTCAGTGTTTTTTCTTTGTTTTACATTTTAAAAAAATGAAACCTAGCTACATCGATGTATCGCCCCCGAAACCCCCTGCAAACTAAATTTCATGAAAATCGATGGAGCCGTTTCCGAGATTCAGATGATTAATTTACATATATAGGTACAAGAATTGCTCCTTTAAAGTTATTAGATAGGAATAGACTACTTCTTCCCAAAAGGCGGTCGATTTCAACTCATCCTATCGCAGTCTACTTCTTAGCGTCATCATCATCATATTCAGTCAACGTTCCCACTGCTGGGACACAGAGAGTGGGAGTGGGCGTAATCCACGACGCAGGCCCAGTGTGAGTTGGTAGATGTCACATGTTTTCGAAATGTTGTTTCTAAGACTTGCCGGTTTCCTCACGATGTTTTCTTTCGCCGTTTTGAGAGCAATGGTGATGAAATAATCCACACAAAGTAATGCGCAGTCCTATCTGGTAGGGAGCACTGGTGGTGGCCCAGTGGTAACGACTGTGACTTACAAGATGCAGGTCGTAGGTTCGCACCCAGACAGAAACTTTACATTTTCATCATCATCAATTCAGCCGAAAGGCGTCCACTACTGGGCATAGGCCTTCCCTAAGCCCCGCCACTTCGACCGGTTCTGTGCTTGTCACATCCAGCGGATTCCCGTGGCCTTTACTAGATCATCCGTCTATCTTGTGTGAGGCCTACCAACGCTACGTCTTCCAGTACGCGGTCGCCACTCTAGAACCAGGGGCCTAAGTCTACTAATTTATAAACGTTACAATGGTCTCTCAATGGTGTGTTTTTGACAGTTTTTGTATGGCAAATCTGTCAAAAACTTACCATTGAGAGACCATTGTGACGTTTATAAATTAGTAGACTTAGGCCCCTGCTCTATCGGTCATAAGTTCTGCGAGCAATGTGCCCTGCCCACTGCCACTTAAGTTTGGCAATTCTTCGAGATATGTCGTTTACTTTGGTTCTCTTACGGATCTCTTCATTTCTGATTCGATTGAGTAGGGAAACTCCAAACATAGCCCTCTCCATTGCCCTTTAGGTGACTTTCAGCCTTCGTATGAGGCCCATTGTAAGCAACCACGTTTCAGTACCATATGTCATCACTGGCAACATGCACTGGTCAAAGACTTTTTTCTTGAGATCTTGCGGGATGTGTGACGAGAAGATATTGCGTCTTTACCTAGGTACATTATACACTAGTAGAATGCCTAGAAAGACTGGCGAATACTCAGATGATGGTCTGTGGAAATATTATGAAAGAAGAACACATGCTGGCTGCACAATAAAACTGTGAATGAGGGTGACAACGGAGATTAGGATATCCCTTGACCTAAGAATAGCACCCTCATTCCGTAACACACTATGCAACATAATCTGATATCATTTTAAGGATAAGTATTGCTAATCCATTGCTTCATATGTTCGGAAAATTTGTCTGCTCGACAAAGTGAATAACATAATTAATGTTGTTGAACTGTCAAAATAAAAGCCACTGATATCGTGTTATTACACCGCGGTGTAAGATCTATTTCTAAAACTAAATTTCGATTCTAGACTAATACGAGTAGGTCTCTCAAATTAAAACCTCAATAAAACATTTTTACAAATTCAAGGACGTAGCACAAAAAATCAAAAGTTTCACGCTCTAACATTTTATTCATATAAAAAATATTTAGGCAATCGGTTCATGCGTAGTTAACACAGATCGTCACTTGCGCAAGAGTTTATATTATTGCATTTTATTTTCATGTTTGTGAGCGTCACTATTGCATGTGGTAGAGATAAATTGATTATATTTTCTGAATGTCATTGAATTTGTGTTAGTTATCGAGTTATAGTGACAGTGAGGCATCAGACTAGTGATTAATTTGGCGGCCTATAATGTTCCCACTGTTGGGACACAGGTCACACAGGCATCCTCACTGTGAGCGGGAGTGGACCGCAATCCAACACGCGCGCCTAGCGCGTAGGAAGTCATATTTCTCAGTCAACTCTTCGAATTTTTGTTTGTAGAACATACCGGTTTCCTCACGATGTCTTCCTTCACCGTTTTGAGAGCAGTGGCAATGAAAAAATTTACACAAAGTAAGGCGCCTATCTAGGGTCGAACCTTCGACCAACAACTCGTACGACGTGGCCGTTATCACTGGGCCACCAAATGCTCATTACTTAATTTTATCTTACTAAAGAAATACCTACTATGTATAAATCACATTACACAACTATATTAACTGATGGAGTTACAGGTGTAAGCAATGTGACTGTGGCTCTTTAACACCAAACTGCATCCCAAGGTATTGAGCATGAGTGACTCATGCTCAATGGTCATGCTGCATGACCATCTATTTTATACACACTACATTATACTATTAAGGCGCAGACAGCCGACTTTTAACGATTTTTTATTCAAGATCACGTTTAAACGGCTTGTCTTATGTATTTGAAAAAATTATATGTGAAACTAGACAATTTTCTTCGTCATTTGATATGTGAATATTTTAAATAATATTTTTATAACATAATGTAATTAATTGGTAAAGTAATGTCTATCGCGGACATAAAAACGATAATCACGCAAAAACTATCGGGTGTATTTCCATGAAACTTTCACCATATATAAGACAATTTAATCACCCAAAATTTAGTATACGGTTTTTCTTTGAATTGTGTTTGATAAATCAACATGGGTTGTTTTTCGAAAAACTGATGCGCGTTCAGGCGGGGTCTCTTGCGAGCGACGGGCGGCAGTGCATCGCTGTAGGTAGCTGTCATCTATTGTCGCCTTAACAGCGTCCATTTACTCAAAACTATTAAACAACGAAAATTAAAGAGACAGTTACCCAGAAAAAATATAATATTTAACCGACTACTTAGAAAAGATGTAAGGATCCAATAAACTTCTCGTTCGCGGAAACTCAAAACTTGGCAAGGAGCCATGATATCGTGACTTGGTGAGACCGAGACCTAATTTATGTCGTGGACAGGTAAAACTTCCGACATGCTGAGCTATTCGTTTGACGGAGCTTAGAATAAACTGATTCGAAGAAGCAGAGTTTATTATAGCATCGGTTTTGATGTTGACGGCCAATTGATTGGAGATCTCTGTGGAAGGGTATTTCGAGCGCATTTACTGACTTTGTGCGTCCAACAGGATATTCCGCTAACTCTAAAAGATTCCCCAGTATTTTGTTTTAATGTGGATGAGCAAAAGTAGCCCGCGAAATTAAAAATTTCGTACATTTGTTGCATGTGTCCTTTGGCCTATCCACTCCCACGTCCCACAGCTGGACTAAGGCCTCCCAGAAACTGGCAACTCAAACTTCCTTCCATTTTCGCGTATGATTTTAATTTTTCATCATTTATAGTCTTCTTCATTATCGATGTAACGACCGTGTGCTATGGAAGACCCTGAGGGACGCCTATAATAAAAAGCGATGCAATCTGGAGATTTCTGATGTCTAAACCTTTCATCATCATAATCAGCCTATAACGTTCCCACTGCTGGGACAGGGGCCTCTTCTGTGAGAAGGAGTGGGCCGTAATCCACCACGCGGGCCCAGTGCGGGTTGATAGATGTCACATTTATCTTCGAATTTTTGGTTCTCGGACATGCCGCTTTCCTCACGATGTTTTCCTTAACCGTTTTGAGAGCAGTGGTCATGGAATATTTTAGACAAAGTAAAGCGCCTGTCTGGGTTCGAACCTACGACCTACATCTCGTAAGTCGTGTCATTTACCACTGGGCCACCACTGCCAAACCTTTAATTTAGATAAATAATTATTTATTTGAAATTGAAATGGAGTTTAACCTTAGAACCTCGGTGTTAATTCAGATCAATAGGAGGAAGAATTCTTAGATTTACCAGTCTACCGGCAGGCTTAGCATGACGCTTTGTATTTCTACTCTACTGTAGAATAGAAATCGCTTTACTACATTTCTCAATACGAAACTGTCGACTGTCTATACGGTAACGTCATTTTTGTCTACTCTTCCGTCGACAAAACGCTTGCCTACGGATCTCGTGCTAAGCCTGCTGGAATCAAACAGACACAGATGGTTCTTTATGACGACAAAGAATAAAATAGCAATATATATATTTAACGTTTAAAAGTAGACTAGAAATATGACACAGTTTCCGCATTCTCAAAGGATTAGTGTAAAAACTTTCCGAACAATGAACCGTGGTATATTTAAAGGATTATGCTAATTTTATGTATCGTAAATTAGAATTTATCACCATTAATGAACCAGAGCCAATCTATTGTAACTTTTTTATTTTATTTGAGATTTTTAGACCAATTTATAATCATGTAGGTACTTCTTAGTTTACAGCGGGGTAATTTTGTAACACACTATCAGTAGGTAAAGGGCCATCTATAAGTTACGTCACACACACGTTACGTCCTTGGTGGTCGCACTTGTAAAAGCCCCCTTGTGTGATGTCACATATATTTCAATTTTATATTTAGATGTAAGACTAGGTAAATAGAGTTTTAATATTTTACGTTTTAACATGACGACATGACATGCGACGTCACAACGCTTTTGACCCCCTCTGGCCGCTGTCACACAATGTCACATTTCGCCCCCCTTTAACGTGTGACGTAATAATAGGTCTTTACCTATGAAATTGCCGTTTTGTATGAAAAAATTTAAACGAATTTTTTTCATGAATTTTTTATTTGTATTAATCGAAGTAATCACCCATGCAATCAATGCATCTTTGCCATCGCAGTGGCAGTTTATTGATGCCCTTCTTAAAGAAATCAGCTGGACGGGAGGCAACAAATTCTTCAAAGGCATTTTGTACTGCCTCTCGGGTATTAAATTTTTTTCCCGCCAAGAAGTTATCCAAATTCTGGAAAAAGTAGTAGTCTGTAGGCGCAAGGTCTGGTGAGTAGGGCGGATGACGGAGAGCTTCCAACCCCAGTTCTTGCAACTTGGAGACCGTCTGCTGTGCAGTATGAGGTCGCGCGTTGTCGTGCAGGAGCAGCGGAGACGAGCGATTGACCAATGCTGGTTGGAGATGCGCCAGCTTCTCCATCATTGTGTTCAGTTCTTCACAGTACACATCTGCAGTAATGCTCACCCCGTTTGGTAAGAAGCTGTGATGAATCACACCGGCGCTAGACCACCAAACAGTGACCATCACTTTTCTAGGGGTAAGTTTTCGTTTAGGGCATTGTTTAGGTGCTGAACCAGGATCCAACCAACTTTCTGAGCGCTTACGGTTATCAAACAGAATCCATTTTTCATCGCAGGTAACAATGCGGTTCAAAATTCCTTCATTTGTGTGTCTGTTGAGCAGTGCAAGGCACGTCTCGACGCGTACTTCGCGCTGGCGATCATTGAGTTCGTGGGGCACCCATTTGTCAAGCTTTTTTACCTTGCCAATTTGACGCAAATGGACCAATATTGTTTTGACGCTAACGTCGAAAGCTGCTGCTAATTCAGCCGTAGATTGTGTATCATCAGCTTCCACAATCGCCTTTAATTCGTCATTGTCGACCAAAGTCTTCGGACGACCGCGAGGTTCATTTTTCAGGTCGAAATTTCCAGAACGGAAGCGAGCAAACCAATAACAGGTGGTGCGTTGGTTTGTAGTGTTAGCTCCGTAAACGTCGTTGATGTTGCGTGCCGCTTGTGCCGCGTTGCTGCCACGAAGGTACTCATATTCCATAATTACTCGAATTTTTAACGTATCCATGATGACGAAAAAGATTGAAATGCGATGAAAATGTAACACTAATCAATAAAGAAATGACTACTTTTAGAAAAAAAATCCATGTTTTTAAAATAAAATTAATTTGAAATTAGAATTCTTAGCCAAACAAAAATTATTTTGATTTGAAATGGCCAGTACTGCAGAACGGCAATTTCATAGGTAAAGACCTAATATATGGATAGCCCCTAAGAATGGCTTTCATTTTGACAGTTCAACAACATTCATTATTGCGTTATTTACTTTGGTAAGAAGACGATTTTTTCGAACATGAACTAGCAATATCCTTCAAAATTATTTAGATTGTGATTAATAGTGTGTAACGCAATTTAGGTGCTTGTTATTGTTTGCAGACAAAAGTTTTTAATTATTTATTTATTTAAACTTCTCGCACACAAAAAAGGTAGAAAGTCGGCGGACTTAATGCCTAAGGCCAGGGATGGCGAACCAATGGCATGCGTGCCTTTGATGGCACGTAACAAATAATTTGGGCACGACAGCCTAAGTCACAGTATGGTAGGTTCAGTATGATAGGAGTATGCCTGAGTCGTTACTTTCAGAAACCATACATTCACATGATTTTATTCTATGTCATATGATATCAATACCAGATACCAGAAGTTGCACTAATTTGTTATTTAATTTAATAAGGTGGTGTGGTGTGGTGTGGTGTTGATTACTTACTATATAATAGAACAAGTCTATTTCTGTTTCCATTTATAGACTAGGTACTAGACTACCAATGATTGTGAAATTATATTTTTTTTTTTCTAGTAGTCAACAAGACTAGAAAATATTTTTGGAAATAATGTCTCGTAGAGATTGAGAGGTTTGCCATCCCTGTCTTAGGCATTCTCTACCAGTCAACCAAGGGCGGTTTAGAGATTAGATGGCAGGGGCTTTAGTTGAGAGGAACAATGGTAAAAAAAAACGATAACATAATATTTTTTAAAGAGTAACCGTGGAGTTCCTTGCCGGCTCTTCGGTTCCAATTTGGAACCGTGCACTTAGCTTACACGTTTTATGAGTGCCCATGCAGGTTTATGTGAAATAAAATATTTTGGTTTTGAATAATTTTGATTTCGATCATAATGAATTAAAAATAAGATAGGTACATAAGTAGGCGAGTTTTTAAGATACAATCGTCCAATAACGTAGCTAGGTTAGTAACATTACGTTTCACACACTTCCAATGGCAATACTTTTCATTTTGACAGTACAGACGCCATCACATCAAGCTACCCCAAACTGTCAAATTTTCCCAGTTGAACATGAACCCTATACTTATGCCATAAAGTCGTAAATCTATCAAAGAAATTTGACAGATCGGGGTAGCTTGTGTGCTGGCTTCTGTACGATAACATTCATTCGTATTTTTTTTTTTTTTTTTAATAAAATTTCGTACAAACGTTAAAAATCTGTACAAAGGCGGACTTAATGCCTGAAGCATTTTCTACCAGTCAACCTTCGGGTGATCCAGAGACAAACATAGCAGGTGCAACACATGGAATAGTTAAATACCGTTACATACATATCTACTTTGTCCAGTAGATGAATTTATTCTTAAAATGAAGAAATGGAGCAATTTCCACAAAAATCTTTTGCATTGTGATTGAAAGTATTACGCAATTAGGATGCAAGACGGATCAATATTGCTTGGCAGCAGAATAAGTATGGTGGCAGTGCTTCCTTTGACAAGCAGCTGTAGGTACTACAACCCACAGTGTACTTACGGTGCGGCAAGAAGCAAATTATTAATAGCGCATCGCTACAACAAATAAGGTTCAAAACAACTACGCGTTTGATGTTAGTTGAATCGAATGTACACCAACTAAAGTAATTATACAGTTTTAATAAATTTAAATTAAAAGATAAATTCACGGCTTATTTCCACGCTCAAAGTTTTGAGAATTATGCGACGCAAAATATTTTATTGAGCTCTTTAACAATTGTTTTGAAATTTTTATTATCGGTACTTACTCTTTTATTTTTCATAAAATATTTTTAACACCTAAGTATTTTCTTTAAGCATTTCACAACATACTTAAATTGTTTCGGATTTGTAATATGTACCAATACGCCTGTTACGTTTGCGCAGCGCAGCGCCTTAAGGGGAACCTAGTCGCTGGTTCGAACTCACTGGTGGGCCTGGCTCAGAAGCATTGTCCCACCAGGCTTCATGTCCAACAGAGATAGACAGTTATGCGCTAACAGAGATGGGCAGTTAGACGCTAGTTTACATTCACAACGTTATTGAGTGAGACACAGGATCTTATTATAGTAGAACAGGAGCGTAAATAATTAAGAAAAGTCCTTCTGAAGATCGGTTTTTATGAAAAAACCACGGCATAAATCAATGACCAAAAAAGTTTATTGAACTTTTCGATGTTTGAACTTGGTCGGCACTGACTTGGTTTTGGAGATTTGACACTTGTTGTATTACTTAAACACGCCCAAAGTTAGGTTAGATTAAAACTAATCTTTGTTATTCTATCTAAGATCGACGAATTATTTGTAAAAGGTGTTAAACTGCGACTGCAATGGGTTCCATCGCATAGGGATACAGGGCAATGAAAGGGCTGACATACTGGCAAAATATGCAGCAAAAAATGGAAAAGTATCTAATATAACGCTAGATTACGCAGAAATTTTACCTAAATTCAAAAATAAGTGTAATGATGACTGGAAGGAATATTTTGACAAACGTTCATTGGAAAAAGGTATCTGGTATAAAACCATGCAGGGTCAGCCTTTTCGTGTGCCCTGGTTTATCAATAGTAATTTAAGTAGAAAATTAGTTGTTACAGCTCATAGACTCAGATCTGGACACATTCCATGCAATAAGTTTGCGTTCATGATGAGAAAGACTAACTCGCCTAATTGTGGGGAGTGTGGAGTTGTAGAAGACTTACATCACTTATTGATGGATTGTGTTCGGTATGAGTCTCAGAGAAATGATCTGTTTCGGACCTTGAGGTTGAACCGACTTGATATGGGCACATTTCATAAAATTCTGTGCCAACCAAATAGTGATGATGCGAAGAGTCTGTTCAGGTTTATGGCACAAATGTAATTAGAAGCATTGTATTTAGGGTACGATGGGACTGTCATACGCATTGCGGTTATAAAAGTCCCTAAATAAATAAAAATTAAAAAAAAAAAACTTTGTTGACTCATAACTTTTTAATGGCTTTTTGTTTTAGTATTCTGTTTCCGTACAGACAACACTAATAATGAGACAAAACCATACCATGTTTAATTTTTGATTTACATTGTCTAACAGTGGAGTAAAACACTCTCGAAGTTTGTATGGAAAAAATATGCACTAGATTCACCTTAAGGAATGGATTTTATGAGGTAACAGAAGTTTAAAACCTATAAATAGTATATTAATAGATTTGAAAGTCGCCTACAAGCTCATATCTGGAATCTCTGCGTTAACTGTTAAATCGCCATTGCGTAGGAAGATAATCTTCTTGCTTATCGATTTTCTCATTATCATTTCATAAATAAAATATATTTACTACCAACAATAATAATTTACGAGGGAAGAGGAATCACGTTCTTAAAAAATAAAACCAAAATATCCTTAACACACAAATTAATGCACCGTGTGCAGTTTCGTCTTCGATGTGGACAAAAAAGGATCGTTTGAAACAAAATGGCGGAAGAAGCAGCATTTTCATTTACACTTTGTTTCGTTTTATTTTTGTACGTAGTAAAGCGTGTTCACTGTCTAATATTGGCCTCGTAAGTCGTGGGCGAGGATGCATTGCTTTTCTTTTTAAACACGATTATAAAAATAAATTTTAGCCCACACTCTTCTCCAAACAAATGTCAACCTTACTGTTTCCGTATTAAGGAGGGAATTGAGTTAGTGGTCAATTGAAAATCCGTTGACGACCTACAAAATTTGTGGGATACATTTACGAAAATGTTATAAGTATTTAATGTATTAAAATAACCGAACATCAAATACGTTTCATAGGTACTTAAGTTTATAAAAGAATCGGGGTTTTATGAGCAATTTCATATTTGTAGTTCCGAAATTCCAAATCTTTTATTTTTAGTCTTTTTTTTTCGGATTTCTGTCTGTTGCCAAGTGCAATAATTATGGTTTTTTTTTTCAATCAGTGACCAGTTTATGGATACTGGTCATTGATTGAAAAAAATACCAACACCATCATCATCTGCCTGAGCTTTCTCAACTATGTTAGGGTCAGCTTCCAGTCTATTCGAATGCAGCTGAATACCAGCATTAAACATGGAGCGACAGCCTATCTGACATCTACAACCCAGTTACTGAGTAATACGTTACCTCGAAAAAAAGACCACTAACACCATATCAGGTCTTAGCAAAAACCTGAAATAAATCAGTCAGAATAATAATTATTTCATTCATAAATCTAGCCATAACAGCAAACCAGATCTTTTCTAGAACAACACTTTACATTTATTACTACAGAACTCATCAATAAGCTAACATGTAATTGTCGTCTATTTTCGTCGCACGCGCACGTTGTAACGAGCCGAGGTAAATGAGTTATGGCTGAGCTTGTAGACAGAGTGGCAACCTATTGATGTCTTGTTTTAGTGGCTAGTGGCTACACGTGGCTGAGTGGTCGCTTTGTTGCAGGGCTGGGAGCATTTGGTTTTTCTAGAGAGCTGATAGTACTTACTTGATTTGTTTTTTTTACTATGTGATAACATGTTGTGTGGTTCTGGTTTTTGTTTTCTCATGTTAATAGGTCAAGTATACCAGTAACGGGTAATGTTCTTCGACTTCATCTGCCTGAAATTTCTTGTTCCCTTGACCCACCCCGCTTTTTTATTTTTTGGGGATGCGAAATCATCAAATAACTTGATGATAACGATAGGGCGTGTCAGACTTTAACTGGCTAAAACACCCGTGTTCCTTCAGTTGCCTGTGTGCCAGGGGCCACGGTATCTCTTTTGAACAACCCGCACCCCTGGTAGGCATCGGCCCTTGCGGGGCCCACAAATTGGTGCTGACATCTCTTTGAGGCGCGCGTGGATCACAACGCGCCGTCGACCCGGGCTCGGTCCTTATCGGACGGCGAGCTACCCATTATTCGCCGTCCACTAGCCCGCGCCTAAGGTGGCCAGGAATCGGCCTGGGATTCCCGAAGCCCAAGACGTCTCCTGCGGCGACTAGGGCCGTGAGGGCGCATATATTGCCTCTTCCTCGCGTGCGCCGCCTCCTTCTTCGCAAGTACTACTTCTTCTGACCCACCCCGTCGCATCACATCGTATACCCGCGCTATAACTTTGGTTTTGACTAGTGTTATGTCTTTTCTTTTTGTTCGATTCCTAAGGGCTATAGCGTGCTATTAAATAGCCTATTACCTTTCTCAAGAATCGGGCTAATAAATGAAACAAAAATTTTCAAAATCTGACCAGGTAGTTCCAGTATTCATACAAGCAAACTCTTTACCTTACTTATTAGTAGCTATAGATGATACAAAATCAAAATCAAAAGTCATTTATTCAAACTAGGCTGAGAGTCAGCACTTTTCGAACGTCAAAATTACATAAGACAGTCCCCCAAAAACGCCCACATTCCGACACTTCCTAGTGCTTTAGCTGGGAAGAAGAAGTGAGTAACCTAAAAGGCAACAGTAAAAAACTATTTCGAACTTATGCCAACAAAACAGATAAACAAAATCAAGAATGTTCAGGTCTGGGTCGAATTGTTTTCATAATGGCTATCACAAGTTTGTGATCTACAGGGAGACAGGAACATTATTAGTATGATAAATGGTGCCGGACGTAAAGAATAGCACCTTCCCATTTCATCCCATGGGTATCGTGTAGGCGACTAAGGGACTTCCCAAAGAATGGGCAGCAGCGTTCTCTATGCATTTTACCGCGATTGCCAACCCGCCTGCCAAGCGCGGTGATTATGGCAAACCCCCACTTTTGGGGGAGGCCTATGTCCAGCAGTGGAAGTTTTTCGGTTGAAATGATGACTATTAGTACATGAATCCGAACCACGCTGCGCTGAAATATTTCGTCAGTTACCTTAAAAAAAAATGATGTTCCATACAGTTTGACCGCGTAGGTATGACATTTTTCTATGAAATAGTAGTTTCGTTTTTTTTTATAACCACCGAATTATTTCTAAGCTATGGGGCTTAATAAAAAATTCTGAAGTCAAGATTATACACATGTAAATAAATTAGTAAAGTTGCCTTTCCATTCTCATATCGATTTATGACTTAATAACTTTTATTAGGCACACTTTGCATTCCCAAAAAAAACCCAATCAAATGAAATCACTACCAATTTTATAATCTAGTATCTACACATAACAGTTATCCTTCCCACAATAATCCAACGCTCGTTTTATTGTTTTACGATAGTTAAGAAGATTAATGATATTTTGGTCAGACGTCCTACGATCCCGCCCACTGGGTGTCACTCGCGGACGGTGTAAAATTGTGAAATATTTACTTGGAACTACAGTCAAACAGGTATGTAGGTATTGGATTTTAAATTATTTTCAATTTAATATTGGGAACACGTGCTGTGGTGTAAATTGTGAAGGTACACATGTTACGATAGATTTGACAAACCTTCTTGAGCTATTAGTCGATTCGCACGAATTTACTTACTCGAATCGGGCGAATTTAAAATATTCATTATTTTCGATAAGCGACTTGCATGAAATTTACTTACTTGTGGGCGAATCGACAACTCAAGAAATATCTACGCTATTACGTAGATATTTCTTGAGTTGTCGATTCGCCGAATTGTGCATTAAAATCAAAACATGTCAATTGCCTATGCAATTGACATGTTTTGATTTTAATGCACTTCATTGCATGTACTTGCATTGACCTTTTTTCATATCTTTATTGCATAAAAATTCAAAATCATCATCAGTCATTTATTCAAACTGAGAGTCAGCACTTTTTAAATTTAAAATTACATAAGACAATCCCCCAAAACGGCCGCCCTTCATCACTTCCTAGTGCTTTAGCTGGGACAATTGCCATTTTTTTGTTTTCGCGGGGAAACCTTCAAAAGGCGCCCGGTCTTTGGGAAAAAGACCGGGGAGTGTGGGATTTTTACCTTACTAAAACCACTCCGGTGGTCATCATCTACACTTGGAAGGGGTACCGTTACCTTTTAGAAGACCAATCCGAAACGCCCTCTGTGCAACGCCTGTTAGGGCTCATATCTGGGGAGACTGTAATGGGGTCTCCTCGAAATCTAGCTCTGTGCAAGGCAGCACGTAACCACTGTACGCTCTCTTCCCCGAGGTCACTAAGGTCAGAGTCTCAACACTCCGCCACCCCAAATTTCCGCCTGTCTTAAATTAAGCAGGTGGGGTTTCGGCGTTATAGGCGTCGAGGCGGTTGTCTCCCCGACGCTTTCTTCTCCGAGCGGCATCAGCCCTCCCGCGATCCCGTTCGGCTGCCTCCTTCCGGACCATCACAGTCTCACAGAAGGCCATTTCAGTTGGGACGATAGCCTAACACCTACGTGTTTTAGGAGTTATCGATTCGCTCACAAATAAATTAATTTCCAGCAAGTCGCCTAAAGAAAATTCGTGCGAATTAACTAGTAAGCCATACATTTTACCCGAATTCTTTTGTATGTTTCTTGAGCGAGAAGATCATTGATAGCCAGAGGCTTCCTCGTCGGCGGCATGGTACAGGTACCTTAAGCTTGATTGAAGAATCAACATTTAGCCAAACACGAACGGAAACAATAAAATACACAAAACTAGTTTTAGCTCATACATAACGTAAATATTTTCTTTGCAATTTGCATTAAAATAAATACATTGAACATTTAGGTATATGCTCTAAATATTGTATTTGGCATGTTTATTACTCATAACGGTGGTTAAGCAGCTTTGAATGAGGCCGATGAATGGAATGGTTGTCTTGAAACGATTGTATTATTGTTGTCATGTTAATTTTGAGAGATAAAAGAGTAGCTACTCTTATTACGTTGGTGAAAAGAAATTTTATGGGGGGCCATTTACGAGTATACGCCATATTTATTTTATTATATCAAATAAGTCAGATCCTGAAACGGACTGAAACCTACTAATATTATAAATGTGAAAGTTTGTATTTTTGGATATGTGGATGTTTGTTCCTCAACCAAGCAAGAACGGTTAAACGGATTTGGACGAAATCTGGCACACAGATAGTTATAAACTGGATTCATCGTGATTTTTGCGTTTTCTCGGTTGCATCCTTTCGGAGCCCGGGGTCCGCTTTCCTACTCTTAATTACTTAAACATGTCCAAAGTTACGTTAAATTAGGAAGAAAACGAATTTTTGTTGGCTCATAAGTTTTTAATAACTTTTTATTTTAGTACCTATTCTGTTTCCGTACCGACAATATTAATAATTGAGACAAAACCATATCATGTTTAAGTTTTGATGTACACATTGTCAAACAGTGGAGTAAAACTCTCCCGAAGTTTGAATGGAAAAAAATGTGGACTTGTTTCACCTTAAGGCGCGTTAGGAAGCAAATTTTTAACACCATAATTTTATTTGGTGCAAGAAACATCAACTGAACTAAGTAGCTACGATAACGATAAGAATAGTTGGTCGCTGTGATTAACTCAAGACAATGTTTGTGTTCTTTCACCAGAATTAGCTTATCGACTGACAGGTTGTATGAGTTACTTCATTTACTTAATTGTTTATTTTATTAGACTGTATAAATCATTTATTTTTATAATTGTACAGAATCAAGTTCTTTTAACTTAACAGACAGATGTGCTGCTGGGGAGTTTGTTGCGCCACGTCATCTTCCCAGCTAAAGAACTAAAAAGTGGTGACGGGCGGGCATTTTGTGGGAACCGTCTTATGTAATTTTGACGTTCAAAAAGTGCTGACTCTTAGTCTAGTTTGAATAAATGGATTTTAATTTGATTTTGATTTTGAGCTGCTGCTGACTATACATACTTACTTATAGCAATCTCCATCAACGTTTGGAGAGGTTTTTTTAAATCCATGTTCGTTTCTAGAACCTTAAATGTACCTAACTAAGGGCAGGGCCTCTACAGGACTTTCAAAAACAAGCCGTATTTTTTTACTTTACTAGCTGTTGCCCGCGACGTTGTCTATAATCCAGGGAGAAAAGTAGCCTATGTCCTTACCTAGTTCATGGTCTATCTGTGTGCCAAGTTTCATCCAAATCCGTTCAGCCGTTTTACCGAGAAACCGTTACACTTACTTTCGCATTGATAATATTAAAGTTAGGATTTTACAACAGAAAAATTAGAACAAAATAATAAAAAAAAAACACTACAAAACATGCAATGGTCCGTAATAAAATACATCAAGAATAATCACGATAGTATATAATATATGAACGGCAAACGATTCCTTCATAGAATGTAGATATTTATTCCAATAATAACCTAAAAATTATTCCTTTGTAGATAATTTCATTTTTGACACTTGGGTAGAAGCCAAAACAATAATACCGATCGACATAAGATACAAATAGACATTATGAAAATGTCTTCGACATAATTTTAAAGACATTTCTCGTTAACAAACAGTTGACAAAATGTTAACGTTTAACTTTATAAAAAAAACCAATGATTTACGATTAACTTGATAAATGGGGATCATTTAAGATTTACGTAAACATAAATCATTTCGTTATTTATTAATATTAAATTAAGTGAGTGTTTATGAAAGTAAAAATGTAAGTGGGTCGTTAAATCTTGAAATTAAGTGTGATTCCGTGTCGACATTATTTTGAAATGTATATTTTTGGAGGACAATACAATGTATGTTTAAAAGAAATGAGACATTAGTCATTGAGCCAAAAAAATATTAACACGCGACCTTCACCTTTATTTTGAACTCTATTGTTGTTGCCCAAGAGTGGTGGCCCTATTAGCCCCGATAACGATCGTCGCGTCGGTTCGAACCTAAGCAGGCCCTTTACTTTGTGTGATTAATTGCATCACCACTGCTCTCAAAACGGTGAAGGAAAACATCGTAAAGAAACCGGCATGTCCTAGAATCGAAAATTCGAAGACAAGTAACATCCACCAACCCGCACTGGGCCGCGTGGTGGATTACGGCCCACTCCCTCTTACAGAGAGGCCTGTGTCCCAGCAGTGGGACACAGGCCTTGAAAATATGGGTATAAAGGGAATCGGAACTGCTCCTTTTTTTAAACACCTGAAAAATCGCACGCAAAGGGTAAGAATAGGCGATACTGTAAGCGGAGCGAGCTCAGTGAGCATTGGAGTCCCTCAAGGCAGTATTTTGGGCCCTTCTCTCTTCCTATGCTATATGAATGACCTCTGCAAACTGAATCTCCTAAATTGTAAAATTATCTCACACGCAGATGACACAACCCTTACCTTCTATGGAGACACCTGGGATGAAGTATTTTAATATGCCCAAGTAGGATTCAACACGGTCTGCCGCTGGATTGCCTAAAACCTGCTAACTCTAAATACCACGAAAACTTTTTTTCTAACGTTCTCATTACGAAACACTCCCATCCCATTACACAAAATAATCGCACATTCTTGTCCCCAACAAATAGCCTCACCTTGTTAGCTGCCCTCATATTAATAAATCTAAATCCGTTAAATACCTCGGTGTAACAATTGATGACCACTTAAATTTCAAAGAACATATTAGTAATGTCTCCAAGAGAGTCCGTAAACTCACTTATGTCTTTAAAAATCTTCGGCACGTTGCGGACTCTAAAGTCATGCGAACTGTCTATCTGGCGCTCTGTCAGTCTGTTCTTGCCTACGGCATCTCCTCATGGGGAGGAGCAGCCAAAACGCATCTCCTGGAACTAGAACGAGCTCAACGATTTCTTCTGAAAATGAGCCTATTCAAACCGCGACTTTTTCCTACGACCGATCTCTACCAACAAGCTGAAGTGTTAACGGTTAACTGTCCCCCCCGAGTGGGTTCCCGCATTGTCGTTGCGGGGGGGCTTAGTAACCGTGGTCTCCCACCCACGGTGAAGCCAAGAGGAACCCAACGGTGGGGCCGCTCGTCAGGGTTTTTGCCTTCAAGCCATTGACGTAGCGGCCAAAAAGTAGGTTGCGGTGAGGTGCACCGCAACTGAGGTGGGCCGCGATGTCGAATGGGAGGCATCGCGGCTGAGGGTTACGGGCTGCGGTAGAGGAGGAGTGCCGGTGCTTCTGAGCAGCGCTCTTCCATTCCGTGGCCTGGACGGGGCCGCCACCGTTTGATGGCGGACGCGGTGGGGCCGCAGGGGAAGAGGAGTGTCGGTATAGCGTCAGCCGCTCTCCCTATCCTCTGCGGCCGAAAAGTGGTAGACGGGACGGCGCGTTGTGTTCCTCACGCGCGCCGTCAAAGATGTCAGCAACCACTGGTGGGGTCCGCAAGGGCCGATGCCTGCCAGGGGTGCGGGTTTGTTCGAAAGAGATACCACGGCTCCTGGCATACGGGCTACTGAGGGAACACGGGTGGGTTTTAGTCAGTAAAAGTCTGACACGCCCTCCTGCTCTACTCAGCAGGAGAAGTCATTTGATGATTTCTCACCCAAAAAAAAAAAAAAAAAACCGTTAACTGTACGTACTCGCTACTATACTTAGGCAAAATGCATCCCTGAACTTTAATAGTTTTAATCCAGTTCTACAGACACGGCGGTTCCATCAAGTCTGTCAAGCTAGACCACCTAGGAAGAGTTTCAGCCGATTCTTCTTCTTTTTCCAAGGGCCACATCTTTATAAAATTGCAAATAAGCTGCTAACAATAATTTATTCACTAACGAGAATCGAATGCAGACGTAAGGTCTCAAAGTGGCTCCTATCACTCACCTATTGCGATACGGAGAAGCTGTAATTCAGTTACAGAGAAGTATGACACACATGCATTACATACACACACACCCAAAACATAACAACCACAACTTTGTGTATCACACCCACAAAATCACTACACACGCATTGTACACCCACCAACAAATTCACAAACCTACCAAAACACAACTTACTAACTATTATTTTTCTAATTTTTATATTGTTCGTTAGCTGTAAGCGCTCCCTGCTACTGTTATATTATATCCTTAGCATAGCACTCATAATGTATTCGAGACTCGTAGCACAGATTTTACTTAGTATGGGCTCCTGTCTCCCATCTTAAAACTTTTGAAATAATAATATATATAATATAATACTGTGTACGTTAATATTTGTGAGAGAAAATACATTTTTTACATTTTTATTGAAAACTTTAAATTATAAAATGTACAGGTATATAAAAAGAAAATAATCATAAGGTATCAAAAAATATGTCTGCATCGTTGTCAATGGGAAAGTGCCCAAAAGGCTGGCAGCATTGCCACGTTGCATGGCAATGCCGATTCTTTGGCCGAAAAATAGGCCAGCCCTTTGGTCACGTGAAGAGTCGACCAACCGCTTGGAAATGTCTCGGAAAACTAAGTGGGCACTCGGACCCCATGGCCCTAGAGTATAAAAATCATAAATCAGAATCATAATCAAAATCATAAATAAATTTATGAGTTTTATGATGAATATTATGATTTATGATTTATTAATTTAGTGCCTACTTACTTTTTTTTTAACTGGAAAATAAAAATATTACTAAAAACTTAAACATTAATATTTACCTCTCAGTTCAGTTCTTGAATGGAAGTGCCAAAAAGAAAAAAGTGTTAGAAAAAGATTGAATAAATAAAAAGTATGTTAAACCGCTATGTAAATCTTCATTGATATAAAAAAAACCCAGATTTATAACTTCTTGATTTATTGGTGTGAAAAATTAACAAAAATCGATTATTCGGAATCAACGGATTATTCAATTTAAAACTCGATTATCACCGATTTAACATATAAATATCGATATTATGTTAAATAATGTCTTGATTAGATGCAAATCGGTTTTAAATTATGGGGGGTCTTCGTAATTGATTATAATTTTTGTGTTTCCTATATTTATTGTGTTGATTCTGATTAATTTAAAGTTTTCGTATCGATTATTGAGCGGAAACGTATCGAATCTATAATCGATATAGTTGTCAGTTAATATGATACTTTATACAGAGATCTGGTAATTAGATGAGCAGTCAGATGTTTATCGTTCTATAGAGAGTTAATTAACACCAGAGATAGGTACCTACCTACCTAATATAGGTGTCAATGACCGCTGTGTATTCTTGATCTTAGTTGATGTTCAGGCGGACGTAATAATATCGCGAAAAAAATATCGCGAATTAAAGCGCTGATCGTTGAAAATCGAACAGTATGGTTTTACGACGCACTGAGATACACTCTGATGGATTCTCACTCAGTGCTCGGTGCCGTAATTTGAAAATCGAACAGAATGGTTTTACGACGCACTGAGATACACTCTGTTGGGTTCTCACTCAATGCTCGGTGCCGTAATTTGAAAATCGAACAAAATGGTTTTTCGACGCACTGAGAAACACAACACCGAGAGCTTAAAATTCAGTGCGGGATAATTCAGCCGCGGCGTTCCGTAGTTTCTGCCTGCTGATAATCAATAAGAACGAGTACCGTCACCAAAAGAGATAATTAACGAGGGACGTCGGATACATCTCAAGTTTAGTAAGAAACCAATAGATATTTTCCAACGAAATTTAATTTAATAAAATGTACTTTTTGCTTCTATTTTATTCAAAAACATCCACCAATTTCTTTCTAAACTTTAACAATTTTGGTGACCGTACCTACCTTCATCACAACTGTTTGAGATTTCCGTAACATTTTTGTCTCGTATTGACAGAGCGCGTTCCGAGAAATACCACAGTCTAAAATAAACAGTAAGAAAAACGCGAGAATCTATTCTTAGACAATCTGTTAATTAAGAAAGACTTGATTATTAAATCTTTCAAACATTTTGCACCTGGCGTTGATTTACAGTATTTCAGAGTTATTTTTCTTTTGTTTCGGTCTAGCCTATACCTACCTTATCTTGCGTCAATAAAACATAAGCCACAGTACGATCAATGAATCATGGCCGAACTAACAAACTACGTGCTCCCTTTCACCGGCTTCATAATGTTCATAACTCATTTGTTGGGCTTGGTATAACTTTATATAACAAGCTTCCCACTTCTTTGCTAGATTTGCCTTTGGATGCGTTTAAAGCTCAAGTAAAATCCAACCTTTGTGTAAAGGCTTACTATTCCATTAACGACTATTTAAATGACAAGAATAGTTGGTCGCTGTGATTAACACAAGACAGTGTTTATGTTCTTTCTCCAGAATTAGCGTACCTAGTGACAGGTTATATGGGTTCATATAATTATTTAGTTAAATACTTTTTTTTTTTAATTTTATTGACCAAGTGTTTTTCATTATCTATCTATTATGTCATTAGTTATTGACATATAGAGCCCTTTATATCAGGAGACTTTTATTTTTGGTAATATGCGTTATTGTTTATTACTTTGCCTATGTATGTATAGAATCAAGTCCATCCGACTAAACAGACAGCTGTGCTGCTGGGGAGTTTGTTGCGCCACTTCTTCTTCCCAGCTAAAGCACTAGGAAGTGTCGAAGGGTGGGCGTTTTTGGGGGACTGTCTTATGTATTTTGACGTTCGAAAAGTGCTGATTCTCAGCCTAATTTGAATAAATGACTTTTGATTTTGATTTTGATTATGTTCAGAACGAAGGCTGCTTAGTAACAGTTTTTTAGGAAACAAAAATGGCGACATGAGGCGAGTGTGAGTGAGAGAAGAGAGAACATCGAAAAGGTTCGGAGAGTTTATGTTGAGACCGACTATTATGAAAATGCTGGAGCTGGATGGTGCTCGGTGTCGGTAAAGAGTGGCCATCTCATTTTTAGGGTTTCGTAGTCAACAGTCCCACAGAATTTCACCAGCTTAGAGACTCTTAGTACTAGAAAGCTGTAATTTGGCATAGAAATACATATTAATCACCCTAATAAAGTGTGAACAAACAGATATTTTTAACCGACTTCAAAAAGAAGGACGTTATTTCCACATGTTTATATGTTAATTTTTTTTTATGTATGTTCGGGATAACTCCGTCATATATAGACGGATTTGCAAAAGTTCTTTTTATTTTCGAAAGGGGGTTATTTCTAAATGGTACTATTTAAATTTTTTAAAGATCTGATGATGCGTTTCGGAGACAGACAACGGAACTCTTTAAAAAATTACAGCAAATGAATCGCGATTGCTGCTATTGCATAAAAATGCATTTACTTTGACCCCAAAAATTTTGAAATTTCGAATCGGTGTAAGGTAGGTACTTTAACTAAAAAGTGAAAAATAAAACTTTTTCCAAAAAGAAAAAAAAAACAACTTACTTAGGTACTTCCAGGAAAACACTACAAAGGGAAAAATAAACAATTTTGGAAGGCGGTGAAAAAAATTCAAATACATATCCAAAATCACCGACTTCCGAAATTAAAGTTATTTTTCCTTTTGTAGTGTTTTTTAGGGTACCCTCTACACGTAAAGTCTACCACATATTCTCGTCAGCCCTACAAAACCATATTCCAGCTAAAATATACATACTATCAGCGCGTTCTCTCGGACATAATAAATGTCAGTATTTATAAACAATCTGTCATTCAACGAATTAGACATATTAATTTGCACAGTCACAGGGTAATTATCACATAATCTAGATGTTAATTTTATTTGTGGTTTTATTTCCAACGTAGTGTAGGCTTGTTTTGTAAAACTACTAGCGCGACTGCTGAGCGTAGGGCATAGATTCCCAAGTCGGGCAAAGTTTGAGCTACACGATGACAGATGCATGCATGCCGTCTGTTTGGACAGGTCACCTCAAAGCTGGCCCTCAGACATGGCCCTGCATTGTAAGACTCACTATATCCTATAATGTTTGGACTTTGAAAGTGACCATGACCTTTTGAGGTTGCCTTAAAAAAGTACCTACCTATGCCTAGAAGGATTTCGGGGAGGCCTTTGATCAGCAGTGGGACAGTGTAGGCTAATTAAAAAACTTTTCCCAAAAAAAAAACAACCGACTTCCGGAAAAACACTACAAACTGAAAAATTACTTTAATTTCGGATGTCTGGATAAGTATTTCAATTTTTTGGTCACCGCCTTCCGAAATTAAAGTTATTTTTTCACACTAGTGTTTTTCCGGAAGTCGATTGTTTTCTTTTGGAAAAAGTTTAACTTTTCACTTTTTTGTTATAGAACCAACCCCACACTAATTCGAAATTTCATCATCCTTGGGGTCAAAACAATGCATATTTATGCGATAGCAGCAATCGCTGTTGATTTGCTGTCATTTTTTGAAGAGTTTCGTTGTCTGTCTCCGAAACGCATCAACAGATCTATATGAAATTTAAATGGGAGTATTTCGCAATGAACCCGTTTCGAACAAAAAAGAATTTTGCAAATCCGTCCATATATGACGGAGTTATGCCCGAAAATACATTTAAAAAAAATATATATAATATATAAACATGTCGAATTGATAACCTTCTTCTTTTTTAAGTCGGTGAAAAAAAACATCTAAAATTTTAAATAATCATTTCATTTGATGTTATTGGGGTTCCCCATTAGGAATTTATTCGTAGCAGCCCGAAGTTTGGGAGTTGGTGGTGAGAAACCCCCGGTCACGTAACGGCTTTAGCCGTTGGTCATACGCCTGATCTCTCTCCGGTCGTGTCGGATTGCCGTCCAATCGCAGTATGAGTGTAAAGGAACAGAGAATGCACCTGTATTTATATCAAACAGACTACCTAGCCTTTTCCCAACTATACCTATCGGGGTCGGCTTCCAGTCTAACTGGATGCAGCTGAATACCTGTATTTTACGTGGAGCAACGGCCAATATTAACTCCACAATTCAGTTTCTGAGTAACACGCTACCTCGTGGTGTAAGACTCGTTGTCTGCTTTTCAGGCTTGTCGGACACGGAGAAGTCACGAAATGTTATGAATGGACACCCATAAAAAGTCGTACGGGCCGATCGAAGGTTATGCTACGCTTCCCGTAGTTGGCTTGTATATACAAACCAACTACGGGAAGCGACTTTTAGGTAGCTGTATCTATTATTTAGCCACGAGCTCGTTCTTTTTCTTCTTCGAGAGTTCAATTACTTTGTTTGTGCACTTATATCTCTCTCCGTTGAGATAGGCAACGGTGCAGGTGGTTGAAAATTGTAAATTTCGGAGGGATTTCTTTATTCATCGAGAAAAATCGGTGAAAAAAATAATTTTAAGTACCTACCGTTTCAAAGCTCCCGTAGACAGGAGCGATGCAACTGTTGTAGAACATTTATGAGAGGTTTTTTATTAAAATGGCTCTAATAAGAATCGCGCCATATGACAAATAACAGAGATACGTTGTTATTAATTATCCCTAGTAAGTAAATTATTTTTAGATTTTATCTTTAGCACCCAAGGGAAATAAACAGTGAAAATATTTAATTGAAATATTATATTTAATATTCCTTTAAGAATAAAAATAAACGTAAAGAAAATCCGGTAGCCGAACTGTCATCCATAACATTATCGACTGCCATCAAAACAAAATGATTTATTGTAAGTTCTTTTTTTTCAACTGCCTATCATATAATTAATGTTCGCGTAATCACAAAGTTAGCTTCACCGTTATTTCACACACAATTAAGTTCAAATTCGATTATCACTGACACCTTTTAAAATAAGAAACAGCAGCGCATTTGACTTTAGAAGAAGTATTAGTTAATTCAAATTGAATCTTAACTTTTTAGGTTTGGATTGAAAATCAATTGGCGCCTAATTTGTAGGGTTGTCAAAAACAAGTTTGTGATCAGTGTGATCACTTAAGAGCAAAACCACGGTGTACGGCCCCAAGAGTTAAATGAACTTGCGATGTGACCTCTACATTTGTTTAATGTCTGAAGTACGATTTGTTTTTACATATTTATTGACTGTGTGCCAATAAGGACGGAAGACTTTGAAAATCAACGCGACGTTTTTTTCGATATTTTCTATTATTTTGACAGCTTCTGTCAACTTAAGTAGGTTATAGGGTATAGTTGATGAAGTTTCCACAAAGATGTGCCCTAAGCCTCTAAAGTAACATGCGTTGCACATGGAGAGTTTCAAAAAGGTATTTTGAAAGGTAACGGTGCCCTTCAGCCAGGGGTGCGGGTCGTTCGAAAGAGATACCGTGGCCCCTGGCACACAGGCAACTGGGGGAACACGGGTGGGTTTTAGTCAGTAAAAGTCTGACAAGCCCTCCTACTCCACCCAGAGCAGGAGAAGTTATTTTATGACGATTGACCCTCATCCCACCCTCAAAATAAAAAACGGTGTTCCCTTCTTAGTACAGATGGTGACAGAAACCACCATGAACGGTTTCAGTGAAGTAATAAGACTCTACCGGTCAATTTCCCTGAAGTAGACCAATTTCCCTGAAGTTTTCATCGAATTTATTCTATTAGAGCCGCGTCGCACCTGTCTGCTGCAGCCATTATCCCCGAAGCCCAACCGCCCTTTGAAGGTTTACCCCCGAAATAAACAAACAGTCTAGGAGATGAAGAGTAGATTTTATAAAGAAGAATGCCAATTCTGAGGTACTTTGTTTATTAAAAACGATAATTCGATTTGGATTTGGATGAAATTTGTCAAACAGATAAATAACCAGCGTAATTGCGTAACTCACGATTAATCATAATCGGTTTCGTTTTGACAGTTCAACAATATTCATTGCGTTATTTACGTTGTTGAGCAGACACATTTTTCCAACATATGAAGCAATGGTTTAACAATCCGTTTCAAAACTAAACAGATTATGATTAATCGTGAGATACGTAATTAGGGTGCTGGATTAACTCAAAGTATACTTGTTAACCGGATAGTACGTTCCCGTGGGCTTGGGGGCTTGTGGCTAAGTAACAATAGCTGCGCGGGTCGATCGATCAGGTTAAGCTACGCTTGCCGCGGTTGGTCCGTGGATGGGTGACCATCTTTACATACCAAGACCCCTCTGTGCCTCGGAAAGCACGTTGAGCCGTTGGTCCCGGCTGTCATTTGTGGATCTTTGACAGTCGTTACGGGTCGTCAGAAGCCAGAAAGTCTGACAACCAGTCTTACCAAGGGGTATCGTATTACCCAGTAACTGGGTTGTGGAGGTCAGATAGGCAGTCGCTCCATGTAAAATACTGGTATTCAGCTGCATCCGGTTAGACTGGAAGCCGAACCCAACATAGTTGGGAAAAGGCTAGGCAGATGATGAGTACGTTCCCGTGGGATAATTTCCGACCACCACGTGGGTGAAGCCGTTGGCAAAAACTAGTTAGAAATGTATTTAGAAAATAACAATTACGTTTTTCATGTTCGAGACAACAATAATGAATTCCACAAGAGATAGCAAGCTGTATTTTTCATTCAACTTTAGCAAATATTTTTTTTGATATCCAGTCGGCAAAATGGTTTTATTAGTACGTAACTGGTTAATACCTATAACTGACAGCTACCGTAAAAGCTTGTTTATTTTATAATACGTTTATGGTCTCTTAACTTCGTTTACTGACTACAAATTGGCAACTAAATTAGTTTACGACTCGAAAGACCATAAAAATATACAAATAGGATCTAACTGTCTAAAATAATGATCAATTTCTCTTCAGAAATTTCTGCGATTTTATGAGACTAGACTAATTAAATCGCCAAAAAAAGAATACTAGGAAAAAATATTTTTTGGTAAGCAATAAAAGCTTACCAGTTGTATTATCAATTAGGTGTTAAGAGGCGCACGTGTCGATCACAGGCACTACGCTTAATTGCTGTGGTTGGTCCGTGGATGGGTGCCCATCTACACATGCCAAGACCGAAATCACACAAAACCGATGATCCCGGCTGGCAATCGTGGATCTTTGAGAGCCATTACGGGATTTTACAAGCCCGAAAGTCTGTCAACTAGACTCAACCAGTCTTATCAAGGGGTATTGTATTACCCAGTTACTGGGTTGTGGAGGTCAGATAGACATTCGGTCTTTGTAAAATACTGGTATTTAGCTGCACCTGATTAGACTGGAAGCCAAAATAGTTATGAAAAAGCGAGACAGATTGTGGTACACACGGCTACAAATGTCCAGTATAAGCTGATCTCGCATTTTATAGGAATTCCGTACAGTGTGAGTTCAGCGTAAACTGGAATTGTATAGCTTGATGTGTAGCCGTGTGTAGGTACCTAGGTTGTAAGATATTTTTTTTTTTATCATAAATTATCTGTTAATTATTTCTACTCAGTTTAGACCTTTTAATAAAAGAACCCCCGACAGAAACAAGACAAACTCACAATTTAAAAATAAAATAGAACAGCCTAAAAATAACCATAAAAATCGATTCATAATTACCATAATGATAACGCTAATATATGCTAATGACATTATTAAAACCTCTAATAGTAAAATAAAATAATAATATTTAAAGAAAAAAAAAACTTAATTTCTTTATTAGAAAAGTACCGCGCGGTCACGGATTGAACAGGTTTTCAAATCGATTCATTCGAATACATTAGCATCGAATGATGAATCGATTTCTACGATCGACTCTTGTTGATGATTCTGTAGTTTAATTCTCACTGTGATTTTACGAAGTCATGTTCGTGAATGATTAATTTAAAGCTTTTATGTGAATATTTTTTAAAGTTCTGAGATTGTTTGTAGAGGATGGTGTCAAATTCTTATCTTGTAACAGTTAAATACTGCTTATGGGAGGTCAGGGTGCTACGCAAGCATAATTTAATAAGTATGGAGTCAAATGACATTGTTTTTGCCAAGTTGTCAAAACATTTCGTGTGATGTTTTAGCGATATCAATAATGTGGACATGACCTATTTTACTTTTTAAATTATTTATGCATTTATAATTCTTGCTTCTATAAAAAATGTATCCAATGAAACTTGGCATTACTGTAGCTTCTCATTAGTGAATTAATTTTCGGTATCGAATCTGTGATTTTGAAGATTACCCCCTACATAAAAACTCATAAATAATATCTTTGTAAATTAAGATATACATTGAATACAATCATTTATTATTGTTGACATTACACGTGTGTAAAGTTATTGTACTTGATTGAATTAAAACTTGACTGTTGTGAAAAAAGTCTAGTCTTACCTGTCTTACTAACCTACTCCTACTTCGGCTTTTATGACAGTCAGAAATGAGATGCAATCTCGATCTTGCGTGATCTCGAGCCTCAGTAGGAGATTCGAAATTGTTGGGAAGACCAACGAACGCATTGTTTATTAAAGTAGGGGAAAATCGAATAAGAAAAGCTCAATTTATTGCTAGCAGAGATCTCGGATGGCCAATCTCGACATCAGACTGACCACGAGATATCTCGAATAGCCAATCTCGACTCGTCATGGGCGAAAGCCATCGTCGTTGGTAGGTACTCAAATATCCAAATCATCAATCAACAAAAATCCAAATAATAAATTACCCATAAGAAATGGAGAAACTCTTAACAAATGACTGTTTCCCCAAAAGGGCTTCTTTAGATTAAGAGATACTCGTAGATTACAACATATTAAATAAACCGCAGTACATTAAGCTTTTGTGTAAAACATAAACGTTTGGGAAAATACAAACCTCTATTACGAAAATCTCAACTTATTACCTGTAGAGATCTCGAATGGCCAATCTCGACTCAAGATTGCCAGTCTTTGCTTGTACGCTCAAAAATCCAAATAACAAATAACCCATAAAAAACGTATGAACTCTTAACAAATGACGGTGTATACATTAAGAGATAGATTACAACAAATTAAATAAAACGCAGTACATTAAGCTTTTATGTAAAACATGGACGTTTGAGAGCTAAGCCGGTTCCTATGGCACTGTTTGGACATATTGATAAATGTTTTCCGATACTAATGATTTAGGACTTAATCTAATTACAACTCGCGATTGGATTTAGCTGTGAGCATTAGAGAAATTTCAAATTTCTTATCTATATCTTGTGAGAGTTTCACGACGGTTTGTATGAGCTATGCATGCCGCGGTTGGTCCATGGATGGGCGACAATCTTAACATACCAAAAACCACTCCGTGCCTCGGAAAGCACATAAGCCGTTAGTCTTGGATGCCATTCGTGGATCTTTGACAGTCGTTACGGGTCGTCAGAAGGCCGAAGATCGTTTTTTTTAAGGGCCGAATTGGCCCCTTTGTAGGACTGATTCTCAGGTACTCAGGCTTCTGACGACCGGTAACAACAGTAAAAATATCCACGAAGAACGGCCGGGACAGAGTCCTGCGAGGGACGGGTTTTTTTTTTTTTGGGGTGGGAAATCATCAAATAACTTCTCCCGCTCTGGGTGGAGCAGGAGGGCGTGTCAGACTTTTACTGACTAAAACCCACCCGTGTTCCTTCAGTAGCCCTTAAGCCAGGGGCTGTGGTGTCTCTTTCGAACAAACCCGCACCCCTGGCAGGCATCGGCCCTTGCGGGCCCCATCATTTTTTGTGCTGACATCTCTTTGAGGCGCGCGTGGAACACAACGCGCCGTCGACTTGGGCTTGGTCCTTACCGGACAGCGAGCTACCCATTACTCGCCGTCCGCAAGCCCATGCCTACGGTGGCCGGAAATCGGCCTGGGATTCCCGACGCCCAGGGCATCTCCGTATCCTGCGGCGGCTGGGGTCGCGAGGGCGCATATGCTGCTTCTCCCTCACGTGCGCCGCCTCCCTCTTCGCGAGCATCACTGATTCGCTGAAGGAGGTGACGGCTCCCCATGCCCTCTCGCTCCGTACCATGGCCTGGACCAGGGCCGGACGCGAGAGGTCGCCGCAGCCGATCGCCTCCACGAGGACACGGCGGTGCTCCGCCCAAGCCGGGCAGACCGCCACCGTGTGCTCCACCGTGTCCTCAGGGCGATCTTCGCAGTGGAAACACCCGGGCGTTTCCTCCCGCCCTATCCGAAACAGGAACCTCCCGAAACAACCGTGTCCGGTGAGGACCTGCGTCAGGCGGAAGGTGAGGACGCCATGCCGCCTCTCAAGCCACTCCTCAAAGAGGGGACTTACCGCCGCAATCGTGGCGTACCCAACGAGGGACGGGTCCTGCGAGGAAATTGAAAAATAGGTATTTGAAGAAACTACTGCTGTCGCGCTGCGCGATAGGGACAACTGCTGCTCAGATCGAAATTATCACAAAAAAAAAAAAAAAAAAAATTACGAGATCGACGTTTTGTGTTAAAAAACAGCCCATTCATTTTTTTTAATTAACATTTTAAGAAAGAGTACCTATGTTTAGGTTCCCATCATTTTTTTTTATGTTAAAACCTTTTCTAATTTGTCTGGCAGTCCTCTAATCACGGCGGTAAAAATAGGGCAATTCTGTAATTTTTAGAGGGTCATATTTTCTTTAGTAATTAGTTGTTGAAAAAAGAAAATAACAGGGACGTGTTTACAGCAGACCTTGATTTCTTGAAAAAACATTGCTCTAGAGGCATTATTCAGGAAGAAAAATGGGGAATACATTTTTATGGAGAATCGCACGCCATGTTCCCTCTTAACGTGTTTTCCAAGGCACAGAGGGGTCTTGGTATGTAAAGATGGTCATCCATCCCCGGACTCACCGCGGCAAGCATAGCTTAACCTGATTGATCGACCAGCGTGGCTGTTATAACCTAGCCACAAGCCCCTGAATAATGGTAGCTCTACGGGAAAAAACTTCAGGATTTAGTATTTTGTGAATTTTTATTTGAAAGTTGACTAGTATCTAAAGAAAAGTTATCTTAGATAATGATAATCTGATATGATTAATATATTTTATAGATAAATTAATGGTAGGCAAATTTTACCGATGAAACCTTTAATTTAATACCAAGGAAATAAATATTAATTCAAGGCGTCATTACGAATCTAAATGATTTCCGGAAGATTTTTTTTTTCTTTAACGGCATTTTCAATATTTAAGAGAGGTTATCATACTCATCATTAGCTATGGTCACAAGAAAAATATTATTACCAAAAACCGGCCAAGTGCGATTCGGACTCACACACGAGGGGTTTCCGTATGACAAGGCAAACGCTCACACGTTTTTTGTATTGATACCCCATTTATTTTTTAACCTTATTTTATTTTAAATAAACTCCTGTTTTTGCAGCAGTAGGAATAGGTATACACTCTGTGATGATTTATTTCTACCTATTACGGTTCATGAGATACAGCCCTTTGACAGACTGGCGGGTTGATGGACAGCAGGCTTAGTAGTAGGGTTCCGTAGACATCCTTTGCGTGCGAAACCCTAAAAAGGTAATACCTAACAAACCAGCATCTAATTTCTGATGAGCAATTAATTTAATAGAACAGTTGAAATAGACAAATAAACTTTGCTAATGTTTCCTGCACACTTAAATACATACAAGTTTAAACCCGAGTAAAAACTAATAGAGTTCTTTTCAATAAAAACGCCAATAAATTACATTAAGCAAACTAATTTTGAGAGCATGATACATTAAAAGTTGAGGATTTATAGGAAAAGCATATTGATTTACATTTGACATAATTTATGAAAGATATAAATTATGTTAAGCTATAATTTTATTTATGAGACTTTTTTCGCTTTGTATTTAATTTTTAAGTGTGGCGACATTTTTTTGGTTTTAAATCTAGACGAAAGATTTGTGTGGACCTGTTTAGTTCCATATTGGTAAAATTTATAGATTGGAGATTTAGAATATAATAGAATAGGATACTCTCTACTAAGTCAATCTATCTACCAAGCCTTTTCCCATCTATGAAGGGGTTGGCTTCCAGTCTAACCGGATGTAGCCGAATAGGTATCAGACCTCCACAACCCAGTCACTGAGCAGTACGATACCCTTGGTAAGACTGATTGTCGAAGTTTCAAGCTTCTGACGACCAGTTAGCTGCATTTTTGGTTAGACTGGAAGCCTACCCAAACATAATTGGGAATAGGTTAGACAATTTGTTGTCTTACTCAGTTTCGACTCCTCGACTTGGTAGGTTTACCTAAGAAAGATTTCTTCTGATTCATGTACAGACGCTAGCACATCAAGCCACCCCAAACTGTCAAATTATCCCAATTGAACATCGACTTTAGGCCTATCAGGGGTGCGAGTTTGTTCGAAAGAGATACCGCAGCCCCTGGCAAACAGGCTACTGAGGGAACACGGGTAGGTTTTAGTCAGTGAAAGTCTGACACGCCCTCCTGCTCCACCCAGAGCGAGTAAAGTCATTTGATGATTTCCCACACAAAAAAAAATGGCCTATGTTATAAAGTTGAAAATCTATCAAATAAATTTGACAGATTGGGGTATCTTGATGTGCTGGCGTCTGTACCAAAATAATCTCTCATTCAAAACAAGATTCCGCACGTGACTCCCTAATTAACGTGAACTGGCAAATGATGTCAATATCGGAAAAAGCATGACGTTACTCAGTTTCACTCTTTAGTTTACTACAAAGATTATCTTGCCTAAAGAGACGTAAATATTTATCCTCGTGCTATTTCATTTAGCGAAATATTTATAACTAGCAGCGTTCCGTGGTTTTACACACTTAGTTCCCGTTCCCGTAGGAATACGGGGATAAAATATAGCCGATGTCACCCGGGGATAGTGTAGCTTCCCAACAGTGAAAGAATTTTTCAAATCGGTTCAGTAGTTTCGGAGCCTATTCAATGCAAGCAAATAATCAAATCTTTCCTCTTTATAATATTAGTATAGATTTTATAGTATAATATAGATAGTAGATAATGGTTCTTTTTTCCACGTATCACCTACACAAGTAGGTATTCGGAATAGACATTTTTTATAGAAAAAGGTGGCTGAGTAATACGGCCAAGTGCGAGATATTATTCGTTAGATCCGTAACACCCTAACACTACATAATTATTTTACAAAAATTCTCGTTCCTTTTATGCTAAAATAAACCCACCAATTTTTTTTAAATATAAAATGTTGCCAAGACGAGACCATATGACACGCACTATCAAAAAGTTATCAGATGTCATGTAGAGCCAAGCTTCTAACTCTACAAAGCCTAACTTCACAAAATCTACACCTTGGTCAAAATATGTAGCTTGGCCTTTTCGCTACATTCACATGGGCATGGATAAGGTGAAAAAATTATAGTTAGGAACTACAGAGGGTGCACTTTAATGTCTGATTTTATTTTATTTGTGGCCCTAATTAATACACAATACACTCAGTAAAATTTCAAGTGTCTACTTATAGCTTAGATACGTACAGCTCATACAGCCCAGGGCCTAGAGACAAAACACATTTCTGTTAGCGTTCACGCCAAACGCTACGCCAAAATGTATGAGAATAACATTACCTGACTTTCCTCAGGTTACGTCGTGTTTTGTTGTTGTCGTGTCGTGTTTCTTTCGGACACGACGTAACCTTTCCGCAGATAATGTAATTCCCATACATTTTGTTGTTTTGTTGGAATACAAAACAGTTGTTTCAGAAATTAAAAAAAAGTATAAAAGTGTCAGTTGGCTGTCGAAAAACTAAAATTTTCACGGATAGGATAATAGGGTAGATAGGGTAGGGTAGGTAGGTACGGTAGGTAGGTAGGGTAGGTAGGTTAGGGTAGTGTAGGGTAGTGTAGGATAGGTAGGGTAGTGTAGGGTAGGTAGGGTAGGTAGGTTAGGGTAGTGTAGGGTAGGGTAGTGTAGGATAGGTAGAGTAGTGTAGGATAGATAGGGTAGTGTAGGGTAGGTAGGGTAGTGTAGGGTAGGTAGGGTAGTGTAGGGTAGGTAGGGTAGTGTAGGGTAGGTAGCGTAGGTAGGGTAGTGATTTTGTCTGAATGACTTTTGGACGGACAGGACAACGTCTGTCGGATCAGCTAGTATTGAATATTTTTTAGGTACATAAATAATTCATATACCTGCTAACGACCATATAATTTACAGAAGTATTCAATGTTTTAATTAATTAAGACTTTTGTGTTTTATGGGCTTAGATTAAAACTGTTTGTGTTGCATGAGAATTTTTATTGTTTTTATTAAGTGTTAACGGAAGAAAAATGATAATAAAAAAAAGTTCTAGATCTAAAACGATAAAATAGCCGCAGTAAAAATATTTACGGATATCTGCCACATTGAGCGACTGCCTATCTAACCTCCAGAACCCATTTACTGAGTTATACGATACCTACCCCTTAATAAGACTGGTTGTCAAACTTTCAGGCTTCTGACAACCAGTAACGACTGTCAAAGATCCACAAATGACAGCCAGGAGGCACGGATACGATCTTTACATACTAAGATGTAAACATGGTCACCCATCCACGGACCAACCGCGTCCCCCCATACCTGCCACAGTATCGATCAATAAAAAACTAACATAGTTTCGTAATAAACTTAAAAATTAAAATTTCTCTGAAAACCCATTTAACTTCACTGAATAATTTTCAAAGCGAAAGTATTGTCCAAACGATTATTAATTATTAATGATTTATTAATGATTTATTTCTGTAAGTAGGTTTGTACAAACACTTTTACACGTCAATCATATTTTTTTTAAATGAGGCCGGCGTTTCCTATCTGACTACTCTGAGAAGAAAGGCCGAAACAAACTCAGAGGTCGCAGTCTCTTTTAAAGTCCAGACATAATCTTGGTCAGATCATGTGAAGACCATGTGGATTGGTGTCTGAAATGGTCTTTTGAGGAAAGAACCACACAGATTGAGTGGACCTGTCCATTCAGTGCACGCATGTATCAGTAATCATACGGCTCAACTCAGAACTTGAGGAGCTTAACGATTTGACGAATCTCATCATGTTATATCCTTTTGCCTATTGCCATCAAACAGGTCCAAATCCAGATTCCAGACTGCTACTGAAAAATCTGTACTCAGTACATATACGTGGGGTATATAATACTAAGAGACTGAGCTAAGCTGTAGACAGACGGACGGACATAGCGGAACTATAATTGTTCCTCGTTGACTACGTAACCATTAAAAACCAAACATTGCATGGTAATAATGTCTCTCTCTATTCTAGTAACTGATCAAATAATTATGCAAACGTATTACCATTATAAATGTGAAGGGAACCGCCAAATGACCATAAAAATGTCCATCTATCACCACTAATGTACGAAAGTTGAGGTCAAATGATGGTCAAATAGTACAAAAATCAACAACAGTTGAACAGTTTGAGAAAATAATTGATGTGTTTCAATTTTCTAGTAGTTCTGAACTAATGGGAGTTATTTGTCAACGTTTTTATGCGTCTGTCTGCTTTTTGTGAGATTTACATTAAAATTTGTAGGTATTTTTTGTTTGCTAATTAGTAAAATGTGATGTAATGTTAATGAGAGATGTGTGATAGATTGACTAAGACGATTCTATAAACGGTGTAGTAAAGAAAGTGGGATTGGAAACATTCTACTAATTGAAAATACAACCAATAAAAAACTCGACTAATTTAAGGCTCTATTTCTTGAAAGGAGATCTTTATTTCATAAGAAAATTATAGATATATCTACCTTACCTACCTAATTTATTTCATAAAAACAGTACATAGATTACATTATAGTTAAGTGCTATGATATGGTAAAATAAAGTACACAAGTTTTAGCATCTGAAACCGAACTAGGAGGAACCAGTATTTCGGCTAACAGCGCCAATCCCTTCGAGTTACAATTTTTATGATCTGAGAATAGGATTTTCCATACAAACTTCGGGAGGGTTTTACTCCACTGTTTGACTATGTACATCAAAAATTAAACATGGTATGGTTTGTATCATTATTAATATTGTCTGTACGGAAACAGAATACTAAAATAAAAAGCCATTAAAAAGTTATGAGCCTACAAAGATTAGTTTTTCTTGCTTATTTAACCTAACTTTGGGCGTGTTTAAGTAATAAAAGGAGTGTAAAATCTCGAAAACCACATCGGTACCGACAAAGTTCAATTATCGAAAAGTTTAATTAACTTAATTGGTCATTGATTAATGCAGTGGGTTTTTCAGAAAACACGATCTTCCGAAGGACTTTTCTTAATTTTTTACGCGGCTGTTTTACTATTACTGATCCGGCAGCTCACTCAATAATGTTGTGCGTGTAGACTAGCGTCTAACTACTCATCACTGATACTACCTCTGTCGGACACGAAACCTGGTGAGACAGCGTTCTTTTTAGCCAGGCCCACCCGTGAGTTCGAGCCCGCGACTAGTGTGCCCTTAAATGCTTCCTTTGTTTTACAAAACAAAGGAAAGGAAGAAATAGTATAGTAGTATATGGTTAATTAATTAATGGTCTTTAATATACATAATATAAGTAGAAGCCCAGAAGTAGGTATGTCCTACCAAGGGATATCGTATTACACAGTAACTGGGTTGTGGAGATCAGATAGACAGTCGCTCCATGTAAAATGCTGGTATTCAGCTGCATCCGGTTAAACTAGAAGCCGACCCCAACATAGTTGGGGAATGACATAATATAAGTACAGCACTAAATCAACAAACTATTCGAAAACATAGTTACCTACTTATTTCTGAGTACATCAGATTGCACACTGTCCGTCCCCCTTGGCATAAAACATTCTAGGCCTCAAGACGTATTTTTTTCCATTTTCCTCACTGTCCAAAATTTCCCTTACAATTCCATCTCCCACATTTTCCGCCTATATTTACCCAATAATAACTTGTCCTGTCCAAGATAGAATGCGGCTGAGGAAGCTGCCAAGTCAGTGTAACGTCTCATTTTCTGTATAGCGTGACATATTGTAATGCACTTTATATGTAACTGATATTGACACATTGTATCTGTGCCAAGTTTCTATTTCATGTGGCTATTTCATATAAATAGTCCTCGGAAAAGTTGTCATAAGTCGCCATAATTGTCCAGTTGATTTAGACAACAAGCATCATTGACACACTATAGCATAATCAGCGTAATGTTCAAACTTCTGGGTCAAAGGAAGGACTCCTCTATGTGAGAGGGAGTGTTTGATAAATACATAGGTATTGTGAATGAGAGAACGTTATAGGCCTAACAGACTGTAGATTTGTAGACGATTTTCTATTCTGTATTTTCATTCCTTTAAGTACCTGGTACTTATTGACGGCCTGGTACTTATTAAAAACATTGTAAAAGCCAATTATTTTTAAAAGAGTAACCGTGGAGTGTCTTGCCGGCTCTTCTCCATAGGAAGCGACAATTTGGAACCGTGCACCTAGCTTCTGACGTTTCAAAGTATGCAGGTTTATGTGAAATAAAATATTTTGATTTGGATTTTTTTTATTTTGAAATTGCGCACGTGGTCTTAAGACATCGGTTTCCTCACGATTTTTTTTTCTGTCCCTGATGATGGTGAAAATGCAGTAAAAATGAAGGTAAGTAACTGTGGTACTCACAAAATAGACTAGCAGATAAGTAACATTAACAACAATAATAAATACTGAATTTAAGTAGAGGAACAAATAGGAGATTACAAATTATTACTCAAATACAAAATTACCATTACACCTTCCACTAATTCAAAGCACTACAATATTATGTACCTACCAAAATACTTTCTCCCATGTTAACATCGATTAACACAACTGTCATATATTTATAAAACATCCAAAGGTTATAATTAAGCGCTATTGAATGCGCATACGCAGCGCTGACTCGGCAAATATCCGAGTAATTAAACTACAGGCATTCATTCACGTTCTATTGTATCTTTTAATTTCTTTTGATAAAGATTAATATCTTTTGTTGTAGTAGAACGTATCTTTGTGTCTGTGTTGTCATAAGTATATATTATGATCAATTAAGTGGGATATTGATTTTATCGAGTGTTTTGCAAAAAGTGATACTTTGACCTTATTGGTCGTTGCTCTTTATTTAATGTAAAATAACACAAATTACCATAACGCCTGTTTTAAGCAAAGGTTTAGGCAGAGTATCTATAGTACGACCCACAATTCGCATGTAGTTGGGGGCGAGCCTACTGCCATCAACCGGGCACATGTCCAGTCCAGACTACGGAATTTCAAATAGTAGTTAATACAGGATAATTTTTTAACCAGTGCGCAAACCGTAACCATGAATTCAGCATATCATTCTAGACCCCCAGCGCAGAAATTTTTCGTCGTTAATACAAAAACAAATCAGCTATTCCATACATTTCGACCGCGTAGGTATTGCAATTTTCTATGACACACCTGTATAACTTGTATAACTGACGAAAAATTTCAGCCCCAGCGCGCGCTGAAATTTTTCGTTGGTCCTAGAATGATGTGCTGAATTCATGGTTACAGTTTGCGCACTGGTTAAAAACTTATCCGATATGGTTCATTATATCTATTCGAAAAAAAAATCCGCAACGTAAATTACGCAATGACGTTTATCTATCAAAATGAAAGCTATTTCTAACGTTAGTACAGAGGCCAGCACATCAAGCTACCCCAATCTGTCAAATTTCTTTGATAGTTTTTCAACTTTATTACAAAGGAATAAGGTTCATGTTCAATTGGGAAAATTTGACATTTTGGGATAGCTTGACCTGCTGGCGTCTGTACCTATGTCGCAATTACAGTACCTACAGATGATCGGGACTCGGGTCTCAAAATTATGCTTTCTAGATACAGACTCTCCTAATATGATTAAATTGCAGGTGGTTTAGGCTAGCGTAATAATTTATTTTAGTTTTAAGTTTGTTATAAATTTATGATTATATCAATAGAAGATGATACAGATATCTACAAGAGTACCTACTAGTTAATACGATACGACACACACTTCGTAGATGACATAAGACCCAAGGTCACATATAATTATCCCCACATCATATTTTTTTTAAATAATGTTTGTTCAGTAATAAACAACAACAAAAGCGTAAAGGCTTTCACAGACAGGCGCTTCGCCACGCGCGTCGCGAGTCTCGTGAAACTATCCCTATGAAAACTTCATGGTAATTAAATTGTTCTAAGAAAGTCGTTTCGCGCGGTGGCATTGCGCCTGTCTGCGGGAGCGTTTAATCCGTGGCCATGACAGTTTCTCTGTTATTATGTTCAACAAACATTGACAATATCTTATCAGTACAAACAGTATCTGACAAAGGAACTCCATTGCGAATACTTTCTATATTAAATCATACCTTTTCTTTGTTCAGCCGCATTCTTGTATGTAGGACGGTCAAACGGTGTTCATAACGTTACTCTCCTTTTTGTAGTTGCAGTCGAGTAAATGAGAAATGTTTCTAAAAGACGTTTAGTTTTGTGGTATTTTCAGTCATTTAAAATGCGCGATTTTTGGATCTACTAATCAATGGACGTTACATTGGGTTAGTTCCTGAGGACCCCGATTTATTTTTGATGAACTGAATTAAAAGTCAGTTTAGCTTAAAAGTACCGTCAGTAGATTTTAAATGAAATTTTATTACTTACTACAATTTTATTACTTAACTTTAAGGATCAGAAAAACTTATAAAGTCTTGATTGGTTAAGGTAAATATTATAATCAGAATACAAAATAGAGTCTCCTAGCACGGCTCGGATACCGGATAAATTTTAAAACCGTTATTAAGTACTTGACGCAACAACCTTTACATTCGGTTTCGGTCGCATAAACCGGGTAATTTAAACCGGTATTTGGAAGAGTTTTTTTTTAATTTTTATTTGACTGAACTATAGTACCAATTTTCAAACCGGGTTGTAAGAGTGTTCCCTCTTATTACAGACCTATTCTGTGCCCAGCATTGAGAAAAATTTATGAAAAAATCATGATAGACCAGATGTTGTCACATTTTGAATACAAATGGGATTTTACATAGTCGACAGTTTGGTTTCACGAAAGGTAGGTCATCGACTGACGCGGGAGTAAAACTCATCAGTCACATTTTGGAACCCTGGGAGATTTCCAGGACTCAATTGGCATTTTATGTGACCTCTCAAAAGCCTTTGACTGCGTTGACCACAATACACTGATCTGTAAATTACTCCACTACAGAATTTGTGGACAAGGTGCTTATATCTATTTTCTTTTTATCTTGTACTTTCCTATCTATCAAACAAGCAGCAAAAAGTAAACGTTAACGGAGTGACGTCGTCGGGGTCTTTAGTTTAGACGGTGTGCCGCAAGGTTCAATTCTTGGCCCTTTCTTATTTCTCGTTTACTTAGGTATGGGATTATATGTCGGGACGGATATCAGAACGTTATATATCGAGCAGGAAACTCTGAGATTGCGCGATGCAGGATTTGTGTGATGGTCATTGATGCGTAGTTCGCATGTAGCGTTGTAACCGCCACAAACCTATGTGATTGTCAGCGGCTTAGCCGGACTTAAAAGGGGCTCCCATTACATTTTTAAGGAAACAGTTCTGGAGGGTGTACCGCGGCGCTATGCGCGGCATCCTTACAAGTAGTCACAAGTTACGACGGGTTTACTTACTAACATACCGCTCGTCGAATAAACCGGTTAATTTAGGTTAAAATAAAGTGCAGAGTAAAACCGAAATAAACCGATGTTAACCAGTATTTTTAAACCGGTCTCAAGCCTTGTCTCTTAGAGCAATCACAGGTTTTTAATGCCAACTGCTTCACTTATTTGACTGACTGTGACAAGCACTTCATTTTTGAAAAAACGTGCACCACCAAATTTAATTTTTTTTTCTTGTTACTGCAGGTCCGAACACACGATTTTTTTAATTTTCGCAACTGTTTTAGAATGGGCACGCCACCATTGCGGCGGTAAGTCCCCTCTTTGAGGAGTGGTTTGAGAGGCGGCATGGCGTCCTCACCTTCCGCCTGACGCAGGTCCTCACCGGACACGGTTGTTTCGGGAGGTTCCTGTTTCGGATAGCACGGGAGGAAACGCCCGGGTGTTTCCACTGCAAAGATCGCCCTGAGGACACGGTGGAGCACACGGTGGCGGTCTGCCCGGCTTGGGTGGAGCACCGCCGTGTCCTCGTGGAGGCGATCGGCGGCGGCGATCTCTCTCGTCCGGCCCTGGTCCAGGCCATGGTACGGAGCGAGAGGGCATGGGGAGCCGTCACCTCCTTCAGCGAAGCAGTGATGCTCGCGAAGAGGGAGGCGACGCACGTGAGCGAGAGGCAGTCTATGCGCCCTCGCGACCCTACCCGCCGCAGGATACGGAGACGCCCCGGGCGTCGGGAATCCCAAGTCGATTTCCGGCCACCGTAGGCATGAGCTTGCGGATGGCGAGTAATGGGTAGCTCGCTGTCCGGTAAGGACCAAGCCCAAGTCGACGGCACGTTGTGTTCCACGCGCGCCTCAAAGAGATGTCAGCACAAAATGATGGGGCCCGCAAGGGCCAATGCCTGCCAGGTGTGCGGGTTTGTTCGAAAGAGATACCACAGCCCCTGGCATACGGGCTACTGAGGGAACACGGGTGGATTTTAGTCAGTAAAAGTCTGACACGCCCTCCTGCTCCACCCAGAGCGGGAGAAGTTATTTGATGATTTCCCACCCAAAAAAAAAAAAAACTGTTTTAGAACAATTTGCTTATAGTTTTCATTGAAATTGTCCTACTGCGATCGCGTCCTGTTGTCGCGTCATGCTTGTTTGAGGAGCCATTTTTCCATCACCACTACTCTCAAAAACGATGATGATATAGCAAGATATATTTGTATCTCACATCTAAATCCAGTATAATATGTATCGAAAAGATTAGATATAAAAGTGCTTCATTTTGTTTTCTCGTATCGACACGAACTACCTACTTATGAATACCTGAATGATGCTCTGTTCGAGATATTAGCTGCAGCGGAACTACCTGTGGTGTATTTTTGTGTCTGAGAGTTTTGGGGTTACGAGACTCAAAAATACGTCACAACTTCACAAGGCCACAGAAGATTATAGAAGCACTGGTGTTTCTGTAATCTGGGGCCAGTACAATGATACATAAGCCAGTACAACCCCGCCAAGATAAGCCAAATACAAAAAGCACTAAGGATGTGAGTCTCGGCAACCTACTTTGTATCATTTTATTTCAGACTAGCAGCGCTCCGCGGTGTCACCCACGTAGTTCCCGTTCCCGTGGGAATACGAGGATAAAATATAGCCTATGTCACCCAGGGATAGTATAGCTTCCCAACAGTGAATTTTTTTTTTTTTTCAAAACGTTTCAGTATTTTCGGAGCCTATTCAGTGCAAACAAACAATCAAATCTTTCCTCTTGTTTTTAATATTAGTTTAAATTATTCGAAAATTATTATTTATAAAATTAGTAAAACCACAATACAATAGAAATAAAAATAAACGAAATTAATTAGACACGTGGAGTGCGATCCAGTGCCTGAGGCTTGACATGAAATATTTTTGTTGGGATTTATGGATTCTGTACGGGAAGAAGTCAGATGGATATTTCGTTATGTGGACTGGATTTTTGAAAGGAAGGATCATCTCAAAATGCGCAAGAGAATCTACTATAAACATGCAAACTTAACTACTTACGATCTTAAGCATTTTTATTTAATATTTTTGAGGTTGGGAAATCATCAAATAACTTCTCCCGCTCTGGGTGGAGTAGGAGGGCGTGTCAGACTTTTACTGGCTAGAACCCACCCGTGTTCCCTCAGTAACCTGTAGGTATGTATGCCAGGGGCCACGGTATCTCTTTCGAACAACACACACAAGGATAAAAAACTCCCTTCGCTTCCTATTAGTAACAAAATAAGTTTTACCTAAATAAATATTCTTTAAATTTTTACTTACGATCATTACTACCTATTAAATGCCAATGATTCAAAGTACATAACAACTATTTACATAGTTAATGACATTGCCCTTTTAAAAGATAACTATTATTAAATTTAAATATACAGCCGTTTGCTTGAAAGTAACTAAAAATAACTGAGACATTATGATCTATTTACCTTATGTCTGCCTAAAAGATTATTGGTCAAACAAGTCAGGTAAAGTATCCAGTTATCGGCTCATTATTAAACGAAGACAATTTATTGGTTAATTAAAATCGAAAATTAAGTGTTTTCGGAACTTAATTTATGATAATGAAATTAATCGATTGGCGGTATTGAAGGTATGTTTCTTTTAAAATAATATTTTTGTATGGAAACTTGATTTAAGAATAATTTAATTAATGGGTCGAAAATAATCGTAAATCTCAATTAAAAAGAGAATCGTTTATACATTTTCTTAAAATTAAGTATGTCTTTATTCATGTAGCTAAGTCATAGTTTCTCATGTTTTAAACTTGTAACACTATCGTGGTATTATGATGTATTATCAAGCTAGTTTTGTCCATTTTAGTTATTAGGGCACAGTAATTTTTGAAATTTCGAATGAATGATAAGTTGTAGACTTACGATTTTTTTTTTGTATCATATTGTGAAATGTCTTCAATAAATATCCAATTAACACCATAAGTTTTACGCTCAGATGACCGACAACTGTCTCTCTTACCTCATAGTCTGTGCAAAATACTGCGAATTCCTTACAAGGCAAACGGCGACAAACTTAAACAAATGTTTGATTTTAGTACAAATTGGTTATTTTCTCAACACTGTGGGCGTCTCACTGAAAGGCTGACAAATATGGACTTATTAGTGAGTTTAAAATACCGACATAAATATATACTCACTGTTAGTCTACGATCCCACGGACAAACACGGTGGGATATTTTCGCGCACTAGGTTTTCAACACACTGATCAGCGGGCAGCCGATAGTTGAAAATCGAACACTGTGTTTTGAACATCGAACGCTGAGACTCACTCGCGCTGCATTGTGCTGGATTCGCAATGCTTGGTTCAGCACCAAAAGTTGAAAATCGAACACTATGTTTTGAACATCAAACGCTGAGACTCACTCGCGCACTTGAACTGCACTCGGTTCAACACCGAGATTTAAAAATCCAGTGCGCGAGAAAATCCTGTCCCGATTTTGTTAGGTACAGACAGCACATCAAGCTACTCCAATCTGTCACATTTCTTTGATAGATTTTCAACTTTATTACATAAGCTGGTTCATGATCACTTGGGAAAAATTGACAGATTGGGGTAGCTTTTTTTTTTTTTTTTTTTTTTTGGGTGGGAAATCATCAAATGACTTCTCCTGCTGAGTAGAGCAGGAGGGCGTGTCAGACTTTTACTGACTAAAACCCACCCGTGTTCCCTCAGTAGCCCGTATGCCAGGGGCCGTGGTATCTCTTTCGAACAAACCCGCACCCCTGGCAGGCATCGGCCCTTGCGGACCCCACCAGTGGTTGCTGACATCTTTGACGGCGCGCGTGAGGAACACAACGCACCGTCCCGTCTACCACTTTTCGGCCGCAGAGGATAGGGAGAGCGGCTGACGCTATACCGACACTCCTCTTCCCCTGCGGCCCCACCGCGTCCGCCATCAAACGGTGGCGGCCCCGTCCAGGCCACGGAAGGGAAGAGCGCTGCTCAGAAGCACCGGCACTCCTCCTCTACCGCAGCCTGTAACCCTCAGCCGCGATGCCTCCCATTCGACATCGCGGCCCACCTCAGTTGCGGTGCACCTCACCGCAACCTACTTTTTGGCCGCTACGTCGTCGGCTTTGAGGCAAAAGCCCTGACGAGCGGCCCCACCGTTGGGTTCCTCTTGGCTTCACCGTGGATGGGAGACCACGGTTACTAAGCCCCCCCGCAACGACAATGCGGGAACCCACTCGGGGGGGAGATTGGGGTAGCTTGATGTGCTGGCGTCCGTAGGTCCGTGTAAACATCGACTTATAAACATATCGACCTACTAAATATTTGACGACACAGTTGACAATGGCGATGGCGCCACAGAGGGAACATAAGCGCACTGACAAAGCGATTGCCAGTTTGGTGACGGCGCGGGCGCTATAGTGTCGGGTATGATTTTCGCTGTGAACAATAATTTTATTGGATCTTCAAGTGCGCGATATAATCTCGCCGCGTTTTTAGTAGGTACTGTGTGTACATCGACAAAATAATATAAGTTCATACTAGCTTTTTCCAGCGGTTTCGCCCGCGTGGAGTAGTGTCGTAAATTATCCCACGGGAACGTATTAAGTACCGGGATAAAAAGTATCCTATATGGTTAATCCAGGTTCCAAATTTCATCCAAATCCGTTCAGCCGTTTTTTCGTGATTGAGTAACAAACATCCAAACATTCTGACTTTCACATTTAAAATATTATAAACAAGGTGAATTTTTAGTCACCGTTTATATTTTTCAGGGTGATAGTAGGTACCCGTGAAATTGAACAACTTTCTCCATGGAACATGAGACAAAATTAAAAAAAAATCGGACCTCCCATGCAAAATCAATAGTCAGCCGATCGATTTTGTATGGGAGTCTTGTTTTTTTTTATTTTTCGACCCCTGTTCCTAACGGTGACTAAAAATTCACCTTGTATTAATACAGTAGAATTGTAGGATTCAAAAACTTAAGAAAGTAGGTACATAATCATAAACGACAATCGTCAAGGATTTAGATAATACAATTCTGTAGAAATGCAGTTTGTTTGGATTTGATGTTAAATAATTGAACGAGTTATCAGTTGTAGCGAGATTGTTTGATAATATCACATTAATTGCGTTCCTACGTCTATAAATGAGCACTTTAATAATACCTCCCTCTCTCTCCGTGAGGAGGGGCTTGTGACTAAGTAGTAACAACCGCACGGGCCGATTGATCAGGTTAAGCTCCACTTGCTGCGGTGGATCTGTGGATGGTTGACCATCTTTACATACCAAGACCTCCCCGTGCCTGTGAAAGCACGTTAAGCCGTTGGTCCCGGTTGTCATTCGTGGATCTTTGACAGTCGTTATGGGTCCACAGAAGCCCGAAAGTCTGACACCCAGTCTTACTAAGGGGTATTTTAATACCCAGTGATTGGGTTGTGGAGGTCAGCTAGGCAGTCAGTTCATGTAAAATACTTAGGTGTGCACCCGCTAAGGCTGGAAGCCGACCCCAAGATAGTTGGGAAAAATGCTTGGCTGATGAGGATGAATTATCTCTGCGGTTTAGTTTAAGCACAGAAGCATTTTGCATACATCATGTATGTTGGACTTTGGGAGCAGTGATGGCCCAGTAGGAACGGACGCGACTTACAAGTTGCTTGTCGTAGGTTCAAACCCGGACAGGCGGTTTACTTTTTGTAAATTATTTCATCGCCATTGCTCTCAAAACGGCGAAGGAAAACCACGTGACGCCTTAGAACCAAAAATACAAAGACATGTGACATCTACCATCTCCCTCTCACCGAGAGGAGGCCTGTGTCCCAGTAGCAGTGGAAAAAGTATATGATTATACTATTAGGTATTATGTACAGTCGCCAGCAGGTCAAGCTATCCCAAACTGTAAAATTTTCCCAATTGAACATAAACCTTATTCCTTTGCAATAAAGTTGAAAAACTATCAAAGAAATTTGACAGATTGGGGTAGCTTGATGTGCTGGCCTATATACTAGCTTCCGCCCGCAACTTAGCCCGCGTGGCGATTGGAAATTATCCCGCGGGAACGTACTACCGGGATATAAAGAATCCTATGTGTTAATCTATCTGTGTACTAATTTTCATCAAAATCCGTTCAGCCGTTTTTGCGTGAGAGAGTAAAAAACATCCATACATACTTTAATTAAGGAAGTAAGGATGCAAGCACTAGGTAGTGGTGAAGAGCGGACGTTTTGGGGGACTGTCTTGTGTAATTTTTGACGCTCGAAAAGTGCTGATTTTGAGCCTAATTTGAATAAATAATATTTGATTATGTTTGTTGAAAAGGTTTTTGTCATTTTTTAAAGAAATTAATTTGTCGCTGCCTAAAAATCTATTAAAACCTGAAGGCCAATTCTCGTAACACAATCTAGTCGCAGTGTCATATTGGCGACAAGCAAATGTCAAAAACTTGTCAAAAATGTATGGAAACTCGAGGTATTTTTGACAGATTGCGACTGAGATCAGACTGTGAACGTTCTTAAAATTAGCAGAATTGCCCCTCTGATCAAAAAAAAATACTTAACGTAAAAAAATCACAAATAAACCTAATAAAAACCACCGATTAAATATTAAATATCATTCAAACGTGTCAAAATAAATTACAAATATACATGCAGATTTCTATCATTCATTCTTCTACGTGTACCAACATAATGTTACATCTACAAATAATATTATATTTCACACAGCGTTCGTCTAATTTTTTAAGTCATTATCAATATTTAAGATGTTTATCTTAAATGATTGTAATAGCTCATAATTTATTCCGAGTACAGTTAGCAAAAAAGTGCCCGCGTTACGTCGACCAAGTGTTGGTAATGAGAGTTTTTTGTTGACGGTACTCTACATACATCGTGAACTGTATGCTAATCTGCATATTTGTTGGATGTGATGTTGGATTAGGAATCTAATAGATAGTAATGTAATTAATTTTAAAATATTAACATTGCTAGTTGTGCCATGTCCAAGCCTCGAAAAGCACGTTCATCACGGGCGGGCTGGCAAGTGGTTTTTGTCCTATTTTTGTAGTTATTCTGGTATATGTTTACTCGTATAAATCGACATTATTGTAATTTATCAATTATTATTTTTAAGCAGTACTTACCACGATTAGATAAATATTCATATAAGAGTAAATGTTAAAAATAATTATAGATACCAACGATATAGTAGGTTGGCTGAAAAAATAGAACTTAGATTTAAATTAAATAAAACTACCACGATAAACCACTAGAAATTTGACGTCGTCAGCCCGCCCGGGCTGAACGCTCTTAAGCCGTTGGTCCCGGAGATTTTTGATAGTCATTACGGGTAATAAGAAGCCTGAAAGTCAGACAAGCAGGATAACCAAGGAGTATGGTGTTACCCGGTATCTGGGTCGTAGATTTCAGATAGGCAGTCGCTCCATGTAAAATACTGTAACTTAGCTGCTTTCGGTTAGACTGGAAGCCAACCCCAACGTATTTGATAAAGGTTAGACAGATAATGATGATGTATGTTCTGAGTTTTTTTCCAAGACGACATCACTGACATCAGTGAAAGAAAAATATCGTGAGGGACACTAGACCTATAGTCAACTAGCAGCGCTCCGCGGTTTCTCCCGCGAATACGCGGGGAAACCGCGGAGCGCTGGTTGCTGCGGATGCGGAAACTATCCCGTTCCCGTGGGAATACGGGGATAAAATATAGCCTATGTCACGGGATAGTGTAGCTCCCAACAGGGAAAGAAATTTTTCAAATCGGTTCAATAGTCTCGAAGCCTATTCAATGCAAACAAACAATCAAATCTTTTCTCTTTATAATATTTGTAGATAGATTAGTATACATTATTAGTATAGATATAAGTCAGAAATCTCTGCGACGAACAAGCGTGCTGATAAATTCCTTTGCCCACGCCTGTATGAGAAGAGGCCTTTTGGAAGAGACAGCAATAGACTGGTATTATTTATAAAACTAATTAGGTCCACAACGTGAATATGGTGAAGGAAAACATCGTGAGGTAGCCGCCCCGATGATGTCCTAGAAACAAAAAATCGAAAACGTGACATCTACTAACCCGCACTGGGCCCGCGTGGATTATTACGCCCTCTCACAGAGAAGAGACCTGCAAGCTTATCAGGACGCTCTCTTTTTCTACTCTACCGTAGAATAGAAATCGCCAGCTAAGGCACTAGGAAGTGGTGACGGGCGGGCGTTTTGTGGGACTGTCTTATGTAATTTTGACGTTCAAAAAGTGCTGACTCTCAGCCTAGTTTGAATAAATGACTTTTGATTTTGATTGTCTACATTTCTCGGTTCAAAACTGTCAACTGTCTATACGGAAACGTAATTTTTGTCTACTCTTCCGACGACAAAACGCTTGTCTACGGTTCTTGTGCTAAGCCCGCTGTGTCCCACCAGTGAGATAGGTATATGCTGATTATGAATTAGGTATACAATACCAGACACAGGAATCGAAGCCACTCGTTTCGTTATAACGTCGCATTTGCAATTACTAGACCAACGAGGCATCAATTAATTGATATCACAGCATTCGCAACTAATGAATCTATGACGTCGCTAAGTAATGTCGTTGTCAACATTATTTTAATTACATTATATTTGTGCTTGTTTCGTAAACATGTATAAGTATTCTAATTGTGTAAACAAACAAGATTTAATATTAAATGACAATGACCTAGTTCTGTAAGACTGAACACGTGGTAACTGCTAATGTATTGAGAATGTGTCACTAGGAAAAGAGATCTACAGAAAAATCACCTATGATTTTATTTAACTAGCTTCCGCTCGCGGCTTCGCCCACGTGGATGTCGGAAAAATGTACTACCGGAATAAAAGGTATCATATGGGTTAATCTAGCTTAAAATCTACCTGTGCGCCAAATTTCATCCAAATCCGTTCAGCCGTTTTTGCGTGAAAAAGTAACAAACATCCATACATAAAAACTTTCCCGTTTTTATTATTAGTAAGGATTTTTATTTTGGGAATCCGGTACCTTGGGTGGTTGACTTAAACATTGCAGGCGCAGTCCTGAGATTTGAGATTCATAACACCACCAAAGTGCAAGTACCAAAGTATGGTACTGTAAAGGTTTTTTACCAAAGGTACCTACAGGCAGGCAATGACATAGCCTAAATCACATTCGAACATTCAAGGGAATATTTTCAACATAGGTTTTTTTTTGTTTCCGAAGAGATCAGTTAGATTACAGGTGCGAGATTTTTAACACATGTTTACCACAAAATCATTTTCGCCAAGATCTTTGACACCCAAGTAACATATCTACTGTCAAAAACAAGTCACATTCTTGATATAGGACACTTTTTTTTGTTTTGGCTTTGCACGGTTTGTGCATTTAGCCAGTGTCAAGTAATTTTACTTTTCAATCAAGTAAATGGCCCGATAACAGGCACGAAGTTACAAAAACGTCATAGTCAGTCAAGTCAAAGTTAAGTCAAAGTTATTGAAAAGCGGTAGTAATTTTACAACAACCTATTAGAAGTTTTTGGGGGGAACACGAAAAGTCCACGTTAGTCACTTATTTTCACATTCACTACACTTGTGCACGCACACGTAACTAAATTGAATAATTCACTACGAAAATTATACAATTTAATTCGCTATTTCACGAAATTTCAACAAAATGAAAATTCGTGCGACATGTTCCAACGCGATCCCGCCAAAAACGAACATGACACTTTATCAACTCTAAACTGTTCATAACTCTAAACATTCCACCGTGTCTATTTGTCCATAACGCTGTCACTATAACATTATTTGTGGTAATTATTGTGACAGCGTCAACCGCTCCCACTGTCATGGCCGCCGTTACGTCACGAATGTTTTTTTTTTTCTATTCATAAAGTCTACTCTTGTGGTTATTACAATCACATTTTCTCACCTAAAGTATTCTAGAGCGAATAATCAACAAAGTTTAAGTATTTTTTTAACGAACAGTGGCTGGAATGGATGCCACATACGAGGAGTAAATTTTTTGCTGAAACAAATAGATGAGGCCTTTAATGTATAGATTAAAAAATGTCAGCCATTTTTTTTTTTTTTGGCGTTTCTTGTGTTTATATAATACAGCCCGGACGAAACACGGATCGATTGATCAGGTTAAGCTAGGGTTGCCGCTTGGTCCGTGGATGGGTGACCTGAGACTTCACCGTGCCTCGGAAATCACGTTAAGCTGGGTTGTGGAGGTCAAATAGGTGGCCGCCCCATGTAAAATACTGGTATTCAGATGCATCCGGTTAGACTGGAAGCCAACCTAAACACAGTTGGGAAAAGGCTAGGCAAATGATGAATAATACATAAAATAAAGAAATCGGTACTCCTGGACACGGCTCGCATTGTCAGGAGGTTCCTCCTGCAGTAGCTTGGAGCTTGTTCCCGATACCTGTGGGCTACTCTTTTTTTATATTTTTAAATGTTTTTATATTTTTTAAACTAATATTTAAAAATGTAATTTATAAATGTTTATGTTAAAATAGGTAAAGGAAATAAAAATAAATAATAATATTTTTTTTATTCAAAAATCCAAATTGGTAAAATGAATGATGATTTACTTTTGTTTTTAAATTGATTAAAAATGTAATTTCTAAGTTGTGTCGTACCTATTTTAGTTTTTGTTATCTTCCTGTACGAGTCCTAAAAATTTGGTACTTTTTCTAGGACTCGATCAAGTACAGGGAATATTAAAAATCCAAATCAATGCAAATGTATCGTACTTACATTTCACAATTGTATAATTACAACATAAAATAGATTGTAACTAACCAGAATTATACAAACGCAACCGTTTTCCAAAAAAATATGTCCATACATTTTTAGCTAATTAGTCGATGAATTTTATGCAATACAGCTTTGAGAAAAGGTAAGTTAGGGAAGTTTATGCAATAAAGTGCATAAAAAATTCGTTGATTCGCCCACAAATAAATGAACTTCGTGCGAGTCGGCTATAGAAAATAATATAATAATGGCGAGTAAATTCGTACGAATCTACTTAATAAGCCCTTTTATAATTGGTAACCTTTTGCAAAAATCAATATGGTGCTCTTTAATTATAAGTACAGTTTGTATAAAAATCTGAAAGACGTGTATAAGCAAAATCGCTAGCTACCAACTTTTTACGCCTACCGTACCTTCCATCAAGTTACATTTTGAGTAATGTCACCATAATACTTAACTGACTACTGGCATTTAATTGTGATTAACATGTCCCGTTTCATTTAACTTTCACTTAAATGTAATTTTTTGAACGTCAGTCATCAATCTTTAGACTTGACTGGTTATTAAAGTGTTGAATAACGTACAAGGAAAATGTCGAGCTTCTCTGGAAGATGTGAATTAAAATGGTCGTATTTTTGAGGATAACAATTCAGGAATAATGAGCGTCCTCAATTCCAATTTTAATCAATCAAGCCAGTCTACCACAGAGTAACTACCGTTATATGTAGGCCTCCGTAAATTTAAGGAAATACATGTGCCAATTGTGAACCACCTCGTCCGCAGTATCGACACTCGTTCATTTCATTTTCAAATATCTTTATGTATCAACACTAATCGTGTTGGTATAGGACTCAAATCTTGTTTTTTTTTTTTATGGATTCGCACGAATTTACTCTACACACAGAAAATAATTTATATTATTTTTTAAAGTTTCGATTCGCTCCCTTTGCGCACGAGTACGAGTATTTTTGCGAATTGAATATAAGCCGTTTTTGTTCTAAGCAATGGTGACTTTGATGACGTTATTTTGGCCTGACGGCCTAGACAAAGTGAATAAATAGTAAATAATGTTTTGGATTGACAAAAGCTACCGAAAAACTTATGTCAATCCTGTTGAAAGTCATTGCAGAAATACGAAAACCTTTGAAAGCAACTGCCACTTGTCTTCGCCCTCTGGTATGTCGTTGGACTTTCAATTGAAAACTGACCTTACGTAACAGAAAACTCCCAAAACGTGACATAAATGACAAAAACGCCAAACATGAACGGAGACATTTTTAAAAGTGTCATCCTCCATATTAGTGGATTCGATGAATTCACTCGCCCTTAACCGACGAATCGACAGTTTTTTTTTAATAAATTATATATGTATAAATTGTAATGAATTTTATGCAATATATATGTAGTTAAGAAATAGTTAGATGTTCCTTACTAATTAATAAGAGAAAATCGAACTAATGTGCGTAGTGAATACTTCCTTGCATACAATTTAAAACATGCCAGTACTACTAATTTACAAGTCTTTTATTCACATGAACAATAATAAAAGCATAATTATTTAAAAGAATCAACCATAGTCCAGCTGATCTCAATATAAAATAGCGCTATTGTTTTAGTAGCTTTATCTTTCCAAGAATTCTTGAGATGGCAACTTGACCATTTCTAAGAAAAACTAACGACTTACTTGGTTCAGCGTTCGATTTGTTTTTAATATCATTACTTCCTTCCTCAACTGTCTGGCGATTTGTTTTGGGAACATTTTCTTACCCACTTCAAAAGGAGGAGTTTATCGATTCGACATGTTTATGTATATATATTTTTACGTGTGTTCGGGAATAAGTCCGTTATATACATAGACGGATTTGCATAATTCTTTTTCTTCGTTCGGAAGGGATTTATTCCGAAATAGTGCCATTTTCCAAAAAAAAATAACAATCGACTTCCGGAAAACTCTACAAAGTGAAAAATAACTTTAATTTCGGCAGGGGGTGACAAAAAAATAAAATACATATCCAAAGTCACCCATTTCCGAAATTAAAGTCATTGTTTACTTTGTAGAATTTTCCGGAAGTCAGTAAATGTTTTTTTTTTTTGGAAAAGTTTAATATTAATATTTTGACGAAATTAAGTACTGACTTAACAAACTACCTACACAATTTATTGATGAAATCAGAAGATCTAGAGAAATCCAGTCGCAATCTCATCTCAGTGACAATGAATGTCAAAAATGTAGGTAAATTAGAGAAATATTTGACAGATAGATTAGACTGCGAAAAAACGAGAAGTGCCGCTCCGGTTGGTCCACAGATTCAGGGAGCTCTCATCAGATTTTTCTACATAATACCTTGAATGTTTTCGGAAACTGGAGTTCCACTGCGGAAATTGAAAAATTGGGTAACATAACCTACAAAAAAATTCAATCGTCACGAAATCGGTACTTAAATTAATTCTATTTTCATAAAAACTTACAACACTATCTAATGCATTGTTATAAATTGTGTATTTTTTATATTCATATACAGTCTGCCTCGTTGAATTCAGGAAGTTCAAATACAACTTAACCTGAAAATTTCGAGAATCTCCATTTTTCGGTACCATAAGACTTTCAAAGTCAGTAATTTTTTTTAAGCATTTTTCAATTTTAGCAGTGGATTTTTGTAGGTATAATCTCACGAGAATGGACATTTCTTTTTTCTTTTTTAGTTACAACGTCGCTTGCGAATCGATTTTTGTCGAAAATAGGTCGACTTTTCCACACTGTGCACCGGTGGAAGCAGATTACCAGAGCAGAGTCCTTGAAAACTAACCATCAGCACTTGTAGAATACCAGTCATCCTAGTCAGATGGACCGAATACTTCCAAAAGATAAATTTCAACTGCGATTTTCATAACCGATATTTCAAGCGCTAAAAAAGTGCTCAGATTGCCACGAAACAGGCGCAGAAAAATCTGATAAATGTATATACCGAGTGATGCTGGACGTAAAAGAATAGCACCATCCCATTGCTTCCCGTGGATGTCGTAGAAGGCGACTAAGGGGCTTACTAGAGAATGGGCAGCAGCGTTCTCTATGCATTTTACCACCATACTGCGATCGCAAACCCGCCTGCCAAGCGTGGCGATTATGGCAAAACCCCCCCTTTGGGGGAGGCTTATGTCCAGCAGTGGACGTCTTTCGGCTGAAATGATGATGATGATGATGATGTATATATAACTCAACATCGGCCAGAATGTCGCTCGAAACAAATAGCCCGTGAACCCTCATCATAAGCTATGATATCACAGACACACAGACACACAAACACACAGAACAACGGCTCTAAAGTTATTAAACCCACTCCTGCAGGCTTCGCACGAGAACAATAGAGAAGCGCTTTGTCGACGGAAGAGTAGACAAAAATGACGTTTCCGTGTCGACAATTGACAGTTTTGTACCGAGAAATGTAGATAAGCGATTTCTATTCTACGGTAGAGTAGAAATCGAAAGCGTCTCGCTAAGCCTACAGCAGGCGTAGCATGACCAATTCTGTCTGTTATATTATGAATAGATAAAATTCTTTCTATCCAACTTGACATCTCTCGATTCTATGAAGACAAAGACAGTAGGTATTCTTTCCATAGCAACGGGCAGGTAGATGATTTAGTTAACGTAGACGCGCTAAGGTACTTAAAACATTTTTTCATTAAATGATCACTCAAAGGGATTAAAAAGGAAAAAATCAAATTTGAATTATTACAATTTTCTAAAAAGGTTTTTACCCCCAAGTGTTCAAGAAAAAAATTGATCATCATGCTTGATATCTTAGACTTTTGTAGACTGGAAAATAAAAACATTTCTTCTCTTGAGTTTAACATCGCCAATACTTAAGACGGTAGACATTAAAAAAAAAAAAAAAAAAAAGTTTATTGGCAATATAATAGAACAACCTTACTTACAAATCCCAACAATCCTGTGATTTGCATCTACTAATACTAGTGTAATTACGTAGGTATGTGAATATAAATACCTGTGTGCGTTATGCGGTTGTTTGAGCTTAATTCACACTGACCTCCGTACTAGTGAAAACTGTATCACGGCAGGTCAGTCTTCCTCGTTCACAAACACCACACACTTCCACCCAATTACCAAACTTGACTGCTAAATAACAATGATTTATGAGTACGGCTAGAACAATACTGATACTTAGCAGCTATTATTTGATGAGTCGGTGACAATAGAAACGAGGGTAATTATAAAATATTAAAAGTATATGCAAACATTTCAGACAAAATATGTGGATCCTACTATTTACGATTTTGAACTTTATAACAATAAAATATGAACACAAAAGTTGTGTAATGATGACTAATGCTACAAAAATAAACAAAACGTAAATTAAAAACATAAAGAAAAAAAGTAAATGAAAATATGGTCTATGTGTATGAAATGTAGGTTAGTGAATGCGCGTGTAGATTGTGTTTGGATGGAATAAGTATGTGTACGTTTTTGTGTAAATGTATTTAAGATATGGATTTTAATAGCTTTTCTGTGTTATTGTAGTTCATTTCGATGAGATATTTATTTAAAGTTTTTTTGCAAACAGAGACAGTCGAATCGCGTAAATTGATGGTCTTTGACAACTGGTTATATAAATGTGGCCCGACATATTTCTACAATCTGTCAGTTTGTCTATTATTCCGTCGACAAAACCCGTTTCTATGGTGGTCATGCTACGGGTGCAGGGCTCAGTGTTTTAAAAACACTTAAAATCACAATAATCTAGTAATGTAATCTCCTGTCTTGGGTTTAAATTATCCTATATGGACGCAATAAAAATATAACGACTTTCAAGTTCCCTATTCCTTCCTTTGTAATCAAACACCATAACTATTAAGCCAGAATTTTATGAGGATATCACATAACTCATAACTCCGTACCTTGGAAAGCACGGTAAACTATTGGCCCCGGCTGTCATTTGTGGATCGTTGGTAGTCGTTACGGGTCGTCAGAATCCCGAAAGTCTGACAACCAGTCTTACCAAGGGGTATCGTATTACCCAGTAACTGGGTTGTGGAATTCAGATAGGCAGTCACTCTATGTAAAATACAGGTATTCAGCTGCATCCGGTTAGCCTGGAAGCCGACCTCAACATAGTTGGGAAAAGGCTAGGCATATGAAGACCTCATAACCCTTATAAACAGACATGACTACTTAGCAATATTAACTCTCACCTCTCAGAATGAGTTGTAGGTCATGCGTTCGAACCCAGCCAGGCGCATTACTTTGTGTAAATAATTTCATCACCACTGCTCTCAAACGGTGAAGGAAAACATCGTGAGGAAACCGGCATGTCCTAGAACCAAAAATTCGAAAACATGTGACATCTACCAACCCGCAGTGGGCCCGCGTGGTGGATTACGGCCCACTCCCTCTCACTGAGAGGAGGCCTGTGTCCCAGCAGTGGGAACGTAATAGGCTGAGTATGATGATGAAGGCAGATAGACCGCGTGGAACACCAAGAGTGAGGCCAAAAAACCAAATACTAATTCAAAACTAGTAGGCGTATTTGGTTTTATGTGCCTCTGTAAATGAGGGTGTACTATACACTTATGCCATAAGTGTATATAGTAGGTACACCCTCATTTCGCCAGTTAGTCGATATTCAGACGGGCGTAATGAAATCGCGGTGATTTTTTTTCTGCACTGTAATTACAACCGCGGTTGCAGCGAGCATCAGTGGCGAGATGTGGAATTATGGCCAGGGTACGCCGCCCGTTCAAAAAACAAAAACATTCACCGCGTGTTGCAAGCGTAGTTTCCTCAGAGAACAAAGCTCCACTTTCACTCATACTGAGTTGGAATCAGAGAATTTTGTACGGAAGATAATTGGGTTTCTTTGCGCGCAGTTTTTTCAGTAAAACTTAGAAACACATAAAAATTATTGTAGTTTGAAATAATGAATGGTGGATCGGTGGGAGGTCGGATTTATTAAAGGTAAGCCGATGGGAATCGGTTTGTATTGAACCTTCGCCACTGCTAAGCATGGAGAACCCAACAGATTGCTGCGGGAGTGAGCCTCAGTGAGTCGACAAAACACAGTGTTCGATTTTCAACCCTCGGCGTTTAGCAGTGCGTTGAAAATCCAGTTCCCGAAACAAATCCTCCACGATATTTTTACGTGCTTGCGCACGTGGACTAAGTCCCATGTAATTAGGGGCCTATATTAGCCATCAACCGAGCAAAAACACAAAATCCGGGCTGCTACTGATGAAAAACCCAATAACACATTGCCTGACGGGGGAATCGAACCACGTCCACAAGACCACTGGACTAACGAGGCAGTTCCCCAAAAAAAAAAAAGGAATTTAACTGCAATTCATACATTACCTACTTAACTCAGATAGAGCCTGTTTCAGTTCAATAACTCCGAATATATGTTCCGTTTAACTTATCTCGCAATTATTTAATACCATTCCATTTCTAAAATATATCCGGTGGATAGTGCCTATCTGTAAACCGAATCGACTTTATTTAAAAAAAATCTTCCGGCCAAATACGATACTGCATACTCGTAACTTAGAATACCAAAAAATCCAGTTTCAATGAAAAATTAGAGACCGCACTCGTTTTATGGAGAAATAAAAACTTTGCACATTATTTTAATTAAGTACCTTTATTAATTAAATGACCAACATAAAGATTAGTAAAAGGAAACACTGGTTATCTCTCACGTTAATGTTGCTGTGAACACACCAAGCTTTAAGTATCCAGTATAAGTAGACCTTTGATTGTACGGAAAGCTTGAATCAATGCCAGGTCAGCTCATAATGGAAATCATACCTCGTCGTGTGTCCTCTTTCTTGGTGTGGCTAACTAAGCACGAGATGAGGGGACGATGAGAGCAGTGGCGGCCCAGGGTTAACGGTCCCGATTTACGAATTGTAGGTCGTAGGTTCGAACTGAACGAAAATGACTATACTTAAGCTAGTAAAAATACAAAAAAACTATTTTTTTTTTTATATTCTGTTTCTTCTTAGCGTGTCGATAGCAATCTAAATACAGTCCGCCCAGAATGTGGCTACGAGTTTGGCACTTTCAGCAGCGTCTATCTACTCCTGCAGCGTGCAGACAGCAGGACACGCTGGACAAGATATTAAGGTGACACTTGTCCACATTTTTTCCATACAAACTTCGGGAGGGTTTTACTCCACTGTCTGACTATGTACATCAAAAATTAAACATGGTATGGTTTTGTCTTGTTATTATTATTGTCTGTACGGAAACAGAATACTAAAATAAAAAGCTATTAAAAAGTTATGAGCCAACAAAGATTCGTTTTTCTTGCTAATTTAACCTAACTTTGAGCGTGTATAAGTAATAAAAGGAGTATAAAATCTCGAAAACCAAGACGGTACCGACAAAGTTCAATTAACAATAAGTTCAATAAACTTTATTGGTCATTGATTTATGCAGTGGTTTTTTCATAAAACCCGATCTTCTGAAGGAGTTTTCTAAATTTTTTCGCGATTTTTTTGCCAAAAATGCTCCTGCATCTCACTCAATAACGTTGTGCGTGTAGACTAGAGTCTAACTGCTCACCACTGATACTATCTCTGTCGGGTACGAAGCCTGGTGAGACAGCGTGATTTTTAGCCAGGCCCACCAGTGAGTTCGAGCCCGCGCAAAGTGTGCCCTTAAGTGCCCCGTTGTTTGTGGGACAGCACCACATTTACACTCCAAGGCGGAGTCATCTATGAATCTCCACCTCAGTAGGTTCTCTTTACTTCGGCCCACCTGAGTCCGGAGTCTATTTAATGACTTCCACTGAAGCCAAGGCAACTCATGTTCTTAAATATCTATCTTCTATCTATAGGTATAAATAAAAGACAAGTCCTGACTGACTGATTCACTGACTCATAAACGCCTAACCTAAACCCTTGGACCTAGCAAGCTGAAATTTTGCACAGAGGTTCCCTTTATAAAGTAGGCAAGGAATAAGGATTTTTCGAAATTAATCCCTTAAGGGAGTTAAATAGGGGATGAAAGTTCCGCGCGGGCGTAACTGCTGCCAAAAGCTAGTTAAAAATAAATTTAGTTTTTCCGTGTCATCATGTCAATCAAACCAGAAGATTTCAGAGTCATTATAATAATCTCAAAATCACACCTCTAGACATGTGCCTCTTAATAGCCTCCAAATGACGTCTCACATATCGTATATCATTCCAAATATTTGATTTAGATTTGTCTTAATTTGTTTCTGTTTTATATGCCTAAGATTTTTTTGTGTGTAAAACTAATTGGCCGCTACGGTTTATATTTTGATTAAGTTCATTGGTAGTCGTAATATTGTAAGCAAGTTTTCTGTTTCTCACGCAGTGTAATTATGGTGGTAGAGCGAATTTGATAGTTGGAACTGATATTTTTAATTTTATTATTAAAAGATTATGTATTGATTGCCATTTAGTACGCAGCGTATAGTAAGCCATACATGTATTGATGTGCCAGTCCAAGAAATAAAAGGAATTCTGGCCAAATGTTTAATAAAATTCACATTACCTTGGTACATGTTTCAAATACCTACCTATCAATTCTCGGGAATCTAAAGAAAAAAAAAACAGGACAACCGCAAACCAGTCTCTCTTTTTCTTCAAAAAAGAAAAGGACATCAGCCTATCAGCGACGAGGTGTCAATTTTTCTAAGAGAGAAGCCAACACAGAGCTAAACAAAAAAAACCTGTCAAGTGCGAGTTGGACTCGCGCACCGAGGGTTCCGTACAAACCTGTGGGTATATAAGTAAAAGTTCAAAATTGTCAAAAATAATTTTTTTTATATGACGAAACTAAAAAATTTCGGTTTTCGTAATTTTTCCTATATCTGTACTATAAGACGTGACTTCGTACAAAATTTCAAGATTCTAAGTTCACGGGAAGTACCCTGTAGGTTTTGATTCCCGTGCGAGTTTCGAAAATTTGCGGAATTTTGCGGCCTAAATGGCTGTATCTTTTGATTGCGTTGACTTAGAAGGTTGATTTTTCTACAGCTTCCAGGGACAGTAGAACTAAGTATCATATAGAAATTTCAGTTTGATACCTCCACGCGTTCCTGAGAAAAACGGTCTTGACAGACGGACGGACGGACAACAAAGTGATCTTATAAGGGTTCCGTTTTTTCCTTTAGAGGTACGGAACCCTAATAACCGTTTTTTTTATTTAAATGTTATGGTGAATTAAATACCCATAGTGTAATTTTACTTTATAAGAAAATAGTAGCCACTATTGACGTGCCATTTTTAAATAGCGATAGAGTTGTATGGTGCTTTCGCCACTGCAGCCTATAACGTTGACACTGCTGGGACTTATGCCCTTTCCTCTGAGAGCCGACCACCACCACCCACCTTGTAAACCACCTCAAGTTCGTGACTAAATAATAACAGCTGCACAGGTCGATTCTTCGCAAGGTCATCGGTCCACAAGGTGGACCGATAACCTTGCGAAGACCGCGAGTATCCGCTGGATGTGGAAAGTACAAGACCGGTCGAAGTGGAGGAGCCTGGGGGAGGCCTATCTCCAGCAGTGGACGTCTTTCGGCTGATATGATGAAGATGATGATGAGGTCGATTGAAAGTTAAATTACGCTTGCCGCCGTCGGTTAGTGGATGGGTAACCGTATATTAGGTACGTGTCGAGAGCCCCTGCCTCGGAAAGAACATTTAAGCCGATGAGGCTGTCATTTTTAAATACTTGTCAGTCGTTACGGGTAGCCAGCAGCCAAAAATTCTGACAACCAGTAACTGGGTTGTGGAGGTCAGATCAATCGATTCATGTAAAATACTGACATTCAGCTGCGTCTGATAAAGGTATGATTCCGAGTTCCGCTGCACGCAGCAGTGCTGCCGCAGCACTACTGGTCCCCATATATTCTCTATGTTTATATGAGATTACATTCCGAGCTACGCAACAATGTCGCGGCAGCAATGCAGCGGTAGCACTGCTGCGCGGCAGTGTCGCCCTACCGCCGCGACAGACCAGTAGTGACACGTCTGCCGCCGCAATAATTGTACCTACATGAATGTTTAAAAGTAAATTGGCAATAAAGAGATGAATTTACTGATTCAGAAGCGCAGACAGCGCAATACTCAGCACAGCAGGCAGCACTGCTGCGCCGCACTACACTGGTAGCACTGCTACGGCAGCACTGCTACGTAGCAGTGACTAGCATCGGACATAGCATAGCACGTGCATCGGAGATCGGAATTATACCATAAGAGTAAAAGGCGACCCCAACATAATTAGGACAATGATCATTGATCCATTGGAATTTTGGAGTAGGTAAACAACTTGCAAAGTGCTTGTATTTCTGCGTTGGTGTACACCACTCAAAGCAACATTGTATCTTTCTTGTTACAAATAATAATGAATCATGGATGATCTCAAGAATAAGCTTTTAATCTCCTGTCATGTTTATAACTCACTCGACTGATAATATCTAGGCCTCTCCGAAGGTTTGTGACCTCTTTGGTTCATTATTCTGAATGCGTCTCGAATTTTCATTCGAATATTTAGTTGTATGTGTTTTGTCTTGATCTTTAGTGACTATGATAGTCCAAACATATCCAGTATCTTGAAAAGCTAGAACTATAATAAAGTATGAAGATGAAACTAAACCATAGGTTAAAGATGTTAATAACGCTTAGTTAAACATAATTCCTTAACTAACCATGTCTAGACAATAACCTTCATATTTATACGCATCGTTCAATAACATTAGATTACACAATGAATCTTTGATTTCGTAAATCACTGCCATAATAAATTGTTATGAACAAAACGATTGCATGTCAACATGTACTTAATTCTGTGAACGTGACTGTTCTATACGGGACATCTATCTACTGATGACTATGTATTTTTGTATTATAGACTAAGTATCTATATTTCACATACATTTATTAATTACTAGCTTCTATCCGTTGTTTTTGGCCCCGGAACCCATCCGCGTCCCTGCCCGAGCAACTATGGTATACATAATTCTTTCTGACGTTTTTTCTTTTTTCATAGCTCCTAAGAGTGAAATAATTATTTAAAATAGTTTATCCTTTTTCAAGAAGGAGTCATCAAATGCAAGAATAATTTATATAATGCGACTGCAAGTTCCAGATATTAGCGCGTTCAAACAAAAAACAAACTCTTCAGAATAATTATATTAGTATATACAGATTTACATGTAGACGTATATAGATAGCTGTGACCCATGAAAAGCAACTCAACAAACTTCAACCTCTCCCTCTATTTGGCCTCATCATCATATTCATCATTTCAGCCGAAAGACGTCCACTGCTGGACATAGGCCTCCCAAAGGCCTGCTCAAAGAAAATAACCTCTTTACACAAAAGTTTCTTATACTCGTATACCGACCCATAATTGTACAGATGCCAGCACGTAAAGCTACCCCAATCTGTCAAAATTCTTTGATAGTTTTTCAACTTTATTACAAATAAATGAGGTTCATTTTCAATTGGGAAAATTTGACAGTTAGGGATAGGTTGATGAGCTGGCGCTGGCGTCTGTACAATTACTTAAATATGCCTACTTAAGGTTTTATGACAATGATACCATCAAAGAAACGACATAGAAAGTATTGATAGGTTTGTCGCAAATCAGTGAAGATGTGGTCAAAAGAGAGAAAGTCTGGAAACACACAATGCTATAATAGGGCTGAAGGAGGATGAAGATTTAGCTCAATTCAACTGCAATGGCTCTTTCTTCAAAAATCCTAATAGTATATTAAACTAGTTGGATTTTAAAAGAGACCTCTGAGTTTGCTTCGGCATATCTTCTCAGGGAACAGTCAGCAAGGAAACGCGGGCGCCACCATCTTGTTTTACAATATTGATCAACAAAATATTGACGTGTTAAACTATCTTTAAAGATCAACTTACATAAAATAAAAAACATTTCATTTGAGATGATGATTTTGAAATTGAACATCTGGATTTGAAATCCTACACCTACTAAGAAAGTGATGCTGCGGAAATGCGGAGTATGAAATCAGTAATATATTCTTGCAATTAAACAATTTTTCAGAGAGTTATCTACATATCATTAGAGCATTTTTAATCAAATCGTCTTATCGAAACTTGTGTATGCTCTTACATTATACACGATCTTTGGTTGATCTTGATAGCCCCATGAGCATAATAGACCTTCCTTAAAATTAATAGCTACACCAAGGAAAAAAATTCAACACTGTTTATTTAAACAGGCTTCTAATCACAGACTTGTGTTTGGCATCAGATTAGTATGAATGAAACCGCGTACTTTATGGTTCAATGAACTCAAATCCGAATGAGGTACTTTCGAGATCATGCCAGTACTATGTCTAGTACCTATGTATGTAACGTTACAAATGACGATGTATTTAGAAGTCAATCAAGATACAAGGTTTTCATTAATCTATTCTTTATTGATTGGGTTTAATGAATCAATTTCAAAGTCTTTGGACCTAAAGTAAAATCGTGAAAGAGAGTAAGATAGATTCACTTAGTTTTAAATACAGTAGGTATCATTATTTTACGCATTTGTGTTGATATTGGTATTGTCTCTCATAAACGTTCCCATATTTTCACTTAAATCTAGATTTTTATTTCAGGTCATGTATTCGATAGGGCCATTAAAATTATTGTAAATAACCATACAATTTTTGGTAGGTACTTATCATCTATCCCATATAACTTGTAGATCAAATTTGAAAACTAGAAAGTTTGACGTGGGCATATTCTCAGCCCTATTAAGATTCAAATAAGAATACTAGAATAGAATAGAGTGAACAAAAGAATGACTTTTGATATCAAAGACCCCAAAATAGAAACAGATTCATGTAGGAATTTTAAAGTCCTCTTTAAAGGCAAAAATCTTTACCACGTTAAGAGTTCAAAACTCATACCTACGTTAACGATTTGATCTCTGAACGCGCATTGTTTTTTTTTTGGGTCTTAAAGCGCTGGCAACTTTAACAATGCTTTGAGAGATCTAACACGTCTATAACTTTAAGCAAGTCTTTACAATTCAAGTTACTGTTTCCCTCAAGCCTACATTGTTACAAAACAGCAAAACGAGAACCCTCAAGAAAGTCTTATTCAACCGCGTTCATATCAGATATGGAAATTAAGCCACAATGACTAAAATATAAGAGGTCTTTGCTTCACCAACGCCTATATTTTTGTACGTATACATGCATAATGCGACCCGAGACGAACACAGCAGGACCAAAACGAAAACAATAAAGAAAGCGCACGTATAAATCGACTTACCAGTTTTTGTTGAATCAAGATAAATCGTTGTACTAATCGACACGAGATGCTGGGACCAGTACCGATACCAATTTCACCGTACCGAAACTTAGCACAACACAGGATGCAAAGTTGCAATGCGAAAAGTCACTAGTTGAAAAAACATCAACTGAAAATCGTAGACACGATTGTTTTAAAACGTCACAAACTCACTGGTACACTGTTTTATTTATAATACAGAATGTTTTTGTGATTAAAAAACGATGATTCGATGATGCGTGGAAGGCGAACCGTCGCCGTGCGGTGCGCCGGCGCAGGCCGATCTAAAACTGACCGAACCGGTCGTCGTCGTGAAGTCTCCGAAAGAAGGATCGTGACCGGCCGCCATTGGAGCCGATACACGCTCACTTCACTGTGTACGTGAGTTTTGTTAACGTTACTTCTACTTTAATCATTGTTATGCATTCTCTCGTTGTCTGATATGATGAACTTATAAGACAACTGTCCTTACAGCTGCACACGTCATTATTATTATCTTCTTAGATATTAAGTCTCACTTCGTCATTTTATTTTGTGTCGTTTGCGACTTGCGTTTGTATCCTAATTAGTTGAAATAACTCCTGTAGGTAGATAATGTCTTATTTTACGATATGACGCTTTCAAAATATAAGATAGTACAATCTTTGTAATGTTGAGAACATTATTTTAATTACATAAATTGTTAGGAGATTGCATTTATGTTATAGACGACTGTATGTTAATTAAAATACACATAAAATTTACAAGATACAATGAACAGAAAACAAAACATTTTGTTTTGTTTGTACAAGTAATGCTCAAGAACAACAGATCTGTTTTGTATAACACTTTTATTGCAGTAATTAAAGTCAACAGACTTTTTGTTATGTTAATGAGGGTTACCAGAACAAATACGCAGCCATCATCTATTGACTAATAGAAAACAATCGACAATGATGTTTTATGTAGATGCAGTTAGTAAAATAATAGAAAACAAAAGAAAATTGCAATTCAAAACTATACTAATCTATCCTGTATATCTGTCCTCTAGAGACCAAAATAATAAACTCCATGTAGAGAAAAGATATTTGGTGCGATGCTCTATTGAAGAATAATACCTACATTGGATGTGAAAGGGCCAGTTCTAAAAACTAGATAGTGAACCGCTTTTTCAGACGCATTTATTTATTATTTGGATCTCCAACACAGGCTACACAATTACATGCAAAAATAGGTACATAGAGCAGGGACAAATACAGAGTGTGCTTCCAATTATAGGAAACTACATCATTTACTTGTTATCCAGGTACATTAAGTTTGACAATGTAAAAATATTACAAAAATATCTACATACCTTCAACGCTAGTACAAAAATCATATTAAAATGAAATAAAGTTAATAACATAAGAGATGAATAATAATACGTAATACAAATGAGCAATTACAGAAAAGATTTAAATGGTAGAAGAATAATTTGTACATTAATTGACAATGCTGATTTTCTATTTATATCTCAATGATATTTTGCCTCTCCTTGATGAGTTTTTCAACTCCATTTACCTAGTTCAACTTGTTCAGTAGCTGTCAATAGACCATATTAAACAGTGGATGTACATATACGCACTGAAATAACGCTCAAGTTGAATAAAAAAAAAAACAACGAATTTCTTCTACTTTTAATGGAAACCCAAATATTTACTTCTGAAATTGGCCCAAAACCTTCGCCAAGAAAATTGAGGCCTATCGACTTCGACATTTACACATTTGACCGATAAAACATTGCTATCTCCTCATATCACTTGCAATCGTGCGCATATCGCACGGATAAGAACACGACAACAGCCGACAATGCCCGATGCAATGTCAACATGTGCGATAATATACAATTAAACTGTGCCGTCGTATATCTAATCAGTTTTTGATATTAAGGTCTCGTTTTGCAGTCATTATGATGATATGGAGACATATTTTTTTGCCATTGTGTTCCTGGTGAAATGGGTCAAGCTATCTTTGGCTTTCGGTGATATAGAAAGTAAATATAGGTTTGAAAATAAATAGGTGAAATGTAGAAAGAAAGAAAAATAAGTGTATTTGCGGTAAAAATGACGCAAAAAGAACAAGAATACAAAAATAAGAAAAGGTTGAGGGAAACATGCGTCACATCCACGCAAAACGGCTATCGCTCAGCATTATTCTGCGACCCTATGCAAGGCAGAACTCCAGCGCTAGTTTTCAGTGACAGCCGGCTTTGACGTATTGATGCAGCAGACACGTGTACCTACTTACTTATAAAAACATATCTGTGAAATGAAACTGCACCCTAATTGCGTAACTCACGATTGATCATAATTGGTTTCGTCTTCACAGTTAAACAATATTCATTGCGTTATTTATGTTGTCGAACAGACACATTTTTCGAACATATGAAGCAATGGTTTAACAATCCGTTTCAAAACGATACAGATTATGATGAATCGTGAGTTACGCAATTAGGGTGCTGGAGTACATCGAATCGGGGCAATTTACAAATATTCCAACTTATATGAATTGTGTACCTACATTATCAGCAAATAAATGATTTCTTTCTTTCTTTCACAACATTTGCACGCTACGGAACTTGATCTTCAACAACAGAACATAACCACTAAAAGAGGCATAGAATTATAGGGACGATCTCTAAATACCAAGACCCCTCGTCTTAGTATTTACAGATGGTCACCCATCCACGGACCAATCACGGCAAGCGTAGTTTAGCCACTTAGGAATACAAGAAAGTAATGTAGGTCCTATATTAGTAGACTTGACTAGCGCAAACAGTAAGGAAATTAAACATAAAAGATAGTCTTCTCAGGAAGTCCCACGGCCACATACGTCATCATAAAATAATTTTCAGTGATATTTTGTAGATTTACGATATAAATCATTGTATAGTAAAAATTCTATTGTATACTTTGTTTACCCAATGTACGCCAAGAAAAATATTTATTTGGCACTTGCATCGACCCATCAAAATGAAAAATTACATCTGTATTATCCGTGATTATCTGGTGAAAGTGAAGTGTATTGGGAGTGAACTACGACGCCAGGGTCACCAGTATAAAGACATTTAGAACAGGGTGTAAAGTTCACTCAACCTTCATAGAGTATAGAGAATCCTACGACCCAGATCACCAGACTGGTGTTTCTTGAGAGCTACTGCCCGAGGATTGATATACAGGATAAGTTTTTAACCAGTGCGCAAATTTTAACCATGAATTCAGCATATAATTCTAGATTTTTATTTTTATTTTTTTTATTTTTACAATGCTGACATATTCTCGTCATTATTTGACATTATACATCAATTTTAATATCAACTATTTTTTAGTTATTGTCATGTTAATCATGTCACTATGTTTAATTAGGTTCATTTTATTTATGTAGATTATTTTACATATTGTGAATGGGAGAACGTTGTAGGCCTTACAGACTGTAGATTTGTAGACGATTTTCTATTCTGGATTCGTCTAAGTACCTGGTACTTATTTACAGGCCTGCACTGTCCTCCCATACATTTTATATCTGAAAACATTGTTAAAGCCAATCATTTTTAAAAGAGTAACCGTGGAGTTTCTTGCCGGCTCTTCTCCATAGGAAACAACATTTTGGAACCGTGCACCTAGCTTCTGACGTTTCATAAGTGCCCATGCAGGTTTATATGAAATAAAAATATTTTGATTTGATTTGATTTGATTGAGACACCCCACCTTAAAGTTAAAAACTTATCCTTTATGCGCGGTAAACTCTGCTTGCGCGATACAGAATTTTTTGTGAGACGTCAGTGTCATGCGTAGTTCGCATGTGGCGAAGTAGATGTCGCTACACACCCTATTTACATATTACGTCAATCACAATCTGAATGACAAAAAAAAATCATTGCTTCTTATGTTCGAAAGAATTATCTGCCCATCAAAATAAATGACGTAATGAATTTTGTTGAATTTTCAAAATGAAAGATATTGCTAATTTTAGTGTTTTACGGGGATTGACACTATTCACTCCACATACGTTTCATGGTGAAATTCTTAGATAGTAAATTGGAACTAATTCACTTTATGATGTGGGTTACTCGTCTTTCAGTCTTTACAGATTAATTCCGATTCGAGAAAGAAAACGAGGTTGATCACCAAATAGGTTAATGTAGTGTTTGATAGCGGAACCATCTGAGAATAGCTCGCGTTTCCACATCTCGATCTAAACTCCCACTTGATAATTACTATGTCTTGTTTATTATGATTTAGAATTAGAGAAAAATGCCTCGTCTAGCATTGCTATTGAACAAACTGTGTTATGTATCACTGCTCATGTCGAATTTTGCGTATGAGATTGGTGATTTATGACACAAGTCGCAGTTCATAAAAGTTAATTAAAAGTTGTTAGATTCTTTTCAACACCGTTATTTGTAAGGTGAAGTCAATTATGCTGCATTTAAGATGGGCTAACTTAAAATACGTCCACTGCTGGACATAATATTTCCTCAAACAAATAATCAATCCATCAATTAACTTTATTTTTTCACCAAAATATACATACATTATTTTATATTGATCAGATTCGACAATGATACACAATTCAGGTAAGTTTACATGTATAGTGGGAGACTGGTGCCTAAGCTAGGCTCGTGGCCGTGTTTCAGAAGACCAGGATCCCACCCCTTTACATTTTCATTTTATAACAGAATGTAGTGAGGAATCACGACATTTTATGGTTTCACAACAATGGAAGCACAGTTTAACTTTAACAACACAGAAACTATTACCACAGTGACATTGCGCCATCCAAGTAATCCAAATATAACTATTAAGACAGTATCTCCAAACTCCATTTAAAATTACGCAGTAAAGCATTAACTTACAACGCAATAACAAAGACGAAAAATTGCAACTTTTAATTGAACTGAAACCGGATTACTATCCCAATAGCCATAACTCACTTTCAAATGAAACCATGCGTGTACGATGTTGAGAACCGGCTATCGTTTTAAAATAAACAAATTTCATAATAGGCGTTACAGATCAGATATTATTGCGAGGAAGTAAATAAAACGTAAGAATATAAATTCAAATTCAAAATCATTTATTTGCAAATATGGGTAAACAATATGCAGATGTTTTACATTTATGTAATAGTTGAAAATCACATTACTAAAAATATTGCATTACTAATAACTCCATATTTTACCCTTCGGCATGCAACCTAGGTACATAGAATGAAAACACAAAACAAATAAAAATAACAAAATAATAAAATGAGATCAATAAAAGAAATCTTATACTTAATCAGCCCATAACGTTCTCACAGGCCTCCTCTTTGTGAGAGTCCGACTCATCATCATTTCAGCCGAAGACGGCCACTGCTGGACATAGGCCTCCTCCAATTTGGTGGGGTTTGCCATAATCGCCACGCTTGGCAGGCGGGTTGGCGATCGCAGTATGGTGGTAAAATTCATAGAGAACGCTGCTGCCCATTCTCTGGTAAGCCCCTTTCGCCTTCTACGACACCCACGGGAAGAAATGGGATGATGCTATTCTTTTACGTCCGGCACCACACGGAACAAGAGTCCGACTGAGTTGTAGTAAATCCACCTGTCTTCGGTTTTTTTGATTCTAGGACATGCTGGTTTCCTCTCGATGTTTTCCTTCACCGTTTTGAGAGCACTGGTGATGAAATTATTTACGCAGAGGGCCGTCTGGGTTCAAACCTACGACTCGTACAACAACTCATAATTCGCGGCCGTTGCTGCTCTGAAGTGAAATAAGAAAGTGCTTAAGAAGAACTGATAAATATTCATCTTCTTTAGCTTTAAGTCCAGGTTGAGAAAGCGGGATAGAGAGGGCTATGCTTTGAGTTTCCCTACATGGTCGAAATATAAATGGATAGATCTGCAGTAGAACCAAGGTAACCGACATAGCCCGAAGAATTCACAAACCTATCAAACAGCACATTGCTCGCAGATGTCGCAGTGGCAAAACAGAAGGGCCGAAAAGTTCTGGGGTGGCGACCGCGTACCGGAAGATGTAGCGTTGGAAAGCCTCCCACATTGTAGGAGGCCTACATATCAGTAGGTTTACATAACTAAAATATTGATACTTAATGGATAGATTATATCAATTGAATAAGTTTGCGGCAATAAAATGAAGTATGAATTGAAGTAGTAATCTCGTTCCATTAATGTGTGGTCCCATTGCGAGCAAGCATACATCAGACAATTTTTTTATTAACAAGATGAATTTCGTATGAAAAACGTCTTAGAGTTAGCGCATTTCGTAAAATACATAATTTATCGATTTTATTGACTAAGAATGAAAATCCCTTCGAAGGCGGTGCGGTAGTATGTACAGAGGCCAGCACATCAAGCTACCCTAATCTGTCAAATTTCTTTGATCGATTTTCAACTTTATCACTTAAGCTTAAGGTCCATGTTCAATTGGGAAAATTTGACAGTTTGGGGTAGCTTGATAGGCTGGCATCTATCTGTACCTACATATCTGGTTATTATGAAGTTCCATAGGACCGATAATTCGTACTTACTTAGATGATTAAGGAATCTTTAGATCTCGAAAATTTAGACCTTGATTGCCTCTTTTATCTATAATAATTTTACGAACAAAAAAAAATTAAACTTAAAAAGCAAAAAGCCAACGTCACGTGGTGTTCCCAGGCGGTCACCCATCCAAGTACTGACCACGCCCGATGTTGCTTAACTTCGGTGATCGGACGAGAACCGGTGTATTCAACGTAGTATGGACGTTGGCGTTGGTCATCCCAAAATTATCAATCCTTAGATATCTGAATTATAGATAAAACTTTTGACAATACAATACGAGGTGCATTCAAAAAGTACCTAGCCTCATCGCCAGAGGGCGCTGTAGTTTCAAAAGAGTTTTACCACTGTGTAGCACATTCTTTTTTAATTCTTTTTTCAAATTTTCATTCCAATCCCTTCATTTGTTTTAATTTGACAACTTATGGAAGCGAACGTGTCGATCGGTTTTACAAAAATGGAAAAAGAGCAATATCGTTCGGTGATTCGATTCCTATTTTTGGAAGGGAAAACGCGCATCGAAATCAAAGAGCGCTTGGATGCTGTGTACGGTGACTCTTCTCCATCGATGGCCACCGTCAAGAATTGGTTCAACGAGTTTGCACGTGGCCGTACGTCGGTTTTTGATGAACCACGTCCAGGTGCACCGAAAACAGCTGCTACGGAGGAAAACATTTAAAAAATCCATGATCTCGTATTGGCAGATCGCCGATTGAAGGTTCGGGAGCTAGCTGAGACTGTAGGCATTTTAGAAGGAACAGTGCATCATATTCTTCACGAGGAACTCGGCATGAGAAAGCTGTCGGCGCGATGGGTGCCGCGTTTACTCACACCAGAAAACAAGCGCAACCGTGAGACCACATCGGAGACGTGTTTGGCGCTGTTTAAGCGGAATCCAGCGGAGTTTTTGCGTCGTTTTGTGACCGTCGATGAAACCTGGATCCACTGGTACACACCAGAGACCAAGGAGCAATCAAAACAATGGATCCAGACCGGGGAACGTGCTCCAAAGAAGGCGAAAACTGTAAAATCGGCCGGAAAAGTTATGGCCACCGTTTTCTGGGATTCACAAGGTGTGATCTACATCGATTACCTCGAGAAGGGTCAAACAATTACAGGGCTTTACTATGCCGATTTATTGGGCCGATTGGACGCCGAATTAAAGAAATATATGGCGAATATAAATATAATATATGGCGAAGAAAAAAGTGCTGTTTCACCACGACAACGCACGGTTCACACGTCTGCCGTTGCCATGGCCAAATTGGTTGAATTACGCTACGAATTGCTGCCCCATCCACCGTATTCTCCAGATTTGGCCCCTTGTGACTTCTTTCTGTTTCCTAATCTGAAAAAAATCACTCGCCGGGAATAGATATGAATCGAATGAGGAGGTCATCGCCGCCACGGAGGCCTATTTTGCAGAGTTTGACAAAAACTATTTTTCGGACGGGTTAAAAAAGTTGGAGCATCGCTGGGTAAGTGTATCGAACTAAAAGGAGACTTTGTTGATGTTGAAAAATAAATTGCCACTTTTCCAAAATTTTCGTTTACTTTTTGTTGGCTAAGTATTTATTGAATGACCCTCGTATTTACTACATGGGAGTTATTGGCGGGATCGGGATCCCGTTGGAACATTTCGCAGGAATTTTAATTTTCATGAAATTTTTCGAAATAGCGAATTAAATTGTATATTTTGGTAGTGCAAATTATTCATTGAATTATTTAGTTACGTGTGAGTGCACAAGTGTAGTGAAGGTGAAAATAAGTGACTAACGTGAACTTTTTGTGTTTTCCCCAAAAAACTCCTAGCAGGTTGTTGTAAAGTTACCAGGTAGGTACCTACCGCTTAACATTATTTGACTTGACTGACTAAAGAGGACTATGACTTTTTTGTAACTTCGTGCCTGATTTCGGGCCATTTACTTGATCGATAGCAAAACTTGACACTGGCTAAATGCACAAACCGTGCGAAGGCAAAACACAAAAAAAAGTACAATACCTATTTTAAAATTCGTATCTCCTAATTAAGTTTGAATTGATCAACAAGAAACAAAAATGGACGCTAATTACATCTGGGTTACCACAGAAAACGATTTAATTTTAACCAAAAATAGGTGGAATATTGAAATGCAAAAAAAGCCAACGTCACGTGGTGTTCCCAGGCGGTCACCCATCCAAGTACTGACCACGCCCGATGTTGCTTAACTTCGGTGATCGGACGAGAACCGGTGTATTCAACGTAGTATGGACGTTGGCGAAAGTTAAACCAAAATTATCAATCGGTCTCTGAGTTCTGACGTCACTGTTTTGTTACATTCGCTGATTCGTAACTTTGTTTTATTCAGGTGGTGAAATAACTCACGCATGACTATCAAAGAGTACCTAATAACTGTGTGAGTGAATGAGACCGCGAGTCATTAACATTGATTGACAGTTATGCTACGACTAATAATGTTATAGTCAATAAAACGAAAAAGCCTAACTCGACTAGCCCGCTAGTCTTTATATAAAACTCGCTCTCAATTGCAACCCAATTTTACCAGAACATCGTAACGGCTCTTCGATTCTCAGAACCTCCCAGTTGTTGCGTGGTCATTGTTTTTGTAATGTCTTGTTTGTTTTATTTCTACAGATTACAGAACACAGGCTTATTTGATGGTTGTTGTACGGCTCTACTTGAGACGGATCGCTGTGACTGACGCGGTGAGAGAAATATGTGGGTTTTCTTTTGTTTTCGTTCACGCTTGGTTTGTGGAGTGTTAAGTATAAAGTAGTGTAGTAAAGACCACAACAAATTAGAGACGAAATTATTTCTCTGCGGAAGGTAGTAATAGGTAGTAGGTGGCAGGTAAGTAGACCTAGACAGGTAGGTACCTACCTAATAGGTACCTATATATTAAACCAATTCTTATTAGTCAGGTAAGTAGGTACTGTAAGGGATGATTCTCAATATACCTACCGGCACCCTAATTGCGTAACTCACAATTAATCGTAATCGGCTTCAATTTGACAGTTCAACAGTAGGTATTCATTGCGTTATTTACGTTGTTGAAAAGACACATTTTTTGAACATAATTTAAAGCAATGGTTTAACAATCTGTTTCAAAACAGATTATGATGAATCGTGAGTTACGCAACTAGGGTGCTGACCGTGCCCGGGCCGTGCCACGGATTTGAAACGTTACATACATTTTGTATGAAGCAGTTTTTATACACAGTGCAAGTGCATGATCTGTATCCCGTCCGGGCACGGACGAGACGCTCGTCTACACTACACCACGGTTGTTACACGAACACGCCCCGTCCCCTCCACGTCTTATAACCCGGTGTAATTTAAACGTGCAGCACGAACGGCTCCGCTCCGGTCCCGGCCCGGACACGGCACGGTGTAGTCATCAGAATCATCCCATATGGTTGGTTGTTTTCCGAAGAACCTTATGTTGTACCTGCAGGCAAAGAAATGGCGTTATCACAGTTGAACCACAAAATAAAGAGAGTACAGAAGGCAATCACATGTATGTACTTCGATTTTCATACCTACGCTCGGCGGTCGCGCTAGGGTTGTCAACTTTGGCTTATGCACAAAAAACTATCGTGGTAGTGGCACTCGTATTTAGGTTTTTGCCATGATCACAATTAATCTTAACTCTAATAGTCATGATCGGCGGCGGGCGGCTACGCGGGTGGCCCGGCCGGCTCGCCGAGCAGTTCTATCTTAACTATTTATAATGAGGAAGATGAGGGTATTTTTTAGTTTATAAGTACAACAATAAATACCTAATATACATTGTAAAAATACTACAAGGCCACAAAGTCATTTTCGCTTACCCACAACCCACAACGAACTAGGTATTCTGTGTTACGTTAAAACGAACCATCGAAACACGAGCAAATACCAAGGTACTCACCTCTCTGGTCAACTCAACAACTGGTAGCTTAAAAAAAGACAATTCCCAGTTTAATGTTGAATTTAAACAACCGTCCACTGAACAGTTAAAGTAAGTTTTTTTGTTGCTCCGTTTTTGCATTTCACAGACGCGTGTCTCAGGGTATGGCACTCGCGCTCGCACTGGTCCCAACCGGTCCGAGATATCGTGTCCGTGAGCGGTGTCTATGTGTGCGTTGCTCGAGCGCACTTTGTATGTAGATTGCCTTCTGTACTCTCTGGATTTTGTGGTTGAACTGTCAAGAAGTTTGCGTTTTTTGTTTCGGAAGAAATCACTTGCGGAGCTGTAAAGACACTTACTTGTCTATAATGCGTGGAATAAACGAAATAACTTACGCGTTACGCGCCTAAAAAGATCCCGGAAGTCCAGGGATCTCCGGTTCCCACAGTATCTACCTGCTTACTTTCTTACGCAAAACCGATGGGTTAAAATTAATAAGTACCTACCTAGTGACCAGCGCAGAGGTTTACAAAAGACGCTTGTGAACATCTTACCTATATTTATGCTAGTGACGCAAACCCGAACTTCTTTAAAACTCCAATGTCATATTGACCTACATTTATGTCACAGACATATGTACCTACCGTATTTAGGTAACTATAGTCCTATAGTGTTGGTGTTAGGTATGACATAATAAAGTCTAGGTGACCACTTTTAAAAGCGTGTGGACGGTCATTGAACTCTAACTAATTAGGCATACCTACCTACCTAGGCATCGTAGGACCGATATCCTCTATAGACTTTCTATCATAATAACAGTAAGACACGACCAAGTCTATTGAATGCAAATTAATCAATAGGTATAGGTAATAAGCTCGTACCTAAGTGTATTGGTACCTAGTCCCTAAAGACTGTGCTCTATAATTTCGATCATGTTATATTATTTAGAATTCCGTCAGCATTTCATCAATATCTTCAATCAACGATGTATTCATTCAATGTGATAATATAATATTACGTATTTAACTACATAATAATTATTCATGGAATTAAAAACTTCAAGTCAGGTCTTAAAAAGAAACCTAGCTATTTATGCGAGGTATTTCACAGAATGAAAGCGTAGCGTAGCGAATCGTTGCTTGGATTTTTACCGTCATCTCTGTCCTTCCCTCAGGAACTATCTACAAAGCTTGAAGATAATAGTTTACTACTTTTACAGCAGATGGCACCGCCGTTGTGCTCTAATTCGATCACTGAAAAACTAAAAAAATATATCAATATTTCAGGGATTTGGTTGTAAATTGGTTTATATTATACATTCTTCCTTCTTGCTAATTATTTAGGGAGTATTTAAATTCAAGTTGATTTTAACCGGATCTTTTTACGAGGTTGCAATAAGCGCGCTGCATTCATTCAGTCGCTAAACAAAACGTAGTTTAGATTACCTGTGGCTGTGTCGCGTTCCAGCCTTTAGAGGTTCAGAAAACGCAATATATTGAGCCGTTCCCTGTTGCTCCATCCTACCATAAATGATTAATTAGAACGAGAGAAGTTAAAACAGGTAATGCTATAACTATGAACAAATCTAAAATGTTTGACACTTTCTAATTTTAAAAGTCGACATTCGACAACGAAACTACTAACGAAGTTGTTTGGGCGTAATATGTCGTCCAAGAAATAAAAGATTTCCGTTGTTGTAAAAGCAAAAACTTGGAAATTCACACCTTTAGACACCAAACCCATGGACATATTCAAAATACCCAAAGTTTTCAGTTAGAAAAACGACTTCCAAATAACTGTTAATTTCTAGGTGTGGCTATTGTTCGCGCGAATTTGTTATTAAATAAGCGTGAAATCGGTATAAAACCGTAACGTGCGAGAGCCGAAGACTGTTCTAAAACTACAAAATATGGCTCCAATACTGGAATCATGCTGGTCGCCCTGTATTTGGTCGTCGAGCGTGAAGAGTGGGAGCCGAGCGGTTGCCGTGTATACAATTGCCATGAGCGTAATCTTAATTACGTTTATCGGATATCAAATGGATGGTGGAGACTCCACCCAGCTCTGGAACCCGCTGTTTGAAGCTGACGTTAGAGGATGTGAGTATAGTGTATACTTACTGAACTCATTCATGGCTTGTTTATATTTTGTTAGGTACGTTTATTGGACCATTGTTTGATCAACTTACTAAGATGATCGCCATAGTGGTAGGTACTTCGATAAAGTATTTCTGAATTACATTGTGTAGATAAAACGCTAAGTGAACCTCTATGATACCATTTTTTGGCTAGTAACATGACCCTCTGACTGGTATTACAAAACTTCTCCCAAGACTCAAACATAAGTATTTATTTCAAAATACTTTATTGCTGTTTGAGTGGTTGATTGTATCTTGAGTTTGTTTAATATCATACATTCACAGTCAACATCCCTTTACCTTTCCATCAGTAAAATGTAAAGGCAAAGAACAAGACTTAACACAAGTATTTATAAGTGTTTCTTGCCATTTCTTCTCCATAGGTAACAGGGTTGTGGAGGTCAGATAGGCAGTCGCTCCATGTAAAATACTGGTATTCAGCTGCATCCGGTTAGACTCGAAGCCGACCCCAACATAGTTGGGAAAAGGCTAGGCAGATGATGAGGTGCTTACTACGCTTTGGATTATTTGGGAGTTCCAAGTTACTACTCGGACAATTTGGTTACTTGATTTAAATTTTTAGTCCTGGTGAATGTGTGTGGGTTCGTTTTGCGTTTTGCACCACCCTGAGGACTACTGTACGCTGGGCCTGGACAAGGGGTAGTTAATCCCATGGACACAAGCAAAAATCATCTCCCTAAAAAAATATCAGTCTAACCATTTAATTATTACATTTCAGCGCTGCTAGTATTTGGGGGAATATTCATCGCAATATTTTTACTCCTGATCATCTTTTCAATATTGATGGTAAGTGGTAATACTTACTGTAAATACGGTATAAACTCTATATAACGAAACTGAATGGACTGCGCATTTTATGGAGTTATTGAGAGTTGTCAACGGACTGGGCATTTTATGCCGTTTCAATAATGCCATAAAATGCCCAGCATGCCTATTCCTACTAACAAACAACAGTCTACATGGTGCAAGCAATCCCAATTTGTAAACAAAAGAACTAATCGAGTTTATTGTTGTCATATTTGAGAGTGGGTGTATTGCTATATAGAGTGTATTATTGTATGGAAGACGAGCTAAATCAACGTAAGCCGAGTGATTTCAAGCTATAGGGAGTTTGTCATTAAATCGAGTGACATTACATGGATACAGAGTTTACACTGTACTTCAACGTGCCCATAACATTATAATAATGTAATTACATTGTAAAACATTAGCAAGGATGTATGTTGATAAAAATATGATTACTGATGAATGTTTTGTTCAATACACAGCTTCATATTGACCTGCAAATTGCTATAAACATAAGAAAATTTGACCTAAGCTTTCACCTCATGTAAGTCCTTAATTGTAATAGTTATTTCCAACAATTTCCAGATAGTTGGCATCAATATCTGGATGCGAGGCTTCATACTGCCATGGCTGAGTACTATGGGGCTGATAATCGTGTTCCAGTTATTATTTGGTCTCTGGCTGCTTGGAGGATATTATATTTATGTGAGTAGCGTTTCATCAACAACATTGTAACGTTTTTAATTTTACATGGGATTTAAAGATGACTGGCGAAATGACGGTGTACTATAGATAGGTACTGTGGAAGAAATCCGTTATCTATACAGTTTGAAAACAAAATCCCATGAACACAATTACCACATCTGTTAACCGCTTCCTACTGTCCATGCCGAGGGCTGCAAGCAAAAATAGTCCTTAAGGTGTATAGATGTGAATGTCCTAGAACCTGTTCTGGGAAATAAGGCGTGATGTGATTCTATGTTATAATATAATAAACTTCGCAACAAGTGAGTAGTGCTCACTCAATAAGCAAGTACCGTATACAGGGTGGCTGGGGACGACGACGCGCAACCTTTGTGTTCGTAGATTCAGTACACGAATGACCCGCCCGTGTAGAAATTTTGCGTCGTTTTTAAAGAAATTGCTGTTCCATGCATTGTGACTGCTTTTTTTTTTGAGTGCGGAATCGTCAAATAACTTCTTCCGTTTTGGGTAGAGCGAGAGGGCGTGTCAGAGTTTTACTTAATATAACCCACCCGTGTTCCTTCAGTTGCCTGTGTGCTAAGGGCCACGGTATCTCTTTCGAACTACCCGCACCCCTGTCCGCAAGCCCACGCCAACGGTGGCCGGTAATCAACCTGGGATTCCCAACGCCCACGGTGTCTCCTGTAGGCTAGGGCTGTGAGGGCGCATATACTGCTTCTCCCTCACGTGCGCACGTCCCTCTTCGCGAACATTACTGCTTCACAGAAGGAGGTGACGGCTACAAATTACTGTTCCGTATATTATGACCGCTTAGTTACCTATTGTACTTATTTATGAAGCAGCTGATTGATTTTTTGATAACCGACGATAAATTTATATGCTAGGGTATCTAGAATCATGTGCTGAAGTCGTGGTTTCAGTTTGTGCATCGATGTGTCTGCCACCCTGTTTTACTTTCATGTGGCTCTAGTAACAAGCTTATTTTAACATCACAAACAGACACTTACATTTTATTTATTTGAATAGGTTCCAAAGACCTAATTTTGATCATTATTATTGCAGTTGGATGCAACATTTGCTGCTCTGGTGGACTTCTTGTGGATGGCCTACAATGTAAGTATTACACCAGGCAGTCTTACCAAAGAGTATCATGTTCCATGTAAAATACTGGTATTCAGCTGCATCTGGTTAGACTGGAAGCTGACCGCGACATAGTTGGGAAAAGGATAGGCAGATGATGATTGAACTATTTTAAAACCATCGACTAATCATAATTGAGAAGTTGGTTACTTACTTTCCTATTACAAAAATTTTCTTGTAGAGGGCTGCACTTAATTTATTAAGTGCTGCCATCTACAAGAAAATTTTAAAGGATCCTTTCCGTACCACATATTCTTTCTGTCTTCCCTGAAAATTGAAATAATCTATTTGTGTTCATTCATTCAGTGACAGACAATGCACAGACTACGGTCTAAATAGGCTTAATAGCATGAAATCTGGCACAATATTTGCATACCTATGTAACGAAAGTGAACTCATACTTAGGAAGGATCTCGAATCATTCTACTTTGCCCCACCGACCCGCCCCGCCCCGCCCGACTGGTGGGGCAAAGTGGAACGCCTAAAATTTTGCAGTGGAATCTGTCTCACTAATTCGATTTCGATACTCTAAAATCTTGTTGGTTTCTGCCCCACCAGGGTGGAATAGAAGGACATACATTACATTTTTTTGTTGCGAAAAAATTGTTTCGTGTTTTTTTTTTTGGCTGTTTTGTTGTATTTCCTATTTTGTCTTTGTGAGGAAAAGGGTTTTAAATCACACGAAATATAATTATGTACACTAAACTTAAAAACACAGATGTACGATTTGTTCTTACTGGTTCATTAAAGCTTTTCATACTAAGTGGTCACGCCATCTCTCGATTTTCTAATATTGAAATTTCGTATATAGATTAGTCCTGTCATTTTGACGTCACTGTCTGAGCAGGCGAGCGTTATCCCTTTTCTCCCTCTGCAACGCACGCGGCGATAGCCGCCATGATAGAAGACTAGTCCGTCTCGAAATACTGCGCCGCGCAGATACCGCACTGTGCCTGCCCCGCTTTGCTTTAAAAACGCTTACATCATGATGAACATTACCGCGAGTGAAATATAGTGGATGCATGTGAGCGACATCAGTGCTGCAATCAGGAACGCCGCCATTTATGCCGATCGGAGCACGCCGTCTGCAGCCACGTGTCACGAGTCCCCACCCTCAAAATCACATATTAATAATCGTTTGGCTTGACATAATAGTCTTATGATTACCTTATAAGTAATAAACAACTTAACCATATACAAATAGCTACTAAACTACTTATTTATTTACTTGCAGTCAGTAGTTGAGTCCACCACTGCTCCCGCTTCCCGCCGACCCCAAATAGATTGGGATACGGGAATGATGCCGTGTGGTGCCGGACGTAAAGAATACCATCATCCCATTTCTTCCTTCCTGTATGACTTACTAGAGAATAGGCAGCAGCGTTCTCTATGCATTTTACCACCATACTGCGATCGCCAACCCGCCTGCCAAGCGTGGCAATTATGTCAAACCCCCCAAATTGGGGGAGGCCTATGTCAAACAGTGGACGTCTTTCGGCTGAAATTATGAAAGGAAAGAAAATTATTACCTGTGTGAACTAATTTTTCATTTATTTTTTCAGATCTACTGCTGGCTCTGCGTGTTTTCCCAGTATCAAATAATATTGGAGATGCAGTCGCCGAACATAGAAATATTAGTGGAATATTAGAACCGATGTTTGCACAAATGTTCGTAGTAAGGTAATTTTAAAGCCACTCTTTAGAAACAAATGAATTTCCCGTAGAAATATCTGGCATATAGAATCGAATACCCAATGTAGGTAGTACGAGTATTAGTATACACAGGAAGGCAAGGACATCGATACATAACTTGTTACCTATGTCTGTTAAAAAGAAAAAAACCGGCCAAGTGCGAGTCGGACTCGCGCACCGAGGGTTCCGTATTTTTTTATTGTACAGGAAAAGTTTTTATCCAGTGCGCAAATTGTTACCATGAATTCAGCATATCATTCTACCCCTAGCGCAGAAATTGTACGCCGGATGTACAAAAAAATAAAAACAGCTGTTCCATACATTTTGACCGCGTAGGTATTTTACTTTTCTACGAAACAGCTGATTTTTATTTTTATAACCTGCGAAAAATTTCTGCGGTAGGGGTTCTAGAATGATATGCTGAATTCATGGTTACAGTTTGCGCACTGGATAAAAAATTACCCTGTATGAACTAACTAAAAATGTATGCTTTTCGCAATTTTTCCTTTATCTGTGCTATAAGACGTTGCTGCGTACCAAATTTCAAGATTCTGAGTTCACGGGAAGTACGCCGTAGATTTTGATTCCCTTGCGAGTGTCGAACAGCATAAACGGCTGTATCTTTTGATTGCGTTGGCTTAGAAGTTTGACTTTTTCGCAGCTCGAAGTAGACCTGAGTATTTGATATGAATTTCAGCTTGATACCTCCACGCGTTCCTGAGAAAAAGGGTCTTGACAGACAGACGGACAACAAAGTGATCGTATAAGGGTTCCGTTTTTCCTTTTGAGATACAAAAACTGATGAAACAACTGATTTTTTCTTTTATTATCGTAGAAAATTTTCTGCGTCCTAAGATCATGTACAGAATAAATGGTTTCAGTTTGCGAGTCGATGGCCCTGCCACCCTGTTTATAAAAAAAAACGGAATGACTGTCCAATATTTGCACAACTTTTATTGATATTATAGACTTTATAACATAAATTTATATATTTGTTATATTTATGTAAGTAGTAGTTAGTATAGAGTACGCCCGATGAAGCAAGGCTGGTCCGAACTTTGCGCAGAAGTCTGCGCAATAACATTATTTAGCAACCAAATGGTGAGATGAGTGTGTGATGTGTGTGAAATTTCGTAGTGCCTATGGTATGCCTGTATTCCGAATTACGCTGTAATCGATTTGAGGGAGCTTACACCCGTTCCTTTGATATGCGCCATCTTGGAATAACGCCCACCAAATCAAATCAAAAGTCATTTATTCAAATTAGGCTGAGAATCAGCACTTTTCGAACGTCAAACGTCACCATGCTCTAAATTAATACGCGTCTGTTATGTTGTTTTGAGACGCATCATATCTTTAAATTAACTGGCATTTTGGAAATTGTGCCGAAGAACGAGCAATGTCAGCACGTTCACGAGCGTTCCGAATTATTGGCAGCTGTCGGTTGTCATAATCGTGATATCTTAAATCGGAACGCAAATTATTGGTGCATAATTGAGATAGTACCCATGAACAGAACGGCCATGATTCATCGGCTGTACTGTACGTCGAATGTGCCTAAAGTAGTTAAATAGTTGCTGTATTTGAAATACTTTGTAAAGTCTTTAAATATTTTGTTTTACTTTTCTGCGCTGCCCCGCTCTTGGGCTATGTGTATTTTGCTTTGTGTTCAATGATGTAACATAATGTATCATTTTATGATTAATTGTATTTACATTTTAAACATTTCAATATAAAGGAGTTATTTAACGTTTTTTTTTTAAATATAATGAATACTATAAAGTTGGAACTGTAGCTGCTATATTTGTAGGCATTTATAAATTAAATTACGTGTGCCTAATTTAAGTGCTAGCTTTAATTTGGACAAAAACAAATCAGTTTGGTGCGTCGTAACGCAAGGCATCAAATTGTGACGACCTTAATCAAAATTGATTGTACAAACGCAACGCAATTTATGGTAAGCTGTGCTTGCCGCGGTTGGTCCGTGGATGGGGGTGGCAATCTTTACATACCAAGACCACTCCGTGCCCGGTTGGTCCCGGATGTCATGCGAAGATCTTTGACAGTCGTTAAGGGTCATCAGAAGTCCGAAAGTCTGACAACCAGTCTTACCAAGAGGTATCTTTTAACCCAGTAACTGGGTTGTGGAGGTCACATAGGCAGTCGCTCCATGTAAAATACTGATAATCAGCTGCATCCGGTTAGATTGGAAGCCGACCCCAACATAGTTGGGAAAAAAAAGCAAGGCAGACGATGTTGCTATGTTGCACCACACTGTTTTGTTTTTGTCATTAGTTCTTAAGAACCGACTTGATTTAATCCGTCCAATGACTTTATAAACAACTAAAACTTTTTATTATTTGACATTAATGAATCTCGTTTACAAAATAATGTTTTTGCTTATTTTGTTATGTGTGTATGATAAAATAAATATTTGTGTGTATGATGATGGCTTGTAATCATTATTTACTAGTATTTTTAAATCAAATGAATTCAAAAGAAGTTTTTAAAAATCGACCAGTAAGTACTTTCGTAGCAATTAAAGGAGTAAAGTAATCCTGTTAAGGTTTGTTTATTACAATTTAAGATTGTTCATTACGTATTAAAATAAAACACGTGCTCCTGAATGTAAACAAACTTCACACTAGTTATTGTATTGTTAAAAAAAAATTGACTAATTCTCAGCATTAATGTATCATAAAATTAATATAATTAGTATTCCGTCCAATGACTATACTGATGTTTTATAATGACTGAATAAATAAATGAACTTATACATACATTTTATATGTTTTACTTATGTAACAAACATTTTTTGATTTGTTTCTCCTCTAGAAGCGAACCTACTATAGATAATGCCTAGACCAATTAAAAAATAAAATTTGGAGACTCCTAACACAGGCATTGTTTGCTCAAGGAGGCTCACAACACTAAACCCTGTTTTGTAAACTTAAGCTTAAATAAAAACATTTTTTTAAATGTCCTACCAGTGGGACGAAGTCGAATGTTAACAATTTTGTCGTCCACTGTGCCCCACTAATTGATTTTGGTGGGGCAAATAAAACTCTCATAAACTCATGCGCTTAGCTCTATTTAGGGCTGGCACTGTAAAATATGGCGAAAATAAAAATAGATTTACTTAAGAAACAAAGGAGGGACAAAATGGAATAATCTGTAACTTTTTTTTCATATTACGAGTGATCGCCATTTTAGTTTATGAAACGCAGTTAGATTAGTTTTATGTACTTACTAGCTGACCCGGCAAACTTCGTACCGCCTCTGAATCAATGAACTTATTAGGATTTTCATTGAATTCAGCTAGAATTCAATGAAAATCCTAGGTACTAATAAATGTGAAAGTTTGTATGTTTAGATATTTAGATGTTTGGATGTTGAAGCCGCTGGCAAAAGCTAGTAAAATATATTTTAATTATGTACAGACGCCAGCACATCAAGCTACCCCAAACTGCAAAACTTTCCCAATTGAACATGAACCTTATGCTTAAGTTATAAAGTTGAAAATCTATCGAAAAAATTTGACAGATTGGGGTAGCGTGATGTGCGGGCGGGCGTCTGTATTTTGAAATGAATGTCATTAATTTCAAAGTACATAATACATTGGGAATTTGCTTTATTGAAGCGAATTAAAATGATTTGAGCGATTCACAGAGTAGATGATTTGAGGCAAGCGTTTATTTCATCGGCAGCGGCCGATCTTGGGATGACTGGTAAGTACAGTTTGGCGGAAATCACCAGACAGTAGAATCATTGCGCCTCAAAAACAGCAAGGGGCAACAGTGCGTGATCTCTTACCAAGATATTTGTACCTGGTACTTCGAAGGCATAAAGCGTTTTCTAGCTGTCGCCCATGTTAGATGACCTCCTACCGAGTTATGACCACCTGGTACATTGAAGGCATAAAGTGTTTTCTAGCTGTCGCCTATGTTAGATGACCTCCTACCGAGTTATGACCACCTGGTACATTGAAGGCATAAAGTGTTTTCTAGCTGACACAACTTTGTTTTATTTAGGTGCAGGTACCTACTGGCTTTTTGTTGATGGTTCATTTCTTTTGTAACTGGGAAAAATTAAAACAAAACCATCGAAAATTCTTAATTCTTTATTCGGACAAATAAACTTGTTTTTTCATTCATGATTCAGAGAGAAAATACATGATGTTGAATTTTCAGAAAGAAATATAAAAAAAAAAACATAACAGATAATTGCGTGACAAGCCTATCCCAATTTTATTATAATAATTACAACTTTATTACAATTTTAATAATTATTACCTTATAACTACGATACATTAACGAAGCCTTATAAAAATTGAAATTAACAACTTTTTCCACTCGTATTGCACAGTTAAAAATAGCATAAATAATAGGTCTTTACCTATGAAATTGCCGTTTTGTATGAAAAAATTTAAACGAATTTTTTTCATGAATTTTTTATTTGTATTAATCGAAGTAATCACCCATGCAATCAATGCATCTTTGCCATCGCAGTGGCAGTTTATTGATGCCCTTCTTAAAGAAATCAGCTGGACGGGAGGCAACAAATTCTTCAAAGGCATTTTGTACTGCCTCTCGGGTATTAAATTTTTTTCCCGCCAAGAAGTTATCCAAATTCTGGAAAAAGTAGTAGTCTGTAGGCGCAAGGTCTGGTGAGTAGGGCGGATGACGGAGAGCTTCCAACCCCAGTTCTTGCAACTTGGAGACCGTCTGCTGTGCAGTATGAGGTCGCGCGTTGTCGTGCAGGAGCAGCGGAGACGAGCGATTGACCAATGCTGGTTGGAGATGCGCCAGCTTCTCCATCATTGTGTTCAGTTCTTCACAGTACACATCTGCAGTAATGCTCACCCCGTTTGGTAAGAAGCTGTGATGAATCACACCGGCGCTAGACCACCAAACAGTTTGCATCACTTTTCTAGGGGTAAGTTTTCGTTTAGGGCATTGTTTAGGTGCTGAACCAGGATCCAACCAACTTGCTGAGCTCTTACGGTTATCAAACAGAATCCATTTTTCATCGCAGGTAACAATGCGGTTCAAAATTCCTTCATTTGTGTGTCTGTTGAGCAGTGCAAGGCACGTCTCGACGCGTACTTCGCGCTGGCGATCATTGAGTTCGTGGGGCACCCATTTGTCAAGCTTTTTTACCTTGCCAATTTGACGCAAATGGACCAATATTGTTTTGACGCTAACGTCGAAAGCTGCTGTTAATTCAGCCGTAGATTGTGTATCATCAGCTTCCACAATCGCCTTTAATTCGTCATTGTCGACCAAAGTCTTCGGACGACCGCGAGGTTCATTTTTCAGGTCGAAATTTCCAGAACGGAAGCGAGCAAACCAATAACAGGTGGTGCGTTGGTTTGTAGTGTTAGCTCCGTAAACGTCGTTGATGTTGCGTGCCGCTTGTGCCGCGTTGCTGCCACGACGGTACTCATATTCCATAATTACTCGAATTTTTAACGTATCCATGATGACGAAAAAGATTGAAATGCGATGAAAATGTAACACTAATCAATAAAGAAATGACTACTTTTAGAAAAAAAAATCCATGTTTTTAAAATAAAATTAATTTGAAATTAGAATTCTTAGCCAAACAAAAATTATTTTGATTTGAAATGGCCAGTACTGCAGAACGGCAATTTCATAGGTAAAGACCTAATATTTACCAATTATTATTATTGTAATAATACCTAATCGAATTAATATAAAATTACAATTTTCTATATAAGTAAAAAAATAAATTGTTTTTGGCTTGAATATAATAAAAAAAACTGAAATGTTTTGAGTATTTTGGCTTCAATAAATTATTTTGTCATGATCAATTAGATGACAATAATGAGGTGATATTTCTTACTGATTTCCAAAAATGTGAGGTTTAAAAAAAGATTGGCGACGTGAATTTCAACTGTCAAAATAAAAGAAGCAACGTATCGATAAATATTCTATCGATATTTTGTTTGAAATTCGATTTAATTCTAGAAGTGTAGATGACAAGTAGTTATGTACAATGAAATCTTATATTGATTAATAAAAATAATATACAATACTTAGATTCTACAATTTACAATGTTAAATGATTATATTATCGCCTAAATACAGTCATGTTGATAAACTATTGTACAATAATTTACAAAAAGCTTAACTATAAATGATATGCAAGAAGCTATTGATATAGCTCATGATTTCACAGGATTATTAAATAAAAATCTATTTAATTTTGTTAAAATTAAGTACGCATAATTTTCGATATTTTATCGATAATGATTGATCTGCAGTTGTGGATAATTTATGGCTATCGATTAAATATTTTAATCGATAACCATTTGAAGGGAAACATCGCTTATTAGTACCTACATCGATATATCCAGATCGGGAACTTGGAAAATGATGCTTGTCTTTAAAATATGAGTTGTGATTGATATAAATGCAAGGTCAGTGTCTGAAGCACAATTTTTGACACATCCCCTAAGAGTATTCAAAAATATCAACTCCAAAAAAATAGAGAACTCCATTTAAACTGTCGTTTTGAGTATTTTAGTTATGGAAGTCTTGTTAACCGTATACATTTTCCGATGATGATAATGCATCAGGGATATTCCCATTAATTCTAATTGAGCCCCGAAACAACAAAATGTGAAAACTTAACAACGATCGGTGTAACACAAGCTTGCGAACAAAAGACAAAGATTACCGAAGAATCGGCTATGAGCCTGATGAATACCAGTTCGTGTTTGGTGGCGCGGATTTATCTACAGGCTGGTGCGAATGTGACGCATGAGCAGCATGCGCCTGAGGATGATACAGATGAAAAGATGAAGGTGGATGAAAGAACTGCGACTGGTCTAACGGTGATGCGTAATCTAACGCTCCAGGAACCGCTGAATACGCTTGAGGCTTCAACGGTAAAGGAGCTTCACCTAAATAAGAGTGCCTTAACGCTTCAGAATAAGCACTATTATCGTACGGCAACGCGTATTGTTGCTTGTCTCTTGGGGATACTGAACCTGGTGGCGTCATAGCCGAATGGTAGTCGGCGTATCCTCCGTAAGCTAAAGAACCTATATCTGTACCCTTATGTCCTAATTGCTCGCCGTAGCCCGAGCCTTCGCTACCTGGTGGCGTCGGCAAAGGCCCTGATTGGCCGTCACCGGAATAGTAACCGCCTGTCCTCCCGTCACCCAAGAAGTTACTTCGAATGACACTTTCTCTATTTGCGTACAGCTGTCTCAATAAGGCTGATGCAGGTGTAGTGGAATGGTTCGTAGGTATCTGTCTGTTTAGAGGATTCAGGTGATGGTTCTGTGTTCCTATCCATTGTATCGTCGATTTCTGCTGCTGTTGTTTCAAGAGGGCATCAGTAGAGAAGTCTGTTGGCCTATGGGAGATTTCTTTTCCATCCAACGCTACTGACGGTAGGTGTTTCGACATTGCATTTTCTAAGTCTCTTACTGACGTCGCATCAGACCCACCTTCAGGTATTGCTAGATTAGTTTTGGACATGTCTCGATCAGCTGGCGAAATGGCTGCTCCAGTGTTGGAAGCAGCCTTTCGTCTTTCTTCATCTCTGTCCGTTTCCTCATCACAGTCAGTCGTGTGCTTTCGTTTCTTCTGTCTTCTGGCTGGCATTGGTGAAGTTCTTTCTGTGTTTGTGTGTACAGGTAAAGGTTGTGCGTCGCTGAGTCTCGTGAGGTGTGTGACATCAGATGTGGGAGGGGCAGAGGAAGCCGAGTCATTGTTCGTTGGAGGTTCGGTTCGTTCCGTTTGATGACGTGGTGGGGGGGGCGGGGCTCCGGAGTTGTCGGTATCTGGTGGACCGTTTTCTGGGTCTCCTACTGCTTCTTCTCTCTTCACTCCTTGAACGCTTTCTTCTAGTTGACAGCAGTCCATTACTGTGTTCGGATATTCGCGCCCACTGAAAGGAATATAAGTTTGATGATTAATTTCGTGACCATAAAAATGTTCTTAGGTATCATCATCATCATCATTTCAGCCGAAAGACGTCCACTGCTGGACATAGGCCTCCCGGGGGGGGGGGGGGGGGGGTGCCATAATCGCCACGCTTGGCAGGCGGGTTGGCGATCGCAGTATGGTGGTAAAATGCATAGAGAACGCTGCTGCCCATTCTCTAGTAAGTCCTTTAGTCGCCTCCTATGACACCCACTGGAAGAAACGGAATGGTGCTATTCTTTTACGCCCGGCTACCACACGGGAGGTAGCACTTAGTAGGTATGTCAATAGAATTTTGAGTGTCGAGTCTTTAAAACTTTTTCCAAGAAGAATACAACCAACTTCCGGAAAAACACTACAAAGTGAAAAATAACTTTAATTTGGAAAGGCGGTGACAGCGGATTTTTATGATATATAATTGCTAAACTTACCTGATAACGTAGTTGACGCAAATAATGTTCTGCTCTTCTGCATTCTTGGAGGAACAGACGACGGTGGCACAGGTCTGCATCCAGGTGTAGCCACCAAGTTTGTTCATTATCCTGTAGTAGTGCGTCAGAACTTGACCCTTGTTCATTACTGAAACATAAGAGGATTCGGTTTAATTTTGGGAGTTTATTTTAGTTTTCTGGTATTTTATGGGATTGAGTTTTCTTTCTAGAAGAGTCAGCAATAACGGACAAAAATAATGAGTTTCAGAAAGCAAAACAGAAATTGCACACAGACAACATGAATATGATGCGCTGGGCGGGCGATGTAACGCGTTTGGACAGAATACGTTATAAGCATGTGAAAGGATCTTTCGGAGTGGCCCCAATAACAGACAAACTAAAAGAAACCTGGCTCAGATGGTACGGCCACGTCACGAGAAGAGATGATAGAAAACAGTTTTGACTATCCCTACGAAACGCCTAGGAAGAGGAAGACTCCTCGCTACATGGCGGTCTAGTATCGACTGGGAGATGAAATAGCAGAACTTATCTCCTATGACAACAGGACAGGTTGTCCTAACGCCACTGTACAAGAAGATCCGACTCCACATAGAACTGGAATTAAGGTATGAAAGAAAAAAAGCGATCCAGAGCGAATCAAAAGCTTGACAAACAGGTAGGATAACAGGGCGATATTGAACCCAGTTCGGGCTTAGTATATGTGGAACACTGAAGTTTTAATAAGTCCAGTCCTAACTAGGTGGCAGCATTATATAAAAAAATGACGAATTCTTGCGATTTTGATCGCGATTTCTTCATGATTTCGACATCGACAGGACTAAGATCACCTAAACCATTTAACCTTCAGGTTAATCATTAGAACAATGGTTTTAATCAAATAAAAATGTAACCAAACGTATGAGTATTAGCGTCATTATATTCAATAGATTTGTAACACAAAGGACATAGTGAACACGTGTTTGTGCTACGTGAGTCATTAATACGAACACGGTTTTTGGCATTGTTGATGTATTGTATTGGCAACGGATTTTTTAATTATAATGCATTTGATGTTGGAGGAGAGCCAATAAGTGAAACTGATGGAATGTTTGTTGTCTATTAATTTGAGGTAGGTAGTTGAAGAAAATTAATGATTGTAAAGATTTGAAGACTCGGTAATACTCTATAATTCAGGGCTAATTCCTGCATTCATCCAGATTTTAAAAAAGAAAATGGAAATGGAAAAATGGAAAATCGAGAAAAATATATCCACGAGTAATGTGGTAATATGACCCAAACGCAAAACAATTTCTTCAAAAATGAGAAAATTTGATAACTAGCGATAACCTTTTTCATACCATATTATGAAATATGCGGTAAGGGAGCGCACAGCAACAAATAGTAAAAACGATGAAATAAAATATCTACTTATCTAAAATAAAACAGAGCCAAAATTATAATGTTATTAGTTGTTGACAACATCTTTAAAGCAGACTGAGGCTCATTATGTTCAATCGTGCACAATAAATAATAAATCAACTTGTTTTTCAGGTAGTGAACACCAAGTAAATGCCAAAGCGTCACAGTTGTCGGAAGTCCCAAACATAATCATTTAATTTTATTGGACGTATGCACAAAATTTGAATATCATACGCTTCGCGATCGTCAATAAAGTCATCTCGTAACCAAACCGCGTATACAGTTGTAACCAAATTACCCGCTTTCTAACAAACACCCGGACTTTTATGCTAATATCTACAATTGTTATTCCAGACCAGGAATGTCCACATTTGACCGGCATCTACATAGATGTACATTTTAAATTCAAATTGATGGTCTCGTAAAGCTATCAAATGGTAAGGTGCTAGAACCGCATGACGTTAACGCTACACCGTGATTGGCATTCAAAATGTCAGCCATCTTGTTATGTACGATGATTGGTTGAATGATTACGTCAGGATTATGAGTCCTTCCATTCATGTCATCTTTGTTCTTGAAGTCGTGTATTTTTGTGGTGGAGCAATCGCATTAGATCGGATTGAGTTCAGATGACGAAGATACATTGAGGTCGTCACGAATTTTCCTCATCGGTGAATTAACATAGGCGCTTCATACGACGTTAAAGCATTTCAACATAGAAGTCGATACTAAGGATGTCATAGAAGCAGCTTCGCAGAAGTTAAATAAAACAGTACATGTGCACAATACTCATGCAACTTATGAAGCAATACAATTCAATAAGGAAATTGATACTTTAAGAGATGCAAGAAAAGTTGAAAAAACCGAGGAAGTTGAAAACAACAAATCTATGAATCACATAATAATTCAGGTAGAAATAACCATAAAACAGAAAAAGCCATCTCGTAGGACATTAAGACATGACATTTCCCACGTCTACGTAAAGGGAGAGGAAACCGAAATGGTGGTATAAAAATTATTATTCAAATCACAACTTGAGTAGAGACGGGCCGGCGTGGCGCTAGGCCTAAATTGTATTCCACTGACAGATGCGCAGGAAAGTAATAATATCATATACGAGAAGATTACATTTACTTGAATAGGAATTCTTCTGTATACATATAATCCTGTGCGAAATGTCAGGAAAGAATGTGAAGGCGGCAAAAGCAACATGACAATATATTTCCGCAGGAATTCTGAATTCAATGAAATATTAGTATCTGAATTTGAATTTTGTTCGCGATACGTGACAAAGCGTTGGCGTTATTTTATTCTGTAGTAAGACATCCTAGAATATACATTTTGAATGGCTTTGTAATCTGGAGTTTTCTCGAGAATACCTTTACACTCTCTACCAGAATAAAAGTATTGCAAAATAAAGCCTGTCAAACTGTAACATCGAAAATCATTACAAAAAGAAATGTTCCCACAAAACGTTGGACTCATAAATTTTCCTCGTAACGCTTTGCGCCTTGAGCTGCCTGTCTTCTTGACATGGATTTCTATAGGCCACAAACTGAATACAAATCGGTAGTTACGACATTAACCTACGAAGGATTTCACCACATATATTGGGTCATGGGTGGACGGTGCATCGTTTATAGACAATTGATGATACTCGCAAGGCTAATTAGAAATAGAGGGACAATTAATGTTGCCTAACTGGATTGATTTATTGTTGAAAGAAATGTTGAAAGGTATAATTAATAGTAGGAAGTCATTAACAGGATCCATCTAGAGACTGTTGAATGAGTTGGTGAAAACAGCATCCTTTTAGGATTACCTTTGTTGGACTACTGTAAAATATAATGAAGCAAATTTAAATAACTAACCGTTTAATGCCGATAGTAGTAAAAAAGTAGACAGTAAAAATACTGCACGCTTTTATGACCATAATCAAGATCTTATATCTGAAATAGCAATTGAAAATAATGATACCAGAAGCAATTGAGATAAAGATAAAAATAATGATAGAAAGAATACTTACAATCTACATGACATTTTCTAAGTTTGTTGGCATCTTCTCCATGGCAGAGGGCATAGAGATTCTTCCCCGTTAATTCTTCAGCAGTGTAGCCCAGGAGTTCTGATACCCGGCTGAAAATGACAGTCATGGTGTTTTAACAGAAGCATAAAATACGCCAAGATTTTGAAAAATAATGTAGCATTAGGTAAAAAGAAAACGGCACTGTTTAAAATACAACAAATTTCACGATGGTTTTTCACATTATTAAATCTCCGATAAGTCTGTCTTTTGAAAAATGCTCTACAAAAATTCGTGATATGGACACAGACATAAAGTGAGCATGAAGATATTTTTTATTTTGAGGACTATTTAAATACATAAAAACACGTTTTTTTACGATTTATGTAAGTAAATACAATTATGCCTTACCTGGGCTCGCAATGCGCTATTCGGAAGTCGAAGTTGATTCTTGTAACGAACATATCCGACTCTAATCTGATCTCGTGGACTGATGGTGGTGGTAATGCTATGGCTAGAGCCACCATGCCCAGAAGTACAGTTGGAGACTTTCGGCTATGGGAAAAGGAATACTGCGGTCGGAGGCGGCACAGCATCAGAACCACCTGTAAAGAAGGAGACAGGCGTTGAAAAGATGCATACAGAAAGGTTTATTACGGGCAGTTTTGACCGATTTCTACTTTATAAGGAAGATTATAAAAGAAAACCTTATTGGACAAATATTCATCACCAATGTTGATTTCTGAAACAATTAAAAAAGAAACAAAAATCTGACAATACTTTTTATATCTCGAAACCCTAACAACATTAGTCCATCTTTGATAAAAAATATTAGCAAGAAATGAACTCAACAAAAACAAAATAAAAAACATCATTAAAACTTTCACATTTACTTCGTTTTCGTATAATAGAAAACGCGGAACGTGTCTCATGTAAGAACATTAAACTTTCAAACAACGAGAAACTGAAAAGCTATTTGTTACACACCGTAATGTTTCTGAGGCACGTATAATACATATTACCAGGTAATCGAATTCGAAGATCAAATGTAAGGAGGATCAACTAATTTGCAATTTTCCCAATAAAACCGTAGCCTTCGGCGTTACATACACTCGAAAACGTTCCAGTATTAATTACTCTACTGATTCTAAAATGGAGCTATATTACCCATTAAGATGAAGATAAAACGAATTATGGTTGTTACTTTTACTTTAGTACCTAACAACCCTTTAAAATAGATATAAAAGAGCAAGCGACAAGCAATAAAGAAATGAACGACTTCCTAAATATAAAAGCAAGTGACCAAGAAACTGTTTATAAAATAAAATGAGAATTTACACCCCGAAAACAATCTACCGGCAATTTCGCTCAGCTATTGCGGTATTCGCAAGTCGCTTGTGATATAATCACGTTTTATGACCTAGCACCGAGTTAAGGCAAAAATTATGGGGCCGTATAATACTGCCTTGAGGCACCCCAAGCTAACAATAATTCTAACCAATAATATTTGTGATCTAAGACGGATAAAGAGGTCGTTCGAATCCATTTGTTACTCGCTGTGTAGATAATATGGAGCTATGAGATTACAGTTTCAGGAATATACGAGTACGTGGAGAAAAAGATGATTTACAGTATCAAAGGGAGACTTTGGAACGGTTTTTTTAGTATCAACTTTTTGTTTAAAGAATATGATGAAGTTATTCACAAAAACCACTCTTAGTTTTGCCAATTATCTCTTTCTACAAGATACCCACCCGCCAGTAACCACTCTCGGACCTCGTTGGTTCATCCTCCTTGCCTCTTCCAACCTAGATCGAAAATGAAAATTCAGCGTCCATATATTTCTCTCTATAAATTACTAGACAAGAAAAATGTTCACAAACTTTCATTGTCCTCTTGGTTACTAAATTATTTTAGAAAATTATTGTTTCAGATTTTTTATGATTTTAAAATAATGATGCTCTAAGTACCTACATATTGAAAAATTCATTATACGCATAAATGAAGATTTTTTCTGTAATGTCAAATTATCGTGAAATGAATGTGTCTGTGTGTGTGTATTCACTTCACACGTCAACATAGCTGGTTTCCTTACCCTGTATCCTGAAGATTTGAAGTGGCATCCTCTCTTGGTCAGCGTACTCTTCATTCTTATACAGAATGCCCGGTCCATCCCCCGGTATAGCGACCCACTCGCCGCCAGGGTCATTTGTGCCGATACTGTTAACAAATCAAAACAAAGTTCTAAAATAATATCTATTACGTTCTAAATTTACTTTCTCCTTCTGATAACATTTGTCATCTGTTCCCACGTAAGTCTGGCTTAGTTTTCAGTGCAAATGCATTGAGTGATTTACGGTAGTATTCCTATGCATATACTCACAATATTATGTCTATGAGTAAAACGATGTCAACATGATACCTACGTCTCAATCGTAACATCTATTGTAATGTATGTTAATAAAAACTGTTTAAAGATAGATACATTCCTGCTGATAATTGCATTCTTTGGTATTGCACAATTCCTATTTTTATCGCGTTCATTATCAGATATCTTGCTTTTCATACGTTTCGACTACAAACTACCCAATTATTTGGGATGTCCTATTGTAAAGCAAGTACCTATCCATTCCAAAATTGTCCATTCTGTGATTCTTGTAACTTTAAATCGATTCCTTTCCTAATAAACACATACGTTTCTCGCTTAAAAAGGCAAAGAAAAATTCATAAAATAGACCAAATTTTAACACAAATAGAGTCGATTTTAAGTTAAAAGGTGAATCAATCAGCGAGAGAGTTGATTGATTGGGTGGACGTGTAGCTAATTATAAGATTTGTGCTGCGATGGGACCGGGACGTTCGACACTACGCTGTAATTGATTTCACTGGACCAGCCACTAAGTTATTTGACGATGGTTCTAAAAGTGTTTGAGAGCCTGATGGTAAGAAATTGTATCGAGGACTACTTACTTAGTAAAGAGAAAAAAATTGCATTGTTTTTGAAGTTTATTAGTATACATAATCAGGATAACCACTCTAAACCTGTGTGCCTGAGTTTAGCCATAACGAGCACAAGATACCAAATGTATGTGTTAGAAATGTTTCTTTCAGAGGGGCACAAAAAATCTATCTCAATTTTTAGTGTTCCTATTTCAATAGCTTTTTGCTATCATTAGTCATAGATCGGTATATCAATTCCTTTATTTCCTTGGGCCAAAAATGAGAATCTTTATGATGAAAGCAGTTGTGAATGTTAGGACGACAAAATTCTATAATAATGTGCGATGTGTACGAGGGTTGTAGAAAATCCACAACTTTTAATTTAACATTTCACGAATAAATACTACGAACTTGATGATATTGCAATGATGAAACAGTAGAAGCCTATCATGAAAGGGACGATAAAGACAATGTGTTAAGCCAAACTATTTTTTTTTTTTTGTTGATACAAATGAACATTTCAAATATGACCAAGACAAGAAAAATAAACAGCTGTCAACTAACTTTAAATTCAGCGCGCATGTGGTTCTGTTGCAAGTTAATCTTTGGCAATAGGCACAATGACCATTATAGTGGACAAAAGGTATGTCGATTTGTATCACGTTGCTGTAATACTTAACTAGATTGAGTCAACGAACAAATATTTGTGTAACCTTGATATATCGGGCTGCTTTTTAAGTGGAGCAAAAAAGGTGACTAAAGTCACCTTTTTCGTGGAATAAGATGATTTTCATCACGTTCCTTCGCATGTATATGTTCAATACTGGCTATTTTTGTAATAGTTTCCTTATTTGAAATTATTTTAGTTGAAACCTTAATTTCTAGGATAAATGTTGGCTTGGTCCTATCTTTTTTTTCGTTGTAAATATGTCATTTAATTTAATTCTCATTAGTAGCTTCTAATGATAGGATTTCAGCTATTTCCAAGAAATGGTTTAACAATAAAATCTACGTAAACTACACGTACTTTCATAAGGGCAGTATCAGAAATACTTTTGACATCACTACCATCTACGATATCGCGACAGCTAAACGGTAGATTATGGTAATACCCCAAGATATCATTGTAGTGGTATGTGGGAGAGTCGCATACTCAGCCAAACGTTTACGGCCTGATATTATCTAAATGGCTCCAACATTTCTATTACTTCTTTAATATTCATGCTTTATGCAGACGTTTGGAGTTTCTGGTTTAAAACGTTTTCTGCAATGTTCAATTTTTATATTAAGAGTAGTTTTTTGTTCATTACGTTTTTGAAAATTGCTGAACCGATAACAGTTCTGTTTTACTATTGTGTAGTTTATGAGTCAACCCAATAACTACACAATAATAAAACGTTTGAAGTCTTTCAATATTAAGGGCAAAACCCATCCCCAAACCATCCAATGTGTGTCATTGCAAAATTGTGTATCGTTCTACCGTCATTAATACTGTTCTGAAATCGAGTAAAATAAGTAGTTAAATATTTATCACCGCTGTTGTAATTGGTTCTAGTAAAATAAGTATTTAAATATTTATCACCGCTGTTGTAATTGATAAGTTGTATAATTTCGGCAGTCATCTTTTATTGTATACACAAAGACCTTTTCTGTGTCCCAATGAAAGGACTTATTAACTTGTTTTGTGCTCATGCAGTCATGAAATTTTAAAGACGTAATATGAATTTGGTTTTGCAGCCAAAGCTGTCTTAACAATATCCAACTCCAACCCCTAACCAAGCCCAACGTTTAGAACCACTGCTCCATCACTTCAGAAACCATCAATCCATGGTCATCACGGTGACAATGTGGCGATTTCAACATGGGGCTCTGTTCTGTGACTCATTTCACCACGCCCGTCACCACACAATGGTTCACTGTCAAACCATCTCGATTCGAGAACCTGATTGATTTTTTTATCGAGTTTTTTAGCACCGCAGTGTAAATTGAAATCGATTCTAGCCCTTCGATGTGAAATTGATGGTGACTTTTGGAAAAACTAATGTGTTAACAGTTTTTTCTTTGTTTGATGTAATTGGTGTTATTTTGTGTGGCGAAAATTTGGATCCTTAAACCGTTAACTATTTGGAAAAAAAGGGTTTCGGTTAGAAAAAATAGAATCCCACCAGGTGTTCGTTTCAATTCATACAAGCTGTTATAGACTTCCTTAAACCCATAGAATAGTCTGTAACTTGGTTCTTAAAGTGAAGAATATAGTTACAAGAATTACTCAAAAAAAAAAATGGTATATATCTGTTGACTGTTTGATTTACTTCTACCATGTTTATACTCTGACAATGGTTGTAACAATAATTTATTTCGTTCCATTCCATTTCATTCGTGGAATCCAAAAAATTACACAAAACAATCAAAAGAAAATATTGAATCGGAATTGCATGCATTTAAAGCAAGTTTTTCATCAGGGCGACCGAAGCCACAACAATAATAAAAACTCTGAATTCATTCGACCGGATAACATTGACGGTGAAAATTATTATACGAATGAATTTTTTGCCTATCTTCGCGTTTAATTGAAGTCGGCACCCACATCTCTTTAGAAAATTAAACAGGTGACTGATTTAATGGCACAGCCTTCATCGGTGCCTTGATTTGATGCGCAGTTGTCATCATCATCAGTGGTACATTCCCATAGCATTGGAAATGAAATTATAATTTGTTCTGTACAGGTTTGTGCTGACACCCCATTGACCGTTTCATAAGCTCCCAACGCGGCGTGAACGCGCCATAATCTAATTTCAATTTGATCCACAACTTATTAGTGCCAGCATTGGGCGATTCGATATACCGAGTGAAATTTTTAGATCGGTATTGTCGCCGATTGTGGATGGAGCAACGGCCTCCGAAATAAGTCGAGTTTAATTGAATTCCGAACCGATTTTTTTGTTAGAACCGAAGATTCGATAATTCTTGTTGCTTCTCGTTTTCAATGTGACACCTGTTTAGAATGAATAACGGTAAAAAGTCTTCACTTTACTGTTTTCAGTGGCTTTTTTAAAGAGTTTTTACCACATTGGCTGGAATTTAATGAAGTTAAACGGTATTACAAGTAATCTAAAGTGGAACAGCCGACTGATAGATAATTAAGGGAAAAAGCAAAAAAAGTTACAAAAGTTCTGATTGAGACGTAGAAAATCAACCATAAATCGAACTACGTTTCTTTCTTCATAGAGCAAATCAAGAGAATTTGATTAGCAAAGAAAAACATCATCTAGGTCTCAGCTTACAAAAGATAACTTTAATAAAATGGAGTAAACTTTGGCCGTAGCATAAATCCAAAACCTAATTCTCTTCATCAAAGATTTTCATATAAAAACGCTCGCAGTAAAAAGATAAAAATCCTGAAATTGAGAACACGAGTCACAATCACATCTTCAGCAATTACTACCAGTTTCCAGACACTTTTATTGTTTTTAAGAATTATAATTAAACTTACCATCAGGGTTATTTGTTCCATGTTGACTGCCTTCTTCACTCCCAGAAGCAGGACTATTCAATCCGGCTTGACCTGGTCTTCCAGTGAGAGACAGCCCTAGCTGTTCCGCTATTTCTGCATGATCAGCCTGGTGCACGTAGTCAAATATACTGCTACCCGTCATCTCTACCTGAGGGCGAAATTATGCAGTTAGGTTAGTTTCACAAAATTCAACAGAAATTAAAATTCCTATCAAAAATTTCGTTGACAGAGACTGGAAACAGACCCCTAATATAGTTCGGAAAAGGGACTAGGCAGATGAAAACATGGGAATACAAATTGTATAAGTGTTTTTGATGTAAAAAAAAAAAAACAAAATGCAGAACACAGAAAACATGTTTATGCAAAAGCACATTATAAAATAAACAATTATAACAGGGAAGATAATAAAACAAAAACATTCAAAAGTAATGAAGATTGAAGATGATTTTCATTCAACCACAGCCTACACGCATACAAAATTATTAGCCAATAAAAAACCAGTTTTCCAAACCCAGGGAAGAAGGCTGAATGGTGGCCTGTCACGTACATAGTATCGTTATGAATGAAAGAGTTATCTTGTATCTCATAGCAGGTGACTTTCATAGAAATGGCTAACGAGACGGTGTTTACATGACGATTGATGACAATGATGGTAAACGGGACGTAGATGTGGTTATCTTAGAGGAAGATGCTGCTGACGTGTGTGATGACAAAAGGTTGTAAAGTTTGTGATAAGGTCTGTCTTATCGTTTGAGTTTATTGCCTTGAGGGACGATGTCTGGGCTTCTGTTGGTTTGTGTTGAAGATATAGTGTAGAAGGCAGCGGAGTGTGTAAGAAGTTGAGTTGTTTTGATGATCATGATAAGGAGTATACAGCAAAGACAACAAAGAAAACAAAAAATGGGTAAAATGCATGTAGTGATTGAAGACGAAGAAGAGAAGCTGAACAGTTTCTAAAGTATTACCAACATCACCACATCATAAACAAATCAAGCTCCTGAACACAAGCATAAACAAAACCCTCAAAAACAATAAAAATCCATCCAAAATCCAAACGGTGCCAACAAAACTTTCACGATGACCCTTTCACAGCTTATTCAAATGCATCTTTAAATAAATTTATCAAATATAATTGTGAGACCGTATTACACATTCAGGAGGCGTGTATCCGCAGTCAGGGCCTGCATGTAAATAGTCTAAGACAATGGTGACGTTATGGTGGTCGGTTCTTAGAATGATGGTTAGGATTTTATGGTATTTACCGATTCGCCGATTGATGGGACACACATTTTTCGTCGTTTGAATTTTATGGTGGAAAATTTTCTGGTGAGATGGGAGTCGTGATTGTGATAAGTTTATGTAAATGAAGTGTGAATTTTTGATAGCGATGAATACTGAATTAGTCAGACTTGTAGGTGATTTTGTAGAGATGATTATAAGAGATGAATGTACAAGGTAGTTTTCTGATATGTCTAGAAATCATAACAAATAAATGACAGACAGTGAACGTTACTTTAGACAAGTCGATTTGGAGTTTGACTATGAAGAAATAGCTAAAGTAGACACGCCACAATAACATGGATGATAATTTCAGTACCCATGCGTTTCATCCGTTTTCAGGTCCACGAAATCAATTTACCAATTCCGTAACACGTAAACGATTTCCTAATAAAAATGCGAATGAACAAAAAACTGCTTATAAAGGAAAATATGATTTCCCGTTGCTATCAGCCTGTGAGGGCAAACGAGAAAAAGACAGAATTTAATATAGCCGAAACGTCTAACACGGGCTTTACTTATAAGAAAGTTGTATCTACTCTTATTTACCAGGAAGTTTATGTATTTTATGTCACACACACACGCGTAGTGGTCTTACACGTGTATGTGAAGTGTTTCGACGTTTTTTCGGCTTTGTGTGCGTGTGTTCAGGGGTGTGTGTGTTCAGGCATTAGAATGAAGAGCACGCGCGCGCCTTGCCCGCGACGTGACCGGCATATCGTATCGTCCCTTTCCCCCCATCTGCTTTCTCGCTCACACCACCCCCTGCAGCCATTTTGGAAACGAATTTCCCAGTTTTCGGCTCTTTTCGTAGCGCCTTTTAATTTTGTAATGTTATTTAATTTTGCTTATGTTTTTGTTTCGGAGTCAGTTTTTGCTCGTTTGTTATTTTTTGCTTTAGTTTAGAATGAGCGTGCATTTCAAACATCTTATTATTTTGAGGGTAAATTATTATTTTTCTCATAACGCGACGTCGAAATCGACTTTTTTCTCTTCTGAGAATAATTCCGTCTATTATTATTGCGACTTTTTATAATACAAATCTGAAATGTATCTTGAATGGATCTTTATAAAAGTTTTTTACTTCAAATATTTTTATTAAAACGAAAGCTTCTCTGCAAAAATCCAATATAGCAAAGATCATCGTTTTACATGGAAAAACAAAATCGAAACGAAAACAAAAGAAGTTGCAAAAAAGTACAGTCAGACAAAAAAACTTTGACCGACTAAACCCGAAACCATACCCTTTCATCGAAAAAAGTTTTAAAGCAACGAAACCCTTTATAGATGGTCCGAAAATAGATAGTCAAGTATAAAACCTGGCCACGTATTAGACATAACGCGACACGTGTATATTTATCTACCTTCTAGTGCAGTAACGTCTTTCTCGCGGCGCCGAATATCAACTGATTAAATCGTACTGTATGTATGTACGTGTGAATGAGTTTGTTTGTGTGTTTGTACACACAAGGTGTGTTGTATGCTTTGCCTAAGATGTGGGTAGAATATCAAGAAGGCTTAAGGTATGTTGTAGCGGCGAAGTCTATGAAGTGTTTGAGTTTTTGTTACTATGGTGTTTATACGTTTTTAGGATAATCATTCTGTTAGTCATGGAATTTGCTTGCCTAATTCTAGGACAATTCCATGAAAATTTTTCTTGTATCTTTTCAATGCTATTCAAGCAAAAATTCTCAAAATCGTCGTACATTACCCTGAGTCATAGATTTTTTAAGTTTTTCTTAGATTTTACAATACAAGGGAGGTTTTCCTTACATCTTGTATTTCTTGTAGGATCTGTTTTTAGTGAGTTAGAACCCTTGAATTGCATAGACTGTTGGTATTTGTTGATGTTGTGTCCTCATCATTCGTAACGATAAACAGCGGCAGACACACCAACGCACCATCATGGATTCAGTACTTACATGATTCTGAAATTTGCGTTGAAAATTTTTCATCAGTCATTAAAAAAAAGCTCTGCTATACATTTTGACCGCATTGGTAGTGCATTTTTCTATGAAATAGCAGTTTTTTTTTTTTTTTTTGTTAATAACCGACAAGAATTTCTTCAGTAAGTCTAGAATTATGTGCTAAATTAATGGTTTCAGTTTGTGTGTTGATGTCCCTGCCATATTATTATATGTAATAGTTGAAAGATAAACTTATGCATGTAGTGTTATAAGTGGCAATCAAGCAATGGAAGAATTGAGGGCTAAAAGAAGAAGCAGATAAAGAAAATATGATTGATAAACTTACTTGTGATAATCCTAAGTATATAGAAACAGTTTCAGATATGTACAGGAACCTGCCGTCTGCTGCCACTGATAACGCGAACCCATCCAAGGACTGCAAACAAAAGAAAACATAATTTAATCTATCTTCTATCTGCTTAGCCTTTACCCAACTATATTGGGGTTGGCTTCCAACGTTATATACGTAACCGGATGCAGCTGAATACCAGAAAACACATAAATAAGTCATCATCATCATCATTTCAGCCGAAAGGCGACCACTGCTGGAAATAGGCCTCCCACAAGCTCCTCCACTTCGACCGGTTCTGCGCTTCTCGCATCCAGCAAATTCCTGTGGCCATTATTAATGCTTGCCATTTTTGGGGGAATAAAAACACACACACAAACACACGGACATAAATAGGTAAGTAATCTAAATTCAATGCTCTTTGTGGCAAAGACCGTAATTGTGTTAGAATTGAAAAAGAGTGTAATAAAAAATTTGCAGTTTCCTACATTTTGTTGAGTTATTCAAGCATAAATGTATGAAGACGCTTTTTTTTTCATATAACACCTAATCAACCTTTAATGTTCCCACTGCTGGGACAGAAGCCTCCTCTCTGTGAGAGGTAGCAGGCCGTAGGTAATCCACAACACGGGCCCAGTGCGGGTTGGTAGATGTCACATGTCATCGAATTTTTGTTCTAGAACATGCCGGTTTCCTCACGTTGTTTTCCTTCACCGTTTTGAGAGCAGTGGTGATGAAATAATTTATACAAAGTAAAGCACTTATCTGGATTCGAACCTACGACCTACAATTTCGTAAGTCGCGGCCATTACCACTGGGCCAGCACTGCTCTACGGAATTTCCGCTCCGTATAACATGCCACAGGGTATTAATTTAATGTCTTGCAAAGATGTTTACTTCAAATCGCTCCAATGACACGTATGTAAATATAATAGTTTTATCGATTATTTACGCAAGTTTGTTAAATCGATGTTACAAATAAACTGTCATTGAGAAATAAGCTGTCGATCATGTCAATATTTCAGTTGACAGAAGTATTGAAATAATCGTTAATTTCAACAAATAGTGTGTAATGTATTGAAAAACCACGCTTCATTATAGCTAAACAATAGTTTTGTATTAAAAATGGTCACGGTTTGTGCGCAAGCGCAGGCGTGAAACAACTTGACAAGTACGGTCAACAGAGAAATACAATATAGCACAATACAATAATTTTATCGATTAGTTGTGTGGTGAAACTTGCTAGCCTACTGAAATATTGAGATATATACTTCATGAAAATTTTGGAACACATTTAGATTTTCTCCTAAATATAACAACGTCTTTAAAAAGTGTGACAACTGTCAGATTACTTGGGCGAAAATATATTTTATTAATAATTATTTCGATTCAGGAATAACCACTGTGATTGGACTAATGAACGTACGAGGGGCTTGTGGCTCAGTAAAAATAGCTGCACGGGTCGATCGATCAGGTTAAGCTACGCTTGCCGCGTTTAGTCCGTAGATGGGTGACCATCTTTACATACCAAGATACATACCTCCGTGCCTCGGAAAGCATGTTAAGCCGTTGGTCCCGGCTATCATTTGTGGATCTTTGACAGTCGTCACGGTTCGTCAGAAGCCCGAAAGTCTGCCAACCAGTCTTGCCAATGGGTATCGTATTACCTTGTGACTGGGTTGTGGAGGTCAGATAGGCAGTCGCTCGATGTAAAATACTGGTACTCGGCTGCATCCGGTTAAACTGGATGCTGACCCCAACACAGTTGGGAAAAGGCTAGGCAGATGATTGGATTAAAGAACGCACATTCATGTAACTGTTACATAATTAGCCTATAATGATCCCACTGTTGGGTCACAGGCCCTCCTCTCTGTGAGAGGGAGTGGGCTATTATCCACCACGCGGTTCCAGAGCGTGTTAGTAGATGTCTTCCAATGCTTGGTTCTAAGACATCTCTGGGATCGAACCTACGACCTACAAACTCGTAAGTCACCACTGCTCAGCTGTTACATGAATGAATAATTTCGGAAGTGTTGGATTATAACCAAAGATCGGATATTCGGATGCATATTCACCTAAAGCTGAGGTGTTGGCTAATATAGAACGTGCTTTTTTATCGAAAAAATCTTAATACAGGGTGTTTGGCAGAACGTTGAACATACGAAAATGGTAGATAGGTGGGGTCATCTACTACTTACATACTCAGCCTATAACGTTCCCACTGCTGGGACACAGGCCTCCTCTCCATGAGAGGGAGTGGGCCGTAATCTACCACGCGGGCCCAATGCGGGTTGGTAGATGTCGCATGTCTTCGAATTTTTGGTTCTAGGACATGCCGGTTTCCTCACGGTGTTTTCCTTCCCCGTTTGAGAGCAGTGGTGATGAAATTATTTACACAAAGTAATGCGCCTGGCTGGGTTCGAACGCACGACCTACAACTCGTAAGTTTTTTAGTAAAAAATATTAAAAAATACACTTTAAAGTTAAGAAAGTGGTGAAACTAGAAGAAAGCAAAAAAAAAAATTTAAATATCCAGGGGGCCAGGCCCAAATAAATTAGGGCTGAGTAAGTAGTAGATGACCCCACCTATCTACCATTTTCGTATGTTCAACGTTCTGCCAAACACCCTGTATAAAAATAATAATATTGTAACTAACTCACATCACACCTTCTCTTACAGACTTATACTCTACATACACATAAATATTACTTGCATCGGGGTGAATTTTAAATAAATATGCCTCTGAATGCAATCCTAATAATTTTGAAGTCGCTTCCATAATATACACCTGACTAGAAACCTTAATGAACTCCCGGTGTTCCTAGAATACCGGGATATTTTTACAAAAAATATAGTTTAAGAAGCCACTTCCATACTTTCATAACTAAAAATTAACTTTAGGTAAATATGCATCCGAATATCCGATCTCTAATTATAACACATCCGAAATAAAATAAACTTACGATGTATCCGGCAAAGAGAAACATATTGAACCGAAGACGTATGTATATAGATATATTGCCAATCACTTGGATTATTCACGCTAAGCGAAAGCCGAAAAAAAAAACGACGAAACTGAACCAGATACAGTACGGAACCAAAAAAAAAAGATCTATCACAGACAATCAGACACTACCGGATTGAGCCCATAAGTGTTCCATTTACACCTTCGACATGCCAGATTATAGAATAAATTGATCTGATTTTTTTGCACACCGTGCCTTTAAAGGAATAGTTCGGTTCTACATCAATTTTGTGACGGTCAGCAAAAAAAAAGTAAACAAACAGACGTTTGTCGATGAAAAACTCCACGAGCCAAAATGAATGAACTTGATCATAGTTAGACTAGATGTGACATAAACTAATCTTTGATTGCTGAACATTGGTCAGCTCATGATCATCGGCAGAAGTTACTGACAAATAAAAAGAGATAGCCTTTTCCCTTTCTGTAGGGGTCGGCTTCCAGTCTAACCGAATGCAGCCGAATACCACTATTTTACAGGAAGCGACTGTCTTTCTGACCACACAATCCAGTTACTGGGTAATTCGATACCCCTTGGTAAGACTGGTTGTCAGACTGACGGGCTTCCGACGACCCGTAACGACTGTCAAAGATCCACGAATATCACCCGGGATCAACGGTTAAACGTGCTTGCCAAGGCACGAAGGGGTCTTAGTATGTAAATATGGTAACCCATCCACGGACCAACCGCGACAAGCGACGCTTAACCTGACGATATAACCGTGCTGCTGTTACTAGGTACTTAGCCACAGCCCCTCATGAAGAGATGACGATACTAATTCTGATGATGAGGTCCTGAAAAAATGTCTCTTCCAGCATCTTTATACTTAGGTATCTCAACTCAATCCAAGATTATAATGAGATGCACGGTTGACAAAATACATCGTAATGGATAACTTTTTATCATAAATCCGCACCTAAACGGTACTGGGCAGTAAAAAGAGTGGATTATAAACTTAATAGACCATTGTGTGTTCCAAGCTTTATTTAAAAACGTTCGGACGTGGTCCTTGTTATTTTAAAGGTTGCTTCTCAATTTTTTTCTTTTTTGTTGGAATGTTCGTTTTCAAAAGTTTTGATAGGGAGCTTCAATTATGGCTTCATTGTCATCAGCCTATAATGTTCCCACTGCTGGGACACAGGCCTCCTGTCGGTGAGAGGGATTGGGCCATAATCCACCACGCGGGCCGAGTGCGGGTTGGTAGATGTCACATGTCTTCGAATTTTTGGTTCTAGGACATGCCGGTTTCCTCACGATGTTTTCCTTCACCGTTTTGAGAGCAGTGGTGATGAAATAATTTTACACAAAGTAAAGCGCCTGGCTGGGTTCGAACTCACGACCTACAACTCCTAAGTCGCGGCCGTTACCACTTGGCCACCACTGCTCAATTATGGCTTGGGAAAAGTAAAAAGTTAAGTAATGATAAGTTACATTTTGTTAGTAAAAAAAAACTTTCAATTTCAAAGTAGGCAACTGTTAACAAAATTATAGCATTGAATAAGTTTATGTTCATAGAAAGAACTAGCAGCGCTCCGCGGCTTCACCCGCGTAGTTTCCGTTCCCGTGGGAATACGGGGAAAAAATAGAGCCTATGTCACCCGGGGATAGTGTAGCTTCCCAACAGTGATAGAAATTTTCAAATGGCTTCAGTGGTTTCGGAGCCTATTATAATATTGCATCACTGTCTAGATATTCACGGCAGAAATGACTAAACATGGAAATTGGAGAGGTAAACATGAGCACCAATACAATGAGACAACAAAAGGTACAAGATAAAATAAGTACACAACCAATGCTACAAATAAAAGTCGGTTACGGGCATAATAAACTAATCTGCAAACCATCCGAATCGAAGACAGAACTAGGACGAGTACAAATATAAATTGAGACATCGAGCCATCAAACAAATTCTTAGAAGTCGATACTCCAAATCGTACATCTAAATCACAAGCTCTCCTCGACAAACATTGCACTAGAAGCAGCAGACAATCACAAAACCAATAAATTCAATAAGAACCATGAAACAATTTCAAAGTTTTGCAACAAAACATGTTAGAAACCTACGTTCCTTCATGTCCGTCCTTAATTTTTTTCATAAAAACGTACAAATAGTCCCGCAAAACAGTTGATTTTCTACATAATGTGGAAAAAAAAACAGACAAGGCATCACGTACAATGCTATTTTACAGCTGTGAGTAGAAACCGCAATGCCCACAATATTATAATGACGCAGAATCGATTGCAAAATGATAATTTACGTGATAGAGTAGGTAGAATTGAAGTTTTAGAGTTCAGTGCGAAAGGAACCAACCGAAATGACAAAGAAGTTAAATTGGAAAAACGAAGTGAATGAAATGCACCGATCACAGCGTGGCTTGACCAGACACGATTAATCGATTGAACCCCAAGATTTGCACTAGCCCCTGGAGCCTCATGCTTCATGGTGTTACAGAGGCCATTGCATATCAAGAAGTAGACCGAGGGGCGCGATAATGGTCAGGTAGACGTGCCCTAAGGATAGGAAAGGATTGCGAGCCTACCGGATTTGCATCCTTGAGTAAGCATTGCACTAGTGGAGAGACGGGTGGTATTTACTTATAAGATCTTTTCACGACGTCGCCGGCATGCTGATTCAGGTCGAGCTTCTAACCCAAGGAGCTTGACCTGCACGGCATAGAAAAGAGCTAAGAAAACAGATAAAAACCTCATCATCATCATTTCAGCCAAAAGACGTCCACTGCTGGACATAGGCCTCCTCCAGAATGGTGGGTTTTTCCATAATCGCCACGCTTGGCAGGCGGGTTGGCGATCGCAGTATGGTGGTAAAATGCATAGAGAACGCTGCTGCCCATTTTCTAGTAAGTCCCTTAGTCGCCTTCTACGACACCCACTGGAAGAAATGGGATGGTGCTATTCTTTTACGCCCGGCGTAACACATACAGGACAAAAACGGGATAAAAACCTAGGTCGGTTCAACTGTTTTGTTAGCTCTTTTCTATGCCGTTGCTTCACTAAGTTCTGTGTTGTTGTTTTCATAGTAGGCTTCTGAGTGTTCGTTGCTATCAGTTTCTGGTTTTTGTAGATATCGCTAGCCGCTTTCTTGATCTTATTTCTGTCTCCAGCCATGTCCTTCCAAAACTTGGTTCCCATGTATTTCGTGTCCTGTTTTAGGTTGTCGTTTCATGTGTAGATAGGTCGTCCGACCTTCTTAGAATTAGCCTTATACTGCATTGCTGCATGCAATAGGTGTGTTTTATCCCATTTGAAGACGTGTGCTAAGTAGCACATCCTGTGGTTCTTGATGCGTTTTGTTACGGTTTTTCCGTCTAAGATTTGGTGCATCTTCTTAGTTCTTGGTTTATTCTCTCATGATAACTCGTACATATCTTCTGAGTGTTGATCTGTTCGCCTTGGTGAGGGTCGATACTTTTAAGCCATATAGCATACAAGGTACGATAACCATTCGGCACATAAGTCTAGGTAACTTCCAGTCCATCTTTGAGTTTAAGTTAAATTGGAAGAACTTACAAATATAAATTAGAAAAGAAATATTAACCGCTCGACGAATGGAAGAGTCAAAGCATAATCAACCTACTATGTTCCCGCTGCTGGGACACAGGCCTCTTCTGGGTAAGAAGGAGTGCTACATGTCTGATCTTCGATTTTTTTGTTTCTAGAACATATATTTCCTCAAGATGTTTTCCTTCACCGTTTGAGAGCAATTTGTGGTGATGAAATAATTTACACAAATTAAAGCGCCTGTATGGGTTTGACCCTAGGACCTACATCTAGCAAGTCACTGGTGCTAACACTAGGCCACCACTGCTCATTACTGGACCACCACTGCTATTCGAAGAACCAAAGGATCAACAACATCTTTTAAGCTATTAACTTTGTTAATACGTTTCTTTGCCACAAATATAACGCTCAAATGATTATCAATAGCGAATAATACTTTATTATTGTATACGGAACGTGCTATATTGTCATCTATTCGATCTTGACCAAGTTTTTTTGCTTAACCCTCTCGCTTGCGACAAAGTATATGTTCAATTAATTCTGTTATGAAATTTCGTGAAATCTGTGAAATATTAAATAGAGTTTTTTTTTTATCAAGTTCGCTTGTCTCGTGTGTTGCAGTGTCTATTGTATACTTTCCATTGTATGTTTTGTTAGTAAAAAAAGCGTTAAGTCGGCCAAGATATTGCTCAATGGAAAGCCAAGCTTGAATATGTTGAGGCGCACTATTCAAGTTTTTTAACAATATGACGAAAGATAATTTATTCGTGAACTCTTTTATCATTGCTGGTGGATTTATGTAAGTTGATTCTAAAGCAAGGTCGTGATGACTAATGTTGTTGTATTGTTAACATTAAAAGTTGTCGTACATTGATTCCTATAATGAGCTTCGTTCGTCATTGTTGTCAACATCATTAACGTTGACAATTGGCAGTCGATGTGTGTATTGTTTGTTGTAAGCCTCAGTAAAAGTTCTACTACTGAATCTTCTATCTCTCTCTGTAGTCGGTCCCTCATATCTGAGGATCGTGGTCAGCTTCGGAGTTGCATCTGAAGCGGATGATCCGCCTCCACCGGTTTCTGTCCAGCGCATCCCTCACCACCGTGTAGAATTTAGAGGACGGTGATTCCTTCACCGGATCGGTCCATCGTGGTGATGAACGACCGCACGATCGTTTGCCTTCGGTGTTCCCAACCACAATCAGTTTTTCCAAACTTTCATCGCCTCTGCGTACTATGTGGCCGAAATAGAAGAGCATGCGTTGTTGAAATATGGTTGACAAGCGGTTTCTTCGGAATCTTCTATAACTTTCATAAAAAATATCTAAAATTCTAAATCATTCGGTGCTCTTTGTCATCAGAATTTTCTTTATTTTGGTACAGATCAGGTAATCACAACCTTTTTCACAAAAAATAATAATGAATTCAGTTTTGATTTCCATTTTGGTAATTAACTACACTTCTTGCAAGCTGTTGCGTTCAATAGCTTGCTTGAAGAGTTAGTTAGGATTAAAACTAAAAATTAACGAACCTTTGAATTACAGATTTTTTTAAATATATTTAGTACCTTAGAAGAAGTTTAAAACGGCATTTGCAGCATTGAAGTAATGGAAATTCAATTTAAATCCACGACCACAGAAATGTTGAAGGTACAAAACCGTCCTTGTCACTATACCACCTGAAGTACTTACTACGTTTACGTCTAATGATAAAGCGTTGGTTCCGCTACTGCTGATAACAGTACATGTATAAATTCTTGCTTACCTGTAATATATGTGTTCCCTGGTGCTGTTCGAACAATTCCATGGCCAGCCCTATCGCCGTCCGTCTGTTTTGTGCACCTGCAACAATTAGGAAAAGACGTTTAGTTATGTTTGTGGTTTATATTTATTTCAGCTTCTGAGTCCCTATCATTACTTCAGAAACAATAATCGTTTTGTGGTCCTAATTTCTGTTGTTCGCTATTGGGCGATTGTCATCCAGTGGTTGCCACGGAGTTATCCATGGCATAGAATTCCTCTGAAGTAGGAGAAGCAAGATTAAATGTTTCCCAATTAGCCTTGATTTGGGTTTTGCCAATATGAAGACTTAAAGTTAAAAATATGGTTTTAATTTTATTGAGACCATTAGAAACTATGATTAGGACAAATTCTACAAATATTTTGTTACCACAAGAATGTCTTTAAATAATTTCAGAACAGGTTCTGATATCCATTGCTACCATAAAAAATATAGTCAGTGTATCTGAATAAAAAACAATAGTTGAACCGTCTATTGTTTACCTGACATGAGCTGCTACTACTGTCTGTCGTGACAACGCATGTTTTAGCTGTTTTTATGAACCAATCAATACTCTAAATAAAGTAGCTGTTTTTATCTGTGCTCTAACTTAAATCTGGATCATTTAAAAATAAACTATGATTAACTGATCTTTCTAATACAACGACAGGCCCAAAAACTTTGTTGAATGCATGGCATTGACACCTACTATCGCTAGTCATGTATCCCGAAAATATCAACTCCGATTACTTCTACATACATCTATACTAATATTATAAAGAGGTAAAGTTTGTGAGGTTGTAGGGGTAATCTCTGGACCTACTGAACCGATTTTGAAAGTTCTTTCACCAATAGAAGCCACGTCATTTGTGAGTGTTATAGGCTATATATTAACCTGAAAAAAAACGGTCTAACGAAAAATACTTGGAACCCGTGCGAAGTCGGGACGGGCAGCTAGTTATGTATATACCGCAAAAAGTCAAAATATCAATGTAAAATTATCGTCGACTGAATTTAGATAATTGTTTAAGCATCAACTATAACTATAGTATTTAGTTATTCTTCTTCTTTGTCGACTAGTTCTTAACCGTCAGTAAGATTCCTGCCGGAGGCCCTACGCGGTGGTCGTGCGGTCCATGGCCCTATATGGGGCACCGGTGTGGTCGTCTATATTAAGGAGTCAACCAGCCCGCCGGCTGAAGGCGTCCCATACGGTCATAGCCATCAGGATGGTCCGGGGATACCGCACGATCTCCAGTGAGGCAGCGGGCCTCCTTACCGGATTACCACCATGGGATCTGGAGGCAAAGGTCCTCGCGCACATGTGAGATTGGCGCGAGGAGGCCAAACGCCAGGGCGTAAAGTAGCTGCCGCTGCACAGCGGACAGAGCTCCGGCGGGATCTCATGGTGACATGGAGAACGCGATTGTCGCAATCCAGTGCTGGGCACGTCACGATTGCGGCGGTAAGTCCCCTCTTTGAGCAGTAGTTGGAGAGGCGCCATGGCGTCCTTACCTTCCACCTGACTGTTTCGGGAGGTTCCTGTTTCGTATAAGGCGGGAGGAAACGCCCGGGAGTTTCCATTGCGTAGATCGCCCTGAGGACACGGTGGAGCCCTGGGCGTCGGGAATCCCAGGCTGATTCCCGGCCACCGTAGGCGTGGGTTTGCGCACGGCGTGTAATGGGTAGCTCGCTGTCCGGTAAGGACCAAGCCCAGGTCGACGTCGCATTGTATTCCACGCGCGCCTCAAAGAGATGTCAGCATAACCTGTTGGGGCCCGCAAGGGCCGATGCCTGCCAAAAATGCGGGTTGTTCGTAAGAGATACCGCTGCCCCTGGCACACAGGCTACTGAGGGAATACGGCTGGGTTTTAGTCCGTAAAACTCTGACATGCCCTCCTGCCCCACCTCTGGGTCAGTTATTTGATGATTTTCCACCCAAAAAAAAAACCGTCAGTAAGATAGACGTAGCCTCGAACTTCTTTGAAAGAACAAATAATGTTTGCTATGTTGGTCCATTATTAGTTGCTCTTACTTCTCATTCAAGCAAATCACCATTCATAACCATCATCGTACTCAAAACCTGAACTACTCGTATATCTAGCCTAAACCCCACAGAAATTCCGTAGCTACTGTTGATTCTTTGAAGAAATTATGTTTTAGTTTCTGCTAGTTACTCATATTTCTATATCAGCAGAACCACCATAATATACTCTCGAAACCTGAACAAGCCCAGTAGTTACTACATCATCTTCAGACAAGCCTACATTCCACAATAATTCCGCAGCTACTGTTGATCATTTGAAGAAATATACATGTTTTAGTTTTTCTAGTAACTCATATTTCTATATCAGCTGAACCACGATAATTTCTTCTCAAAACCTGAACTAAATCTAGCCTAGTAGTTACTACACATCTCCAGACAAGCCTAAAGGCTACAATAATTTCCGTAGCTACTGTTGTCTGGGACCCTGCGATCGTATCAACGGTGTCAGGTTGCGCCTGCGACTGCTTTACGATGACATATACATGTGTTTTATTACGTTTATCCGCTTTAAACTTAAACTGGATGAAATGAAGATGTAAAATTATTATTGAGAATGGTTTTGAGTCATTTGCGGTATTGTCTTGAGGTTATTGTGCTGGTGAATCATCTGGGAATGATAGATTGTGGGTTATTTTGGTAAGGCTTTTGCTTGTCATATTGTCATGATTATCTGAAATGATGTCAGTAACTTTATGTGTTACGTCTGTTAACAACATGCCTTCATTAGTTTGATCTGTGACTGTCGAAGCAAATTTTGCTTCCAGAATAAGATCTCCTTTCCGAGATCATCATCATCATCTATATCATTATGTCTGGACTTTAAAAGAGACTGTGACCTCTGAGTTTGTTTCGGCCTTTCTTCTCAGAGATAGGAAACGCCAACCTCATCTAGTTTAAAAAAAATATGATTGACATGTAAAAGTGTTTGTACAAACCTACTTATAGAAATAAAATCATTTATCATTAACTGCCTAGCCTATTCCCAACTATGTGGCGTTGGCTTCCATTCTAGCCAGGTGCAGTTGAGTACCTACCAGTATTTTACATGGAGCGACTGCCTATCTGATCTCCACAACCCAGACACTGGGTAATACGATCCCCCTTAGTAATACTGCTTGGGAGAGGCTTAAGTCCAGCAGTGGACGTGAGAGGTCGGCTGAAATGATGATGATGATGATTGTAATACTGGTTGTCTTCTTTTAGAGAATATGAAACAAGTTTCTTCATGAACAAACGTCAATGCAACAACTTGACGATTATGATCTCATTCTGCAGCCAGGGTCAATAATGAGAGTATTTAAGTTTCTAATAATTTGACATTTTTGATCAGCAAGTTGATTGCAATGGTTCAGTTAATCAGAATTGCAGCAAATACCAATTTGGATCAACGATAATGATTTGAAGCCGTCTTTGCTCCACAAAATAAACAAGCCACTAAGCTAAGTGAAAACTATCCTAATAGTCTATGTAATATGTAACTAGTACCGGTATCTAGGACAAAAAAGAACAGTATTTGGTCTAGACGCAATGACTCAGTCAAAAAGTGTGACGAATTGCAAAATAAAGATATTGACAATGCGTTGTGTGGTTTCAGTTAAACGAATGCTGAGTGAGCTAATATTGTAGCAAGAATAATATAACAAATGGAATAGAGATATAGATTACAAAATGGGCTACAGCATGGTACAGTCGAGTTTATAGAGATATGAGAAACAGGGTGTTAAGTTCACTCATACTTGTGATGGTAAAGGAGGATCCTCCGACCAGACGGGTATTGTGTCTGGTGGGCAACTGCCCGACAGTTGATGTCGGGATTTTGTATATGTTCGAGTGTCGTGGTAAACTCTGATTGCGCGATGTAGAATTTCTTCACTTTTCTTTTTGCGTTTCTTAGATTTTGTTGCGAAGCAGTTTTATTTGTAGTGCCGCTACAAGTTCATTAATATATTGGCCCTATCAGGCTTCAAAAATATAGGAACGTCAAAAAAGTTCACAATATTGTGAAAACTATAATCTCTATATACGCCTATAAAAACTATAATATATATAAGCCTCATTAAATTGTGGCCAAGATTTACATTCATTAATATGTGACTCCTTTTTCTGATAATTTTTCATATTATTGCCTAATGCACAGTCTATGTTGTATTGAACCGTTGACATGATGACATATTTTTGATCTATAGGTTATCTAGCGCTCACAATATTTTGAATCCTTGACAGTGCCAATATATCAATGAACTCTGAATCTCTGAACTGAGTAGCACATAAAAATCTTATGCATTATTTATTTACGTATTCTTAAGCATTTATTATTACTAATATTCAAGTATGTATCTATTTTCCGTTGCCAATAGTTTACTTTTATTTTTTACCTACGTCCGTGTGTCGCTGCAGGGTGCCAACTGAAAACCAGCGCTGGGTGTCTCACGCCCAGCAAATGCTGAGATGGTAACCCTTTCGGTATGGACACGCTCAGCACAACTGATACTGAATGTTTTTTGTTAAGTTTAACGTTCTCTTTTTTTTTATGTGTTTGTTGCTGTTGTGTTGTGTCTGTGTCGAATAAATGTTTTCTATTCTATTCTATTCTATTCTTTAACTCGATTGTACCAACTTGAGAACTAGGAACAAAAGAAGTCGATGGAAGCGCCATAGAAGCGTGTTTTTTTTTAAATATGTTCATCCAATGTGCAACTCAGTGTCAGGTTGGTCGATTAAAATATGATTGTGTTTTCGTGTGATTGTATGTTAAAGAAATTACGTATTCAAAAATATTTCTAATACTTAAATAAAGTTGTATCATGAAAAAACATAGCTCAAAATTTTGTTTTTCGTTAGTAATTCTCTAAATGTTGATTGTAAACTATCATATTTTATGTAATTATATCTAATAAAGGGAATTCAAAAAACCAAAAAAATAATTCTCCAACGGAACTTGCATTTATTTTTAAATTTAATTAAAACTGCAAAATTGCTTTTATAAGGTGGTCATTCGATTCAACTAACATCAAATGCGTCGCTTTCGAACCTTATTTGTTGCCGCGATGCGTAATTGTCAAATCCTTACAAATTTGCCCCTCACCGCACCTTAACTGTTTTATGTAGGATATGTACATAAACGTTAAGCCGTTGGTCCCGGCTGTCATTTGTGGATCTTTGACAGTCGTTACGGGTCGTCAGAAGCCCGAAAGTCTGACAACCAGTCTTACCAATAGGTATCGTATTACCCAGTAACTGGGTTGTGGAGGTCAGATAGGCAGTCGCTCTTACATAAATATAAAAACTTCAATAACCTCGAATGATGTTTATCTCTTACATACTGAATTCAGATAACTATGTAGCTATCTATTTCTACATTACCAAACCAATAAAAACAGTGGCACTTCGGGAGTGCCGACAGTTCTGAAAACTTGAACAATAACGTGTGTAAATCGTCAATACGGGATTTTACATTGGTTCCTTGGGTCCTGATTGTTCCTGGTAAAAAATTATAAACGAGCGATCGACCTCAGCCGTTAAAGGAACAGATTTTTACGATAAAATACAAGGGAAAGAAAGGGATAAAGGAATTAGAATTTCCTAATGAAAGAAAGGGAGTTTTCCAAAAGACATCAACGCGCGACTCATCCGTGTGCTCGTTCACCCATCAGTATACATATAGCTCATGGAAAGCGTTCGGTGACGATTACGCGAGTTCCATGATTTTTGTTCACCCAAAAAGTGCTCAAACAAGTTTTCACTTCAAAAACCTTTTTTTCTTGTTTGTTTGGCCAAGGTATCAACAAAAATCCTCAAAAACTTCTGAACTACCAAACGAAAGTGGTGATCATCGTCACAATGTGTTCAACCCGTCCGTGCAAGGACACGCGTAACCGTTCGTGACTGAAGTTCGTGATGTCGGCGGACATACACACAGACGGACAGACACGACCGCTCCGTTCAGAGGCGCTGAGGAAATTGTCGCATGTTTGCGTTGCGTCACTTAATGTTACCAGTGTGTAAAAATTGTAATTCGTGAGTCGCAAATTATGTAAAAAGAAGTGTCTTTTTTGGGAGTGTGAATTTTTCGTGTATCATAAAAGTGTTTTTTCGCGAGTATATCTCTAGCTAGACCATGAAATTTGACTTTACTTATTAGTCGATTCGCACTAATTCACTCGCCCGAAACGTCACGAAGTTATTTTATTTGTGGGCGAATCGACAATTCAACCGTAGTTACCACTAACCACGAACTATAGCAGTGGATTACTGTTCACCCTTATCACTTAAACAATAAGGTTGAAAATTGGTCGACCAGTGGTGAGTGTTCTCTTTCATCATTAAAGCATAAGTAAGTACCGATATCTCTTCCCTAGAAAAATGTAAAAATGACATAATACATAATGTAATTTGTCGCATTGATTGAGGAGTGATGAGTCCTCATTGTAATATACTTGTAACGGAAACATGGCTGTCGTGACTGAGCACGTTATCTGTCGGCGTATGCGCAGTTTATTGCACACGCACGAAGCGTTAGTGCAAATTAATGGATTTTCTTAGGTTCATTGGTATTATTGGTATGAATAAAGGCGCTTAAATACATTACATATCTACCGTCCTTCCATGACGAAGAAATCCCATGCATCAGCCTATAATATTCCCACTGCTGGGACACAGGCCTCCTCTTTGCGTGAGGGAGTGGGCTACAATCCACCACGCGGGTTCAGTGCGGGTTGGTAGATGTCAAATGTCTTTGGACTTTTGGTTCTATGAGATGTCGGTTTCGTCACGATGATTTCCTTCACCGTTTTGAGAGCATTGGTGATGAAATAATTTACATAAAATAAAGCACCTGTTACGGTTCGAACTTACGACCTACAACTCGTAAGTAGCAGCTATTACCACTGGGCCACAATGTCACCAGTTCCAACTTAAGTTAAGAAGACAATTTTTTTTTTTTTTAAACCTTACCTTTCTACAAGAACCTACTCATATTCCATATCAAACACAAAATACAATAAAATAATATCGTTGTCATATCGTACAATCGTAACTTAACTTTTGAAAACAAAAACAAAAAACTATTCCGCTACAAGTTTATACAGCTGTAGGGTGACCATAACTCAACGCTTTCAGCGGACTGTCCCGGGTAAAGTTACAAAGCTACCGGGCCCTACCGTAAGATCGGAGCTTTAGAATAATGTACGTACTATATGTATGGGACAGATAGTGGTATATTTATGAAGTGAAATGAGAATGAAATGTGGTCTGTGGTCCTAGGAAAAATAAAAATGGTGTATCGGTTTCGTTTATCTGTTTTGGATTAAAACGTTATGGTTGTTATTTTCGTCTCTTTTATTTGTTTAAATTTTGAGATAAGTAACGCAAGATGAACTTTATGACAAGGCAAGATTTTTTTGCACCGTTTCTACAGCACAATTTCGCTCATTGGAAAAGCATTTAATTGAAATAAACTTTTTTTAATACTTTACTTTTTTTTTATTTAGGTACTTTCAATAATAAGGGCTTGAAGCAGACCGGCGCGGCGCGGCGACTCTAGTAGGTACATCGATTTTCATGAAGATTTCAAAGAAATTATTCTATTAGATTTGCGGCGTGCCTGCCTGCAGGAATCTTTATTAAAATACGAAAAACTGACAATAAGTGTTTCCAACTTTCACAGCAATAAAAAATACTTCACCATTTTTACACAAACTGTTTTTTCATCATTTTAATTAAGTAAATGTTTGCAACATTTAAAAAAACCTTTATTTTTCGCTATACTTAGTACTTACTTACTTAGTCGTCTATAGTCACCCTACCATCATGCTAGTCGGCATATCAAAGCCGGCTCGAGTCAGTTTTGTTGAATTAAATCGTAATAAAGAACACGCGGAGGCTATCTCGGCATCGCAGGGTTAAATATGTCCCACCGGCTAAATCTGACCATGTGAAAATACAAGTTTGTGAGAATAGTTCTGCTGTTGGGCAAAATCTAAGTATAATAGTGGTACTGGCCCACTGCTGGACAAATGCTTCCCAATAAGTTCAATATCGTTCTTTAAAGTGAATCTTGTCGAAATTTTAGCTATACAATATTCGGGAGTGTATTACTGCACTGTGCGGAAACATAATACTAAAATAAAAAGCCATTAAAAAGTTATGAGCTAACAAAGATTCGTTTTTCTTGTTAATTTAACCTAACTTTGGACGAGTTTAGTAATAAAAGATGTGTAAAATCTTCAAAACCAAGTCGGTACCGACAAAGCTCAAATATTGAAAAGTTCAATCTAAACTTTATTGGTTATTGATTTATGCAGTGGTTTTTTCATAAAACCCGATCTTCCGAAGGAAAAAAAAAATCTAAATTTTTTACCCTCCTGTTTTACTATAAATGATCCTGCATCTCACTCAATAATGTTGTGTGTGTAGACTAGCGTCTAAGTGCTCATCGCTAATACTACCTATGTCGGACACGATGCCTGGTGAAACAGCGTGCTAGCCAGGCTCACCAGTGAGTTCGAGCCCGCGACTACATTCCCCATAATGTATAATTCTTATGTGTTCATTTCAGCCTATAATTTTAAGTAGGAGTGCCAGCAGTGGGAAAGTTATACAGCCTATAATTTTCCCACTGCTGGGACACAGGTCTACCCTCTTCCTGAGGGCGTGGGGTGCAAACCTTCGAATGTTTGGTTCTAGGACATGCCGGTTTCCTCACGATGTTTTCCTTCACCGTTTTGAGAATAGTGGTGATGGAACTATTTACACAAAGTATGCCACCATCAGGGTTCGAACCTACTAACACCACTGTTCTGGCATTCATAATATTAGATTTCCCTAAAAAAATCAGTAGAAATAAATCTACTTTGACATCTTAACCCTGTATGTGCCGTAGCTTCGCGTTGCCACCATTTATTTAGCTTGATCAACCCCACAAGAACAAATTTTTATTAACGCCTCTAAGACTTCGTATAATTTTCTCATTATACCGCCTTGCCCTTAAGTCAGATATTGTCGCCATCACGACCGTAATTTGTAAGGGCATTAGCAGTTAATAAAGTTAGGATACATTCTTTTAATGCTGGTTTTTTTGTTCGATAATGTTTCTGGAGGGCTTAATAATGTCTGCAGCCATTTTATAGAGATTCAGCCTTTCTTTTGTACCTGTCTACCTTTTGGTTACAAATACCTATCTACCTAGTCTAAATTATAGATAGGTATGTCTTGTTGTAATGCTTTCTTTGTAAAGTCTATAGGTTTAGAACTAAGTTAAGCAAACACAAAAAATATTTTCTTACTTAACAAATACTTAACTACTTATGTATTTTTAAAGGGGGATTTTTAACTTTATTGCATATAATATAAAAAGTGCCGATTGAGTAATATTACCAAGTTCTTCTGGAGTTGTCGATTAGCTCACAAATAAAATAACTTGGTGCGAATCGCCTTGAAATATATAATTTTTGAAACCTTCAATTCGCCCATTCGGGTAAGTAAATTACCCGAATGGGCGAATTGAAGCTTTTCTTTTCGTGCGAATCGACTAATAAGCCGAATTTGCTAGTGGAGAGAAGACAGAAATAGGCTACCTACTTTTTAATTTGCCAGCAAAAAGAAAGATCTTTTTAAAAAGATGGTCACAATAACAAAACAAAAATATTTTTTTACCACAATAAAGACAGTACCCCTCTTCTAATTCAGTAAAACGCATCGTCCAGTCGAGTAAATTTAATAAGCACCCTTAGATGGTCAACACTTACAACCGATCGATTTGATACGAAATAAAGACGTGGGCGTTGTCACACCGACGCATAACACAAGGTACCACTGTTTTTTAGGGACGAAGCCGAGCATTTTGTTGTGATGCGATTAGAAGCCGAGCTTCAAAGAGATATAATGTTGAAAAAAAAAACTATTGGTAAATACTGAAGTAATGAATTACTTAGCTAAGTAATCAGAAAATTATAGACACTAAGAATCAATTGAAATAAACCCAAAAAAAAAAAAATTTAAAAGAATTTCGAATCCTGTTTATCAACAAGAAAACATTTTAGGTAATTTTTTTACATATTCAAAAAAACATTACGTAAAAAACTATCAAAACAGATTTTTTTATCCATTATTATCATCAACTAAGTCATAAAATTCTACCCCATGAACATCATGAATAGTAATAAAAAGAAAATGCACTCGATAAATTCGTCACGGTGCAAATTCTAACCCGCAAATGCTCATGGCTATATTTATCGATGGGCAGAGCAATAATTTGGTCTTATTTGGTCGTATTTGCCCGTTTGGACATGTGCGGTCGACCACTAACATTGACACTGGAGTGTTAGCATAGAGCCAAAGTTAAATAAAACTCACGCCTAATATTGTAGGGGTCGTAAGGACTTGAAAAAATGACCTTTTTGTTTCAGTTTTTCCTTGGAAGTTCGTATTATAATGTAATTAAGTTAAGCTTAGAGATTTTGGGGAAAAATCTATATTTTTTTCTGTTTTATGTTATCTAAACGTAAAGAGGCAAATTGTTGAATTTTCAGCAGTGAATTTTATATTTTGTGAAGTTTGCTGAAGCTGAAAGAATGCTTGATGAATTTTAAACCCATTTTATCGTATGTGGTGTGTTTTTTTTTTAGTTTAAACCAAATTAGGCACCAAATAAAAATCTTAAGATTTTTATTACACATTTTCATGTACAGTCGCCAGCAGGTCAAGCTATCCCAAAATGTCAAATTTTCCCAATTGAACATAAACCTTATTCCTTTGTATTAAAGTTGAAAAACTATCAAAGAAATTTGACAGATTGGGGTAGCTTGATGTGCTGGCCTCTGTACCTACAATCGAAAGTAATGATGGATTCTACATCATCGATAGAAAAACTATAACTTTCATCCAAATGCCTTGCAGGCTCCCTCAAAAATAACACAAGTTAGAAGCGTTGATTACCAACCCCTGGGGGCGCCACTTGACCGGAACTTGGGACCTCTAATGAAGAATTACCGCCCTTTGTGCTTGAACCTCTTTTATTTGACAGCGATAGAGCGTTTTTAAGGGAACTTTAGTTTGCAGTGGACGTTTATTCAATTACTTAGTTGAAGAAGAAGTTTATTTAGAAAATTCAACAATCTCTACAGGAAAAGATTTTCTCGAGTGCGCAAATTTTAACCATACATTTTGACCGCGTAGGTATTGCACTTTTCTATGAAACAGCTGTTTCTTTTTTTGTATAACTGGCGAAAAATTTCTGCAGTAGGGGTCTAGAATGATATGCTGAATTCATTGTTAAAATTTGCGCACTGGATAAAAACTTATCCTGTATAATATTTTAAATACGAGAGGCATCTATTTTTTTTTTACTGACCAAGTAGAAAATGACTAATATGCACCTATAAATAAGAAATTCCGTCATTCTCTTCATCCCTAAAACTTATAAAATATACCATTCCAAGCCCCTCATTTTCACCCATCCCTTTACAAAAAACTAACCGAAAATCTGTCCACCAAATCGCCCACAACTACCCGAAAATATAAAAAAAAATCACAATTCCGAAACAATAATGAATTGTAACTAGCCAATTACACGGACGGCCAACCCTTCATTCGCGACGCGGGGTCCAAAAGGCCCGACTGTCCGAAAACGGTCGATACCAAATAAAAATAGCTACAAAATCCCGGAAAACGATCTGACATTCGGAACACGTACTGTCAATATAGAATAGCACAGGGTGATGATTGCGATGCACCGGCTGAGGGACGAACAAAAATGGCGCTGGTGACTATTATAGATTGAAAGTAATGGTGTGTTCGTTTAGTGAAGGTTCTGTTGTGTTGGTAGAAGTTATGATTATGATTCTTTCTGATTTAATTTCTCTGTTACAGGTTGATTTATAAGTTTCTTTGTTTCAATGAAACGTTGTGTGATTTAGAATTGAATACACATTTACTAATGTGAAGAGACTAAATTATATGTAAAACTGTACGTAAGCATCATAGCAGGTAGCGGTCTACATTTCTGCTTACTCCCATGGGAAGAAGTAGTTTATATATGTTACAAATGGTAAAAATAATAATTGACAAAGCTATCATTGCCAAGTCAGAGTACCTCCTAAATAGGTACTTTTATTTGCCAATTAAAATAAAGTGTCAGCTAATTTCTTTATTGATAGAAAATAAACGAAGCACTAAACAGGGACAGAATGGTTGACATCGGCTTTGTTTGCCATACTAAAAAAAAATTGAATAGAATATAGACGAGTCAATTCGGAAAACAAATACAGCTCACACAGCAAGAAAGTAATGACCTTCTAATAACTCAACTTCCTTTCAATAATAACAATTAATATCTCCATTCACAATCCAATCGTATCATCAAACACATCACGAGTCCAATACAAGTCTTTAACATATTAATAAGCCGGCATCTATTTAATTATACCCGGCATTGTCGGTGTCGGGCAATGCCGGGCAAGCACGCAGTTCATTATTGCTCGGATTAGCGGAAGGGTTAGCTTATTGAGCGGGCAAGATCCGGCCAAGGATATTGGGGGACGTTTTTCTTAAGATGGAAGTTTTGTTATTTACTTTTGTTGATATGTGGTTGAAATTAGTTTTGTGTGGTTGGTCTCGATCTTCTTCGTGCTTTAATCACATCAGTATCCATCTTACTGTATAATTTTTCTAACTTAAAAAATGTTTATGATAACTGTGTAAATAGAACACCAGTTGTGAAATTTTGTTTTGTTCTGGCATCTATTTTGACCGCGTAGATATTGCACTTATCTATCAAACAGCAGTATTTTTTTAAATAATCGGCGAAAATTTTCTAGGGCCTTAGAATAATGTACTGTATTCGTGGTGACTGGCTGGCTCTAATAGAACTTATGTTTTTTTTTTTTTTTTCAAAAAATTTAAAGCAACTTCAGTTCCATACAAAACATGTTTGTTTTTGCGAATTCATGAAAAATTCTTTCCTAAAATATAAACAATAATGTGTACAACAAAATATCAGTCTGCAGTAACCCGTGTGTCGCGCGCGGTGCTATTTCCTTTATTTATTGTTATTTTTCTATTTCCCCGGCAGATGTGCCGCGCTATGATTTACGGTCGTCTTGTATTAAGGAACGGACGTGAATTATAACGCCAACTCGCTACTGGTCAGGGAAAACTTGTTTTCTATGTTTTATAGTGTGTGTGTATATTTCACTTTAGATTTTTTTTTTTCTATGTAAAATTTTAGTGATAAATGGTTTTTGTTGTTTTTAGATGTGTTAAACGTTAATTATTTTATAAGAATAATAAAATAAAATAATTGTCTATTTTTCAAAAATAATTCTAATTATATTGGTGCAACTCTCAAGCCCTGCTAGAGAAGAGAATATGAAAGTAAGTAAATAGCAACAAACAGATGAATGTTTTTGTTCAACATTTCTTTTTGTTTATCAAATAAAATTTTACTCGAATAAATCTATTGGTTTCTTACTAAACTTTAACTTTATCGGACAAGAGATAAGTAAGTTACCCGTCTTATCTCTGTTGGTGACTGTGCATAAGTACAGACGCCAGCACATTAAGCTACCCCAATCTGTCAAATTTCTTTGATAGTTTTTCAACTTTATTACAAACGAATAAGGTTTATGTTCAATTGGGAAAATTTGACAGTTTGGGATAGCTTGACCTGCTGGCGACTGTACCTAATAAAAATATGCTATTTATTTATCCACAAAACATGGAATTGCTTTTTACTCATTCTGATAGTAAGTAAACAGTGCTTATACATTCAAAAAACCCGTGCTCTTCAAGAAGATACCAATTAATGTATAGGTATTATTTATTTATTGCGAACACAAAACCAAATAGGTACCACCTCATAAAACATTAACATCGAACGAAAACCAGTTAAAATCACACGTCTGTTCACCGCGAGATCCAACGCCCTTATGGTCATAAATCAACCGTGCTGCCACCAAACGGCAATATGGGGAACGAAACATGTGTTTACACCGAAGTTAATTTGTCGAATTTATCTGCCTTGTCTCGTGTTCGTATTGAGAAATATTGCTTCGTGTTGTGTTTTGTTTCTTACGGTTTCGATTAGATCGTATGATGTATGAGAATTTAGATTATGAATATTATTCGATCCGAATTTGAAATTGTGAAAAATTGCACGTCTGCAGGTGAAGAGTTGAGTCTGATTTAAGGATGTATCTTATTAAACTATTAATCTAATTTCTGTTCCTTTTACTTTTTATAGGGGGGGAGGTTCCCAATTTAACAGAGGGGTTGTTTGCCTAGGTCTCACAATATCAAATAAATAGCTGAATGTATCAAGAATAGCTTAATTCGACTTTTACAGCCTTACTGTCGCTTTCGTAAAGCCTAATTTGTCACATCACACCAAAGCTGACTATCCACATAGTTTTACACATAGATTTTAATTTCCAATCAGAATCACCTACTTTATGTAGGTGATTCTGATATGCCTATGCCCCATATTTAGGCATTCTTCCGCAACACGTCACACCCTTGCAAAAACTTTGTCTTTTATAATTCACAACTATCTATCACTTATTATATTACATATCATAATAAAAGAGTTAGGTAGAGGTGTACCTATAGTACACCAACATTTCGCCAGTTATGTTTGATTTTCATGTACTTAATGAGGTCGAGCCTATTACCATCAACCGGGCACAGATCCAGATTGCGGAGAAATTCCTGATAGAAAATCTCAATAACACTGACCGTCCTGGGAATCAAACCCAGGCAAAAACAAAGACACCAACTTCCGAAATTGAAGTAATTTTAACTTTGTAGTGTTTTTTTAGCAATTTTTTTTTTGATTTTTTTTTTAGTGACAACCTGTATGGGCTCTAATGCCCAGCAATACCGCGACCACTAGAAACGAACGATCAATTTTAATGAATGTTTCATAGAATTTGTTTTTCAAGTAGAGTTGCGCCGCGCCTGTCTGCGGGAACCTTTATGGCTTATATCAAACACTTTTACCTACTACTGGGGTAATAAATAAACTGCACAATTTGTCAAGCCTATCCGGTCGTCAGTAAATGCCTATCACTCAATTACATCGCCATCAAATCTAGTTAATTGGCATCAAATTGACATCGTTGACATTTTGTGTCAACCGAATAAATTAGAATGTCAGAAGTGGATAATTGCAGAAATTGGTGGGTTATATTTGTATGTTTTATGTTTATTACCTACTTCATAATATAATTTAAGTTGAAGAATTCTTTTTTTTTTTAAACTGCAGAAAATGCAAAAGAAAATACAGTACCTACTGAGGGTTTTCTTTTGTATTTCTTCAGTGGCCTGTATACCAGGGGCCACGGTATCTCTTTCGAACAACCCGCACCACTGGCAGGCATCGGTCCTTGTGGACCCCACCAGTTGGTGCTGCCATCTCTTTGAAACGCGCGTGAAACAAAATGTGCCGTCGACCCGGGCTTGGTCCTTACCGGACAGCGAGCTACCCATTACTCGCCGTCCGCAAGCCCGAGCCTACGGTGGCCGGAAATCAGCCTGGGATTTCGGACGCCCAGGACGTCTGTTACCTTTTAGAAAGTTTTACTTTTTAATTTATTTTTCAGAACCCATTTGACAATTTTTTAAATTTCCTGAACTTTTTGGCGAAGTTAGAATTAACCTTGAACTCAGAACATCTTTCTCCTAAATAGATATTAAACGTTACAATTTAATTGGTAGAACGTAACGTTGTACCACATAATACAATACATATCGAAAGATTACAGTAGCACATAATGCGTCACATATAAACCTTTTCAAAAGAAATAAAAAACACAATGGGCACTAAATAACTACCTAAAGATACGTCATCCTCAACTGCCGAATCAAAGACACAAACCCACAGAATTTCCTAATTCAAACCGCAAGACGCACAGTGGTAACACCAATTAAACGGGCCAGACGAAAATCGTCAAACGAACCCCAGTACAAAATTTGAATACACAAGTCACGTTCGCCAAATAAGCAGCAGTAACAAGCGGTATATCGCTTGCACTGATTGTTAATTGATTAGATTAAAAATTTTGTTCCAATTCGGCGTATTGTTACATTGGGGGACGGCCCTAACGAATTAATTAGTTATTTTTAATGGTAAAGGTGTATTTTACAATTTGGATGTTGACAGATGGATTATTAGATAAGCCTGTTAGCTTTCTTTGTGGAGTATAAACTTGATCTTGTTACGTGATTGGGGTAAAAATGTTGATGCCACCCACGGATAGCTTGAGGTGTAAAATCTGATTAAACGTAAAGTGTAATTAAAACCCTTTGTTGGGAAGAAAGTATCTGGTGTGTTATGGTTTCAAGAAGTCCTAACGTTGTCATGGTAGTGTCATTATTTCGCTGAAATGATGACACTTTTACAACGATTACATACCATAACATCACACCTTGTGAGGTGCTTGTCGATCGATCAAGTTAAGATACGCTTGCCGCGGTTGGTCTGTGGGCGAGTGACCATCTTCACATACCCTCCGTGCCTCAGAAAGCACATTAAGCCGTTGGTCCCGGCTGTCATTTGTCGATCTTTGTCAGTTATTACGGGTCGTCAGAAGCCCGAAGGTCAGACAATCAGTCTTACCAAGGGGTATCGTATTACCCAGTAACTGGGTTGTGGAGGTCAGATAGGCAGTCGCTCCATGTAAAATACTGGTATTCCGCTGCATTCGGTTAGACTAGAAGCCGACCCGACATAGTTGGGAAAAGGCTAGGCAGATGATGAACATCGCACCTTGTCTCTCCCAAAGATTAAGCAGAGATTTACGTATAGTATACACATATTTCCCCACTTATATTTAAATCCCATGTTTTTAATGGGAGCGAGCCTATTGCCATCAACAGAGCACTAGGACAAACTGTCCAGTTAGGTAGGTCCAACTTCGAGAAAGAGGTCAATCGTCGAATCTGACTCTTTGGGAAGCTACGCAATATGTTCCCGTCCCAAATACCGCAGCGTCTCAAGACGAAAGTCTTTGACCAGTGTGTGTTGCTAGTCGACCTATGGAATACCAGTCTCCAGGTTGCTAGTGAGAAATCTCTGATGGTAAAATCGAACAACACTTAGCCCGACCTGAAATTCCAGCCCAAGACCTCATACACTGTTGGGCATGAAAGCCTGGGCTTACAGCTTGTGACCTCAAGACCAACGAGGAAAATACAGAGACATTTTCAAAATCAATCTGCCTAGCTTTTTTCCCATCTATGTCGGGATCGCCTTCCAATCAAACTGGATGCAGCTATATACCAATATTTTACATGGAGCGACTGCCTCTTTGACCTCTACTGCCTAGTTACTGGGTATTACGATACCCCTTCCTACCGGAGTCACCAACATAGCTTGTAGAGTAAGCAAGCTGAAGTGGCAGTAGGCTGGCCATGTTTGTCGAAAGACCGATGGACGGTGGAGCAGACGAGTCCTGGAGTGGAAACTGCGTATCGGCAAACGTACGAGTAGTGTGGGACGCCCCCCAGCTAAATGGACCGACGACCTTAAAAAGGTGGCTGGGACAGACTGGATGCAGAAGGCGGAGGATAGAGTGTTGTAGCGCAGCCTGGGAGAGGCCTATGTCCAGCAGTGGACTACGATAGGCTGAGTTGATTGATTGATTGACGATACCTCTTGGAAAGAGTGGTTGTCAGACTTTCGGGCTTCTAAATGACAAGGAATATACATTGTTATGGATGTTAGTAGCTATTAAGTTAGGATAAGCGCCTTTATCGTATTGGGTTATCCTGTAATGGAAGATGTAAGTACATAAACAAATACATAAATTCGGTCTAGCATTACCCAAAGACAGACTTACATCTTCAAATTACCCATAAATTATCCCTTATATCGCTGTACTCTTGACTGGTATTAATACACCTCATTTTATTACACTCCAAGCTCTTTTAGCCCCCTTAAGACAAAACACGTAAGTGATGTATGAGCCAATAAATTGTAAAATTCAGATGCAACACATGAGGCGCAACGAAAAACGCACAAATTTTTACGACAAGAAGTATATTTTCCTAAATTCGCTCCCAAATCTTTATTGCATACACAAGTGTATTCAAACTACAAAATTTCATCCCGCAATAAGATTTTGTTAGACAATTTTGACACCCCTAAACACTCGCGTTTTATTGTCTTGAATATTTTTATTTGAATACGCAGTACCCACCTTCAAAATTGAGTTAAAATGACAGTGGCATACGTAGTGATTCGCCCCGTGGTCGCATTAAGCGTATTAGGGGCGAAAATTGGATTTGTCGAGGGCGTTTTATTGGTACACTTGTTACGAATTTAGGAACACTGTGCTTTAAAAAAGCTCTTTGTCAATGTGACGGTATGTGTGTTGTGTTTATATTGGAAAATTTCGGTTTCAAATAAGTTTAATTTTGTGTCCCTTCGTTTTCGGGTAGTTGGCAATATTATCGATTTTTCTCTTTGCCATAAGGCAATTTGCCAAATTTGTCTTTCGTTTTGGGTATGAAACCAATACGACTGTATTTATATAATCATTGGCAAACAAAAATTATATAATCATTTTTTTAAATTAACCATACACAGGCACTTTGGAACTGTTGAGGAGTCGGTCAGTTAGTCAGAATTTGAAGTTAGCCTATTCCTAAACATAGGTCACTATGGAGAAGACCGGACCAGAGACTCCGACTTTATATAGATAGGTGCAATAGCCGCACTTATATATCACTTATATTTCAACATATTTCACATCTATACAGGAAAAGTTTTTATCCAGTGCGCAAACTGTAACCATGAATTCAGCATGTCATTCTAGACCCCCTAGCACGGAAATTTTTCGACAGAAAAAAACCAGCTGTTTCATAGAAAAGTGCAATACCTACGCGGTCAAAATGTATGGAACAGCAGATTTTTTTTTGTATAACCGGCGAAAAATTTCTGCGGTAGGGGGTCTAGAATGATATACTGAATTCATGGTTACAATTTGCGCACTGAATAAAAACTTATCCTGAATCTATTAATCTATACTAATATTATAAAGAGGAAAGATTTGATTGTTTGTTTTTTTTGCATTGAATAGGCTCTAAAACTACTGAACCGATTTGAAAAATTATTTCACTGTTGGGAAGCTACACTATCCCCGGGTGACATAGGCTATATTTTATCCCCGTATTCCCACGAGAACGAGAACTACGCGGGTGAAACAGCGGAGCACTGCTAGCAAGTAATAAGTTAGGTACGGTCAACTGTGGCCATCTTTTCTTTCCATAACAACTTTACCCATGAGCACTGTAAGTACTTAAATTACTCTCGATAGCTAAAACTGTTGCCGCCGAAGTAGAATAATCTACTATTTGTTACAAATTTTTAATAATCGAGAGATATTTTAATACAGTTCTCATTGGTAAACTTAGCCTGAGTAGAAATAACCTTAGAATATTCATAGGAACAATTACGGGCCATAACCCCCTTAACAAACATCTTCATAATATAGGCGCCACAGACAGGCCGCTTTGTAGGGGCTGCCTTGACGCCGAAGAATCTGCCGCCCACTACATTCTGGAATGAGGCTGTGGCTTCTCAACGTGAAGAAATCCTCGGAACAGTGAGGTCGCTCCTCAAAGCCTGTGAAGCTCCCGGGAAGCTTCTGTGCTTTTCGGCGAAGCTAGGCTGGCTTTGTTAGCCAGAATCCCCACGCACAGTAGACTTGATGGGAGTCTAAATGCGGTAAAGAGAGTCCCATCATCGCCATCAACATCATTGGTAAAGTAGCTTATGGAAAGTAATGATGCCACAGTTCACGGTACCTACTTACCTACTGAAATAATTCTCAGACACATTGAAGATTTTGAAACTGTCCTCTAAAAAACCCTCGCTATTTGTCCTTTGCTGCAGTTTATCAAAGATGTTCTTGAGTTGAATTAATCCAGTGTAATTAATAAAAATTCAATACACGCAGTGATTACTAGCTCACTTCTATTTCTAAGTACATATTCTAATGTGACCCTTGCATATTTTAATATTATCTTACTATTAACTTGTTAAGTGACTGACTTATTAGTAAGTGATCGAGCCATCTTTGAACAAACATTAACATAGACATTATCTGGACCGGCTTTGAATTTTTTCGTCGATGCTTTACTAAAAATTGCATAAGTATTGCACCATTGTAGGAAACAAACTACTATTCTCTTTGAGCGGTGGGCCAGAATCCACCACGCGAGCTCAGCGCGGGTCTTCGAATTTTTGGTTCTTGGAAATTTCTGAGCTTCATCTTCATAATTATTGGTCATCTGAGACATACAACTCGTAAATAGCGGTCCCTTTTACCACGTAGAATTACGATTTAAAAAGGTATGTATTTAATCAAATCTCAAATTATTCCCATATTGCCTTTCTAAAAATACTATTGAACACTCTGATGTAATTATTGCGCCTCTTTTTGTGAGCCTCAAATAGTTCCTATTTTGGGGTCTTAAACCAAGTCCAAGACCTGTGAGGAAGGCCGAAATTAAAAAGAGACTCATTTATTTTTAAGAAGTCCTCATTATTCGAAACTCAAAACTTTTTTAGAGGTTCATTAATTTCAAGGTCTATAAGTTTTTAAAAGATCAGTTAATTTCCCTTTAAAAATCTCTAATACTTTCTAAACGTAATAAGAACACACGCCATCTCACTATTTCAATCAGCCACATGTGCAAGTAAGGTCACTAAAACAAATGTTTGTGTTTTTTACCCGACTGCGCATAGAATGCATTTACTTGACAGATCGCGGTGAATCAGTGTCCCTAGGCGCATTTATTTGTGAATACGCCTCGCTACGCATTGTTTTGATTTACGCGCAGATGCGTTTTTTGCCCAAATAGATTTGATTTCGACACACTGTGCGACTTTCTGCATAGAAGCGGTTTTATTCTGAGTCTTTGAAAACCAAATTATTAAGATACTTATGTTTGTAGTTAATAATAATATCAACTTAGGGCTGATTATTTAATAGTCAGATAATTTATATTTGAAGGACTAGCTTTTGCCAGCGGCTTCGCCCGCGCGGAACTTTCATACCCTATATAACTCGAATTGAATTTCGAAAAATCCTTCCTTATTTCTTGTCTACGTTATAAAGGGAATCTTTGCAAAATTTCAGCTTTCTAGGTCCAAAGGTTTGAGCTGGGCGTTGATGAGTCAGTCAGTCAATTAGGACTTTTTATTTATATACCTAGATATAACAAAAATGTCAATTTTACATATTTTCCATACAAAAGCTGTCAATCCGCAATATTTATTCCTCAGATAGAAGTTATCTGACTGTTTAAAAATCAGCCCTTAATCTTTTAAGTCCCAGGTAAATAAAAATCTAGATAGGGAAAAATAAGCATAAGTAACTAACCGATTTAGTTTAATTTACAAAGTCGCCTGACAATAATATTAATATACATTATTTTATTCTTCATCCTGAAAAACCTAAAACATACTTTACTGAAATAATCAGTTAAATCATCTCTAAAAATGGGTTCTACGATGAACTAAAATATCTAAAATCTATCTAATCTAGTAAAATAACAGAATAAGGTAAACACTATCCCAAACGAAGTTACCTCACTAATAACCACCAATCACCGAATCTATTCTGCCGACAGTACCTACCAACCTACCTACTACTTGTTTTGCTGTCACTACAAGGGGCGCGGTAACGTGGTTAGCCAGACAATGACTTGACGAAGGCAAATCTGATTTGCGAACCCTCCAACGTTATTTTAAAGCTAGTCTGTCATTTTGCATAGCAGTGGAGGGTTGAACAATTGGATATTTACTGTACAAGTTTAGAGGTATAAACTTAATGGGAATTGTAAAGGATTATGGTTTATTTGACGCTGGTTGGTTATTTTAAATGTGGGTAATTTGTCTTTTCAGGATTTGAATTGGGATCTTAAAAAAAAAATCTTATTACGTTTTACTATTTTTAAGGCTTAGGTACTGCCAGAGTCTGTACACGAGTAATCTATTGGTCAATTACACCAAAAGATCGCTAGATGTCCTGCGCATCATAATAATGGTTTCAGGATGTTGTCGAGACTTCCTCGCCATTGCAGCGCGTTCGGAGATATTTGCGCAAGCTCATACCGACGGTTTACTCGCAATTGTGCGCAAGGAAACCGCTTCGCTATTTGAGTCGAGTGAGAGGCAGTCGCAACCTCATCCTGAGAACTGTAGCGGAGAGTTTCGGTTCTCCAATTGTAAAGCAGTTTGTACAGAGGATGATTGGTACTAACACTCGATAGTAAGTTTTTTTAATATTATGTTACTGACACTGTATGGATTCTTTTTCCTAAATAAAATTAAATATTATGCTACTATATAACACTGGAATAGAAAGTATCCTACTTGTTAATCCAGATTATGATCTACCTGTGTGCCAAATTTCATTCAATTCCCTTCAGCCATTTTTGTGGGATTGAGTAACAAACATCTAAACATACAAACTTTCGCATTTATGATATTACTAGCTTTTGCCAGCGGCTTCGCCCGCGCGAAACTATTAACTATACTCTATTACCACACTTAGGGGTTGAATTTTGAAAAATCCTTCCTTATTCCTTGTCTACATTATAAAGGGCACCTCTGTGCAAAATTTCAGCTTTCTAGGTCCAAGGGTTTGGGCTGGGCATTGATGAGTCAGTCAGTCAGTTAGGACTTTTCTTTTTTAGTTATAAAGATAGGATAGAAGTTCCGTGTGGTGACGGAGATTCCGTGTGGTGCCGGACGTAAAAGAATAGCACCATCCCATTTCTTCCCGTGGGTGTCGTAGAAGGCGACTAAGGGACTTACTAGAGAATGGGCAGTAGCGTTCTCTATGCATTTTACCACCATACCTACTGCGATCGCCAACCCGCTTGCCAAGCGTGGCGATTATGACAAAAACCCCCCCTTTTGAGGGAGGCTTATGTCTAGCGGTGGACGACTTTCAGCTAAAATGATAATGATGAGGATACTAGGATTGAAGATCACGCCCCTCGCATAACTGCGTACTTATGTGATGTATAGAACCACATCCTTATCTATTCCTTTCTCTATTCCTCCTATTCGTCAAATTAAAATAGTTTTTAATAAATTACGTTTAACAATTAAAAATACCCTTTTGTTGTTGGCAAAATTCGAATAACCTATTGAGTATTTTGTCACGCAAGCAAAATAACAGATCTAAGTAGGTACGTACCTACTTGTTTTGTACATACTCAGATCTTATTTTGTCGATAAAAGGAGACATGTAATGAATTATTCTAAGCAACAAAAAGAGCAAGGTGAATACGTAGGAGTCTTACTTAGAATCAAACATTTTAAAACTAAGCAAAACCGGATGTTTTTACCGATTCGCACATTGAATTCGCATACGTATTGATTCATTCATAATATTAAAGAGAAGAAAGTTTCAACTCTAGACAGTGATGGACGATATATCCGGGATTGGACCAGCTTATGTGTCAGCAGCATTAATTACATTCGACGGTGACGTTTATATTAATTTAGAAATTAAAATGAGTTCTGAGGAAATTATAAGTTCCTATATCTCCTTTCCAATATCTTCTCGTCCCAAATACCACAGTGTCTCAAGACGAAAGTCTTTGACCAGTGTGTGTTGAGACGTGGTCGCTCATAATGGGCCTTATCAGAAGGCTTAAAGTCACCCAAAGGGCAATGGAGAGGGCTATGCTCGGAGTTTCCCTACGCGATCGAATCAGAAATGAAGAGATTCGCAGGAGAACTAAGGCAACCGACATAGCCCGAAGAATTGTCAAACTTAAGTTGCAGTGGGCAGGGCACATTGCTCGCAGAACAGATGGCCGAAGGGGCCGAACGGTTCTGGAGTGGTGACCGCGTACCGGAAGACGAAGAGTGGGAAGGCCTCCCACAAGGTGGACCGATGACCTTGTGAAGCATCCGCTGGCCTATGTCCAGCAGTGGACGTCTTTCGGCTGAAATGATGATGATGATGATGATGATATCTCCTTTATGATTTACGGGTAACTCATGTAGATTTTGTTGGGTAGTCTCCTTTTAATTTCTGACGCTTTTTTCTTCAAACAAAATCAACAAACTCGTAGGCATGATGCAGATTTTAACTGCCATGACAATATTGAATCCTAACTAAGAATTTCTTTTGATCTATATAAATAAAAAGAGAAGTCCTGACTGACTGACTGACTCATCAACACCCAGCCCAAACCCTTGGACCTAGAAAGCTGAAATTTTGCACAGAGGTTCCCTTTATAATGTATATGTCGCAGGGATATGAGGAAAACAGGGAATTGATCAAATGTCTAAGCGATTTGATCAAATCACGGAGGACGTTAAAATAATAACACGTTTTTATCATTTCCCTAAGCAAATCTGGTGATTTGACAAATCCCAATAAAGAAATCTAGTGATTTGAACAAATCTCAAAATTGGTTCAGTGAAATGACAAAAATAACTCTTCTGTGGTAATTTAAAGGTTTATTTTGTACTAGCAACCCACCCCGGCTTCGCACACAAAATGTAATATAGATCTCAAAAATCACAACTAGAACATAATTATTTGAAAAAGAGAAAAAAAAAATGTATTAAAAAATAGAAAAACGTAACGTGTGATATGGCTATTTGTAATATTCACTTATTTAAACACGCAGATTTGTGGCAACGTGAATTACACAGAACATTATTTTTCTTACAGGCACATTTGTTCGTTTTGCATCGTACTTTGGACTCTTGACAAGAACACAGCTTGAATCCTTGTCCTCCAAATAAAGATAATTTTCCTGCAATTTCACGCAAACTCAGCGTTGTAGATGGAACCGAATCGGTTAATGTAACTGTAGATAATTGAAGAGCGTTTCTTGGAAGCCAATCTCTTATGATACCAACTGAAGTACCGATTTGAAATAAATTGTTTTTCGTATCTAATACAATCCCTGTAATACTATTTGCATCTAGTGGACCTCTATCTACTTTTGGTACATCAACCAAAACGGTGGAAACCAACTAATACATCCTTGAATTTTTTGGAACAAGTTTCTTTCATTTTATCAGCAGATCTTTTTAAATTTTGTGAAGCATCTTCCCTTTGCTTTTTAATTTTCTCTTTTTGGCATAATAAGCATAAAACTCCCGACCCATATCCTTCTTCGCTTGTCGTAATGCCACATATTGCATGCACGGAATTTCCGCAAATGTCACATGAATGAGCTCCTGTAGATTCTTGTCCACAAACAATACAAATCATTTCCTGTACCCTCACAACCAATTCACTTTCTGATACAACAGGTGGTTCAGCTAATAATTCATGTGTTAAAATAGGTGAAGTCGAAGTGTTATCTTCATTTGATGCAATAGTTAGTTGTTCCTCAGAAGTTGTGGCGTTGTTATCAATTGATTCAGTAGCTAATACGTTTTGCTGTTTAAGAAGCTGATCCAGATCCTCTTCAGTAACTAACTTGTCAAGTAATTCTGTTGAAATATGAGTAGATCGGAGTCCTGTTTTTGGTTCTGTTCCAAATAACGCCTTGTAAGGTGAACGCTTAATGGTACGATGAAAGGAGGAATTCTTTTGAAATTGAACAAAATAACAGCCGATTCCCAATTTTTACTGTCATTGTCAATTAACCAAGCCCGTAACATCGCTTCGACATCTTGGTTTGCACGCTCAACTGACCCTTGACTCGCTGGATGTCTAGGCCTACCATTAATAATTTTGCATGTTGGCCACATGGCAGTTAATTCTTGAATGATTGCAGCAGTAAACTCACGGCCATTGTCACTTTGTAGTATATGGGGACAACCGACTTCCAGGAATTTTTTTAAAAGTTCCATTGCTACTTCAGCTGCTCTTTTTGAAATCAATGGTCGCAAAAAACTGAATTTTGTTGCGTGATCTTGATAATGTAATAGCCATTTATAATACCTGTCGGGGGTTGACTGTAGGTCAATCAAATCAACCTGGCCGCGATGGTTAAAATCATTAGACACAATCGGGCAAACAACAATACCTTTTCTTGGGAATTTCTTTTTAGATTGACATACCGTTCAGAGTTTCAAAAATTCTAATACAACAGAAGTGGGAATTAAATATCTGGATTTCAAATAGTACAGCATTTTATCTCTGCCACCGTGGCCCGTCGCTTGATGGGTTTCACAAAGTATGGCATAAAATTCATTTGGAGTCACTATCTTAACCACTGAGTCAGAAGCAAACTTTATTTTTAATATCAAAAACTTGGTTGTACCTACCTCCATTACATCATATTTGTTACCGTAATAATATTGCTTGTTTGTTCTCTTAAGATTCAGTACTGGAGCTGATTTTAATTGTTCAATCGCTGTAATCGCTTCTTCTACCCTCTCTTGAGTCCATAACGGTTTTTCCTTATCATGCCGCCCCTCTACAATCGTCTTAATAGCTTCATTAAACTGTTCCTCACACACAAACTCAGTACGAGGCTGATTTTGTTCCGTATTCAAAGCCATTCTCTATAATTTTCGTAAAATTATACTCAAAAGTGCGTGCGTCCATCTCCCATAGTGTTTAGAACCAACTAAGACCACGTGCGGGCGGCCGCGGGTGAGTGCGGGGTGGAGCAGGGGGCGCGGTAACTGACAAGCAAGCGCGAGCGCGACGTAAACAAGAACTGGACATGTTTTATTATCTTTTCACTGAACCAATTTTGAGATTTGTTCAAATCACTAGATTTCTTTATTGGGATTTGTCAAATCACCAGATTTGCTTAGGGAAATGATAAAAACGTGTTATTATTTTAACATCCTCCGTGATTTGATCAAATCGCTTAGAGATTTGATCAATTCCCTGTTTTCCTCATATCCCTGCGACATATACAAGGAATAAGGAAGGATTTTTCGAAATTCATCCCCTAAGGGAGTTAAATAGGGGATGAAAGTTTCGCGCGGGCGAAGCCGCTGGCAAAAGCTAGTAAGACATAATTATCAGCAATGAATTAGGAAACAAAAGTTTAACTTTTAAGACATAATTTCAGGAAATAAGTAGGTAACGACCTACGAGCATAAAAAATACCTTACAGTTACAGTTTATTTTTTCACGAAGCAACGCGCGCTTTACTTGTGGTTATCAAGTGTACAAATACGCTGTGGCTGAGTGTGTAAGCACAGGAGCTCTCGGTACCATCCGAGAAAACGGCGAAGTTGGAAATATGTGTCTGTATGCGTATGTGTGCTGACGCTACTCGTCTTCACGCACACATTCACAGCGTGTACCTTTGGTTACCACAAGTAAAGCGCGCGTCGCTTCGTGCATTAACCTTACTGTAACGAACATATGAAAATTAATTATTAAGTCTAGCTAGATAGGCTAGATAGGTCGACGGCGCGTTGTGTTCTGTGTGAGTGAAGTGATGGGGCCCGCAAGGACCGATGCCTACCAGGGGTGCGGGTTTGTTCGAAAGAGATACCGCAGCCCCTGGCATACAGGCTACTGAGGGAACACGGGTGGGTTTTAGTCAGTAAAAGCCTGACACGCCCTCCTGCTCCACCCAGAGCGGGAGAAGTTATTTGATGAAGTCCCACCCAAAAAAAACATAGACAGGCTAGTCTACATACATACATACCTTTTATATGCGCCTTGCTGGTCGGCGGCGCATCCCGACTCCACGGAGGATCGCCATGTCCAGAGAAGTCCCTTAACTTGAGGTAGCTTATAGTCAGCCTTATAATGGAAGCCTTGTCCAGCTGGCTGGTGATCGCCGCTGGGAGGGGCAGCATCTTCGCCAGCTCGTAGAACTCGTAGTTCTCTTTCCCTCTTCTTGAACGAGCTGCGTCTCTGCTTTTCTCTTTTCGGAGCTCGAGGATGCTGTAAAGAAAGGGTTATGTTAGATTGGTGGTAATTAAAGGGTAGGTGTTGGATTTAGCTGCATAGATATTAAAAACATTTCAGTCTAAAACCTATTGTCTGTTTCTTGAGAGAGGCACCATTCTTTCGATAACGATCAAAAATGTATTGAAAGTCTTTGTAGAAATACGAAACACTTTTAAAACGTTTGCTACTTTTCTAGGCTCCGCGGATTAAATAGGTAGAACAATGTCTTCACATATTAATGTATTTCAGAACGGTATCATGTTTAGCATTTTCTTCTTTTTGGAACTTTTTCTGTAGGTCAATTTATTTAACCGTTTTTATTCGTATGATTTAGTATTATATATATTAGAAAACAACATTAGACAAAGGATAATCGATTTCATACATAGATTAAAATTTGTATTTTCCGGAGCTTTCAGAATTTCTCATCAGCGTATTGCATTCACACACGACTTTATTAATAACTAGCTTTTGCCAGCGGCTCCGCCCGCATGAATGTCGGTTATCGCGTAAAAAAGTAGCCTATGTCCTTCTCCATATCCAAGGCTATATCTCTGCCAAATTTCATGACGATCGGTTCAGCGGTTTAGGTGTGAAAGCGTGACAGACAAACAGACAGAGTTGCTTTCGCATTTATAATATGAGTAGGGATAACAAAAGCATACGCTTCCGAATAGCTTGTTTTTAAGGAAAACACGAATGGGTCATTCTCAGGAGACTCATTATTTGGTTGACTTCGGTGTCATTTTTTTTTTTAATTTAGGCCTTGTTAACATGAAATATCAAATCTAGAGTTAATTTAAAGCATGTTAGTAGTAGAGTGTTAACTCTAGATTTGATATTTCATACCTAAATTAGATAACAAAAATGACACCGAAGTCAACCAAATAATGAGTCTCCTGAAAATGACCAGAATACATTTTTGTTTTGTTTTATAGATCTTCTATTCGTTTAAACCATTTTCTCTACACAAAACCTGTTCCACCGTAACATAACCAAACATTTTTTCCTGTATCCTCAAAAAATATACCCAAAATATATCCTTGAGCATTTAATAAAGAAAAATCCGCCCAAATGTCTTGCCCAGCTGTGGGTGTGGTCCCGAACACTCCCACTGCCCGCCCAAAGGCGGAGTTACTAATGAACGCTTTATACTTATTTATACATTTAAAACTCTGACATTTGCATTTAAGTTAGATCCCAAAGATGTTTCTGTATAATTAAATCTTAATTTACATGTTTTTGTATAAAATTTTCATATAAAAGTTGGTAATAAAGTTGGGTTTTTTGAAAACAGGTTTCGTAATAAAGTTACGTTAATTTGAGATCTGATGGGTATTTAGGTACCTACATTACGTTAACTTGTTTTTGTAGAGGTCAGCAGGATTCGAGGCGTTCTAAGGCACAATACTTCTATATCACATAGGTACACTATACAAACAAGCTCTAAAAAGATACATCCGCCGTGAACTACGCTTTCTGTACATCAAACTAAGTACCTAACATTGCACAAAATTAATTGCTGGGAAACGATTTTTTATTTTTTGTGTCAAAAGCTGTTTGAGGTAGTGCGCAATATATAACACGCAAAAAAATTGTGCTTATGGGCGCTTGTAACGGTGCAGGGGTCAAGAGGTATTTAAAGTTGTGTGTTATCCTTAAGGGTACACTAATCGCGGGGTCGAACTCACTGGTGGGCCTGGCTAAAAAGCACGCTGTCTCACCAGGCTTCGTTTCCGACAGAGATAGTCTCAGTGATGAGCAGTTAGACGCCAGTCTATACGCACAACATTATTGAGTGAGCTGCAGGATCAGTTATAGTCAAACAGGCGCGTAAAAATTAAGAAAAGTCCTTCGGAAGATCGGGTTTTCTGAAAAAACCACTGCATGAATCAATGACCAATTAAGTTTATTGAACATTTTGACCATCAATGTCTCCGTACGCAGAAGTTTCCCAGATTGGGTGCGGTACGTATAAAATATTATATTGACGGGAAGTACAAGAAACTCTCAGCTTCGTTGTGTGTCTTTTTAGACTCTATAATAATACCAATAGTATCAATTAGTACGGGAGTATTGTGCTGACTTCTTACGGATGGCCTTAAAAACATTGTAATGTCAACAATATACTCTAGGTAACAAATTGTGCACAACAAATAAATAAATAAAACATCACTTTGAGCGATTTTTGACTTTAAACATTCATTGGGATTAAATGAACTTAAGAACTCACTTATAAGAATTTATCAAAGTGTTTGGTAAGTATTACACATCTATCTCATCCTATTGATAATAATTTAACACTAACCAAGTTCATTACATTGTCCCAAAGGGAACATAATACAGTATTATTACATAACGCGATTTAACTTTAGTTCTAGCCTAAAGCTCGTGAGCCAGTTTCAACATTCCAATTTGTTTTTGGATTTGGTAGGTAGTTCTTAATACAAAAATGAGAACTTAGCTAATTTATCAGTTTTGTAAATAGAACGCCATTTATGTCTCATTTCAAAACAGGTTCGATGGTTTAAAAGTTTAAACCATACGTAAAGAGAAACGTTGTATTGTAATAAGATCGATAATGTTAGTACAGGTGCCAGCACATCAGGCTAAGCTAAAGCTTACCCCCAAACTGTCAAATTGTTCCAAATGAACATGAAGCTTATGCGTATGTAATAAAGTTGAAAATGTATCAAAGAAATTTGACAGATTGGGTTGTACAGTCGCCAGCAGGTCAAGCTATCTCAAACTGTCAAATTTTCAACGAATAAATTTCATAGTGCGCGCATACCCTAAAAGTCCCATGTAATAGGGGCGAGCCTATTGCCATCAACCGGGCTGCTACTGAGAAATCCCAAATAGAAAAACCTAATAACACTGCCCGACCTGGGATTCGAACCCAGGTACCTCATGCTCAGCAGTAGCACTTGCGACCACTAGACCAACGAGGCAATTCAAGTTTTCTTTAAACCGATTTCTTGAAAACGCTCTTTAACTGTAAATAATTTTGAAAGCAAAAATATATAAGATACTTTCAAGTCTTTTTTGCATACAGTGATGGAACTCAAAACATAATTAAACATAAGTACTTAAATGCATAAAAAAAATCATCAAAGTGATCTCTTAATTATCTTTAAAACCAGTTTCAAATGTCAAACTGCATTCAGTGATGGATTATTTATTTTTAAATAGTTAATATATATAAATAATAATTTAATACGATTTTATTTGCATGCGCTTGCTCATTAATTTTTCGAATTTATTACAACAGATTTTAACCCGTATCGGATTGCAATAAGAACTATTATCGCTCATAACGACACTATTAAAAGTTAAATTGGCCTGAAATAAAATAACCCCAGCGTAAAATACTAAGATATCTTCCAACATTTTCCAAAAAAAGAACCCGACACATAATGAAACATTAAGCTCGGTCTACATCAGCGGAAACTTTACAACCGGGTCTAAACCGAAGGTGCGAACTAAGCGAAGTGTCCGTTTTACGATCGAGCCCGATTACCAGGCATCCCGTGAGACCTCGGCTTTATCGTCACCTGAGTAAGGCCATTTGAAAATTGGCGCGTTTTTACGATTTTTTTAAAGGTTTTCCATTCTTTGTTTGGCTCGAGATAGTTTGGATCTGAGGTGCATGTCCTAGAATGGGCGTCTCTAACGAGGTTGATTACCTGCTTTAAAAAAAGGAATAGAGTTCAAATGTTTATATTCTAGAATGCAACTTTTTTAAGTCGCTTCTTTATTGTTTTGCTATTTGCATCTTCACGTAAGCAAAAAAAAATATGTCGAAGATATTGTCACTACATATTACAACAGAGCTTAGGCCGACCAATAAGTTATTTTGGTTTACATCATACATTGATTAAGAAGGTGTAAAATACCGTGCATAATTAGCCTCAATCAATAAATCAACTCAGCTTATCGCAGTCCACTGCTGGACATAGGCCTCTCCCAGGCTGCGCCACAACACTCTATCCTCCGCCTTCCGCATTCACCTCGTCTGCTCCACCGTCCATCGGTCCTTCGTCAAACATGGCCAGCCCACTGCCACTTCAGCTTGCTCACTCTACAAGCTATGCCGGTGACTCCGGTTCTTTTTCGGATAATCAGCCTATGATGTGGAAACTGCTGGGACACAGACCACTCGGTGACAGGGAGTGGGCCGTAATCCACCACGCGAGCCCAGTGCAGATTTTTAGATGTCATAATATGTCATGGAATTTTTGGTACTAAATTTTGCACGGTGTATTTATTCCTTCACCATTTTGAGAGCTGTGGTAATGAAATAATTTACACAAAATAAACTGCCTTACTGGGTTCGATCTACGACCTACCCTATTCTTAAAACTACTCGTAAGTCACAGCCGTTACCACTGTGTCACCAGGGCCCCAATTCTGTGTGGTAATAATGATTCCCAGCGGTATCTTACTACGCTCAAACTACGTCAATATCGTGTTTTTTAGAAACCAATGTAACGGTAAGGAATCGAAATGTCATATTCTGTATGTTCCAAGACAATTTGTCGATATTAATAATATGATATTAGCAGATTTCGTGTGTGACTGACGTGGTTACGAGTAAGGAATCGTTAAGTGGTCATTGTGAATTTAGACCCAGTGCTGATATATGTATACGTACCATTTAAACTTAAAAATCATGGCCAATGGCCATGGCCGGAACGGTTAGCGCAGTGGTTAAGCGATTGACTGTTGCGCTGCGTGTCGCGGGTTCGATTCCCGCACGGATCAAATATTTGTATGACCTACAAGTAGTTGTTCCGGGTCTGGCTGTTTGTGTATGTGAGTTTAAATGTTTGTAAACGCACCCACAATACAGGAGAAATTCCTAGTGTGGGGCAAAGTTAAAAAAAAAATGGATTTAAAGAAAAAACAACCTTAGTACTTCCTTTTCAAAATAAACTTTTCTCAATCAAGATAAAAATAACTAAAGGTATTTTAAAACGGAACTCTTAACCCTTATCTTAAATAACTACGCCTAAGGGACTAATAGCGTTTAAAAATATAAAGAAATGTGAAACAACCCTTCGTAAATCTGATTTTCCGATAAACGATAGTAAACTGTTAGAGTTAAGGGCGGGTTACATGAGACTGGTCAGTTTGAGGGAACATATTAATATTTTCGTATAAAATAAACATTTATTTTGTTATTTTTGTCATTAAGTTAATATATTTTAAACATAAATAATTATGAACTATATAGAAACTATAGAACACCACCTGCTACGATCCTTACATACTCCTTTAGCCTCGTTTGCGTTCCTACATCTATCAATCATACACCATTTTAAATGTAATTTAAATCAAAAAATTAAACGGCCGTCACCGTCCAGTTTTTCGCACTTTCTTCTCCATATGAATCTACAACGCTTTTGAATGGGGAACTAGCATCATCTTTCTGACATGTCAATTCCTTGACAATCCAAAGTTGCCTGTAAATTGTTTAATAGAAATTAATGCTTTCAGTTTGTGCAAGTCTAAGAGTCAATGATCAATTATTTTCAATATTTGTGCACCAAATTGGGTAGGAACATATTTACGAAGCTTTTTGCAAGTTACACGTTCATTTTTTCACTAAGTTATGGATATGTACACAGATGGTTTTTTTTTTTAAACCATTTTGTGCTAGCTTTAAACTACGTTCATACTTAGGTATATTAAAAACGAGGTCTTCGAAGTGTATCTAACTTGAGAAAGCTCTATTTTTAAACTAAAGTGATGTTAAGTTGCTTAGTTACATTCCTAAAGAACTACTCACGCATTTAAGTTGGATTGCGTGTCAATCTGAAAATACCTATTGTTTATAACAATTACTTACACAATTTACGTTCAAAAAGTATGTCTAGACAATTCACCACAACTGATGTACAAAACAATAAGTTGATATGCTAATCGATGCGCAAATATGTGGTCGATTGATACGCATAAGTAATTGACACATAGCGGGAGAATTATAGGAGGTGTAATATTAGCCTTTGAGTCATTATGAGGTCAGTAGGTATATGAGGTGATGGTAGAACTATTATCATTGTAATGATATCGCAGTAACTAACCACTCCTATTTATTTCATATTCTCACCTACTTACTTATCGCATATAGCAAATAAAAACGAAATTAGATGCATAATGTGTTTAATTTATATAAAATAATTTCTAGGTATGGTTTTCATTAAAAGCTGAATTTCTGATTAGGTATCACTGATTTAAACTGCTGCTGCTAGCCTACCTTGAACAATCTAGCAGAAAGTTTTGTTTTTGTTGTTGTAAGAATAAAGTTTTACATAGTGCTACCACAACATTATATGCTGTACAAAATATTCAAACATCATTCTGATAAAACTAAGTACAGACGCCAGCACATCTAGTCATCCCAAACTGTCAATTTTTCCCAATTGAACATGAACCTTATGTATTTGTAATAAAGTTGAAAATCTATCAAAGAAATGTGACAGATTAGGTTTTTTTTTTTTGGGTGGGAAATCATCAAATAACTTCTCCCGCTCTGGGTGGAGCAGGAGGGCGTGTCAGACTTTTACTGACTAAAACCCACCCGTGTTCCCTCAGTAGCCCGTGTGCCAGGGGCTGTGGTATCTCTTTCGAACAAACCCGCACCCCTGGCAGGCATCGGCCCTTGCGGGCCCCATCATTTTTGTGCTGACATCTCTTTGAGGCGTGCGGGGAACACAACGCGCCGTCGACTTGGGCTTGGTCCTTACCGGACAGCGAGCTACCCATTACTCGCCGTCCGCAAGCTCATGCCTACGGTGGCCGGAAATCGGTCTGGGATTCCCGACGCCCAGGGCGTCTCCGTATCCTTGACAGATTAGGTTAGCTTGATGTGCTGGCCTCTGTACCTACCATTAATTTCAAGATTTGTGAATTATTTTAAGTACAATGTGAATAAATAATTAGGTAGTATTATTATAATTAGGTAATTGTTAAATTCGTTACTTTAAAATCGCTTTCAAATTACGTACCTACATATAATCTTGAGTAAAGGGACGAGAAATTATTTTTCACCAATTAGGTACCTACATAATAGAGATGTTCTTTATAGTGCAATAAACCTAATAAAGAATTAACTACATTGCACTCCCATGTAAACCAACCTTAACTAACGTTTAAACCAAGGGTTGCAATGGTCAGTTAAGGGTATTACATTGTTTAAAATAACTTTACAGTGAGGGTTGAACACCCCCTTGTCTTGACCGCCCCAAGAATAGGGTGAATTATAGATATGATGGAGTTTTCTTTTTTATTTAGGTAATTGATTGGATAATTTTATGCTGAATGGTTTTGTGTTTAATTACAGGGGTCGATTGATCAGGTTAAGCTACGCTTGCCGAGGCTGGTCTGCGGATGGGTGACCATCCATTACAGTTCTGAGTTGAGCAGCATGATTACTGATAAATTCGTGCACTAATTGGACAAAAATACCATTTCAGACACCATCTACATGGTCTTCACATGATCTGACCAAGATTATGTCTGGACTTTAAAAGAGACTGTGACCTCTGAGTTTGTTTCGGCCTTTCTTCTCAGAGTAGTCAGAAAGGAAACGCCGACCTCATCTAGTTTAAAAAAATTTTTGACGTGTAAAAGTGTTTGTACAAACCTACTTACAGAAATAAAATCGTTTACCATTTATCATTATCATATAAAGGAGTAATTGGCTGTAATTTCAGGTGTTTGACAGTCGTTGCGCGGAGTCGGAAGCCCGAAAGTCTCACAACCAGTGGTATCGTATTACCCAGTTAGTGGGTTGTGGAAGTCAGATAGGCAGTCGCTCTCAAAGACTGGTATTCAGCTGCATCCGGTTAGACTGGAAGCCGACCCCAATATAGTTGGGAAAAGGCTAGGGAGATGAGGACATTTATTAATAAAGTAAGTACGGTCAGCAATAGAAATAAGTAACCAGGCTCAACGGATTTAGTTCGAGTTTAGTAAGAAACCGATAAATGTTTTCTTATAATATAAACTTTTTTCAAAAAAACAAAAATTCGACTGCCTAAAAAGTTAACTTTAGGTAATTAAAAAAGATGGAAACAAGAAACTTGTTTTAAAAGGATGACTATTGGACTGAATCCCTTATGCAATCGCATGCAGTCGGAGGCGATAAATGTCTTTAAGGCCCTGGTAATTTTACATGTACTCATCGTATTGTCGTTATGAGCGATAATAGTTCTTACTGCAATCCGATACGGGTTAAAATCTGTTGTAATAAATTCGAATTATAAATGAGCAAATCTTGTCGTATAAAGTGCAAATAAAATCGTATAAAATTAGATATTAACTATTTAATAAATATTAATCCATCACTGGATGCAGTTTAGCATTTGGTATTTTATGGTATATTTTTAATTATAATAAAAATTGTTATTGACGGGATAAACTGGTTTTAAAGTTAATTAAGAGGTGACTTTGATGATTTTTTAGATACATTATTTAAAGTATATTTAATTATGTTTTGAGTTCCATCACTGTATGCAAAAAAGACTTGAAAATATCATAATTATGTTTTTTTGCTTTCAAAATTATTTACGGTTAAAGAGATACACTGGTTTAAAAAACCACCTTTGAGAGCGTTTTCAAGAAATTTCCGCCTTAATGTTATTTTTTTTTTTTTAATTTTCGTAGTTGTCTGCCATACACACTTAATGTAATTAATGAATAATCATGTAGTTTATGTTGTAATGTTGACTATTTTGTTGCTTTTTTATTATTTTAGCATTCTTCATTTCAAATTACATGTAGACATACAAGTTGCATTAATTTTTGTAAGCTTTTATGAAACCCTTTATTTTAATACCCCATTCAACATATTTTAAGAAAAAAGTTTTTTTTTTTTCGAAAACACGATGTGGCGCCAACAATCGGGAATTCTTTTTTTAAAATTTTGGTATACCCAGTGTCACTCTCACAATTAAGACTAATCTAACGGCACCTCTCAAGCTGAAATAGATCAAGCCGTTTAGGCTACAGAGCATGCCAAAGAAATATACATACATACATACACACGAAAAACAGAACCCTCCTTCTGGCGCAGTCGGGTAAAAAATAAAACAACCTACTTCCGGAAAAACACTACAAAGTGAAAAATAACTTTAACTAGCTGACCCGGCAGATCTTGTCCTGTCTTAACTACTCGTATTAATATTGGATTCGCATAGCACAACGTTTTTCTTTTTTTCTTTCATAAGAACCTTCTCCAGACAACAACAAACACAACCTTTTTTTTTTTGCAAAATTGGTCCAACTGTTCACGTGTGATGCAGTGACCAAGGGAAACAGGGATTAATTTTATATACAGGAAAAATTTTTATCCAGTGCGCAAATTGTAACCATGAATTCAGCATATCATTCTAGACCCCTTAGCGCAGAAATTTTTCGCCGGATACACAAACAAAAATCAGCTGTTCCATACATTTTGACCGCGTAGGTATTGCACTTTTCTATGAGACAGCTGATTTTTTTTGTACAACCGGCGAAAAATTTCTGCGCTAGGGGTTCTAGAATGATATGCTGAATTCATGGTTACAATTTGCGCACTGGATAAAAACTTACCCTGTATAAGATTTCGGAAGGCGGAAAATTTGGATGTCTTTAAATTTTTTGTCACCGCCTTCCGAAATTAAAATTATATTCAGTTTTTGGTGTTTTTTTTTTTTTTGAAGTTGTATGTATTTCTTTTTTTTTTTTTTTTGAAAAAAAATGTATTTTTCACTTTTTAGGTTTAGTAAGTACCTACCCCACACCAATTCGATATTTCATCATCCTTGGAGTCAAAATGAAAACTCCTATAAAAGCCGTACCTACTGTACACACAAACTAAAATTACATCATCCACGTAAACAAAAATGTTCATAAATATAAAAAAATGTTCATAAAATGAAAACTACTAGACCAAACTATGTTATTTTTTTATGAGACCAATTAATGGCAATTATTACGCATCAAACTAAACAAGAATCACGTAAATCGGATCATAAATCTTGGCGTAATCCGTGTTCATACATTAAAAAAAAAACAATTGAATTGAAAACCTCCTTCTTTTTGAAGTCGGTTAAAAATAATTTAATTATTAGAAAACAAACAGTTAATTTATAAAATTAAATTTGATTTGACAATATCCATCGGTTTCTTACTAAAATTCAACTGTATCCGGCGACCCTAGTTACTTAAATCTTTTGGTGACTGTACATGACGATAATATTAAGATCTTAAAAGTATTCGTTGTATAATTCTTCATAAATGTATTCATAACGTTTTGAAAAACGGTTAAGTCCATTTAAAAAACGGTACTTCCTTACTTACCATTTTCGAAATGATTCTGCAACCATATTAAGACTCGAAACGACTCTTATCAAGATATAATAACAGTACCTACTTACTTAATAAAAAAACACAAGTATGACAAAGTTCACATTAAAAAAAAAAAAACATGTGTGCAACAGGGGCTCGTGGCTACAGAATTGAACTGGCACGGGTCGATGGAAGGTTAAACTACGCTTACCGCGGTCGGTTCGTGGATGGGTGACCAACACATCCAGGATCTGTGCCTCGGAAAGTCTCGACTGTAATTCGTAGTTCTTTGACAGCTGTTACGGGTACTCTGGCAACCAGTCCTACTAAAGTGGTATCGTGTTACCCAATAACTGGGCTGTGGAGGTCAGATAGACAGTCCATGTATACTGGCATCGGTTAGATTCGAAGCTGACCACGACATAGTTGCTAAGGGGCTAGGCAGAATGATTGTGTCATTTGTGCAACAAATAAAATTGTAAAATAAAATGTAGGTAATATGGTTTGTTTACAAGTAACCAATACTTAGGTAAGTTCATTTCATGAATTATCGACTTTAGATTTTAGTTTGATTTTATACTTATGGGATTTTATAATTAAGTATGCTTTTCTATACAGTATCTAAAGCAGCTAGGAAGTCTACTTATCCATTTAGCTGTAAAAGTCGTGAATGTGTCATAAAACCAATAGAATATGCCACAGAGAAAGCTGTATGAGAGTTCCATGTTTAAAATGTATTTTTATTTTACTCCTAAAATAAAAATACGTTTTAAACATGGAACTCTTCTTTTTTTTTTATAAAGACTTTGGTTCTGCGATTACAACATTTATGTAAGCATAGGCAAATTTTGTTACAAAAACACCTATCAGTAGAAAAAAAAAACATGAGTAAGTTAATATTTTGTACCGGACTCGTTTCTATTGATCAATTCGTAAAAAGAAAATATTTTATCAACACACAAAAGTAAAACTAAAATAAATATAAATGCCAGACACTCCAATGCTTTTTGTTCTGTCCAATTTTTATGACGAAACTCCCTTCATCTTAGAAGTGGCCGTCTTTAAGTGTCCGTGTACGTGCCTCAACACCCTGCACACCTGGGAATCGAACCCACAATACGCAGCTAACGCCTTGACCCTCCACAAATACACCCTTGATAACCACAACTGAAAATCAACCTTGACTTTATAAGATAGAGTTCAAAATCTGATACACGTTTGGATCGTTCCATTGGTCAGTGATGATTAGTGCGATATTGCAAAAAGGACGTATCTAACAAATCCGTCAGACGAATCGAAGCTCTATCTCATTGGTATAAAATCTAAAATTATAAGTCAGAATAAAAACAAAAAAGAATCTTCCTGCAAATTGAAATAGGAGAAACTCGGAGAAAAAAGTCCGGGATTCGAAGCCGGGAAAGGTCGTAAAAAGCCTAGTACGCAACCGTGTCGCAGTAGTTACGGTTAATGTGTCCCAGACAAATTAAGTTGTGCCCGAGTAGGAAAATTAGCTGTCCCCCGGGAATCCGGGATATTTCCCGGACTCCGGGATAAGTGACGGATATGACATGACTATTTATGAGTTGCATTTTATTGTCATTGATTGGGGGTATCACCTTGCTACTTATTTTGTTGGTAAGCAGATATTGTTTAATCCAATAGGTACGTCACAAAATGGATTCTAGATGGATGTGCACAAAAACAAACCATAAAAGCTCCACAATAGGGCCCTATATCTTGTAACGTGTAATCATGGTGATGTGCACCAACTAAACTTAATTTAGACTATTGCTATCTTTTTCCTTCTAATACACAAGGAAGAGACGGAAATAAAAAAGAGCAGTAAATTTTAGTTGGACTTAGATTTTCTTCGACGTAACTACGACGAACTAAATTCATCATGCTTAAAATAATAATTTACTTTGACAGTTCTCAAGCGTCACATCTCTTTTTCTTTCGTGGTCTGTCAGCAAGAGATAGGAATACTTTTACTTTAGTTTAGGTGTTGAACAAAAGAATCGGCACCATTTTCTTCAGATTGATGGCCTTAATTGAGACGTCAACAATAATCGACATAATTAAGAAGACAAGGCGGATCTATTTAAGAAAACTGTTGGTAAAAACCTATGACAATATTGACATTAATGGAGAAACATTGAATATTAGACAGCAAACATGTTTTTCCCATCACACCATTAAAAATCACTTACAAAAGGCATTATTCACACTCTATCACTTAATTGGGACCGAATCAGAGACATCGCCAATACATTCAACCCTAAACTGCCGCCGTCGAAATCTTTTGACGAAAAGATTATCCGAAATGTACCGACATGTCAATAGATCCGTGCTTGTTAAATTGTCACCCGTCACCTCTTTAGGGTTATCGTTGAAAGGTTAACACTTTCCGATTAACCCTAAACGGGGTATTTAATACCCCGCTTTTGTGAAGACCATGGGAATTTCTGTGCATTTTCCCCTTGAATGGTTCTGAGTCTAAACATTGGCCTCTGTTGCGGTTTTAAAGAAGTTTATAGGAAGATAAAGTTAACGGTTTATAAACAGATAATGGTGGTTAGTTTTATTATTTATTAGATGAATAAAATGAGGTTGTAGTGACGTCTTCCGTTTATTATGAAGTTGTCATAGACTTCATTTAATGTTTGTCTGTCTGATTGTGACATAATTAGATGCAGATGCTGTGTAACAATGCTATTGCTATTATACCTACTTTATTTAATAAAGATGGAATATAAAGCTAAATCTTGGATAATTTCTGCATTTATAAGTATTTATGCCTTAACTAAGAGAGAGAAATATACTTCCTTTATTTAATGTTTTTTCCTTTTAACTATTTTATTATAATTATGTAACTAGATTGTAAGATAGTTAATAAAGGCTTTTATTATTATATTATGCCTTAACTACAATATGACATAAGTACTATTACATTTTGATTAAATTACTAGCGCCCGCGCTTGCTTGCTTGGTTCGTATGACTGACGAAACATTGAGAATTCTCTATTAAATGTAAGGTTAATATTACTGTGATAAATATATTACATTCAAACCGCGGGGTAATTCCGTAACACACTAACAGTAGGACTGTCTTTCATCATAGGCTCAACAACAATTCATTGTGTTATTGACGTTGTTGAGCAGACAAATTTTTCGAACGTATGAAGCATGGATTACCAATTTCCCACAAAATTATTCAGATTATAATTGATACTGTCTTACGGAATTCGGGTACTGGAATGCTTATAGGAACGATGGATACCAGGTACGAAATGATTGTGTACGTCGCATCAAAATCCGTTGCGTAGTTTAGAAGACCAACGCGATCAGACAGACGAAAAGTGATTTTAATTTACATTATGTATATAGAAATGACAATACACAGTAGTTTAGAAATAAATTGATTTTTTATCATTGGGCTACCTGTTATAAGACTTTCTTAAGAACCCCGAGAATATCTCAATTTCTTAAGTACCTACCTACCACCATAGTATAACACAATAACCCCCTCTAAAACCAAATATGACACATCATTTTCAATATCAAGTGCTTTTGTCACTTAGCACTTCATATTTCTATACACAACAATAATGTATGATTTTTAATATAATATTGTACATTTTAGGGTTATAAGTGGGTATTGAACGATAATTCTCGCTGCCTTGGGAAGATGGGTGCAAGGTTTGTATCAACCCTCGATTTGACAAGCTTAATCTTTTTCTTTTGGCTTATAAAAGATTGCCTTTGTGTGGCAACCGTTTAAGGTGGCAAAAATGTCATTGCGGTGGCAGGGTTAGAAATGGCGACACTTTTTTAAAAGATTTTATAGGCATAATATTAGTACGTATAAAATTTCAGCTGTTGTTTGTTTATATAGATTATTTTACATATTGTGAATGAGAGAACGTTGTAGGCCTTACGGACTGTAGATTTGTAAACGATTTTCAATTCTGTATTTTCATTCCTCTAAGTACCTGGTACTTATTGACAGGCCTGCACTGTCCTCCCATACCTATTATCACTGTAATTTGAAAACATTGTAAAAGCCAATTATTTTTAAAAGAGTAACCATGGAGCATCTTGCCGGCTCTTCTCCATGCGACAAATTGGAACCGAGCACCTAGCTTCTGACGTTTCATAAGTGCCCATGCAGATTTATGTGAAATGAAATATTTTGATTTGATTTAGTTGCTAATTTTAATAATGCACTAGCCGATCTAGTCAGTCAAATCTTACCGTGAAAACTTAGGTGAGATAATCATGAACTAAGCTGTCAATGCTTTTTGTTGTTATATTGGCGTGTATTAGCTGACGTAGGGTAAGCAATTAAATTTCGTATTTTGTGTTTTACTTACCTACTATTGTATAGAATCAAGTTCTTCTAACTTAACAGACAGCTGTGCTGCTGGGGAGTTTGTTGCGCCACTTCTTCTTCCCAGCTAAATCACTAGGAAGTGGTGAAGGGCAGGCGTTAGGGGGGGCAGTCTTATGTTGTTAGTTTTACGTTCTAAAAGTGCTGACTCTCAGCCTAGTATGAATAATTGACTTGATTTTAATAATGCCAAAGAATCAGGTGGAATGACAACTTGCTTCAAGATCACTTCACCTAAGTTTTCTCGGTGACATTTTTATAGATTTTTTTTTTTTTTAGCATCGTTACAACTAGGGGAAAGAGTGTTTTCGATGAACTCTGGCACCCAATGTAAGATTTAACTTGTGTTTAGGGGAAGAAGAATAAACTGGCTGATTCCTGTCAGAGCCAAGAAAAGCTACAATTTTGTATTTCTTTACATTCAGAGTATTTAGCGTATGCAGGTGAATTTGATTTTACGAAATTAGAACTGCTGTTCGTGATAAAATTTCAATTGTGAAAACGCAAGTCACTTGAGTATATATGCATCTCATCTCTCAGAATCGTCCTCTAAATACCTCCGGACTTTTTTTAGGAAACTTTTCAAA